>CM057459.1:441912000-443224000 GCA_016271365.2 Neoceratodus forsteri | reverse complement strand
CAGTGGTTGTGCTGGGGTGTCATGGCTCTGCTATGCTTTAGTTGGCTTGTCCCCATGGGCATGTGGATCATCCGTCCCACCCCCAGTGATGCTGTGCTTGGGGTGTGCCGGTGTGGTGTGGGTTCTGCAGTGAGTTCCTGTGCCCATGTGTGGCATGGCTGGTGGTGGGCCCCAGCCTGCCTCCCTGGATGTGCAGTTCCATTGCTCTGGGGGCTGTGCTTGCGCTATGGCAGCTCTGCAATGCTCAGCTGAGCTTCCATGGTTGCGCCATAGCGCAGCATTTTGGCTCAGCTTCTCCTTCCTGGTTGCGCGATGGCGCAGTATGTGCGATATTGAGACGGTGGTTGCTTGCGCAATTTGCTCTGCTCCATGTTTGAATATCGCACCTGTTGCGCATTTGCGCAACTGGTTTGTGCTTGCTCCTACTGTTGCACCAGTTTTCAGCGCAGTTTGAATATCCAGGACATAGTGCCATCATCGGAGATTTCGGAGGTGTGTCACCTCCTCCTCCAATTCAGTCAGTGTGCTGGCAGTCACGGCCCCTGTAAGCCAATGCATTTTGGAGCTGTCTATGGCACACTCCAAAATGCAGTGGCATACAGTTGAAAGGGGGAGCTACGCTTCAGTGAGCACCGATAAGATATCGGCTGCTCATGCGCAGCTCCCCCCCCAGACACATGCAGACGTGCACGCCCGGCATGCACTGTATAGACGACGGGTGCCCAATCCCCGCCGGCTGAGCTGCGTCCCCCTAGTAGGTGCCACGCTGGTAGCTCACCCCAGCATGGCAAGCAGTCCTTGGTCAAGGGGTGCCCAATCCGTCGGCTGAACACCCCCATCCTTGTGCCATGCTGGGAGCTCACCCCAGCGTGGCAAATGTCCCACGTGTCTTTTTTTAAACCTGTAAACGAAACGGTCCCGCTGGTGCATCTCCCAACCCCCACAACCCGCGACCCACCCACTGCGCACCCAGCCTCCCCACACCCCCCTCACCCCATACTTACCTCCGGACTGCGGCGCGACGATCTTCGGTGGACCGGGAACATGTCTGCACTCTTCAAAGCCGACCGTGAACTGAGGAAATGCTGGTAAGCTGTATAATGGGCTAGATAGGGGGGTTTCAACTTTGTTGCATATCTCAGGCATTTTGGGGAATTTTTGCACTAAATTTTCAACATGGGGTTTTTGGGACCCCTTCTCATGAATGATGTCACTGTCATGGTGTTATTCGGGCCCGAAGGGTGATTTTAAGCAGTGACTGCGCAGTGACTGTGAAATCACCCTTCAGGCCCAAATACCACCATGACAGTGACATCATTTATGAGAAGGGGTCCCAAAAACCCCATGTTGAAAATTTGGTGCCAAAATTCCAAAATGACTGCTTTATGAGCGTGCGTTGCGCAGTTCCTACGCAGGCTCGTAAGTTTGCAAATTTTCAATATTTTCACTCCAGATTTTCAACATTGCCATTTTACCACACCTTCTTATGAGTAGTACAGCTGTCATTTTTCACATCTCACCCAAAATGTGTTTCCGCCCATGTAGCGCACAATGGTGCAGTCGGTGTGCGAACTCATTGTATGGGACACATTAAGAAAATCACAGTGTCACTGTTCATGAGCAGAGATCTTAAAATGGCAATGTTGAAAATTTGGTGAAAGAATTCCTAAAAATGACTGTTTTATGAATGTGCGTTGCACAGTTCCCACGCACGCTCGTAGGTTTGCGAATTTTCAATATTTCCACTCCAGATTTTCAACATTGCCATTTTACAACACCTCCTTATGAGCAGTACAGCTGTCATTTTTCACATCCTGCCCAAAACGTGTTTCCGCCCATGTAGCGCACAATGGTGCAGTCGGTGTGCAAAATCAATGTATGGGACACATTAACAAAATCACAGTGACACTGTTCATGAGCAGAGGTCTTAAAATGGCTATGTTGAAAATTTTGTGAAAAAATTCCTAAAAATTACTGTTTTACGAGTGTGCGTTGCGCAGCTCCTTCGCACGCTCGTAAGTTCGCAAATTTTCAATATTTTTACTCCAATGACTTCCAAATACCTAAACAGCACATAGAAGCAAGCAACATTCAGCATTGACAAATGCTTGTTTGTTGTACATCTTTATTTTTCGTATATGTAGATCCTCTAAGTTCAAAATGGTGATCTCCCATCACTCATTAAATTCTAATCACCAATCTATTTTGGATAATTTCCAGTTCATAGATTTAAAATCTGCCTTGCCATAGCTGGGTCTTTCAGTTGTTCCACGTATATAACATGCTTTATAATTGATTATAGATGTAATCATGCTGTGGTCACTGTTCTCTAGTGGTTTAGTGACCTTAATATTATTGATATTATTTTGCATGTTAGTGATTATTGATTCAAGAGTGTTCGTCCCTCTAGTACCTTCTTTGACTACTTGTTCCATGTTATATCTATGTATAGTCAGGCTGGCAGTATAGTCTAGAGGTTAGAGTAACGTGCTGTAAATGAGCTTGGTACATCCAGCAGAACAGACCTTGGTTTGAGTCTCACAGCTTCCACTTGCATACTGAGTGTTACTCTGAGCAAGTCACTTAACCGCCCGGTGCTCCTAGGTTGCCCCTGAAAACAACCACTTGTGCCTAGTGGGCCTTACTCGGTTACCAAAGACTAAAATAAAAATCATGTTGAGAAATTATTTTTCAGTCCTATTGGTTTTGGTTCTAGTTGCCAGTCTATGCCTGGGCAGTTAAAATCATCCATCACTATATCACTATGAAATAGTGTCGCATTTTCAGTCTCGTCATTAAGTGTTGTGACATTTTCTTGTGTTTTCGGTGGGGCTTTAGCAAAGTGCCATATGAAAAATGTTACCTTTCTTATCATTGATCTTAATCCATTCTTGTTCTACGTTATTGTTGTCCTTTGCCATGGGTATAATTTGGGTGCAATCAATATTTTCTTTCACATTCAATGCTATTCCACTTCCTTTCTTGTTTACTCTTTTTTTCTACATTTTTTTATCCACTAATATTTTTATTCCAATCTGCCTCCATATCCCATGTTTCTGTGATCCCAGCTTTTTCTATTTTATCCCTGTATAGTAGTTCTAGTTGCTTTTTTTTTGTAATGTTCAAATGTTTAGCATTTAGTATGACCACCTTGAATGATTTTATTTTGTTTTAACTTTTCTTGGTACCTTTTCTGTAGTTGCCTTTCCCTTCATGTCCCTTGCCCCAGCATTAGCATTAGCACCAGCAACTTGCCGCGGAAGACAACTGTGACTGCGTTGGCCATTTATGAAGACCAAAACAACTTTCCTACATTTGAACCACCGTAAAGCAGCAGCACTTAGTGTTCCACCTAATTCTAGGGGCACCTACCTTCACAGCACTTCACTGTTCCACCCCCCCATCTACCCCCTCTCCTCCCCACTTGGCACTCCTTCCCTTCTCTTTCCCTGTCCTCATGCCACCCACCGTCTGCTGTTCTCCTAGCCCCATTGTCTCCAATCTTCCTTAAGTCTGTTCTTAACCCCTTATGCAGGCATACACTTCACTATGCTGCAGCTGTGCCTGTCCTCCACTTTGTTTCTCCCCCCACAAGTACGTCTAACTCTCTCATGCAGGCGCCTTCTCACCAATGCTGTAGCGGTTTTTTTTTTTTTTTCTACTTATATTTTATTGTTTTACTTGAAACAATATCATACAGGTATCTCCTGTAAGAGATCACAATTTTGCACCATAATACATCCAATGTACACAGGAGGATTAATCTATACAATCTGATGTTCGGATGTGGGGGTATATCTTATAAGATTAAATGTCCGAAAATGTATAAAAGTCCAAGATAAGCTGCACCCCACAGGACTTTGGGTGACCTCACACTAAATTTAGAAAATCTGAACAACTTAAAGACACAGCAACTTGTGCTGATGTGGTCCCCAGTCCAAACATATGTCCCTACATATTTATTGTGCACAATAGAAATATCCTCCCGATCCAGAGATTCAACATCACTAAGCATTTTAAGTTAGTCTGATTTGAACAAAAACCCGCAAAATTTACCCCAGTTCCCCTCGTGGCAGTAGGCCCAACAGTTCAATACACTCCAGCTTAGTTTCCCTTCTAATTAAATCTGCTTCCCAGAGCAAATAAAACATTTTTAAAATGCCCACTGATAAACAAGATTTTCAATTTTTCTAGGTAAGCACACTGAACCTGATATTAATGCTCTGATAGAAAGGAAACAAATGTCCTTAATCGTGGCACTTCAGGTCTTTTCCTCTTCCTCTTCGGATTCGGATAGTTCTGGAGCTGCTGCTCGATCAAATTCTAGGGCTATAGCCTCCGTCTTTTTCCCTGCTTCGATTGAATCGGTATACTGATATGTCTTTCCCCCATAGAACTCTCTGAGGCGAACTGGCATGAGTAGAGAGTGGGCCACCCCTAAACTTCAGAGTCTGGCCTGGACACCATCAAATTTCTTATGCCGCATCCTCGTGGCATACGAGAGATCAGGAAACATGTGTATAGTAGCCCCCTGACAGTTAAGCTTCTCAGATTCTCTGGCAGCTGTTAATATCTGATCCCGGGTCCCCAAGCTGGCAATGATTACTAGAGCCATTCTGGGTGCATTATCCCTAACTACAGCAGATCTAGGGGAGATCCAGTATGCACGTAGAAGATGTCATGCCTTAATCTCTGGGCCAAGCTTCAGAGCCTTTGGGAGCCATTTCTGGAGGAAGAACAAGAGGCTATCTCCCTCACAGTTCTCAGGTGGGCCTATGATACTCAACATTAGAAGCCCCCTGTGAATTCTCAAGGGTTTCCAGCCAATATCTTAACTGTGCATTTTTCTGGACCAGCTTCGTTGTTGTATTCAGTGCTTGAATTGCAGTCATTTGTGCAGAGGAGGCCATTTTATTAGCCTCCACAATCTTGTCATCTTGTTCTGCAAAACAAGTTAAAATTGCCTCAATTTTGTTCTCTATTGCTTGCATCGAGCACTGGAGCATCGTCCATCGAGGAGCTGTCTCTGTCGCAGGTTGGGTGGTTGCCTCGTGCTGTTCCGACTCAGCAGGTCTGAACTTTGCTGCACCTGCAGGACCCTTGTTAGTACATCCCATCTTTGTAAAAAATAGACCGGAAGATTCAGCACCTTTTATAGATTCAGATACAGTCAATTATTAGGCTAAAACCCAGAATAAAGTTTGTTTTGAGGTTGAAAACTCTATAGATATGGAGAGCAGATCTAAGGCACATCTGGTCGGTAGGTGTGCTCCACAGCGCCCTCCCCATAGTGGTTTCTAAATGTTATACCTTAAATAAACAAATCAAAATGAAAGAAAAAGCCACTATGGTTCTCAAAAGAGGTGGAGGTGAAGGTTAGGGAGACAAAGATAGCATTTAGGAAGTATAAGGAAACACAGAAGGAGCAGGACAGAGAACTATACCAGTTAAGGCAGAAGGAAGCAGGGTGGGTAGTCAGAATAGCAAAGGCCCAAACTGAGGAAAAGATAGCCAACTCAGTTAAGAAGGGGGATAAAACCTTTTATAGGTACATCAGGGAGTGTAGAAAGACAAAGGGAGGGATAGTGAGGCTGAATAGAATGGACGGTGGGTGGGCAGAGAGGGACAGTGAAAAAGCAGGGATACTGAACGAATACTTCTGCTCAGTATTCACAAAAGAGGAGGAGGGGGAGGTGCCTAATCCAATTAACAGAAGCACTCTGGATAGGGGGGTCTATCCCAGTCCTTTGACAGAAGAAAGGGTTCTGAAAGAACTCCTAAAACTGAAGGTGGACGAAGCAGTGGGGCCTGATGGAATTCACCCCAGAATTCTAAAAGAATTAAGGAGAGAACTAGTGACACCACTGACTACCCTTTTTAACAAATCTTGGGAGGATGCTGTGGTACCTGAGGACTGGAGGAAGTCGGATGTGATACCCCTTCACAAAAGTGGGAGCAAGACAGATGCAGGAAACTACAGACCTGTCAGTTTGACCTCTGTGGTAGGGAAAGTGATGGAATCACTTCTGAAGGAAAGAATTGTTGAGTACCTAGAGGCCAGTGGGGCACAGGACCCAAGGCAGCATGGTTTCACAGCAGGAAGGTCATGTCAGACAAATCTAATTGATTTCTTTGACTGGGTGACCAAAGTAGTAGATCAGGGAGGGGCTGTGGACATGGCCTACCTAGACTTTAGCAAGGCATTTGACACAGTCCCACACAAAAGATTAATAGTCAAATTAACCAGCCTGGGAGTGGGTCCCAGGGTGGTAGCCTGGGTAAAACACTGGCTGGACAACAGGACACAGAAGGTAATTGTAAATTGAGTCCACTCTGAAGAAAGGGGGGTTACTAGTGGGGTACTGCAGGGTTCAGTACTGGGTCCAGTCCTTTTTAATGTCTTTATAAGTGACATTGCAGAGGGACTGGAAGGAAAAGTATGCCTCTTTGCAGATGACACAAAGATCTGCAATAGGGTTGATACACAAGGAGGCATGGAAAGGATGAGAAGGGACTTGGCAAGGTTGGAGGAATGGTCAGAAGTATGTCAGCTTGGATTCAATGCAAAGAAGTTCAACATAATGCACCTAGGAAACAAAAACCCAGAGGAAGATTACACAATGGGGAAGGGATTTAGTAACAACAACAAAAATGGAAAGGGACCTGGGGGTAATCATATCAGATGACCTTAAGGTAAGCAAGCAATGTGAGAAGGCAGTAGGGAGGGCTGGGGGGATACTGGGATGTATAGGGAGAGGCATCACCAGTAGAAAACAGGAAGTTGTTATCCCTGTGTACAGACAGTTGGTGAGACCCCATCTGGAGTACTGCGTCCAGTTCTGGAGACCCCATCTCCGCAAGGACATAGACAGGATGGAGGCAGTCCAGAGGAGGGCAACTAAAATGGTGCAGGGTCTGCAAGAGAAGCCATACGAGGAGAGACTAAAGGAGCTTAACATGTATACCTTTGAGGAAAGAAGGGAGAGGGGGGACATGATAGAAACTTTTAAGTACCTCAGTGGAATCAACAAAGTCCAAGAGGGTAGCATCTTTCAGAAAAAGAGTTGTGCAAGAACAAGGCAACACAATTTGAAGATAGAGGGGGGACGGCTCAGGGGCAATGTGAGGAAGTATTTTTTCACAGAGAGGATGGTGAACGCATGGAAAAGCCTTTCTGAGGAGGTTGTGGGGTCTAAAACTGTGGGAGAATTCAAGAATGCATGGGACAGACATAAGGCAATTTTTGTGGGGGGGGTTGGAAGAAATAGGCTGTTGGTTAAATAGGATCTGCAGCTTATCCTGTAGGTAGGGAAATGGGCAGACTAGGTGGGCCAAGCGGTCCTTATCTGCCATCAAAGTCTATGTTTCTATGTTAAGCTAAATGCTGTCCCAGCCTTGTAATTCACATCACTTTATTGTCTACCTAACTTGTAATGTATTGTTTTGTACCAGTGCAATTTTGTATTTGCTTGTAATGTAATGCCTTGTAATGTAATGCAATGTACCTGTTCAATGTATTTCTTGTAACTGATGTGGAACCTACAAATGAGCATCTGCTCATAGGTATTCTCCAAGATATCAATAAATAAATAAGCAAGAAAGAAAGAAATGATTTGTGATACAGTTCTCTATTTTGTACCCCAAGGTTCTGTTACCTTTTCTGCTTAGGTGCAGCCCACCATTTGAATACAGGTCATGTTTCCCTTCAAAGGTTTCCCAATTTGTGATGTGCTGATAGCCCTTTACTTTTGTCCAGTTTTTCACCCACTGGCTGATAGCCTTAATTCTACTGTGTCTTTGATATGGTTCTCAATGGAGGTGGCTGAAAAGGTTAAGGCTAAAAGCGTTGCATTCTGGAGGTACAAAGAAATACAGAGGGAAGAGGAGAGGGAGGTTTACCAGGTGAAAGAGAGGGAAGCAGGGAAAGCAGTGAGGAGCCCAAAGGTGCAAACTGATGAAAGGATAGCCAAAGGGGTAACTAAAGGGGATAAGACCTATTTTAGGTACATTTATGAGAAGAGAAAGACAAAGGGAAGGACTGTGACGTTAAGAAGGGCAAGGGGGACTGTGCAGAGCAGAATCAGAAAAAAACAGATATCCTGAACAGTAGATACTTCTATTCAGTCTTCATGGTGGAAGAGGAGGGGATGGACCACATAAAAGAAGCAGGAACACTAGGGGGAGGGAGATAGACACAATCCCATTTATAGAGGAGAGTGTACTGAAAGGACATGCACATCTGAAAGTGGACTGAGATAGTGGGCCAGACAGGCTAAACCCAAGAGTGTTAAGGGAGCTCATGGAGGTTCTGGCTGCATCTCTGACAGCCCTGTTTAACATCTCACTGGAAACAGCAGAGGTTCCAGAGGACTGGAGGAAGGCAGATGTAGTCTAGCTTCATAAAAGTGGTAGTAGGGAGGATTCTGGTAACTATAGGCCAGTCAGTCTGACATCAGTGGTGTGGAAGTTAATGGAGTCACTTTTGAAGGAAAGAATTGTGGAGTATTGTGAATCCAGCAGGTTACAAGACCTGAGGCAGCATGGATTCATGGTGTGGGGAGGTCATGTCAGATGAAACTGATAGATTTCTTCAACTGGGTGACCAGGGGAATAGATCAGGGTGGCGCAGTGGATATAACCTACTTAGACTTCAGCAAGGTCTTTGGCACCATACCACAGAGAAAGCTCATGAAGAATTGAGCAGATTGAGGGTGGGTCCTAAGGTGGTAAATTGTGCATGACATTGGTTAATGGACAGACGATGGGGGTGTGGTAAGTGGAACTCACTTGGGGAAAGGGAGAGGTACCTCAGGGCTCAGTACTGGGTCCAGTCCTCTTTAACGTCTTTGTAAGTGACACTGCAGGTCTGGAAGGGGAGGTATGTCTTTTTACAGATGACACCAAATTCTGCAATAGTTGGACACCCCAGAGGGAGTGGAAAGAATGTACAGAGACCTGAGAAAACTCCAGGAGTGGTCAAAGTTGTGGCAGTTGGGTTTGAGTATGAAGAAGTGCAAAATCATGCACCTAAGGCACAGAACCCCAGAGGCAGAGTACAGTATGGGGGAGGATGTACCGATAGTCACCAAACAGGAAAAAGGTCTGGGATTAATCATATCTGATTACCTCAAGGTGGCAAGACAGTGTGACAAGGCAGTAGGCAGGGCCATCTTGATGCCGGAGTGCATAGGGAGGGGTATCAAAAGCAGAAGGAAGGAGGTGATGTTGCCCCTGTATAGATTATTGGTGAGACCCTACCTGGAGTGCTGTGTGACTACATCTCAAGAAAGACATAAACAAGGTGGGGGCTGTCCAGAGGAGGGCAACTAAAGTGGTGCAGGGCTGTATCAGAAGCCCTATGTGGAGAGACTAAGAGATCTCAATATGTAAATGCTGGAAGAGAGGAGGGAGAGGGGACACATGACTGAGACCTATAAATACCTCACGGGATTGAACAATGTACAGGACAGGAGTATTTTTTGGAGGAGAAGGTGCATGAGAACAAGGGAACATGCAGTGAAGCTGGAAGGGGGAAATTCAGGAAGGATGTGATGGAGTACTTCTTCAGTGAGAGAGTGGTGGATGCCTGGAGCAGCATTCCAGTGGAGATAGTGGGGGAAAAATAGCGGCGAGCTTCAAGCTTGCATGGGATAAGTACAAGAGAGCAATAGGAGCCCACACAGGCCTCACTACTACCGGCCTACAGTGCGAGGTCCAAGGGGATCACATAAGATAATTACTCCCCCCTCTAGCTACTCTGTGTAGGGGTGTTAGCCCGTCAATGCTTTGCGTTGACTGCCCCACCTGCCCTAGTCACCCTCCCACCTAGGGACATCTCTAGCTATATAGCCCCTCCCAGGTCACATGACCAGTCACATGACCATCAGCTCCTGTTTCTAAGTGTCCATTTCTCTCCTAGCTCGTTATATTCCCTGGCCACTAGGAGTTACTGCTGAGTCCCCTCTTTCTCCTGTTCTTCCCACTCTTAGTCCCCACTCTATTCTCTCCCGCCTCCCCTGCTCCCCCCAGGCCTTTCCATTAGTTCCCCCTCTACTTCCTACTTCTCCACTGCTTGGGCTCGAACCCTGCACCCTCTATACCAAAGGCGGCATCACTAATGCTGCGCCACGACAGCTGCCCCTGTCATTGTATGTCCTTTTCTACCCTTTATAATTTTCCAGCTCTACCCCCTGTCTTGCCTCTCAGTGCCATGGCCACCTACCCCCACTTCACCCCTGCAGTACTTCTCTCACTGCTCCCACTACTAGCTCCAGCCCCATTCCTGGCCTCCCCCACATTCTCCCACCCCAGCTCCCACACCCAGCATTTCACCCCTCACCAACACAGTGGTCCTCCATGCCCCCAACCCCCCCTCTTTAAACCCCCCACCCCTCCTACTGCCTCTGCCTATTCCTGTTTTCTGCTCCTCACATACTCACTCTCCCCATCCCCATCCCTGTCCTTGGCCACATAACCCCCCCACTAAACCTCCTGAGGTCACTGCTCTAGTAGGCAGCTCCAGCTGGCACTCCTCAGACCCTTACCACTCCTCTTCCTACTAATGTCTGGCAATATTCACCCCAATCCAGGACTGCTTTCACCTGCCACCCCTGGCCACTCTGCTACAGATGGCCTGAAAATAGCTTCAATTAACATCTGTAGCCTGCAGAAAAAATCTGACTCCCTCCAAGTTTGGATTGTTCAGCACCAACCCAATATACTCTGCCTGGTAGAAACCTGGCTCTCCAATAAAACCCCAGATGCAGCCATCTTCATCCTTGGTTATTCGGTTTTCTGGGCTGATAGGTGTGGAAAATGTGGTGGTGGCTGTGCCTTCTACTTGCACAATTCTCTTCAATGCTGCGCCCTTCCTCCTGCTCACCTTGAACATGGTACCCAAGCCCTTACCCTACAAATCATAGTCACTAAAGTCTCAGCCCCACTGCTGGTCACGACAGTCTACATACGGCCTAGGAACCAAAAATCTGCCTTCCTTGCCACCCTTACCTACCTCTCTCAGTTGCTCCCTAAATCCGAGTGCCTAGCCCGTGGAGATTTCAATGTTAACTGGCACTCCTTCTTAGCTGCTCCACTTAAGGATGCCGTTGCTGTGATGGACTTCACCCAAGTCATTCACACCACCACCAGACATAACCCCAAAACTGGCACCACCACCTTGCTCAATTTAATACTATCCAAATGCCCCTCCAGAATCTCACAAGTGGAGGTGCATCACAGTGCCTTGAATGATCACTCCCCTGTGATCTGTACCTGGTCTTGTAAGACACCTAAACCCCCCCAAACACATTTTTCAGTGGCTTCTCAAGCCAGGCATGCTCCAGTGCCTCAAAATGCACATAAATACCATAGACTGGTCACCTATCTACAACACCCCTGATGTCAACCTGGCACTAGTTAACGTCATACACATGTTTACCTCTGCCTGTGACACATTTGTTCTCTTCACGAAAAGTGTCGTTAAGGGTCATACCGGCCCCTGGATCACACAAGCCCTTCTAGACCTGATGCGCCAGCATGACTCCCAATGGCAACTTGCCCTCAACTCAGGTAGACCGGCTGATAGGCATAAATATCATGCCTTGAGAAATAAATGTACCTGGGAGTCCCACAAAGTCAAGGCTGATCATTACAAGTCTACCCTCACCTCCACCTGGGGCTCCAGCAGAAAGTTCTGGGATAACCTCAAAGAGCTTAATGGTAAACCCACATCCCCCCCCTTCCCTCATCGTCAGCAATGGCTCCACTGTCACTGACCCCACTCTCATAGCTGATATCCTCAATACTTCCTTCTCTGACCTCAGCAGTACGCTCCCGTTCTACTTCTTCGATCCCCTCCCTCCCAGACTGCATCATCCCATGCCACACCTCCTTTCTGACTCAAGATGGTCTCTCCTGCTGAAGTGAGGCCCTATCTTCTAAAAGCCTTAGGTCATACTCGCTACAGTGCTGAGTCCCTTGACCTCAAGCTGCTATGCCTCTCCCTAGACAATGTCCTCTCCCCCCTTACCTTCATCATCAATCTGTCCCTCCACCATGGGACTTTCCCATCAGTCTGGAAGGGTGCAGTCATCACACCTATACACAAGGGTGGTGACCACACCCTTGCAAGCAACTACTGTCCTATCTCCATCCTCCTTCCCCTTTCTAAAGCCCTGGAAAGAATAATTTCTGACCAGCTGACTGACCATCTTTCCAAGTACAACCTGCTGTGCCACCAGCAGCACGGTTTCCATCAGGGTCATAGCATCACCTCAACATTACTGGAGTTCACATCCCCCTCCACTCCGCACTTGACAAAGGCCACCTTGCTGGGACAGTCTTCATGGACCTGTCAAAAGCATTCAACACAATAAACCAAGCTTGCTTTCCAAATGCTTTAACCTACACTGGCCTATCCCATGACGCCACTAGCTGGTTCACCGACTACCTCACAGGTAGAACACAGCAAGTCAGGATAGGCTCCATGCTCTCCCCCCTCTCTCCCTGTCAGGTCGGGGGTCCCACAAGGGTCCATCCTTGGGCCTCTCCTATTTAGCCTATTCCTCAACACACTCACCCTAGTCTGCTCCGGGCTGCTCGTACTGTATGCGGATGATGCAGTTTTGTTCACATCCCACTCTGACCCCCTACAACTCCAACACCAACTCCAAAACACCTTCACCCAAGTGGAGCTCTGGTTCACAGAGCACCATCTTGTCCTCAACTACAAAAAGACAAAAGTAATGCTTTTTGCCAACCCACAGAACTGACATAAAGACCATAGCCTCAGACTCCTCAACCCCTAATCCCTGTTCCTTGACCAGGTCACCGCCTTCAAGTACCTCGGTATCCACATTGATCCTGCTCTCAGTTTCCACAACCATATTCACCACCTATGCACTGCTGTCAACACCAGGATTGGCTTACTCCACCAGCTCAAAAACTGTCTCACCCTTGACGCCATCCAACTTGCAGTCTCCTCCTCCATCCTTGCTGTCATAGGCTATGGCATACTGATCTATGGTGCAGCCGATACCACCTCCCTCCAGAGAGTGAGAATAGCCCTCAACAAGGCCTGCCACCTAATACTAAGCTGTGATCGCCTCACTCACACTTGTTCCCTCTACCAGCAGTCTGGCTGGCTTAACTTCGTCAACAGACTAAAATACCACACCTGCCTTATGGCCAAAAAGATCACCAAGGGGCTTACCCCCACTGGCCTTGCCCCCTTCCTGACTCCCACCCCCATCACAAAAATCACCCGCAATGCTGTTAGATCCTCATTTCTTGTCCCCCATCTCAGAACCTCACTTGGACAGTATACCTTTGCATACTGTGTCCCCCTCTGGATGAAAGCCACTCCTTTCTATATTACAACTGAACCAAAGCTGGGCCCTTTCAAAACCCTTTTAAAGGAACACCTAGAGTCCAGCAATGGATGTGACTGTCCTTAACACCCCTATGCCCATGACAAAGGACTCTCCTCCCGCACCTTCCCCCCAGCTCTATTTCACATCTAGCTGAAGTGTTCTTTGATATCTCTGTACCTGTAGTACATGACACTGTCAGGCCTCCTTCCTGGCTAAGACTGTTTGTTATTACATATGTCTATCTCTTGTATCAATTGTATGCACACAACATATTGTCTATTTACTGTAAGCTCATTATGTAACCCCTGTACGTACTCAACCTTGTTATCCACTGCAAATCTTGCTTATTGTACCCCCCTTGTATGTATGTATATATGTATATATGTATATGATCTAGTGCCTTTAGAAATCAGTCTCTGACTCAAAGGTTGTAAACCCCAAATCTACATAAATAAATAAATAAAAGGGAACCTTAGCTGGGAAGTTGGGGGGGGGGGAATGAAGCCGGAGATCAGGTAGGGTCTGCGATGACAGTATAGGCCGGGAAAAATGGGCAGACTGGGCAGGCCAAGCGATCCTTATCTGATGACAAATTCTATGCTTCTGTGTTTGTTGCAGATTTTGGTATCATCTGCAAAAAGTAATACCTTCCTTTCCAGTTATTCTGCAATGTCAGTTCTGAAAACACTGAAGAGGGCTGGTCCTAGTGCTGACACCAGTGACACCCCACTGGTTACTTTCCTATCATTAGAGTGAGTGCTGTTAACCACTACCCTCTGTTTCCTATCCATTAACCAGTTTCTAAGCCAATTCACCCACTTTGGATCCTACCCCTAGGCAGCTCAATTTCTTAATCAGCCTCTTGTGTGGCACAGTGTCAAAGGCCTTGCTAACATCCAAATAGACCATGGCCACTGCCCTCTCCTGATCTATTTCCCTTGTCACCCAGTCAAAGAAATCTATGAAATTCATTTGACATGACCTTTCCCTTGTGAATCCATGCTCCCTGTGATCTTGTAGGCCACTGGATTCAAGATACTCTGTCTTTCCTTTAGTAGGGTTTACCACCACTGAAGTAAGACTGGTGGGCCTGTAGTTACTAGCCACATCCTTGATGCAGCTGTTATTTATTTATTTTTTTTTCCATTTTACTCTTTCTCCTCCTACCCTAGCTGCCGGCCGCCCGTTACTTTAGCCCGTCAATGACTACTGACTTCCACTTCATATCGGGCTCCTCGGCCCTCCGATACCCATGGCTTACCCCCCACAGTGGGGCTGCAGCACTCTGCCTGCATGCCGCAGTCATCGGACTAGGTCGGAGGGCTGGCCTGGGGGGCTAATTGAAGCCGTGGCGAGCTTCATTTAGGGCGGCTGGCAGCTTTATTCATTTTCGGCTTTTTCGGAAGGAGGCGGGGTCGTGCAATGACGCGGAGCGTCCTGCCCCGCCTCCAGTACATGCCTGTGCCGGCAGCTGCGTGACTCCTGGCCTCCACCAGGGGTCATCCGAGTTCTGGACACCTCCCCTCCCTCCCCCCGGAGAAGGAGAGCAGTCCCTAGGACGCTCCATCCTTCTCCCCCCCGGCTGGCCCTCCAGCGACCCGAGTCTGTTCCCGAACCCGGATCGCCGGCGTCGCATGTGGAAATCCAACCGCTGCACCGGCAGGCTGGCCTATGCAGCTGTTATATAGCAGGCCCACATAAGCTTTTCTCCAATTCTCTGAAACCACACCTGTTTCCTGTGAACTGTTGAACAAGTGGGACAGCTAGCACCTCCCTGAGTTATTTTACTACCTTTGGGTATATCCCATCTGTTCCCATAGCCTTGTCCACCTTCAGAGCCGCAAGTCTCTTCCAGACTATTTCCAGTGAAAATGGATTTCTGTCCATCTCCTCCCCACTCTCTTCCTGCTACTTCCTGGTGGTTCATTCCCTCCCTCCAGTGTGAAGACTGAACTACAGTAATATACCTGTTTGGGATGTCATCTTTTTCTTTGCCCTGTTTTGTATTGTTTACCCCTTCTGCCATTCTAATACTTAACCTGTCTTACAGTGTTAACAAGGAGATCAATTCTGGGGGCCATGTTCCCATGTGTGTAACTGTTAAAATGTTAGTATGCATGACAACAATCCATCTTGTAACAGATGGATTTATTTCTGACATGACAGAAGGAGTACTGATCAAATCTCACTGAGAAGTGAATGGAAAGGAAAAGAACTCTACATAGCGAACAACTGAGTGTATTTGAGTGACACTGAGTATGCCTCTGGTGAGCAATTACCACCTACCCTAGCAATGGAGGGTACCCCTGGAGCTATGCACACCCCTAATCTCTGCCTGATGCCAAGAGAGGGGAATCATATGGTATCAGCCCCCAACTGAAAGGACAGTGACAGTAGCCACAGTTGAGTGGGATTCTTAGACTGCATGCCATCTAGTAAGGGAAGTGAGGGGACCAGAGGGAGAGCCAGAGTAAATAAACTCTAGCAAGAGCCAATACAGCTGCAAAATAATGGTACTGTGAACAGTGAAAAATGTGTAAACTAGCAATTTTTGCACTAACCACTGAGCCACCTAACTGCATCTTCTGACTGTTGTGATGTACACACTGACTAATACATATACACATATATGCATATATATTCAGGTATAACATAGCAATGCACTATCTACATGCCATCTAGTAAGGGAAGTGAGGGGACCAGAGGGAAAGCCAGAGTAAGCAAAATCTAGCAAGAGTCAATACAGCTGCAAAATAAAGGTACTGTGGGCAGTGAGAATGAGTAAACTAGAAATTTTTGCATTAACCACTGAGCCACCTAACTGCACCTTCTAATTGTTGTGATGCACACACTGACTAACACATATACACATATATGCATATATATATATTCCAGTGTAACATAGCAGTGCACTGTTTACACACAGTTTTACAGAGCAAAAAAAAAAAAAAGACGCTGAGGGACCATTTTCTTCTTTTCAGTCTCTGAGGGACATCAGAGGGTGGCGGGTTGCCACTAGACACCTCATTTAAATCAGGAATGGCATGCATATGGCTGAAACTAATCTAGATATATAGGGAAATATAGACTAGCAATGTTTGCACTAACCACTGAGCCACCTAACTACACTTTCTAATTGTTGTGATATACACATACTAATACATACACACACACACACACACACACACACACACACACACACACTGACTAATATATATATATATGTGTATATACATATATACATATATGCATATATATTCCAGTATATCATAACATTGCACTGTCCACACACATTTTTACAGATTAAAAAAGAGACAGTGAGGGACCGTTTTCTTCCTTTTAAGCTCCGAGGCACATTGGAGGGTGGGGGGTTGCCACTAGGCACCTCATTTAAATCAGCAATGACATGGACAAGGCTGAAACTGATCTAGATAGCACAGGAATATAGACTAGCAGTTTTTGCACTAACCACTGAGCCACCTAACTACAGTTTCTAATTGTTGTGCTACACACACAAACACACTAATACATGTATTATTGTGTAACTGTTAAAATGTTAGTATACATGACAACAATGCATCTTGTAACAGGTGGATTTATTTCTGACATGACAGGGCACTGACCAAATCTCGCTGAGAAGTGAATGGAAAGTAAAAGAACTCTAAATAGCTATTAACTGAGTGTATTTGATTGGCACTGTATGCCTGTGGTGAGCAGTTACCACCTACCCTAGCAATGGAGGGTACCCCTGGATCTATGCACGCTCCTAGTCTCTGCCTGATGCCAAGAGAGGGGAATCATATGGTATCAGCCCCCAATTGAAAGGACAGTGACAGTAGCCACAGCTGAGTGGGATTCTTGGACTGCATGCCATCTAGTAAGGGAAGTGAGGGGACCAGAGGGAGAGTCAGAGTAAATAAACTCTAGCAAGAGCCAATACAGCTGCAAAATAATGGTACTGTGAGCAGTGAAAAATGTGTAAACTAGCAATTTTTGCACTAACCACTGAGCCACCTAACTGCATCTTCTGACTGTTGTGATACACACACTGACTAATACATATACACATATATGCATATATATTCAGGTATAGCATAGCAATGCACTATCTACACACATTTTTACAGATTAAAAAAAAGACACTGAAGGATTGTTTTCTTCTTTTCAGGTCCTGAGGGACATCAGCGGGTGGAGGGGTTGCCACTAGATACCTCATTTAAATCAGCAATGACATGCATAAGGCTGAAACTTATATAGATAGTGGGGGAATGTAGACGAGCAGTTTTTGCACTAACTACTGAGCCATCTAGCTGCACTTTTTAACTGCTGTGATACACACACTGACTAATACATATACACATATATATGCATATAGAAACATAGAAACATGGAAATATGGAATGTGATGGCAGATAAGGACCACTTGGCCAACCTAGTCTGCCCATTTCCCTACCTAATGAATAAGCTGCAGATCCTAGTTAACCAACAGCCTACTTCCTCCTACCCCCACTAGAACTGCCTTATGCCGTCCCATGCATTCTTGAACTCCCCCACTATTTTTGACTCCACAGCCTCCTCAGGAAGGCCATTCCATGCATCCACAACCCTCTGCATGATAAAATACTTTGTCACATTACCTCTGAGCCATCCCCCCCTCTATCTTCAAATTGTGGCCCCTTGTTCTTGCACATCTCTTATTCTGAAAGATGCTACCCTCTTGGACTTTGTTGAATCCCTTGATGTACTTGAAAGTTTCTATTATGTCCCCCCCTTCCTCCTTTCCTTAAGGGTATACATATTAAGCTCCTTTGGTTGCTCTTCATATGTCTTCTGGTGCAGACTTGCACCATTTTGGTTGCCCTCCTCTGGACAGCCTCCACCCTGTCTATGTCCTTGTGGAGATGGGGTCTCCAGAACTGCATGCAGTACTCCAGATGTGGTCTCACCAACTGTCTGTACAGAGGGATAACAACTTCCTGTTTTCTACTGGTGATGCCTCTCCTTGTGCATCCCAGTATCCCCCCAGCCCTCCTTACTACCTTTCACATTGCTTGCCCACCTTTAGGTCATCTGATATAACTACCCCCAGGTCCCTTCCATTTTTGTTGTTGTCAGTATCTCACCCTCCATTGTGTACTCTTTCCTGATTTTGTTTCCAGGTGCATTATATTGCACTTCTTTGCATTAAATCTAAGCTGCCATAC
Source organism: Neoceratodus forsteri (assembly GCA_016271365.2). Classification (NCBI taxonomy): domain Eukaryota; kingdom Metazoa; phylum Chordata; order Ceratodontiformes; family Ceratodontidae; genus Neoceratodus; species Neoceratodus forsteri. The sequence goes on along the minus strand of CM057459.1, from coordinate 443,205,426 downwards.
ATTTGACCACTCCTCCAACCTTACCAAGTCCCTGCTCATCCTTTCCACCCCACCTTGTGTATCAACCCTGTTGCAGATCTTTGGTTTCGTCTGTAAAGAGACATACTTTTCCTTCCAGTCCCTCTGCAATGTCACTTATAAAGACACTAAAGAGGACCGGACCCAGTACTGAATCCTGCAGTACCCCACTAGTAACCCCCCTTTCTTCACTGTGGACTCCGTTTACTATTACCCTCTGCTTCCTGTTGTCCAGCCAATGTTTTACCCAGGCTACCACTCTGGGACCCACTCCCAGACTGGCTAATTTGTTTGTTAATCTTTTGTGTGGGACTGTGTCAAATACCTTGCTAAAGTCTAGGTAGACCATGTCCACAGCCCCTCCCTGATCTACTACTTTGGTCACCCAGTCAAAGAAATCAATTAGATTTATCTGACATGACCTTCCTTCTGTGACGTCATGCTGCCTTGGGTCCTGTGCCCCACTGGCCTCTAGGTACTCGACAATTCTTTCCTTCAGAAGTGATTCCATTATTTTCTCTACCACTGAGGTCAAACTAACAGGTCTGTAGTTTCCTGTGTCTGTCTTGCTCCCACTTTTGTGAAGGGGAATCACATCTGCTCTCCTCCAGTCCTTGGGTACCACACCATCCTCCCATGATTTGTTAAAAAGGGTAGTTAGTGGTGTTACTAGTTCTCCCCTTAGTTCTTTTAGAACTCTGGGGTGAATTCCATTAGGCCCCATTGCTTTGTCCACATTCAGTTTTAGGAGTTCTTTCAGAACCCTTTCTCTTCTGTGAAAGGACTGAGATCGATCCCCCTATCCGGAGTGCTTCTATTGACTGGATTAGGTACCTCACCTCCTCTTCTTTTGTGAATACTGAGCAGAAGTATTCATTCAGTATCCCTGCTTTTTCACTGTCCCTCTCTGCCCACCCACCCTCCTCTTTATTTAGCCTCAGTATCCCTCCCTTTGTCTTTTCTTCACTCCCTAATGTACCTATAAAAGGTTTTATCCCCCTTCTTAACCGAGTTGGCTATCTTTTCCTCGGTTTGGGCCTTTGCTATTCTGACTGTCTTCCCCACTTCCTTCTGCTTTAACTGGTACTGTTCTCTGTCCTGCTCCTTCTGTGTTTCCTTATACTTCCTGAATGCTATTTTTTTCTTCCTAATCTTCCCTGCCACCTCTTTTGAGAACCATAATGTTTTTTTCTTTCATTTTGATTTGTTTATTTGCTTCACACAAAGGCTTGTTGCCTCTGAGATGGCAGTTTTGATGTTTCCCCATTGTTGCTACACCTCTCCTTCTTCCTTATTTGCTAGCGCTTTTCTGAGGCACGCTCCCCTTTTGACAAAATCAGCCCTCATGAAGTCCAGTATCTTCACTTTTGTATGGCTTAACTCTACAGCTGAGTTTAGTGTGAACCACACTGTTTGGTGATCACTTGTTCCCAGATGGCTATGCACTTCTAGATCTGAGATCCTCTCTCTGTCCCCATTTGAGAGTACCAGGTCTAAAACTGTTCCCTCCCGAGTGCGTTCCAACACTAGCTGTCTGAGGCATGCCCCCTGTACGGCATCGAGAATGGCCCTGCTCTTGGATGTGGCTGCAGTAAAGGTGCTCCAGTTAACATCTGGCATATTCAGGTCCCCCATCAGCAATATCTTTCCTTTCTCTGCCATCCTAAAGATGCCTTCTATCATTTCCTTGTCCGTTTCCTCCCCCTGAGATGGGGGTCTGTATACAACCTCTGTGCAGATTGTGGTGCCATTTCCAGTCTCCAGGGTGACCCACAGTGCCTCCTCTCCTCCCTGTTTACCCTTTAGTTCTGTTGTTTTGATCCCTTCCCTTAAATAGAGAGCTACTCCTCCTCTTCTACACTCCCTTTTCCTCCTATAGATTGTGTACCCTGGTATGTTGACATCTCAGTCATGGTTCTCTGTGTACAATGTTTCTGTGACTGCCACACTATCCAGGCATCCCTCTTCCATCAAGGCCACCAGTTCAGGGATCTTGTTACCTAGACTATGGGCATTGATACTCATTACCCTCCATTTTTTGATGGCCTTACCCCTTTTTGCCCCATCCCTGTGCTTACTGCCTTTGTCTTTTTCTCCATTTACCCCTGACCTTCTCCCTATTGACATCTCTAACTTGGTGTTTACCTCACTAACTACCCTGATTTTTTTTGGGGGGGGCTAGGATTTCCCTTCTCCTTTTCAGTGCCTCCCCTCTTGGCTAGTTTAAATGCTTGCCAATGAAGCATTTAAACCTATCACCTAGGATCCTGGTTCCCCTCCTGGACAGAAGCAAACTATCATGCCAGTATAGGCCTGCGTCCCTCCAGGTAGACCCCCAGTCCCCAATAAAGCCAAATCCCTGAGCCCTGCACTAGTTTTTCAACCACTGATTGAATCCCATGGTGCGGAGCACCCTAGCCTCACCCATGCCATAGACAGGCAGCACCTCTGAGAAGGTTACTGTGCATGCTGCTTGTCTAAGGCCCCTTCCCAACTCCACAAACTCCTTCTGCACTACTCAGATCCCTTTCCCAGCCAGGTCATCTGTTCCTAGGTGGCCAATGACATCAAGCTCCCTCCCCCGTGCAGCTGCTCCTGTGATCCTGAGGATTTGCTCCATGTTCCTCCAAGCCATGTCACCAGGCAGGCACGTTATCTCCCTCTCCCCTCCCTCCCCCAGTTCTACCCTCCTAACAATGATATATATTGCAGTATAACATACAGTGGCGTCCCCAGGATGAATCCCAATTCTGCAGCATTTTGCAGCATTCTGCAGAAAGCAGCAGCAGACCTACTGAATAAAGCAATGTAATTTCAATGGCAATTAGTCCCTTTTGTCATTCAGGAAAATGTGACACTGCCAGGATGAAGTGAATGCCATAGTTTCCTGCATGACAAAAGGGACTAATTGCCATCAAAATTACATTGCTTTATTCAGTAGGTCTGTTGCAGCATACTGCAGAGTGCTTTAGAAGTGGGTTTCATCCTGGAGGATGCCACTGTAGCAGTGCACTGACTACACACACAAAGCATTGCTACACACATGCACACTAACACACATATACTGCGTTATATAGCATTTACTTACTTGTACATCTAACCCTAACTTTTACTGTATTTATAAGTACTGTGTTTTGCACTAACTCATTGTACTAACCTATGGCATGATTGGGTAACTAAAGTAGTGGACCAGGGAGTTGCGGTGGATGTGGCCTATCTGGACTTCAGAAAGGCCTTCAAAACTGTCCCCCATAGAAGGCTGATTAACAAACTGAGCAGCTTAGGGGTGGATCCTAAAATAGTTCTGTGGGTGGAGAACTGGCTGAATGACAGGAGTCAGAGGGTTATTTTTTTCATACTTACTCTATTTCTTCCCAGTCCCACTCGGTCCACGTTCTTGCCTGTCCTCCCAGCCCCATCACCCTGACTTCCCCCAGGTCTTACCACTCTCCCAGAGTCCCCCACTGTGCCCTTCAATGGCAGGGGTGGTTGGAAGTCCCCTCTACCCATCAGGACTTCGGTACTAGAGTTCAGGGTCATTGGTTGTGGGGCCTGTGGAGGCCAGCAGTCATCCAACATGCCCAGCACCCTTTCTTCTGGTTTTTCCCTCTTTGGGGAACGTGGCATGTGCTGACGTCAAGGCACTTAATCCGATGTCTGCCACATCCCCCCACCTCCTTGAGCTTGGGCTGTCTTTACCCCAGCTTCCACCAGGAGCCAGTACAGTACCATGCTTGTCTCCACCCTCCCCCCCAGAGGAGGAGGAGGAGGAGGAGGAGGAGAGTAATCCTCAGTGGATGCTCGATCCTCTTCCTCCCTGGCTGACCTTCTGACTCCCTAGGTTGCTCCTGACCCCAGGTCATCAGCACCACAAGTAGTAGCACTGCCATTGCACTGGCAGGCCAGCAGGAGTCAGAGGACTGTGGTAAAGAGAGAGTACTCTGGAGAGTGAGAGGTCGTGAGCAGGTTACCGCAAGGATCAGTGTTGAGGCCGGTCATAGAAACATAGAAACATAGACTTTGACGGCAGATAAGGACCACTTGGCCTACCCAGTCTGCCCATTTCCCTACCTATTGGATAAGCTGCAGATTCTAGTTAACCAACAGCCTACTTCCTTCCACCTCCACTACAATTGCCTTATGTCTGTCCCATGCATGTTTGAATTCCCCCCACTGTTTTAGATGCAACAACCTCCCCTGGAAGGCGGTTCCATGCATCCACCACTCTCTCCATGAAAAAAAAATGTCCTCACATTACCCCTGAGCCATCCCCCCCCCTCGGTCCTCTTCAATATCTTTACTGGGGACTGTGCAAAGGGACTGGAGGGGAAGGTATGCCTCTTCACAGACAATAGAAAGGTATGCAATAGGGTGGACACACCAGGGGGTGTTTAAAGAATGAGGGACAACCTTAAAAAAATTGGAGAAATGGTCTGAAGAATGGCAGCTGGGATTCTATGCAAAGAAGTGCAGGATCATGCACATAGGGCACAAGAACCCAGGGACAAAATGCAAACTAGATGGGGAGGTACTGACAGTCACAAAGCAAGAAAGGGACCTAGGAGTTATCATCTCTGAGGACCTAAGAGAAACTATGAAGTGCGATAAAGTGGCTGGAAAGACTAGCCAGATGCTTGGATGCATAGGGAGGGGTATCATGAGTAGAAAGACAGAGGTCATTTTGCCCCTGTATAAGACACTCAAGAGAAACTGCACCTGGAATACTGCATCCAGTTCTGGAGGCCCCATCTGAGAAAGATCATAGACAGGGTGGAGGAGGTGCAGTGGAAGGCAATTAAAATGATGTAGGGCCTGTGGGATAAGACCTATGAGGAAAGACTAAAGAAGTTAGATATATATACCCTGGAGGAAAGGGGGGGGGACTTGACTGAGACATACAAATACATTATCAGTATAAACAGAGTACAGGAAGTAAGTATCTTCCAAAGTAAGAGATGCTCCAAGTTAAGATGCCAAAAACAAGTTGGGGAGGCTCAGGCAAACAGGAAAAAATATTCTTTCATGGAGAGGGTGGTGGATGCCTGGAATAGTCTACCAGAGGGGGTGTTGGAGGCTAAAGTGGTCACAGAATTTAAGAAGCAGTGAAGTGAATTAGGTTAATTTCTGTATTGATATTTTATTTCCTGTTTAAAGAGTGGTATGATTAACTACATGTTTTTCTTTTATGACAGCATATAGCATAGTAATATAGTGACTTCTAGCAAACTTGGGTCAGGTAATTATTTGTATTTGTATCTGGTAAAGGTTTTGATATAGCATTTAAAAATGAACTCATTTTGTAGATAATTGTGTGGCCATTAACAAGTTTTAATAACATATTTTAGTGATTTTGCAGTATCCATATTAATATTTGGGAGCATAATTTAATATATGTTTATGCACACAGATATTTTGAAAAAAATGTTTAAATAAATCGAATAAGGAAGTGCATAAATTGTGGAACTATTAAAGGTAATGTGGAGACTATTCCACTCCATATTACAACTGAGGCTGGCAGTATAGCCTAGAGGTTAATGAGCTATGAATGAGCTTGGTACATCCAGCAGACCTGGGTTTGATTCCCAGTACCTCCACTTGCATACAGTGCGACTATGAGCAAATCACTTAACCACCCCAGTGCTTCCAGGTTGTCCTTGAAAACAGGCACTTGTGCCTAGTGGGCCTTACCCAGTTACCAATAGAATAAATTATATGAATTATTTTGTGAGGTATGTTAGCAGTGAAACACTGCATACTAATGTTATCATTACTATGTGAATATCAGCCAATTCCCTGATGAAGAAGTTTTTATGATCTTGAAATGTTGGATGGTTTGGAATAAAGAATATTGTCTGAGGAAAAATAAAACTATGCACTTCATGTGAAAGTAGCTCTGTGGTCTGATTTCCAGCTTATGCTTCAGTTTTTGTCTGGCCTGTCTGAAGCATTTTAACATAGCATCTGAAATTTAAAACCTCCTTCCTCACTTTCAATTACCCTTTATGCCTCGAAAAACCTGAGTGACTTGACAGGTTTATCACCCATGAATCTTCCTTCAAAGATAATTCTACCCAGAGTGAAGCTTAGAACATAAAAAATAGTGTTTTGAAACTCTCCTCAGCAGACTGCCACAAATAATTAGCATACTGATAACACAAAACCTCCAATATTATCTAGTCCGTTAGGAAACTGGAGTGCTCCCTTTTCCTACTAAAATATCAAAATGACTGCAAGGCTCTGCCCACTGCAACCATAAAAAGGGGGTTTGCATATACATTTTGAAAGCTGTCTCACAGCACGTAGATTTAACAAAATGTTGCACAGTGTGGATTTTCAAAACCTTTGTCAAGGATTTCTGTGTAAACAATTTGTGAAACGTTCATGCAGTATGTAGATTTTTAAAACCATCGTGCAGCACACAGATTTCAAAAAGTTGTGCAGCATGAAGATTTTGAAAACTGTCATGCAGAATGAAGATGTTTAAATCTATAATATAGATGTCCAAAATATTCATACAGCATACATATTTTTAGACAATGTGTGATGGATTCCTATATGAATGTTTTTATTTTTAATTAAAGATAACTAATTACTAATTATTGAAAAAAAAACCTCACATTAGCCCCCTTATTCACTCATGACCATTTGTGCCATGCTAACCCATCACTGCACCAGGGAGCCATGGAGAGCATGCCCTGTCTATCCTGCTCTGTCTGAATATTGGGCTGTTATAGCAACACACTAAGAAGGGTTGCCCCAAACTAAGCAGTGCATATAGTAGCCAAGCAGGAGAATACAAAACTAAACATACCTCACTACTCCTGCATCCACAAACTGGCTGCAAAACACATAGCCTTTACTATATTTTAGTATTACAAAATTCTACTTTATTAATAATAAGTAATAAAATATATTGCAAGATGAAAGTGCAAATATACAAAGCAGGATACTACCCCCTGAAAAGTGGCCACTAAGCCTCCCAATGCCATTTTGCACCCTCATGGGTGTGATTGCAAACAAGCAAATTTTATTTGATGCAACACTTCACCTTAAGGGCTTGAAGCACTGTACATGCTATTTCATTTAATCAGCTAAAAACATTTAAAAAGCTCCTGACACAGTTGAGATAACTTTGACAGAATGCAACATTCAGGCATAAATGTAGCTTATATTTTGTATTTTATTCTGTAATACTCACTCTTATTCCCTTATTACTAAGGGTATTTGCATGAATACAGTATCTCTGCCCTTTTAGCTCTGGCTGACTGCCCACAGCTGACATCATAATTCTGTTTATGACATTAAAATATGTTGCTGTGGGGATAAATATGATGTCATAAACAGGGGATTGTGATGTCGTGTAGAGAAGCAGCCAGAGTAGATATAGTCTATGAGACAGGGATCTTGTTTTTATGCAACTGTTTTCAGTAATAAAAAAATGGTGAATTAATTACTGAAAATATATGAAGTAATAAAGAAAATGGGATGGCGTTGAATATGTATCTTGCTTTTTTCAATGTTTTCCTAATATTGTCAGGGACTCTTTAAAACAATAACAAGCACAGTGGAATCCCTTCCGTAAATGACATACAGTATGTAGAATGAGTCCTCAAATGCCAGGGAAAAAGGTTAGAAACTTCAACAGAGGTGATCTGACAAAGCTGATCTGGTAAGATATTCCACGTGCGCATGATAGCCACAGAAAAGGCCCTTTCATTGAAGATATCAAATGGGCATGAGAAGCCACAAACAGATTCTCCCCTGCTGAGTTGAGCAGCCAAAGTGAAGTATATGGGAGCAGGAGTTTTTTAATGTTGTCTGAACCCAACCACTACAAGAGCCATGCACAGGGCATATGTGCATCATTACCACTGTTCCCTGCTTGCAACTGGCTCCCAGGAGCAAAGGGAGCCACTGCAACTGAAATGGGATAGTGCTATCACTTTTGGAAGACCTATTCAGTGGCAGCATGTTAATGACCACATACTGTATGGCATGCACAATGGTAAGGGGCCATGTGTATGTCATTATGTGACTATTAGCAGCTCAGCACAATGCATCCATTCACAAATATGTGAGGCATTGTGCAGAGCCTTAGCTGCCCCCTACACTTGAGTCTTACCCACCTATGCTATCTCTGGCAGTCTAACAAACCACCCTCTTTTACCCGATCCCTGTTAGTGTTGTGGAATTGTATTAAAGCTTTTCCTCAGAGGCTGAGTTGACAACCTACTTTACCTAATCCTTATTGGTATTATAGAACTGTATTAAGCCCTTCCCTGGCAGTCTAATAGACCCCTCTGTCACCCAATCACATGTTGTGGGAATGTACTGATGCCCCTACCGGCTGTTTAGTGTTATCACTACCAACCAATCAGTGCCAAAGCCCCTTCACCAACTAACCCACTGAGCAGCCACCAGCTCTCTCTCCTGATGGCCAGTATCTCACCCATCCATCCATCCATTGGTGAGCTGCCATCAGGTCCTAAGACATTGACCAGCACTGACCCCCCCTCCCCACTCAACACCTTCCGTCTGACTGATAGGAAGTGAACATGTGCATACTGCAGAAACAATTGTTTCTACAGTATGCAGGCATTCACTTCCTGTCAGTCAGATGTGGTTGTAAGTAGGGAGAAGAGCTTTTTTGTCAGCTGTAATATGATAACCGAATGACTGCTCACCTACAGTATGGACAGATAGGTGAGTCAGGAGCTGACAGGTGGTATGGGAGATGGATGCTTAGTAGGTGAGCCAGGGAGGGGGGCTTTGACAGTGATCTGGTGGGGGATAACATTAGACTGCCAGGTCTAGGCTTCAGTACATTTCTCAGTATAAGATTGGGTGAGGGAGGGGTCCACTAGACTGCCAAGCAATGGCTTTAGTACTGTTCCAAAATACTGACAGGCATTTACAAGGGGAATGGGGCAACTAAGTTACTAGAGAAGGGCTTTAACACAGTTCCACAATATTGACAGGGTTCAGTTGGGGGAAGGGGAATAAATTGACTGCCATGCACAAGCTTTAGTACAGTTCCATAATACTGTCAGGAATTGGAAGGGTGTCTGCTAGGGTTGGGACCTTCAATATTGTACAGTACCAACAACAACAATCGGGGGTTGGGGGGACCTCTAGATTGACAGAGGTAGGATCTGCACTATAGCTCTGTATTAACAGGGATGTGGCAGGTAGAAATGGGTGTCACCGGCACCAGTGCTGCAAGAAGCAGGGGTCACACACCACTGTGTGCATTGATAAAAGCAAGGTTGGATTAATTAGGGTTGCCTTGGCAGTCTGTTGCTGTTTACAAAACCTTTTTAATATACCATTGTATCCTGTATGCAAGAGGACACCCCCATTGCATGGTTGCAGTGGTGCAGTCTGTGCACTGGGTCTATCCAGTGTGTGCTGTGCCAGGTGACCTTTTGGTTATGGAAGCACTAAGTCCAGTTAACCTGGCACTATGCCTGTCAGTGCCACACTAACTAATATGGGGTCATTGTATGTCTCATTCTGCCTTCCCCTTACAAACACTGAAGTATCTTCCCTTAAAGTTTCCAGTCCTGTGGAACCTAAACACTATTAAAACCTTCATACAGCAGGTAGACTTTGAAAACCATCATGCTGTATGTCGTTTTTTGGAAACCATCACAAGGCTGGTATATTTTCAGAACCTGTTTGAAAGGTTTCTGTGCAAATGTTTTGTGAAAACCGTTGTGCAACAGATAGAGTTTGAAAACAGTAGTGGAGCACAAATATTTTGAAACCCGTTTTGTAGATGTTGAAAATATTCAAACAGCATGTAGATGTGGCTTCTATTAAAATTTTTTTGGAGTTTTACTCATGGCTGGTAGTCAAAGGCTTATATTTGAAAGTGACTTGTATTGCAAAATCAATTTTTTTTCCAACTCTTTTTCTAGCTCAGACACCCCAGGGAACTCTCTCGGGCATCCACCTGCTCCTCCAGCTCTACCTCCGAGCCTGAAACTCCTCCTTACTCCTGGCACCAGCCTGGCTATCCCCCGGCTCTGAGCCCCCTGAGGTGGGGCCACCCTATCCTCCCAGGGTGCTCTACCTACAATTCAGGCCAGTCTGGGTTCAGCCCAGGAGAGGAGGGAGTCCGGCCAGTGGAGTGTGGCGAGAGGTAGGTGATGCTGTCGCCTATCCCCGGGGGCCGGGATTTTCTGCTTAGGTTTTTTTTACCCTTACCCACACCTCCCACGTGGAGCCATGAGCATGCAGTGACACCAGGGGATGTCCATTGTGGCTTTGCGACCCTCTCTGCATGCCCTGAGTGGTGCAGCACCTCTGGTCTCCACTGCAGGGCACTGCGGTGCCGGGCAGCCCCTGGAACCCCCCCAGAGAGGAGAACAGTGCTCTGGATGCTTGATCCTCTCTCTCCCCTGCCAACCGCTGATGGCCCGGGCTTGTTCCTGAACCCAGGTCGCCTGCGTCGCGCGAGGTGTGGCGTCCAGTGCCTCAACCCTCAGCGCCACCGGGCTGGCTGCAAAATCAAATTTTTAAGTGCTAAAAAATATTAAACACCCTGCATTTGATTTATTTTATTGTTATTGGTCTACTTTGTATCAAGATAAGTAAAATAACCATCAACTAAATAAGTTAAAAAAAAAAAAAAACTACAAAATGATCATACTTACAGAGAGAGAAATCTCTGAGATTCCTACCCACAGTGTTTTACCTGACATGACTTTAACCATGATTAGAAGCTGCATCTTGTATTTGAGGGTGAAGTTTGTAAAAAAATATTCATTATGACCTGCAGCTTGTATTTGAGACAGCTTCTATTCAATGAAATACAGTATTTAGCTTTTTTTTAGCAAGTGCCTATATGTTAGTGTTGGGTAAGCACTTTAATGTTAGAACCTGATTTTTGTACCTTAATACCTCTGTCCCCATTAAACCAATTTGTTCAAATGCTGGTGTGTGTGGACTTTGGGCCAAGCTAAAAAGTTTGTGTCAATCAGTTTGGGGGGGGGGGGTGCAAGGTTACATAGATGCAAAAATGCTAAAATTCACCCAAATTAAGTTTTTTTTTTTTTTGCTCACCTGTAGCTAAAAACAGTTTTATTTTGAAACCTGAAACTTACAGGTTTGATGGAGTCTGGTCAAGGGTAAATCCTTTTGCACGTTTCAAGTTTCAAACTTACATTTTTATGAGATAAAGAACCTCTGTGCGCAAACACTGAGGAAAGGGTTACCCCAAAGGGCATTTGGCTGGGAAGCCAAGTTTCAAGAAAATACAAAATCACACATGCCCCCACAATGCAAAGCATCATGGGATGCATATGCAAATCACCACAGAATGTTATGCTGGTCCAACTTGAAGCAGAATTGCATGGTGCCGGAAGGCCTCTCACACAGTTTGCAATGTGCAAGAAACATAATGCCATCATCGGAGTTTTCGGAGGTGTGTCAGCCCTCTTCCAATTCAGTCAGTGTGTTTGCAGGTGCGGCTGCAGTTCTCCAATGCCTGCTGGAGCTGTCTATGACAGCTCCAAAATGCAGTGGCATACAGTTGAAAGGGGGGAGCTACGCTTTCAGTGAGCAGTGATCAGATATCGCCTGCCTGCGCGCCTCCCTTACACACACACACACACACACACACACACGCTGCTGCTGCTGCTCCCCCAACGCACTTTCTTTATGTAGCGGTGGGGGTGCCCAATCCCGTCGGCTAGGCAGCCCCAAAACACACAGTTGATATGCCACGCTGGGTGCCTACCCAGCGTGGCTATGTTACATAGCCGACAGAGGTGCCCAACTCGTCAGCTCCACTGTGTCTCCCCCACCCCTCTAGTACAGGGTGCCACACTGTGAGCCCACCCCAGCGTGGCAACAGATGCCATGGCTGACGGGGGTGCCCAATACCCGTTGGCTCCACGACCCCAGCCATCCTTGTGCCACGCACAAGAGCCCACCCCAGCATGGCAAATGTCCCGTCGTCTTTTAAAACAAAAACCTGTAAAGAAAAACGGTCCTCGTAGTCTCCTGCCCCCACAACCCGCACCCACCCACTGCGCACTCTGCCTCCCACCCCCTCACCCCATACTTACTCCGAATCTGGCGCACGATCTTCGTGGACCGAACACGCCTGCACTTTCAAAGCCGACTCGAACTGAGGAAATGCCGTAAGCTGTATAATGGATAGATAGGGTTTTTCAACTTTGTTGCATATCTCAGGCATTTTTTGGAATTTTTGCACCAAATTTTCAACATGGGGTTTTTGGGACCCCTCCTCATGAATTCTTGCACTGTCATGGCGTTACTCGGGCCCGAAGGGTGATTTTGCAGCCACTGCGTGAAATCACCTTTCCAGAATGATTAACGAAATGACACTGTCAGTGTTCATAAGGTGGGCCCTCAAAAAGCCTATTTTGAAAATTTGGTGGAAAAATTCCTAAAAATGACTGTTTTATGAGCGCATGCCAGCAGTTCCTATGCACCGTAAGTTCACGAATTTTCAATATTTTCTACCCAGATTTTCAACATTGCCATTTTACCACACCTCCTTATGAGCAGTACAGCTGTCATTTTTCACATCTCACCCAAAAGCGTGTTTCCGCCCATGTAGTGCACAATGGCGCGGTCGATTATCTTGAAATCAATGTATGGGACACATTAAGAAAATCACAGTGACACTGTTCATGAGCAGAGGTCTTAAAATGGCTATGTTGAAAATTTGGTGAAAAAATTCCTAAAAATGACTGTTTTACGAGCGTGCGTTGCAGAGTTCCTACGCACGCTTGTAAGTTCGCGAATTTTCAATATTTTCACTCCAGATTTTCAACATTGCCATTTTACCACACCTCCTTATGAGCAGTACAGTTGTCATTTTTCACATCTTGCCCACAACGTGTTTCTGCCCATGCAGCGCACAATGGCGCAGTCGGTGTGCGAAATCAATGTATGGGACATATTAAGAAAGTCACAGTGACACTGGTCATGAGCAGAGGTGTTAAAATGGCTATGTTGAAAATGTGGTGAAAAAAATTCCCAAAAATGTTTTAGGAGCGCACGTTGCGCAGTTCCTACGTACGCTGGCAAGTTTGCAAATTTGTAATATTGCACACCAGATTTTCAACAGTGCCATTTTACCACACTTCCTTATGAGCAGTACAGCTACCATTTTTCACATCTCGCCCAAAATGTGTTTTTTTTTTTTTATTTAGTTGTTTAACCAGGTATAGCACACTAAGCTGGAAGCTTTTTTACAGGAGCAACCTGGGAGCACAAGGAGGTTAAGTGACTTGCTCAGGGTCACACAGTATGCAAGTGGAAGCTGTGGGATTCAAACCCAGGTCTGGTCTGCTGGATGTCACCAGATTTGCAGCTCAGAGTAGCGCACAATGGTACAGTCGGTGTGCGAAAACAATGTTTGGGACAGATTAAGAAAATCACAGTGACACTGGTCATGAGCAGAGGTCTTAAAATGGGTATGTTGAAAATTTGGTGACAAAACTCCGTAAAATGACTGTGTTACGAGTGAGCATTGCACAGTTTCCATGCACCCTCGTCAGTTCATGAATTTGTAATATTTTCAGTCCAGATTTTCACCAGTGGCATTTTGCCACACCTCCTTATGAACAGTACAGCTGTCATTTTCCACAACATGGCCGAAATGTGTTTTCACACTTTCAGCACAGAAATGCGTGGTTGCTGTGGGAAATCATTGTTCGGGACAGATAAAGAAAATCACATTGACACTGTTCATGATCGGAGATTCCAAAATGCCCTGTGTTAACAATCTGCTGTAAAAAAATCCCCAAACTAGTTACATTACGGGTGTGCGTTGCACAGTTTCTATGCACGCTTGTGACTTCACCAGTTTTTTAAAGATTTTCATAGCAGATTTTCAACATTGCCATTTTTTTCACCTCCCATGAACAGTACCGCTGTCATTTTTCACATCCTGTTTGGAATGTGTTTTTGCACCTGTGGTGCCAAATGCCATAGTCGCTGTGCAAAAGCAGTTTTCGCTAACAAACTGATATTGCCACTGTTCATGAGGTGGGGTCACAAAAAACCATGTTGAAAATTTGGAGTGAAAATACCAATGAATGCCTGAGGCGTTAGGGTTTCTGACCATAACGCCCCACCCTGTAGAGAATGACAGGCATCAGGGGTGTGACTTGGGATTCTTGCCTGTCATGCTCATACCATTCCACCCCCACCCACACCCTGCAGCCAGTGAGAGGCATCAAGGTGTGCCTCGGACTCTTCGGGCCCAAACTTCACCCCATTCTCCTGTACCACACCCATCTCACCGTATTTCCTGATGGAATGGGGTGCGAGGGCGGGCCACATAAGGCACACCGTGACACTTGTCAGTGTCTGCGGGGTAGGGTGTGGTGAAATGGCGTGGTCGTTATGCCTGACGACCCAAAGACACACCCCAATGCCTGTCACTCTCTGCAGGGTGGTGGTGGGGTTGGCTTCAGTTTAATACTTCGCTGCCATTCCTATTATGCAGCTCTGTAACTTCTACACTACCAATGCCAATGGCAGCAAGCAAACATTCGGCATTGACAAATGCTTGTTTTAAATACTAGCTCAAAGCTGTGTCATTTTCTGAGCATGCTCAGTTCAAAAATAAACATTCTAAGGATAGCTGGATTTTTATGTTAGTGGAATTTTTGTGTGCTTTTCACTGTCTTTACTCAAAATCTGCTTTTGAGAGAATCACTTTTGTGAGAATTGTTTTCGTGAGAATCATTTTTGTGATGCTGTAGTGAAAATACAAAAGTGAAAATAATGTTACTGAAAAGTATGTTAGTAAAAAAAAACAAGTAACCATATAGTGAAGAGGATTCTTCTCTTGGCAATAGGCCCAAAGGGTCCTGCGCATCTGCTTCTGTAGCTGCATGGAAGCATAGTGCCCAGAGGGACCTGCACTTCTACAGCCGGATGGACTTTTCCCTTGGTGCAGAACTCTGATGGCTCTGCTTGTCTGCATCTGTAGTCGCATGGAAGTGCAGGGTCCAGAGAATCCTACGCTTCCACAGCCCCATGGACAACCCCACCGATTCATCTGCATTCACAGCTGCATGTAAGGCCCTTACACAGCCAGATGGACTCTTCCTTTGGTATAGGGCATTGAGGGCTCTGCGCATCTGCATCTGTAGTCCCACAGAAGTGCAGGTCTCCTGGACAGCCCATGAATTCTTGTCTTGGGTCTCTGAAAATCTGCATCCATAGCTGTATGCAGATAAATAGACTCTTCTCTTGGCACATGGCCCAGAAGACCCTGTATATCTGCATCAGTAGCCATTTCTTTTTTTATAATTTTATTCTTTATTTTTGTTTTTAAATGTGTAATTCTACATGCATCTCAACATTATATGTATATTACTTAATCATTTTCCATAAGGAGGTTCACATACAGGTATATATAGTAGAGTGAAAAATAAATATTAAAAAAAAAAACACACTAACTGTTGTCCTCTCATTCTTTAAGTTCAATATTATTGGCATATCATTATTCAGTGTATTACTAGAGGTGTAATTCAGAGTTATCGCATAACCAATTCTTGGTTATTGTTGCACGGACATCTAAATAGACACAAAGGCATGGTATGGCACTGATTCACTGCTCTTCTTATCTTTAAGTCGCTTTGAGACAGCTCACTATAGGTCCCTAATATAACTCACTTCATGTTCCCCTTAAAAGTTTCCCATTTCTCATGGCACAAAGTCTGGGTAGTGTTGTAATTGGAATGCTACCCATGTCTGCCAGGTAGTATCACATTTTTCAGTTGTATCTATTATTTTAGCTGTAAGTCTTTCTAATGCATAGATTTCAGAAAAAGAGACATGCAAGAACAAGGGGACACAATTTAAAGATAGAAGGGGGGCGGTTCAGGGGCAATGTGAGGAAGTATTATTTCACAGAGAGGGTAGTGGATGCATGGAACAGCCTTCCTGAGGAGGTTGTGGGGTCTAAAACTGTGGGAGAATTCAAGAATGCATGGGACAGACATAAGGCAATTCTTGTGGGGGGTAGGAAGAAATAGACTGTTGGTTAACTAGGATCTGCGGCCTATCCTGTAGGTAGGGAAATGGGCAGACTAGATGGGCCAAGCGGTCCTTATCTGCTGTCAAAGTCTATGTTTCTATGTTTCTATGTTCCCTAGTTAGGGAAATCCAGGCCTCTTTATTAGGTGTCTTGGTGGCCATCCATAATCTGGTTATAGTTTTAGGTGCCACTATTATCAGTTTAGTTATTTGGTTTAGTCTTTTTTTATCAATCTGGATTCCCTGGGGTTTGATTAAGGTCAATACAAATGTAGGGGTAAATAGATCTGGTATAGAGTATATTGTACCTAATTCCTCTAGAATTGTAATCCAGAATTGCGTTAGTTTTGGGCAAGACAAGAGGACATGGCTTTGGCCTGCCATGACCACACCGCATCCACTCCAATATTTTCCTTCTCCCATTTCTCCCATATGGCTTAGAAGGGCAGGCGTCCTGAAATATCTGTATCTAAGCTTCCAGGTGAATCCCCTCCAGTACGGGGCTATAAAAGTTTTTAATACAGGCAATGCAGAGATGTTTCATATTGTTGCGGGTATGTCTAACTGCAGTTCAGCCACCCACTAATTTCTTATAGAATCTGTGGAGTCTCCTTTCCTCTTGTCTAATGCTTTATATATTCTGCTGATCAGGTGATCTGATGGAGTTCCCTTGATATGGGCTACAATTAGTTGCAGCATTGGTGAAGGGTTTTTAATCTGGTCCACCAAAGAGTCTTTGTGTGGCTGCAAATAAGTTTTAATATGTAAGTATGAAATAAAGTAATTATGCGGAAGGTGATATTCCCTTTGTAGGGAGATGAAGGGAAGAAGGCCGGTCCTCCCCACCAGCTGAAAGACATGAGTGACCCCATGATTCTGCCACTGTTTCAGATATGATGTCAGAGGGGGGCTCTGGAGGTCAGCATTGTGGGTTAAAGTGCTCAGGGATAATCTCTCTGGATGGGTGAGGAATTCGTCTAGTATTTTAAGCCAGGCTCTTATAGGTTCTGTTCTGAGTTTTGGAAAAACTCCCACTTTCTGACACTTCGGGGGGGTTCCAAATAGCATCTCTTGTGAGTTGTGTAGGTCTCCCCATGATAATTTCAAGTCTTTCCAGTGCGCCTGGTAGTGTAATCTATGCAGTTTAAAACTACTCTGCATTGTGATGCCAGGGCATATTTACTGAGGTTAGGTAAGTTAAGTCCCCCTTGTTCCCTAGCAAGTTGTAGAACCGAATATCTAATTTTCGGGGTTCTTCCATTCCAGACAAATCTTGAGATCATTTTGTCCCATGTTTGGAGGCAAGTTTTAGAGGGTGTAAATGGTAGGGTCTGTAAAAAGAATAAAATGCGAGGGAAAACGTTCTGCCTTATTGTCTCAAACCTATTCAAACAAGCATTTGTCAATGCTGAATGTTGGCTTGCTGGCATTGGCATTGGCAGTGCAGGAGTTAGACAGATGCATCATAGGAATGGCAGTGAAGTACTGAACTGATGCCAACCCACCCCACCCTGCAGAGAGTGACAGGTATTAGGGTGTCCCTTTGGGTGTTTGGTAGTGCAGTGTGGGAAAACATGTTGGGCAGGATGTGAAAAATGACAGCTGCACAGTTCATAAGGAGGTGTAAAAAAATTGCAGTGTTGAAAATGTGGCATGCAAATATACGGAATTTGCAGAGTTACAGGGGTGCATGGGAAATATGCAACGCACGCTTGCAACACTGCCATTTTATGGCCGTTCGGCATCAGATTATCAACATAGGCATTTTAGCACCTCTGCTCATGAACAGTGTCACTGGTATTTACTCAAGTGTCCCAAGAAGTGATTTCACACAGCGACCACGCTATTCTGCGCCGGAAGTGCAAAAACACATTTTGGACTGGATATGTGAAATAATGACTGTACTGTTCATCAAGAGGTGTGGAAAAATAGCAATGTTGAAAATCAAGTGAAAATATCACAAATGCGGCAATGCGGCGTGCGTACAATCTATTGCTCAGCGGTGATATTCTTTATGGAGTATCATCACCAAATTTTCAACATATGCATTTTAGGACCTCTGCTCATGAACTGTGTCACTGTCATTTCATAATCTGGCTCAAACACTGATTTCCCACAGCGACTGCGCTTATTGTGCGCCAGAAGTGCGGAAACATATTTCGGCAGGATGTGGAAAATGACAGCTGTACTGTTCACAAGGAGGTGTACAAAATGACAATGCTGAAAATCCGACATTAAAATGTGCGAATGCGATTCTGAGCCTGCATAGCAACTAAAACACACGCTCATAAAACAGGCATTTGTTGGATTTTTCCACCAAATTTGGAACATAGGCTTTTGAGAGGCCACCCTCATGAACACTGGCACTGTCATTTTGTTAATGGGTCCCAAAAGGTGATTTACACAGTAACTGCAAAATCACCTTCGAGGGCAGATTAACGCCATGACAGTGATAGAATTCATGAGGAGGGGCCCCAAAAACCCCATGTTGAAAATTTGGTGCCAAAATTCCAAGAAATGCCCGAGATATGCAGCAAAGTTGGAAAAGCCCTATTTATTCCATTATACAGCTTACCAGCATTTCCTCAGTTCACGGTCGGCTTTGAAGAGTGCAGATGTGTTCCCGGTCCACGGAAGATCATCGCGCCGGACTCTGGAGGTAAATATGGGGTGAGGGGGTGAGGGAGGCAGGTGCAGTGGGTGGGGGTGGGGGAGGAGGCATTGAGGTTACGAGGGACGTTTTTCATTTTACAGGGTAAAAAAACAGGAAAGCCATCAGAGGACAGTTTTTGTTTTGTAGGCATTTAGCACTCTGGGTGGGCTCCCAGCATGCCACCTAACTGGTTTTTGGGGTGTCGAGTAGCTGATGGGGATTGGGCACCCTTGTCGGCACACAATGTCTGGTTGGAGGAGAAAGTAATGCCGATGGGGATTGGGCACCCCATTCGACAAACAAAGAAGGGTCGAGCCGAGGGGATTAGGCACCCCTGCATTCAACACTGGGGTTATGCGGCGGGGGTAAGAGCTCCTAGCCGGCACACAAAGACAGTGGGGGTTACCGACAAGAAAGTTGGGCACCCCGATGTCGGCAAGCGTTAAGTGCTGCCCGGCTCACTGACCACATGCTCATAATGGTGGTGAGCACGGCAAAGGACGACCGCTGCGGACATTTCAGCTTTGCTCAGATTGCAGCGGACCTTTTCTTAGATGTGCTCGACCCATTATGTATGCATGGTGTGGCGCCGGGCATGCAGGCTGATTGGGGAATGAGGGATGCACCTACTGATGCGTGCCCTGCATTCGCCCAACAGCGGCCGCGCCCCCAAATCTGCACTCTCCCAAGATGTTGACGTGCGTGCAAGTGCGGCAAGCCAACATAAAAACTAAGAGGGAGGTGAGACCAGCGTGCGAGGTCTTTCTGTCAGCTTTAGTGTCAAGGGTTCAAGGTTTAGTAATTCAGTATGTATAGGGTTTTTGGTTAGTTTGGTACCAAGGTATTTCATCTCCTGCCTATACCACTTAAAGGGGAATTCTTTTTTAAGCTGAGTGTGGGGTAGAAAATTACAAGTTAAAACTTCCATTTTTGTTGTGTTTATTTTATAGCCAGTTAGCTTACTGAATTTGTTTAATAATTTCCAAATTTCTGGGAGCGAGCTGGGCGGTTCTATAATTGTTAATAAAATATCATCCGCAAAGAGCAAAATTTTATGTTGGCCCCCCCTATGGGAATGCCCTCGATTCTCATGGTATTTCTAATGGCAATGGCAAGAGGTTCCAGGTATAGTGCAAATAGTGCTGGGGATAGCGGGCAACCCTGTCTTGTGCCCCTAGACAACTGCAAGATATCTGTGAGTGCCCCGTCCACCTTTACATTTGCTTTTGGCGTGTCGTAGAGATTCTGCAGCTGCCGAATGAAAGTTCCCGGCAGTCCAAAGGATGCCAAGGGTTGCCATAAGAAATTCCAGCTGACCTGATCGAATGCCTTTTCAGCATCCAGTTCGACTAGGACTAGCAGGATCCCCCTCTCCAGGGCATAGTCTATTAATAAATGGGTTCTCCTAATAGCATCATGTGCTTGGTGACCTCGGATAAAACCTACTTGATCTGGATCAACAATGGATGGTAGTAAATGGTCTATTCTAGAAGCTATAACTGACATAAATAGCTTATAGTCATAGTTCAACATTGATATGGGACGATATGTGGAAGGACGTTTTAAGTCTTTCAGGGGCTTTGGGATGGCCGAAATCGTGGCATATTGCCATGAGGGGTGAGGTGGATTGCCCTCCTGAATTGCATATAGGGCAGGGACTAATAGGGGCAGTAAAAGTTTTTTAAATTTGAATAAAATTCTGAAGGGTAACCATCCAGTCCTGGGGCTTTCTGGGAGTGGGCTTTCTTAAGGACCTGCATTAGTTCCTCTTCCTTAATAGGAAGCAGCAGAGCCTCTGCTTGTTGGGGGGAGATTCTTGGAATGTGGAGTCTTCCCAGGTAGGACTGAATCTCCTTCTGGGACGCTTCCTGTTCTTTGGTGTATAGGTCTTGATAAAATTGTTTTAGGATGTCCCTAATCTCTTGTGGTTTTTAGCTAACTTCCCTGTTTTAGGATCCTGCATCTGAATGATGTTCGACCGGGATCTTTGTTCCCTAAGTTTTCGTGCTAGGTTTCTAGATGCTTTAGGGCCTCCCTCATGTGATCTAAATTTAAGATAAAATAGTTTCTGCTCTAATGATTGGTCCACTAACTTTTGTAGTTTCTGCTTAGCTGTTCTCAGGCATTGCCGGATTATTGGGTCATTCTGGTCTGGCCAGTGCTGAAGGTGCACTACCTCCTCTTGAAGCTCTCTATAAGCTTTATCCCTATGTTTTTTTTTCCCCCGCCGAATATTTTATTATCTCTCCTCTTAGTACTACCTTCAGGGTGTCCCAGAGCGTGGTCGGGGACACTTCTTGAAGCGTGTTCTCTTGTTTAATTCTGGGTATGCTGTCCTTAATTAAACTAAGAAATTCAGGGTTTCTGAGATGTGCTAGGTTTACTCTCCAATTAGTCATTTTAAGTTGCCTCCCCAGGTCCACCTTAATATATAATGGGGCATGGTCTGAGAGGATAGTGGCACCATGCGTCACGTCCTTCATATAATCTAAGTCTTCTATGGTAGTAAAAAAATAGTCTAATCTAGTTTGGCCACTAAATGTGGGGACTGATGTGTATGTTCCCTGGTCTTAGGGAAAAAGTGCCTCCACACATCCACCAATCCCAGTGAATTAAAATTCTGTTTGATGTACTTTTGTATAGCATTCTTTCTGTGGGCTCGTGGGACTGCTGCATCTAAAGAAGGTTGCAGTGTGATGTTCAGGTCTCCTCCCATCAATAGTTGTCCATCTAAGAGGGAGAGCAGATCAGACAGAAACCTCACCGAAAGCAGTTTTCTTGAACCCAGGGGTAAATACACTGATGCCAGTGTCACAGGTCTTGTGTACAGTGTGCCTGAGACCACGGCATAGTGACCCTCTGGGTCTATCACCTCAGCTTTTTTTTTGAAAGGGACCCCTGGTGATAGTTGTATTAATGTCCCTCTTCTTTTCCCTCCCCCACATGCCGATTCTGCCACTACCGCGTATCCATACTTTTGGAATTTTTTATGTTCTGCAGAGGTAATATGGGTTTCCTGGAGAAGGATGATCTCCGTTTTTTCCTTTTTCATAAATTGAATCAGGCGAGATCACTTGATTAGGTTTCCCAAACCGTTAATATTTAATGATATAATCAATGAGGATTTATTCATTCCCTTTTTATGTTGGCTTGCGCGCATGCGTAAGCAACATCTTGCGACAGTGCAGGTCTAGGGGGTGCGGCTGCTGTTGGGCGAATGCAGGGCACGCATCAGTAGGTGCGTCCCTCATTCCCCAATCAGCCTGCATGCCACCGCCACACCATGCATACATAATGGGGCGAGCACATCAAAGCAAAGGTCCGCTGCAATTGTCATACACAGCAGTCCTTTGCTTGACGTGCTCGCAGCCATTATGGCCATAGTCGGCGAGTGGGCGGCCGCCTCACCTCTGTCGACATCGGGGGTGCCCAATCCCCCTGTCGGCAACCCCCCCCATGTTTGTGTGCCGATGGGGGAGCCCACTCCCTGTCGCATCACCCCCAACTGTTGAATGCCGAGGGTGCCCAATCCCTCGGCTCGCCACCCCTTACTTTGTTTGCCAGCGGGTGCCCAATCCCCCGCACTACCCCGTGTTGTGTGCCGACGAGGGTGCCCAATCCCCTTCGCACTGACACCCCAAACCCACTTAGGTGGCACGCTGGGAGCCCACCCCAGCATGCCAAATGCCCTGCAATGGGAAACTGTCCGCGACGTTTCTTTTCTTTTACCTGAAAACAAAACCGTCCCTCATAGTCTAGATCCCCTCCCCCACCGCACCCACCACTGCACCCTGCCTCCCTCACCCCATACTTACCTCGGACTCCGGCGCAATGATCTTCAGTGGACCGGGAACACGTCTGCACTCTTCAAAGCCGACTGCGAACTGAGGAAATGCCGGTAAGCTGTATAATGCAATGAATAGGGTTTTTTCAACTGTGCTGCATATCTCAGGCATTTCTTGGAATTTTGGCAGCAAATTTTCAACATGGGGTTTTTGGGGCCCCTCCTCATGAATTCTGTCACTGTCATGGTGTTAATCGGCCTCAGAAGGTGATTTCGCAGTCACTGCGCAAAATCACCTTTCGGGACCCATTAACGAAAAAATGACAGTGCCAGTGTTCATGAGGTGGCCTCTCAAAAAGCCTATGTTCCAAATTTGGTGGGAAAAATCCAACAAATGCCTGTTTTATGAGCGTGCGTTGTGCAGTTGCTACGCAGGCTCGTAACTTCAGGCATTCGCAATATTTTAATGCCGTATTTTCAGCATTGTCATTTTTGTGCACCTCCTTGTGAACAGTACAGCTGTCATTTTCCACATCCTGCCCGAAATGTGTTTCCGCACTTCCGGCACACAATTGTGCAGTCGTTGTGGGAAATCAGTGTTTGGGAGCAGATTATGAAAATGGCAGTGACACATTTCATGAGCAGAGCTCCTAGAATGCCTATGTTGAAAATTTGGAGCTGATACTCTATTAAATGACTGTGTTACGAGCGTGCGTTGGCAGATTGCACGCATGCTCGTACCGTCGTGCATTTCTGATATTTTCACTCTGGATTTTCACCATTGCCATTTTTACACACCTCTTGATGAACAGTACAGCTGTCACTTCACATATCCTGCCCAAAATGTGTTTCCGCACTTCCGCTGCAGAATAGTGTGGTCACTGTGCGAAATCACTTCTTGGGACACTTTCCGGAAATGACAGTGACACTATACATGAGCAGAGGTGCTAAAATGCCTATGTTGAAAATTTGGTGCCTATTGCCCACAAACTGGCAGTGCTGCAAGCGTGCCTTGCATATTTCCCACGCACCCATGCAACTCCGCAAATTCCGTATATTTGTATGCCACATTTTCAGCACTGGCATTTAATTACACCTCCTTATGAACTGTGCAGCTGTCATTTTTCACGTCCTGCCCAGCATGTTTTCCCGCACTGCACTAACAAACACCCACAGGGACACCCTAATGCCTCTCACTCTCTGCAGGGTGGGGGTGGGTTGGCATCAGTTCAATACTTGACTGCCACTCCTATGCTGCATCTCTTTAACTCCTGCACTGCCAATGGCAGCAAGACAACATTTGGCATTGACAAATGCTTGTTTAATTAGTTGCTGATTAAATCTCTGTCCACATACTCTCCCCATAATTGCATGCCATGGCATCTGCACCTCCAACATACCTAGTATAGCATTATATGTTACTGCTGTGTACATTTTCAACCTTTTGTATGTTTGATGTTGTTTGCCTGCCTGGTTATATACAAAATGTAAATCATTCCATATGCTTCTAACTGTGCAGTTTTGACTTATAACAGTTACGAACATGAAAGAGGTAACAAATCTTGTATAGTAATACCCAAATTCAGTTGCCTGTAATGGCAATCGGGGGTAAATAAAAATCCTGTTGCCAACAGGGCTTTAAATGGATGGTAGATTGGAAGGAGGGATTAACAAGTACCTCCTTGTAACTAGGTACACTGTAATTTAACTCCTAAGGTAGGGAGAGGTGAGTTTCCTCTCCTATGCAGGGGTAGGTAGAAACGCCCTGGGGGTGATTTTCAAGGCTTAGCCAAGGGCCCCCCATGCCACTGTCACCCGGGCACCACATGGCGCTTGTAACCGCACTGAGAATAGTTCTGAAGAACAGGGTCCCCCAGGGACTGGTCCCTGCAAACCTCATCTTCAGTGGGGTATACAAGAAAAAAGAGGTCATCCGCCCAGGTGTAACGTTCAGGTGCCCATTAAGGGCCCACAAGGGTGTATATACTTCAGATCTCCTATTCTGGGCTGCTGCATTTTTAAACTTAACTGACTCAGGGCTCATTGCCTAATCTGGGGAGGGAGAGAGGCCAGTTACAATAATTTGCATTTTGGCTCCACATGCTTTCAGCCCTCTTTCCTATGTAGTAATGGGAAACATAAGAGCCCTTGTTGCCCCCTTGTCCCTTCAATAATCCCACCGTACCCCTCATCAGTCAGGTTATTCCCATTATTTAAGTACTTCACTGTCTCAGTTCCTATTCTCTCTCACTCTGGGTAGCTCTTTGGAAGCGTTGCAGGAGCTTTTTGACGTCCTCCATGGTGTCTTGGCTTTATCTTTTCCTTGATTTGGAGTCGTTAGTTCTCTTCCAAGAACTCTCTCGCAAGTCCTGCTGGGTCTCGGTATTTGTGGAATCCGCTGGTGAGATATACGTGAGTCCCTTTTCCTGGAGTGCTTTTTAGCTTCTTCGGGCATTTCGAATGTTGCTGAGCCTTCCGCGGACATAATCGTAAGCCGTGCTGGGTAAGGCGTGGTAAACTTCAATTGCTGCTGTTTTAATAAGTGCAGTATTGGTGTGTAGGCTCTCCGCTTTGTGGATATGCTGGGGGAGTAATCATTATCGAAGTAAATGCGCTTTTCCTTGAAGCGTGTGTCTCTCATTCTCCAAGCTCTAGTGAGTACATGCTGCTTTGTTGCATAGTTTAGAAAATGCATGATAATTGATCGTGGTTTCTTGTCTGACTGTGTGGGTTTCGGTGCTAGAGCTCTGTGCACTCGTTCTATTTCTAATTTGTAGGAAGGGTCCAGCTGGAGCGTGTCTCTGATTAGCTCTTCTATAAATTTCAGTAGGTCTTTCCCCTCCACATTTTCTGGGACCCCATGAATTCTCATGTTATTTCGGTGAGATCTGTTCTCTAAATCTTCACATTTCTCCTTGAGGCTCTCCTGCTCATCTAATAGGTGCACCACCATGCGCTCCAGTCGGTCTGGGCGGGTGTCTAATGCAGAGTGTTGTTCCTTTATTTCTATTACTCATGTGGTTAATTTGCCCATTTCGGAGGTTAATTCAGAGTGGAAATTTCTCACCTCGGTTCTGAATTCCTGCAACTGTGAGTACTGTTGGATTACTAGGCTGTGAGGCCACAGCTGCGGTTGAAGCCACCATGTCTGTCTGCCTTTCTGCTGAGCCTTGGAGTGGGCGAGCAAATCCAGTGAGATCCTTACTTCCGGAGGTGCGGGAATTACATCTTCTGCCACTCATTCAGTGTAATGGCCCTCCCTGTTCTGGTTTTTGATATAATTTCAAGCTTTTAAATGAGGGAGAGCCTGGATTTAGCCCAGATTCGGTGGAGCTGTCGTTCACCCTTGCATCTGAAGCGGTGACGACACCGGAAGTCCAGCATCAGTAGCCATTTTGCTGTTTTGTTTTTGCTGTTTTCTTGGTGCAGGGCTCTGCATACAGAGAGTCACATGGACTCTTTCCCTAGCATAGGGCCCAGAGGGAATGAGGATACAATTCCACTATCACATAAATATATGAAAGTCATTGCATAAAAACTACGTTAATGCAGACATTAGGTTTGAAGGATGCAAAGCAGACAAAGTAAGGAAATGAAAAACATTGAGGTTTGGAGTCTGAGGATTCTTGGCAAATCGGTGGTGTAGTGTTCCTTGGGGCTGTCAGCCCTTATGCCTGCCCCCTTCCCTGAGCAAACAAACTTATACATGATCTCTTGCTTCATGCAGTGCCCAGAGAACGTTATGACCGATTCTGTTGGCCTCATTAAGTGAGCAATACTTCTTCACCAACAAACAGTAGGGGCCCGATATTCAAAGGTTATCGCTTGTGTGAATGTGATTAGTACGGGTGCTAACCCGGGCTTGCACTAGTAGTCTGGGCAGGGCCATATTCAAAGGCCCCTGGAGCGCCCCTAAACCCAGCAGTGCCAAGGTGCTAAAATACTGCTGTGCATATGAAAATGAAGGGGGTCCCCTCATGCATACCAGTGCAGCAGCATAGTCAAAGGTCTGCAGCGATAGTAAACAGGCCCTGGAGCAGCACTGTTTACTGCCACTGAAAATCACATCTTAACACAGCACTAAGCCTGTGCCTTGACCCTTGCAAAGGCAGGGTGACTGTAGTGCAGCAGCTTGCCCCTGTACCAAGCTGCTCCCCACCTTCTGATCATCCAGTATGTAACCCCCCTACAAATGGGGGTTCCCAAAAGTCTTCCTTGGGTGTGCCTCAGTGCCCACTGCCAGGCTGGTATCCTGTGTCTTAGTGCTTTAAAAGTGTTTCTGTGAGAGTGCCTTAATGCCTCTGTGCTCTGTCTCTTTAAGAGCTGCCAATAACGTGGTGCTTATTTAATCTGGGAGGGGGCTGAGTGTTTTTATGCTCCAGTCCTTCCCGGGCTACCAGATAATTGCTCCATTCTGCCATCGCTATTTGCGCAGAGGGAGCTCTGTTAGAAGCTGTACTTATTTCCTGATTATCTATTAGAATAGCAATAGTATTGTAGTTTGTCTAACCTGCCTTCTTTGCAGCATGAACTTTCTGTATAGCACCACCATTTTGGTTTTTGGACTGCCAGTCAGCACTAGTCAGTACCTTTGGGGACTCTAAAATGGAGCCGGTCCCCAGGGATCTTGTGGGAGCAAATTTCTGTAGAAATTGTAGTTTTTACATTTTGGCACCAAAACAGACCTGGAGGGGGAGTCCTTACTTTGACAGACAGATGAATCAACCAACCAGAACCTTTTGGACTGAAGGGAAATTCTCAAGCTGCCTGCTGCAGTCAGTCAGTCTGGAGTTAGAGTTTGCAGAGTAAACAGCTTGAGTGATTCAAGCAGCAGCTCCTGTGTAGTTCACGCTGGAGATTGGTGGAAAAACTGATTCTGGCCTGTCTGCCTGCAGTCCCTCGAGAGGGAATCCTTTGAAAGGCTTAATACTCTGGGCTGTATCCGAATTGAGTAAGAGAAAAGTCACTGAAGTGTGACCAGGCTTAAACCTGAAGAAGACCGAAGATTTGCTGTATGTGATCGGCCTGTAAGGACATCCATTCACCATAGAACTCCCGGTTTTGCTCAGAGACACTGATATTGCTGCCGGACTGCTATCTGCTTTGTGGTATGATGATTGCTTTTCTATAAATATACTGTGTGCTGTTAGTGGGTCGCAATTTGGTTCCCCACTGTTTAATTGTGCCACGCTTGCTGGAAGCTGCATCCAGCCTTCTCGGGCTGATTTCCAAACTGTTTTACCCAGCCTGGGTCCTGCCACACTGATCCAGCCAGCTACTTCAGGCACAGAGAACACCATCAATGAGAGACTCACCTGGGGATCAGCCCCCTGCTCAACATCATACCTCTCAACTGTCCCTGATTTTCAGGGATGTCCCTGATTTTGCCTCAAAAGTTTACTCTGTCCCTCCTTAAAATTGTGTTTCCGTGACCAAACATTGGAAGTTGTAAGCAAAAATTAATGTCAGACTTTAAAGTTACAGTATTGTTCTTCCTTAGAAAATGCATTTTACACTAAGCCTCTTATTCTCCCAGCTTCCTGAGTTGATATCTCCAATTTTGAAGATGTGTCCCTGATTTTGGTCCTTTGTCCCTGATTTTTTTAAGCCGTGTCCCTGATTTATAAGGCAGGAGGTTGAGAGGTATGCTCAACATCTCGAACAGGAATGAGACTTCGGTGATTCGTGTGGGCCCTGCTTCTCCTGGCATACCAGCATACCAGCCATACCTGCAGTCTCCATCTTGTCCCTCCTGTGTCTTGCATTGGGTAGCGTGAGTAACAGTCAGGGTAGCTCCCTGCAACAACACCTAAATCTCAAGTGTTGTTATCTGATTGCATTGTTGTTTTTTCTTTCATGAACTGAGCCTTCAGGCTCTGGATTACAAGTTGTCTGTGGTTGTGCATGCTTTTTCTTTTCATCACAGGGCACCAACCAGCTGCAATGCCGGCCTACCCCGGGCAACGTTCCAGGCTAGCCTTCCTTACTTCCAACTGGGTACCCAGAGCATGTGACTGTGTATGGACTAAAAGTGCATGCATAATTGCCTGACTAGATCAGTTTTCGAATCAATCAACCTGATTACGCCCCTCCCTTGTTCAATTCTCCTGAATAAATCAGATCTAACTCTTTCTGCATTTAATCTGACTGTGGTTCCAGTTTGTACCAAAAGCACGGTACTTTTGTTATTTGCTGTGCCTAACCTTCTTTTACAGGGGGTCTCCAGGGTTGAACTGGTGGAACCAGCCCTGGTGGTAAGTGCAAACAATGTGGGGAATTGTATGCTGAATAGAGGCTACTGTGAAAGTATTTGTTGCATATTGTCTAGGCCACTAGAGGGGAAAGGGGGGGGGTTACAGTGTTCTGGAGGGCTGTACCCAGGTTAGCCTTGTTACTAACAACCCTGTCCTCTGGGTGGAGGCACCCGTTTCAGTACCCAGGCATCTTAACCTGCAACTAGCCAAGCAGGCAGGGGTTACATCTTGGAGGCACCGACGCTGGGATTAGCACCACCCAGTGGTCAGAAGTTAGACACATTGTTGCCGGAATATGGCCACACCAGTAGAAGTCGTTGTGCACCAGTTGATGGGGTGGTGTATGGGGCAGGAGGTTGACCCCTGTCATGCCGTGGTTATACTAGACGTTCCCTTGAGTATTAGTAAGGACACCATAGAAGAGGTTCTCTCCAAAGTCGAAGGTTTGGAAAACACGGTGTTGGTGGGTTGGCAGGCTGATTTAATGACCCAAACCCTCATCGCTTTGGTGGAGTGTAGTGACCCCATGGACGGCACTAAGGTGCCAACGACTATTACCCCCGAAGGGTCCCCAGCTGCTTGGAGGGCAATAACTAAAGACAGTAAGGGTCCTTTAGAGGATGAGCCCCCACAATTATCTGAGACTTTTGAGGAGAGATTTGCTAAGCTGTTGCTGGAGGAAGGGAAAAATGTAGAGGACTTTCAGCAATTATTGCTTCCACCTAGGGGTGTACCTTCCCCCACTCCCCTGCCCCTTCCAGTACCGGCTCCAGTGCCTGCACCTGCATTGGTGCCTGCAGTTAGTCATGACACATACCACAAGTTGAGGATGTTCTCAGGTATCCTCCCCACCCCACAGGGGGAGGATGACTGGGAGACCTGGATCAACTATGTTGCCCCCTTGGTACCCGAGTGGCAGTGTGCAGAGGCTGAGAAGCGAAAAAGGATCATGGAAAGTTTGAGGGGTCCAGTCCAGGAAGCCATTAGATTTCTGAGGTCCACAAATCCTGAGGCGTCTGCTCAAAAGTGCCTGTCTGCCCTGGAAGGCAATTTCGGAAGCACTGAGTCAGGGGAGACTTTGATGTGGCAATTCAAAGGTACCAAACAGTGGAGAGGGGAAAGTCTGTCTGCATATGCTACTTGACTAGAGATGGCTCTGCAGAGAACTTATTGAAAGGGTAGAGTAGCCACCAGTGACTTGAACCGTGTGAGGCTGGGGCACATACTACAGCACGCCAAGCACTCTAAATTGCAGATTATCCAGTTAAAGCTCCATGATAGGAGAGATAACCCACCTGACTACTGCAACCTGATAAAAAAAACTCAGGGAGGTTGAAGGTCAAGAAAAAGATTGTGATTATGGGGTGGGTGCAGCCTTAGTGACCACGGCACAGGAAGACCTCTCTGAAATGGAGACCACTAAGGATATTCCATGATGGGCTGAGTGGTGGAGAGACGAGCTGCTGAAGGAAGTCAGGAAAGTACCAGTGGGTGCCTTTATGGAGGCATCCACTGCAGACAAAGACCCTGGTCCCTCTTAGGATGTGACTGCCATGGGGGTGGGAGTGCACCCTCAGGCATCTTCTACTGAAAGTGACCCCCAAGCTGAAATCAAAGAATTGACTGCCACCCTAAAGGAACTGTTAAGACACGTTGCGTCACCTTCGCTGCTGCAAACAGATATCAGACCCCGATCCCTTGCTACTGCTTTAGTCCCTCATGCAATGTCCTCTCCAAGGATGACCCCGAAGTCTATCATTTGTTACAACTGTGGAAAGGATGGCCATATGAAGAGAGAATGCTGGTCTCAGAAAGACTTAGATAAAGTTGTGTACAGACTTCAAGGGGAGCTCTGGAAAGCAAGACCTTGGCTGAGGGGCGCTGGCAACAACTGCAGTGAAGGATCAAGAAATCCTAATTCAAACTTTGTTGTGGCTAAATTGTCTGTCCAGGCCCCTGCTACTATCTCTCCAGACTGGTCCAAAATAGTAGGCCCCTCAATGGAAACTACTGTGACTGTCAATGGTATCCATGCTCGGGCTGTGCTCAACAGTGGGTCACAAGTGACCACTGTATTCAAGGACTGGTATGACAAACATTTATCTGATGTGCCATTACAATATCTGGATGGCTTACATGTGTGGGGCCTGAGCAACAAGTCTTATCCCTACCTAGGATATGTCCGTCTCTGGCTGTCTTTTCCTGCGACTGTAATTGGTGTAGATGAACAAGTAGAGACACTAGCCCTGGTGTGTTTTCCTATCGGACTGTATGATGGGGTTCCCCTGTTAATTTGAACAAACGCCCACTTGTTTGGGAGACTGGCACAACTCTGCCAGGAGAAACAAGGGCAATGGACTGGATGGGCCCTAAGAATTCCAGCATTGTTCAAAAGGGCTTATGACCTGCAACAGAAACCTGCTGAAGTGGACCGAGATGAGCCAGTGGGGATAGTGTGGAAAAAGGATCCTGACTCTTTGGTGTTGGCCCCCAATGCCCAGTGTACCATCCATAGAGAAGTCCGCCTAAGGAGAGGTATAAAGAACAAAATATTGATGATAGATGCCCCTGGTGAAGGGAATCTGCCAGAGGGGTTGGTGGTTAAGCCCAGTATGCTACCTGTATGTGCCCATGTCTATGCCCACTGAGTGATGGTGCAAGTGAGAAACATGTCAGACAAGGACGTTCATGTGAACTGGGGATGTACGCTGGCTACAGTACACTGCGCAGACACTGCAGTATTACCCAGTAACAAGTACTCTGGTGAAAAGGAGAAAGTGACTCTGGACTTATTTGACATTGGTGATTCCCCTTTGTCTGCCGAATGGAAGACCTTAATTAGCAGGAAACTTGCTCAAAGAGACCAAGTGTTCTCAATAAAAGAGTGGGACATGGGGTGTGTCCATGGTGCCAAGCATAACATATTCCTGCATTATGACCGACCACTTCGAGAAAGGGTCCCGATGCCTTGCCCCCGCTGACATAGACGATGTTAGGAGGCACCTACAGGAAATGCTCACTGCTGGCATTATTCAAGAATCAAGAAGCCCATATGCATCCCCCATCATGGTGGTGCATAAAAAGAATGGATCCGTGAGGATGTATGTGGACTATCGGACCCTCAACCGGCGGACTATCCCAGATCAATACACCATGCCACACATACAGGGTGCCCTGGATTGCCTGAATGGGGGTCAGTGTTTCTCAGTACTGGATCTCTGCAGCGGATATTATCAGATTCTGATGGTCCCACAGGACTGTGAAAAAACAGCTTTCATCTGTCCTTTGGGGTTCTACAAATTCCTGAGGATGCCACAGGGGATTTTGGGTGCCCCTGCCACCTTCCAGAGATTGATGGAACATGCAGTGGGAGACATGAACTTGCTGGAATGTTTAGTGTACTTGGATGATGTCACTGTTTTCGGACGCACACTAGAGGAACTTGAGACCAGACTGTTCAAAGTCCTCTATCGTTTGGAAGAACTCAGCCTCAAGTTATCCATAGACAAGTGCTACTTTTTTCAAACATTTGTGAAATACTGTATGTGGCACACATAGTGTCTGTGGAAGGGATATATTCAGACCCAGTAAAGTTGAAGCTTTGACCACCTGACCCCAGCCCAATAACCTAAAAGAGCTACAGCATTTCCTAGGGTTCTGTAGCTACTACCACAGGTTCATCAAAGACTATTCAAAGGTGATTCAACTGCTCCTTAACCTTACCCAAGGCTACCCCCCTACCAACTGCAAATACATAAAGGGGGCTATCAAAGACCAGGAGAAAATTTATTTTCAAACAGGTGAGCCTTTTGGGACTCAGTGGACACCTGAATGTGAAGCAGCTTTCTTTGAAGACATATACCAGCTTACCCATGCTCCAGTCCTTGCCTATGCTGATCCTACCAAGCCCTATGTTCTGCATATGGATGCTAGTTTGCAGGGCCTTGGGGCTGTGCTATATCAAGACTACAAAAATGGTTTCAGACCTGTAGCTTTCGCCAGCAGGAGCTTGACCCCATCAGAGCAGAACTCTCCGGTCCACAGGTTGAAATTCCTCACCCTAAAATGGGCCATAGTTGACCAGTTTCATGAGTACCTCTATAGGGCAAAGATATTAGTGAAGACTGACAATAACGCACTGACCTAGGTGCAGACTTCAGCTAAACTGGATGCCACTGGGCACTGTTGGCTTTCTGCCTTATCAACTTATGATTATGCTGTTGAATACAGACCGGGACTAAACCACATTGATGCTGATGCCCTGTCACGAAATCCAGCTGCCAAGGACAATTGGGTCAGATTGTCTGAACCTGACATCAAAGCATTATGCCAAAAGTTTGATATAGATGAACAAATATCTGTGGACACAGTGGACTGTCTAGTAAATTGCTTGGGCCCTCCTGATACCTGCATACTGGCTGCCTATTGCCATTTCTCTGCTTTAGATATTAGTGCACTACCTCAGTTCGATAATGACAGTATTCAGTGGGCTCAGTCCCAAGATCCCATGATTCAACCAGCACTTGATGCCCCATGTGTGTGGAAAGATGTGTCCAAGTTGTGTTCCCCTGATTTGCGAACTGCTCTATTGTTCAAGGAAGGCCCCAGGTTAAAGTTGCATGATCAATTGTTATACAGAGAGACAGTGGATGGTTGTGGTCAAGTAGACAAGCAACAGTTGGTCCTACCCACAGCCTTTAAGTAGCTGGTACAGATGTCCCACCACAATCACATGGGGCACCTCGGTATTGACAGAACTCTCAACCTGGTACAATCCTGATTCTACTGGCCAAAGATGGGGGCAGATGTTGAGAATCATGTCAAAACATGCAGTCGCTGTCTCCAGCGGAAAGCTTTGCCCCAGAAAGCTGCCCCACATATCAACATCACTACCAGTGCCCCCATGGAACTGGTCTGCATAGACTTCTGGTGCTTAGAACCCGACCAAACGAACATTGACAATGTGTTGGTAGTTACTGATCATTTTACACAGTACGCACAAGCTGTACCAACTAAAGATCAAAAGGCCTCTACTGTGGCCAAGGTGCTAGTGGACAAATTCTTTGTCCACTATGGTGCCCCCCATTCTGACCAAGGCAGAGACTTTGAAATTAGGCTAATCAAAGAAATGCTCTCTTTGTGGGGGGTGCGGAAGTCAAGAACCATCCCCTATCACCCAAGGAGGGCCCCTCAACCAGAATGCTTTAACCACAGCCCTTTTGGACATGCTGGGCACCCTCCATCCAAAAGACAAGCATAAGTGGAGCCAGCAGATCAGCATCTTGGTACACGTGTACAATTGCACCAAAAGTGATGCTACTGTCTCATGTTCGGGAGGGAGGCCCGACTGCCAGTTGATGTCTGCTTTGGGGTCTCTCCAGATGGGGTCCAAGCCCAAAACTACTTGCAGTATGTACAGAAATTGAAAGATCAGTTGAATCATGCCTATCAACTAGCTCAAACTATGGCTGCTAAGCAAAATCTTGCCAACAAAGAAAGAGATGATCGATGAGTAAAAGTTCAGGAGTTGTTGCCTGGAGATAGGGTACTACTATGCAATTTGAGACTGCATGAAAAACACAAAATTGCTGATAGATGGCACCATCTTCCTCATGAAGTAGTTGGTAAATAGGATGATCTGCCAGTGTACAAGGTGCGCCCAGAAAATAATTCCAAAGCTGTTAAGACCATGCACCGTAATCACTTACTGCCCATCGGCCAAGTTATTATTGATGCTGAACCAACCCCTGACACTTCTCCTGGGCCAGTGACTCGTGCTGCTGCAAAGAGGAAACAGAGCCAACCTGTCTGTGTTATTCCAGAACTAAGGCCTTCCCCTCAGCAGGTCCAGAGTGATAGTAATGACTGTTTGTCTGTCTCGGATGAAAGTGACTGTGATAATGCCTATTGTCCCTCATATGAACTGAGTCAGTTGTTTCAAGGCAATCCTCTGCAGAATCATGGGGATGAAGCTGGGCCTGCAGAACTGCCTAACCCCCCAGCTTCTTCCCTGGACCCAGTGCCCCCTGAAAGTGAGGTGCAAAGTATCATGTCTGAGGCTGCAGACTCTCTGTGTCTTGTAGAACTGTTTGACTTGCCTGAAGAATGGGCTGATGGCCTGAGTCTCCCTGGTGACATACCAGAACTTGAAGAACAATATGAAAGTGCTGACAGCACCCCTTCAGTGCCACAAAACCTAATTGTGCCAGAGTCTCCTCAGAATGAGCAACCTGGGCCCTTGTCAGAAGATAATAATGAGCAAAGTGTTGTGGAAACAGAGTCTGCAGAGCCAGGAGCTGATAGTGTTCCTAATCTGGACATTTCAACCAGTGCAGAGGCATCCCTCACTACAGGAGAAGAAATCAGTGCCAGTGTTGACTGCCCAGTGCCTGTGTCTGTTCCCCCCAGAAAATCTGGGTGACCTGTTAAGCCAGTGCTACGTTTTAGTTATGATTCCTCTGGGAGGCCTGTGGACTTGCCTCTCAATGTGGTTCATAAAGGTGTTTACATTTCCAAGAGCTCACTGCCCAAACTGAGCCTGACTGCCACCTCCTGATTAATTATTCTTCTTTCGGAACATGGTATCCCTGTCCCATCTAGCTACAAGTTACTGTAGCTGATAAGGAAGGGCCCCGTTCTGCATTGTTTACTATACAAGAAATTATAACGTGAAGTCATAGGTAACTGTTCATAGTATGTTAATCATAATAGAATCAGTATAGAGTGTATGAAACATGCATAGGTATTGTCAATGAAGCTATGGCATAGTGAAATGTATAGTAATGTGATAAGTTTACATTAACTGATGCATCAGATAGTATTTCCATAGTATGCTAATGTCACGTATGTCTTACATATTGATTCTTTAATATGGTGATGGTATAGACTTGATGCAGACGCTAAGTTTTTCCAGGCAGGAAAGGGTGTAACCGCCCCTTACAAATGGGGGTTCCCGAAAAGTCTTCCTTGGGTGTGCCTAAATGCCCACTGCCAGATGGGTATCCTTTGTCTTAGCACTTTAAAAATGTTTGTTTGAGCGTGCCTTAATGCCTCTGTGCTATGTCTCTTTAAGAGATGCCAATAATGTGGTGCTTATTTAATCTGGGAGGGGGCTAAGTGTTTTTATGCTCGAGTCCCGCCCGGGCTACCAGATAATCACTCCATTCTGCCATCGCTATTTGCGCAGAGGGAGCTCTGTTAGAAGCTGTACTTATTTCCTGATTATCTATTAGAATAGCAATAGTATTGTAGTTTGTCTAACCTGCCTTCTTTGCAGCATGAACTTTCTGTATTGCACCACCATTTTGGTTTTTGGACTGCCAGTCAGCACCAGCCAGTACCGTTGGGGACTCTAAAATGGAGCCTGTCCGCAGGGATCTTGTGGGAGCAAATTTCTGTAGGAATTGTAGTTTTTACATTTTGGCACCAAAACAGACCTGGAGGGGGAGCCCTTGCTTTGACAGACAGATGAATCAACCAACCAGAATCTTTTGGACTGAAGGGAAATTCCCAAGTTGCCTGCTGCAGTCAGTCAGTCTGAAGTTAGAGTTTGCAGAGAAAACAGCTTGAGTGATTCAAGCAACAGCTCCTGCGTAGTTCACGCTGGAGATTGCTGGAAAGGCTGATTCTGGCCTTTCTGCCTGCAGTCCCTCGAGATGGAATCTTTTGAAAGGCTTAATACTCTGGACTGTATCCAAATTGAGTGAGAGAAAAGCCACTGAAGTGTGACCAGGCTTAAACCTGAAGAAGACTGAAGATTTGCTGTATGCGATCGGCATGTCAGGACATCCATTCACCATAGAACTCCCAGTTTTGCTCAGAGACACTGATATTGCTGCTGGACTGCTATCTGCTTTGTGGTATGGTGATTGCTTTACTATAAATGTGCTGTGTGCTGTTAGTGGGTCACAATTTGGTTCCCCACTGTTTAATTGTGCCATGCTTGCTGGAAGCTGCATCCAGCCTTCCTGGACTGATTTACGAACTGTTTTAAGTGGCCGGGGCCCTGCCACACTGGCCCAGTCAGCTACTTCAGGTGCAGAGAACACCATCGACGACAGACTCACCCAGGGATCAGCTCCCTGCTCAACATCTTGAACAGGAATGACACTTCGATGATTCCTGTGGGCCCTGCTTCTCCTGGCATACCAGTTGTCAACCTGCAGTCTCCATCTCGTCCCTCCTGTGTCTTGCATTGGGTAGCATGAGTAACAATCAGGGTAGCTCCCTGCAACAACAGCTAAATCTCAAATGTTGTAATCTGATAGCATTGTTGTTTTTCCTTTCACGAACTAAGCCTTTGGTTGTGCATGCTTTTTCTTTTCATCACAGGGCCCCAACCAGCTGTGATGCCGGCCTACAGTGGGCAACGTTCCAGGCTAGCCCACCTTACTTCCAGCTGGGTACCCAGAGCATGTGTCTGTGTAGGGACTAAAAGTGCATACATAATTGCCTGAGTAGATCAGTTTTCGAATCAGTAAACCTGACTATGCCCCTCCCTTGTTCAATTCCCCTGAATAAATCAGATCTAACTCTTTTTGCATTTAACCTGACTGTGGTTCCAGTTTGTACCAAAAGCATGGTACTGTTGTTATTTGCTGTGCCTAACCTTCTTTTACAGGGGATCTCCGAGGTCGAACTGGTGGAACCAGCCCTGGTGGTAAGTGCAAACAGTGTGGGGAATTGTATGCTGAATAGGGGCTACTGTGAAAGTGTTTGTTGCATATTGTCTAGGCCACTAGAGGGGAAAGGGGGGGGTTACAGTGTCCTGGAGGGCTGTATCCAGGTTAGCCTTGTTACTAACAACCCTGTCCTCTGGGTGGAGGCACCCGTTTCAGTACCCAGGTCCCTTAACCTGCAACTAGCCAAGCAGGCAGGGGTTACAAGTAGATATTTATGCTACAAGTCCCTGGTGGTCCATTGATCCCCCTGATTGCCCAGTAGAGAGTTCCTTTAAAGGTCCCTGGTGGTCCAGTGGTTCCCTCCCGATCATCTAGCAGATATGTTTTTAATGTCACTGGTGTTCCAGTGGTTCCCCCCATCCCTGATCACCTGGTAGATATTTATGTTACAAGTCCCTGGTAGTCTTGAGCGTATGGAATACAGCTATTTTAAAGTGTGTTTGTGATCAAGTTAAGTCAGCATTTTAGGCATAGGGACTTGAGTGGTAGTTAGGCTCATATAGTGAAACAGAAGTAGGAGCTAGTTTTAGCTGTTTTTAGAGAGATCTTCCAAAGTGCTCAACTGATGGTTGATTTTCATACTCAAATATCTGATGCTGCTTGTAGTGGCATCTGTGGTCTGTGTGCTTACTTGTAAACCGGTGAGTTTTGGTGGATCTTCAGGACAAGCTGGGGGGGGGGGTCTATGAGATTCTGCTGAAGCCGGAGAAGAAGAACCGGTGTTTTGAGGAGAGGCTGGTGGACTGTGAAAGAGCTTGAATGGCTGAGCAAGGATATCCATTGGATTTACTTGAAACAACTAGCAGATTATCCGGAGGCTGGTTTTGATAGCTTGGACCTGAACCACACATTGGGAAGCCAGGGTCCATGATTCAGGTCCGATTGAGACGTTACCGGCCCGAAATTCGGAAGACGCCACGGGAAAATCAAAAGTCGTCTTTTGAACCGCAGAGAAATATTGTGATGTCTTGAAGACTACCACAGCTAGAAGAAGCATCCTGTGAAATGGAATGGTGTTTAATAATCTCATGCAAGACTAAGTTCTGTCAAGAGTAAAAGCAGGTGGTGAGAGCTTCTGCAGGGAAAAACAACTTACTCTGTGAGATTTTTGTCTAACATTTTTCAGTTGACAAAGATGGTCCTGTGCTTGACTTTAAAGATCTAGTGTCGAGAGCTTTTTTTACCATCGGAAGCTTCATCCTTTTCTTGGTTGCTAGACTGTAATATCTATCGGTGGTGTGAATACTGAATTTTTATCATCACTTTGGACATTTGCTCTGCTTTAAAGAGTACCATCTATCACTTTGGGCACGCTGTCATTTTTCTTCTGTTGCTCTCTTTGGGATCCTCCAAATATTTTAAATTCTGTGAGTTTATTTTAATTAGAAAATTCTGAGTGGGGAATTGATAGTGTATGAATGTGGTTTTAAAGATATATAAACAAAGGGTGAAAGAGTCTGAGTCATTATTTAGAGAGTTAAGAGTGGGTAGGGGAAGAGTGATTGTGTCTGGGATATTATTTATTAGTGAAGTTAAGTGAATTTTAGAACGTTAGTGTGACAGAGAAGCTGATGTGTCGGGGCAAGAGCTCTGGCCGAGTCACATATTCGGCATCCCAACTGTGCTAACTCCACCCCTTTACTGACCTCCTGTGACAGCAACAGAAGTGAGACGCTGTAGAGAGGTTAGAATTGTGAGGGGTGGATGGGCAAGTGGTGGGACACTGATAATATGGCTGGGGTGAGTGGCATTAGGGTGGTCAATTCCAGCAGGCACCCTGGGGCAAAATGGGACCAAGAGACAGGGCAGATGTGTTTGGATCCCATTCCCAGGGTTCCCACCGGACCAAGTGGGCAGGTAGCTGTTGGACCTGCAGCCTCCACTGGTCCCCCTCGTGTGGTGCTATGCAATGCCAGGTCGATGAAGAACAAGACAGCGATTATGGCTAACTTGATTTCCTCAGTCTACTTGGCATACATTATGGAGTCCTGGTTGGGGGATGATGCAGATCCAGTTTTGGAGCATCTATCCCACCAGGGTATTCTGTAGTGCACTCCCCGAGGAGGGAATGCAGGGGTAGGGGAGTGGCCATCTGTTTTAGATCCGACTTGAAATTCTCCGTGCACCCAGTAGAATCTACTTCATTGTTTGAATGCATGGCTGCACGTGGGGGTCTGGGTGCAGGTGGCAGGATCCTCCTCGTCTCTCACCCTTCAAGGCACGAAGGGGATTTCCTGAAGGAAGTCATGGACTTCATCGCCGACAGGGTATTGGAGTCGCCCAGATGGTTGATTCTGGGTGACTTCAATGCCTGGGTTGACGACAAACTCACACTTTGGGAAGGACTTCCTCCAGATAATGACATCACTTGGCCTCGAACAAG
Source organism: Neoceratodus forsteri (assembly GCA_016271365.2). Lineage (NCBI taxonomy): Eukaryota > Metazoa > Chordata > Ceratodontiformes > Ceratodontidae > Neoceratodus > Neoceratodus forsteri. The sequence goes on along the minus strand of CM057459.1, from coordinate 443,165,621 downwards.
TAGTTGCTTCTGAGACCCTTTTCCACGGCCATGCCTTGGACTTAGTAGTTTCGCTGGAGCTTGAGATCACAGATCTCAAGATTGATCCAGTCTCTTGGTCAGAGCATTGCATGGTAGAATTCTTGTTTGGGGCCTCCCCGTTAGTCCCTCCCCTGTTTAGATGGTCCTCTACCACCCTTAGAGGGGTTTATCACTGGAGGGACTGATAGCAGTGGCAGATTTTTCTGATGTAAGTGCTGCATGTGGGGCGGGGTTGGATGAGGCAGTTGCAGCATACAATATTGCTGTCACCATTGCATTGGACTCTTTTGCACCAATCCGTATATGACCCAGGTTTTCTCATTTGAGATCCCCAGGTTCCATGTCATAATGGCAATTGCCAAATAGTGATTGCCGTTGCAGTGAGTGTACATCGCTGAAAAAGCAAAACGGCGATGTACATGTCCAGTGAGGCAACACCAACAAAAACACATTTTTTGCTGGGGTCTGTGCCCCCTCCACCCCCCTTAAAAATAATTCTCAACTCCAGGGAGGATGCATGTTGGCGAGGGGGAGAACCTTGTACAAAAATATTAACTCCTGCACACAAAACGCAAAATATTGTGTTCCTCCCCAACCCCGAACCCTGCACCCTCTCCACTATAGCCAGCCACCCTCACCCTCACCACCACCACACCACACAGCCAGCTCGGTAGCCTCTTGCCACACTAACTCCCATGTGCCTTCCCTCCTCTTCCATTCCCCATCCTGTGCTTCCAGTCATATTGTTGTTCGCCCGTTGCTACTCATTCAGGGTAGCTCACATAACGAGTTGAACTTGAGTCACTCAAGTTCAGTCGTCATTTTGATGGGTTACCAGATCCCCATGGTCTGATGAGGCTCTCAAGGAGATGAAGACCAAGGGCCAGAAGTTGGAGCATTTCTGGAGGAGGACCGGGGCCTTGGATGACAAACTGGCTTTGAGAATTCATTATGGTGAATATCAAAACGCAATCAACCGTAAGAAGGCAGAGTTCCTGTCCAGGGAGATTGCTGCAGGAAGGAACAGACCAGCTATGCTGTTTTGGACTGTAGATAGGCTATTGCATGCTGCCTGTCTGCAGCTGAAAAGAGCAATTTCAATCACACAGTGCGAAGAATTTGCTCAGTTCTTTTCTGACAGGGTGTCGACCATTAGGACCGGGATATCTTCAGTGGAGTATGATCAGACCTGAGGTGTTGAGCCTGGTGGGGATAGAAGCGCTCCAGTTGTCTGGGACACGTTTTGGCCTGTGGGGGTGGCTGAGGATATCGAGGTGATTTTGAAGTTGCAACCTACTTTTTCTGACCTGGACCCGGGCCTGACATGTCTTCTAGTGGGATGTGTTGAGTCTGTTGGTCCAGTGTTTGCTGAGATTGTCCAGTGTTTTATTGTCAGTGAGGGTCTTCCCTGACACTTTGAAAGAGGCATTGGTGAGGCCCCTATTGAAGAAACCATAACTTGTCCCTGACATCTTAGCGAATTACCAACCTGTCTCCAATCTTCCATTCTTGGGGAAGGTTGTACGGAAAGTGGTGGCTGTGCAGCTCAAGGTGCCCCTGATGGCCTTTGATATCTACAAGCCACTCCAGTCCAGATTTAGGAATAAGCATAGCACTGAAACAGCATTAGACAGGGTGAAAAATTATCTCCCCTGGGCAAGAGGTAGAGGGGAACAGACAATTCTTGTTCTCCTCAATCTCTCCTCAGTTTTTGACCCTGTAGATAACATGGTGCTACTTGATTGCCTGAGAGAGAGCTCTGTGGACTCACCAGCAAGGTCATCAGCTGGTTTGAGTCCTTTCTGACAGAACATAATGAGTAGTGATGGAAAACTTCTCATTGCATCCGAAGCTCCTGACCTGTGGAGTACCTCAAGGTTCGATCTTGTCACCCATGTTATTTGTGGTGTATATGCTGTCCCTGGATGATATCATTAGGCATTACAGTATGGGCTTTCACTGCTATGCAGAAGATACCCAGCTGTATATGTCCTTTGCTCCTGGGATACCAGACACTGTGGATGTGCTTAACAACTGCTTGTCCAAGATCCAGGACTGGATGTCCTCTAACTGACTGAGGCTTAACCCAGGCAAGACAGAGGTACTGGTGATTGAGCCTGGCCATTGGCGGGATGTGGTTGCCACAGGAGCAGGAACAGTGCTGTTCCTGGTGTCCACCTCATTGGTGGCAGCTACTAAGGTGCAAAATCTGGGCAGCATCCTTGATGACGGCTTGACACTTGAAGTTCAAGTGTCTGCCATCATCCAGAGTGGTTTTTACCATTTAAGGAATGTCACCCGGATTAAACCCTTAATCCCACCAGAAGATCTGCCATTAGTACATGCTTTTGTCACCTCCATTACTATACTTCAGGGTCAGTGGGGCCAACCTCCATTGGCTGCAGCTGGTGCAGAATCTTGGATCTTTGTTCCTTTGAATATCGCAGGCTAAGAGGGGACATATGCCTTATTTATCAGGCACTATCTGATAACCAGCTTTGGGAACAACTGGGATTAAATTTTAGAGATCAGTCCTATAATACATGTGCCACCCCCTACAGCTTATGATGGATAGGTTTAATACACAGGCCCGAAGGTACTGGTTCTCAGTAAGGGTGATAAAAATTTGGAATGCACTACCCCTCGAGGTTGTGGGTAGTCCAACAATGCTAGCCTTTAAGCATTCTCTTGATTATTATTAAAGGAGTAAGAATATAGGGAGGTATTAATGTAATGTTAAGGTGAGACAAATGGACTTCGGTCTTTATAGAGCTCAGGACAACCTATGAAACCTATGAAATCTATGAGAACGCTAAAGCCAGGTTGTTGATGGGCCTCTTGAAGTCCAATCATATAACCCTGGTTTTGCATGAACTACACTGGCTGCTGGTCAGGTGGAGGATCGCCTTCAAGGTGGGCTTGCTCACCTAAAAGGTCCTATATGGATCGGGTCCAGGCTACCTGTCTGACCTCCTGACACTTGCTCGCCCAGTGCGCTCACTACGGTCATCTGCAGAGGGCCTCATAGTAGTACCAAGGACATGACTAAAAACATCGGGAGATCGTGCCTTTGAAGTTGTGGGACTGGTGTTATGGAACTCCCTCCCATGATCATTGAGGGAGGCCCTTATGGAACTCCCTCCCACGATCATTGAGGGAGGCCCCTCCGTAGAAGTTTTTAAGCGGGCCTTAAGACACATCTTTTTAATTAAGCATTTAATGTCCACTGATTTTAAAGGGAATTAAGCTGAGTTTTAAAAACATTATTTATGATTATTTATTGTCTTAAAGCAGCAGTACTAGATAATCAGGAAGTTATTATCGAATTTCTGTTTTTTGGCTGGATGCATGAAGCCATAGTTCAGGTATCCATATCTATAAATATGTTTTATCTAGTGATCTTTAGTTATTAAAATATATATGTACCCCACCTACAAATGGGGGTTCCCAAAAAGTCTTCCTTGAGCTTGCCTAAATGCTCACTGCCAGGCTGGTGTCCTGCATTTTAGCAGTTTAAATGTGATTACCAGAGCTTGTATAGCCTCTGTGTACTGTCTCTTTAAGAGCTGCCTAATTGCAGCTTAAGTAATCTGAGAGGGAGCTCTGTCGAAAGATGTAACTATTTACTGAAAATCATTTAGAGTGATAATGTAGTTTGTCTAACCTGCTTTCTTTGTAGCAAGGACTGTTTAGTTTGTCTCCACTATCTTGGTCCAGGACTGCAAATTGGACCAAACAGTACTGGTGGGACCTAAAATGTAGCCGGACTACAGGAGTTGTCTGAATTCAAAATCTGTAGGAACTTTAGTTTGGAGCTTTTTTGCGCCTTTTTTGCAACTGAAGGGGGAGCCCTTGTTTTGACTGACAGCCAAATCAGGCAATCAAATCTTTTGGATCTTGGGGAAGTCCTGGGCTGCTTGTAGTTTTCAGTTAGAACTAAGCTGGAAGCTGAGCAAGAAGTAGCTGAAGTGTTTCTGAGCAGCAATCCTTAGTGGATTCGCATGGGAGAACTCTGAAAAGGCTACGTTTTTGGCCTGCATGCCGGTGTGCTGCTCCTGAGAGGGAGAGAAGAGAATTATTTTGGACTAAATCCAAGTTTGTGTGAGTAAAGTAAGCTACTGAAGTGGGCCAGGCTCAACCTGAAGAAGACTGAATATTTTTGCTGAATGTGATTGGCCTGTCAGGAGTTCCAGCTGCCCCTAAGCTCCCAGTGTGTGCATAGACTTTACAATTGTGCCCGTGGAGCGCTTTGCCTGGTACAGTAGAATTCCCGTACATGTGAATGTGCTATGAGCTGCTAGTGGGTTGTGAGTTAGTTCTCCACTGTGTGAACTGTGTTCTGCTTGCTGGAAGCTGTATCCAGCCCAAAATGGACTGCTTCTGAACTTGTCTCCATGTGGTCTGGGCTTTGCCAGACTGGCCCAGCCAGACTATCCACTGCACAGAGAAGCCATTGACGAGAGACCTGCCTGGGGATCAGCCCCCTGCTCCTCACTTGAACAGGAACAACGCCTCTGCGACTTGTGTGGGCCCTGCTTCTCCTGGAATTCCAGATCAACCACCTGCAGTCTCAATTTTCGTCCAGCCTGTGTCCAGTCTTGGGTATCATGAGTAAATACCAGGGTAGCTCCCTACAACAACAGCTTAATCTGAGTGTGTCATCTGATTGTCTTGTTGTGTTGTTTCCTTTACGAACTGAGCCCTCTGGCTCTGGATTACAAATATTGTGTACTGTGCATGTTGTGTTTTCCATCACAGGGCCCCAACCAGCTGCAACCCTGGGCAACTGTCTTGGCTAGCCCATCTCTTCTCTGCCTGGGTACCCAGAGGTGGATTGTGGGGGGGACTCAAAGCGCATGCATAACTGCTTGATTGATATAACCTTTAAGCTAATTAACCTGATTTTGCCCCTCCCTTGTTCAAGTCCCCTGAATAAATCAGATCTAACTTTTTCTGCATGTAACCTGACTGTGGTTCCAGTTTGTGCTCAAAGTACTGTACTGTTGCTATTTGCTGTGCTTAACCTTGTTTTACAGGGGGTCCCCAGGGTCGAGCCAGGGGAACTGCCCTGGTGGTAAGTGCAAACAGTGTGGGTACCTGTGTGGTGTACCAGGGGTATTGTGAAAGTGATTATTGTACAGTGTTCAGGCCACTAGAGGGGAAAGAGGGGGGTTACAGTGTCCCCGATGGCTGTGCTAAGTTAGCTTGACCACTACTAACCCTGACCTCCGAGTGGAGGCACCCGTTTCAGAACTCAGGCCCCTTAACCTGCTACTAGCCAAGCAGGCAGGGGTAGTAGCCCTTGGGATAGCGCCACCTAGGGGTTACATCTTGGATGCACCGCTGGGATTTTGTGTCTTCTAGTGGCCGAAACTACAAATTATTGTCAAACATAAATGGCTACCCCAACAGAAGTGGCTGTACACCAGTTGGTGAGGTGGTGTACTGGGCAGGAGATCAACACCCAAAATGCTATACTTATCCTGGATATTCCCCTAGGTACCAATAAGGATACTGTAGAGGGAGTACTTTCCAAGATTAAATGTTTACAAAACCCTGTGGTAGTGGTTCGACAGGCTAAACTGCTGACACAAAGTTTCCTGGCATTAGTAGAGTGTAAGGACCCAGTAGACAGTTCCAAAGTGCCACAGACTATCACCCCCGAAGGAGCCCTCACTGCCTGGAGAGTGATAACTATAGATAATAAAGACCCCGGGGAGAATGAGCCCCCTCCCCCACTATCTGAGACTTTTGAGGAGAAATTTATTAAGTTGTTGCTGGAGGAAGGGAAAACTGTGGAGGACTTAAAGAAACTATTTCTGCCACCTGGGGGTGTTCCTCCCTCAACACTCCCTCAGGCTCCAGCACCCATTGTTGCCTCTCCTTCTGTACCCGTGTCAATGCTGTCTCCTATGTCTGTACCTGTCATTAGTCATGACTCTTACCAAAGGTTGGGAATCTTCTTTGGTACCCTCCCCACTCCCCCAAGGGGAGGATGATTGGGAGACCTGGATAGATTGTGTTGCCCCTTTGGTACCTGAATGTCAGTGTGCAGAGGCTGAGAAATGGAAAAGGATCATAGAAAGTTTAAGGGGTCCTGCCCTTGAGGCCATTAAATTTCTGAGGTCCACAAACCCTGATGCATCTGCCCAGAATTACCTATCTGCATTCGAAGGCAATTTTGGGAGCATTGAGTCAGGGAAGAACTTGATGTGGAAATTTCGAGGTACAAAACAATGGCCAGGGGAAAGTTTGTCTGCATATGTTACTCATCTGGAAAGAGCACTGCAAAAGGCTTAACGAAAAGGTGGGGTAGCCACCAGTGACTTAAACCATGTGAGGTTGGGGCACATACTGCAACATGCAAAACATTCTAAATTGCAGCTTCTTCAATTAAGGCTACCAGATAGAAGTGGTAACCCACTGGACTATTGTGACTTGATAAAAGAACTCTGGGAGGTTGAAGATGAAGAGGGGGATTGTAATTCTAGGGTGAGCGCAGCCCAAGTGATTACGGCATCGGAAGGCCCTTCCAAAGTGGGGACCAATGAGGGTGTGCCGTCTTGGGATGAACTGCTGAGAGAGTTCATGGAAACAAAAAATAGTCTCTTTATGAAGACCGCTCCTGCAAGTACAGACACCGACCCTTATCCAACTGCATCTGCTATGGGGGTGGGGGTGTCCACCCAGGTATCTCCTGCTGACAGCAGCTCGAAACTCAATGCCTTGACTATGGAAGTAAGAGAATTGATGAGATGTTTCCAAATGTTCACCACACAGCAGACAGAGATGGCACCAAGGTTTTCAGTTAGTAGTACCACCGCCCCAGCTCCCAGTGTGATGCCTCGGCCACCCCAAATCCCAGAAAACATATTTTGCCATAATTGTGGGAAGGATGGGCACATGAAGAGGGAATGCCGGTCCACAAAAGACCTAGGTAAAGTTGTATAAAGGCTTCAAAGAGAGCTTCGGAGAACGAATCAGTGGTCAAGGAGTGCCCAAAATGACCGCAGTGAGGGTTCAAGAAGTAGTAACTCAAATCTCTATGTGGCTAAATCATCTCTCCAGGTCCCTGCTGCTGTCCTTCCAGACTGGTCCAAAATAGTGGGCCCTTCAATGGAGACTACGGTGGCTGTGAATGGTATTCCTACTCAGGCTGTGCTGGACAGTGGGTCGAAAGTGACCATTGTATTTAAGGACTGGTATGACAAACACTTATCTGATGTGCCCTTACAATCCCTGGAAGGCCTACATGTGTGGGGACTGAACGACAAGTCTTATCCCTACCGAGGATATGTCTGCCTCTGGTTGTCATTTCCTGCAGCTGTAACTGGTGTAGAGGAGCAAGTCGAGACACTGGCCTTAGTGTGTCCCCCTACTAGACTGTATGATGGGGTTTCCCTGTTAATTGGGACCAACGCCCATATGTTTGGGAGACTGGCACAACTCTGTCACAAGAAACAAGGGCGACGGACTGGGAGGGCCCTAAGAATTCCTGCTTTGATCAAGAGGGCCTATGATTTGCAACAGAACCCCAAGGGAGTGGACCAGGATGAACCGGTAGAGGTCATGTGGAAGAAGGATCCCGATTCAATGGTACTGGCCCCTAACACCCAGTGTACAGTTCAAGGGGAGGTCCGCCTCCGCAAAGATGTCAAGAACAAAATACTGATGTTGGATGTGCCTGGCGATGGAAAATTGCCTGAAGGATTATTGGTTAAGCCCAGCATCTTGTCAGCTCGTGCGCATGCCTATGCACGATGAGTGATGGTCAAGATTCATAATGTGTCAGATCGGGAGATCCGGGTGAACAGAGGATGCACCCTAGCTACGGTACACTGCGCAAACACTGCAGTGTTGCCCAGCAACAAGCACCCTGGCAAGACAGATAGAGTGACTCCTGACTTGTTTGATTTTGGTGACTCCACGTTGCCAGCTGAATGGAAGACTAGAATTAGCCAGAAACTTGCCCAGAGAGATCAAGTGTTTTCATTGAAGGAATGGGACATGGGGTGTGTCCAGGGTGTAGAGCATCACATACGCCTGCACGATGAATGGCCATTTCGAGAGAGGTTTCGACGCTTAGCCCCTGCAGACATAGACGATGTGAAAAGACACTTGCAGGAAATGCTCGCGGCTGGTGTGATACAAGAATCCAGGAGCCCATATGCTTCTCCCATTGTGGTTGTGCATAAGAAGAATGGATCTGTGAGAATGTGTGCTGATTATCGAATTCTGAATCAGTGGACCATCCCTGATCAATACACCATGCCCCGTATACAAGATGCTCTGGATTGTTTGAATGGGAACAAATGGTTCTCAGTGTTGGATCTTTGCAGTGGTTATTACCAGATTCTGATGGCTCCTGAGGAGCATGAGAAGACAGCCTTCATCTGTCCTTTGGGGTTCTACGAATTCCTGAGAATGCCACAGGGGATATCGGGTGCCCCAGCCACCTTCCAGCAACTGATGGAATGAGCGGTGGGAGACATGAATTTGCAGGAATGCCTGGTGTACTTGGATGATGTCATTGTGCTTGGGAGCTCCTTAGAGGAACATGAGAGTCGACTGTTCAAAGTACTAGACTGACTGGAAGATTTCGGCCTCAAGCTGTCCATTGACAAGTGCCAGTTTTTCCAAACCTCTGTGAAGTATGTGAGGCACATAGTGTCTACAGAGGGGATAGAGATTGATCCTAGTAAAGTTGAAGTCTTGGCTACTTGGCCCCAGCCCCACAATTTGAAAGAACTACAATGTTTCCTGAGATTCTGTGACTACTAACGCCGGTTCATAAAGGACTATTCCAAAGTGATTCGGCCACTCTTGAATCTTACCCAGCGTTACCCTCCTACCAATCAGAAATACAAAAAGAGGTCCATCAAAGAACCAGACAAAGCATATTTCCACCCAGGTGAACCTTTCGGGTCCCGTTGGACGCCTGACTGTGAAGCAGCTTTCCACGAAGTCATATACCAGCTCATCCATGCCCCCATCTACGCTTATGCTGATCCCACCAAACCCTATGTGCTGCATACTGACGCCAGTCTGCAGGGTCTAGGAGCTGTACTGTATCAAGATGATGAGGATGGTTTGAGACCAGTGGCATTCGCCAGTAGGGAGCTTGACCCCATCAGAGCAAAACTACCCTGTGCACAAGTTGGAGTTCCTTGCGTTAAAATGGGCCATTGTCGACCAGTTTCATGATTACCTTTATGGGGCAAAAATATTGGTGAGGATTGACAATAACCTGTTGACCTATGTATAGACTTCAGCTAACTTAGATGCCACGGGCACTGGTGGCTTTCTGCATTGACAACATATGATTATGCTGTCGAATATAGACCAGGCCTGAATCATATTGATGCTGATACCCTATCTCCGGAGGCCCATTTCCAAGAGCGACTGGGTCAGGCTGTCTGAACCTGACATCTGAGCATTGTGCCAAAAGTTTGATAGAAATGAACAGATGTCTATGGACACAGCGGACTGCTTAGTAGATTGCTTGGGCCCCCTCTTACACCTGCATACCGGCTGCATATTGCTACTTCTCTGTTCTAGATATTAGTGCACTACCTCAGGTTGACAATGACAGCATTCAATGGGCTCAGTCCTGAGATCCTATGATTCAGCCAGCACTTGACGCCCTTCGTGCAGGAAAAGATGTGTCCAAGTTGCGTTCCTCTGATCTGAGAACCGCTTTATTGTTTAAAGAAGGCCTCAGGTTGAAGCTGCTTAATCAGTTGTTGTATAGAGAGAGAGAGACTGTAGATCAGGGTGGTCAAACAGATAAGCAACAATTGGTCCTGCCCACAGCCTTCAAAGATTTGGTACTGAGGTCCCTCCACAATCATATGGGCCACCTCGGTATCGACCAGACCCTTGACCTAGTACGATCTCAATTCTACTGGCCCAAGATGGAGGCCGATGTTGAGCACCATGTAAGGACTTGTAGTCGCTGCCTGCAGAGAAAAGCCCTGCCTCAGAGGGCTGCCCTCCCTTGTCAACATTACTACTAGCACCCCAGTGGAACTAGTCTGCATAGACTTCTTGAGTTTAGAGCCTGATCAGCGCAACATTGGCAATTTGTTAGTGGTTACAGACCATTTCACACGGTATGCACAAGCTTTCTCCACCAAAGATCAAAAAGCATCTACCGTGGCCAAGGTGCTAGTGGAAAATTTCTTCCTCCACTATGGTGCCCCCCCCAGTGAATTTACTCTGATCAGGGCCGCGACTTTGAGAGTCGGCTAATCAAAGAAATGCTCTCTCTATGGGGGGGTGCGGAAGTCAAGAACCACCCCTTATCACCTGCAGGGGGATCCTCAACTTGAACGCTTTAGCCACACCCTACTAGACATGCTAGGCACCCTCCACCCAAAAGATAAGCATAAATGGAGCCAGCAGATTAGCACCTTGGTACACGCATAAAATTGCACAAAGAATGATGCTACCGGGTTCTCTCCCTACCGCCTCATGTTCAGGAGAGAGGCCCGGCTGCCTGTTGATGTCTGTTTTGGGGTTTCTCCTGATGGGGTCCGAGCTGAAGATTACCTGCAATATGTGCAAAAATGCCAAAAGAAATCTAGCCAACAAAGAGAGATATGATAGAAAAGTAAAGGCTCAAGAGCTTAGGCCTGGAGACCGTGTGTTGTTGCGAAATTTAGGATTGCATGGTAAACACAAAATTGCTGATTGATGGCACCATCTTCCCCGTGTCATAGTTGGAAAGCTGGATGATTTCCAGTGTACAAAGTGCACCCAGAGAATAACTCCAAAGCTGTCAAGGCCATGCACCGTAACCACTTGCTACCTATTGGTCAAGTTATAATTGAGGCTGAACCCACCGAGATTGATTCCCCTGGACCAGTGACTCATGCTGCTGCAAGAAAGAAACAAAGTCAGCCTGCCTCCGTGGTTGCCGATTTAAGACTTTCCCCGCAGCAGTCCCAGAATGATAGTGACTGCCAGTCTAACTCGGATGACAGTGAGTGTGATAATGCCTAGTACCCCTCATATGAACTGAGTCAGTTGTTTCGTGGAACTCCTATGTTGAATTATGGGGGTGAAGCTGGGCCTTCTGGACTGCCTAATACCCCGGCATCATCCTTGGTGCCAATGCTCCCTGAAGGCGAAGTGCAAAATATTACATCTGAGGATGCTGAGTCTTTGTGTATCGTGGAACTGTATAATTTGCCTGAAGGAGAGGCTGATGGTGTGAGTCTTTCTGGTGACATGCCAGAACTTGAGGAACACTATGAGAGTGCTGACAACCCCCCTCAGTGCCAGAGTGTCTTCAAAATGAGCCAAGTATTGTAGAAACAGAGACTACAGAACAAGGGGCTGACAGTGCTCCCAGCTCGGACATTCCCCTTCATGCAGAGGCACCCCTCACAAGTGATGAAAGCTCCAAGACCATTGCTGAAAGTACAGAGACTGTGGTTGTTCACCCCAGAAAAACTGGCTGAGCTGTCAAGCCAGTGGTGCACTTCAGTTATGATTCCCCCGGGAGGCCAGTGGATTTGCCTTCCAATGTAGTCCACAAAGGTGTTTATGTCTCTCAGAGCTCACTGCCCAAATTGAGCTTGATGGACCATTCCAGGTTACTTGTTTTGCCCTCTCACCATGGTGCCCCTGCCCCATCCAGCCCCAAGATAGCTGATAGGGAAGGGCCCCCTCTTGCATTGTTTAGAGTACAAGAAGTTATTACATGATTCTGTATAGTAATGTTCAATTTACCTGTGTGAAATATGCATAATGCATTGTCAGAATGGAAATTATATAGTGGACTACATTGAAATGTATAGTAAAGTGACAAGTTATGCCAATTGATGAATCAGATAGTACTTGTATAGCATGCTAATGGTATAAATATCTTGTATATGCTGCATTTTCAATGTTATGATGGTACAGACTTGACGCGGACACCAAGTTTTCCCAGGCAGGGAAGGGTGTAACCCCCCCTACAAATGGGGGTTCCCAAAAAGTCTTCCTTGAGCTTGCCTAAATGCTCAGTGCCAGGCTGGTGTCCTGCATTTTAGCAGTTTAAATGTGATTACCAGAGCTTGTATAGCCTCTGTGTACTGTCTCTTTAAGAGCTGCCTAATTGCAGCTTAAGTAATCTGAGAGGGAGCTCTGTTGAAAGATGTAACTATTTAGTGAAAATCATTTAGAGTGATAATGTAGTTTGTCTAACCTGCTTTCTTTGTAGCAAGGACTGTTTTGTTTGTCTCCACTATCTTGGTCCTAGACTGCAAATTGGACCAAACAGTACTGGTGGGACCTAAAATGTAGCCAGACTACAGGAGCTGTCTGAATTCAAAATCTGTAGAAACTTTAATTTGGAGCTTTTTTGCGCCTTTTTTGTAACTGAAGGAGGAGCTCTTGCTTTGACTGACAGCCAAATCAGCCAACCAAATCTTTTGGATCTTGGGGAAGTCCTGGGCTGCTTGCAGTTTTCAGTTAGAACTAAGCTGGAAGCCGAGCAAGAAGTAGCTGAAGTGTTTCTGAGCAGCAATCCTTAGTGGATTCACATGGGAGAACTCTGAAAAGGCTAAGTTTTTGGCCTACATGCCAGTGTGCTGCTCCTAAGAGGAAGAGAAGAGAATTATTTTGGACTAAATCCAAGTTTGTATGAGTAAAGTAAGCTACTGAAGTGGGCCAGGTTCAACCTGAAGAAGACCGAATATTTTTGCTGAATGCGATTGGCCTGTCAGGAGTTCCAGCTGCCCCTAAGCTCCCGGTGTGCATAGACTTTGCGATTGTGTCTGGGGATTGCTTTGCCTGGTACAGTAGAATTCCCATACATGTAAATGTGCTATGAGCTGCTAGTGGGTTGTGAGTTAGTTCCCCACTGTATGAACTGTGTTCAGCTTGCTGGAAGCTGTATCCAGCCCAAAATGGACTGCTTCTGAACTTGTCTCCATGTGGTCTGGGCTTTGTCAGACTGGCCCAGCCAGACTACCCACTGCACAGAGAAGCCATCGACGAGAGACCTGCCTGGGGATCAGCCCCCTGCTCCTCACTTGAACAGGAAGAATGCCTCTGCGACTTGTGTGGGCCCTGCTTCTCCTGGCATTGCAGATCAACCACCTGTAGTCTCAATTTTCGTCCAGCCTGTGTCCAGTCTTTGGTATCGTGAGTAAATACCAGGTTAGCTCCCTACAACAACAGCTTAATCTAAGTGTGTCATCTGATTGTCTTGTTGTTTTGCTTCCTTTATGAACTGAGCCCTCTGGCTCTGGATTAAAAATATTGTGTACTGTGCATGTTGTGTTTTCCATCACAGGGCCCCAACCAGCTGCAACCCTGGGCAACTGTCTTGGCTAGCCCATCTCTTCTCTACCTGGGTACCCAGAGGTGGACTGTGTGGGGGGACTCAAAGCGCATGCATAACTGCTTGATTGATATAACCTTTAAGTTAATTAACCTGATTTTGCCCCTCCTTTGTTCAAGTCACCTGAATAAATCAGATCTAACTTTTTCTGCATGTAATTTGACTGTGGTTCCAGTTTGTGCTCAGAGTACTGTACTGTACTGTTTCTATTTGCTGTGCTTAACCTTGTTTTACAGGGGGTCTCCAGGGTCGAGCCAGAGGAACCAGCCCTGGTGGTAAGTGCAAACAGTGTGGGTACTAGTGTGGTGTACCAGGGGTATTGTGAAAGTGATTATTGTACAGTGTTCAGGCCACTAGAGGGGAAAGAGGGAGGTTACAGTGTCCCGGAGGGCTGTGCCCAGGTTAGCTTGACCACTACCAACCCTGACCTCCGGTGGGCACCGTTTCAGAACTCAGGCCCCTTAACCTGCTACTAGCCAAGCAGGCAGGGGTAGTAGCCCTTGGGATAGCGCCACCTAGGGGCTACATATAAAATGTATTTCCATTGTTATGGAGTCACAATAAATATGGCTGCTGCCTAATTTGCAGCTGAACTCCCTCCTCACATCGCATCATGTGTTTTTTTACTTCTGTGGGACCCTGTGCTGCACATTCCCACTGTCGCTGTGTAGTACTGTGAGTCATGCGCATGTGCGGTTGGCAACAGAGGGTTCCAATTCAACATGGCGGATGGGAGAAATGTAAACAAAAATAAAGAAATTTGGAGCAAATTGTGGGGTGATAGTGCAGCGACAACAAGAAATATTACCAGATAATTGTTCAACAGAGCACAGGAAACAAACTATTGCAAAAGATCTAATTTTTTTTTATCTAGTACTGCTGCTTTAAATTAGTGTGACCCTGATTTAATAGTGTGCGTATTGTTATAATCTGTTCTGTATTATTATGTAAAGTGCCCAGAGTCTCCAGGATTGGGTGCTTAAGAAATAAAAGTGACTTGACTTGACTAGTCCACTGGATCCCCCCATCCCCCTGATCACCTGGTAGATGTTTATGTTACAAGTCTCTGGTAGTCCAGTGGTTCCCCATATCCTTGATTGCCCAGTAGGTATTTATGTTACAAGTCCTTAATGGTCCAGTGGTTCCCTTCTGATCACCCAGTAGAGATGTTTTTTAATGCTCCTGGTGTTCCAGTGGTTCCCCACCCCTAATCACCTGGTAGATTTTTATGTTACAAGTCCCTGGTAGTCCAGTGGTTCCCCACACCCATTATTGCCCGATAGATATTTATGTTACAAGTCCCTGATGGTCCAGTGGTCCCCCTCCCCCCCGATTACCCAGTTGAAATTTCCTTTAAAAGCCACAGGTGGTCCAGTGGATCCCCCAACCCCCGATCACCCAGTAGATATTTATTTTACAAGTTCTTGTTGGCCCAGTGGTTCCCCCAACCTCCTGACCATATAGCAATCTCGACCTGCCCACACACCGATGACCCTTGCCCCGCACCCCCTCCACTCTGGGTGCGGTCCTGTGAGATCACCAGCTGGCTGAGCCCAAGTCTCACCTTCTTGGCCGGTCGCCATCTGACAGTCATGGAACATGATCACATATGTACGTGACTGCCGTCTGTGACTATCAGATAATGGCTAGCCAAGGAGGTGTGAGGAGGACAGTGCTGGCTGCTGCTTTAACAGGACCAGTACTCTGGGTGAGGGGGTATGGGGCACGGATTCATGGTGGGCAGGTGGGTTGGTGGGAGGTGTGAATACAGTTGAGGGGATGGAAGAACCACTGGACCACCAGGGACCTTAAAAAATCATATCTACTGGGAGATAGGCAGGGGACCTATGGACCACAGGGACCTTTAAAGTAAATATCTACTAGTTATTCGGGGGAAACCACTGCACCACCAGGGACTTGTAACATAAATATCTACTGGGCAACCCAGTATGCAAAGAACCACTTGACCACCAGGAACTTGTAACATATAGGCAATGCAGGGGTTGAAGGAACTAGTGGACCACCACAGAGCTGCTGGGCCCCATGCAAATGAGCCCAAAATGGGTATACAGATGGCCTGTTAGCACCTTGTATGCCCAATGGACTGATTTGCATGCTTGGGCTGAATATGGCCCACAGGGAATCTGGCCTGTTCCCATTTCGAGCAGTGCTATCTCCTGTGGGCCATATGCAGCCCTGGTCAATGTTGGGGCAGCACATATCCAGTTAGCGCTGCACTGACATGGACTGATATTCATTCAGATAGTGCCACTCCATTGGTGACCATTATCGATCTGAATATCACCAGAGCCAGGCGAGCACAAATGCAGCACAAATGGCTGCACCGTGTTTGCACCCAGCTCTTAATATAGGGGCCTATATGCCTATGAAGTATGGGATTGAATCTGTACCTTGTGTTTACGAAAAAGGTTAGGGGCTGCGGGGTCAGGCATTAGGTTTGACATTTCCTTATTTTGTGTACTTTACATTATTCCGCCTTAATGTCTAAATTAACATAGTTTTTTGCAATGAAAGAATATTTATAAAGTTATTCTTTGGTAACTGAGTAAGGCCTATTGGGCACAAAGTCCATTTACTAAGGCATCCTGGGAATGCTGGAGGAAGTTAAGTGACTTGATGTGTCACACGGTATGCAAGTGGGGGTTGTGGAATTCAAAGCCAGGTCTGCTGGATATCCCAAGCTCGTTCCTGTAACCTGTAGGCTGTACTGCCAGCCCCTTACTATTGTAGTTTAAAATGGCCAAAATCAGCCTGTGTGTCTGTGTCAGGGGAGGGAGCTGACAATGTCTCTTTAACTGGTGTTGGTGTGAGCATTATATCAGGCAAAATACTTGCCACACTTAATACAGTTTACTGCGCACAATCCATTCACTATGTTTAATGAACAAGATCCAATGGTATAGTGTAAACCATAAAGAGGTGTCAGTATGATATGGGAGCGTTCAAGCAATTTTTGTCCATAGTCTGGCATATTTTATAGTCAAACTACTGTTTAACATTTAATGTTTTTTCACAGAGTGCTGATTTTATGGGGTGGACTGCTTTTTTTTTTACCTCTTTAACTATCCATATCAGCAAGTCATAATTAAATTAAAATAAATGACTCTGAATTGACTTGCCAATACTGGTTTTTAATACTTAATACACCATGGAAGTGAAACAAAATGGTATGTAATTTACTGATTCATCCTCTGACCTTTTCATTTTTGCTGTGTTACATTTGCTGCTTTCTAGTCATGCAGCAGTATATCCATTTCCAGACAACCACAGTAAATCTCAACAGCTGCTTGCCAGTTTTACCCTGACATTCCTCATGTTTTCTATTTTTTGACAACTTCTTGATTAGCAGGCTGCTTGTTTGTTTAATTTGGAGTTAGTTGTCTTCACGTGTTTTATCCAGAACTTGTCAATCAACATGGAACAAACATGTATGAGATTAAGCTGTTGAAAACCTTTACTGATCCAGTTTGTCTGTTATGTTTTTTTACTGTTTATCATTGCCATTAAGTTATTTAAAGTACTAATCAATCAATTTTATAGTGCAAATTAATAAAATATCTTTCAGCCCTTTACAGAACTGAAAGCCTTGGATCACAGTGCAAACAAGCATTTGTCAATGCCGAATGTTTGTTTGCTGGCATTAGCATTGGAAGTGCAGGAGTTAGATAGATGCAGAATAGAAATGGCAGTGAAGTATTGAACTGATGCCAACCCCAGCTCCACCCTGCAGAAATGTACACGCATTGGGGTGTGCATTTCGGTCATCACCCATAACGCTCACGTCATTTCACCTCACCCTACCCTGCAGACACCAAGTGTTGAGGTGTTCCTTGTCGTGTTCGGCTTTACACTCACCCCATTCCATAAGGAAATACGTTGAAATGGGTGCAGTGTAGGAGAATGGGATGAACTTTGGGGCTGAAGAGTCCAAGGCACACCTTGATGCCTGTCACTGGCTGTAGGGTGGGGGTGGGGTGGAATGGCATGAGCATTACTGTTGACAGTCCCAAGTCACACCCCCTGACTCCTGTCAGTCCCTACAGGGTAGGGCATTATGGTTGGAAACCCTAACACCCTGGGCGTTTCTTGGTATTTTCACTTCAAGTTTTCAACATGGGCTTTTTGTGACTGCACCACATGAACAGTGACACTATCAGTTCGTTAGCCAAAAGGTGATTTTGCACAGCGGGACTGCACCATTTGGTGCCATGGGTGCGAAAACACATTTTGAACAGGAAGTGAAAAATGACAGCTGTACTGTTTATGAGGAGGTGTTCAAAAAATGGTAATGTTGAAAATCTGGAGTGAAAATATAAAACAAATTGGTGAAGTCACGAGCATGCGAGGATGGAAACTGCGCAATGCACACCCGTAATGGAATTATTTGAGGGATTTTTTACACCAGATTTTCAACATAGGCATGTTGGGACCTCCGCTCATGAACAGTGGCACTGTGATTTTCTTAATCTGTCCCGAATGTTGATTTTGCACAGTGACCGTACCCATTGGGTGCCACAGGTGCGAAAACATGTTTCGGGCAGAATGTGAAAAATTACCGCTGTACTGTTCATAAGGCAGTGTGCAAAAATGACAATGCTGAAAATCTGAAGTACAAGTATATATAATATTGACGAGGTTACGAGCATGCATAGAAACTGTGCAACACACGCTGGTAACGCAGTCATTTTTTGGAATTTGTTCATCAAATTTGCAACATGGGCTTTTTGGGAACTCTCCTTATGAACACTGTCACTGTGATTTTATTAATCTGTTCCAAATGTTGATTTCACACAGCGACAGCGACATTGTGCTCCAGATGTGCGAAAACATATTTTGGGCAGGATGTGAAAAATGACAGCTGTAGTGTTCATAAGGAGATGTAGAAAAATGGCAATTTTGAAAATCTGGAGTGAAAATATTAAAAATTCTCTAAGTTATGAGCGTGCATGGGAATTGCGCAATGCACGCTTGTAACACAGTAATGTTTTGGAATTTTTTCACCAAATTTGCAACATAGGCTTTTTGAGAGCCCACCTCATGAACAGTGACACTGTCATTTTGGTAATCAGTCCCAGAAGGTGATTCTGCGCAGTGACCGAGAAATCACCTTTCCGGATCGAATAACAACATGAAAGTGACTGAGTTCATGAGGCGGGGTCCTGAGAACCCCATATTGAAACTTTGGTGCCAAAAGTTGCAAAAATGGCCAATATATCCACCTAAGTTCACCCCCCACCCCATTTATGCCATTATACAGCTTACTGGAGTTTCTTCAGTTCATGGTCAGTTCTGAAGAGAACAGACATGTTCCCGCTCCAACGAAGATCATTGCACCGGGCTCCGGAGGTAAGTATGTGGTGAGGGGTGCATGGAGGTGAGGTGCACAGAGGGTGGGTGTGGGTTGGGGGAAGGGGCACCACAGACAAGGGAGGCTGTTTTCTTGTTTACAGGTTAAAAAAAAAGAAAAATTTCATGGGAAGGTTTTCTTTTTTATAGGTATATTTGGCACACTGGGGTGGGCTCCCAGTGTGCCAACTGGGTGTTTTTGGACTACTGGAGCTGATGAGGACTGGGCACCCCCTCAGCAAAGAAAATGGGTCTGTGTTTGGGGGGGCATGATGCCGAAGGGGATTAGGCACCCCCTCGGCATACAAATTCAACTACAGGGACATCATGCCGATGGGGATTGGGCTCCTCGTTGGCAAATGAACTGGGGAAGGGGCAAGCCGACAGGGGGATTGGGCACCCCTGATGTTGGCTTTCAGGCAGTACTGTGAGAGGCGGATGGCGACAGATGCTGCCATGTTTTTTGAAATGTTACACCAGGCAAGGCGCGCCCTGCAATGACGGGTTGCTCCCTCATTGCAGCGGTGAAATTGTTTCAAGTTGGTGGCATGCTTTTGAGTTGCTGTCATAGGCAGCATGCTCATTCATTGGTGCCACACAGGCAAGCCCTAAAAAGCAGTGGCAGCATTGGCTACAACACTGCCGCACCTCCACAACCTGCTACTCCAGCAAGCTGTCACAACATGTTTCTTGTGCATGTGCGAAAGCAGACATAAAAAGTATAAACAAACAAACAAAATAAAACAGCAAGCTCAAGCAATATAAACATACAAATGCAGACAGCAACAGGATAATTGAAGCATATACTGCAGAAGTGCAGATACATTAGCAGGAACAGGGTGAAAGAATAATTTAACCCCACACAAGTCTAGCAGCAGTCACCTACATCATGCATGTGTAACCACCCAGTCCCCTGGGGTTACTAGAGTCTTATTAGTACTAGTCTTAGGTAGGTAGAAAAGGCAGCTGGTTGGGAGCTCATTAGGGGCTTTCTACATAAAAACATTATTGTTTACTCAGTTAGCCTGAGTGAGGAAGATTATGTCATTTAGAACTCTCGCAGCAGCATAATCAGCTGCTCAGGGGAAGTTTAAGTAACCCCCCACCCCACCCCTCGACTAGGGGCATACCTGAAATTCTCAGATGGTCTAGGAAGCATGGGGGGCACAAATAAAGTGCCAACTCAGGCCAGTGCACCTCTAAACAAGATAGGAAAATAACTGTCCTACCTTTCGGCGACTTCAATTTCAAGTGCACTCTCAATCTCACCACAGCAAATCTGGAGTCTCCCCAAACACCGACCACTGGACCAGAACTCCATGCTGCGACCTCCTGTCTCCTCTGAGCCCCAGAGCCCCTCAGTTCTGATGCAGCGCAATGGAATTCCTTCTGGAATTAAACACTTGTGAAATAAATTAGACACATGGGGGGGTCCATTTCATTTGTCCCTCCCCTTCTAACTCAAATAAAGAGAAACAGCACTACCAATTTCTTCCCAAACTGGCTTCTTTATTTTAAGCTCCTGCACCCCAAATGATTCTAGGAATGCAGGGATCTCATCTTCCACCAAATAAATAAAATAGCACCATGGGGCTGTCTGAACTTTGTACAATTTAACCTAGCTGGACATTCTGAGCAGCACAAATGGATTACAGGCAGTACAAGCAAGATTTCATCTCTCTAACCACTTGGATGATTTACCCAAGGACCCACTTAACTAGAAGAAACCCACTGGCTCCTGGCTCCCTGATGCAGGTAAGCTAAACTCTCTCTCTGTTTTTTTTCCTGGGTTACCCACACAACCATCCTTAAACTGGTCTGGCACTGGTCGCTGCCCCATCTCCAGTGTGGGAAAACAGGTTGCTTCCCCCACCTGGCCCCTGGATCTTTGTCCAAATCTACTAAGGGTGCCAGGACTTTTTCCTCCAACCCAGGCCCTGTAACCCAACCTCCCTGGCTTCACATTGAACCTGAACCTGCCTGGTGCTACCAAACTCATGGCACCAATCCCACGTCCGCAGCTCAGCTCTCTCTCTCTCTTTCTGGTGCAGTGGCTCCAAAACCTGGCCCTGCTCCAGCACTCAAGCTACCTCACCTGGGATACCCTGCCATGGGAGGGACCCAGGCTCTGCCACAGCCCAGGCCCTCTGAGCAGCCCACTTCTCTCAGTGCTCCCAGATGGCAAATCTTGGAAAGGGGACACAGCTCCTTGCCCAACATCTCAGTCCAACACATTCTAGGCTTGCATTAAACCCCAACCAGAGGCACCCTCCAATGCCTGTCCTAAGACCTGTGACCCTACCCAACCCTTTAATGCCAGCGCCCCAGGATGTGCCTCACCACGCAGGCCCTACAAGTTGGGTGAAAGGCCCCCTGGTTTCATCTAAGCTTGGGCCACCCTGACATGCTGGGTATGGAGAAGAGCCACTGCCACTGGCCTTCTCCCTGTGGGGACCCTGCCACTGCCTCCACAGCCCTGGTGGCCTGAGTAACCACTACCATAGGATCTCTACAGGCTCCTGCCTATCTTGGCCTACCACCACCACCTACACCATCCCTATCCCAGTGATGCAGGCATACTGGCTGACCATCTTCCCCATGGAGCTTCCTCCCCCTACTCCTCAGTGCCACGTCATTGCCAAAACCGTCCCTATCTGCACTTTTGGGGAGTCTCCCACTGGCCCAGCTGGACCACCGAGCTCCCTTCTCGCCTGCTTTCCCTACTCCTTCAGCCCCAGGCCTACTGCCCAGGCTGGAAAAGGCCCTGAAACATCTTGTCTCCAGCCTTATATACCTCCCTTAACCTGCCCTCTGCTGCCACCTTGAGGCATCCAGCAGGTATTAACCCACAAAGCACTAATGGATTCCCTAGTTCAGGGGGGTAGGAGGGGGAAAGGGGGGTCCTAATGGGAGCAATAAGCCCCTCCTTTAAGGAGGGGGGTTACATTTAAAATGTTCAGTTAGTCTGAGTTGGAGAGTCAAAATGGCAGGAGGTCTGCCAGTTGGGGCTCTGTCACAGGGAGCCCTGTGTTTCTCACCTTAGTTTGGATTAAATCTACAGTTGCCAGTGAAGTGGTGGAGACCTTCTGCAGCAGGAATCCTTGATTTCACTCCAGGGGGAGTGAGAGGGACTGCTAGTTCAGTGGATCCAAGTGGCAATCCTCTGAAGGTCCTAGAGTGTTTACAGCTGCCTTTGAGAAGGACATTGTGTGAGATATTCTGACAAAGCTACCATGAAGAAAAAGGGTGTTTTCTGGTGTGTTCTCCAAGCCTTAAGGAAGGAGCAACAGCTATGTGAGTACAGATGCAGAAACTGTTCTCATTAGGGAGTTGGCTGAGGTGTATGTACCCAAGATACGACTAGATCACACCTGTCAGGACCCCTCATGCACTTCGGTGTCAAATTTAAAGTTTTGAGTTTGGAGTCTTTAGCAGTTCATTGGGGATTGAAAGCTTCTTTTGGTGTAACTCTGAAGGAATGGCAGAGACTGTCGGTGGGGGCAAAGGGTGGGAGGAATGCCATCTGGAGTCTAAAAGGCAAGGCTAACAAAGTCCCCTGGGTAGAGGCCAAAGCCCAGGATGAAACTTAAATATGTGGCTCAGGTCATGAGTTTACACTGTGAATTTTGGAAATGGCTCAAGAATGTGGTTCAGGCCACGAGCACTTTGTGAAAAATGGATAGAGAAGTTTCTGTGGAAAACTGTACTGCCTAGAAAAGAGTTTCTGGAAAAAGAGTGTACCTGTTTTGCCATGATCAACCATTGGGGGTCCACTTGTGTTTTAGTAACATCTGTGAATAAAGCCATACTGCACAATCTCAGCTGCTGCACTGGATATTCTGATCATTGCTTTCTGCGTGGTGTTATTGGGGCCCCCTCAGCAGTTAGGTCTAGCATACGCCTAGCATCCTCTCCCCTGGACCTAGCTGTAAATGCAAAGGTTTATATTGGTAATTGTCCCCCCACTCCCTTCCTTTAAATAACGAGCCTGGTATACACTCTAAAGCTAGGAGTGGTACCAGTCTGAGTATTTCTGCTAAAAGTAAATGGTATGCCGTATGTGGGTACTAGTCCTTTTAATGGGGGTGCCAACTTGCCAAAAGTGATCTGGGGGTTACACATGTACATCAGGAGCAACAGGAATGTAAGAGCAGCATAAGCGAACATAATTTTTTTATTAGAAAATTTTGACCAGTAAAGGAACATTAGTCTTGGCAGCTTTTTTTTAGGTCTGTCCAGGGGTGGGTTACATGGACCTGTTTTATTGCTGGTGGAATTTTGGCTTTTTTCTAGGTGTGTCCTGGGGGTGGGTTACATGGACCTGTTTTATTGATGGTGGAATTTTGGCTTTTTTCTAGGTGTGTCCTGGGGGTGGGTTACATGGACCTGTTTTATTGATTGTGGAATTTTGGCTTTTCTCTAGGTGTGTCCTGGGGGTGGGTTACATGGACCTGTTTTATTGATGGTGAACTTTTGGCTTTTTTCTAGGTGTGTCCTGGGGGTGGGTTACATGGACCTGTTTTATTGATGGTGGAATTTTGGCTTTTTTTCTAGGTGTGTCCTGGGAGTGGGTTATATGGACTTGTTTTATTATTGGTTTAATTTTGACCATGATGCCAGGAAAGTCCCCTACTCTTCCTCGATAAGTACCATGGGATCTTTAGCTTCCACCCAGAGGCGTTGTGAACGTGAGATATTGTCTGGGGCCTGGGCTGGGGTCTTGGGGGCTTCTTAGGTCCCCCAGACGCTGTTGACATTTTGGGGTTCTCTACTGCAAAATAACACATTTCTGGCACATTTTCCTTGTTTTTTCCCCCACCTATGTAACAGTATAACCCCTCACAGTAGCTGCTGTCCTCACCCCCCCCCCACACACACAGCACCACAACCATTTTTAGAGACTCTGCTGTACACAGAGTAGGACTGGCCCAACCAGACACTGGGAAATTTCCAGGCAGACCCCCCTCCTCTTTTGGGTACCTGACCATCTTCTTAATTTTGCATTTGTGAACTGTTTTCTAATGGAATGGGGTTGTTTGGGTACTGCAAGTAATTTAAGATGCAAACGTAGAGCTAATGTATTAAGTGTAAGTGGAATACTGATAACAATGTGTCACCATGGGCCATCCCTTATTGATTTTGCAGGTGGGCCGCTGCATCAACTTTTCAGGTGGGCCCCCTGTACCCCAATCCAACCCTGATTGTACGTGCTGCACATACCACACCTGCATCTGATCAGGCTGTATTCCCACTACCAACACAGTGTAGATTTGTGCAAAGACAGATGTAACATGCATACACCCATATGTGTTTATATTGCATGGCAAGCCAGAATCCCTAGAGCTAAAGGTGTTTATATTTGATGATTGACTGACAAACAAATTCAATCTTGATCCATATTGGTGAAAAAAGTAAGCTGCGACCAGTGCCAGTAGATGAGCCACAGCAAAGGAACCACAAATGATATATTCAAACTGCATCATTGGCAGTCAGTGTAGCAACTGGAAATAAAAGGCCTGTCCTTGTTTTTACTTTTTTTCGAGCCAATCCACATGATGAAAAAATTAGCTGCCTCAGAGCCACAGCCAAAAAAGAAAAAAGTGACTAACCACATGCAACCCATGCCCCAGCCAAGAGCAGCATCTGGAAACTGGGACCTTCCTAACTTGTACACAGACAAGGCAACAGGCCAAAAGTTTGTAAAAACAATAGGCATCACCCCTAGCTCTGGGGAAAATACCTGGCACAGCAGTCTAAAGGGGTCAGGGGTTTAGGGTACAAAATAACATTTATATTTACTCCAGGTTCTGGGAGAGAGGTGCCAGGGCTACGCTAGGTCTAACTTCTGATAACAATTCATACTCAGGAAGCACAGACGTAATGTCCACTACTGTAAATGGAATTGTACAGTATGGCTTTATTCACACAAAGTGGTAACAAATGCAGCACAGGGTGGTCTCCCAGGTTTGGTACTGTCTACACAGGAGCAAGGCTTTTCTTTCCAGAACAATAACTGTTTGGGCACTTTAGAACAAACTTTTCTTCACACACATTTTGAGCTATCCATCCCTCTGTACTGGGAATTGCTGGACTTTACCTTTTCCAAAAAGTGCACTGTATACTGTGGTTGTTGCCACACACTTTAAACACATTTCAAAAAATCTTCTGGCGCAGTGACATCCATTAACATGCCCAGTTTAACCTGGTGCCCATACATGAACCAGTTAGCCCTGACTGAGGAATCAAACTGGGGTTATGCCCAATCCTACCCAATGCCCAGTCTCTGCCATTCCTTCTGGGTTACATCAAAATGGATCCTCCAATACACCTGGATTGCAAAGGAATCCCAAACTTAAACTTGAAACATTCAGCACATGTTCGTGGGGAAGAAGGGGCCCTGGCAGGTGCACTCTAGCCTTATCTCTGGGCACATACACCTCAGACCAACCCCTAAGAACAGTCCCATGAATCTGTACTCACGGCTTGGTTTATCCCTTTGATACAGAAATGGAAACATGAAGGAAAACATCCTCTTCCCTTCAGAGGTAGCTTGCCACAGCTTCAACTGCACACACACTTTCTCTCTGGCCAGCTGACATTCTTCAGGATCATCAGGGGATTGCCCTTTAGTCCCACAGAAACACTGTCCAAACCACATTGTTCTGTGAAAAATGACCCACTGTGGTCCTGCAGATGAACGGTCTCCACCACTTCTTCTGGTACTGCTGGGTGTCACACACTAGGGTGAGAAACTGTGGGGGTTCCTTCACCCAATATTACAGGAGACTGGCAGGCACCCCCACATTCTGAGCACTGCTGCTGCTGCTCAGAGCTCCACTTCACACTACTGCTGACTCCACACACTGACTGACTCTCGTCTGAACATGCTAAGCCTCCCCCCAGAGCAGCTGATTCCAAAGTGGCTTATGCTGATGCGAGAATTCTAAATGACATAATCCATTCTCTGCTCAGTCTAGCTGAGTAAACAATGATGTCATATGTAAAGAGCTCCTAATAAGCACCTTTACAAGCTGCCCATTACCTTCCTATGACTAAACTGATGGGATTTTAGTAACCCCAGGGGACTGGGTGGTTACACTCGCCATCAACAGATGAAGCTTGCAGTCTACAGCAAGTGCTATGGTCTGCAACACACGCCATCAAAACCTCTGGATGCCCTACAGGGTGAGGTGGCAAGGCTCACCCCACCTAGGCTGAAACTGAGGCAGGTTGCACCAGAGAACAGAGGCCTGCTGAAGCATCTTCAGCTTCACCTAACAACTATCTTAGGACTTTCAGTGGCTCCAAGAGACTGCCTGAAGCATGCCCTGACAGAGCAGCACTGAAGGCCCATACTTGAGTTAAGACCTAAAGTCTGTTTATCTTCCTAGCCCTCTAGGGAAAAGCTATCTGGCCTCTACTACCTACCAGGGAAACCTAACCCCCTATACTTTCCACAATTCTAAAATGTAGACTGCTTTAGAAACATACATATGACATTGCTATGCATTTCCCAAACCCCGAACTACATACTCTAAACATGAAAAGCAGGAAAAAAGGGTTAACATTTCCTAGTTAAACATTCCCAATGCTCAAAATTACACTAAAAAGAGGACTCAGATGAGCTGTAAACACCCTCTTTTTGTCTTCTTTTCTTCTTTCAGGAACAGCTGCAAAAGAAAACATTCTAAAACACGTTCTGCAAAAAAAACACAGTGACCAAAACCTCCCACCAGCAGATACTGTCCAATCTCAAAAAGATTTTAAAGGGTTTTCTACAAAAGGCAGTATGCAAATTATAAAATAAACACATTTACAATAACATTTGTGGGGGGGGGGGTGCCTACAAAGTCTGTACTCTGAGGGAAGACTGTCCTGAATGCACAAGACACTCCATGCAAAAGGACTCTCTATAGGTCGAATCCTGCAAAAACTGCTCTTGGACAGGCTCGAGGCCTGCTGACTCTGCAGTCCAGATACCAGGAGTGTCTCTTTTGGACCAACAGTTACATTGATATCTTCACTTGGATTGCACATTTAATAAACAGAAAAAGTCAAAGAGGAAAGTCTATGTCTTGCCAGACTCTAGGTGCAGGTTGATAATTTGGATCACCTCTCTGGATTGGGGCTGGAAAAAAATCTTTGGATCAGCTCTTCCACACGACCAGGATCTTCCAGTAAAGTTGCACCCTTGTGGGTCTCCGCTGCTTTGGATGAGCCAGAGACATACACCATTAGAGTTGCACCCTTGATGGTTTCTGCAACTTTGGATGGGCAGGAACATGTACCTTCTGATGCTTCCATGTTACTATAGCTATCTTAGCACATATTGCTGGCATGGTGGCACTCAGGGATAGTACCATTCAGGATGGGGGCACAGACAATAGTCCCATCTGGATGAGTCATTTGCATGTTATGCACTGTCTCTTGACCAGTCTTGTCTATTACTCTATCAGAATTAATGTAGAGGGTTCTGCCAAGCTTTCAAAACTGCAGTCTTTCATGACACAATTTGATTTTTACAAACTTATTCACTTTGGGGTTGACATTAACTCTTGCTTCTTCCCATAGCCAATTGCCTCCCATATTCACCTTGCAAAAAATGGCTAGGTCTGTCCATACTCAGCCTCAGCCCTATGTCTAACTAGACATTCCTCCTTGCTGCTTTTGGGCAGACTTAAACCCATGGCCCGACTTGGAGGTGGCCAGACCTGGTCAAGCCAGCTACAGATGTTCTGGACAGGGAAAAAGCAGTCCACCTCCATAAAAGTTGAATACCAAATTTAGTATTAAAGCAGTCATTAATTTATCTTTAAAGACTAATTTTAGTCATTTTTAATCATCTTTAATTATCATTAAAACATGCAACCTCTAAGAATACTAAATTCTAAGAAGAATTCAGCAGACTACTTGCATAAAAGTAAATTATTACTAAATGAAGGTTAGAAATATAACTGCAGTGCTCTTCAAAGTACATTTTTTTTTACTACTACTGAATCATAAATGAAGATTACAGTCAGCTGAGTAGTTCAAGGATTTGATGCCAAACAAGGCTGGGTACATTACCATACATTTCAGTTCTACAAAGAAAGGAGGCAGGTAAAACAATCAGCAACATCAATGAATTTTAGAAAAGGTAAACAAACATAAAATGTGGGTTTTTACCTAGAAATAATATGATGCAAAAAAAAAAAAAAGGTTGACAGTGTCCCTTTAAAAGTCTACTCAACTACATTTTCCAGAAGTTTACTCAATCAGTAAACTACATTTCCAAAAACCACTTCATTTTCCTGCCCAGGCTGACTGTTAATCTCCATTTTGAAGATGATCAACCTGGTTTTGCCTGCATTTAGGATGTATCAGGTAAGTGCTTATGTTTAAATAGAAAAGTGCATAATTTTAACTCCCTGAAATGTTAAATACAATAAGGGAATTATTGCTTCTAATTGAAATGCTGTGCAGTTTTAATTTTGAGTATTTTGTTATGAAGAGATTTTCTCTGCTCTGAACTTGTGGCTAAAAACCTTTGAAAAGCCTTTAAAATACACAGTTTTTTCAGTCAAATCACTCCTTTAAGTGTCTAGTATGCATTGTGCCTCTAGATTGCCTATTAATTGTGATATTTTTACTGATTTAGTTACTTTAAAGTTGCTGTTTCTTTGGGGGGGGATGGGGCAGGGAGTTAATTACCTAGCAGCAGGAATATTGTATGAATGAGCAAACTGAGAATGCATTTTCTGGTCACTGGCTCAGGATATGATCTTGGAAATGTCACATGACCTCCCAGCTTTAAAACTGGGTTGAACAAGGATGTCATTGTGAACTGGTCAGGGGAGTAGCCAGATTGTAGCCTTAAAGTGTAGGTCTTCATTTGTTGCAATAATTTTAACATAATAGGCCTTAATTCTGCTGCCCATGGATACTACCTGACCTACACAGCATGTATCAATATTTGGGTCTTCAAGGGAGGGTGGATGAAAATAACCACTGCCACACATACCCCAGCCTCCAGCCCAGGACCAATGAGCATGGGCACAGCAATGGTCAACAGAAGGTACAGTTCCAGTGGAGTCAGCAGCGTACATGGCACCAAACATTGACAGCAGTGCAAGTGGCTCAGTGTGGAATTGGCAGTTCATTTGGCACAGCAAGTGGTGGCATTGTGCACAGAACAGCAAGCTGGCAGCTATGCAAATGGCACAGTGTGGTGATGACAGTGTATGTGGCACAACAGAGTTGGCAGTGCATGTAGCAATGCAGTGATAATACACGAGTCACTGTGTGGTGTTGGCAGAGCATGTGGCACAGCATGGAGTCAGCAGGGCATAAGGCACTGTGCAGAGATGGTGGTGCACATGGCACAGCATAGTGGTGGCACTGTGTGCAGAACAGCAAGGTGGTGGTGGTGCAAATGACACTGTGATGAGGGGAGTGCATATGGCACAGCACAGAGCCATCAGTACTAGCTTTATCAGTTGAGGGCTACAAAGGGAAAATATTGACCCCAATGGATGAACTACTGACTGACAGTTGTATGACTACTGGTAGACAATAGTTCAACCTGAAAAGTCAAGGTTTACCCCTTATATATCCTAACAATTCCAGTCCGACCCTCACCTCTACTATCCAGTGCCTGGATCAGCCTCCTCCCTCTGCAGTCAATCACCCTCCTCTCTGCTAGATCACCCTTCCAGGCACCAAACCATCCTCCATGCAGCTGAACAACCCTTCTAGCCTCAGCCTCTCCCATGGTGAGCAAACTCACTGGAGATAGAGCATCACACAGCCTACAGACCAGCCTCTTCTCCAGCCAACCACCCTCCCTGCATCTGGGCCAGACTCCAACCACATGGCAAACAACCTCTATGTAGCTGGAGCATCCCACAGCCTCCCCTCCAACAGACCACAGTATCTGTATCTGTTACCCCAAGCCCCTGGACCAGCACTCCCCCAGCCAACCACTCTACCTAGAGCTGAACCCACCACAACACAGTTCAAGCCCCCCAGCTGGCCGCCAACCCTGCAGCTGGACCTCCCTTTTATCCCTGTACTAGCCCCCCACCACCAAGTACCCTCCCTTCAGCTAGCTCACCCTTTCATGCCCTGGACCAGCCTCCCCCAGCAGACAATCCTGGGGGGTAAGGGGGGAAGGGTTGCTATTTATGTCAGAGAGGGGATACTATGTACCAGGGAAGAAGGGGTGAGGGGAGGCCAGAAGCCATGTGGGTATTGCTCCAAAACCCTAAAGGTAAGAAGCTCAGAATGGAGGTGGTGTACAGGCCACTCTCACAGAATAAGGAGGTGGATAGGGAGGTGGTGGAGCAAATCAGGAAGGTCAGTGGCAAAGGGAATACAGTTATAGTGGGAGACTTCAACCTACCTGGGGTTGACTGGCAGACAGTAACTACAGTACATGCCAGGGAACAGGTGCTGCTGGAGGCTATCCAAGACAGTTACCTAGTGCAAGGGGTGATGGATCCTACTAAAGAGGGGAACATACTGGACTTGGTGCAAACAAATGGAAACCAAGTCCAGGATGTGGTAGTACAGGAGTCTTTAACAGGAAGCAACCACTGCTCAGTGTGGTTCTTCCTCAACACAGGGAGGGAGTCTGCTAAGACCAGGACAAGAGTGTTGGATTTCAGGAAGGTAGATTTTGCCAGAATAGGCAGCATCCTAGAGGGGTATTCAGCTGAAATTAACCCAGGGATGGATACTGAACAGAAGTGGGCAATCATTAGGAAAGGGCTGAATGAGGCCATGAACACATGTGCCAAATCTCAGAGTAAGCAGTTCAGGCTAGCTCAGCAAGGAGGTGATGGGGAAGGTGAGGGAAAAAGATTGGCCTTCATTAAGTTCAAAAAATCTGGATGTGAGGAGGATAGAAAAGTGTTCTCAAAGGCATCTAGGGAAGGTGACCAGGTCAGTCAGGCAGCCAAGGCAACAAAAGAGCTGAAGTTGTCTTAGGGGATCAGAGAGGGGGAAAGGGGTTCTTTAAATACATAGGGGAGAAGAGGGGTTGTAGGGATGACATTGTTTGAAGCAAGAGAGAGGGAGGATGGGTGGAACAAGGGGAAGATCAGGCAAAGGCACTCAATGAGTATTTCTGCTTGATGTTCATAAAAGAAAGGGATAGCCCAATACTGCAGGGGAAAGGGGGCAAGGGTGGAGTGGAGGCAGAGATAACAGACTAGGTCATCCAAGAGGATAGAGTTCTGAAGGGCCTGAAAGGCCAGCTGGTGGATAAGGCATCAGGACTGGACAGTGTACACCCAAGGATCCTGAAGGAACTGGCAGAGTTTGTTGAAGGACCTGTTCAACACCTCCTTGGAGACAGGGAATGTACCCATGGACTGGAGGATGGCTTACGTGGTGCTCCTTCACAAGCGTGGACTCAAGGACCAACTGGGTAACTACAGACTGGTGAGCTTGAATTCCATAGTGGGGAAGCTGATGGAGACTATTCTGAAGGAGGGGTTGATAACCTTTCTCGATAGCAATGGCCTGCAGGATGAGAGACAACATGGGTTTGTCACACGAAGATCTTACCAAACTAACCTAATGGACTTCTTTGACTGGGTCACTAGGGCAGTTGATGAAGGCCTCACTGTGGGTGTACTGTATCTGGACTTCAGCAAGGCTTTCAGCTTTGTGCTGCACAGGAATTTAATGAGCAAGCTGAAGGACAGAGGGGCGGGGGGACACTGCTGGGGTAGGTTGAGAGCTGCCTGCAGGGCAGACAACAGTTGTAAGGGGGGAGACATCCAAGCCACAGCCAGTAATGAGTGGGGAACCACAGGGTTCAGTGCTAGACCCTGTTTTGTTCAATGTCTTCATCAGAGACATTGCAGAGGTGGTCAAGAGTAAGATCTGCCTGTGTGTGGATGACACTAAGATTTGTGCAAAAGTGGACAATGAGGAAGAGAGGCAGGCACTCAGAGAGGATCTAGCTAAACTTGAACATGGGTCTAGGGAGTGGCAGTTGGGGTTTAATGCTAAGAAGTACAAGGTCATGCACCTTGGAGCCAGAAATCCCAAGAACAGCTACTGGCTGGGGGGGGAGTGCAGATAATGGCTTCAGAGGAGGAAAGGGGTTCCTGAGGGTAATAGTCACAGGGGACATGAAGGTATCTGCACAGCATAGGAGGGTGGCAGCAAGGGCAAATAGGATGCTGGGGTGCATTGACAGAGGGATCACCTCTTGAAAGGGGGAGGTCATCCTGCCATTTTATAGATTACTGATGAGGCTACATTTGGAATACTGTGTACAGCACTGGTGCCCATACCTCAAAAAGGATGTGAGATTACTGGAGGGGGTACAATGTAGGGCTACAAAAATAATCATAGGGCTAGGGGAGCTGCCATACAAGGAAAGGTTGAAGGAGCTCAAGATGTACTCGCTGGAAAACAGAAGGGTAAAAGGGGACATGATAGAAACCTGTAAGTACTTGAAAGGCATTTACAAAGTCAGCGAGGGAGGGAGGATTGTTCTGCCCTCCCCTTCCCTTGTGTTACAGAAACCCCTAAAATGTGTGAGTCCAGTTAATCCATGCAGATCTCTCAGCCCTGAGCTGTTCAACTGCCTAATTCAAATACGGAGAAGGTTCAGGAACCCACATGAGGAATTAAGTCACATGCATCTCTTGATGCCCCAGAGGATTTGGGGAGTTATAGTTTTTCTTAGTGTATGACTAGATGTTTAAAGTGAAAGAAACATATTAAAAATCTGAAGTATAACTTGTATAATTATTTGGTTCTTCCTGATAGATAAGAACCTATGTAATGCATATGATGCTCTTTTCCACAATAAAAATGAGTTAAAAAGACCAGTTTTACAAGATGCACTAATTATTACAGCT
This sequence comes from Neoceratodus forsteri, assembly GCA_016271365.2. Classification (NCBI taxonomy): domain Eukaryota; kingdom Metazoa; phylum Chordata; order Ceratodontiformes; family Ceratodontidae; genus Neoceratodus; species Neoceratodus forsteri. The sequence continues at coordinate 443,133,041 of CM057459.1, read as the reverse complement.
TGAAATGAGAAAGAAATAATGTGACCCACTGGGATTTGAACCCAGGCTTGTAATTTAAAATTGCTTAGCAGTGGCTAATACTGCATTAAGAAAAAAAAATCTGGTTGTCCTAATCATTACAGAAAATGAAATGGGGGTGGGGGAGAATCAATATATGAGGGCTATATTAGAGAACCCACTTTTTTAACCATTTATTTACCAAGGATTGTCAAACTGAAACATTTCATTTTTAGCAAGCTCTTACAGGAGCAGCACGAAAAGCCTTTTTCAGCTCCCCTTCCTGTTTGTCCATGCCTTTGATTGGCTGTGGCAGACTGGCAGTCGTGCATTTATGTCTGCATAATGCACACTGAGGAAAAAGTATCGGTGCTAGAGTGCTCCATAGCATAAAAATATCACTGTGCCAGTTTAGAACATTGACCTCAGATTCAAAAGGTAGCGCTAGCACTAACATGGTTTGCACCAGTGCTACCAGAGTTTGCACTTGTGCTTGGGGTGAGGCCATAATCAAAGGGCTATGTAGGGCCCCCTAAACCCAGAAGTGCCCGGGCACTAAAATACCTCCTATGCAAAAGAGAGGGTCCCCTCATGCATATTAAGGCAGTGGCATTTTCAAAAGTCTGCAGCAGTGATAAACAGCCCCCGAAGTGGTGCTGTATTGCTACTGAAAACCAGCTCTAAATGGGGCACTAATGCTGCAACCTCACCATGAAGGCAGGGTGACTGTACTGCAGCTGCCCGCTCCCAGTCATCCATTCCCATCATTGTCAATTCTCTCTCGTGGTCTAGTGGCTCAGAATTGGTCATACCTGAAAATAGGCAACTATGCTTTCTAGTGTACCTGCCTGGTTAACAAAAACTAAATAAAACAATAAACCTCTCTGGTGATTTCCTCAAATTTCCTCAAATGGCTGGAGCAGGAAAATTAGAAACTCCAGCATGGCTCACTGTGGTGGAGTAATATAGATGTATGCATCACCAAATGTATTTTCCAAGGTGTATTGTCTGACAGCTTTCTTTTGTTCCAGCAGCCTTTGGAACATATAAAAGGTTGAAGTCCATGGAGTAGAAATGTCTTGGATAAGTCTGTGCAACGGTAAACTGTGCACCTGCTGTATTTTTTCAAACAAGTGACAGGCTTTGATTGAGTGACTGAAATGTGTGCATATTCTTTTATCAGTGCTAACAAGAGCCTTAATGTCCCTGTCAACATTGAGAAAACTGTGAACTATTAAATTTAAGCAATGCAGAAAGCTGCAGATGTGAACAAAGACTCCCTCTTCCAAGGCCTTCCTAAACTATAAAGCCAACTGACAATCTCTGTGAAGTGAGCCACTGCTGTATTGGTTTTTGGATCTCTTCGTTGATGTTGTATGAGGTATGTTCAGATAGAAAATAAAACATCCTTAGAACAACAAACTGCGATGCTTCACTGTCCCCCATGATATATCAAAACATGCCCAATGAGCTGTAACAGACATGAAGGGTTCAGGCTGACAGCGTATCTAGATATCTACTATGAGATGTACCACTCTCCCAACTGCACTGCACAAGACGGGTCTTAATTTTTTACATACAACATCATAAAGATCTGCAATCCCTGATGTCAAGAAGTATTTCCATGATGCTATACTATATTGAGGTTTGAGGTATACAAGCAGCCACCTGAATGCTACATGCTCAACCACGTTATATGGTGGCAAATCAACAGCTATCATTTCTGAAATTTTTTTCGGTTATCATAACAGCAACAGGGTGAGTTGAGGCATATTTGGCTTTACTGTCATATGTTTCTGAGATGGTAAGCTGTCTTCTTGAAAGGGGGGTTTGAACACATGGTCACTTTCAGTAACAGTAGAAATCCTTTGAATGGCAGAAAGTGATGGTGGAGGTGTTTCTGTAGTGCTGCGGGGGGCTGCCACTACTTTCATCTATCAGAGTTACCCCTGAGTGTAGTGAGCTATCGCTGTCACTTTCTCTTAGAGACTCACAACAGCTGGAGTTCTCAGTAATGTTATGACATCTGTCTAGGTGCCTTTTCAGTGCTGAAGTTCCCAGTGATCCTTTCTTTTTACCCCTGCTGATTGGCCATTTACAAATGGTGCATGTTGCCACCAGTTCATTAGAAGCATTAATGGAGAAGTTTGACCAAACAAAAGATTATATTTTTTGTTAGTTTTTTTCACAGGGAGGCACTGCACCTCGGTCCCCTTTTCAGGATTTCCCCTCCCCCTGGATTTTCCTTGGGCCTGTTCCTCTTGTGGTTTATTTCCACTGCTCTCCTCCTCAACCAAAACATTTTTGTCAGTTTCTTCCTCATCTGCAATTTATATCCTCTCCTGTTGTAAACCTTCTGCTGCCTGATCAGTCTCTTCATCTTTATTATTAGTACCCTCATCGAGTTTGACCTCAGAAGAATCAGATGACATCTGTGAGGGACTGGCAGTAGCATAGTATGCAAGTGTTCCATATCTTTGGGTGCCTCTGCAGGTGGTGCCCATCAGTCCTTTGGTTTTAACTACATAACTTTTTGTTTACTTGAGACTGATCCAACAGATTTACCTTTTTTGGGCTCAAGCATTTGCTTGGAAGATGAAACTTTAGACGTGAGCAAATCACTTTTTGAGGTTTTATTTTGTTTTTCCTTTGTAGGCTGGCTGCTGTCTTTTGCAGTGGCACTGGCTGCACTGCCTTCCTGAGAAGAATGCACCTCATCAACACTTTGATCCATTTTCAATTTCTTACTGTAAGTGTAAAAAAAAAAATCCCTCTACCTAATGTTCTCTGATGAGTCCCACCCACACCTACAGGCCAGGGACAGATTTACAGTCGGGAGTCATGAACATGAATCATTTGTGATTGTAGTAGTACACAGCACACCACAGTCCACCACCACTTCCTTCCAAGCTTAGCTGACTGACTCCTACTACGGTTACTGTTCAGTGACCTACTCAATGGTGTGCCTCAGAATTTAAATTGGTGATGCAGACATCTGGCACACGGCTGTATGCACAGTCCCACATGGCTTGGTTAATGCTTATATGTAATGATAAACTAAAAAGGATAAGGAGGAGAAACCATGGATGAAATGAGTGATGATGATTGATGACGATGACACTTGTGTGTGTACTTTTATTACTTGTGTTGTAGTGTACACAGACCGGTGCAGATCACAAATTCAGAATATCCCCTGGGTCCCCCACAGCCAGCAGCACAGGCACAGTAACTTGTCTGATGTTTGTTAGAAAAGTATTTTTTTTTATTTGTAATACATGAAATCATGAATGAACATTAACGAGTGATTGTGATTGGGTGTCACAAGTCAAATATTTATTTTGCCAGCCTGCCTTTGCCCTGTACACACAGCCACATTGAGGCCAGGAAAATAAAAAAAAAACTTTTATTTGGGATTTTTGGGACTATAAAATTTCTCGTGCCCCCTTCCCCCAAGTCTCTCTCACCTCTGGATCTTGAATGGATGGCACAAATCAAAGATTTATTTTGTCAGCCTGCCCTTGCCCTTCACACACTCACACAGCCACACTGAAGCCAGAAAAAAATATATACATTTTATTTGGGATTTCTGGGACTGTAAAATTTCTTGTGTCCCTCACCCCCTGTAGTCTCTCTCTCTCTCTCTCTCTCTCTCCTCTGGATCTGGATAACACAAGTCAAAGGTTGATTTTGCCAGCCTGCCCTTGCCTTGTATGCACAGCCACATTGAAGCCAAGAAAAGAAAAAAAAGCTTTTATTTGGGATTTCTGGGATTGTAAAATTTCACTTGCCCCCCCCCGTAGTTTCTCTGTCTCATTCTCTCCTCTTGATCTGGGATGGCACAAGTCAATGGTTTATTTTGTTGGCCTACAATTACCCTACACAGACTCACACAGACACATTGAGGAGTCCAGGAAAAGGAAAAAACTTTTATTTGGGATTTCTGGGACTGTAAAATTTCTCATCCCCCCACCCCAGTAGTCTCTCTCTCTCTCTTTCTCTCCTCTGGATCTGGGATGGCACAAGTCAAAGATTATTTTTGCCAGACTGCCCTTGCCCTGTACTACATGCAGCCACATTGAGGCCAAGAAAGTAAAACAAATTTATGGATTTCTGGCACTGTAAAATTTCTCTTGGGTCCCCAGTAGTCTTTCCTTCTCTCCTCTGGATCTGGAATGGCACAAGTCAAAAGATTTTGCCAGCCTGCCCTTGCTCAGTGTACACATAGCCATACTGCCTGAGGTCAAGAAAAGAAAAAACTTTGGTTTGAGATTTTCTGGCACTGTAAAATTTCTCTTCAGCCCACAGTAGTCTCGCTTTCTCTCCTCTGGATTATGGAATGGCACAATCAAAGATTTTGCCAGCCTACCCTTGCTCAGTGTACTAGCCACACTTGAGGCCAAAAAAAGGAAAAAATGTTTATTTCAGGTTTTCCGTAACTGTAAAATGTCTCTAGGGCCCCATTAGTCTCCCACACTCTCTCGCTCTCATCTGGAGGGTCTTCTGAATTCAATTTCTGGATGGCACAAGACAAAGATTTTATTTTGCCAGCCTACCCTTGCCCTGTAGTATACTGTCTGCCACGCTGCTGCCTTTTTTGACCTGCTTGCCCCCCCTAGCAGCCATCCACTATCTCTCTCTCCCTCCTTGGATTCCTCTACTTTTCCTCCCTTGACAATGACTTTATCTCCCCACCCCCTCACCCCAGTAAGCCTCCTCTTCTCTCTCTCTCTCTGTTCTCTTTTTTCCTCTCCCCCAAATCCGCTTAACAAATAGATTTTTTTATTTATATTCAGTTTCTCTCTGTGATGCACAACTGTAGGTTCTGCCACAGCAAGTTCCTCTGACCATCCACCAAACCATCTGCATCACGTAACTGACTATCCTGCTCTGTTGCCTGATTGGATGCTGCCAGCTGCCTGTACATGGAGCAAACATGCCGACAGCATCCCCACTTCAACAGTATACTGAATGGCACTCCACAGACCCGGAACCAGTCTTCTGCGGTGAAGTCCATATTTATCCGGGTGACCGGGTCCATGGATTATAGGTTTGATCTGGAGGTTCGGATCTCAGGCAGAACAGTCTGCCCAGCCTGAGTGGGTGGTCACTGCAGTATGTATGTATTTAATATTGGTGACCGAGAAAGGCACGCTGAGCCAAGACTCATTTTCAGGTGTGACCCAAGGCATGGGGAGAAGGCTGCAATATAGCACAAAATATATGGCATTATATTCCAGTATTTACACAGAGAAATTAAGGCAGTTTTGTGCAGGTACATATTCATAAGTTACAATAATAATAATGATATAACATTGGCATATAAAATATCCAGTACTGGCCAGGGTCCGCCAGGATGGGGCACTGGTTGGGGGTTACTGCCCTGTGGGCCAGGGCTCTGTTGTGGAGGATTGTTGACTTGCATCCAGGACAGGCAAGGGCATGAATGTGTGTGGGGGTTGGTTGTTCCACCCTACCAGACCAGGACCAGGACATGCTTGTGCATTGGGGAGGCTGGCATACAGGACCAGGGCAGCTGTTCTGCTGTAGGTGGGGTTTACACAGTATTGCTGAGTCTGGCCAGGAGGTCTATTGTGTGTGTGTGTGTGTGTGTGTGTTACAAACAGTTGCTGGCAATGTGTGGGTGTTCTGTGTGCTGTGGGGCTTGGCGCATAGGGCAGTTGTGAGAGGGTCCCCACTGCTGTATCCAGCACCCTCCTACACCCACTGTATGCAGCACTATGCACCTTTGTGAATGGCATGTAGTGTGGTCACACCCCATCCCTACCCCTCAACCGCCCTGGTGCAGAGCTGCCCATGCAGCTGGGGAATTGAGTATGTACCTGGCCTGCACACCCTTGGTGAATGTGGGCAGGGATCCACGGGACCCCACTGTGCGGCATTCCAGTGTGTGTATGTCTACATGCCTGGTTTTCATGGTGCATTGGCATCATGCATAGGGCCCAATAAGAGAAAAAAGTAAAGCATGAATGATGAGGAATAAGACAAATTATGTGTAAAGTGGAAGACACAAGACAAAGCTGTATTATGCAAGATTGCAAGTTGTTACATTACACTGCTAGGAATTACAGAGATGCTCTTCCATCTTCAGTCACATCTTCACAAATGATCATTGACACTGCTAATTTCTAAGTATTGAAGGCCAGTCATTAGGTCCTTCATTAGCTCATGCTTGTAAGGTTTTTGTCCACTTGATTTACAGTATTGATTTGAAGCTATATTTTTATGCTTTGATGCTACACTGTTCCATTTTTATGTTTGCTTGCACGCATGTACAAGAAACATAATGCCACCATATGAGAATTTGTAGGTGTGCCTCCCTACTTCCAATGCCCTGCTGCCTTTTGCAAGCGCGGCCCCACTGCACCAATGAATGCAAGAGCTGTCTATGACAGTGTTTGCGAATGCAGCAGCGTACAGTTGAAAGAAAGGCACTGCAGCATGTAGGCAATTTGCATACTGACGTTGGCAGTATGCAAAATGCCTACATGTCGGCACTGCAGTGCAAGAGCTGTCATAGACAGCTCCCCCACCTACAAACAAGTAACACGGTGGGAGCCCACCCCAGCATGCTCATGTGCTCCCCCCCACAGTATGGCTGATGGGGGTGCCCAATCCCCCATTGGCTGTGCTACGCTCCCCCACAACAGAGTTATAGGTGCCATGCTGTGAGCCCACCCCAGTGTAGCAACAATCTGTAAGGCCAATGGGGGTGCCCAATCCCCCATCGGATCCATTGCTCCCCCAAACAGCCTTCAAAGTGCCATGCTGGGACCCCTCCCCAGCATGGCAAATGTCCATCTGCTGCCCCCCAACACACTTCCAGGTGCCACGCTGGGAGCCCACCCCAGCATGGCAAAAATCTCTATGGCCAACGAGGGTGCCCAATCCCCCGTCGGCTCCGTTGGCTTCCCCGCCAAAAAAACTTCCAGTGTGGCAAATGTCCCGCATTGTCTTCCTAAAAGGAAAAGACCTAGAAAGAAAAAAAAACATCCTTTGCTGACTGTCTTGACTCCCACCCGCACACACCCTGCCTCCCTACATCCCCTCTCACCCCATACTTACCTCCGGAGTCTGGTGCGATAATCTTTGGTGGACTGGGGACATGTCTGCACTCTTCAAAGCTGACCGCGAACTGAGGAAATGCCGGTAAGCTGTATAATTGGATAAATAGGGGTTTTTCAACTTTGATGCATATCTCAGGCATTTTGGGGAATTTTTTCACCAAATTTTCAACACTGGGTTCTTGGGACCCCACCTCATGAATTCTGGCACTGTCATTTTGTTTTTTGGTCCTGAAAGGTGATTTCACAGTCACTGCGCAAAACCACCTTTCGGGACTGATGTAGGAAATGACAGTGTCACAGTTCATGAGGTACTCCCCCAAAATCCCAATGTTGAGAATTTGGAGTGAAACAATTCCAAAATGACTATTTTATTGTAGCGCATTGCAAACTTTCTACGTGACTCAGAGTTCGCAAATTTTTATATTTTCAATCCAGATTTTCAACACGCCATTTACCACACCTTCATATGAGCAGATACAGCTGTCATTTCTTCACATCTTGCCCAAAATGTGTTTCCCACATGTAGCGCATAACGCATGATCGGTGTCTTGAAATCAATGTTCAGGACAGATTAAGAAAAATGCAGTGAAACTCTTCATGAGCAGAGGTCTTAAAATGGCTATGTTAAAAATTTGGTGACAAAAGTCCATCAAATGACTGTGTTACGAGCGAGCAATGCGCAGTTTCCACGCACCCTTGTAAGTTCATGAATTTGTAGTATTTTCAGTCCAGATTTTCACCACTGGTATTTTTCCACATTTCCTCATGAACAATACAGCTGTCATTTTTCACACTATGGCGAAATGTGTTTTCGCACTTAGGCGCAGAAATGTGTGGTTGCCTTGGGAAATCACTGTTCAAGACAGATTAAGAAAATCACAGTGACACTGTTCATGAGGAGAGGTCCCAAAATGCCTGTGTTGGTAATCTGCTGTAAAAAATCCCCAAACTAATTACATTATGGGTGTGTGTTCTGCAGTTTCTGCTCACGCTCATGACTTCACCAGTTTTTTTAATATTTTCACTGCAGATTTTCAACATTGCCATTTTTTACACCTCCCCATGAACAGTACAGCTGTCATTTTTCACATCCTGTTTGAAATGTGTTTTTGCACCTGTGGTGTCAAATGGCATAGTCGCTGTGCAAAATCAGCTTTCGGCTAACGAACTGATATTGCCACTGTGCATAAGGTGGGGGTCACAAAAAAAACATGTTGAAAATTAGAGTTTCCGACCATAACGTGCCACCCTGTAGAGACTGACAGGCATCAGGGGTGTGACTTGGGATTGTCACCTGTAATGCTCATACCATTCCACCCCTACTCACATCCTGCAGCCAGTGAGAGGCATCGAGGTGTGCCTTGGACTCTTCAGCCCCAAAGTTCACCCCATTCTCCTATACTGCACCCATCTCACCATATTTCCTGATAGAATATGGTGCACATAAGGGCCAAAGACCCCAAGGCACACCGTGACACTTGTCGGTGTCTGCAGGGTAGGGTGTGGTGAAATGGCATGGTCGTTATGCCTGATGACCCAAAGGCACACCCCAATGCCTGTCAGTCTCTGCAGGGTGGTGGTGGTGGGGTTGGCTTCAGTTCAATACTTCACTGCCATTCCTATTATGCAACTCTCTACCTTCTACACTGCCAATGCCAATGCCATCAAGCAAACATTCAGCATTGACAAATGCTTGTTTTAAATATTTTGCAGCTTGCTCTAAGTGGTAATGTATTCAGTGATGTCCTTTTGTTCCTATATGTTCTGTATTTTACAGCATTTAAGTAACTATTTCAGAAGTCTGCTCCTCCCCCATCCTATATAGATGCTTTGAGTCTTCGAAACCCTATCTGGTGAAAGTGTAACATGTTTAACTCATAATCAGGGTAGTGCTGCACTTCTTACCTCATCCTCTCTGTGTGGCATATGCTCATCAGAGCACTGGAACATACATACAAGCAGATTAACAGTTAGCTTTCAATGGGAATCAGTCCCAACTGGGAACTCACGTGGCTCGCCTTCACTCAAGCTGATTTGATTTTTAACTCATATTTATAAAAGCCTTGTAACTGCGGTAAGTCATTTTCTAGTCATATCAGCACAGCAGATTAAATATTTTTCCTGAGTAACTGCCATTCCCCTAATATATCCTTGGACAAGAAATTAATTAAACTTTAATTACGAGGTGCATTAAACCTGCATATTAATTATATGCTTTATGGCCAGACTGAATTGGGCATCAGCAGTTTTGATCCTTCACTTTGCTGACTGTAGTCAGTAATTGGCTTCCAGATCTCTTGTACTGTATAGTAAGCACTCATTACAGGCATTCAACATTATTCCTTTCATATCTTCTATAAAACTAAAATCCAAAGTGCCTTTGCTTTTCTAAAAGGAACATCATACGCTTTGTAATTGATGCTGGCTGTTTGAAACCCCTAATAAAGATGGAGCTGCATAGGTTTGAAATGGTAGAATCTAGCCATGTACTGTATGTTTATCAGGAAGTGCCACAGAGCATTTTCACCTCAGAAGTGAACCTAGCAGTAAGTAGCAGTAAAACAGTTTATTTCTCAATACCAAGAAATAGGACAGCCCAAATGAGTCAAAACTCATTTACAATGGGTTCCAATCATTCATATACAGTTTCATTATATCTAAAAATTAAAAAGGAAAACTCGTTTAGATTCCCTACTTTACAGGGCAGTACTGCATAAAAACAATTACTAATTTGATAAAAAAAGTAGTCAGCCTTAAATTGTAAGCTGGCAACCTTCAAACATTGTACAGTGTCAATGGTTACATAATCTAGACTGTTGCATTGTGTGAGGAGGTTAAAATATTAGGGCTTAATTTTCAGAAAATCATTTTTACAGTGCAAACCTAAACAAAGGCAGCTTTAAATAGTCCATCATGCCTCAGGGAATCTCGGAAAAACATAATATTTAGACACATTTATTTCGTTAGTTTGTGGTAACTACTGTAGGTAAGTACACTAGGAAAGTCTGAGGCCTATTTTCAGGAAAAACCCAGGAGTTACAGAGCAAACCTAAACAAACACATATCAAAAACTGGTGGCATAATCAATATATATTCAGGACACTGCATATAGTATAAGAGCAATTATAAAATGGGTAAGAAAAATACTGTACTGTGATTGGGGGAATCCAGTCACATGACTGTGCTGTTATCTCAGCACAACAGCACAGATCAGAAATGCTTAACTTTGTGAAACTTATTACTTGATACTTATATAAAAAAATTAGGAAGCCATTTTATAATTATATTAAGGCATTCCAGAGTTTGCGTAATTGAGGGATAAGGGCACTTCTTGGATGTGTAAAGCCCTTGGCTTCACCTCAGGCTTCACTTCCTGAGGCATGCCATTATCCCACAATAATGCACACCCTATCACACTTTATTGCTTAACCCTTGCAGGGCCGCAGACTGATATATCAGTCCAGAACACAAATACATTCTAATTCTGTCGTCAGTCTAAGGGTTAAGTAACACGCATAAAATACCATAACTCAGGGACAAGTACAGGTGATCAAGTTATGGCAGTGCCTACATAACAGTTTAAAATGACAGCAGGAATCTGAACAGCTGATGAGGAGAGGGAAACTATTCCAGAAACTGAACATACATTTCATATATTTTCTCTACTTTGTTTCTCCCTTTCTTTACAAAAATATCTTAAAATGAAAACTGGATCACTGTCCATTAAAGGGGGAAGTAAGCATGGTAGCATTCCCCATTCATATTTGCTTACCCCTTTTTCCTTCTGCGTACTGTATATCTTTTTTACATTGGGCCGGATATTCAAACTGCACCCAAAAAGTGCGCAACAGCAAGAGCAAGTCACTTGCACACATGCACAATCGTCGCGATATTCAAACATGGAGCAAGGCCAATTGCGCAAGCAGCCAACGTCTGAATATCGCACAAACTGCGCCATAGCGCAACCAGGAAGGGGAAGCTGAGCAGATATGATGTGCCATAGCGCAACAAGGCCAGCCCATCTGAGCAGTCCAGAGGCCCATAGGGCAAGAAATGACACCCCCAGCAGCATAGCAATGGAACAGCACAACCAGGGAGGTAGGCAGAGGCCCACCACCCATGCCACAGATGGGCACAGGGACACACTGCAGAACTAACAATGCACCCCCACACCCCAAGAACAACGTAACTGGGGGAGGGACGGAATATCAACCGGCCCATGGGGACAAGCAAAGAAAGCACATCCCGGCCGTGTTACTGCAGCACACCCACTGGCAAGCTGAGACTGCCACACAAAGGGGGCAGACCACCCCAGTGTCCAGCAGCCCCCCCCCGTGTGCACAGCACACCCTGCACTGTGACCCCAAGACACCACCCATGAGCAGTGACTGTGACCGTCACTGCAGGACTCCCCAGGCCCCCCCCGGCACAATGCAACCATGTGTACCACCGAACCATACAAGCCAGACCCACCAGGAGCACCCAGCGGTGTGTGGCAGCACACGGCCAGTCTGGCTGAAAGCCACCACCACACCAGGGACACCCCCCCATGCACACACACACACAATCCCAGAACAATACCACACCAGATGCCATGCACACCACTGCAACTGAGCACCCATAGCCAGCTGCAAATCAGAGACCACTACAGTATTCATACAAAATAGATTTATAAAAGAATATCAACACGAACACACAACAATAAACTATGTACAGAGAGATATATACAAGAAAGGGGGGTTATGGGTACAAGGTAGGGGTGGGTAAGGGGCAGGGGTGAAGAACTTGGTGAGGGAAGGCAGGGTGTGAGGGAAGGGTAAAGGGGTAGGTGTGGGACAGCTACTGTCCTCCAGGCTGCACAGCAGCAGGTTGCCCCGGTCTCGTGGCCTCCTCCGTCGACTGACACCCCTCCGGTGCATCTCCTGCAGAATGGATAGGGACGCTGTGGACACCTCCAGCAGGCGGTGGACAGCCCGCTCAATCCTGTGCAGGACCCGGACACCTAGGGCAAGGGAACAGAATCAATGGCTGTGACTGTCCACAACCCTGAAGCCCACCCAACATGCATGGCATACAGCCAAGTGCCCAACCCCTGTGATGGACTGCACCCACTCACATTGACCGTGCACAAGACAAGCCCAACCAGGCAGCAACAGCCATGTGTGCCACTGCACACACACCCCATCCATGCCCAGCACAGCACAACCAAGGCTGTCCAGTGATGTGGCTATGTCGTGGGAAGGTAGTGCCACAGCCATGTGCCCAGTGCATGCATGGACCACCAGTGATGCACTCACAGACATGCCCAGTGCCACTGTACAGTGCTGACTGTCACACCGTCACGTGCATGGCAGTGTTGTCCATGGATGGTGGCATAGTGCCCCAGCAATGCAATAGCATCCATGTTGTGACACTCCACCTCATCAAGCTGCTGCATCAGGTGCTGCGGCTGCGGCTGCTGCTGTTGCTGCTGCTGTGGCTGTTGCACCCCTCCTCCACCAGCCACCCTGGCACCGCCATCCCATGCCTCAGCCCGTGCCTGCCTCAGCTCCTCCACGCCTGTGGGAGACAAAGGAAGAGAAAAACATCAGTGAGATCCCAAAGCAGACAGCCCCTTGCCCCATTGAGTGTGCCTGCCCACACATCCAGACCCAAACAGCACACACCTGCAAACACCCTCACAGCAAACCACAGCCCAACCCACTCCCATGTGCAGATTACATTACACAGTCACCCATGCAGACAATACCGGTGCATACACAGCACACCCACCTGGCCTGGGCACAATGTCCCTCCTGGCATGCGATCTGAGGCATGCAAGCAGAGCACGCTTCCTCCTCTGCAGGTCGTCATAGCGGTGCCTGCACTGTTCAGGGGTCCTCCTCCTCCGCCCAGTGGCCTGCTCCAGGGCAGCGGCGACCTGCTGCCACACATGGGTGCGTGGCACCTGCAGGGGCACACCCTCGAACAGTGAGCCATAGTGGGGCTCCACCACAGCCAACAGGTTGGCTAACTCCAAAGCCCCCCATTGTGGTGCTCTCCTGTGTGCCATTGTCAAACTGTACAGTGGCAATATGGCGCTCAGCAGTCGCGGCAACCCGTGAAATGTTGTCAACTACAACTCCATCACTGCCTATCGCTAGCCCGGACAGCGCCGTGTTGATCCACATCGCTGTCACGGAACAGCGCGATAGAGCCGTACACATGGCAGACATACAGCGCCAGGGGCAAAGGTCATGCACAAGGTCATGGGTCAGTGGCGCAAGGCCACGCACAGCGCCATCAGATGTCCCCACGTCCTGCACGATCGGACACCTGCGTGCCAGTGCCACAGTGGACTATTGCGCAGTACTGCCACTGCGCCATGTGGTGACCAGCGCTGTAGCGCCATTGGCACAACGGTGGCCATGGCCTGAACTGCCAATCGCGCACAGCACGTCATCAGTGTGGCAGACACCTGCGTAAGCTACCTGGGCATGCGCAATGCAGTGTACCACACAGTCACAGATATGCGCCATTGGCTCAGCCGGCTCAACTGTATTGCGCAAAGCGCAACGGCGCGATATTCAGCCGACACATGCAAATCATCTGATCAGCCATTCAAAGGTGCAGTGACGTGATTTGCATCTCATTACAGTTGCTCCACTCCTAATCTGCATGCATTGCGCTATAAATGTGCGACATTGGGCTGCGCTGGCCAGATTCGGTTACTACAGGTGAGAGGTGGGTTGCATACTGTGTGATGTTCTGGACAATGGTCATGGGATAACGCTGTAGACTGCACAGTGACAGGTGTCCACTTTCACCCATACAGATCGACATGACCGAGCAGAGCCAAGGTGAGGGTGAGGATGGTGGGTGGAGGAGGAGGCCCAAGTTCACCACGGCGGAGACAGAGGCCCTCTTCCAGGCCTACTGAGTGAACGGCGGGGCACCCCTCAGGCCTGTGTGGCTGCATGGGAGGGGGTAGCTCAGGCAGTGAACCTGCACTTAAGCCACCAGCGCTCTGTGCAGGAATGCAAAAAGAAGATGGGGACAGACCGCAGGAGGGTGAAGGAGAAGGTGGCAGCCCTCAGGGCGGCACGTGCTGGCACAGACGGGGGCCAGCCAGCGGTGGCAGAGCTGATCCCAGCTGAGGACTGACTGGCTGCATCAATGCAGCAGAGTGCTACTGAGGGCGTACCAGGAGGTGGATTCCAGACAGGTGGAAGCCCATCACTGCACGGTATGACGTGGTGGTGTTGGGGGGGGGAAGGTTGTTCACATGCACTCACATGTCCTCACTTTCTGTTATAGATCCTGTTCATCTTCAGGGGACGGTGGTGGTGGGTCCAGGCAGTGAGGAAGACCTGCTGGACATGGAGGAGGGTCCATCCACCTCTGCCACCAGCCAGCATGCACTGCACCAGCATGCACGCTGGCTGCCAACTCTGGTGTCGGTGAGTCAGGTGTGGGGTGCACAGTCTGTGTTCAGCAGTCTGGCATGCAAGCATGCCAGCACGCGTGACTGTGGCTGTAGCACGTACACTGCACCATTGATGATGCAAGGACTGCAATGGGCAGTGACATGTGTGTGTCCCATGACGGACATACAGCAGGCCAGCACGTGCCCCTGGGCCTAGCTGGTTCCAATGTGTGTGCCAGCATGTCAGCACAGTCCCAGGCTGTGCCTGTCAGCACTGGTGGGGCAGCACCGGTGGCTATGCAGGTGTCTGGCACTGTTGCGGCCACAGCAGTGGAACGAGTGGTCCCTGGGGCATAGCGGTTGGAGAGGCAGCAGCAGCAGTCACCCACCAGGTCTGGGGGTACAGTGTCCAGTGGTGGCACATGCCCACCGCCCTTTGATATGCCCATTCCTGGTCCTGGTGAACAGCGCCCACCCTCAAGGGGTGTTGAGCATCAGGACCTTCCATACCCTGGGGGACAGGATGCCGTTGTGGCAGAGTACCCATTTGAAGAGCACACCCGCCTGCTGCGGGAATCAGTACAGCAGCAAAGGCGGGTTGCAACGTCCGTGGAGGCACTGTGCATGGCTGTGGAGTGGCACAGCAGGGACTGTGCTCTGATCCTTGCAGAGATGGTCCATATGCAGATGGATGTGACCGCCGCCACTGACAGGCAGACCCAGGCATTGGTCGTTGTCGTGGCTGCATTGGGCACACAAGCAGGTGCCCCTGTACTGCGCACCCCACACAGTACGCTCTCCACTCCCCATTCCCGGTGTCGTGAGACACCCAGCCTGTCGATGCCAGGTTTTGCTGTGGGCATCCCGAGCACCCCTGGTGCAGGTATGTTTGGCATACTACAGACCCCAGTGCGGACAAGGTCGCGATCGCGCAGTGGGACCCCTGGTGGTCCATCGGTGCCACCCCATGTGGCCCCTGCTCAGCCTGCCAGTGCTGTTGGGTCACGGCAGGGCCACCCATGCATCCGCGGTGGCCGTGGAACAGTGCAACATGACTGACCTGTCTCCCAGTGCAGGCCCTGTCTGGTGCTGCCCTGTGTGCACTGTGCGTCATGGTGGGCAGTGCACTGGTGGGTGCCCTGGACATCATGTTGACATACGGACCACCTGCACACCATCCCGACTGCTGTCCACAGGTGCGTGTGCATGATGATGCCTGCATTGTACTGTACACCAAGGTGCAAGGGTGCCCAGCATCTGACACACATACTTGGACAGTACAGGTGGTGGGTGTGGTCTGTGGATCTGTGTGTTTTCCATGTCTGTTCCTGCTCTGCTGTGCACCTGCCCATGTACGCTTTGTGCCTGGTGTGTGTGTGTGTGTGTGTGTGTGTGTGTGTGTGTGTGTCCATATGACTGTTCACCCCTCCCTGATGGTGTGTTTGTGTGCCTGGTCCCTTCCACTCCCCTTGCCGTCATGCACCCCTGGTGTGTTACTCTGTGTGCCTGTGGGTTGCGCCAGGACAGTGTTGGTTGCACATGGCCCCTTGACTTACCTGTGTCATGCATAATGCTCCTCCGTGATGGTGTCCCGGTGCAGCTGGGCCTGCCGGATCAGTCGGGGTTCCTGCCCCGTCCAAGGGGGCTGCTCATCACCATCATCACTGGGCGCCACTGGCGTCCCCATCGCTGTCCCTCCTCGACCTGAATGGCTATCCCACAGTCTTTGGCCATGTTGTGCAGGATACAACACGCCAGGAATATCCCACAGGCCTTTGAGGGTTGTACTGTACGGCACCGCGGAGGTGTCTAGGCATCGAAGCGTGCTTTGAGCATCCCAAACACCCGCCGATGATGTGCTGCGGTGGCGCATCCATTATAGAGTTGCTGTGATGGGGTCGTGGGCGCCGTATGGTGTGAGCAGCCAGGGCGGAGTGGGTATCCGCTGTCACCTGTGTGGAGATGGTGGAGATGAGTATCATGTTCAGGTCCATATTGCCAATATCCCTGTGTGCCACTACCACTAGACCTATGGCATTCCCACCCTTGCCCCACGCTTGAATTCCTACATGCGCATTCACCCACTAGATGGCCTGTGGGGATGTCCCCACTCTCAAATCAATGGCACAATGCGGACTGATACCATATAAAGGCATCATGTGCTCCGCCAGGGTGTGTGGCACAGACATTGATTATGTGCCCAGTGGCATCACACACCACCTGGCAGTTGACACTGGAATAGCCCTTCCTGTTGCTATATGCAGCCCCATCGGGGCCAGGTGGTGTGCGAATGGCCACATGGGTGCAGTCTATGGCCCCTAGCATGCCAGGCATACGTGCTACCCTGTGGAACTCCTGCATGTTTGCTGTACGCTCTGCCACGGTGCTGGGGAACTGGATGTTCCGCAGCATGTGGCAGCAGTGTGCTGAGGAATTGGGTAAGTGATGCGTGATGTGGCCGACTGTGTGATGCCTGTGGTGTCCCTGTCAGCCTCTGGAAGGTGCCTGTGGTGAGCAGGCACATGCAGGCTGTCACCTTGGTCTCCACCGACAGAGCGTGACTCGTCGTGAGGGTGCCTGCATCACATCACTGCACAGCTCACAGAGCGCCCAGTATTGCCCTGTTCAGGTGGTACCGCCCACGATCTCTACATCTGTGTACAGCTCAAAGCTGATGCGGCATGGTACTGCCTGTTGGGGGCGTACCGCTGACGGGCCCTTCCACGGCCATGTCCCCCTGCAGCATGCATTCTCACCCCCCTCATTACAGCTTCCATGTGGAAGCTGGCACTGTCCATCTCCCTGGCTTGTGACCCCCCTGGCTGATGTTGCTCTGTTACCCCCGCTGTCCTGACTGCTACCTCCACTGCACCGGGTACCCCCGCTGGCCTCTGCAGCCTATGGCCCACACAACTTCCCTTGCCTGCCCTGTTCTGGACTGTCACTGTCTGTCTCTCTCTCTGTCTGTCTCGCTTGGCATCTCTGTAGCGTTTTGCTCCTCTTCCTTGAGCCTTTTATTTTGGCTCATTTCCGCTGTATGCGCAACTTCCGGCTGTTCCGGCTGTTGCGCATTGCGCAACCCTTTGAATATCGCATTGCACTCTTTCTGCAGGGATCCACCCACTTCGGTTGCGCATGCCGTCATTTGCATTGCGCTGTTGCTCAGCCTGTTTTCAGTGGCACAAATGCCTCCTGCTGAATATCTCAGAATGGCGCACTTTCGGATTTACGCATGCGCAACCCTATTGCGCATGGCGCAACCCTTTTGAATATCCGGCCCATTGTGTTCTGGCTTCCTGCTTTTTAGAGCAGAAGTGTACAGTATGTTAGAAAATTTTGACCTATAATTTTTTATTCTATTTTAAAGTGCATTTTATCTCCTGTCTTCTACAAACCCTTTTTTAATATTTTAACCCTGCTTTAGCATTTTATTTTTATTTGGAATTATTAAAGGAGTGCCACAGCATCTTGAGGGGAGACAGCAGAGAGAGATGCAACCTTATTTGATCTGGCATGACAATAATTTTAGTCTGGTACACTGTGCATCTTATGGGCTATATGCCTCTACTTCATTTATTTCATTTACTGAGGTTAATGCACTTGAAGAGTTTTTAATTCTTGTGTTTTTAGGTATTTTTGTGTGAACCCACCCCAGAACCTGAAGTGTTTGCCTGAAGGAAAGCAGCATTCCTGGGATTGATTGTGCCCCCTCCCGAGCAGGACAGGGAGAGAAGGAGAGAACCACAGAGTGAACAGAGGGACAACTGGAGAGGATGGATTCTGGAGTCGGGGGAATCTGTGGACGGAGCCTGACAGAGCTTGAAGTGGTTGGTGGAGATCGAGGGAGTTTGTGAGACATGACCTGCGAGTGAAGACTGTGAGGATTGTGGGGGTTCAGAGGAATTGTGAAACCAAGAGACCAGAAGTGGTGAATGACTGATCTACCTTACCCTAAATCTCCCAACTGTATGGCTGTGTGAAATTCTGTTGATGCAAACAAAAAGGGGAAAAATATACAAAAACAAAAACTAAATAGTCAAACTACATTACATTCACTGTAGTGTACTGGGGCTGTTGCTAAGATACTGCAGAGGTTGCTGGAAGTCACAGTTCCCTCTGGTTAACAAGGGACCACTGCTAGCTAAAGTCATGCTTATTTTTAAATAGGAGAGGGTGGAGTGGCTGCATACATGGGTTGGGAGACTGTCCATGTTTTTCTTTTAAAGAATTATTTTTATTGCATTTTCATCCTTGTAGCGCATAGCCTACAATGCAACTAGTGCCTCTGGGTCCTAACTGGGTCAGACAGGACAGCAGGCCAGAAACTCTGCATAAATCAGGTTAGACCATATTTAAAATGGAATCAAATGAAGGAGAAAGAGAAAACAGCGTAGTAGTGCAATGTAAAAAATGCAGAATGTGTGCAAATACAGTGGTAGTCATTGAAAAGTTTTTCAGTACTGAGGTATATCTGGGTATACTGAGGCAGAATGAGGCAGGATCACATTACAGTCAATGCAACTACTGGTGGAAGAACATGTATGCAATAAGTTGCAAAACTAGAAGCAGAGATAAGTAAATTGAAAACACAGCTAGAGTTTATTATAGAGATGAGAAGATTAGAACAAGTTGTGTGCATCACCTGCATGATACTTCAAGAAAATGAACAGGCAGAGGTTAGTTGGAATTACGACATGAGTCAAGGAACAAGCAAAAGCATGGGAAACAAAATGAAAAGAAATTTGTCAGAAGAGACGGTGAATGAGTCTAATGAGCTATGGGGAGTATAATGGTGTCTAGTACAGGGAGGCACAAAAAGAAGGCACAGACATTATCAGCAGAGTGCATTTAACCAATATACCACAGCAGGGTGTGGGTTATGCTGGGATTTACCTGTGCCTGGTGTGATTTGGTCATGAGATCACAGGCCAAGTGAGTAAACCACACCAGAAGTGGTTAAATCCCAGCATAACCCACACCCTGGAGTGGCATATTGCGATTATACAATGCCCCCCCCCCCTTGACAAGAAATAACATTTTATTTGTTATATTTTTCACTATTTTTTACTGTATTTATTGCTCTGTAAGAAAAAATAATCCTGGGTTGCTAGGGATGCATCCTAGGTAGCTAGGGCTGTGAAGTATGAGCTACAGTGGCATTGGCATCCCCAGCTGGTTTGAATATGTTTAACAAAAGTGATACTGGCTGTATTTTAATGTAGCTAAAACATTAAAATTAGATTTTTAAGTGATTATTTTTTTTAATGGGAGGAGCCTGTGAGTCGTTTTGTTTATTTTTTTTTTGGAGATAGCTTGCGAATTAGAAGGGTGGCTGACAGCTTGTTGCAAGCGCCATGCTACCATTGAGCTAAAGAGACAGACCATTTGTTTGTTTTTAATTTTAAAAAAAGTCCGAGGTGACAGTCAGGTTAGAATCTTGCAGGGAACGCAGGGACAGAGCCGAGCCAGTATTGAGTCCTACAATGGGACCGGGAAGCTACCTGCACCATTACAGAGGCAGGAGGGAATGCCTGTTTTGGGGCAAAAAGTGACTGCAATGGAGGGTGAGGGAGTGATTGTCAGAGCAGCCATGAAAGTATTGTGAATTTTTATGTTTTTTTTCTCTACTTGTTTCGGGAGGGAAATGTCATGTTTTAATTGATATTACTGCGTTTGAATTTCATGCTTTACTGGCACACCAATATGGCGGTTTCTTGCCTTTGATTTTTTGGGGATGGAGTTATTCACAGGTGGGGGGGTTCCACATGCAGCTGGATGGCACGTTTTACCATTGATCATGCCAGGATTTACAATGGGTTAATCGTGACAGCCAACCCATCAGATTTGAGGATTTTAAGAGCCATTCTATGATAATAAATTTACAAAATAGATTTAATACACTTCTTACAGAGTAGGGAAACTAGTATGATGATAATGGGACTACAGAGAATGTACAAATGGAAAAAGTTATTCAGCTATGGCTGGATTACCATTTGCCACAAAACGTCTATGGCAGTGGTTTGTAATTTCTGTACAAGTTCTGCAACACCAGTGAATTGCCACATCACATCATCAGCTTGTCATCCTGACCCCACATCCATGGCAATGGCTATAGCAAACAGGATAGGACAACACAAAGTACCACTAGTTCAAAAAATAAACCCGCAGACTTTTAGAAATAATATTAAAAAAAAGCTAAAAAAAAATGTATCATTTAAGGTCCTAGCTTATTGCACAAATGAAAAATGCAGAGGGGAGTTTGTGTGATAAATTATTTATCTATACTTATGCTGTTGATGCCACTCATGAGCTTCCCACTTCTTATCACTTATATATTTAAATGTAATCTGTAACATAGTTTAAAAAAAAAAATCCATTTTTGTGATTGTAAAATTGTATCCTGATTTGTACAGGTCCCTTTGGAAATGGAATAAATGGAATTCTAGAGATATTTCAAGACTAATTTGCCATGCCAACCCTCTTCTCTTGACAAACTACATTGCCCTGGCAGGCTGTGACATGCAAGTGAACCCCCTTGTGAGGGAAGGCTGTCTGGCTTGTCACAAGGTGTCACCCATGTGATAGAACACTGTGCTGTACCATCCAAGGCAGTGGTGTGCGACTGCACTGGCCCCCCCAGCCTCGTGCTGCCCAACCAGCTCCCTTAGCTCATCCCCGAACTTATTTATTTAAAAGTTGGTAACCCAGAAAGGCACGCTGAGCTAGGACTCATTTCTAGATGCAACCCTGGGGAAAGGGGGCAAAGGAGTATATACAGCTATTTACATTCCAAAAATGGTTACAGTGCACAAATAATTCATGTCAGAACAACATAGCATGGTACAGTAAGAGAACAATGAGTTTTACATTGCATGAGCAGAATATAGAGCTAGTGAACATACAGATAAGGGGGCAGAGTGCGGTTCGGATTATACAGCTACTTAACTTGCTGGCCCGGGAACACAACACGCTACCCGCTAGCCTAATGGCTGGCCCTGCACACAACATTTCTTCATGACTTTTAGATAATTCTGTCAACCCATGATAACATGTAAACAATAACCCTGAAAAAAACATGTAAAGCACAATTATTCATTTAATACGTCTTTTCCTTCAACAGGTCTACACAGAATTATACTCCACCTTTCTGAGCATAATACTTGTATTTTTTTTTAAGACAGGTTATTTCATTTTACCAGTTATTCATTTCAGAGGGCTTCCTTATACTTTAAAGGCACACATAAATCTGTACAAAGTAAGGTATTGAGGTAATAAGTCTATGATTTTGTGAAATATTTGTTGATACTGATCCTGGTGTAATAACTTAAGAGTGAACATTGTATTAGGGTATAGTACAGGTTGAACAAATATCACAGTACCTGATGTGCTGTGTCACTTCCTCAGAGAATGGGGGCAGTGGTAGACAAATGACTATTCATTTCTGTGGCAGAAAGCAGCCCTGTCGTTGGCCTAATGTATGATGTGATGTCATTGATAACATCATATGCTTAGTATAGAGGGGCTTTGGAGGGGAAGGGATCCAGGTGCTATGGAAAAACTATAAATACTAATAAAGAATCACCAAGAACAGTGCATTCTGTAGCACTGCAGATATTCTGAGGTAGGTAGCAAGCTCTGCCCGAAATTCTGCGGCCACAGAATTCTAGAGGCCTTGACTACAAGTAATTAGAGAATTATGCAATCAAACACTGCAAACTCAGATCCTGTGGAGCACACAGTCGGGGGCAAAAGGAGTGACAGACAATAAAAGCGACATTGTTTTAATATGTGATTTGATCTCAAAATAGACAGATAAATTCATATGTGATGGACTGAAAGAACAAACAATGGTTAGGTGTTTATCAGGATGTGAAATAAAGGATATTAAAGATAACTGGGAGGGACCATGGGTGGGTATTAACGAACCTGTAGCTGTAATAAATGCAGGTACGAATGTTCTTGGAAGGAGAACAGAACTCGAAATTCAAAGGGATTTTGAGGAAGTGGGCAATATACTGAAAGCTAGAGGTTGCTCAGTAATTATTTTAGAAATATTACCGGTCTCAAAGACAGGCAGAATAAGCAACTCAATGGTTGGCTGAGAAGCTGGAGTGTGAGGGAGGATTTTTATTTTAAGAGACATTGGGAGCATTTTAAAAAAAGATCTAAATCTGTACAGTTCAGATGGCCTGCATCTTAACAGGGTTGGAACAAGGGTTTTAGTAGGAAGGCTAAACTTCAGCTTACAGAAATATTTAAATTGATTAAACAGGGTGATGGGGGTGGAGCTAGAAAGACTTACAGCAAACATATAAAGAAAGGAACTTCTGTAAACAGAAGGCTATGGAAGACTGGAAAGTGTTATTACTGAACGCTAGAAGTTTGGGAATTAAAAGACGAACCTGAGCATGTTTTAATTAAAGAAAATACATGTATTTGTGGTGTAACAGAGGCATGGTGGCAGAAGGAAGAAACCTGAGGCCAGCAAATAAAAGGTTATAAACTCTTTAATAGAGACAGAATGGGAATGATGGGAGGAAGTGTAGCTTTGAATGTTAAGGGCAATATAGATGCAGTCGAATCTATTAAGGATAAAGTCTCAGAAACTGAATAAATTTGGATTAAAATAACACCTGCAGAAGGGAAAAAAGTTAATAATAGGTGTAGCATATAGAAGGACCCATGACACTGCATTGACAATTTCTTGTTGACACAACATTTCCCCAACACCACTTTGTTGACCACAGTTGCAATCAGCATTGTGCACGGGAGAACAAAATTGTTTTTCCGAGGGGGGCTATGCCCCCACACACCCCTAACTTACTATAATCAACTCCAAGTTCGAGCTGATTTGGGGAGGGGGTGCAGGACCTCAAGAAATAGTGCCAGGGTCCTGAGTGGACTTTACTGCAATATGTCAATGTTGTTGACATCAACATCATCGCTGTAAAGTTGTCACTGTAGAGATGGCATACGTTTATGGACTACCATCACAGACAATGGTTGTGAATCTAGAATTTTTAAACTCATTAGACAAATTAAAAATGGGAGATAAAATGGTAATAATGGGAGACTTTAATTTTCCAGGAATAAACTGAATAGAAATGGAGAGGACAACTCCACTGGTAAATGAATTTATAAACAAAATGATGCTGAAGAAAGAGGACGGGTTGAAGGATGAGCAAAACACATATAGCTGGAAGGCAGGGGCCACTGGGTATTTATAGGAGTAGGGGGTATGGTCAGTTAGCCTTATAACTACAGGCATAAACCTTTCAATTCTAAATCCAGCTGTCTGGTTTGTGGGATCTGCAGGGATCAGGCTAAAGAACATGAGAGGACCCAAAAACATCTGAGTGTCACTGAACCAAGAACCTCCTCCAACTTGCTGAAGAAGAAAGATTGCATAGAGGAGAGAAAAAACGAGGTGAGAATACCTTTGTGGATCCAAGGCTAAAGCTCAGTTTTCCCTCCGGGCTTTAACTAGGTAGTCTATATACTTACCCATAGCTTTTATGATGTGTGGTGGAATGTTCCTTGGAAGCAAAAGTAACCACTACTTTTGAATGTACGTTATAAAAAAGTTAGGGGTCGAGGCTGGGCTGAGCTAGCAGGATACTGATATGGAGCATGAACCAACTAGTAGACTTCACCTCACCGCACTCTTTTTGCAGTAGGGGTCCATTGGATTTTTCAAATGATGTTTCAGTTGATCAGATATTTCAAGAGGACATTATTTGAATACATTGGGTGGTAAGGAACGTTGTAACTGATATGCACTTTGATAGTTTGGACTTTTCCTGAAGTATATGGTAGATAGCAGATGATCTTCTTGAAGGCTATTTACAGGGAGATGATATTCTAGAGTGAACTTGAAAGAACTGGATGAATTCTTTAGGCTGCAGGAAGCCATAATAAGAATGGGTTATGGCAGCTTGTAGATTGAAATAGTATAGATTGGTTGCCTGACTACTGAAGAGGTGAGGAGATCCATGAGGCTTGAGTTACAAGTCTAAAACAATGGGATGTCTATTTGATTGATTTATAGGGCTTTGTCTTTTAATGCCATGCAGAAATGTTTTGAGTAACTAATTTGAAAGGTCGGATAAAGGTTGAGTTAAATAGCAAAGATAATACCCATGTTGGTTGGCGGCAGTGTGCTGTTTGATGGAGGAATGGGACATTCTATTTTCTGAGTAGCAGAAAGATGCAAAAGTGAGAAAGTTGCTGAATAGAGACTGTAAAAGGATCATGGGCTGAGGGCAGAGGACCTTGTCCAGGCTGAAATGTAAGCTGTTTTTATAGCCTCAGCTAGTGATGACCATGTTATCGACTGGGCTGACTACAAGTGATGGTTCATGGCATATGCTAATCTGTGAGATTCGGAGATAGCATCATACAGGAATCTGTTATGGTGTTCACACTGAAGAATGACTGAAGTGAAAGTGAGATAGGGAGTCAGCCAGATGATTAGCAGTTCCTGGAATGTGTGCACAATTGAGCTAAAAACAATTACAGGCAGATGTCCAGTTCAGTTTCTGAGAAAGACCATGATGTAAGGAGTGGATGATTGGCCTTTCTTAATGGTTGCTTCCACAGTTTGGTTGTCTGAATAAAGGTAACAAGATGGTTATTCCAGAGCTGCCCACTTTAGAGTGACAGCAACTACCAAGTATATTTCAAATAAGGCAGAAGTCATATGAACATAGGAACATGTGAAAATACCAGCAGATACAGGCCATACAGTCTATCGAGTCTGCCTGAGTGTGCAGCTCCCAGTCTTATCTACTGCAGCTGCCCCCAACCCTTGCCTGTCCATCTAATGTATCACCCCTTCTGCTGACTCCCCCATCCCCAGATTCCCCCAGTTTTTACCTTACCTTTGACCCTGTCCCATCCCCTCTAAAAACTGCCCACAGATTTCAATGATATCACCTCCTCTGGCAGTGCATTCCACCTTACTGCCACCCTTTCTATGAAGTAGTGCCTCCTCATTTCCCTCCTAAATCTTCCACCCTCCAGTTTCAGACTCTGTCCCTTTTTGTCCCTCCCCCCCTTAATCTAAACATGCCCTCAGTACTAGTCATATTCATGCCCTTTAAGTATTTAATATTTTTAATCATATCCTCTCTCTCCCTTCTATCCTCAAGGGAATATATGTTGAGCTCCCCCAGTCTTTCCTCATATAGTTTGTCCCCTAATCCAAGGATCATCTTTGTTGCCCTACACTGGATCCCCTCCAGTAGTTTGACATCCTTCTTTAAATAGGTGCACCAGAACTGCACACAGTACTCCAAGTGAGGTCTCACCAGCAACCTGTACAGCGGCATAAGAATTTCCTCTCTCTTAGTGATGATTCCCCTGATAATGCACCCCAGCATCTTATTAGCCTTGTCCACCACCTTCCTACACTATACTGAGTGATTCATGTCCCCTGTGACTAGTTCCCCCAGATCCTTCTCTTCCAATGAAGTGGATAACTTCACTTCCCCCAGCCAGTAGCAGTTCCCAGGGTTCCTGGCTCCCAGGTGCATGACTTTACACTTCTTAGCATTGAACCACAGCTGCCATGTGTCTGACCAGCACTCAAGTCTTGCCAAATCCTCTTGGAGTACGTGCCCCCCTTACATACTATCCACCTCCGCCCTGATCTTTGTGTCGGCTGCAAAAAGGCTGATCTAACTCTTCATCCCATTTGCTAAGTCGGCAATGAAGATGTTAAATAGCGCCGTCCTAGTACTGAGCCTCATGGAACCCCACTAGTTACAGCTCTGGGAGTCAAGAGTTCTTCCCCTGCAACTACCCTCTGCTGTCTGTCCTGCAACCAGCCCCTAGCCATCCAACCAGTTTCTCCCCTCTCCCAGGTTTCTCAGATTACTAGTCAACCTTCAATGTGGCACTGAGTCAAAGGCCTTGCTGAAGTCTAGATACAGGACACTTACCACATGGCCCCTATCGAGTGCCCTTGTCACCCAGTCTAAAAAGTCAACCAGGTTTATTTTTTATTTATTTATTGAAATATTTCACCAGAAAAGCATGCCGAGCAACAAGCTGCTCGCCTCCTGGTGTGACCTGGGGGGTAGGGAACATGAGGATAGTATACAGAAATTTGGTACACAATATAGATATACAATTGATTACATTCAATAAAGTGAGCAGACTATACAGATGTACTGAAAAGGAGGAATGCTAACAGGTATGAACTAGATGGATACAATGCTAACAGTCTTGAACTAGATAGATAAGATAGCACAAATATCTTTCGCAAACACTTGGTGGGACATGGCTTTGTAGTTAGAAAATGGCTGGATAGAATACGAGGAAGTTGAACTAGGGCAAGATTATGAGGAGAGACACAGATAGAACAAAATTTGCAAGGTGTAACAAAAGTGCAAGGTTGACTATAAGTGCATTAAAAATTAGAGGTTAGCCAATAACTAAGGCTTGGAAGCGGGGGGGGAGGAAAAAAAATTTGCCCGGTTTATCTGTCATAGTAAATTTAAATATCTTTAAGACAACAGGAGGCCATGGCAGGGCAAAACAGGAGTTTCCATGGATGGCAGTGAGTCCCTATGATGGTTTTGCATATGAAAGCATTTCTAGTTGAAAGCAAGAGCAGGATCATTGTAGAAAAAATATATCTCATTCCTTGGTTCGAGAATTAGGGACCACATCTGAAGAACTTGTGGCATAACTCTTATGGGTTAGCTCAAGCAGCTTAGGGAGAATAAGAGCTCTCTTTGTACAAGATTAGAGTTGTGCGAAATTTGAAAATGTCGCCTAGCAAAATATTTTGCATAATTAATGCATTAAGTGAAATTTTTCACCTAGGCGAAATGTAATGTCACCTCAGATGGCGATTTCACGTAAAGGTGAAATTTTGCCAAATTTCACCAGTTTCACCGATGTTTATCAATTTCGCCTGTAAATTTGCAACGCATTGTGGGTAAATAGCTGAAATATCATGTGCAGGCTGTTTTCTGCCCAGTCTGTTGTCTGTTGAGTCAGAGAGCAGTTCAGTGTGGTGCATCACAACCTATAAACCTTTCAAAAAACCTCTTTATTTGTTATTTTTGAGAGCTAATTGCTCCCAAAATCTAAAGTTTGTTCCTAGTGCTGCTAGTGAACATTTTTTTTGTTTTGGAATCTTTGGATAATACTTAGTTAAACTTAGGTAGTGTTTTAAGTTTTCTCTATGTCTGTGTCTGTGAGGGAGTTGAGCGGGGAAGGGTCGACCGTGTGTGTGTGTGTGTGTGTGTGTGTATGTGTGAAAGCAGAGCAGGCTAGTCCTAATATTTGATACATTTCTCACAAGTTGTGAGTGACTTTATTTCTTTTAAGTCTTAATATTTTTGCTAGTGTGCTACTTATTTGTAATATTTTTCTTACATATTGACCCTTTTTTGGGTAACTTTATCTGAAGAATTACTCATTCTGAGTTGTTCTGTTCCTGTTTCCCTTGGTTTAATCACTTTTCTGCTTTATTTTTGTATTGGAGGCATTCGTGGACATTGAATGCTTGTTCATATTCAGGTAAATTGCGTGGTTGAATTGCTCACAGAAATTAGTAGTGTGATCTAGCCTCTGCATTGCAGCGTTCCTGTTTTTCTGTTTAATGTGCTTACCATATTAACCCTTTCCTCCCTGTTACACCACTGGTGTTTCCTACCTGACCCATACTATATAAAACGACATAGTTTTCAAGAAAGTGGTGGTCCCTGCAAGATTGTTGGAGGTGACTTTGTTTGTTTGTTCATTTCAAATCTAGTTGTCCCTTCCATCTGATATATCTATAAGCCAAAATTGTATTTAGTAAGTACTAACACATTGCAGTACTTGCCTTATGCAGACACCACTTATCCAGACCATAGATCGTATTGTGACTGTGAGGCGCTCTGTGCGGTTGGTTTTCAGTTCAGTTTGCGTAACCCTACCTGTACCTACCCGGTTATTATCAAGTTGTGTAATAACCATTCCATTTAAAAACTGACATTTTATTAAGAACTACTTATTTGTTCAGAGTTACTGCACATCCTTGTTGTGGTGGTATTCTCTGTCAGTTTGGTATTTAAAGTCTCTTACTTCTGTCCTCCTGTTACCCTGCGTTACTTAATTTGTGTTTTTGCAATGCAAAAAATAAAGCATTGTTTTAACACTTGAACAGGCTACAGTAGCAGTTGTAGGTCATAGGCATAGCCAGTGGGGGGGTGGTTCCAGGGTGCATGGACCCCCACTTCAACAGCATGTGTTAAACCCTCCCATCCAATACTTCTGCCCCCCCACCAACTTTACTCACAGCCTCAGCGGCGCATCAGTGTTTCGGTCAGAAATGCCCCGACCCATTAAAGTCCCACAGCACTTTCACCGGTCAGTGTGTCCGAAAATTGACAGATCCATCAAAGTGCCACAGCGCTAGTGAGATGGGAGGCAGGCATCCGCTAATGAATATGCAGCAATCAGCAACACCTCCCGCCAGGGACAGACGAGGAGCTCCAATGATCAACTGGTCTTGGCTGGGTCAGGTGACTGTCAAGGGATGGTCAGGTGGTTCTCAGAAGCCAGAGCATGCAGACCCACAGGACACTCTTACTTTTCCACTTTTCAGTGTAAGAGTTGGTTGGGTGGTGTGTGATCAGCGCAGCTGCTCTGGCAATTTTATTTCATTGCTTTTCTCGGCAGGTGCTAATTATACAGAGGATAATGCCTGATGTACAGGTAATAATGATGGTCTAATCACCTTGAGTGGTTGCTAGGGCATCAGTTTACCATTGCCCTAGCAACCACGAGAGGTGATTAGACCATGGTTATTACCTGTACATCAGGCATTGTCATTTATAGTGTATGGGACATGACATTAGAAGTTACAGCAGGACACAAGTAATTTGGCCTTACCTTATTAATAAATCTGCAGTATGGCCATATGATTGTGTAGGAAAACAATTTATTAGGATACACAGACTGAATGACAGCCAGCCGAAATAGCACCAGAGTTAAAATCTCTATCAGACATGGAGAGTTTACTAGACTCAATAACAGTAAACTGTGACAATTGGAATGTTATTTGAATACTGTACTGAGACTAACAATCACATTCTTGGTGTGCAGAATACTGAATAACACTGGCACTCCGGTTTGTAAACTCACTGCTATGACATACATGAGAGGGGTTTATAAGGTTCTGACATCACAACAGTGGGATTACAAAGTTGTGAACAGCTTACTTTCAGTGGGTGATAAGGGCTACCCATATGTTATATAGAGGATAATGGCTGGGGATCGGGTGATAACCATGCTGTAATCACCTCGAGTGGTTGCTAGGGCAACATGGTAAACCTCGAGAGCGCAGCTTGAGAGGTTTACTGTAGCCCTAGCAACCAGGAGAGGTGATTTCGTTGTGGTTGTCACCCGATCCCCAGCCATCATCTTTTATAGTGTATGGTCAAAAACACTGTTTGCATTCTATGTGTGAGATTTATGGAACTCTGGTGCATTCTTTTTTGTTATACCACTGTTTGGAAGTTCTGAAGTGTGGTTAATAACTTTTAAAATTCTAAACAGTG
This sequence comes from Neoceratodus forsteri, assembly GCA_016271365.2. NCBI lineage: Eukaryota > Metazoa > Chordata > Ceratodontiformes > Ceratodontidae > Neoceratodus > Neoceratodus forsteri. The sequence goes on along the minus strand of CM057459.1, from coordinate 443,102,994 downwards.
CATAACAAAGCTGTGTGACTGCTGATCATGGTGGTTAATAGGCACTTACCATACAATATATAATCTGACCCCATCAGTGGACTAGTGTCTGTCACTCCTTCCTGTGACCGCAGAGGGCCTTGGTAGTTGTCACAGACCTGGGCAGACTGAAAATGCCTCTGGAATTCTTGCCTGGCTGACTAGTAAGTCCCCACCATATTTAGTCTGAGGGTTGTGGGGCAGCATTTGCCTGGTTACTGTAGGCAGCAGAGTCACTAGTGCAAATTATTAAAAAGCCAAGCTAGAGCCACAGGATTGAAAATGATTGGGTGGAGAAAAGGAAAAAAAAAAGAAAACATAACAGGACCAAGTTTGTGAAGTTTGTGACTTATCTCAGCTCAGTCCACAAAATACCTATGAGCAAGCCACAATCTCAGTATACCTATATCAGCTTCCTAATCGTGGAAGGTTTTTTTTTTGCACATAGGGGTCTCGGTAGAGAAGATGGCATGATTGTGCCTTAAATATACACAGATGCCAGCCTGGTGGTGCTGAGGGCTGAGGTGCTGGTGCCTTACCTCACGCTACACCGGCGACCCGTGTTCGGGAATGAGCACAGGCCGTCAGGGGTCGACAGGGCAGGAGAAGGATTGAGCATCCTATGGACTGCTCTCCTTCTCAGGGGGGAGTTCTGGTGGTTGGTGCTTGTTCACCCCCCTGGCAGAGGCTGGAGGACAGCGTGCCACACCACAAGCTGGGGAGGAGTCAGGCCAGATGCCTGGAGGGAGCGCGTGCGGACGCGTGTGTGCTCCCCTCCGCTGACAACATTGCATGGTCCCAACTCCTGGGGAGAAAACAGGAGAAGAAAAGAACACTGCCATGCAGGATGGCAGAGGGCACCTCGCATGCTCTGCTCCCAGCTAGCCTCGATGCTGGTCAACTAAATCCAGACTTTGGTGGGGGAGTCAGGGACCCCCGCCTACCCCACCTGGGGGGAGCAAGCCCTGGGGTCAGGTCAGTGTCGGCTGGTAGACGCTGGGGGGACAGGGCTGGGGATGCCATCCTGAGGATAAAAGCCAGCAGTAGAAGGAAAGAAAATAATAAAACTGTATATATATATATATATATATATATATACAGACTGGAAAGTACCCATAATCACAAATTTTGTCTTGTACCTCAAGGTAAAGGCTGACCAGTGTGCGTATTGTGTATGAGAGACTCAAGCATAGTCTGTAAAGAAGCATGCAGTTTTTTCATATTAATCTTTTTTTTAATTAATACTTTATTATACCTGGTAGGTGGACAGACAGAACTCTTTTTAGCCATGCCTGCTTATGGTAACAAGGGTATACAAGCTAGATCTCAGTTAAGCTGGGCAGGCAGTCAAATGCTTTTTGAAAGGCACAATGAAACAAGCATTGGCTTGCTTATCTGAAAGTTTTAGTATACCAATAAAAATAGGAAGGTACAAGAAAGGGACTGGGGAAGGACGGAACTGACAACTTGAATTTTGATGCATTTTGTAACTCAATAGTTATTGCCTCAAAATGCACAAAACTGCACCATTTAACTCCTAAATTTTCAAAGTTTTCTAGGGGAACATGCTCTGGACCCCCCTAGAAGTATTTGGGAACCCCCCCTCACCAAGTCCTGGCTACGCCCCTGTAGGTAGTTATACAGACTACAGTGTTGCTACTTGTTCTGATTTCTGTTTGCCCTTTGCAGATAGTAGTGCAGATGTTATTTACACTTATTAAATAGAAATACATAATCATATACTTCTGGAGGAAGGCAACCAGAACAAGCATATAAATATGACTGCCAAAAGACATTCCAGTTCAGGGAAGGTGACCGAGTGGGAGATGGCTCACAGAAGTCTGTTGGAAAAAGTAGAAATACAGTTCCACTTCCAATAAGCACCCCTATTTCTGAATCAGTGCCTTCTGTGTGCTCCAGTGCTGCTGTGGCAGCCAGTGCCAGCAAAATCATAGTTGGAAGTGGCTTCAATTAGCCAGTACTTGCTTAGAGCTTGATAGATGGCACCCCCTTCGGCTCACACTAGTAGGGAAAATAGCAGCCATCAAGATGGTAACAGCACCAAACATTATATATGTCATCTCGCACATCCCTCTGCACTTCCCTCCTGTCTGGTACAATAGGGGGCATTTCATATGGGAAGGGAGGAAACCCAGATGCAGCAGGAATAAGCTCCAGGTGCACTGGAAGGAAGGGTTTGGAACCTTCCATGGCTTGAAGGCTACAAGTGGGCACTTCAAGGGGCCCAGATCTTAAAGTGGCTAATAGCCTCAGATGAGGAAGTGTCACAGTGGCATGGTATGAAGCTGGCAGTGAGTGGTGCACCCAGCTTACCCCTTCAACTTTACAATCCTTTGGCTAAGGCTCTAAAGACGCACTCCACAATAGCCCCTCTGTGAACTACTGGAACAGAACACCTAGAAAACTTGGCAAAGACCCCACACCACTTGAACTCACTCTACTATGGAGAAACTCCAATCTCAGAATAGGTAATAGCTCCTTTTTATGGAAGGTTTGGAGAAATACCAGCATACACGCTTTGTCTGACCTATGCATGCCAGGTACTTTCACAGTAGACTCTTTCCAGGCCCTTAGAGAACACTTTGGAATCCCCCAAACAGATCATTGGAAATATCTCCAAATTCAGAGCTCAGTGGCACATTATATCACACTCCGGACCACTCTGCCAAAACCAAAAATCTCCCCAGTTCAAGGATGGCTTTCCTTAACAAGGGGCTGCTCCAGTGCAATCTATGCTGCCCTCTGAACTCAGGTCCCCTCTCAATCCCTGTCAGTCAAAGACAAATGGGAAACAGCTATGGAAACCCAAATTTCTGACAAAAGATGGGCACTAGCCTGGAGCTGGGCACACAAGGCCTACTCCGACCCCAGCAGTAAACTCATTTAAAATAAAATTATGCAATCCTGGTACAACATCCCTGTTACACTACTGAAGGCAAAGTTTCTCTCAGACAATCGCTGCTGGAGGTGTCACTCCCAGAGGTATGCACCCCTTAGGGTGACACCAACACAGTGAACTACAATCCTGCCAGCAAAATCGACACTTTGCCAACAGGTCACTGTGTTTGTGTGCCTGAGACAGGGGCACACTGTCTCTCGGTCCTGCACCCTACCCTGAAGTAACTTTGACTGGAGTTAAGAATCTGAAAGTCGGGGGAGGGAGTAGAGCCCCCCACATTGGGGGTTTGGGGGGGAATCCCCCTGTTAAAAAAAAAGGACCAGGAGACAAACAAGAATCATGATGACCACAACTTGTGGTCAACATGATTCCTGTTGACGAGATGCCGGTCGACAAAAGGGTTGTCGAACCGGCATCGTATAGCCATTCCCAGAAAGGGGACCTGCTGTACATCCTTTGGGCATGCCCATTGCTTCAGCCAGTTTGGCAACAGGTCTGTGCCCTTGGCTCCCAGATCCTTCATAAGCCTCTCCCATTTATGCCTGAAACTCTTCTTCTGGGCCTACAGGATGATTCAGCCCCCCTCGCTCGCAAAGAGCAAACATGGACCACTATTCTAACTATGCTAGCCAAGCGGTCAATTCTTTGCAAATGGAGGACAACAGAAGTTCCCTCGGCCGAAGAGCTGATCAGTGTTCTAGCCCAGCAAGTTACTATGGCCAGGATGACCCATGTAATTGCTAGCATCTTACCAAAGTACATCAATTTCTGGGATTCCTTCTTAGGCCTAATGAAACCACGAGAAGGAATTGGATGAACTAGTACTCCCCATCCCCCCTTCCCCCAATACCTCCCCGACACAATTTTTCTGCATCTCATCAGTTTTTCTCCTTTTGGCTAAGGGATTAATCTTAGCCAAATGCAACCATTTGTAAGAATTTTGCACCAGTCAGAAGCCTTTTAACAGACAAACAAATAACTACTGCTTGTACTTGATACTTTATGTGTTTATTTTTTTTTTCTCTTGTATTTATATTCCTCCTTAAGTTTGATGCAGGCACCCCATGGAACCTTTTTGCGGGATGTTTTCACCCAGCAGTGTCCTAGAGACTCATCTCTTAGAGCTGATCTCCTGGCTATGCGTCAGTGATGTAAGGTATAGACTCCTTTTTCCTTCATTTTTATATTGGCCTTTCGGATGACTACCTTAACGTTAGGCATTTGTAAATTACATTTATCCATGTTGAGCTTCCTAACCTCCTCACGTAACAAGGCAGATGTTGGAAGCCTGAGGTGGTAGGTTTTGCTCTGAATATTTATAATGAGTAGAGCCATAAGAATCTCTCTACCAATGTCTACAGCAGGGTTGAATGCCTCCTGCACAGCCCATTGACTTGTATTTTGTACATGCCAAAGATTATATTTGCTATCTTGAAAATAAAAATCTTTAACTACAAAAGAAGTGGCTTCAAGTCTTTGACTCAGTTTTTTACTGCCCAATCTGTAGGTAGCATGCTTGTTGGGAATAATACTGGGAATAAGGGAGACACGCACACCAGTGGAGACACGGAGGTCCAGGAGGAGGAGGTAGAAAAAGTTGTCAGTGTGACTGTTGTTCCTGCTCAAGGTGGAGCTGATGGTAGTGAGGGTGATACTGTCCAGCTAAAGTCTGTTTCTGCTGGAGAAGGAGATAAGGAAAGTCATCCCCCCTTCCCCACAGTGAGGAGATGCCAGAGAAGGGAAACATTTCTCTGGATGTAGGCAATGATAGGGAGGAGGAGGATATAACATGTTTTAGTACAGATCACGACGAGGTGTTGGATCCCCTGTGGGAACCAGAAGTGAATGATGTAGCCCATTTAGATGCCAAACCTGAGGTTGAGGCTATCAGAAAGTCTACAACAAGCAGTCCTGTAACCCCCTCGAAAACCTAGCATGATGGAAGTCATGTAAGCAGCCCCCCCAAAAAAAACTTCCACACCTTTGGCTCCACTGTCCCAGTACTATGTCAAATCTAGAGGTGCAAAGTCCCTAGCTTGGGATATTTTCTTGCTTGATGAAGCTCATGAGACCATAGCGATATGTCAGCTGTGTCAAGCACATGTCAGTCATGGAAAAAAAGGCAGCCACATAGGCACTGGTGACCAGCACGCCCACTTGAAAAACAAGCACCCGTTGGGCTGGCATGAACACCAGAAAGATGACAGAGCTGTTGGTGGGACTTGCCTTGTCAAGCTTAGTGTTAGTGACATCAGTGCAATAGCGCAGGGGGGGGTGAGTGGGTCAGTGGAGGAGGGGTGTGAGCAATCCTTTTCTCTCTTGAGCAGTGGGCATAGTAGCAGTGGAGCTGCCACTTCCTCGAGCTGAGGTCCATGAGGTGGGGGGACACCATATAACAGCATGACTGACACCAGATTTCTGTCTCAATTTACTGGAACATTTTTTGGGAAACATTGCTGCACTTCTGGGGCATGTTCAGCAATGGCAGCACCAAGATTAGGCCTGAAAACCATTGTAAACGGTGCAGAAAACAGCAGATTTCAGTCATGGTGGTGGATGTGAACCATATAACAGAATGACTGACACCAGATTTCAATCTCGATTTACTTGAACATTTTTTGGGAAACATTTCTGGACTTCTGCCGCATGTTTGGCAGGGGCAGCACCAAGATTAGGTCTGTAATCCTTGGTAAACAGTGGCAGAAGCTTCATTTTGAGGTCTGTGAGGTGGGCTCTGACTCTGAGTCTAGATGCTGCCTGCTTCCTCTAGAGATATGTAGCACAGGAAATGAACCACTCACTTCCTGCCTGTTTAAACTCAAGTATGCGACCACCAGCAGAGAGAAAAAGCCCAATGTTGCCTAATTTCACCTTATAAAAGGGTGAGATGACATTCAAGGTGAAATTGGGTGGTGAAATTTCACCATAATTATGCAAAAGGTTTTGCAGGGTGAAACTGGTTATTTCGCTGGCGAAATAAAATTTCGCTGCATCTCCAGAGAAAAAGGCACCCGCACTACTTAATACCAGTAAACATGTAGTCCTCCCACAACAATACAGTTCAGCAACAAGAATTTGTGTTAAAATGTTTGTGGAGGTCTCTGCCCCCACACACCCCAAAATATATATAAACATCCCCCCCCAAACCCTACAAATTATAACACCCTTAAATCTGTCTGACACCTGGAGCCGTATTGTCCTAGTGCCATTTCTTCTGGTGACATTCTGTCCAGAGCCCTTTTGTCCTGTTCGCCATAGACACAGCACAGAGGTGAACCTGCAATCCACTCAGTCTGAACATGTTTTATGTTGTTGTATTAAGAGGGTAGTACTGCTCTCATGCTGCGATAGGTAGGCAGTCACACAGCAAACCAAGGACTGAACTTAATTGGGAGCATTTGTAAGCAGAGCCAGGTGGAAGCACTGGAATGTAAAGCATGCAGGAACCTCAGGAACACGTGAAAGAGCTGGATATGGCTAGTGGGTAATCAGTGAAGAGGCTGCAAATGTGTGCTGGAACAGTAGGTAAGAAAGCCTAGGAAAACATAAGGAAATGCAATCACATGACAAAAGTAGGCCTTTAAGCACACAAAAAATGTCTACCTAATTAGAAACTCTATAGAAAGTGGAAGCAAACCACAGGGAAACAGAGTGAAACAAGTAGAAAGAGAAGCCCTAGAGAAAATCATGAGCACAACACTATATCCAGAGAAAGCAATAACATACTAACCCAGTGAGCAGCAGAAGGCACAGACCAAGCAGAAGCCAAAGGCAAACCAAACAGGAAGGCCCAAAACAAATGAGAAAAATTAGTGGCTGGCATTTTCGAAGAAGATGCACTCAGGGCATCTCAGATGCGCTGGCACAAAGATATGCGCGGAATGACAAAATTGATATTTTCAGAAGATGCGCTGAAAGATGCTCCCGGTGTAAACCCTCTGAAAATGCCACAGATGTGCTATGGCCCAAACTGAAATGGGCCGGCGCATCTTGAAATGATCTGAGCGCATCTGGGAATACTGAAAATACCAAGTAAAAGCATCCCAGTCAGGGATACTGGAGCAACAGGGCAGGACTGCTGATGGAATATGAGGGTGTGGAACAGCTGAAACAGGGAGGGAAGCAGCCCAAGGCCGACGGGGTAGAGAGTGGCACTGCAAAAGTGCAAAATGGGCACAGACACAGCCCACATGGTCACAGTAAGAAGCAACACACACACACACCAAACCTAGAGGACAAACAGGTACAGTGGGCATGGTACACAGGGGGCCAAGAAAACAGTCCCACGGCACCTGTGGTGCTACGGACAGCAAGGCCTGGCCATGCACTGAAGTACAAGTGCACAGGGATCAGGCAGGGTGGACGCGGTAGCCACACTGCAGGGACAGTGGACCACAGGCACAATAGCACACAGGCCAGTGGCTGAGAGCACCAGAACAGTGCCAATACTGTTGTGCCATGCATGGCATACCATTGCGGCACATATGGCGAACCACCATCCTGATTCTCACAACAACCCAGCCTTCCTGCAAAGCCTCTGCCCCAACCAATTGCCCACCAGGGGCAGCACCAGTGCCAACAAGTTGGCCAACACTGTGGTGCTCCAGGTAAGGGCCCTGTAGCCTGTGCACATGGCATATGTCACAGAGGGCCACCTGGTGGGGGTGTGTACAGCTGGGACATTGCAGTGACAGTGGCTGGGTCACACATGATGCATGATAGGCACACACGGTCTGCTCTGTGCATGTCACAGATGCTCTCTATGGATGCGTGATGTACAGGGCAATGATGCATCACTGCACAGTTCTTGGAAATGCGCAATACATGGCCAGTACCGCCATATATGCTCCACCGCGCATGTCAACTGCAGTATGCCATATTGTGCATGCCTGGAAATGTGCTATATGGAGTTGCACTGAGTGCATCAGATGGGCCCAACCCACCTCGCATGCGCAATGATGTGCCCTAAGGAGATGGGATGAACTACTCAGTATGCGCCCTGCTAAGTGAGATGATCCGGGAGCAAATTTGCTATTTTCAGCCAGTAACAAGCAAATGAGCTCATGGCCCAGTTCAACTGCTTAGCATCTCATTACAGTTGCTCCACACCTCAATTGCATGTGCTGAGCACATCTTGGGCTGCCATGTGCCAACACACACCACAGATGAGCAACAGGTACTGCAGCCCTGGAGTACCTTTGTTCACATTCCACAAGGTACAGCCTGTGTTACACTACATCCAGTAGGACCTGGCCCACATCTAGTTCTACTGTTCCTGTACGCATGCATACCACTGTCCTGTCCTGCACTTCCCCATCTATTCCAGTGGGCCCACCTGCCACTGTCCTGTCCAGCCATGGTTATCTGTCATGCCCCACCATTGTTTGTGCCTGTGGGTGTGTGTTGCCTGCTGTCCTACCACTTGTGCCTGCTATGCCAAGCACCTGCCTGCCCAGCCTGTGCTCTGGCACACCACTGGCACTGTGTGTGTAGGCCCTATTCTGGCAGACCACCCAGTGCCACTTCCACATGGGTGTTGGCCCTTGCACTTTCCCTGTCACTGCCCCCTCATCATTGCCTGCTGCCTTGTGTTGTGCCACAGAATGCATTGTGTGGGTATGATGACCTGCACAGCCCCCCACTGCATGACCATTAGGGATGTCCCCACTCTCCTCTCACACTTCATTATCTCCACTTTCAGGAATGGTGCCCCTCCCTGTTCCCAGTGCTGCCTTTCCATTCCCTTAATATGATAACACAACCAGCAGTTCAGCCAACCTGTGTGGGATGGTGTCATTCACCTATACATCAGACTATGCTCACAATATGCATTGCATAATAGCACACATTGCTCTGTGTACTGTCTTTACTGCTAACAGGTGCATTCAGATACCACACTGATGCTCACACAGCCTGCTATCCTGGTAGCAGCCTGTTGGGGGATTACATTTAGGACTACTTCTTTTAGTCCTATCTCTTTTGGGAACATCTTGGGAGATGCGCCCAAAATGCACCCACATTTTGCTCTGAAAATACAGATGTGCCATGTATGCAAGTACATGCCCAATCCAGAAGCACTGAATATCATTATAAGTGGTGTTAGGTGCATCTGGTATGAACTCAGCATATCTGAGATGCGCCAACCCACCTCTGCTCTTTGAATATCACAATTGGGCGCATCTCTGAGATGCATTGGTGCATCTCAGATACACTGAGCGCATCTCTTTTGAAAATGTCACCCCACAACTACAGTGAGGAAGCGGAACCTCTGGCAGCAGCATGTGTCCCAAGCAAAACACCTAGTGCTGAAGACCAGGGGGCTTCTGGGTATTTATAGGAGTAGGGGATGTAGCAGCCTGCCATGGAACTACAGGCATTAGCTTTTCAACTAGTTCTAGTTCCTTCTATAGAAATGTAGGCAGATCTGTATCAGACTGGTAAAAAAAAATGCTGACCACTTTGACTTAAAAGGATTTGGGAAAATGTGCTATTAACATAGCCAAATGTTGCATAAAGAGAAAAGGATTTAAAGGAGTAGTTCACCCAGAATATGAAAAAACATGTTAGGTAGAGTGTTTTGATATGTATGTTAAATCCTAGTGTGTCCTTCCCTCCGTCTGCTATTTGGAGTTTTTCCTAAATTGCCTGCTAGCTGTATGGTAGTTTTACGATCCCTACAGTGATGTAGCCATGCCCTTAGATTTAGCATGTGTATTGCTTTAAAATTAGTTTAGCAACAGCAGAGCCTTGTAACTTCTTCTCCAGGGAGCACAAATGGCAACAGTTAGTTTAGCAGATACCTGAGAGTAAGCTAACTGGAGTTCCTGTAAGACAACAGCTACTAAATAGCTTTGATTCACTATCTTTGTTTTCTCTGTGCATCAGGTCTAGCTAGCAGGAGTGTTTTAACATCAAAAACACAAATAATGAATTAGAGCTATTTAGTAGCTGTTGCCTTACAGAAATCCCAGTTAGCTTGCTCTCAGGTATCTGCTAAACTAACTGTTGCCATTTGTGCTCCCTGAATAAGGCTCTGCTGTTGCTAAACTAATTTTAAAGCAATACACATGCTAAATCTAAGGGCATGGCTACATCACTGTTACATGAGATGGGGGCATCCTGGGAGAAAGAAAGCCAATAAAACTATTTGTTATGGAGATCCCCAGGGATCATAAAACTACCATACAGCTAGCAGGCAATTTAGGAAAAACTCCAAATAGCAGACAGAGGGAAGGACACACTAGGAGGTAACATACATATCAAAACACTCTACATAACATATGTTTTTTGTACATTCTGGGTGGACTACTCCTTTAAGAACAGTCTGTTTAAACTGATTAAATAGATTTCCTGATTTTGTTATACAGTATAAGTAAAATCATGGTAACTACATTGACAGTTATTTACTGAAATAATATATGCTTTTTTTAATGTATTTATAGTGCAGGGAGGGTTGGGGTGGGGCTTGTGAGGGTGTTCTGTTTTTTTATTTCTTGTACTGATATTTGATTTTTGTGTTTGTTTGTGAGCGTTATTTGTCTCTTAGTACCCTAATAAAGCATACTATTAAAAAAAAAAAAGTATTTGCAAATTTTGATCCACAAAGGCACACTAGGCAGCAGAAGTGTGTTTCCAAGTGTGTTATAAGATGTAGGTTACTTACATGTATAAAATTGTTAGGGAAATAATGCACAGGTAAAAAGAAAGTGCTGGCAATCAAGACACAATACACTAATGATACCAATGCATTTTAAACAAATTCCCAATTGTCATTATAAACATGGCTGTCACCTTTACTCACTACAAAAATCAAGGCCCTGAAAATAAAACTCCCTTAAAATAGCAAGAACAAAAAAATTGATTAAATGCTTGGTTCTTTTATATTCCCTACTTTACGCATACACAAATTGAAAAAGAATTAAGTGCAACTCACAGTTTTATTTTATTTTTTTTAACTTATTTTCTGACCATAGAATCCCTCCTCCTTTGTACCTGCCTACCAAGAAAATAGTTGCTGCTTGGCCTGCCATAGATAAAATGGAATCCTTGGCTTTATTGAGGCCTTCTGTTGTGTGTGTTTGTGTGGGAAGGTGAACATTTAGCAAATACAATTCTGCAGAAGTCTGAATTCCTGCATTCCATGATAAACAAACATTCCATCTATTAAATGTGTGGAAAGACAGATGCTTGGCAGCTTGAGACAGACTACTTTTTATTAGTTACTTAAAAAAACACAGAAAAACACGTTTTTGGCAAAACAAAGTTGGCATTTTTATTTTTTCTGTTTACCTATTTCAGAATTATGCTGATCGAACTGCACTTCCAGGGGCAGAAGACAGTCTGCCTGCAGCATCGTGCCTCGCTACACCCCTGGTTGTGTAGTTAGATCAGCTTAATGCACCCCTCATCATGTCTTATTGCTTACCTGTTTTATTGATGGGATATGTTGGACAGGACACCAGAGAAACAGTGTGTTTGCAGTGTGTGTGATTCTCTTACCAGAGAAACTCCCCATCTCATCTATTTTTTTGCCATATTCTATTTTTACTCCCTGGCTGAGGCAGGCTTGGCTTCCATTTGCTGTCCCCCACTGGGTGCCACTGCTCACCATCTCTTCAGGCTTACTTGATTCAGGAAGCACCCCCATGGATTGCCCCCATGGTGGGGTCATGAGGGGCAGGGCCGTCCCCCAAGCCATAATGCAGAATGTTGGCAAGTGCATCCTGGTGATGGAGCAGGTGGGGCCCAGTATGCAGGGCATCATGATGCCTGCCTCGCTGTCTTTTCCTCCTTTCCCTCTAGCCATGGTGAGACTTGGGCTTGTGTATGCATGTGGAAGCATGCATACATCCCTGGACCATGGCTGCTTCCCTCTTTACATCTGCCGCTTGTTCACTGGCACTGCCACCAGACCTCTGCCTGGTGGCAGCCAAGAGTCAAGTTGGCACACCACCTCAAGCTAGGAGAGGAGAGGAGGGCTGCCAGGTGGCCGCTCAATCATCTTCCAGCTCCCCTCCCCATGACCCTCAGTGACCCAAGCTCATTCCTGAACTCAGGTCACTGACATGATGAGAGATAAGCGCAGCCCTTCACACCACAGGCCAGCTCCCCTCCCCCCATGACCTCCAGTGACCCAAGTTCGTTCCTGAACTCAGGTCACTGGCATGATGAGAGGTAAGCTCAACCCTTCACACCACAGGCCAGCATCTCCCCTACTCTTCTGGTAGGGGCACCACTCTCCTAGACAGCAAGATGGTGGATCCTGGAATAGATGCATAAGGTGCAGTGTTGAGTAAGTTATTTTAAAAAAGAAATCAGCTACAGTTACTATTTACTCTGGAAAAAATGTTATCGGTTACAGTTACTTATTACTTTCAGAGGGGAAGTAATAAGTAACTGCAACTGTAACTACATAAGAATATAAGAATGTGACTGCAGATGGGGATCACTTGATCCATCTAGTCTGCACGTGTGTTTGTTTGTTTAACTACCCCCTAGGATATACTTCTTTGTTTCAGTATCCCACAATGCCTATCCCAAGATGGCTTGAATTCCCTAACTGTCTTTACCTCCACCACCTCCTGAGGCAGTCTGTTCCAAGACTCCTTGACCCTTTCTATGAAAAAGAACTTCCTGACATTGCTCTGGAATTTACCCCCCACCAAACATCTGTCATGCCCTCAGGTATGTGCCTCTTTATTCTCATCAAAGAGGCTCTGCTCCTATACTGAGCTGATTCCTTTGAGGTATTTAAATGTCTGTATCATGCCTCCCCTGTCTCTTCTCTGCTCCAAGGAGTACAAGTTTAATTGCCTAAGTCTAGTCTCATCAGGTTCATGGTCTTGAACCATTTTTGCAGCTCTGCTTGGCACCGACTCTAACAGGTTTATGTACTTTTTAAGGTGCAGTCTCCAGAACCGGATGCAGTACTCCAGGTGAGGCCTCACAAGGACCTGTACAATGGGATTATCACCTCTTGCTTTCTGCTTGTAATACCTCTGCCTATGCATCCTAGGATGCTGCTGGCTTTTTGTGACACCTTTTCACATTGCCTTCCTACCTTCAGGTCATTTGATACCATGATTCCAAGTCTCGTTCAAGGTCGGTGACGGCTAATGTTTCACCTCCCAATGAGTAATTTGTCCCTGGGTTTCTTTTTCCCAGGTGCATGGCTTTGCATTTTTTGGCATTGAACTCATGTTAATTTTCATATTACTTTATATTACTTTTGATAAATTGGTAATGCTCACTCTGTAACATAATTTAGCAAACTGTAAAGAACATAACAATGATAAAGTAGAAATAAAATAAGATTCTAAAGACAATGAACAAGTTGCATCACTTGCATGTTATTTTATTTCATCTATTCTTATCAAAAGAAGATGAAAACAGTAGAATTTCTTCATGTTGTCCTGTAGGATCAGTACATCACAGTACAAATGTAGATGTGTTTTGTTATTGACTGTTATTATTAAGCTATACTTTGTATGACCATGTGTGAGGCTGCGAGCATTGTAGAGAAGCAAGCAAGCATGTTGTGTTACATTACATGAGAATGAGATCAGCCTTTTTGCCACATGTAGAGAAGAAAACAGATCGGACAGAATAGGTGATATTACTGTCATATGGATAGTGTTTTAAAGTGAACCTCTTGAGTTGTTTTATTATCTTAACTAAAAAAACAGGGAGCTGTCTTACCTCCCCTGGGACCTCCTCCGTGATGTTTTCTGAATGTTCTAAATAGCCCCCGAAGGAAGGGAAAGGATCACAATTTTCTAGGCCTAAGGCTAAGGCCTTGTTAGTTGAACCCTGCCAGTGGTCAGTACCAAGTCAGAAGACTCAGAATGTATGTTTGGAAACCAAGTTTGCAATGGCACTCCATAGATGAATGGAGTATGCTCCGTAGCTGCACTCCCTGGAATGACATCACAAAGAGGCACAGCCTGGGAAAGGAGCTGGCTGTTAGCAAGGCAGGGGATAGTGTGGCCAGTCCCTCGAGGGCTGATAAATTAGGCTCATTTCCCTTTCCTTGTGGGGCTATTTGAAACATTTAGAAAACATCACGGAGGTGCTCCCAGGAGGTAAGTGAGCTCCTCATTGATAGTTTAGCACCAAGAAAGGTGCTATTTTTAAATGGGAATAGTCAGCACTATGATCCCCATTTATTACCATATCCATGATACAATCAAATACTAATCTCAACAGCACATGTGAGCTAAACGAGTGAAATACCCTTTTCATAGAAACATAGAAGTTGATGGCAGATAAGGACCACAAGGCCCTTCCAGTCTGCCCATTTTTTCTAGCTTATGAATGTACCATAGGCCTTTACTCTGTCAATGGCCTATTTATTCTTATTCATCTGTATTGCTCCCTTATGCCAATCCCACGTCTGTTTAAGCCCTGCACTCTATTCATATCCACCACTTCCTGAGGTAGGCCATTCCATGCATCTTCCACCCTTTCTGTGAAAAAAGATCTTCCTCACATTACAACTTAATTGGCCTTCCTCTAATCTCATGCTGTGTCCTCTTGTCCTGCTATTTTTCTTGTATTGAAACATGTTAGACTCTTTCACCTTGTTAATGCCCTTAAGGTGTTTGACTGTTTCGATCACATCACCTCTCTCCCTCCTTTGCTGTAGGGTATACATATTGTTAATGAAAATATCAAAGCTACAGAAATTCAGAATACACATAAGGAGCCAGAAGAACTGTGGGTCACCCTGGAAACAGGAAATGGGACAGCCATAAGAACTGGGGTTGTCTACAGGCCCCCAGACCAGAGGGAGGACATAGACACATTACTGTTAGAAGATATACAAAACATGACAGCTAAAGGGGAGGTTCTGATAATGGGAGACTTCAACATGCCGGATACAGATTGGTCAATACCAGCAGGAACATCTGCCAGAACTAGACACATGGTGGATTCCCTGCAGGGGGAGGGCCTCAAACAACTGGTACAACAACCCACAAGAGACAGGGCTATCCTAGATCTAGTACTGACTAACAGGGAAGGGATCACAGATCTCCAGGTAGAAGGTCACCTGGGGGCCAGTGACCATCACATGGTATGGTTCAATTTGGCTACTACATCTAAATCATCCCATTCCAAGGCAAAAATATGGGACTTCAGAGGAGCTGACTTTGATAAGATGGCCAACAGAGTTAAGCTAGCCCTGGCAAAAAGAAACACAGGTGAGGAGGTACAGGCAAAGTGGGCAAGCATTAAGGATACAATACTTGAAGCAACATCCCATTGTGTTAGACAGAAAAGGAAGTGCAAAAGAAGAAGGAAACCACTTTGGTTCTCAAATACAGTAGCAGAAAAGGTCAGAGCCAAAAGGCTGGCCTTCAGGAAATATAAGGGAACACAGCGGTATGAAGATAGGGAGGCATACCAAACTGCCCTAAGGGAAGCAGGTAAGGGCAGGCAGGCAAAGTCCCAAACTGAGGAAACACTAGCACGAACAGTAAAGAAGGTGACAAGACTTTCTATAGATACATTAGTGAAAGGAGAAAGTCCAGAGGGGTATTTTCGTTTAATGGAGAAAAGGGAGCATGTGAGGAGGAGGACCCTGTAAAGGCATCTATCCTAAATAGATACTTTGCTCAGTATTTACTGAAGAGAAGGTAGGGCAGGCCCACAGCTCAGCATCATGGACACAGGGGAGGGAGGTGAGCACTACTCCTTCACAAAAGAAAGGGTCCTACAAGAGCTTGCTAAGCTCAGGGTGGATAAGGCAATGGGACCTGATGGCATACATCCCAGGGTACTTAAGGAGCTAAAGGAGGAACTAGCAGAGCCATTAGCAGAATTGTTTAGTGAGTCTCTCTGAGCACAGGAGAGGTCCCAGAAGACTGGAGAAGGGCTCATGTGATCCCACTCCACAAGAGTGGTAGCAGGGAGGAGGCGGGGAACTACAGACCGGTCAGTCTTACCTCAGTAGTGGGCAAGATTATGGAGGCACTCCTTAAGGAAAGGATAGTGCAACACCTGGAATCCATAGGGCGCCAGGATCCAAGACAGCATGGGTTTACAAAGGAAGGTCCTGTCAAACTAATCTCATAGATTTCTTTGACTGGGTAACCAGAGTGGTGGACCAAGGGGAGCAGTTGATGTCGCCTACCTTGACTTCAGCAAAGCTTTTGACACTGTTCCACATAGAAGATTGATAAATAAGCTAGGTAGGCTCGGGTGGGTTGAAGTTGGTCAACTGGGTGGCAAACTGGTTGACTGGCAGAAACAGAGAGTGGTGGTAAATGGTATACAGTCAGAAGAGATGCAAGTCACAAGTGGGTACTCAGGGATCAGTCCTGGGGCCAGTCCTATTCAACATCTTCATTAGTGACCTCGCAGATGGACTAGAGGGTAAGGCTTGTCTGTTTGCAGATGACACCAAGATCTGCAACAGAGTAGATGATCCAGATGGGGTGGGCAGAATGAGAAGAGATCTGGATAAACTAGCAGAATGGTCAGAAGAGTGGCAACTGGGATTTAATGCAAAGAGTGCAAAATCATGCACATAGGGAAGAGAAACCCTGAAGCCACTTATAGGCTGGGAGGAGTTGCTAGCAGTCACAAAGGAAGAAAGAGACTTGGGCATCATCATCACTGATGACCTAAAATCATCCAAGCAGACCCCTAAAGCAGTAGGTAAGGCTAGGGGTGTTAGGTGTATTAGTAGGGGTATCACAAGTCGTAAGAGGGAGGTAATAATCCCTCTGTACAAGACATTGGTTAGGCCCCATCTGGAGTACTGCGTGCAGTATTGGAGGCCACACCTTCACAAGGACATTAACCAAATTGAGGCAGTCCAGAGAAGGGCAACAAAATGGTGCAGGGACTGCATCAGAAGACATATGAGGACAGATTAACGGAGCTCAATATGTATACCCTGAGCAAAGGAGGGAGAGAGGTGATATGATCGAGACATTTAAACACCTTAAGGGCATAAACAAGGTGATAGAGTCTAACATGTTTAAATATAAGAAAATAGCAGGACAAGAGGACACAGCATGAGATTAGAGGAGGCCGATTAAGGGGAATGGAGAAATTCTTTTCACAGAAAGGGTGGTAGATGCATGGAATGGCTTACCACAAGAAGTGGTGGCTATGAATACAGTGCAGGGCTTCAAACAGGCATGGGATAGGCATAAGGGAGCAATACAAATGACTATGAATAGATAGGTCACTGACAGAGCAAAGGCCGATGGCACATTTATAAGGTAGAAAAAGAAATGGGCAGACTGGATGGGCCTTGCGGTCCTTATCTGCCGTCAACTTCTATGTTTCTATGTTTCTATGAGCTCTGTTAATCTGTCCTCATATATTTTCTGATGCAGTCCCTGCACCATTTTGGTTGCCCTTCTCTGGACTGCCTCCATTTTGTTAATGTCCTTGTGCAGGTGCGGCATCTAGTACTGCATGCAAAACTCCAGATGGGGTCTAACCAGTGTCTTGTAAAGAGGCATTATTACATCCCTCTTATGACTTGTGATACCCCTACTAATACACCCCGACATCTCTCTAGCCTTACCGACTGCTTTAGTGGTCTGCTTGGATGATTTCAGGTAATCAGTGATGATGACGCCCAAGTCTGTTTCTTCCCTTGTGATTGCCAGCAACTCCCCTCCCAACCTATTGGTAGCTTCAGGGTTTCTCTTCCCTATGTGCATGATCTTGCACTTCTTTGCGTTAAACCCCAGCTGCCACTCTTCAGACCATTTTGCCAATTTATCCAGATCTCTCTCATTTTTCCCACCCCATCTGGATCATCTACTCTGTTGCAGATCTTGGTGTCATCTGCAAACAGGCAAACTTTACCCTCCAGTCCATCTGCAATGTCACTGATGAAGATATTGTAGAGGACTGGCCCCAGGACTCATCCCTGAGGTACCCCACTTGTGACTTGCATCTCTTCTGACTATATACCGCACACAAAATGCAATTTTACACAATAGAGCAGCTCCACACTTGTGTGCAGTTCTGTAAGTGCCAATGTTGTAGTATAATGCAAAGTTCTGTACTGTTTTGCAACAGTATACAAAGAATGTTGAAGATGTAGTTTCTAGCATTGCAAACAACAGATACATCATGGTATAGCAGGACAAGCACTCTGGAATACAGTGCAAAAACAACAACGGTAAGCACCAACTTACAAGTGCTTTCTTTTTGTTGGTTTAAAAAACTGTACACAAAATTTTTGTGTACAAAAAAAGTAGTGCATCATGTTTGAGTGCAAATGAAACCATTCTGTGACGTATGATTTTGATAGGCTGCACCATTTAAAGAAGTGCAGCTATATTTAGCTTTGTCGCTGCCTGGACTTTTTCAGTGCATGTATCTCTACCACCTGAAATGGCCAGTCCATTAGTGGCAGTGATGAGTTATTCTACTTTGAAGGTGCCACTTTTAAATAAATGAGATGATGTTGATATAGGCTGGCAAAATCATTCCTACTTGGAAATAGCAAATGAAATTAACATGTGACACCACTTATTTCTCATGTCATGATGAATGTCTATTAAACTGCAGGAGTAACTAGAAAAAGAAATAAAGTCACTCCATTGCAGCCAGAAAAAAACATTCTGATACAGATCATGCAGTAGGTCCAAATCATTTTTATTGTTTTAATTGAATTGGAAGGGATGATCGATCTGAGGTTACTGTTATTATAAGTTATTGCAGTGAGTGATTTGATTTGGCTTGGTGGATCCGGCCCATGTTGAATCGTGATAAACATGCTGGTATTACAGACTTTCTATTTGTTAGACCCCTCCCATCATTATGTATTATGCAATGGCAAGAAAGTTTCCTGGACTCTGATTGGTAAGTATGTCCCTGGCACAGTGAGGTTATCCCAGCACAACCTCACTGTACTGATTTGTATGACCTTTTGCTTTTCTCTTAAGAAACAAAAATATATTGCCACACTAAAAATCTACTAAAAACATTTTTTTTTATTTTGTATAACACTGAGCCATTGTATAATAGCAATAATGCACTCCAGGGTGCGGGTTGTGCTGGGATAACCTCATTTCTGGGATGTTGGACGCACTCGGCCTGTGGCCTCGTGCCCAACCACCCAGGCATGAGGTTATCCCAGCACAACCCACACTCTTTCATGCATTATTGCTTAATTAACTATTGTATTGTGAAGAATGATGGAACCAATTGCGAGGATGGCATCGTTGTTACTGGCCCACTGCCTGATCATGGGAAGGTTACTTATGTTTGTCTGCCAGTTGCCCACAGTCTCAGAAAATCTCAATATTTGTAACAGCTGAGTTGCCTGTGAAGACATTAACCATGCCACCACCACACTATGGGTTCAGTGATGAGTTCACCCCAAATACGAGGTGGCAACAGTAGGTGAGCCAGTGTCAGTGTGCAGTGTGTGACTGACTAATGTGTCAACCCCACCATGCCCTTCCCTGGCTGGTCCCACACACATTACTGGTTGCTCACTCACACAGCCCATTTCTGGCATGATTTCATGATGATTGCCTATTACCTGTGTTATGTGGAGGAAGATGATGAATGATGATGATGATGACTATTATGAGTGTCTGAAGACAGAAGAGCTCATGAGGATGATGATGATGATTATAATTAGTAGAAGAAGCAGAACATTTCAATGAAAAAAGATGGACAGCCAGGGACTCTTACAGCTAAAAAATACCTGGCTACTATGCAAATGTTGGTGGTTACATTAGTGGTGCTTTCTCGGCTTTGTTTTGGTTTGCAGCTTTGAGTTAACTATTCCAAATGAATAAATGGCAGCCAGCAAGTGGCTCATGCAACCAACCACAATGTGCTGCTGTATTAGCAAAGGAAAAGTGCCAGCACAACTTACCTCACATCAGATAATGTGAAGATATCATGAGCTACACTGTAATCAACAGAACAGTCTTGGAATAGTTAAACTTGTTGTCTAGGGGTTAGGAGTCAAGATCCACAATGATGTTGACTGCCGGGACACCTCCTCAGCTGCAGTTGTGTGACTCGGAATCATGACATGGCTGGAAATATTAAAGCTCTTTGTCTAGGGGGAGCTAAGCGCAAGACAGCATTAGATGGCTGCCTGGAAAGCTACACTGTGAAGACTGGTAATAGTTAATAAGCTCATTGTCTATGGGGAGATAAGTAAGTGTTGTTAAGGATCACATGGCTGGCACCCAGGTGCCTCTTAAGGTAGAGACTGCCATCAAGAGACTGCCACTCAATCATGCTCATAGATTGACTTGTCTAGGCAGGGGCCAGGGGAGATAAATGGCCATGCCGGTGCCCAGGTGCCTCTTAAGCTAGACTGTCATCAAGAGACTGTAACTTGGGGCAGGGGGTGGAGCAAGATGGGGCTTAGAGAGGAAGCATCATGAGGAGAGATAGTCAGCGTTCCTGATGCCTCCTGTTTTTAAACTCGATTACAGCAGTCGAAAAAGATATGAAAGTTAATACACGCTGACAAGTTTTTTCAAACTGTCATCCTGAATACTTATCTCCTGCTAAGCTGCTATGTTTTGAAGCCACGAGTTGGTAAAACTGAGGGATCCTTCAATAACGGTGGTTGGGGCTAACGGCTTTCCAAGCACTGTGAGATAAACTGTGGCAGTTTTCTTCTTTACTCACGCAGTGCCAATATGTGTCAAAGCTAAGTTATCTTCTTTTACTGTCTGCATGAGTTATACATTTTATTCTTTGTGGCAAAATTAACTTTTTTTCTTTCCCCGTGAAACTCTCTAAGCACTTCTGATAGTCTATTGGTAACGGTTGCACGAGCGGGTGGATGCTATCCTTTGATCCAACCACTGACAGAAACAAGCAAAACATACAAACAAAACATCAACAGAGTTGTTTGAAGTTCTGCATTCTTGAATTTCCAAGTTCTGGGGCTCCTGCATCTACTTCTGATAAAGAAGATTGCCAGCCTGGAAAAAAATACACTGAAGGAAAGCAAAAAAACACCACTCATTCATCAAATGGTTAGCTACTGCTTCATTGCTTATATACAGCGATATACAGGGACATGAAACCTGGCGATAGTAAAAATTTAAAATATAAAGGAACAGTATGACCACGAGGAATTGTAAAGAACTGATGTGGTTTGTGCTTTAACGCGTGAGCAAATGGCAATGGGCAACTCTGTAAGGCATTGTTTGAACTTTCTAGTTTTACTCTTCCTATTGAAATAACTGGACAAAAAAAAAGAAAAAAGGGGAACAGACAACATATAACTTGTCTGTCTTTTGCTAATTTATATATGGCAAACCAAAATCATGAAAAAATAGCAAAAGCATCTTGTACACCTACAGCCATAAATTCGTACAAGGCAACCAGAAATGCTTGCACCAGACTCATAAGGCAGGCTAAAGCCTCCTACTGTAAAGATCTACTAAGTAAAGCCTGGGGTTCTGGAAGAGAATTTTGGAGCTCTTTGAAATCCCTAACGGGCAAGGCCTCCTAGGCCCCCCCAGATCTATTAGTAACAGCACAGGGACCTCTACAGGAGCCCATTGACATTGCCAACAAGCTCAACAATGCTTTCACTGACCTAACTGGAGTACTCCCTGGTGATTACCTTAAAGATATGCAAGGTCAGCAGGACCCAACCACTCAGCAAATTCCGCAAAGGGAGGATGTACCACCATTTTACTTCAAACGTGTCACCAAGGCTGAAACCATCGAGCATATCAAAGGGGTACTTGGCAAAACCAGGATGGGGCTGATCTGATTGACATGAAGTTGGTAGATCTGCTACTGGAAGAACTGGCCAGTCCTATTACTATGGTGCTCAATGCCTCCCATAAATCAGGAGTGTTTCCAAATGCCTGAAAATCAGCAATCGTCATGCTTGTCTTTAAGGCAGGGGACAAATCCCTTACATCCAACTACAGACCTATTTCCATCCTTCCTCCCCTCTTGAAGGCCTGTGAGAGAATGGTCTCTAAGCAGCTTACTGAATACCTAAATAAATATAATCTACTTTGCCCGCAGCTGCACAGCTTCCAGCAAAAACACTCTACTCTCACCGCACTAGTTGATTACTCATCTCAGCTCTATGATGTCTTAGATAGTGGGCAGACAGTTGGGTCGGTCTTCATTGACCTAACGAAGGCCTTTGACTCGGTTAATCACAATCTACTACTAAGTCGCCTCCTGTCTACAGGCCTATCACCTGAAATGGTACTATGGTTTGGCAGCTACCTCTCCATAAGGTCACAATGTGTGAAAATGGGGGATACCCTATCTGCAGCCAAGGAGGTGCTACTAGGGGTCCCACAGGGCTCAATTCTTGGACCTCTACTTTTCAGCCTTTTCATCAACTCTGCACCAATGGCTTGTTCAGCATGCACAATTCTCTATGTCAATGATGCAGTAATATCAATGGCAGGAAATGACCACAACTCCATCACTACCATACTCCAATGCAGCTTCCTGAAACTTGAATCATGATTTACACAAAACAAGCTACTATTAAACCACAAAAAAACTAAATGTCTGCTCTTCTCCAACTCCCAAAGCAAAAAGAAGTATCTACTCATGCTTATACAAAACCAAAAGAGTGAGATACTTGAACATGCAACAAACTTCAAATATCTAGGCAATACCTTCAAGGACACACTCACCTTCTCTAGCCACATAGACTCTGTAATCAAGACTACAAACATAAAACTTGGTGTCCTATACCAACACAGATATTCATTGACACCTGATGCTCTAAAATTTGCTATAAGTAACTCGGTACTGTCTTCTGTTGACTATGGTCTGCCTATCTGTGGGGCTGGCACAAAAACTGCCCTTAATAGGGTTAGCACTCTCCTCAATAAGGCCTGCCGTCTTACTTTGGGGGCTGCTCTGGATACCCTCACCTGCTCACTATATACTGGTACTGGGTGGCTCCCCCTAAACCTGAGAATGTAATTCCAAACCTGCCTACTACTAAAAAAAGTGCTTCTTGTTCTTGCCTCCCCCTTTCTGGAAAGTCTTTTTAAGTGGGCAGTACCAACAAAATCAACCAGAAACACTGCTACTGACAAGATGGTGACCCCCTTCAAAAGGACGAAACTTGCCCAGATTCCATCCTGTACCAAGGACCGAAATGATACAATGAGCTACCTGCTTACCTCACTGGCACGCCCAAGATCAGTTCTTTCAAAACTGGGTTCAGATCCCTTCTCGGCAATAAAATGGATTGCACCAGCCTACACTAATGGAATCAGGGTCTCATCCCCCCATACCGCACCTTTTCTCCACCCAACCTCCCCCTCCTTCACCCCCATCATCTCACCTGATGATGCCCACTTATGGCTGTCAATCCCATCTTTCCCCCTTCCCACCTCTGATGATGCCACTTTTGGCTGACTACCCCACCCCATCCATCCTAGGTTGGCACACTACTTAGTGAACCTCAATCATTAGCCTTGCCGACCTTCTCTTATCAGCCCTTCCTCTTTGCTATCACTCTTTTATAATGTACATTGGTCTCAGTCATATCATACTGCCTCTGTAAATGTTGTATACTAATCTCAATTTCTATTTATACCTGCCAATGTAAATATCTCAATGTCATCTTCTGCATACCTTTTATTACTGTAACTGTTTAATTTTGTTTTTGTAACACTGACATGGAACCTTCGAAAACGAGTCCTTGGCTCAAAGGTGTTAATCCCAAACTGAAATAAATAAAAACCAACAAAATGAATACAAGCCCCTGTTAAAGATGTTTGGATGCATAAATGAGATAAAAAAAAACCCTGACTAAGGAAAAATAGGGTGGAAGGGCATCTCTGTAAGCTGTTCTGAAGTTTGAAAAACATTTTAATAATGTAACATAAGGCCCAAAAAATAACCTGACTGAAGGGACGCGGAAGCATAGTATTTATAGTTGCATGAGCAAAATGCCAGAAAAATAGGGCAGCTCTGTAAGGCGACAAACAAACTTGAAAGAGGAGATTGAGATAAAATGCGGACTTTGAATTATGAGTAAAAAAGAGTCTAAGGACTTTAAAGATTTTTTTCAGAAAAGTTACTGAAAAAAATTAAAACAAAATTGACTCTGTTCCTGAATCAAACAAGCAAAAACCTTGTAGAACTACTACTACAGTTGTAAATTAAAATAGAAAGATCGATTCAGAACTGAATGAAATAATCTCAGATCAAGAGGATGAGATACAAGATAAAAAAGAAGTTTGGAGGTGGAGTAGAAGATAATATAACTCTAAGTAAAAATCACATTTATTTTATTTATTCAGAGAAGTTTCACCAGGAAAGACAACATGAACTGTAAACAGCTAATTTCCAGAAGCATCCTGGGGGTTACATAAGTGGGAGAGCAAAAATCAACAAAGAACACACAGTGTGAAAATCAAATATAGTGCAAAACAAGCCAGTACAAATACAATGTTAGGAACATGATAATGTGAACAGGTAGCCAAAAATCAACATAGGACATAGTGTGCAATCAAATACAGTGCAAGACAAGCCAGTACAAAAACAATCTAAGAACATGATAATGTAGACAGTTTACCAGGTAAATGGCATATGCTTCACAAGTGCTAAATGAGAGTATTGGAGTGAGGGAGAGAAGGGAATTAAGTGCTGTACTGAGGCATAATAAGATGGTGAAACCAACAGGATGGGGGGGAAGGTGGACGATGTGTGGAAAATGGGTGAAAAGGTAGCCAGGACCTGCTTCCCACCAGGATGCTGAGAACCCTGCAAGGGGACTGGGAAACAGAAAGTTATTGGAGAGGAAGACAGTGCTGGGGAGAAATAGCAAGGGTGAGACAGAGGTTGGGAGGTGGAGAATGGGAGAAAAGGTAGCCAAACCTGCTCCCCGCCAGGATGCTGAGAACCCTGTGAGGGGGCTGGGAGCTGGCAAGTTCAAAGAGATTTGGGGGGGAGAAGTAGCAAGCGTGAGACAGAAGGCGGACGGTAAAACCAGCAGGGTGTGGGAGGGGGTGGAGGATGTGTGGAGAGTGGGAGAAAAGAGAGCCAAAACCTACTCCCCACCAGGATGCTGAGAACCCTGTGAGGGGACTGGGAGATGGCAAGTTATTGGAGAGGAAGAGAGTGTGGAAGGAGAAGTAACAATGGTGAGACAGAGGGTGGGAGATGGAGAATGGGAGAAAAGGCAGCCAAAACCTGCTCCCCACTAGGATGTTGAGAACCTTGTGAGGGGGCTGGGATCTAGCAATTTTAAAGAGATTGGGGGGAGAAATAGCAAGGGTAAAACAGAAGGTGGATGGTAAAACCAGCAGGGTGGGGGAAGGGGGTGCAGGACATGTGGAGAGTGGTAGAAAAGACAGCCAAAACCTACTCCCCACCAGGATGCTGAGAACCCTGCGGGGGGGACTGGGAGCTGGCAAGTAAATGGAGACAAAGAGAGTGAGGTGGAGAAATAGAAAGGGTGAGTCAGAAGGTTGAAGGTGGAGAATGGGAGAAAAGGCAGCCAAAACCTACTCCCCACCAGAATGCTGAGAACCCTGTGAGGGGACTGGAAGCCGGCAAGTAAATGGAGAGAAAGAGAGTGAGGGGGAGAAGTAACAAGTGTGAGACAGAAGTTGGAGGGAAGGGCAGAGTCAGGAGGACAAATGGGGGTAGGTAGGTAAAGGTGGGCTGAGGAAGGGCGGAGTAGGGAGGCCGATGGGGGGGACATTAGGTAGAGGTGGGTTTAGGAAGGGGGCAGAGGGGAGTCAATAATCAAGGTGGGCTAGGGGGTGACTGGGGGAAATACAAGGGATTAATTGCTGTTGCAGCAGAGAACTGTGTCTGCAGAGGAGGAGAGCAGGGGAATAGTGGGGAAGAGAAGAGTAGGGAGGACGACTGTGAGGTTGATAGGTAGGGTGGGCTGGGGTGGTGAGGTTTGCAAGAGATTAATTGCAGTTGCAGCAGTGAGCAGTGTGTCTGCAAAGGAGGAAAGCAAGGGAATGGTGAGATTGGGCAGCGTGGATATCGGGGGGAGGGAGTTCCAGATATTAGGGAATTTGTACAAGTAGGTGGTGTGACCAGATGAAGTATGTTGAGGTGGCATGGCAAGCGTTCTGTGTGTGGATGACCGGAGAGAACAGTAGAAAGGGGAAGGGATAGAGAGGGAGAAGAAGTAAGGTGGCAGGGAGCTGAGCCAGTACTTCCCTACTAGATTTGTGGTGTGAGACAGGTATCTGGTAGAGAGGGATGGGAAAGAGAGAGAGAGGTATACAGGTTGCAGTGGTGGGTGAGAGGAGGGCAGCCAAGTATATAGCAGCAAAAGGAATTGAAGAGTGTCCAGTCTGGATAGGGTGGTCTTAGGGGCAGAATTTTGAACAATGTCCTCAAAGTCGAAGACTAGGAAGATCATCTTTTGGATAATTTCATGCCTGGCTTGCATAGCAGGCAACTGCAGTGTCTGTACAGAGCACCGAGCTTAGGGAGTAGTTTTTTGTGTATGGTATCCACATGTACCCTGAAGACAAGATACTTATCTAGCCACGTCTCAAGGTACTTAAATGAGTGGATATCTTCCAGAGTAGTACCTGACAGGGTATGAAAGGTGGCGGTGGAGTCCAATCTAGACAGCTTTTGTCTGGTGCCAAAGGTCATAGAGACCATTTTTTGACATTCATAGAGAGTTGGTTAGTGCTACACCAGCACTGGACATTGTTAAAGTCCAGCTGTAGGCTGGTAGACACCTCAGTAGGGGAGATCCCGGAGAAGAATAACACGGTGTCATCTGCATACATGTTGATACTAGCAGATGAGCAGGCATCAGGTAGATCATTCAGGAAAATGGAGAACAGTATTAGTCCAAGTACCGAGCCTTGGGGAACACCTGTGTTAATTGGTAGAGGAGGGGAGGTGGATTGCCGACTCGGACAGATTGAGTCCGGCCCATGTAGTAGGATGAGAACCAATTGGTGGTGGCTTTGAAGAGGTTAGCCCCAGTCAGCTTGGAGAGGAGGAGGGGGTGTGCGACAGTGTTGAAGACTTTGGCTGGGTCGATAAAGGTGGCCGAGGTGATGCATCCTTAAGCCATGCCTGTGAGAATGGAGTCAGTGAGCCAGAGGAGGGAGGTGGCTGTGGAGTGAGCTTTATGGAAACCAGACTAGAAAGGGGTGAAAAAGGAAGAGGAGTCAAGGAAGAGGGAGAGGGAGAGTTGTATCAGAGTCAAGTGCTCTTGGACCTTAGCCAGAATAGGAAGCAAGGATATAGGACGGAAGTTACTAGGGTTGGAGGGGGTTCCCCCTTTCTGAAGAGGGATCACAGTAGTGGATATCCAGGCCTTAGGTACAGTTGCATGAAAAGAGGAGAGATTTGGAAGACAGGTCAGCAGGAGAGCTATAGCGTAAGCAGATAGGTGGAGGAGTTTAGGGTCAAGACCGTCAGGGCATCTTCCTTTGTTGGGATTAAGGGCAAGTAGTACTCGTAGTGTGTCCTCAGGGAGGATAGGCTTAAAAGAGAAGCATGTGGCAGTGGGGGACTGAGTGAAAGAGGGGGAGTCGGAGGGAGAAGGGTGATGGGAGGAAGTGAGGCAAGGAGAGAAGAGGCACAGGTAGTGAAGAAGTTATTGAACTCTACTGCCATGGTGGGGGGTCTTCTATTGTACGGGAGCCAATTTTTAGTCACGGGGGATGTGGTGTGGGAGAAGAAAGTGTGGATAACCTTCCAGAATTTGGAAGGGCATTTATGTTTTTCTGGAAAAGGCATTAGAAACACAGAAACATAGAATTTGATGGCAGATAAGGACCGCTTGCCCCACCCAGTCTGCCCATTTCCCTACCTACTGGATAAGCTGCAGATCCTAGTTAACCAGCAGCCTACTTCCTCCTACCCCCACCCCCTAGAATTGCCTTATGACTGTCCCATGCATGCTTGATTTCCACCACTGTTTTTTACTCCATAACCTCCTCTGGAAGGCCGTCCCACGCATCCACAACCCTCTCTGTGAAAAAATACTTCCTTAAATTACCTCTGAGCCGCCCCCCCCATCTTCAAATTGTGCCCCTTGTTCTTGCACACCTCTTTTTTTGAAAGATGCTACCCTCTTGGACTTTATTGATTCCCTTGAGGTACTTGAAAGTTTCTATCATGTCCCCCCTCTCCCTCCTTTCCTCGGGGCTATTAAGCGCCTTAAGTCTGTCTTCATATGTCTTCCGGTGCAGACCCTGCACCATTTTAGTTGCCCTCCTCTGGACAGCTTCCATCCTGTCTATGTCTTTGCAGAGATTGGGTCTCCAGAACTGCACGCAGTACTCCAGATGGGGTCTCACCAGCTGTCTGTACAGAGGGATTTCAACTTCCTGTTTTCTACTGGTGATGCCTCTCTCTATGCATCCCAGTATCCCCAAGCCTCTCACATTGCTTGCCCACCTTTAGGTCATCTGATATGACTACCCAGGTCCCTTTCCATTTTGTTGTTGTTAGTATCTCACCCCCCATTGTGTACTCTTCCCTGGATTTTTGTTTCCCAGGTGCATTACCTTGCACTTTTAGCATTGAATCTAAGCTGCCATACATTTGACCATTCCTCTAACCTTGCCAAGTCCCTTCTCATCCTTTCCACCCCACCTTGTGCATCAACTCTGTTGCAGATCTTTGTGTCATCTGCAAAGAGACATATTTTCCTTCCAGTCCCCCTGCAATGTCGCTTATAAAGACATTGAAGAGGACCGGTCCTAATACTGAACCCTGCGGTACCCCACTAGTAAACCCCCTTTCTTCAGAGTGGACTCCATTTACTATTACTCTCTGTGTCCTGTTCTCCAGCCAATTCTTTACCCAGGCTGTCATCTTGGTATCTACTCCCAGGTTGGCTAACTTGTATATTAATCTTTTGTGTGGGACTGTGTCAAATGCCTTGCTAAAGTCTAGGTAGGCCATGTCCACAGCCCCTCCCTGATCTACTACTTTGGTCACCCAGTCAAAGAAATCTATTAGATTCATCTGGCATGGCCTTCCCGCTGTGAATCCATGCTGCCTTGGGTCCTGTGCCCCTCTGGCCTCTAGATACTCGACAATTCTTTCCTTCAGAAGTGATTCCATCATTTTCCCTATCACTGAGGTTAAACTAACAGGTCTGTAGTTTCTTGCTTCTGCCTTGCTCCCACTTTTGTGAAGGGGAATCACATCTGCCCTCCTCTAGTCCTCGGGTACCACCCCATCCTCCCATGATTTGTTAAAGAGGGTAGTCAGTGGTGTCACTAGTTCTACCCTTAGTTCTTTTAGAATTCTGGGATGTCCACCTTCAGTTTTAAGAGTTCTTTCATAACCCTTTCTTCTGTAAATGGACTGGTATCAACTTCTGTGTCCAGAGTGTTTCTACTGTTTGTTTTATGTACCTCCCCCTCTTCATTTGTAAATACTGAGCAAAAATATTTGTTTAGTATCTGTGCCTTTCACAGTCACACTCTGCCCACCCTCCCTCCCTTTATTAAGCCTCACTATCCCTCCTTGGTCTTCCTTCCTCCCTGATGTACCTATAAAGGTTTTATCCCCTTCTTAACTGAGTTGGCTATCTTTCCTCGGTTTGGGCCTTTGCTGTTCTGACTGCCTTCCCAGCTTCCTTTTGCTTTAAGTGATACAGTTCTCTGTCCTGCTCCTTCTGTGATTCCTTGTACTTCCTGAATGCTTTCTTTTTCTCTTGAACCTTCACTGCCACTTCCTTTGAGAACCATAGTGGTTTCTTACATCGTTTTGTTTATTTGCTTCACACAAAGGCTTGTTACCTCTGTGATGGCAGTTTTTATTATTCCCCATTGTCCTTCCACCCCTCCTTCTTTCCCATTTGCTAGTGCATTCCTTAGGCACTCACCCATTTTGGCAAAGTCAGCCCTCCTAAAGTCCAGTACTTTTGCCTTTGTATGGCTTGACTCTATTGCTGTGTTTATTGTGAACCATACTGTTCGATGGTCGCTAGTTCCCAGATGGCTACCCACTTCTACATCTGTGATCCTCTCTCCATCTCCATTTGAGAGAACCAGGTCTAAGATTGCTCCCTCTCGTGTGGGCTCCAATACTAGTTGTCTAAGGCATGCCCCCTGTAGGGCATCTAGAATAACCCCACTCTTTGAAGTGGCTGCTGCAACTGCACTCCAGTTAACATCTGGCATATTCAGATCACCCATCAGCAATATCTCCCCTTTTTCTGCCATTCTAAGTATATTTTCTATCATTTCCTTGTCCATTTCCTCCCCCTGAGAAGGGGGTCTGTATACAACCCCTGTGCAGATTGTGGTGCCATTGCCTGTCTCCAAATTTACCCACAGTGCTTCTTCTCCTCCCTGTTTACCCTTTTGTTCTGTTGCTTTGATTCCTTCCCTTATGTAAAGAGCTACTCCTCCTCCTCTTTTACCCTCCCTGTCCCTCCTGTAGATAGTGTATCCTGGTATGTTTACCTCCCATTGAAATACTCTACTCTGGCAAGATGGATGGCGTGGGTACAAGCATTCCAGACTGAGCTGTAGTGTTGAAGATCATGGGGGGCATCTGAGGACTTGAACGTCACCCACGCTTGATTGCGTGCATGTTGACAAGCAATGAGTTCGGTTGAAACCCAGGGGAGGTGGTTTCTTCAAACCCTTGCATTTCTTAGTGGGGCATGGTGGTCCCAAACAGCCAAGAATTGTGTGCTAAAGAAGAATAGGGCTGCATCCAGAGATGGGGCAGAAGAGATGCATGACCAGTTGATATTGTTCAGATCACTATGGATGGCAGACAGGTCAAGGGAATGGAAAGAGTGAATGCTAAGTATGATAGGAGAGGATTTTATATGTGGATTTTGCACACACAGTAGACCATGTGATGGTCACTGAGTGCATCAGGGAGTATACCGGATTTTATTACATGGTGGGGGTGTGAGGATAGAACCCAGTCAATTAGGGTATGGTTACCGATTTTATGATTTAGGCATGTTGGGTCTTGGGTAATTAATTGCCTTAGGTTCAAAGATTATACGTGGTTGCAGACTTCAGACTGTTTTCTGGAGAGCCAGTTTATGTTGAAGTCCTCAAGGAGGTACAACTTACCAGGAGTGACAAGGGATGAAATGGTGGAGAGAAGATCAGTGATAGAGGAGGGTGCAGAGAAAGAAAGGCTGGAACAGCAGTAGACACCACCAATGAAGATGGGGAGGGAGCAGGGAAAGGATAATTGTAATAGTAGCAGTTCATAGGCAGAAGGGGAGGTGGAAGAAAGGCAGATAGAGTATTTGATAGAGGTGGAGATATACATGGTGACACCCCCACCTTGGGATGTACGGTCTTGGTGGGCGATAGAGTACCCAGGGATGGAGACAGCTTTGTCTGGAATTTTAGAACCAAGCCATGATTCCATGATAATGAGAACTGAGGGCTTTAGTTGTGACATAAGTGGCTGCAGGAGATCCATTTTGGGGAGGAGACTCCTAATATTTAGGTGGACAGTACTAAGCATCTTTGGTAAATCAGGTGTAGTGATGGGGGGAGACCAGGGTTGGATTCAGTGTCACCTGATGTGAGGAGTAGAAGCATTATAAGCAATCTGGATGCTATAGCTGGCCATTTCTTTATATGGGGGCATGGATGGCTGAAGGCTGGAGTGGAATCAGTTGTCCATTTGCAGCACATTGCAAAGGCTCGTAAGGAAGTTAAGTGATGTCCCATTCCGAGGAGAAAACCAGCATCAGGGTGCCAGGGGGAATGTGGGAGGGAGGACTGACAGGATGAGGGTAGGGTAGGGGAGAGCAAGGGGGGGGCAGGCGGGCGATGGGAGTGGGGGATAGGGATGTGAGGAAGTAGGAAGAGAAGTAGGTGTGAGCAGTAGGGGGAAGTTGGCAAGGAAGAGGAGCAGCATGTTTGTGCACTAAGAGAAGGTAACGTTATTAGAAGGCTAAGAAGGTTTAGGAAAGGAGGGGTTGGAGAAAATTCAATTAGTGCAAGTAAGTAGTGGATAGTAGGGCTGCAGGATTAGCACAGTGGTAGGATGGCTGTCTTTAGTGTAGATGGTTGGGAGTTTGAGGCTGACTAAAGCCAGGGGCCAGATTTAGGTAGGAAAAGAGGGTACCGGAGGATAGCACTAGGGGGCAGAGGAGGAAAAATAATGAGGAAGGAGAGAGACTCAGGAAAGAGGGGAAAGATTGGGTTCTCACTAGTGACTCCTAGTGGCAGTGGAGTATAAGTTGCAAATGGGAAATTGGATAGTTACAGACATGCAAGGTCATGTGACCACAGCCTTCCAATACATTTAGGAATGGCCTGGGTGGGACAGGTGGGTGGGGCAGTTGACAGGCTAACAGCTCTGGAATCCTGCTAATAAGTGGCATGGTCCAGCTCTCCATACCGGCGTAGGGCTCCGTGTGTGCTCTGCTGTTGCTTGGAGCATTTGTGGAGGTGGGGGTTCCGAGTGGAGCCTGAAGAGGAGACAGGAAACAAAGAGATAAGTCTCAGGGCAGGAAGATTGAGTAAAGAACAATAGAAACATAGATTTTGATGGCAGATAAGGACCACTTGTCCCACCTAGTATGCCCATTTCCCTACCTAATGGATAAGCTGCAGATCCTAGTTAACCAATAGCCTATTTTTTCCTACCCCCCCACAAGAATTGCCTTATTTTTTTATTTTTTTGGGGGGGATACTCCGCCAAGTATCCACCCTAGTCATGGCCTCCAAAGGTCCCCCATGCCAGTCGATCCCCCCGGTCACCCCTGGCTTACCCCCCAGAGGATGGGGCCGCAGAGCTGACTCTCCACATCCCAACCCGTGGTCCTGTAACTGGTTGGGAGGATCGGCTACATGGAGGAACCCCGGGGAGGGCTTCATAGAGGCGGAGTCCTCATTTTTTGTATTTTTTTTAATGTATCCCTGGAGAGCCGACGTGCAATGACGTCAGCGCACTCTCCCGTAGGGCTTCTCGCCCCGTCAAATCGCAGCTGTCGCACTCCCAGCCTCTGCTGGGTGTCACTGCAGTGCATGCATCCTCACCCACCCCAAAGGAAGGAGAGCTGTCACAGGATGCTCAATCCTTCCTTCCCCTGCCAACCCCCGGCAGCCCGAGTCCGTTCGAACCTGGGTCGCCCGGCAGCGAGGTGTGGTGTCCCGCACCTCAACCTCAGCGCCACCGGGCCGGCTAAGAATTGCCTTATGTCTGTCCCATGCATTCTTGAATTCTCCCACAGTTTTAGACCCCACAACCTCCTCAGGTAGGCTGTTCCATGCATCTACCACCCTCTCTGTGAAAAAAATACTTCCTCACATTGCCCCGAGCCGTCCCCCCTCTATCTTCAAATTGTGTCCCCTTGTTCTTGCACATCTCTTTTTCTGAATGATGCTACCCTCTTGCACTTTGTTGATTCCACTGAGGTACTTAAAAGTTTCTATCATATCCCCGCTCTCCCTCCTTTCCTCAAGGGTATACCTATACATCTATACTTTAGTGTCTCCTTGTATGGCTTATCTTGCAGACCCTGCACCATTTTAGTTGCCCTCCTCTGGACTGCCTCCATCCTGTCTATGTCCTTGTGGAGATGGGGTCTCCAGAACTGGACGCAGTACCCCAGATGGGGTCTAACCAACTGTCTGTACAGAGGGATAACAACTTCCTGTTTTCTGCTGGTGATGCCTCTCCCTATGCATCCCAGTATCCCCCCAGCCCGCCCTACTGCCTTATCACATTGCTTGCTAACCTTAAGGTCATCTGATATGATTCACCCATGTCCCTTTCCATTTTTGTTGTTGTTACTACCCCGATTGTAATCTTCCCTGGATTTTTGTTTCCCAGGTGCATTATTTTGCACTTCTTTGCATTGAATCCAAGCTGCCATACTTCTGACCATTCCTCCAACCTTGCCAAGTCCCTTCTCATCCTTTCCATGTCTCCCTGTGTATCAACCCTGTTGCAGATCTTTGTGTCAGCTGCAAAGAGGCATACTTTTCCTTCCAGTCCCTCTGCAATGTCACTTATAAAGACATTAAAAAGGACTGGCCCCAGTACTGAACCCTATGGTACCCCACTAGTAACTCCTCTTTCTTCGCAGTGGACTCCATTTACAATTACCTTCAGTGTCCTGTTCTCCAGCTAATGTTTTACCCAGGCTGCCACCCTGGGACCCACTCCCAGGCTGGTTAATTTGATTATTAATCTTTTGTGTGGGACTATGTCAAATGCCTTGCTAAAGTCTGGGTAGGCCATGTCCATAGCCCCTCCCTGGTCTACTACTTTGGTCACCCAGTCAAAAAAATCAATTATATTCATCTGACATTACCTTCCCGCTGTGAACCCATGCCGCCTTGGGTCCTGTGCCCCACTGGCCTCTAGGTACTCAACAATTCTTTCCTTCAGAAGTGATTCCCTTACTTTCCCTACCACAGAGGTCAAACTGACAGGTCTGTAGTTTCCTGCCACTGTCTTGCTTCCACTTTTGTGAAGGGGAATCACATCCGCCTTCCTCCAGTCCTCTGGTACCACACCATCATCCCATGATTTGTTAAAAAGGATAGTCAGTGGTGTCACTAGTTCTCCCTTTAATTCTTTTAGAATTCTGGGGTGAATTCCGTCAGGCCCCATTGCTTTGTCCACCTTCAGTTTTAGGAGTTCTTTCAGAACCCTTTCTTCTGTGAAACAAGTGCTTCTGTTAATTGTATTAGGCACCTCCCTTCCTCCTCTTTTGTGAATACTGAGCAGAAGTATTCATTCAGTATCCTACTTTTCACTGTCCCTCTCTGCCCACCCACCGTCCATTCTATTCAGCCTCACTATTCCTCCCTTTGTCTTTCTACTCTCCCTGATGTATCTATAAAAGGTTTTATCCCCCTTCTTAACTGAGTTGGCTATCTTTTCCTCAGTTTGGGCCTTTGCTATTCTGACTTCCCTTCCTGCTTCCTTCTACCTTAACTGGTACAGTTCTCTGTCCTGCTCCTTCTGCGTTGCCTTATACTTCCTAAATACTATTTATTTCTCCCTAACCTTCCCCGCCACCTCTTTTGAGAACCATAGTGGCTTTTTGTTTCATTTTGATTTGTTTATTTGCTTCACACAAAGGCTTGTTGCCTCTGTGATGGCAGTTTTGATGTTTCCCCACTGTTGCTCCACACCTCCTTCTAGCCTTTGAGCAATGTGTCTTCAACTTCAGTTAAAGCAGGGTGTCATTCACCCAACCAGAGGTGAACATTTCTTAGATATTGTGCTGCACGGGGATAGCCTTGATATTTGTGATGTTTCTGTTGAAGCTCCACTTGGTAACAGTGATCATAATGTAATTTTCCTTAAGTTGAAATGTTTATGCGAAATTGATTCAGAACCAGTTTCCATTTATGTGAACGAAGAAGCAAATATTTTTGAAATGGTACAAGTCCTTGGACATACTAACTACCAGAAAGAACATGCAGATAGAACATTATAAGGATATTGGGAATTTTTGAACGATACCTTAATTTATCTTAAAGAGGAGTTTATACCATGTAAAACTAAATATATAAAAGGTAAATTACAGCCTAAATGGCTGACTAAATCAATTAAGAAATTAATTAAACAAAAAAATTAAAAAATATGTTGGTTATCTTAAATCAAAAACGGTCCGTAACTGGTCTAAGTACATTAAGGCACAGAAACATTGTAAAACTGCTATTAGGAAGACTAAGAGAAATTGGGAATTGAATTTGGCTAAAAATGCAAAGAAATCTAATAGTAAACCGTTTTTCTCTTACATTAACTCCTTAATAAAACTAAATGTAAGGTGGGTCCCATTCAAGTGGAAAACCAAATAATTCAAAACTCAAAGGGAATGGCTGACATGTTTAATAGTGTTTTTTTGTAAGAGCTACATGATCTCTGATACTCCTGTGTCTCAACATATGATTACTAGTTCAGATCCCATTGTCTTTACAACTACAGATATTGTTAATAAGTTAAAGTTACAAAAAAGAAAAACATGCATGGGACCTGACCACATTTCAAGGCAACTGTTATTTTCACTTATGAATTACCTGGTGATTCCCATGAAATTACTATTTGAGTCATGTCTGTTACAGGGTTTTGTCCCAGAGCAATGGAAAACTGCTAATGTTGTCCCTATATATAACAAGCATTTGTCAATGCCGAACGTTCGCTTGCAGGTATTTGCAGTGGTGTTTGGCACGTATGGTGCTTTAACCTAATGCCCTGTGCGATTGCTGGTATTTGCACAATAAATTTTGAGCATGACCTTTTTGTTACCCCCATTGTGCGCTACATAGGCGGAAACACGTTTTGGGCAGGATGTGAAAAATGACAGCTGTACTGCTCATAAGGAAGTGTGATAAAATGGCAATGTTGAAAATCTGGAGTAGAAATATTGAAAATTAAAACCCTCACGGCGTCATTTGGGAACTGTACCAGCGCCGCTTAATAAACAGTCATTGTTAGGAATTTTTCACCAAATTTTCAACACTGGCATTTTGAAACCTCTGTTAATGAACAGTGTCACTGTGATTTTTCTACTGTGTCCCATACATTGATTTCGCACACCGACTGCGCCATTGTGCACTACATGGGAGGAAACACATTTTGGGCAAGATGTGAAAAATGACAGCTGCACTGCTCATAAGGAGGTGTGGTAAAATGGCAATGTTGAAAATCTGGAGTGAAAATATTGAAAATTCACAAACTTACGAGTGTGCATAGGAACTGCGCAATGAACACTTGTAAAACAGTAATTTTAGGAATTTTGTCACCAAATTTTCAACACAGCCATTTTAAGACCTCTGCTCATGAACAGTGTCCCTGTGATTTTCTTAATGTGTCCCATACATTGAGTTCACACACCAACTGCGTCATTTGCGCTACATGGGAAACATGTTTTAGGCAGGATGTGAAAAATGACAGCTGTACTGCTCATCAGGAGGTGTGGTAAAATGGCAATATTGAAAATCTGGGTGAAAATATTGAAAATTCGCAAACTTCACAGTGTAAGTGAGAACTGCGATCTCACACGTAAAACAGTCATTTTAGGAATTTTTCACAAATTTTCAACACAGCCATTTTAAGACCTCTGCTCATGATCAGTGTCACTGTGATTTTCTTAATGTGTCCCATACATTGATTTTGCACACCGACTGTGCCATTGTGCGCTACATGGGCGGAAACACATTTTGGGCAGGATGTGAAAAATGACAGCTATACTGCTCATGAGGAGGTGTGGTAAAATGCCAATGTTGAAAATCTGGAGTGGAAATATTGAAAATTCACAAACCTACGAGCGTGCGTGGGAACTGTGCAAAGCAAGCTTGTAAAACAGTCATTTTTAGGAATTTTTTCACCAAATTTTCAACATTACCATTTTAAAACCTCTGCTAATGAACAGTGTTGCTGTGATTTTCTTACTGTGTCCCATACATTGATTTCGCACACCGACTGCGCCATTGTGCACTACATGGGCGGAAACACATTTTGGGCAGGATGTGAAAAATGACAGCTGTACTGCTCATAAGGAGGTGTGGTAAAATGGCAATGTTGAAAATCTGGAGTGAAAATATTGAAAATTCGCAAACTTACGACCGTGCATAGGAGCTGCGCAATGAACACTCGTAAAACAGTCATTTTTAGGAATGTTTTCACCAAAGTTTCAACACAGCCATTTTAAGACCTCTGCTCATGAACAGTGTCAGTGTGATTTTCTTAATGTGTCCCATACATTGAGTTCGCACCCCGACTGCGCCATTGTGTGCTACATGGGTGGAAACATGTTTTGGGCAGGATGTGAAAAATGACAGCTGTACTGCTCATGAGAGAGTGTGGTAAAATGGCAATGTTGAAAATCTGGAGTAAAAATATTGAAAATTCTCAAACTTACGAGCGTGCGTAGGAACTGCGCAATGCAGACTCATAGAACAGTCATTTTTAGGAATTTTTTCACCAAATTTTCAACATAGCCATTTTAAGACCTCTGCTCATGATCAGTGACACTGTGATTTTCTTAATGTGTCCCATACATTGAGTTCACACACCGACTCCGCCATTGTGCGCTACATGGGCGGAAACACGTTTTGGGCAGGATGTGAAAAATGACAGCTGTACTGCTCATGAGGAGGTGTGGTAAACTGGCAATGTTGAAAATCTGGAGTGCAAATATTGAAAATTCGCAAACGTACGAGCGTGCATAGGAACTGCACAACGCATGCTTGTAAAAGTCATTTTTAGGAATTTTTTCACCAAATTTTCAACATAGCCATTTTAAGACCTCTGCTAATGAACAGTGTCACTGTGATTTTCTTAATGTGTCCCATACATTGATTTTGCACACCGACTGTGCCATTGTGCGCTACATGGGCGGGAACACGTTTTGGGCAAGATGTGAAAAATGACAGCTGTGCTGCTCATGAGGAGGTGTGGTAAAATGGCAATGTTGAAAATCTGGAGTGAAAATATTGAAAATTCGCAAACTTATGAGCGTGCATAGGAGCTAGCAATGAACACTCAGTAAAACAGTCATTTTAGAATGTTTTCACCAAAGTTTCAACATAGCCATTTTAAGATCTCTGCTCATGATCAGTGTCACTGTGATTTTCTTAATGTGTCCCAAACATTGATTTCACACACCGACTGTGCCATTGTGCGCTACATGGGCGGAAACACTTTTGGGTGAGATGTGAAAAATGACAGCTGTACTGCTCATAAGAAGGTGTGGTTAAATGGTAATGTTGAAAATCTGGAGTGGAAATATTGAAAATTCGCAAATCTACGAGCGTGCATAGGAACTGCGCAACTCACGCTTGTAAAACAGTCATTTTTAAGAATTTTTTCACCAAATTTTTAACATAGCCATTTTAAGACCTCTGCTAATGAACAGTGTCACTGTGATTTT
This sequence comes from Neoceratodus forsteri, assembly GCA_016271365.2. NCBI lineage: Eukaryota > Metazoa > Chordata > Ceratodontiformes > Ceratodontidae > Neoceratodus > Neoceratodus forsteri. Next base: position 443,064,262 of record CM057459.1, on the reverse strand, counting down.
CTTAATGCATCCCATACATTGATTTCACACACTGACTGCGCCATTGTGCGCTACATGGGCGGAAACACGTTTTGGGCAGGATGTGAAAAATGACAGCTGTACTGCTCATAAGGAGGTGTGGTAAAATGGCAATGTTGAAAATCTGGAGTGAAAATATTGAAAATTCGCGAACTTACAAGTCTGTGGGAACTGCATAGCATAGCTCGTTACAACAGTAATTTTGGAATTTTGCCAAATTTTCAACATGGGGTTTTGGGATGCCTTCTCATGAATGATGTCACTGTCATGGAGTTATTCGGGCCAGTATGATTTCGCACAGTGACTGTGCAGTGACTGCGAAATCACCCTTCGAGCCCGAATAACGCCATGACAGTGACATCATTCATGAGAAGGGGTCCCAAAAACCCCATGTTAAAAATTTGGTGCAAAAATTCCAAAAAATGCCTGAGATATGCAATAAAGTTGAAAACCCCCTATCTAGCCCATTATACAGCTTACCGGCATTTCCTCAGTTTGCGGTTGGCTTTGAAGAGTGCAGACGTGTTCCCGGTCCACCGAAGAGTGTCGTGCCGAGCTCCGGAGGTAAGTATGGGGGGGTGTGTGGGGAGGCTGGGTGCGCAGTGGGTGGGTGTGGATTGTGGGAGGGGGGATTGGGAGAAGTGCCGTGGGACCGTTTTTGTTTTACAGGTGGAAAAAAAAAGACTGTGGGACGTTTGCCACGCTGGGGTGGGCTCCCAGTGTGGCAGAAGGATGGCTGGGGGGGCCGAGGAGCTGACGGGTGTTTGGGCGCCCCCGTCGTCAGACAACACGGGACATTTGCCATGCTGGGGTGGGCTCCCAGCGTGGCACCAAAGCTTTGGGGGGGGGCGTGAGGCCTACCAGTGCTGTGTGTGACAGCGGTGGTTTTCTTTGAGCGAGGACCACCGCTGTCATACAGCTCCTCCGTGGTGCAGGACCACCATGCCTGCTCAACGGGCAGTGGATTGAAAGGGAGAGGCACACCTCCAAAGTGTGCTACTCTCCCAAAACGTTCCTTGCGCATGTGCGCAAGCGAACATAAAAAGGGTTCAAAATGAGCTTGTTTGAATTATCGCCCTAACAGACTTACATCTCCGATCTGTAAAATCTCTAAAAGCTTAATTAAAGATGTACTAAGTCACATCTTGAATAACTCAGATATGGAACAGCACGGATTTAAAAAAGGCAGAGGTTGCCTGTCAAACCTGATGATTTTTTATGAAAGCACTAGTTCATTAGTATATTACAGAATACCGTGTGATATCATATTTTTGGATTTCAGTAAGGCATTTGACACCAAGCCACACTGGGCCTTAGAAATAAAGTTACAAAACTTAAAAATTAATATGTACATTATTACTTGGACTAAAAATTGGTTATCAAATTGTATGCAGAGAGTATGTATAAATGGATGTCTATCTGACATTGGCAATGTGACCAGTGGAGTACCTCAGGGCTTAGTGCTCGGTGCTAGTTTATTTCAGGCTTTTATTTCAGATTTAACATCCAACTGCCTATCTACGTCTACTAAGTATGCAGATGACATAAAGATTGGAGGTCCATGTGTAAGTGTAGATACTCTGACATAATCCAGTGGGATTTAGATAAAATCTGTGAATGGGTTGCCTTGTGGGGCATGAAATTAAACAACTCTAAATGCAAGGTTATGCATCTGGGTCATACTAATCCATTTAAGACATATATGTTAGGACAATATCAACTCAGTGAAACTACTGATGAAAGAGACCTGGGTATAACAATTTCAAATAATATGGATTTTTCAAATCATATAAATAAATCAGTGAATAAAGCAAATAGGGTTGTGTGGTCTATTAAACATAATGGCCCAGATATTCAAAAGGGTTGCGTATGGCGCAACAGTGCTGTGCCATGCGCAATGCACTGATGCACCCCGGCACGATATTCAAAAGGGAAAAGTGCGTGGCACAAATCCCAATGCGCCGGAGCGCATCAGTAATGTATGCAGGCACAGGTAGGGGGGCATGCCCATGCATACTCTGCACAGCCCGCTATTCAGCCTGGGATGTGCAGAGCCATGCATGTGCAACCCCTACCTGCATCAGCACAAAGTTGATCCCAAAAAAAAAGGAATAACTGATGGTCACCCACAGGTGAGCTGCCGCAGTGCAGGGCTCAACACGGCAGCTGCCACCTGTGGGTAGCCACTCGAGTTCTGGCTGCACCTGGCAGAGCCCCCCCCATGCCCGATCGCGGGCAACTGGGAAAAGAAATAAGAAAGTCCAATATCCCTGGTGGTCCAGTGGACCGCTGCCTGCCAATCGCGGGCTAAGTAAGTAAATGTTATCCCCAAAATCCCTGGTGGTCCAGTGGACCGTTGTCTGCCCAATTGCGGGCATCTGTATAAAATAAGAACGAAGTCAAATATCTCTGGTGGTCCAGTGGACCGCTATCTGCCTGATCGCGGGCATTTGTAATTACAAATAGAAATATGTGTTTATCCCTGGTGGTCTAGGGTACTCCCCTCCCCACCCACACACGACCCAATGCCCGCTCCCCGGTGAGGCGGGCAGGTGGCAACACCACCCGCCTGCCACCCGCTGCCCGCAGACTGACACCTCGGTAGGGCTGCCGCCCATTGGTTCTGGCGTGAGCCAATGGGCATGCAACCTATGCTACTACACATTCCAGATATGTGAATGATTCATTCATATCTGGAATGTAACAATATGACAGGAGCTGCATGCCCACAGCTCCGCTGTGAACCAATGAGCGTGCAGCTACTGGTATCGATCGATGGTGGTGAGCGGCCGGCAGGAGTGGTGCTACCGCCCGCTGGCTGACCCGGAAGGAGTGGGGCAGTGGGGCTCAATGGATGGGTGGGGAGGGGGTACCCTAGACCACCAGGGATAAACACATATTTCTATTTGTAATTACAAATGCCCACGATTGGGCAGATAGCGGTCCACTGGACCACCAGGGATATTGGACTTCATTCTTATTTTATACAGATGCCCATGATCAGGCAGACAAGGGTCCACTGGACCACCAAGGATATTAGGACATATTTCTGTTTTTATACAAATGCCCGCAATCAGGTTGCGGGGCCGTCGGCCCCCAACGGCTGCTGCCTGGCAGGGTTCCAGGTGCAAGTCACCGGGGATCGGTGCACCTGCATGCAAATGGGGCCATAATGACATGCAAATGGCCCATGTGCGCCTTGCATACATTATGGCCCCATTTGCATGTCAAATTTTGAATATCATGGTTGCTCTGCATGGCTCAATGGAACTTGCCATGGAACTTGCCAACTTAAGCCATGGAATAGCCTACCATTACAAATTATTATTAGTAAGGATAAAGAACAATTTAAAGCAAGGTTGGATAAATATTTATTATCCATTAAATCTTTGACATATTATCAATCTGGATAGTATGTGAGCATTTATGGGCCAACATGCTCGCTTGCTTTTTATGTACCTTAGTATGAACCTTTGCTGGTGCTTTTCTAAGGCACTCTCCCATCTTGCCAAAGTCAGCCCTCCTGGCATGCGAACTGCACGTGCACAGGAATACTGGCAAATTCAGTTACATTTCAGTCAAAAAACATAACATAAAAGTTCCCTTGCCTTAAAGTGCTTTCCATAAGCCAGGCACTCCCCTGTTTGAGTCCCTCTGGAAAAAAAAAAACAACTATTAGTGATCAGGGCACACAGCTCAGCACCATGGACACAGGGGGGAAGGAGGTATGCACAAGTCCCTTCACAAAAGAAAGGGTCCTACAAGCGCTTGCCAAGTTCAGGGTGGACAAGGCAATGGGACCTGATAGCATACATCCCAGGGTACTAAGGGAGCTAAGGGTGGAACTAGCAGAGCCATTATTAGAACTGTTTAGTGAGTCTCTGAGCACAGGAGAGGTCCCAGAAGACTGGAGATGGGCTCATGTGATCCCACTCCACAAAAGTGGTAGCAGGGAGGAGGCAGAGAAATACAGATCAGTCAGTCATACCTCAGTAGTGGGCAAGATTATGGAGGCACTCATTAAGGAAAGGATAGTGCAATACCTGGAATTCATAGGAGCACATGATCCAAGACAGCATGGGTTTACAACAGGAAGGTCCTGTCAAACTAATCTCATAGATTTCTTTGACTGGGTAACCAGAGTGGTGGACCAAGGGGGTGCAGTTGATGTCACCTACCTTGGCGTCAGCAAAGCTTTCAATACTGTTCCACATAGAAGACTGATTAATAAGCTGGGTAGGCTCGGGATGGGTCAGAAGTTGGTCAACTAGGTGGCAAACTGGCTGGCAGGCGGAAAACAGAGAGTGGTGGTAAATGGTATACAATTAGAAGAGATGCAAGTCACAAGTGGGGTACTTCAGGGATCAGTTCTGGGGCCAGTCCTCTTCAATATCTTCATCAGTGACATTGCAGATGGACTGGAGGGTAAGGCTTGTCTGTTTGCAGATGACACCATGATCTGCAACAGAGTAGATGATCCAGATGGGGTGGGCAGAATGAGAAGAGATCTGGATAAATTGGTAAAATGGTCGGAAGAGTGGCAACTTGGGTTTAATGCAAAGAAGTGCAACATCATGCACATAGGGAAGAGAAACCCTGAAGCCAGCTATAGGTTGGGAGGGGAGTTGCTGGCAATCACAAGGGAAGAAAGAGACTTGGGCATCATCATCACAGATGACCTTAAATCATCCAAGCAGATCACTAAAGCAGTAGGTAAGGCTAGAGGGATGTTGAGGTGCATTAGTAGGGGTATCGCAAGTTGTAAGAGGGAGGTAATAATCCCTCTTTACAAGACACTGATTAGGTCCCATCTGGAGTACTGCATGCAGTACTGGTGGCCACACCTGCACAAGGACATTAACAAAATGGAGGCAGTCCAGAGAAGGGCAACCAAAATGATGCAGGGACTGCATCAAAAAACATATGAGGACAGATTAACGGAGCTCAATATGTATATCCTAGAGCAAAGGAGGGAGAGAGGTGATGTGATTGAAACATTCAAACATCCTAAGGGCATTAACAAGGTGAAAGAGTCTAACATGTTTCAATATAAGAAAAATAGCAGGACAAGGGAACATAGCATGTGATTAGAGAGAGGCCAATTAAGTTGTAATGTGAGGAAGTTCTTTTTCACAGAAAGGGTGGTGGGTGCATAGAATGGCCTACCTCAGGATGTGGTGGATATGAATAGAGTGCAGGGTTTCAGACAGGCATGGGACAGGCATAAGGGAGTGTAACCCAGGGCCGGTATGCCGCTTGAATATGACAGCAATACCAGGTGGGCTGGGTTTGGGGAGGAATAGGTCACTCGGCACAAAGGCTAGGTTTGGCTACTCTGCACAGGGGCACCCAAGTAATTCCAAACACAGGAAGCAATAACTGTAATGTCCAATACCAGAAGTGGGATTCTAAAGTGTGGCTTTTTATTCACATCCAAACAGAATAAACAAAGCATAGATGGACCCCCATGATGCTACATTCCTGGTAATGCAGATTAAAAGAGACTAGAACACTTCCTCAACACTTTAGCGCTTAGGCTCTGAACCCACTGGACACACAGCCTGGACTTGCACGCTGCTTTGGGTTACACAGCCTGAACTTGTACACTGTTCTGGGTTTCCCTGGCTCACCTCCCTTGCCGGCCACTTGGACACCTTCCATACTTCATGGAAACATTTTCTGGTGGCTCCCTAAACCATATAAGAGCATCTCAGCTCCATCAGGGAATTCTTCCTTTCAATCTCACATCTGGGTACTTTCCTCAGGCACTGGCCAAGTACCTGAGAGAAAGTAAAAGGCGTCTCAGAGCAAATCCGTAGAGGTGAATTTGGTTACTACTGATGGGGGGTCTCCCACCTCTCACTCCCACAATTCATACCCGGCCATTTCTCTGGACAGTAAACACCTCATCCTGTAAAGCTTTGCAATGTAGATTCTTGCTAAATGTATTTCACATTCCATCTACTTGTCTTGCTTCCCATTTATGCTGGACTTGAACATACTTTTAAGTGGCATTGTCCATTACTCTAGACCCCCCACTGAGTTAAGCAGTCCAATCCCCAATTTCCTTTACTCTTTGTGCTGGACTTGAACATACATGAATTAAGTGGCAATGTCCATTACTCTAGACCTCCCACAGATTAAGCAGTCCAATCCCCACTTTCCAACTGTACTTGGCTGTCTTTTCCTGACCCCACAGTAACAGTCCCTTTAGTTTCCTTCTGTTCAGGTGAAAAACACTTGACCCTTTTTCAGAGCGAACTCACCCTTTGGTTGCAGGCGCCCCACAGGCATTTCCTCCACAAGGAATTTCTCTCTCAGAGCTTCTGGTGCCTTAGCACAACTTGAACAGGCAGCTTCTTTACCTTAACTGGACCCAGGGGAGTTGCCCCTGAAAAACAGGCAAAAACCTTCCCCCATCCCCTCGGGCATGGGGCTCTTGAATCATTGAAAGTGGTCTCCCCCACTTCAATTACCAGTTCCTGTGTTCCTCTTCAGGTGGAAACACACACCTTACCAAAAGTAGCTCTAAAACAGAGCTTAAAGCTCTGAGAGCCTGTACACACTCAGCTGTACTACTGTCTCTCACTCAGACTGCACACAGACTGACTTCAAAATACCCAACGTTCTACACTAACCTCCAACTGCAACATTCCAGTGTGGCTTATGCAGCTGCGAAAGGTCTATAATGATGTCATCCCTCAGTCTTAGCTGAGACTGAGAACAGAGTGAGACAGTGTGAAATCCATTTAACTGGAGTTTCACAAGCTGCCTTCCTGCCTACTACTAGGTCTTACTGGGATTCTAGTAACCCCAGGTAGCGGGAGTTACACTCACCCTGGGCCAGGAAAATGACTGTCCGCAGTCATTAATCACCCAGCTCAGGCCATCTCGCCCCATGTGTTGACTATAGGGAGATAGCGTTACCTTCTCCCCTATCATGTGCCAGCACAGGCAGACAACACTAGGGGCCTAGAGGCCTTTGGCTGACGCATCAGCCTCTACTGTACCCGCTGACTACAGGTACCTAGTGGCTCCGGTAGAACTGCCCAGATCATAGCCCTAATAGATCAGCACTGTGGCCCCTACAGCTGTTCAGGACCAAAGCCTGTCTATCCCCCCAGCCCTCTAGGGAAAACCTGTCTGCCTCTAACTCAAATCCCAAAACAAAACAAACAGGGGATCTCCCCGACCCTGGACACCATGCAACCACACACCAGGAACTAATACCATACCATTGCATTACTCCCACATCCCCCACAACCATACCTGTGGAAGAAAAAGGTTACACACAGTAAAAACAACAACAGCAGTACTTTAAATACTACACTCTAAAGTACTAGTGAGGAACTCCGATGAGTCCCTCCTCCTCTTCTTGTCTTCTTTTCTATCTTCTTCAGGAACACCTGCAAGAAAAAAGAAAGACAACACACACTCCTAATCTGCATACACAGTCTATCTAAAACCCCTACCATCAAAACACTGGAGAATCCCAAAAATATATTTTTTTTTTTTTTTTTTTGAAAAGGTAGAAAAACAGTATAAACATTAGAAAACAGTAGAAAACAATGACATTATTTACAATACACATATTTGGGGGATGGAGTACCCTAAAAGTCCCATCTAGTGACCACAGTGCTCAAAGGCTAGTCCATTAAAGAGTCTCTCCTGGGCCGGAGCCCGGTGAAGCATAGTTCTAGCAGGCCAAAGTCCCGAAGGGGAGAGTCTTTGAGGACAGTTCAAACATCTAGAGTCTGCTAGTGTAGGGTGTGTACTGCAATGTCATAAGAATAGAAAGATCTGGACTTACCAGTCCCTTGTAGAATGAAAACAGCACCAACCTGGTCCTCAGCTGAAGACTCTCTCTGGCAGCATTCTTCTGATACAGTTGGGCGGACATCTTCTGGGAATGACAGGAGGACACTTCTGAAAACTGCCGAGCTGATGTCATCTCTGGAGATGGAACCTTGGAACAAGAACAAAAAGGAAAACAGTTGGTCTGACGTCATCCGATTACCAGGCGATGAATCAGGATACAGCTGGGCTGGCATCCTCTCTGGATCTGAAGTCATCTGGTGGGTCAGTCGATGGATTCTGGAAAGTCAGTACACTGTAGAACTGATGAATGAGGGGCACCTGAGTCCTGGACGTCCATACTGGCGGAACAACAAAGACAATACAATGGCTGGAGAGGCAGCACTGGCTACCACTGCTCTGTTTTCCATTTGGTAGGCATGGGCACATTCACAGGGAGGTCTTTACATTGTGTGCTTTAGCAGGGGCAGGCGCTGAATTATTACCCCATCTGAGCACATAATTCACACTATGGAAGGTTTCACGTCCCTCTCCTTCCACTATTCAAACAGTGTCCATTAACAGTGTTCTGCCTCTTTTCCACTGGCTGTATTTGTAGTGAAACATTCTGTTCCTGACATGCTTGTTTGCACCAGGATGCACACATTTCATTGCTTCTGCCCAAATCCAGGATTTCCTGTTGTTCTCAATCTCCTCCCAGACTCTCCGAGGAAAGGTAGGAAAGGACATCCCATAGATTTCATTCGCCTTCCTATGAACCAGTCTCTCCTCTTTAGTAGCTTTGGTCAACTTGAGATCTCTGGCCTGGCTTGGGGGTGGCCAGTCCTGGTTCTGCCAGCTACGCATTCTCAAAGACACAAAAAATGGATCCCTGACTTCTTGCACAGCCAGGGCAGTGGAATCACCACTTTCTTCCATGCATTTCTCTGAGGCAAGAGCTTGAGGCTGTGTACCAGTTCCTTTTTCACAAGGCCACATAGGTTCCCCTTCTTCTTCTTCTTCTTCTTCTTCTTCCTCACTGAGAATCTATGCCCAGGAATGAGCAGTCGTCCTCACTCCTGAGACTATCCACTCTTCGCTGGGCGTGGAGGTCGAAACCTCCCACTCAAAGGTCTCCCTCATCTCATCTTTTCCTATGAGACTTGGGCTAGACCCCCCTCTCCAAGGGTCTACTGATGCTCTTCCTGAATTGTCTCTCTGCGATCCAGAATCCAAAACATCAGCACATTGTTCTGTCTGTAAATCTGCACCCTCTAGCTTTGTGCCACACTCCCCCGAGGGGCCTTCTCCAACAGGCTCTGCCTGGTGCTGTGTGCTGCCAATTGCAGATTCTTGAACTTTTGTCCATGTGGGAGCCAAACAAATCTTGGGTGCTTTAAATAAACCATATTTCTCTAGGCACCCAGAACAGTGAGGTACCATGAAGATGTCCCTTCCAACATTTATGCACATTAAACATACTTGCACTGGAGGTCCAGGATTCCCCACATGAGGAGGCAGTCATCCTCCATAGTAACATCTCTCAATGTCCCTTAACTTGTTTACTTCTACTGCTGCCACAGCCCGGGCATGATCCGGGTAGCGGGCTAGTCCTGAGGCCATGACTGCAGAGAAAAACAAACAAACGCTCACTGTTATTGAAAGTCCCACATCACTGAACACTTTCTTTCACTTACAAAATGGCTCCTCTGCTGCTATGTTTACATTACTATCCCACCCTGTAATGGCGGCGGCAGGACTCCTACGCATCAACATTCTGAAACTGGGTCAAGCCACTGCGCATCCGATTTACACACTCTACTAATAACTTTGCTCAAACTGCACAAACTTGCACTGTTCTTTTCTCTAGCACATTTATATGATTTACCATGGAGTTTACACTTGCTGAAGACATTGCTGTAGCTCACAATCCCTTAAAACCTCAGTATTTCAAGCACAGGATTACCTGTAACTCTTGTTGCATGTCTTGATACAACTCACAGTCTCTTGCATGGCTTTGAAACTTACACTGACGCTGAACCCATAACTATGCTCACAGTCGATGGCTTAAAAGGCTTGCTTTTGCTGGTAAACTTAACACAGGCTTTGAATGCAAAGCGACTACACTGCTGCACACAGATTCAGCTGGCTTTTGGCAAAAATCACTTGTTTGAGCAATTATTTCTGTTGGTACTCACTGTTATCAGTAGCTGTTTGCTGCAATGGAAAATGGCCTGCAGCCAATCTTGGAGGCCTCTGAACAGAAGCGGGTTGGCAGTCCTGGCAATTGTCCCTCTGAACACCACACTCACAGTCCAGTCGATCGAGATGTGGGTTGAGCCCAAATTTAAACAGAAAAATCAGTCTTTTACTCTTTTTACAGCACTTTCAGTCACCGCGAGACTCCTCCTGTAAGCCAGTATGCACACTCCACTCACACTCCCTCTCGAATGCTGGGCAGTCGCTGTAGAGCTGGCTTGGGGGCGGGACTGATTGCAGTCTCACCAATCACACGACACCATGCAAATGCGCCTCTTTCCTCTCGAGTGCTCTTCTCCTCACGGCAATTGTCGAGCAGGCAAATTTAAACTGCAAAACCACACTTTTTTTTTCCTCGACTGACTCCACGGTGGGAGCCCATTTCAACCATTTTTCATGGCCATTAACACAACAAGTCTCTGAATTCACTCAGAAAGCATTTCCAATGTCCATGGTACAATTTTCCTTTTGCTACCCCTAGTTTTCCACACTTTTCTTTGTCACAACAGTTTTAAAAAGCTGGCAAACGCTGTAAATTTTGATGCAGGACAAGGATATACTCTCTCAGGCTTTACTGCTCTTTGGTAAACAGTTGGAATTTTAACAGCAGCACATGGACAACAGCACACAGTGGCACATTAGTTAACCTTGCTTAAGATTTTTGGGCTACCCAGTGCTAGATAACCAAAACACTAGCCCTTTTCCCAAGCACCTTTCTTGCATTCCTCCCTAAATTCCAAAACCCAAATCCTCAGCGGTGCCTCCATTTTTGTAACCCAGGGCTGGTATGTCGTTTGAATCTGACAGCAATACCAGGTGGGCTGGGTTCGGGGAGGATAGGTCACTCGGCACAAAGGCTAGGTTTGGCTACTCTGCACAGGGGCATCCAAGTAATTCAGAACACAGGAAGCAATAACTGTAATGTCCAATACCAGAAGTGGGATTCTAAAGTATGGCTTTTTATTCACATTGAAACAGAATAAACAAAGCATAGATGGACCCCCATGGTGCTACACTCCTGATAATGCAGATTAAAAGAGACTAGAACACTTCCTCAACACTTTAGCCCTTAGGCTCTGAACCCACTGGGCACATAGCCTGGACTTGCACGCTGCTTTGGGTTACACAGCCTGAACTTGTACACTGTTCTGGGTTTCCCTAGCTCAGCTCCCTTGCCGGCCACTTGGACACCTTCCATACTTCATGGAAACATTTTCTGGTGGCTCCCTAAACCACCTAAGAGCACCTCAGCTCCATCAGGGAATTCTTCCTTTCAATCCCATGTCTGGGTACTTTCCTCAGGCACTGGCCAAGTACCTGAAAGAAAGTAAAAGGTGTCTCAGAGCAAATCCGTAGAGGTGAATTTGGTTACTACTGATGGGGGGTCTCCCACCTCTCACTCCCACAGTTCATACCCGGCCATTTCTCTGGATAGTAAACACCTCATCATGTAAAGCTTTGCAATGTAGATTCTTGCTAAATGTATTTCACATTCCATCTACTTGTCTTGCTTCCCATTTATGCTGGACTTGAACATACTTTTAAGTGGCATTGTCCATTACTCTAGACCCCCCCACTGAATTAAGCAGTCCAATCCCCAATTTCCTTCACTCTTTGTGCTGGACTTCAACATACTTGAATTAAGTGGCAATGTCCATTACTCTAGACCTCCCACAGATTAAGCAGTCCAATCCCCACTTTCCAACTGTACTTGGCTGTCTTTTCCTGACCCCACAGTAACAGTCCCTTTAGTTTCCTTCTGTTCAGGTGAAAAACACTTGACCCTTTTTCAGAGCGAACTCACCCTTTGGTTGCAGGTGCCCCACAGGCATTTCTTCCACAAGGAATTTCTCTCTCAGAGCTTCTGGTGCCTCAGCACAACTTGAACAGGCAGCTTTTTTCCCTTAGCCGGACCCGGGGGGGTTGCCCCTGGAAAACAGGCAAAAACCTTCCCCCAACCCCTCAGGGATGGGGCTCTTGAACCATTGAAAGCGGTCTCCACCACTTCAATTACCAGTTCCTGTGTTCCTCTTCAGGTGGAAACACACACCTTACCAAAAGTAGCTCTAAAACAGAGCTTAAAGCTCTGAGAGCCTGCACACACTCAGATGTACTACTGTCTCTCACTCAGACTGCACATAGACTGACTTCAAAATCCCCAATGTTCTACACTAACCTCCAACTGCAACATTCCAGTGTGGCTTATGCAACTATGAAAGTTCTGTAATAATGTCATCCCTAAGTCTCAGCTGAGACTGAGAATAGAGTGAGACAGTGTGAAATCCATTTAACTGGAGTTTCACAAGCTGCCTTCCCTGCCTACCACTAGGTCTTACTGGGATTCTAGTAACCTTAGGTAACAGGGGGGTTACAGGAGCAATACAGATGAGTATGAATAGACAGGCCATTGACAGAGCACAGGCCTATGGCACATTCATAAGGTAGAAAAAATGGGCAGACTGGATGGGCCTTGCAGTCCTTATCTGTTGTCAGCTTCTATGTTTCTATGTTTCTAGTGATACTCTGCTAAAGTAAAGTAGTTAAAACTGAGGCTAAATTGATTCCCAAAGGCAGAGTATCATTCTGAACAACAGTAGCTCTACAGTCTATGCAAGATACAATAAAAACAGTTTTTTTAATGCCCCCTTGCAACAGCTCTGAGAATTCTGCTGAGAAGTGGCATGGTCCAGCTCTTCGTACCTGACTTGGGCTCTGTGTGTGCTTCTCTGTTGTTTGGAGTGTTTTTGGGGGTGGGGGTTCCAAGTGGGGTTTGCTTTGGGCTCCGTGTGAGCTCTGCTGTTGTTTGGAGTGTTTGTGGAGATGGGGGTTCTAAGTGAAGCCTGCTTTGGGCTCTATGTGTGCTCCGCTGTTATTTGGAGCATTTGTGGGGGTGGAGGTTCTGCGTGGAGACTGCTTTGGGCTCTGTGTGTGCTCCACTTTTATTTGAAGTGTTTGTGGGGGTGGGGGTTCTGAGTGGAGCCTGCTTTGGGCTCCGTGTGTGCTCTGCTGTTGTTTGGAGTGTAACACATAGAGGAGTCTACCATCTTTACAAAAAACAAAATGGGCCCTAAATTAAGGGAATATGAAAAAGATTTAAAGCAGCAACAAGCTAGTAAAGCCTCCCAAAACATATCTGGAGAACAATCAAGTATATCTGCCATATCAGAAGAACATGAAAATTTGCAGATACCAGAGGGATTTGCTTTTTCTTTTGTTCCCAAAATTACAGAGCATGGATATGAAACTGAGGACTTAGATAAACAAAATTTGGAGGAGAAAAATGAAATAAAAGAATGCTTGAAGCAACTATATACAGAATTTTAAAGATGCTTTTCAGGTATGGAAGAAAAAATGGACAAATTAATAGGCAATAAAAGATACAAGAAGTGAAATTAACCTAATGCATGATAAAATTGCAGAACTAGAAACCAGAGTTTCTGATGTAGAAAACTGTGTACTGCAGTTAGAAGGGAAATTTGAAGGTCAAACAAAAGAACTGCAAGAGACGAAAGAGAAAGTGAAGGATTTGGAATGGAGATCTCACAGGAATAATTTAAAAATGCTAAATATTCCTGAAAAAAGTGAAGGCACCGTCAAGATATAAATAGATTCTTGGATGAATGGTTGACTGCTATAATGGGAGAGGACAGAATTTAAATTGACAGAGCACACAGAACACCAGCACACATTTCTAATATTGTACAAAAGCTATCCATGAGTGATTTATGTGCATTGAGTACATTTTTAAGATTGAGAAAAGTGCTAATAATTGCTAGAAGGAAAGGGATATATATACATAAGCAATAGGTGCTGTTTTTTTCCAGATTTAGGTCCTAACATCTATAAAAAAAAAAAAGAAACTGTTTAATCATCTGAAAACTTTACTAGGGGAAAACAATGTAAGATTCCAACGTTTAATGCCTAATAACTTAAAGATTTTCCATCAAGGGAGATACAAGATTTTTGAGGATGTAAAGTGCACAGAAAACTACATAAAAGAAATATTGGGCCGATATTATGGTATAAATAAAAATCAATCAAGAAATAAAAGCATGGACACGTCTGTAGCTAGGATAGAAGCAGAATCAGAGAAGGCTGAAAAAGCAAAGGAAGCAGAAAATGCTTCAAATCCTGAGGACAATGTACAAAGAAAGGAAGATCAAGAAAAGGAACAAAAAAAGGATATTCATGCAAAAACAATGACAGGCACCGATAATGAAATAAAGACCAATCAAGTTTAAATCAGGAAGACCTAGAACTTTTGGAAAGTTTAAAGTTGATGAAATCAAAGAAAAGCTGAGTCACTAGATGGATATTTACTGTTTGAGGGGGGGATCGACTCTTAGCTCTTCAAGCTGAGAAAGGAGTTAGTGCCTACTTGGCAATAAGAAAATAGGGCATTAGAGTCTTTAGGAATTCTACTGGCTCTGACTGAGCATTCTGTAAAGAATGAGGCAGATAGCATTGTGTTTGAAAATCTTTTCTGCTTTTATAATGTAAAAAAGAGAGCAGGGAAGGGCAAGGGAAGCTAGAGATAGGGTTTCTTTTTTGGATTAAGTAAAGAACGTAGCAGGAGTAAGCTAAAAGTGCAAGGATTAAAACAAATAATGAAGATAAGGATAAGACTAGTTCTCAGGAATAAATACTGAAATAACCAAAAATGCAGAAGGAATTAAGAATTGTAACTTGGAACATAAACACATTTAATAATCCCATAAAATGGAAAAAAATAACAAGACACATAAAACAAAAAAACAGACATCATGTTTACAAGAAACACATTTAAAAATTAATGAAGCAGTAAAAATAGATACAATTTTTTGGGGGGAGGTAATACATTAATTGTATACATCTAAATCAAGGGGTACTGTTATTTTAGTACAAAAATATTTAAATATAGAAATATTGAATAGCCATATTGACCAAGAAGGCAGATTTGTAATCATATCTATGAAGCAATATGGTAAAATTATGGCTGTTGCAGCTGTTTATGTTCCGCCTAGTAAGGCGTTGACCTTTTTACCTAAATCATTTCTGGCATTATCTGTTTTTTCATAGCCCTATATTATAGCGGGTGATTTTAATTTGGCAATCAATCCAAAATTAGATACAACAGCTAGAAATAGAGATTATAATAAAAGAGAGGCTGCTATTTTATTGAACAGGATGGAAGATCTGGCAATTACAGACTTCTGCTGAATTTCATACCCAGATAAAAAAGAATTTTCATATTATGCATCAAGATTCAAATTTTATTCAAGAATAGATATGATGTTGGGTTCTTCTGTACTGCATCAGAATATTGTAGAAATGAAGGATGATCCCATTATACTAACAAATCATGCACCATTGTGTTTGGCCTTAGCGTCCAGAGATATCACCTCTAGCCATTTTTGGAAAATGGATCCATTACTTTTAAAAGACCAAACTTTTATAGAGAGAGTAAAACAGGAAACTCAAGAATACTTTCAACATAACACAAATAACAAAGTATCAGATAATATAATTTTGAATGCATACAATCAGTAATAAGAGGCATAACAATTGCTAGTTCATCTACTAGGGAAAAAAAACAAAAGGAGAAATCAAAAGAGCTAGAAAAATGTTTTGGATGTACAACAGAAATGTGGTACAGCTAATAACACACTCGTCTCTGAGGCCGGGAGATCAGAGGGCTGTGGGTTCAGTTCCCACATCTGGCACTTAGGTTAATGTCCTAGTACTGACACTGTAGTGCAGCATGAGAGGGGTGCTGCACTTCTGAGGTGCCGTCTTTCGGATGAGACATTAAACCGAGGTCTCATCTGCCTGGATTGGTGGTAGTCCAGGTGGATGTTAATGATCCCATGGCACTTATCGAAAAAGAATAGGGGAATTTCCCCGGTGTCCTGGCCAAATTTCCCTCATTCACTAAACATACCACCAACAGCTTAATCTGGTTCAAGGTCAGTTGGCATTCATCTGTATCTCCCTCCCCCGGGTCGTGCCTGAAAATAGGGAGGATTTGTCCAGTGCACTTACCGGTCAACAAAATAAAAATAAATAATGTATACTTAAAAGCATTAACAAAATACAACAAGCATTTGTCAATGCCAAATGTTGTCTTGCTGGCATTGGCATTAGTAGTGTGGGAGTTAGAGAGATGCATAGGGAATGGCAGTAAAGTATTGAACTGATGCCAACCCCCCCCCGCAACCTGCAGAGACTGACAGGCATTGGGATGTGCCTTTGGGTCATCAGCCATAACGTTCACGTCATTTCACCTCACCCTGCCCTGCAGACACTGACAAGTGTCACAGTGTGCCTTAGATCGTCGGACCTTAGGATCACCCCATTCCATAGGAAATATGCTGAGATGGGTGCAGTATAGGACAATGGGGTGAACTTTGGGGCGAAGAGTGCAAGGCACACCTCAATACCTGTCACTGGCTGCAGGGTGGGAGTGAGTGGAATGGCATGAGCATTACACCGACTATCCCAAGTCACACCCTGACACCTGTCAGTCTCTACAGGATGTGTTACGATTGGGAACCGTAATGCCCTGGGAGTTTGTTGGTATTTTCACTCCAAATTTTCAACATGGGCTTTTTGTGACCCCACCTCATGGACAGTGGCACTATCAGTTCATTAGCTGAAAGGTGATTTTGCACAGCGACTGCGCCATTTGGCGCCACAGGTGTAAAAATACATTTTGGGCAGGATGTGAAAAATGACAGCTATACTGTTCATGAGGAGGTGTAAGAAAATGGCAATGCTGAAAATCTGGAGCAAAAATATGAACAATTGTTGAAGTTACGTGCATGTGTGGAAACTGCACAATGCACGCTCATAACACAGTCATTTTTGGAATTTTTCACCAAATTTGCAACATAGGCTTCTTGGGACTCCCCCTCACGAACAGTGGCACTTTCATTTTGTTAATCAGTCCTGAAAGGTGATTCCATGCAGTGACCACGAAATGACCTTTCGGGACCGAATGACAAGATCACAGTGCATGTGTTCATGAGGTGGGGTCCCAAGAAACCCATGTTAAAAATATGGAGTCAAAATTCAAAACAAATGCCTGAGATATCCACCTAAGTTGAACCCCCCCTCCCATTGATGCCACTATACAGCTTACCGACATTTCTTCATTTTGCAGTTCGGCTTTGAAAAGTCCAGACATGTTCCCACTCCATTGAAGATTGCAGTGCTGGACCTTCAGAGGTAAGTATGGGGTGGATGGGGAGTGTGGGGAGGTGGGGTTTACAGAGGGTGGAGTGCGGGTTGGGGGAGGGCACCGCTGACAACGAAGGACCATTTCCTTTTTACAGGTACAAAAAAAAAAATGTCACAGGACCATTTTCTTTCTTTACAGGTGAAATAAAACAAATGCTGGGCACACTGGGGTAGGTTCCCAATGTGCCCCATGACTTTTAGGGTTGATGTTGGCCACACTAGGGTGGGCTCCCAGTGTGCCACACAATGGTGGTGGGGCAGGGGCAGGAACATGCCGACCCGATCGGCTTTCTGTGAGTGGCAGCACACTAGGGTGGGCTCCTAGTGTGCCAGACAATGTGGGGGGGGGGTGGCGAACATGCCGACATGGGGATTGCACCCCCAATGTCCTCTTTCTTTGGGGATTGTGTGCCACCGACACGTTTATTGAAATGTTTCACCAGGAAAGGCACATATGGGAGGCGTATCATCTGTGCCGCTGCATGACAAACTTGTCTCTGATTGCAGCGGCACATTTCTTTCAAGTTGGTGGCACTTTACATAATACTTGTGTCAGCACTAGCATGCTGGCTAATTGAGAATGAGGGACTCACCTACTAAAGCATGCCTTGCATTCACCAAAACTGACACACCTCTGCATTTCTGCTACTACCACAAGATGTTACTTGTGTGTGTGCAAGATAACATAAACAGAACTGTGCAAACAAGAAACACAACATATAAAAATTGTGAGAAAAAACACATGCTGAGGGAGGACTTTGAAAAATGTATAGTGAAGAAAATGACCATGATTTAAACACATATTGTGACTTTTCTGAGCAATGCAATTTCATAAATATTTTTGAATAATTATATGGAAATGGAAGACATTTTGGGGAGGAAGTGGTAAGTGGAGGGAGCTGTGGAAAAAGGTGAGGTAGCGCAAGGACAGGACTACATTTACCTTGCCTTGCTCTTCTGTAATGCCTCAGCTGTGTTAGCAGCGTTATTCTGACTCCAGACAGCATGGCTGACACCCAAGCTCAACAACCAGTCCTCCATGATCTGAACACCACATGCTGATGCCACTGAACAAAATGCTGCTTCACAAACCTACATGCAGCAATAACTCACTGAGATCTAGGACCCTTCAACACATGGCTGGTGCTCCTTGCTGGGCTGAGACTAGACCAAGGGCTCTAATACCTGTCCTCTATGGGCAAGTCTTGCAAGGCAACTGACACCCTTACCAGAGTCCTGGCCTGTGCATAGGATTATGGAGCCCGAGCTTAGTTTGACTTTGTTGCTGTGGCAGTAGTTTCCCTTTGACCTAGGACAAATGCCTGTCGTGGTTTGGCCGCTTCTGTAGTGAAGCCAGAAACGACTAGGAAAATATGATTGTGCCTTTTATAGTGAGTTCAGGCATTTATTTATTTATTTATTTATTTAAATGTTCCACCAGGATGGCATACTGAGCAAAATTGCTCATTTACAGATGCGACCTGGGGGTTAGGGGGAAAGGGGAATATCGGTTACAATAATGAAAGGAAACTGCAATGTTTTTACAGTATAGAAGGTAGCAGTTACATATTTCAGGACACACATCATTAGGATTTACAATGAGACAGTTCACAATATGCGGTATTTACAACATTTTAGTAATACACCATTGGAACAGGATAATACCTTGCATTAACACAGATAATAATGACATTAGTGGAGTATATAAGAATGTAGGATTACCCTAGCAAATCATCTAGGAGGACAGCGATATGCAGTTTGCCAGTGGGTGCAACAGTTTTAGGAGAAGTTAGGGGCAGGAGTATGAATGGGAGGTGAAGTTATGTAGGAAGTAGGAAAGGGCTGAGGGTGATGTGACATTTTGGATAGAGGGTATTTTACAACTTGGGACAGCAATAAGAGAAGGCTGATTGTCCGGATGTGGTCAACTGGTGGGGGAGTGATAGGAGTTGTGGTTTGGTGTTGCGTAGTGGGTAAGGGGGTGGGGTGGGTGGTGGTAGAGTGGAGCTGAGGTAAGAGGGTAATGATCCAAACCAGAATTGGGCTATAAAAGAGGCAGAGTGCTTGAGGCATCTGGACTCAAGGGAAGGGAGTGAGAAGGCCTTGTAAAAATCACAGTAATGGATGCGTGGGGGGCAGGATAGAGCAAAGTAGCAGAAGAGGGTTTCTAGTCTGGCCAGGGTGGACTTGGGAGCAGCACTGCAGACTACATCAGCAGAGTCAAATGTGGGGAGGATCATTTTCTATGCAAGAGCACGGTGTGCCGGTAAAGGAATACAGTCATGATTATTGTATAAGGCACCACGTTTAGGGTACAGTTTCTTGATGACTGCATTTATATGTACAAAAAAAGTTAGGTGTTGGTCTAGCCAAACTCCAAGGTATCTAATGGAGGTGACATTTTCTAAAGGTGTCCCATCCAGGGTGTGGAAGATAGAGGGGGCAGAGGATTTAGAAAGTCTCTGCCTTGTGCCGAAGCCGAAGGTCATGGAGACAGTCTTTTTTCCATTTAGGAACAGCTGATTGGCATGGACCCAGTGCTGTAACATGTTAAAGTCTGGCTGCAGTATTGGTACCACTTCTGACTGGGAGATGCCAGAGGCATACATTACAGTGTCGGCTGCATACATATGTATTTTGAAGAATGAGCGAATAGCAGGTAAATCATTCAGGAATATTGAGAATAGAATTAGTCCAAGCACTGAGCCCTGTGGGACACCAGTACTAATGGGCTTGAGGGGGGCAATTTTAACTGATTGCATCCTGCCTTGTAGGTAACATTGGAACCAGGATGTAGCCTTATTGGAGAGTCTGGTGGCTGTTAGTTTTTGGAGGAACAGGGAATGTGAAACTGTGTTTAAGGCCTTTGCCAGGTCAACAAATATTGCAGAGGTGATCTGCTTCTGATCCATACTAATGAATATGGAGTCTGTAAGCCGAATTAGGGAGGTGGCAGTGGAGTGGGACTTTTGGAAGCCAGCTTGGAAAGGGGTTAAAAAGTTGGATTAGTCAAGATAGGTGGAGAGCTGGGAAAAGACTGTGTTCCTGTAATTTAGCCAGGATTGGCAGCAATGAGATTTGTCAACAATTAGCAGGGTTGGTAGAATCACCACCTTAATGTAGAGGAATGACTGTGGAGAGTTTCCACGTACTATGGACTGAAGCTAGGGAGAAAGATCAGTTTAGGAGTGTGGCTAAAGGTGAGCAGATAGTGGGGGCTGAGAGGTGGAGGAGTTAGAAATCGAGTCCATCAGGGATCTTACCCTTGCAAGGATTTAGCACAAGTAGGGGTTTAAGGGTGTCATTTGGGGAGATGGAGAAGAAAGAGAATGTGTGGATAGCATATGAATTTGGGGGTGTGAGAGTGGTAGAAGAGGAGGGTGGCAAGCAGAGAGGTAGCACAAGTGGTGAAGAAAGTGTTGAAAGTGGATGCTACATTTGGTGGTTAGATATGGTGGAGTTTCCAACCTTGAGCAGAGGTCTAGGAGGTTGAGTGGGGGGTGGGAATAGGGATTTGACAACTCTCCAAAGTTTGGAAGAATGGCTTATATTGCTGTTAAAGGAGGTGAAGAAAAATTCAGCTTTAGTGTATCTGGTGGCGGTGGTAACATGCATTTCAAAGGTAACGATATTTCAGTAGGAGTGAGTGGGAGCTGAATGCCTTATGGACTTTCCACGCTTTATCACAAGCTCACATGCAGGCCAGTAGTTCTGGAGTAACTCAAGGAAGGTGTGAACCTTTTACCCTAGTGTGTTTGAGGGGGGCATAGTGGTTCTATGTATCCAAGAATTTGGTATAGAAGTAGGTGAGGGTCTCATCTGTAGTAGGTGCAGTGGAGATGGGAGACCAGTCAGTGTTGATAAGATCTGCTAGGACAGGGGTTAGGTTTAAAGATCAAAATGAGCATAGCATTAGCAATTGGAGGGGGACTTTAGACCAATGGGTCTTGCGTACACAGTATATCATGTGATGATCACTGAGGGAGGCAGGGAGAATACCAGGTTCAATTATGTGGTGTGGATGAGAGGTAAGGGCCCAGTCAATGAGGGAGTGTTTATGAGATTTGTAATTGAGACAAATAGGTTCAGTAATGAGTTGGGTTAGATTTAAGGATTTGATATCTCAGCAGGTTTTACTATGGGTAGGTGACAGCTAGTTGATATTGAAGTCATCTAATATATATAGCTCACCTGAGGTAGCGTGTGTGGTGATGGTGGAGATGAGCTCATTGACAGCTGAGTTGGGGAGACCAGGGTGGCAGTATGCACCAGCTGTACACTGTATATAGGTAGTGTACGGGGTATGGAGATTTTAACAAGAAGTTTGAAAGTGGAGGGAGAGGAGATAGAGAATACAGGGGAAAACTGGAGATTAAATGAGTGATATATGGCTGTGCCTAACCTTCTGATGGCCTGTCTTGGCGAATGATGGAGTAGCCAGGACTATGCAGGGTATTATTGTGTATTTTAGAAGAGATCCGGGTTCTACAGAGAAAATTATCACATTCAGCAAAAATTATGTAATAAGTAGATGATATGATGAAGCAGTTCTTAATTCAGATAAACATTCATAACTAACATAACTAAAAAACCCAACATTAGAACAACTTGTAACACGTTCTGAAACAAGTATCTGTAAACATATTTGGAAGGTGCATGGCATAGTCTAATGAATTTGGCATACTACAGTATCCTTCCCAGCTTAAGCCATATACAGAAATTTTACTCTCTACGCCTATACAACTTATGACAGTAGATGAGCAGAATAAGGATGTCTCTGCCAACTCAATCCATCCACCCCTGCCATTGAGTCATCACAGTCTTTTCCCTTTCAAAGCTGACAGCTCTGGAACATGGCAATTGCTCTCACTGACCGCTAGCATCAGGCAGGGAATGGGGGCAGCTGGCAGAAAAATATATTGCCCCCTCCCCCATCCTAAAAAAACAAGTAAAGCAAGCACAAAAGTAAAATGCTAAAAGTGAGTCTCTGACTGAGTGTTGCAGAGCTACAGCTACAGTAGCATGAGGAGGTCACTGGCCTCTAGCACGAGGCAGGGACTGCAGGAGCACCGTGGGTGACTGAAAGAGAAACTGCACAGTGGGCAGTGGGTGCAGGTGGCAGAAAAGTGCCCCTCCAAATCCCGCATTTTGGCATGAGCAAGAATGCAGCTCGAGGACATAGCAAAACTCCTCCCTCTTTGGGAAGAGAAGTTTTGCTGTGTCCTCATTCTATGCTTAATAAAGAGCACTGTAGATGACTGACTCATGGTTTTCTTGCTGGTGGTTGCTCTACTGTTGTGTTCTTGATTTGAACCAGCAGAGCTTGGGCACTGCAGTGGTTGGCTGGGCTGGGAAGTCTACCACCTTGCAATATTGTACATTGACTTGTGGCCTTACATGTGGCTGGGTCCCCTGAGATTTATAATTCCCCCCTGCATGTGACTGTCACTGTTTGCATGGTCGAGACTGGATGGTCTCAATACATGCCCCGACTCTTGTAGGGTAACAGACACCCACCCACCCCTCCTTTTTACTCTTGCTGATTAAACAACTGAGATAATGAAGAACACACTCCTACCTGCATTGTCCTGTCTACCAGCGTTGCTTGGGTCATTATGAGCTTGGCATGGACACAGTCCACAGCAGGAAGCTGTCACCTGGCCTGGCCTGAGCCACTGTCACTCAGTCAATTCCAGCATCCATTCCAGCATGGGACAGTCCTCACACAGATGAATTCTGGTGCCTGACTACAAGTGCCACCCCCACGCTGAAGCTCAGCCATGAGCACCACATCTCTACTTGACCTGCCCCACCCCCAAGTCAGTGCCACCTTGAATCAAGGAGGAAAAGCAGCAAACATATAAAGAAAAACCAAATGCCAGCTCCTGGGTGGGTGCTTCAGAGTTTTTGACTTGTACACCTGTGCATATGGGAAGTATGCCTAGTCATGCCCCTGGAGCTGCTATGGGCTGAATAATCTGGTTACAAAGGAATGATGGGGTCACTGAATGAACCCCAAGGAGAAAGATGACTGAGGAACAGGTGCTTCAGGCTTGGCTGTCCAGTTACTCTTCTTTGTGTAAGCCTCCCCTCTCTGGGTGGGCTTACTATCCTGGCTTATGTTAGGTCCTCTCCTTTTGGGTAGGGCCTCTTTCTAGTCACCTAGTGGGTGATTCCTTCTTACTGCCACCAGGGGGCTGGATTCGCTAGTATTTAAGCCCAGGGTTTCCCCGCCAGGGAAGGGGGAGATGGGGAGATGGCTGTATTGATGAGGGCAGTGTGGCTGGGGGGAGGGTAATACACTCCGGCCCAAAAGGTTTGGCTGGCAGCATTGGTGCTACGCAGGGAGGTCTCTGAGGGAGGGCTTTAGGACCTTGGCAGCCGTGGAGGATGGGGAGTATTTCCATCTACTTGTGGAGAAGTAAAGGAGGCATAAAGATTGGAACCTTTCTGGAATTACAGTGGTCCTGGTAACCAGAAATTGGATGAGGTATCCAGGTAGGGCTGTTGCGGTTGTGGCAGGACCACAGCAGTGTCTTCCAGAGGTGGCAGGTCCAGTGGGCCTATCCTGTGTGGCACACTGTCAGGAAGGTAAGGCAAGAAATGGGAGTCGCATCTTGGGATTAACCTTGGGCCCTGCCGTGCTTGTGTCTGGGGCAGGCCCATCAGACCAGTAAGGGACATGGTTCCAGGAACCAATATTTGTGTAAGGAGGGAGCTGTCACTTCAGGCTCTAGGTTCAGTCCTGGGTTGGCTTGTAGGGCAGGGGGAGTGTTTCTGCACTGTTTGGCTCAGTGGGTGTTTCGGTAACTGTTTGGGAGCAGCCACGGAGGCATTTAGGCTGCACTGCCCCGGGGTCCATTTTAGGCCTGGCTGGCAGGGAGGAGTATGTCACTCCCCCAAGTGGAGGAACAAAGGTACATCAAGTGGGAAGCAGGTACAGAAGTTAGGAAAAATCTCTGCCCAAGGGAAGATAATATGGAGCCAGTGTGGTCTATCTTTTAGGCAGTGGGAAAAAAATCTTTATAGCTGTGGCTGCTTTCTATGTTCTCTGAAAGCTGTAGTTCTCTAGTCTTTTCTCTCAGCCTCATGGAGCTGCTCCATTTTATTTACTTTTTGGACACAATCATTTCACGTCCAAAATAAAGGATTTTATGTTTTCTGTGAATCTGCTTGTGTTGTGTTAATGAACTAATGCCTCTGCACAAATCTTATTCTTGCCCTTTTGAGTAAGGTTCCAGCCCCCCCTCTCCATTCAGGATCAGTGGGATGCTACTGGCTGTGAGATCTACTCCGAGGGTAAGGAGAGGCCTTGTGTTTGAAATCAACTGCCAGGTAAGGCCTTCTTCTTACTTTCAATAATATGAAGATGCTAGGAAAGTTTCAGGTATGTGCACCCCCCCCCCGCTATAACACTGGGACCCCTAGACATAAGATATGGATGAGGTGGGGTTACATCTGGATAAAGCTCACAGTAAGTTGGAGCCAAGCCTTGAGGGGAAAAGCCTACTGAGAACAACAGTGGAGCCTAGACCTTCAGGGGAAAAGACTGAAGGTGAGCGTACAACCAAGCCCTCGAGGGGAGGCCCTATGAGATGAACCCTTGGGGGAGGGCCCTATGACATGAGCCCTTGCGGACAGACGAAGGGTCTGAGATGGAAAAGTGAACAAGGTATGTGCCTGGGAGTAGAAGAATGTTGAAGAGAGCGCATGCTAAAATGGCACAGAGGATGAATGCTGGAATAGGTAGAATAATTGACATGACATGAAGGAGGTAGGCCCTGGTAGGCAGAAGGATAAAGAGGGTGTAGCCTCATATGGTTACTTGCAATAGATATGAGCCGAAGGAGAGGGCTTGGACAACCACCTGGACATGCTGCTGGACAAGTTAAAGGGGCAAGTAGCAAGCTGAGGGCCCAATCCAATAGCAAGAGTGAAGGTGTGGGGTGTTACAAGGGTGGGGGCCTATTTGTCAATGGGGGCATATTCCCTATTGTTTGTAGGATGTGAGCCCAACTGAGGTGTATAACTGTAGGACAAAGTCTCCCAGCAGATGTGGTGGGGGCAAAGACAATGGTGGTGTTAAAGAATGCATGGGATAGGCACAAGGGAATCATAGTGGAAAGGAAGGGGGGTGAGAGACAGAGCAGTAGATCAAGTATGGTCTGTGGTAACAATATAGGTAGGGGAAAAAAGGGCAGACTGGGTGGGCCAATCGGTCCTTATCTGCCGCCAAATTCTATGTTTTATGTTTCTGTGTCCAATTGTCAGGGTGTAGGGTAGGCTTGTGTATAATAGCAGGGATAAGTAAGGCAGGAAAATCGGGATGGACATAGGAGTACAACAACAGTACTTGAGGTCACAAGAGAAAAATGGAGCCCTAAAAAGTAACAGGAGGACAGACAACACCCAGCACAGGGCAACAACAATGGACTAACAAAGGGTCGCACCAGCCGAGAGTGACCATACCATAGGCCAAGGCTTTCCATTCTGATTTTCTTCAAAAGTTTCATGTTTGAAAGTATATAGCAGATTTTTCTTTTCCATGGACTGTACAACTCATCGTGCCCATGAGCAGGTGGTTATGCACCATGTCTGTGAAGATGGTGACACATCTTTACAACATGCAAAAACAGCTGCATAATTTGAGAAAGGGAATGTAAACCAGGACAACAGGAATGTTACCCAGGTTATTTTAAAAGTGTCATGGGATTGCTAACTTCCTCCTGGGCAACCACAACAAATAGGCATAAGTAGGGATGTCAGTTTGTCATCGCAGTCATACACGTCATTGATTCCATGACGTTTGATCTTTATTCATGACTTCCATGACTTTCACTAGTGTCATCAGAATGTAGCAATGATGACAGTGCCACAACATTTACTACTGTTTACTAATGATTTCATGAACAAACAATGAGTTATTAAAACCTCATTCATGACAAACTTACATCCCTAGGCATAAGGGTCCTTCATTTATTGCCTTATCTGTATGATGTCTTCTCCAACAGTGCATCAAGTGTAAGCCCTCCCATATCTGGGGTTTACCTGAATTGTGCCTCCATGTCCTCTTCACCTTCCGTTACTGGGAGTGCAATATTAGGACCAGCAGGGCAGCAGGAACATCTTGTCAGGAGGCCGGGTGGAATTCAAACCAAGGGTCCACTGTAGAAAAGTTGCAGCCATTGCCAGCTTGCACCCTCTGGCCTTGAGCCCTCACCAATGTTCCAGGAAGCCAGGGCAGAGGGTAGAGAGGAAAAGGAATCAGCTGTTTAGTTTTCCTGGCCACAGGAGCCAAAGATGAGCCAAAGAATGGACATGGGGAAGCACAGTAGCAAAGCTAGCTGCCGTGCATGCGCAGTAAGTGCCCAAACAGAGCCAGAGCTCCATAGCTGAAAACAGGAGGTGTGCTCAAGTCAAGGGATTGTCCTGACTCCTTTATGGCAAGCAGAGCCAGGACCAAGCAAGGATAACCCTATCAGGCACAGGAAAAAGGGTTTCTCAGCCCAATAACAGCGGAGGCGGGAAGGCGAGAACAGAGAAGATGGTGGTGCTCATGTGCACAACAGTGGGTGAGCGGTTCAGTGTTAGCCATTATTGCTTTTACTGATTGGTTGCTGATTTTGGAGTATAGATATATTGCTACCCCACTGATTCCACTTTTTCCTTGCTACTTTTGTCCCCTCTGTACTCTCCCTTTTAAATAAAATGATTTTCTTACATTGTATTTTATGGTGTGGGGTTTGTCACTGCTTGCAGAGTCAATTGTTTTGGAGAAGGGACTGTGTGAGCATTTTATATTATTTCCTGGGGGGTGGTGACCTTGTGTTTCATTCAGGTACCCCATATCACTACTCCAGATGGAGGCACAGTGCCACTATACTTCAGTGTAGCACACCATTTAGTGAACCCAAATTGGTCCCCTTGGGAGGTGTGGATAAGTGAGACCCTGACGGCCCCGGTACAGAAAAGTAAAAAGTTTGCAGGCATTACATAAGCTACCCATCCCCCAGTACTCACTGCAATGTTACCATTAGAAAGGAGCACAAGTTCCCAGTTTGACACTTGCTGGTACTGTAGTGTCAGCGTTGGGTATGAAGCCAAGCCTCCAGTAGGAGGTGCACCTCCTAGTGCAGTACTGCAGTATCAGCAAAGAGTATATGAGCCCAGTACCCAGTTTGGGACATCCCCCTGTACTGCACTGCATGTACCTAAGGCAGTTAACACTAGGTTGGTACTCATCTACAGGCACAGGCACTGCCTCACCCCTAATGCCCTCCACCTTGCCATCACCAGTTCCTTACTCTCCATTATTGACTATGGTCTCATCATCTAGGGAGCAGCTACTGACAGTACCCTCAAAAGAATTAACACAGCCCTCAACAGTATCTGCAGATTAGCTTCCAGAGCCCCCAGACTAACTCATATATATGACCTGTATGCCTAGACTGGCTGACTCGACCTTAAGGACCACATTACATACCAGACCTGCCTATTTGTGAAGAAAATCTGCCCAGGACATACCCAGCCTATCTTCCAAAATCTACTCTCTCCTGCTTCCAACCTCCACAACATTAGAGACATGACTGGTCAGGTCTTTCAAATTCCTCACTGTTGTACCTCCATGGCTTAATGCTCTTTCAAGTCCGGGGCTCCCTGCTGGCTAAACGATCTCTGCCCCATCTACACATGAGCTCTCAAAACTAGGCCACTTCAAGCTCAATCTCCTTAATTACCTCACCATCATCAAGTGTTCTTGCACTCTCTAGCACATCAGCTCCCCTGTCCTACCATCCTCTCATGAAAGCCTACTCTCTCCCTGTCTCCTTCCCTCTCCCACTCCCCCTCTCCTGTTTCTCCAACCCCCCTCACTCCAAACTACCACCTCTTTTCCCCTTTTGACAATGCCTCCCTGGCTGTTTCTAATCTGCCTTCTGTCCTCTCTGCACTTATTTTGAGTTCCAGTACCTTGTCATAGCTCTTTATCTAATGTAACCTATTTGTTATGATTATCCAATGAATTTTGTTTTGTCTCTTCCCGATTTTTCTTTTTTTTCTTCTCTCTTTTTTCCCTTGTTATGTTGATGAGGAACCTTTGTAAAAGAACCGTTGATTCAAAGGTATTGTAATTCAAGAACTTAATAAATAAATAAGTATTACCACTGGGTATGACTTAAGCTTAAGTCCCCAGTGCTGGACCCTTCAGTACTGCATTCCAGTGTCAGTGTTTGATATGAACCCATGTCCATATCACAGTAGAACCCCCCCCAGTAATGAACTGCAGCATCAGCACTGAGTATGAGTAGTTCCTAGTGTGGGACCCCTAGTTCCACATTGCATTGTCAGTGTTGGGTATGAGCCCATGTTCCCATTGTGGGACACCCAGTACAGCACAGTAGTGTCTGCATGGGAAGCAAACCTATGTCCCCAGTGTTGGGCCCCCTAGTACTGCACTGCAGTGTCAGTTTTGGGTATACGCCCAAGTCCCCAGTGTGGGACCCCCCCAGTACAGCAGTGCAGTGTCAGCATTGGTTATAAACCTAAGCCCCTAGTGTGGGACCCCTTGAGTACAGCACAGTGCCAGAAACTGGGTATGAGCTCAGGCCCCCATTATAGGATACCCTAGTACTGCACAGCAGTGTCAGCGTTGGAACTGAGCACAACTCCCCTATATGGGACCCCCTCGTACTTCAATGTAGTGTTAGTATTAGGTATAATCTTAATACTCCAGTGTGGGGGACATTCCTTAGTACTGTTCAGCAGTGTCAGCTTTGAGTATAAGCCCAAGTTCCAAAAATGGAACAATCCCCAGTACTGTACTGAAATTTAAGCCCTGGTCATGAACCATACTCTGCTGTATAAGACCCTTCTATTACTACATTGCAATGCCAGCACTGTGTATGAGCACAAGTCTTCAGTGTGATACCACCCCCCAGTACTGCAGTGCAGTGTCAGTGTTAGGTATGAGCCCAAGTTTCCTGTCTGGGACACCCCCTAGTTCTGTACTGCAGTGTCAGCACTGGGTATGAGACCATGTCCCTTAGTGTAAAACCTCTTTCCATGCTGCACTGCAGTGTCAGCATTGAGTATAAGCTGAACTCCCCCGCGTGGGTCACCCCCAGTACTTTACTACAGTGTCAGCACTAGGAATGAGTCCAAGTCTCCAGTATGGGACATCCCTTAGTACTGCATGGCTGTTTCAGCAACTGATATGAAACCAATCCCCCAGGGTGGGACACCCCCTACCCCTAGTATTGTAATTGTACTGTTGTGTCAGTGTTGGTATGAGCCTAAGCACTCAGAGGGTACTCAAACCCACACCCTTATGGTATTGAGGTGTGTGCGATACAGACTAAGTAGTATAGGTGGGTAGTAGTATTACCTCTTATGATGTGAAATATGAGCTAGACAGAGATGAAGATAAGCAGTATCAGTATGTGTTCCACTTCCATCCCTCTTCTTAGACCCAGACCCCCACTTTGATCTGTTGCAGATGCAGTTCCAGAAAACACCAGTTGGTAGTATCTGGAACCTGAACTGGCTTAATCCCCTGTGCTGACACTCAGGTGACAGCCCACTCACCCAGGCTAGCAAGCACTCAGTGCACTGAGACCTGACCCATGAGTGACCGATGTTCTGGACTCCCGACCCCATCCCACCTGGCCACTGGCCAATCAGTCAGTCCCTCCCTGTGTCCCAAACCCATGGCCAGCACAGGACAGCCAGTTCTGAGTACACTATGATTTTTTTTTGTAATATAAAAATGTGTTATGGACTGTCTCTCATGAGAAGATGCTGAGACAGCATGTGAGATGACACACACACACACACACACACACAGATTTTAGATATAAGGTGTTACCTGGAAGGCCAGATGCTAATTACAGACTAGAACAGGCCTTAATCAAGAATTCCTGTTTATCTAAGTTAAATATAGCTTTAACTGCTAAGATGGAAATCAGTGTCCATTCTATGACGTTTCGAGGAGGAAACCAGGTTTGGCACACTGGTACGAAAATCATAAATGCTTTGATGTCTGTGTGAGAGGGGATACTGCTCATAGGTGAAAGGAAATTTACAGACTTGATTGGGGAAGTCACATGGGGAAAGGAGTTTCTGCTGATGTAACCTTAATTAACTTTCCTTCTAAAATGATAAAACTTCCTGGGTGTATGATTTTTAATAAACAGAGGAGGAGCTAGGTGACCTCACACAAAGGGGTTGGCAAAGACAGTTTTTTTTAAACAGTGTTCTGTTTTCCTTCAGAGACACTTTTGTCTACACTCTGACAAAGAAACATATTTGAGCACTTTAAGCAAGTATACAGGTAGAGAGAGGCAAAATCTAAGTACTGTAGTAGGAATTGCACTGTTAAAACCTTGTTCTTTTAAAAGACTGTATGGTTCTTGTGATATATGGTTCTGTATTTTATGTTTTACATACTTTTATCTATTTTAGTAAAACTTAATTTTTAGAGCCTACTTGGTCTGTCTTTGAATTTCTTTTCTTTAACAAGTGAAGTATATATGGTTAAAGCAGACACTGTGCATAAGCTTGAATGGTGATACCAAACTGAAAAAGGTAAGAGTAATCTGAGGTCTTTATTAGAGTTCTTAAGGGTTCATTTTGTACACCTGGTTAGGTGCCCATAGGCAAAGATATCTGCCCCCCAAGACAGAATTATGTGAGCCTGTGCATCGAGTACGCTAGCAAGAGGTTCAGTTTGAATCCCTCCAGAACTGAGACCAAAGGTTGATTTGAACCCACAAACCAGACAGGAGGGTTACCCTGTTTCTGTTAACTGTTCACAAGACTGCACTTGGAAGTTGGCACATTCAGTGCAGTGTCAGCATTAGGTATAAGCCCAAGTTCCCTGTCTGGGACACCTCCTAGTTCGGTACTGCAGTGTCAACACTGGGTATGAGACCATGTCCCTTAGTGTAAAACCCCTCCCCATGCTGCACTGCAGTGTCAGCATTGAGTATAAGCTAAACTCCCCAGTGTGAGACACCCCAGTACTTTACTACAGTGTCAGCACTAGGAATGAGCCCAAGTCTTCAGTATGGGACATCCCCTAGTACTGCATGGCTGTTTCAGCAATTGATATGAAACCAATCACCCAGGGTGGGACACTCCCTACCTCTAGTATTGTACTGTTGTGTCAGCGTTGGTATGAGCCTAAGCACTCAGAGGGTACTCAAACCAATGCCCTCATGGTTTTGAGGTATGTGTGATACAGAGTAAGTAGTATAGGTGGGTAGTAGTAGTAGTACCTCTTACGATGTGAAATATGAGCTAGACAGAGAAGAAGATGAGCAGGATCAGAATGTGTTCCACTTCCACCCCTCTTCCTAGACCCAGACCCCCACTTTGATCTGTTGCAGATGCAGTTCCAGAAAACACCAGTTGGTAGTATCTGGAACCTAAACTGGATCAGTCCTCTGTGCTGACACTCAGGTGACAGCCCACTCACCCAGGCTAGCAAGCACTCAGTGCACTGAAACCTGACCCATGAGTGACCGATGTTCTGGACTCCCGACCCCATCCCACCTGGCCGCTGGCCAATCAGTCAGTCCCTCCCGTGTCCCAAACCCATGGCTAGTACAGAAAAAAAGTGACCTGTCATATCAGGTCAACAACACTTAACAACAATATATTATACTGCACAGCCACGGGTGGGACACTACTATCTGAACTGAGAAACAGGAGGACGATAAGAGAGACAGCCAGGTTCTATATCCAGTAGCAGCACAAGATACTCAGACAACATGCAATTTCCTGCAAAAGCAAACAACATTTTTTCCTTTACTGGCTGGCTTGGCCAGTCATACAGTCAGTGTTATGTCCTGTGTGTGTGTGTGTGTGTGTGTGTGTGTGTGTGTGTGTGTGTGTGGTGGGTAGGTATAGATTGGGTATGGGTTCTATAGTCAGGACTTGTCAATCAGGCAGGCTGGCAGCAGTAAAAGGCACACAGACTGACTGCATAAAAGTGCTATTCCAGGTCATGAAAATGGAAATTAAAACATTTTGGAGGGGATCTTAAGGGGGGGCAGACAAGGTCAGCCCCCCTCCATGCATGCCTTTAGTTATACTACCCCCTAGAAAAGACCACTGATAGTTAACAAAGGGTACACAAATGAATCTACACTTTGTGGTGCACAGCCAATGAGCAGCCAATCCACTTGGACACTTGCTTCTATAGAGATGGGGATCCGGCAGCTTATAGAACCTCACAAGCAGGAAGCAAATTTCAGAGCTTTGATATGCTGTACAAGTTTACTTTCTTTACTTTCTCTCTCTCTGTCCTACTTTTAGTTTTATTACTCCTTGGCTAATTTGAATAATGATATCTCTCTAACTCATTCCCTCAGACTTTTTCCCTTCCCGTGCCTGATGGAGTGTATTGCAGCCCCCTCATCCATTGCGCTGCTACAGTGCTCCCTGCCATCAGTTGTAGAACATGGTAATGATAGACTCCAGCATGCAAGGTGCTGTAAACATGAAAGGGAGTCTGTCAGTCATACCAGTGTGGCCATATGCTTGTCGGCATGGGTTCTAAGTACTCGCTGCCAGAGCCGGTGTCTCATGCCAGAAGATATTACAAACATTTGTCAATGCTGAATGTTGTCCTGCTGACATTGGCACTGGTAGTGCAGGAGTTAGAGAGATGCATAATAGGAATATCAGTGAAGTATGGAAGTAACGCCAGCCCCACATCACCCTGCAGAGACTAACAGGCATTAAGGAGTGCCTTTGGATCGACGGCCATAACACTCATGCCATTTCACCTCACCCTACCCTGCAGATGCCGACAAGTATCACATTGTACCTTGGGATCATCGGGCCTTATGCTCATAAGGAAATACATTGAGATGGGTGCACTATAGGAAAATGGGGTGAACTTTGGGGCCGAAGAGTCCAAGGCACACCTTGATGCCTGTCAGTGGCTGCAGGGTGGGTGTGAGGGTGGAATGGCATGAGCATTACAGCTGACGATCCAAAGTCACACCCCTGACACCGGACAGTCTGTACAGGCTGGGACGTTATGGTTAGAAACCCTAATGCCCCGGGCATTTGTTGGTATTTGCACTCCAAATTTTCAACATGGGCATTTCGTGACCCAACCTCTTGAAAGCATTTGGGACCACTGCTCGTGAACAGTGGCACTGTGATTTTGTTAATCTGTCCTGAACGTTGATGTCCCACAGTGACCGTGCCATTCTGTGGCAGATGTGTAAAACCACATTTCAGGCAGGATGTGAAAAATGACAGCTGTACTGTTCATAAGGAGGTGTGAAGAAATGGCAATGTTTAAAATCTGGAGTGAAAATATTAAAATTCTTGAAGTTATGAGCGTGCGTGGAAACTGCGCAATGCACACTCATAACACAGTCATTGTGTGGAATTTTGTCACCAAATTTTCAACATAGGCATTTTGGGACCTCCGCTCATGAACAGTGTCACTGTGATTTTCTTACTCTGTCCCGAACATTGATTTCCCACAGTGACAGTGCCATTGTGTGCCACAGGTGCGAAAACACATTTCGGGCAGGATGTGAAAAATGACAGCTGTACTGTTCATAATTATGGAGGTGTGAAAATGGCAATGCTGAAAATCTGGAGTGAAAATATAAACAATTCTCGAAGGTATGCGTGTGCATAGGAACTGCGCAATGCACTCGTAACAGTCATTTTTTGGATTTTTTTCACCAAATTTTCAGCATAGACATTTTGGGAGCCCACCTCATGAACGCTGACACTGTTGTTTCGTTAATCAGGCCCAAAAGGTAATTCCACGCAGCAACCGCAAAATCACCTTTCAGGATGGAATAATGAAATGACAGTGACTGAGTTCATGAGGTGGGATCCCAAGAACCCCATGTTGAAAATTTGGAGCCAAAAGTCACAATAATGGCTGTGATATCCATCTAAGTTGAAATCCCCCATTTATGCCATTATACAGCTTACTGGCATTTCTTCAGCTTGTGGTCAGCTTTAAAGAGTGCAGATGTGTTCCTGCTCCACTGAGATCATCGCACTGGGCTCTGGAGATAAGTATGGGGTGAGGGGTGTGTAGGGAGGTGGGTGCGCAGTGGGTGGGTGCGGGTTGGGGAAGGGCACCCGATGGTGAGGAACCATTTTCTTTGTTTCAGGTTACTAAAAAAAAAAAAATAATAATAATAATCACCGTGAACCATTTTCTTTTTTAACAGGTGTTGGGCACACTGGTGTGGGCTTCCAGTGTGTCTCATTTGTTTGGAGGGTCATGTTAACCACACTGGGGTGGGCTCCCAGTGTGGCACACAATTGGGGTGGGGGCAGGAAAATGCCCACACAATGGGGGTGGTTAAACATGCCAACAGGGGGATTGGACCCCCCCAGCAAGCATGTCTGTGTTTGGGGGATGATGCTGAGGGGGATTGGGCACCCCCTCGGCAGACAAAAACAGTAAAGGGGGCACATATGCCAACAGGAGGATTGGGCACCCCTGAAGTTAGCTTCCTGGGGACTGTGACAAGTGGACAGTGACAGCCGCCACCTACCATGTTTATTGAAATGTTACACCAGGCAAGGCATGCCCTGCAATGATGGGGTGCTCCCTCATTGCAGTGATGAAATTGTTTCAAGTTGGTGGCATGCTTTTGTACTGCTGCCATAGTCAGCATGCTATTTCATTCATGCCACAAAGCTCAGCCTGAGAAAGCAGTGGCGCCATTGGCCATAACACGACTGCACCTCCAAAACCTACTATTCCAAGCTACCACAATATGTTGCTTGCTCGTGCGCACCACAACATAAAAATGAATATCAGGAAATAATCAATATTATTCTCAGAGCGATCATAGTGGTAAATTGTTAGCTTAACAACTGCAGAAAGAAAAAGCAGAAATATTAATTCCAGAAATAAGATCTGAAGATTATACAAGAACATGACATTAGTGAAGATTTTTTGAAATATTACGAAATTGTATAAATCACACAATCCTAAATTAAATTATCCTAAATTCTTAAACATACCAGAACTTTATATGGAGTAGCAAAATATAATAGATAAACCCATTACACAAATAGAAATTGAAGAAGCAATTAAACTATTAAAATCGGGGTAGGCACCCGGATTGGATGGTATAGGAATAGAATTTTGTAAAACATTTAAGGAAATATTAATTCCAGCACCTCAGGTTCTGTTTAACACTTTTACAGATCGGCTCCCTCCTTCTTTTGATGAGGCACTGATACTGGTCATCCCCAAGAAAGGTAAAGATAAAAAAGCTATGCTCATCGTATCATCCAATATCTTTATTAAATACAGATTATAAAACTTTCATTAAAATCCTAGCAAGGAGGTTAGAAAAGATTTTGCCAAACACAATTGGGGATAACCAGATGAGCTTCATCAAGGGAAGGAGGGGCCATAACAATATAAGAAATGCATTGAATATTCTATATACAAAAAATAACAGCAAGGGCATGGTGATATCCCTGGACACTGAAAAGCCCTTTGATAAGGTAGAGTGGCCTTATTTAATGGAGGTATTAAGGATGGCAAATATAGGACCAAAGTATTTGTCTTGGATAAAAGGGATTTACAATACACCTAAAGCTGGGATATTATGTAACAATACAATTTCTTCAACTTTTTGTTAGAAAGAGGAACCTGTCAAGGGTGTCCTCTTTTGCTGTTATTGTTTGTGTTAATTATAGAACTTTTGGCTAATGTTATTAGGGAAGAAAAATATATCAGTGGATTCAGATTCAGTAATCAAAATGTTTTAAAACTATCATTATTTTCAGATGACATTATAATACACTTAAAAATCCAGAAACAGAAATTATAAAAATCTTACAGTTAGTTCAAGAATATGGCTTACAATCAGATTACAAGGTAAACTGGGAAAAATCAGAAACATTATTAATAAACCCTTTAAAAAATGAAATGAATGGCATTAATTTCCCAGTTAAAATACAACCACAGAGCATAGAATATTTGGGAGTCAAATTAACAAATGACATTAAACAGTTAATAAATCTGAATCTGAACCCACTGATAAATTAAATTGAAAAAGATTTGGAAAGAGGAAAAGGTTTACCCATATCTTTATTGGAACAAACCCAAGTCATTAAAATGTGTATGTTGCCATGTTTATTATATATATTCCAGGCACTCTCTGTTAGTGTACCAGATACCACATGGCTTAAATTAGACAAAATAATAAATAAATTTATATGGAAGAACCAAAAACCTAGATAAAAAAATATATATGTAAAATACAAATACTTAGGTTTAAAACTTCCAGATATGAAATATTATTATTGAGCAACTATATTAGAGCCTCTTAAAGAATGCCTTAGTGAAAATCTTCCACCCTGGACATATCTTGAATCAGGTAAGGATCATCCATCACAGTTATAATATAATCTTTCCTGCAATATAAATAATGAAATATTGGGAAATATACAGAATATATTCCTAAAAGATACAGTACTTTAAAGAACTGGAAAATGATTCTACAACATTTAAAACTTGGGAATCATTTACGTATGCAGTCACCTATAAAAAATAATAAATTTCATCCATTGTTCAATTCAGCATAAATAGATGGCATCAGTTTGGGATTCATAGTATTGGTGAACTTTTTGAAAATCAAAGTACAGTATGAAGTCATTTCAACAATTACAGACACAATATGGAGTGCCTAAGAATATGTTTTTTAACCATCTACAAATCCGTTCAGTAATTCAGAAACTAACAGATGAAAAAAAGTTTTGTTTTGAGCTCAATATATTGTTTGCTACTATTGTGAGAAATAGAGGAAGAACTAAATTGATGTCCAACATTTATAGGGTAATTGTGGAGTTTAGAGATAATGAGGCATCAGATCTTAGAAAGAAATGGGAGAAAGATTTACAGTGCACGTACCCAGTCACAAAAGACAAAAATAAATAAATAAATA
This sequence comes from Neoceratodus forsteri, assembly GCA_016271365.2. NCBI lineage: Eukaryota > Metazoa > Chordata > Ceratodontiformes > Ceratodontidae > Neoceratodus > Neoceratodus forsteri. The sequence continues at coordinate 443,027,018 of CM057459.1, read as the reverse complement.
AATAAACAGATAGCCATCTCAGAAGCTAATTGGAATTCTATTTGTAAAAGATGGAATAGTGCAATATACAATTGTATGAATCAGATTCAGTATTTTTATACTTCATAGAATTTATAATTCACCATATTTACTGAATAAATTTAATTATTTAATCTCTCCCTACTGCAATAGAGGATGTGGTGGGATTGCTGACGCAATACATGTTTTGGTGCCTTGTCCCAAAATAAGGATATTCTGGGAACAGGTATTGACATTAGTTAATGAAGTTTTGGAAATTGTTTTATTTTCTTTCAAACTAAATAAACTTTATTGAAAATAGGTAGAAAAGATACATAATACCACAAACAGTCCAGCAGAGTATATATACAGAACCAAGTCAGTATCAAACAAGCAGACTACTAAACAAAACCACTATTATGATTATATAAATGGGATAAGACAAAACAGTCCAACAGTTAAGCCAGACCCATCAAACTCAGATGCATAGTCTTGTCTGCCTGCCCTCCCTCCCTAAACCCACAAAAAAAACTGTCTTCCTTCCTCCCCCCATGCCCTGGAGACAGAACTAACTGAGGAATTAACCCAAACAGAAACAAATGGGGCATATGAATAGAGGAAAAAAAGAAAAAAAAAGAAAGAAAAAGGGGCATCCAAGTCCCAACTTAATGGGGGTATCACATTTCCAGTACCTCCAGAGGTGAAAATGGGGTGAACAGAGCATGACTGCAGGGAATCTAGTGCCGAGTCACTCCCACCTGATAACATGTGGAAAACTAAAGGAACTGGCCATCACCCAGCCCTGAGTGTCAACAATGTGTAAAGAGGCTCCCAGACCTGCTCGTACCTCCTCTTTGAATCTGTCATGCATGCAATAGTACGCTCTGCCTGAACAGCAAGAAGGATTTCCTGGTACCATTCCCAATAATTGGGAGTGGCCTGATTACACCAGTGCCAAAGAACCACTTTCTTGGCACAGGCCGAGATGAGGGCAATGTGAGGTATTTGATTATCAATTATTTTTCCAATATAATCCCCCAGGATGCAAATCTCCAGTGCAAATGCCTGACCAAGTCCCAGTAGAGGATCCAAGCGTAGTCTGATGTCTTCCCAAAAGGGAACCACCTTTTCACAGGTTCAGAAAATATGGAATAGGGACCCAGTGTCTTTCTGACACCTGGTGCATAAATCCGAGGCCAATTTACTCATCCTGTGAAGCCTAACTGGGGTATAATACATGTTATGTAAAATTTGAAATTGCATGAATTGGTCCCACTTAATATGTTGGTAACTAGACTTCCATATGCTGAGCCAATCCTGAAGGCCACCCAGGGAGGGAAGAGCCTGATCCCAGGAGTAAAAAAATGGACTCTGTCTCCTTGAGGACCTCCCACAACCTCGCATGATAGAAGGCTATAGCATGAGATGTGGGGGCAGCTGACATTAGGGTTAGCAACTTGTCCCCAGACAATCTGGACCAAGGACCAGAACCAAAGTGCTAAAGTAACATATGTGTGATCTGAAAGAACTTGAAACAGATTGACGGGGACCATGCAAATTTCTGATGGGCCTCCATGAAGGTAAGGAGCCTACCTTCATGCACCAGGTGTTCAAATGAAAAGGTCTCCAGAAAAGGCCAGGCCAATCGAGTCAGCACTGTCCCAGCTATTTTCAGATTGGGGTTCCCTAGAATGGGTTGAGTGATGTCAATGTGGAAATTTAGGCCTAGCAAAAAAGAAAGTTGTTTGTGAGCATGGAGGGAATTGCCAATAGGGGTTTCTCTTAACACATTTGGAATCTTTGTGAAGGGAATGTACAGCAGGGCACGGGGGTCCAGGTCCAGTTGGGAGCATAAATGACTCTCAGTATTCAACCAGTGTGGAACATAGCCAGGATTCGGATCCCCTAAAATTGGAAAAAGCCAGGAAAAATATCGAGGGCAATGTAAGGCCAGATAGTAGTGATATACATTGGGGGCTTTTAAGCCACCAGCCTCCCTAGACCTCATAAGTTTAATCAGGGCTCTCTGAGGAGGTTTACCATGCCAGAGAAACTTAGAGAAAAGCCTATTGACATTAAAAAAACATGTCTTAGGAAGGGCTGGGTTAAGCATAATGAGGGGGTAGAGAAGACGCTGGAGAACATTCATTTTAAGAATGTTCAAGCAGCCCCACAGTGATATGGGCAATAAAGACCAATGGTCCAGGTCAACTTGAAGTTGAGAAAGGAAGTGATCCAAATTGTATTTCTTCAATTTAAGTGGGTCTGCACTGAGGTAAATACCCAGATATTTGAGCCTGTCCCTAACCAAGAGAAAGCCCAGGTGCTCCACACTCACCGGAGTAGCAACCACATTCAGGGGCATAACCTCTGTTTTTGAGTGATTTAACTTGTAATTAGAAATTGTTCCAAATTGGGTGATAATGTCCAAAACAGCAGATAGTGAGGCAGCTAGGGACATTATGTGCAAAAGGATACCATCTACATAAATGGACAGTTTATAATAACCTGGACGTAAAGGAATACCATGTACCCAAGTAGACAAATTAATTTTTCTTATCTGGGGTTCAAGATATAAATTAAATAATAATGGGAGGGTGGAAAGCCCTGTCGTGTACCTTGTTGTAAAGGAAAGGAGTCGGATAAGACTCCATTACATAGAATGAGTGCAGACGGGCAAGTGTAGAGCACCCGAAGCCAATGAACAAACTCAGAAAGGAGGCCATATCTGGGGAGCAGGTGGAACAAATATTCCCAGGAGACTCTATCAAAGGCTTTCTCCACATCCAGGGAGGCCAGAACCGATGGAGTGGGGGAGTCTCTAGACGCAGAGATAAGATGCAAAAGTTTCCTAAGATGGTCCGCAGCCAATCTACCAGGTACAAATCCCATCTGCTCCCTACTGAGGAGACAGTCCCAGACCAAGTTAAGCCTAGTGGCCAGACTTTTTGCCAAAATCTTCAAATCTACATTGATCAGGGAGATAGGTCTATAGTTGGAGACCAATAAGGGACCCCGGCCCAGCTTGGGAAGAATGACTATGGTGGCGGCTGTAAGGGAGTAGTCTGAAAGGCTGTGAGTAAAAACATACTGGAACATGTTGAGCAGATATAGTGCTAACAACGTTTTAAACAAATTTGAAGAAAAACCATCTGGGCTGGGAGCCTTGTCAGGGGCTAGAGAATCTATTGTGTTGCAAATTTCTGATAGGGTCAAAGGGGCTTTTAACGATTCCATCTGAGCTTCTCGCAGCAAAGGCAGCTCCAAGTCCTGGAAGAAAGCATCAAACTGGGAAAGATCAAGGGGGTCCTGAGGGGCAGCATATAAAGAGGTATAGAAGGTCTGAAATTGGGAAACAACATCCCTAGGTGAAGTAACAAACTGACCAGATTCCAACCGGAGAGAGGGAACTATCCTGTCAGCTTGTTGAGTGCGCAAATGCAAAGCAAGAAGCTTGCTGGCCTTCTCTCCTTGATCAAAATATTTAGCTTTAGTCTGCAATAAAAAATGCTCAGCCTTTTCCCCTAATAGTAAGTTATAAAGGGCTCGAAGTGCCTCAAGATGTTCCCAGTCAGACTGTGGGTAGACCTCCGAGAGATTCTGCTCCGATGCTCTAATCTTCAGCAAGCGAGAAGAGGTGGTTTGGGAAAGGTCTCTCTTCCTCCTTGTGGCCAGAAGAATAAACTCACCCCGAAGAATGCATTTAAAGGCACCCCAGAGAGTATCGAGCTTAGACATCATGGGGGAGTTGGAGTCAAAGAAGAAAGAGATAAAACATTGTATCTTTTTGACCACCTCTGGGAGTTTTAGCAGTTGGTTATTAAGATTCCATGTTTTATCTCGGACCGCAGAAGGGGCAAAGTTGACCTGTAACAAGACTTGGTGATGGTCTGAGACTACCTTGGCACAGTAATGACACAAAACAATACCCAATAAGGCTTCCATACTTAAAAGGAAAAAATCAATACAGGAAAAAGAATTATGCGGAATTGAGTGAAAAAAGTACTCACTGGTATCCGGATATAGAGTCCTCCGGGGTACGCCAACCCCAGAAAATTCATTAGGTCTCGTAGGGCCAGTTGGCTTGGGGTAAGTGCTTGATCATGTCTCATGGACCTATCCAGCACATTGTCATAGACAACATTCCAATCCCCAGTGAGAATCATTGGAAAAGAGGCCCAGGGATAATATGGAGATAACTTTGGAAAAAAAGGAAGGGTCATCTACATTAGGACCCTAAACTGAATCCAATATCACCTCTAGATGCCCCAGCAGGGCTCTAATAACAATGTATTGACCCTGAGGGTCACTGGCCTCCTAAAGGAGCCAGAATGGGATGACCCAAGACACTATTATCGCGACCCCTCTCTTGCGAGAATCAGTCCCTAAGCCAAAAACCCACCCAGCCCAGGTACACCGTAATGACAGAACCTGAGCTGGGGGAAGGTAGGTTTTCTGAAGAAAAGCCACATCTTCCTGTAGTTTATGGAGGTGCAATAGAATCTTAGAGTGTTTAGTTGGAGATTGGGCCCCCTTTACATTCCAGGAACAATATCTAAGATTGTGAGACATTTTTTAACAGACCAGGCAAATGAACTGGAGAGAAGAAAATACACATCCCTAAATACAATATCCCAGAAAAAGCCCCAATAAATGACAGCCAGTCTCTGGAAGACCCACTCCCCTTCCATCCCCTCCCGCCCCCACCCTGTCTCAAGCAACAACAGAACAAACAACTCAGCCATGTCCCAACCCATCCACCCCCCAAGAGAACCACCACCCAATATTGTTAAATCCTCAAATTAACTGGTGCGTGACACTCTCACCCATCATAGCAACATACCCCTCCACCAGGCCACCCCCTCTCCCCCATCCACCCAGCTATCCTATACAGAACTTTTAACTATTCTATAGTATTAACAGCAGTTAACAGTTAACAAAGTGAAAACATTTCTAAGCCCTGCCTAGGATGAAGAAAAGAATTAACATTAAACTTTGTTACGAAAATACACTACAGTCACCAGAGGGTATAATAGTATGCCTTGAAGATCTGTGATATTGCAGACTATAGTGAAAAACAATAACACTAGCAAACTGCCAAATGGAGCGTGTTGAAGCAAGGGGTATTGATGGTTCCATGTGATAATGGTGATCGCGGAAAGGCGATCGCCATTAGAGTGAGTGTACATTGCCGAAAATCACTTTTGGTGATGTACACTCCCAGCCCACAGCAAAAGGGCACCAGGGACATGTTTTTTTTTTTGTTTATGTGGGGGCCCACCCTTTGCCCCTCAAACTCCTGTACTAAAGGATTCTCAACCCACGGGGGGGGTGCATGTCGGGGGGGTGCAACATTGGATAAAAAAAAAATGTCATTGCTGGGCACAACAAAATCAACTTGCACCCGGACCTGAACCCTGCACCCTTGCAACCATAGCCTACCACCCACCATGCCACAGGGTCAGCTTGGCAGTCCACCACCACACTATGCCTCACAAACCCTCCCTCCCCTTCAGCCGATCGCTCGGTGTGCTCTCCCCCCCACCTGCATGTACATGTGGCGACATCCTGCCCCTATATTCGTGGACCCCTCCATCTGGTTGCCCTCCCTGCTCAACAGCCCTGTGGAAAGGTGCCACAATTAAGTCGCCCTTTTTGAAAGTACTCAGTCGCGGTCGCCATTGTCATGGGCTACCGTATTGATCCTTATAATAAGAAATCCAGGATGAAAAAACACTACTGGTTCCAGCACAGAAAAAGGGGAACAGGTGAAACATCCCTCAAAAATTAGTCTGGTGACAGGGTATATCATGGTCCCAAACCATCAAATAAACTAGGCAGGTATGAAACATGCTAAGAGACCCTGGGCTCGGAGTACCGATGGATCTCCCTCTCTTATTAAAAAAAGGAAACAAGAGGAAAGCCCACCTGTCTGGGAGCCCAGTGGCAAATGCTCACCCAACAAAGTCCACTGAAATCCTGGTGCAAAAATCCAGTGCAGAAGAATGGATCCAAGCTAACGCCGTCCAGGTATGGGGTCGCAGAGGAAACATAGCAAGGAAGTCCAAGGTCTCCCAAGTAGAACTGAATGGGGAAAACAACCTTGGAAAATGGGGTAGTACATAAACATTCCAGAATGAAAATAAAAGTCCTCAGTGTTCCAGGAACCAACAGCCAATAATGATGAAAAAGAAATCGCTCCAAACCTCAGGATCAGGGCAGCCATCCAGAGAAAGGAGCACAGATCCAAACACAACCCTAAAAACAGAAGCAGACCACACCAGCCAATATAGAAAAAAGTGCAGGCATGGGGAGAAAGGGCTGCTGTTCATCAACCATCAGTGGAAAGCACCGGGAACAGATGTGGAGAGGGCAGTCACAACTGACATGGCCAAAACATAGACGAGCAGTCTATCATAGAAGTGGATTGGGAGCAGTCCAGTGCAAGGGAGAAGAAATAAAGTATAGGGCAAATCCACTGGGCACAGCAGAATTAAACTAATAGAGTCCAAGAGGAACTACTGAGCAGGCAAGGTAATAAATTCAGAGCTCACCTCAGAAAGTTCGCAGCCCAGGGCAGCACTCTGCAGTCCAGCCAAATAATAAACAAAGTCAGCTGGAACAGACATAATATTCAGACCGGTGATAGAGACTCGTCCAATCCATTGTCTCACCAATTCCTGAAGAGCTCTGGCAGCAATCCCTTGAGGTCTTGAGTGGTGGACCCTGCCTCTTTAAAGGTATGCCACTTACCATCAATGGAGACCTGGAGGTGAACAGGGTACAGCATTTTGAACTTAATCTCAGCTGCAATTAGTTTAACAATGATTGGGTGAAAGGCAGCCCTCTTTTGTCTGATCTCTGCTGGGAGGTCCTGTGTAATCCTTAGCTTAGTACCCTCCCAGAGGATTTCTTTTAGGTCCTGTTTTTTTTGAAGAATAAACTGTTTGTCCAGGTAATTCAAAAGTTTCCTCATAAAGGACCTGGGGGCGGGGATCCAGTCAGAGGCTTGGGGCGCAGGGAGCAGTGCGCCCCCTCTATGATGTAAATAGGGCCATTCAGAGAGGGACCAGCTACCCTCTTCAGGAACGTCTGCGTGAAGTAAGTTGGAGTGGACCCCTCCTCTCCCTCTGGGAGGCCAATAATTACCAGGTTGTTGTGACGACTTCTACCTTCAAGGTCCTCAATCTGTGCCTCAAGTTCAGAAATCCTATGCTGCATATGGCTGGTTTCCAATGTGGATTGGTCTCTCCATGTCTCTAGTGAGTGGGTCTGGGCTTCGGCATTGCCCACACCTCTACCCAGATCCACGATGTCTGTTTTGAGTGAGTTCAGCTGATTAGTGAGTTCTTGGATGACGTTTCGTAGTGGCTCAAACTCTAGAAGAAAACGCTCCTCAGTCCTAGGAGGGGTAGAAGGCTGCACAAAGATGGAAGTAACTGACTTCAGGGGGGCGGATTTTAAGGAAATGGGAAGGATCCTTAAGGAGCATTTGGATGGGATTGGGTCAGACATGGACGCTGATAGTAGGTGGGAAATCATCAGGAGAGGGGTGCAGGATGCTACCAGCACCTGTGCAAGAGTAAGACGAAAATGCGGTAAGGCCCAAAAACCCTGTTGGTGGACCAGGGAGGTCCAGGAGGTGGTGCGGGGAAAGAAAGCAGCCTATAAGCAATTCAAGTGCTCAAGGAGTGAAAGGGATCGAGGGGAGTACGAGCTGATGGCTAGAAGGGCCACTAGAGTGGTGAGGGCGGCTAAGGCAAGGAAGGAGCAGAACCTGGCCAGGGAAATTAGGAGAGGGAACAAGGGGTTCTTTAGATACATTGGGGAAAAACGAAGGGTGAAGGGGCAGATTAGCAGGATTAAATCAGGGAAGAGATGGGCACAAGACCCAGGGGAGCAGGCTGAGGTACTAAATGAGTACTTCACCTCAGTTTTCACCAAGGAAAATGGGGGTGCTGCATCATACATGGGAGGAGACAGAGATACTGAGATGGGGGGACCCTTACCGATCGGCGGGTCTGGGGAGAGGGGGAGGCATCACTGGCAGGTGGGGGGAGGGCTAAGCAGGGAGAAGAGGTACCGGAAGTGGAAATCACAGCAGAGAGAGTGAGGGAAGCCTTCAGCTCCCTTAAGACGGAGAAAGCACCAGGGCCGGATAAATTACATCCCAGAGTGCTGAAGGAACTTGCAGATGTCCTGGTGAAACCCCTGGCAGAGGTTTCACCATCTCTCTGAGGACAGGGTGGGTGCCCCAAGACTGGAAGGTGGCGCATATAGTGCCTATCCACAAGGGGGATCAAGGGAGGTGGCAGGAACTACAGGCCTGTCAGTGCGGACATCGGTGGTGGGCAAGGTGATGGAGGGCATTGTCAAGGAGAGGCTGGGGACCTGGATAAGTCAGGGTGCCTGGACGATAGACAGCATGGATTCATCCCGGGAAATCATGTCAGACAAACCTGGTGGAGTTCTATGACTGGGTGACAAGTGCCTTGGACCTGGGTAGACCAGTGGATGTCCTCTTTCTAGACTTCAGCAAGGCATTTGACTCTGTTCCTCATGTGGGCCTGTTGGATAAGCTGGGAGAAATGGGGTGGGAGCCAGATGATCAGATGGATAGGCAATTGGCTCCAGGACCCGGACCCAGAGGGTCGTAGTTGGTGGGATAGTCTCATCCCAAGGAGGGTCATTAGTGGGGTCCCACAGGGATCAGTTCTTGGGCCCCTTCTGTTCAACGCCTACGTATCTGACATAAGGACAGGAATCAGGAGTGAGATGAGTCTCTTTGCAGATGACTCAAAACTGGGGTGGTGGTGGATGGGGAGGAGGGGAGGGTGGCCCACAGGGGACCTGAGGCTCTGGAAAGATGGTCTAGAAAGTGGAAGCTGAGGTTCAATGCAGGAAATGCAAGGTACTCCACCTGGGGCCAGAAACCCAGGCCAAGTGTGCACCCTGGGGGAAATGCTACAAGTCTCGATGGCTGAGAGGGACCTGGGGTGGTGGTGGATGTCAAGATGAACAACTCTGAGACTTGTAGGAGAGCAGCAGCCAAGGCCAACAGGATGCTGGGATGCATTGCTAGGGGGATCACCTCCAGAAGGAGGGAAGTGATACTCCCTCTGTATAACTGCTTGGTGAGGCCGCACCTTGAGTACTGCGTGCAGTTTTGAAGGCCACACTTAAAGAGGGACATTAACCTCCTGGAGAGGGTCCAGAGGAGGGCAACCAAAATGATTTGGGGCTTGGGGGACAGGACCTATGAGGAGAGGCTCGAAGAGCTAAATATGTACACATTGGAAGAGAGAAGGGACCGGGGGGACATGATAGAGGTCTTCAGGTACATGAAGAGGGTAAATAGGGGAGGAACAGTCAGGGTGCTTCGAAGGAAGGAGGAAGGGGCCACTAAAGGGCATGGGTGGAAGCTGGAGGGGGAAGATTCAGGGGAGAAAGGAGGAGGTGCTACTTCACTGAGAGGGTGGTGGAGCCATGGAATGCACTGCCTAGGGGGCTGGTGGAGGCAGAGACAGTGGAGGGGTTCAAGAGGGAGTGGGACAGGTACAGGGGAAGGGTTCTGGAAGCAAAATCCAATGCAGCAAGAATATCCGGAACTGGGAAGGGAGAAGCCAGAGAAGGCGAGGGGGACAGCAAGGTCAGCACCCAGGGTGGGGGCTGACCAAACGAGCAGACACGAAAGACCGTTAGGCCTATTCTGCTGGCATTTTAGTATGTTAGTATGTTAGTCAGCAAAGCGAGAGCCATGGTAGCAGTGGAGGACCATCCAGGGCCCAAGACTTGGACCTTCGGTTGCTTTGCCTGTTTGTCCGGCATCTAATGTGGGGTATGTTTCGGAGCCGCTTGACGCATCTCCGCCTCTGACATTCCTGCAGATATTGAACAAAAATTTCAGCAATTTGGTCCCAAATGACTATGGAAGACACTCATACAGGCAGGTAGACAAGAAGCACAACGTTTTGTCAGCAAACTGAAGAAATAGGGTGGAGGAGAGGGGAGTGCCAAAAGAGAGTGCTATCTAGACTAGAGCATCACGTGACTCCTCTTGGAAATTAGTTTATTATTTGAACCAGAACTTTGTATGTTGAATACTACAGCAATTCAACAACTACCTAGTGCGGGATGAAATAGGTTTATATATATATATATATATATATATATATATATAGCATGTATGAATTTGAAAAGATGTGTTACAAGATTGTGGAAAAGTGCACAGATTCCAGAGATGGCTGTCTGGAAAACCTTAATGTTAGAAACAATGAGATATGGAAAATTGCACTATAAATGTAATGATAATTTGAGATTAAGGAATGTTAAAAAAATGTGAGACTGTAACTGAATCATGCTCATTGACTGATTTGTCTAGGCAGGGGCCAGGGTAGATAAATGGCTGGCACCCAGGTGCCTGTTAAGCTAGAGACTGTCATCAAGAGACTGTAACTGTAATTAAGCTCATTGACTTGTCTAGGCAGGGCCCAGGGGAGATAAATGGAAGAGTCAGTCAGCGGGATCACATGGCTGCCTGTTCTTCAGAACACATTTCCATGTCAGGGTGTTGTATATTACAAAGTCACAAGAAAAATTGGGTAATGGACTGTACTGTGAAAAAAGTCCAAGAGTGACAATGGATAAAGAAAGTCACACTTTCGAAGTACCTTAATGCAATTCAGTTCTCCAATGTACCTTATCAATACCTAATGTTATAACAGTCTACTGTGCAGACACTATGTCATTCTCCTCTCCCCTTTTAGCCTATTCCCCCGGTTAGCCTACACCCCCTTGCTACTGTCCTCACCTATGTCTACCCAAGCACTTACATTGATCACGCTCAACTGTCATTACAGTGGTGCCGCCTCTTGCACAGCACGATATGGGTTGCCGCGAAGAAATAAAAAAGCAGTCTCCATTCTTACTAGCTCCTTAAAGAAAGTTATACTTCTGCTTCTTCTCTGTTCAGGAAATGTGGAGCTCAACCCTGGCCCCCACAACTTACCTCGCTTCTCGATTTTGCTGAGGCCACAGGTCTCAAAATGATGATGGTCAACATTTTAAGCCTGCCTAAAAAACTTGTACAGCTGCAAGCCTGGGCTGCACACGTTAACCCAGACCTTATCATAATTACTGAGTCGTGGTTAAAAAAGACGAACACTGATCAAAAAATATCTCTGTAGGGCTACAATTTATTTAGAGCAGATAGAGAGTCTAGAGGCGGGGGTGTGGTTATCTATGCCACATCTAAGTACTTGGTCACCAATATTAGTTGCAAATCTCTAGCCAAGGAATTTGAGTTAGTTTCGCTGAGCCTTCATCTCCCCTCCTCGGAATGTATCACTATCCTAGGTGGCTATAGACCCCCGTCTGGTGGTGATGAAGTCCTTAATCTTTTGAAATCCATGTTCGTAAATGCAAAAACTGAAACAATATTTCTAGGAGATCTAAATATGGACTGGCTGTCACCTAAATCACACGGCCTCAAATCCCTTTGTGATGAGCTAGGTCTTGGGCAATTAGTCAGTGAACCTACTAGGAACAACACTCTAAATACTGCCAACAGTTCCATTCTAGATGTGGTACTAACCACCCATCCACACAAAATATCTCATTTGGCAGTGTTTCACAATGACATGAGCGATCATGGAATTGTTGCTTGCATAAGATCTCAAATTAAGGCCCGGCCGCAACCCATCTTTATAACAAAAAGATCCTTTCACAAATTCAGTGCAGTAAACTTCCCATCTGACCTGAGCATGATCAGTTGGCAAGATCTTTACCTAGCCAAAGATGTCAACAAGGCAGCTTGCATCCTTAATGACAAACTCACCACAATAATAAATAAGCATGCCCCTTTCATCAAAGTGAGGGTACGGAACAATTCCAACCCCTGGTTCACCTCGGATCTCAAGGCAGCCCTTATAGCTCGAGATAAGCTCTGGGCTAAAACTAGACATTCCAAAGAATCTTCGGATCGGCAGGCCTTTAGAACAGCCAGGAATAACTGTGTGAAAAAACTTCGCTCTGCTAAAGCTAACTATTATATTTTTACTCTCGAACAAGCTAAAGGTAACCCTCATAAAATATGGAAGACTATCAAAGCTATAGAAGGACAGCCCATAGCCCTCTCTGTCCCAAAAAAGATAGTTGCAAGTGGCAAGATTGTGGAAAACAAGTCCCTAATCCTGGAGGAACTTAACTCCCACTTTGCCACAGCTGGATTAGCTTTTGACTCGTCACCTTATGCTGGTGCTGCGTGAGCCAGCATACCCTCCCGCCACATCTAGTCCTGCACCCAGCCCTTCCAACTACGCAAGATAACTTATAAAGAAGTAGAAGATCTCTTCATTAGACACCAAAGCGCGCAGGGACGATGGCTTGAACCCTTTTTCCTAAGGTCAGGCCATGCCCATCTCACTGCCCCAATCTCCACATCTTCAATCTTTCCATTACATCTGCTACTGTGCCATCCTGCTGGAAATCAGCACATATCCTCCCTCTATTTAAATCTGGTGACCCATGCGATGCAAACAACTATAGACCTATCTCCATATTGCCTATCCTTTCTAAAGTTCTCAAAAACTGATCCATATTCAGTTAAAATCTCACTTGAAACCTTCTCTCATTAACCCAGCTCAATCTGGCTTCCAGGCTAATCATAGCACAATCACTGCACTAGCAAAGTAACCAATGATTGGATATCTGCTATAGATGCTAAGAAGGTAACTGGTGCAGTCTTTTGGACCTCAGCAAAGCTTTTGATACTGTTGATCACAAACTATTAGTCAATTGCCTTGCAAAGTTGGGTGCCACATACCATACCACCCAGTGGTTCTCTAGCTACCTAACTGGAAGATTCCAAAAGTAAAGGCGAAGGCTTTTGTTTTGCTGCCTTGCCAGTTGCAAGAGGAGTCCCCCAAGGATCCATCTTAGGCCCTATCTTGTTTTCTCTGTACATTAATGACTTAGATGCTAATATATCTATGTCCAATCTGCACTTTTGCAGATGATACTGTGTTAGTATACTTCTGGCTCATCGTTATCTGAAGTCAAGGGAGTGCTTCAAGCGGACTTCGCACAACTTGAGCATAATCTAATATAGACAAAGCTTCTGCTCAATGCTAAGAAGACTAAAGCGATGATATTCTCCCGCAGTGCTGTCTCAGGCCCCCCCAATACCCTTGCCCAATACTTCATTGTCACCATGCTAAACGAGCCTCTGGAAGTTGTAACCAAATTTAAATATCTAGGTATCTGGATCGACAATAAATTATCTTTCAGTGACCACGTCGAAGATGTCTCTAGAAGGTTAAAAGCAAGATTAGGTTTCTTCTACAGAAATAGGCCCCTTTTCCCCCTTGAAACTCGAAAGAAGCTTGTACAGGCCACTTTTCTTCCCCTACTCGACTATGGAGACGTAATCTATTCCTCCACCACTCTTGCAAATCTAGGTAAACTGGACATCCTTTATCACCATGCGTTACGGTTCATTACCAACTCCCCTTACCGTTCGCACCACTGTGACTTATATGCAGCTGTTGGTTGGACATCCCTTACTACTAGACGCCTGCTCCATGCTGGGTTATGGACTCTTAAACTGCTCCTGCAGAAATTACCAAGCTATCTCTCTTCCCTTATTAGTATCTCACATAGTGCATACTCGTTAAGAAAATCTGACTTTATGCTTGACATACCAAGGACACAGACTTCCTTTGGTAAACGTGCTATTGCATATGCCCTTCCCCCCATTTGGAACCAATTACAAACCGTACTGAAACTAACTAGCACAGTTTCAATAAACTTCTACAAATCGCTAAGTTCAGCCAAAATAAGACACCCGTAACTGTCATTAAGTCTCTTCTTTCCACATGTGTGCCATATTTATCCACTGGTAAGGTATAATTGATTTGTCATATTAACTGCTTTCCCTTCCCCTTCTACTCCTGGCTTTATCTTTGCTTATGCTCCACTGCTACTCTATCAAATAACTCCTCCCCCCATATCAGTTGTAGACTGTTGTTTGTTCTAGCTGCCAAAATACTGTATATGTATCCCACACACCAGTCATCATGTTTCATTTATCAGTATGCAACCTGTAAGTTGCTTCCCTGTCTCATATCAATGTTTACCACTTGCGGTCACCCTATGTGGTACCCTTGTATGTATATCCAGCCTGTATCATGTAACGTGCATTTCATGTATATACTGTTATTACCTATCTGTGTTTGTACTTTAAGTGTTTATGTCACAGGACCTCCTTGTGAATGAGCTTGCTCAATGGAGTTTTCCTGCAATAAACTTGAACTTGAACCTGAACTTTTCAAACATGGAAGGAAAAAAACTGTATTACTCATGTCTGGGGGGGGGGGGGCCAGTTATGATGGCTAGTATGACCAAAAACAGTTGATATGTTTATGTACGCACAACAGAAATTTGAATAAGTTTTAGTTAGGCAGCAAAACATGCAGACTCATTGTCATCCCATTCTTAACATTGCTTGAGCTTCGCACTACCAGTCCAAGACCAGGACCAGAATACAGCTGTTCCCAGTATGTTTTGTTGCAGTGTAAAAGTAGTTGTATTTCAAAGTTTTCATCACCAAGTCTGTTTCGTCTAGCTGTAAGGACCTGTCCACCAACACTGAACAGTCTTTCTACAGGATTTATGTGATTAGGGTGAAAGTGCAATCGCGATTGGTGGCAGGGCGAGTGTACATCGCCAAAAATCAATTTTGGTGATTTACACCCCTGGCGCACAAGAAAATAGTGCTAGGGACATAGATTTTAAATGTTCACATGGGGGGGCTGATCCCCCTGCACCCCCCTACTAAAGGATTCATAACTCCAGGGGGGTGCATGTCGGGGGGTGCAAAATCTGGACAAAAAAAGTATTTAGGGCCGGGCGCACAGAAATGTAGGCATGCCTGGATATGAATCCAGAATCCTTGCAGCTTTAGGCTGCCACCCACCCACCCACATGCTACGGGGCCAGCTCGGCAGCCCCACAGCAACCACGTCAGGCTAACCCTCCCTTCCTTCCGTCACGTTCGCTGTCCCCCACTTGGGTATACATACAGCAATGTCCTGTCACTATATATGCCCACCTCCCCCATCCGGCGGCCCTTCCTCAGCAGTAGCCCCATCGACATGTGCTGGGATTGAGTCACCGTTATTGCAAGTGCTCAATTGCTGACGCCCATGTCACGGGCTACCTTTCTACAGGAGCACTAGATAATAGTGCAGTATTGTAATGCAGGAATATTTTCTTTACTGTGGGGAATGTTTGTAAAGTTTCAGTTGTTTTATTTTTGTCTTTCAGGTACTGCTCCAGTTCATGAAGAACTCCACCACAGCTAGGTTGCTGATGTTTGTCAAATTTGAAGAAATCATCATCATCTTCCTTAGGGTTGTCTTCGGATGATGGGCTTCCAGGAACAGTATCTTCCTGATGTGACAAACAACAGCACTTCATTCTCAAGCATGTTTTTCACAGCACAGGCTTCTTCCTCATTCCCTAGCCATCTGAGATGAAATTATGGTAATGTGATGCTTGCTAGAATCAACTCTTTCTGCTCAAAACTGGTACCAAACCGAGTGTCTACAGCTTTCACAGTTGCATCAAGAAGTGGCGATGCATACTGTAATCATGGTTTCATATCAAACAACTTCTTTTTTAAAGTCAACAATGTTGGAAGAAGATATCCCATGTAGCATTTTGTTTCTGCCTGCAAAATATCCAGTGACTTTGCTAAAGGCTGCATTACTTTGCAGTACTCCACTAAGAAAGCAATGTCATTTGTTTGAAATCTGGTGAGGCCTAGTTCATTGCAGGTGTTATACAGATTATCTTCACATTTTTCTACAATGGATCTTATTTTGTCAACCACTCTATAGTACGAATTCCACCTTGTGTCATTGGGGACATTAGAGACAGTTTCACTGGCTTGAGAAATTGTGTGTACTTTGTTCCAAAGAGCTGAGCATTTGGCCATCATGCTATGGTAGACCTTTTGTAGGCAGCATTTGATGTAGCAGATTCTATATCCTTCCCTGCTATTAAGTTCAGGGTATGAGCCACACAGCGTTGATGTGAAGGAAGGTTGTAGGTCTCTTCCATGTCTTCATCCACATCATCTAAAATCCGACTTACATCAGTGAAGCTTACAACATCACCAACTGTGTTGTCTTCTTCAGTGATGCAGCTGCTGATTCCTCCTGCCTGCTGCTGCTGATCATGGTCATCATCATCATCATCATCAGCATCATTTCCATCATCGTGAACAGTGGCAGTGATGGGTGTGGTGTTATCAGAGCCAAACTCATGAAATGCCTTTACAAAGTTTGACCTGTTATCCATGACAGTTTTAACAACCTTGTTCTGGATGCAATATTTTAAGTGCACTTGTTCAAATTTTGATGCAATAACATCATACATGTGCCTACCTTTTATTTGCATGCATGCCAATACTGCTGATTTTCTCAACAATGTTTTCACATAAATCCAATGCACAGTGACACCTACAGTAGCTTCTATTATATGCTGTTCAAATGTCAGTAGTAGTGCAGATGTGACATATTGTAGATTTCTAAATTCAGAAATCAAGTTTGAGTTCATGTTTTGGTACATCTTATCTAGTCTGTCAGTGTTTTATGTTTCTTAACTTTTTTATTTGGTTGTAGATCCATAACTAATCTGACATGTGAAGGCTGTTCAACAACACTGAATGACTTTAGATCTTCAATTGGAAAGGCTTTGCCTGGAGTTCGGTGGCCAAGCAGCCAGCCACTCCCACTTCCTGAGCTATATAAGCAGTTCCTCTCAGCCTCATTGTGAAGCATTTTTTCTTTGCAGCCAAAGGCTCTGTCGGTTTGTCCTCTGAGCTGGTTGGGCCTCCCTGGCTGGCTGGGGCCTGTGCCCCCCCACCTTGCTGCTCCTGCTTGTCTCTGCTGGGCTGCTGTGTTTATTTCCCTGCTTCTGGTTTGTATTTTGCCTTCGGCTGTGTGTGCTTCTTTCCTTTTTTGGGGGGGGGCTTTGTTTCTAAGCTCCTAGCATACTGCTACTCCAGAGTTCTTACTGCTTGCTTTTAGTTACTCACAACTCTCAAATTACGTGCACTGCACCTGCAAACCTGATCTGTGTATTTCAGCTCAAAAATAGCTGCTCCATGTTGCATATTTGATTACTTTCACCTGACTCAGATTTACTTGAACCTAGCTATACAGCTCACTCATGCTTATTCTAATTACCTCATTGCAGCAGACTCATTGCACTGCCTGGTGACAGTGCTTTCAGAGCACTGTGCCTCCTTTTATTTTGTTTATTGCAGTTGCAACTCAGCATGCTCAATTTTTTCACTACGGCTGCACAGGCCTAATTGCTTCCTACTACTGCTTTGTTTACTCCCATTTTTATTGTACCTTGTTCTACTCTGAGGTTTGCTAAAGCTCCTGCTGAGACTATTAAATTCATTTTTATATCTGCATGTGGTTCTCAGCCCTTCCATTGCATCCTTGTTTGTCCTACTGTGGGGACTGGGAGGTGTTTGGAGGGTCATGGCCAATGTGCCTAATTATTTCTGTTCTAAATCCTGTCTTTGCCACCGAAAATCCTCAGCATTTGTCACCTTGATTTGGCTTTGAAATGCCTGTCTGGCTTGCCATGCTATTCAGTGCTGTTTGCCCTACGTTTTGCAGACCTACGTGCAGGTCCATTTATTACTACTCTGTTTACTGACCTACATGCAGGTCCACACTTGCTTACGCAACCGTTGCTCCTTGCTTATGCAAACCATTGCTTCATGCCTATTGCCACCCCCTCGGCTTCAGCCTCTGGGATTCTGCTGCACTCATCTGCATTCGACCTTGCAAAGTTGCAGCACTCAATGCTTATTATGATCTTAGCATGCCGTGCTCATTCAGCTCACCAGCTTTTCAGCTCTCAATCAATTCTGGGGCATGCCAGCCATTCTATCTGGTGCAGGGTTCCTGCAGCCAACAGCCTCACTCTGCATTTAGTCCACATCTCAAGCGTGTCCAACTTTGGGAGGGATCCTTCTCACATGTCCCATAGCTGGGAATGTTCTTTCCCCGGGCTTGGCTTTAGCTGCCTGCTACGCGACAGCCGCTCCTGGTGCAGAATTTAAGACTAGCGGTGAAGGGTGGTTATGACGATCTTCTTTGGCTCTAGTGTTCCACTATAATGGTTAGCCATTGACTTTAGTCATTTCCCTAGCAAGGCACCTTCACCGCATTCTCCCTATGACTGCCTCTGGTTCACCTGGTTTGAGTCTAGGGTGGGTAGGCCAGGTGAGTGCCTCAGCAGTCGTTGCTCTCCTCCTGTGCCTTGGTTGCACGTATTGTTGCAGAGTTTTCTCATAACCTTCCATGATGTTCCAGCTACAGGGTTTGAGTAAGAGCCTTCCTCCAAATTGGAATATTTTCCACCTTACTTTAATTGGGTTTTCCAAATTGCAGCTACAGCGGTAGAGCCATCACTAAATAAACTATCCCAAGCCTGAAGGGAAGGCGACCTAGGCCTTGGATCCCCAGAGATTTCCTCCTCATAGGGTTTTTTTTTCTCTCCTCCATTGCCTCAGGTCATAACACTTAGCTAGCATAGTTGTTTCTCCTAATTTCTTTAGGTAGGTTCCGCTGTTGGATGGTGGTGGAAGATGTCCTGCCCTTTACCCCTCTCCTTCGGAGATCCCCTAATCTCAACACAAACCATCAGTATCATGCTATGCAAACCTGGGCAGTCATTACATTATCCAACTGAGCATCTCACTGCATTATCAAACTGCCTATGCTTCTCTACTACTATGTCACAGTTACTGCTTGCTCATATGCTTCATGTTGCCTCCTTCTTTGGGGATGATTATACATTTCTTTTGGGTATTCCTAAGGTACCTTTAGTAATGGGAATCATCCCATGGCATCTCTAGGGGTGGAACCCTCTCTGAGGTTTCCTTGCTATTCGTAACCCTACAGGGTGGTAATTCCTCTGGAATAGAGAGTGCGAACAGCCAAAACCAAACTAACACAGTTGCACAAGCATAACACTATACTGGCTGTGTAGGTCAGTGAATTGGAAAGGATTTGCCTGGAGTTCGGTGGCCAAGCAGCCTGCCACTCCCACTTCCTGAGCTATATAAGCAGTTCCTCTCAGCCTCATTGTGAAGCATTTTTTCTTTGCCCCACCATCCTCCCCTCCTCCTCCTCCTCCTCCAGTGGCAGCACTTTCTCCTTAGGGGCATTCCTAAGGTACATTTAGTCATGGGAATCGTCCCGTGGCACCTCTAGGGGTTGAACCCTCTCTGAGGGTTCCTTGCCTTTCGTAACCCTACAGGGTGGTAATTCCTCTGGAATAGAGTGTGAATGGCCAAAACCAAACTAACACAGTTGCACAAGCATAACACTATACTGGCTGTGTAGGTAAGTGAACTATAAACTGAATAATAAGTTTGTCAATGCGAGACTGACTGACAAGGGAACTCTTTGTGGATTTGAAAAATTGTTGTTGGAGAAAACATTTCTTCATTTTATTCACTGCTGCCTGGTTGGACAGCACTGAAGTTCCACTGCTACTCGAGCTGGAAAATTTATCATCCACCTTTTCTTCCTGAACATCTTGTGATCTTTTGTGACCACGGGGGTCATGTCTGGATTAATATGTCCACTGCTGCATTTTGACACACAAGTTTTTTTAATTTTTTCAAAGATGAAGGATGGATGCTGTCCATGTTTTTTTTAAGTCTGAAGTACTATTTTTTGAGGTTGACAGAAGCTTCACTTTAGGCATACAAAGTTTACACTGAACAGAAATGTTTTTTCCCTTCTCAGATTTTACCTCAAAGTGCTCTCACAAATACCACTTTTGAAAAACAGATACACTGTTTGTCTGTGGGTGGCGTAAAAGAAGTGGTGGAACAGGAGAATGTATTTTGCCTTTGCTCATGTTGATCAATCTCATTGTCTTGTTCTGTTTCTTTTTGGGTTTCAGACTTGTTAACAGCTGACTCTGCGGAACATACCATAAGAGTTCAAAATAAATTGCAGATTAAATCTGGTTCAGGCAATTTTGTTTCTATTTGTGTCTTTCTTTACCTGTTAGTGATTTAGAAACTTCAATCTTGATACACCAAACAAACAAGAATGTTGTTGTTAAGTATGTGCAGCACTGTATTATGTGACTTAACTGTGCCGTAATTACAGACAGTAACGACTCACTCACAAGCCAGGCTATGGATGCAATGATCCCAATCCTTCAAAAACAGTGAAACATGTCACTACCTGTGGCTGTAGTGTGGCAGGCAGCAGCAGAGTGTGACACCGTCATACAGAATGACCCAACACCCTCAACAAGGTAACACTGACACACTGCACACTGACACTGGCAAAGTATGGTTTAGTTAGCAATTCTCTAACACTTTTTCAGACAACTATATACAAAATGTAACTGCAGCAACATCAAACACCAATGATGACTAGAGTTAGTGCTGCTGTACGTCTGACTCCTGCTTACTTATTGACCGGGAAACCTTTTTTCAGTTTTCAGTTCAGTTATGTTAATACTGTCACTAAGTAACCCAAACAGTACTGAGCTGGTCACAGTCACAGAACATTATCGATAAGAAGAAAAAAGACAAACCAAACTGCAGTGATGACAGTGGCAGACAGCCAATCAGATCACGACAAGCTTCAGCATTACTACACTCCTACACTCTGAACAGTGTTGAGCAATCAACGTTGAGTAATCATCAGCAATTCTAATCTTGGTCTGACAATCAGCTTCTTCATTGCAAACTGTAAAAGTGTAATGCTTATCACTGTATGAAAAAATTTAATTTGAAAATGATGCTCTTTTTTTTTTTTTTTTTTTTTTTACTGGCCTGATGGAACTAACTATACTTCTTCCCTGCTCTGTTTCTGATATCTGCCTTGCTATTGCTGAAGCCTGAAGAGGATGAGGATGAGGATGATGATGATGGATACTCCGGCTTTTCCCTCTTTTCCCTCTTGATATTTCTTGTGCCAACAACAAACACAATAGTAACTCAGTCTAGTGACTCCAGACCAGTCCCTCTTTCTTCCGGATGTCTTTTCTTTTTGTGTTTCTCAAGATAAGAACCTTTAAAAAGACAAGAAATAAAAACTATGGCATGCACGCTCTGCACAATGCACCACATCTGTTCTGATTCTAACTAGTACTGTGTATCTGGCTCTGCCTGGCTTGCAGTAGCTACTACTCCCACCCATGTTGTTTCAAAATAGTCCTACTGTTACTGCATACTCCTGTTCTGTCCATAGTCCTGAACATTCCTGGGGGTGGGGTAGAGGGAGCTACCAACTAAAGAAAAGACACAGTGTCATCAGTTTTAACTATAAACAAACACATTTTTGTGCATTAACACCAGTACAGCTGACAGTTCTAAACTTTTACAGTTAACAGGAGTGGCTAATATCAGTACAGGTGAACATGTGTTGCTCTGGTGTGGTCTGACTACCCTCATTCCATGATGTTGCACTTGCACCGGTCCCTGCCCTGTGTGATGGTGTGCCTCAGGGCAGCACATCATCGCACAGGGCAGGAACAGGGAGGGTGCAAACATCATGGAATGAGGATGATCAGACCACACCAGAGCAGTACATGCTCACCTGCACTGACAGGTTATCTGCTCCACGTCTACTTCTAAGTGTTTTGACATTGGACTTGGGGGTGTTGAAGAACACTCCATCCTGTCCTGCTGCTCTGTTTGCGCTGATGAGATTGAAAGAACAAAGAAGTTACAGTAGACAACAAAGTAAAGGAAATGTACCTCACTTCACTTTGGCAGACACTGCTCCTGCTCCTCTCAGCCCTCCGTCACTTCAGTCCTAGATGACCGCTCCTGTCCGTCTCACTCATGGATGCTGATGCTGTGCCTCAGTCAGATAGATTCACAGTCAATCACTGCAGCTGCTGACCCTGCCCAGTGACATGGACAAGGGCCCAACCAATCCTGTAATGGAAAATGAACAACAGACAGGAAAGAGTAGGGTATGTTATATGGCTTGAGATTCAACATGTAACGACGAGGCAATCCCAGCCCCAACCACACAAAAACAAATCCTGTTGTAAGTCAGTGTTTTAAGGACTGGTATAAGTAAATCCACCAAGCATCACGCATACACGCTGGCTGTTGTGGTTTATTGGTTTATTATCAAATGTGTTGGTCATCTTAACTCATAAGCTCATTAGGAATTAGCTGCCCCCACCCTGCCATACCCCTAGTGCGGACCATTCGTATATGAAAAGCAGTAAGCACCACAGTGCCACCATGGTTGGAGTGAACTAGTTCAGTTAGGTATTGGAATTTGGGCACATCAGTTACATAATTCATCATGAGTCACTTGCCATTCCTGACTGGCAAATGCCAGCATCACAAGTGACTGCCAGTACTATTCATAACCTTCAGCTTACTGGGGCTGGGCCATGGGGGGCCCGGGCCCCTGAAATAAAACTCCATTATATTAAACAAAATAAGTGAATTCTTTGAACAAATCTGACCACAGACATGTGAATTTATGATTTGGGTTTCAAATCCTAAATGCCAATAGGTATATCAACCTGAAAATAATATTGAAGAAGCATTAAAACATTGCCATTTCTATTTCACTGATGCATTGCTTTTCACACTATCAACAACTTCATATCATCATATCTGAACAAAGTTCACATACAAGTTCCAGTTCCTGTTAATACTCCGGTATCCATTTAAACTGTATATATATATATATATATATATATATATTTATACAGTATAAATAGGGGATATGACATGGCCTGACAGAAGATATCATATTTATCTTCACGAGAGGCCAATGATATCATGATATCTCACGAGTGGCGAAGCCACGAGTGAGATATCTTGATGTCATTGGCCTAGAGTGAAGATAAATATGATATCTTCTGTCAGGCCATGTCATGTTTGGTTTATACAACATGTGTTTTGATCCCCCCAAAAAAAAATAAAATAAAAAAATAAACCCTGTACATCTCTCCCTCGAGGTAATTTCCCACATGGGGGTTTTCAATTTTCAGATAGAAGTTTTGGAGCTTCTCACTCCCAGATGACTAAAATTATGTTTTACCCCCCCCCAACAGAACTGTGCGTAGAACCAAAAGAAGATAGGGCATATTTTATTTTGAAGATAAAATCTGTTAGATCCTGCCATTAGTGCTGTATTTTAAACTAGTACCATCACTTTTTGTTATGTTTGTAGAAGGGTTTTCATTTGCCAGATATACGTTTTGGACTTTCTCCTCCCAGTTATGTTATGCCCCCATATAACTCTGCATATTTCACCAACACAAAAAATGTGTTTCGATTGTACTTGTCTGGTGCAATTTGTGGCATGTTTTGCAACAGGAGTTTCAGTTGTTCTTTTAAGTAGCGTGACCAAGTAAATGGCAATGGCAGGGACTGAAATTAAGACACTCTGTACTACAGAGATTTAGAAACTCTGCATGTTTTTATAATCTTGCTGAGTTTCGTTTAAAAGATACCGCCGACTGTGTAGAGATGACAGTAAGCAAGTTGCGGCTTTAGCATGGCGACACGAGCCTGAGCTAGCGTTGTTGCTATAGCAATGCTCGGTGGGGATTGCGTTACTACTGTAAAGCCACAACTTAATCACTGTCATCTCTACGCAGTTGGTGGTATCTTTTAAACAAAAAGGGAGCAGGATTAATAAAACGCACACCTTTCCTAAGTCCTCTTAGTGCAAAGTGTTTTTATTTCATTTCCTGGCCCACGTTATTTACACTGCCTTGTCACGCTGTGTAACAAGAAGCACTAGCGGTTTCTGTGTAGTCAGTTTCATTTGGGGAGAAGTGAGTGCAAGAATGAAAAAAACACAGTTTTTATTTTGATACTGATTCGGAATGCTTTAGTTTAAATTACTGCCACAGTGCCAATACATAATTAATACCGCTCGGCCACGCTACTTAACAGGAGAAACATTAGAAAAAGTGAAAGTGATAGCACAAATGGCAGGATCAACCAGATGACATATAGGAATGTGGGGATAACACTATGACGTATAGGAGTGTGAAGATATCATAATGACGTATAGGAATGTGGAGATATCAATGATATCTTCACTGGGTGATTCAGATATTACTTTTTATCCTTGGATTTATCCTTAAACACATGTTGTATAAATATATATATATATATATATATATATATATATATATATATATACAGTATATACTGTGTGTGTATATATATATATATATATATATATATAATATTAAGCATTGTTCTATAGAATTCCACCCCTTTCAAAATGCTGCTGTCCTGTATCACAGTTCAAAGGTCATGGCCTCATCCGTGACTGTACAACAGCACTCTAAATCCTCTAGAGACTGCAGCACAATTAAGTTTCATTCAGAAAGCAAAAAACTTACAATGTGTACATTTCCACATAATATAGAGGATAATGGCTGGGGATCAGGTGATAACCACGTTGTAATCACCTCGAGTGGTTGCTAGGCAACATGGTAAACCTCAAGAGCGCAGCTTGAGAGGTTTACTGTAGCCCTAGCAACCAAGAGAGGTGATTTCAGCGTGGTTGTCACCCAATCACCAGCCATCATCTTTTATAGTGTATGGTCAAAAATACACTGTTTGCATTCTATGTGTGAGAATTATGGAACTCTGGTCCATTCTTTTTTGTTTTGGCACTGTTTGGAAATTCTGAAGTGTGGTTAACAACTTTTAAAATTCTAAACAGTGCATAACAAAGCTATGTAACTGCTGATTATGGTGGTTAATAGGCACTTACCATACATTATAGCAATTTTATACTAAAAAAAATATATAAGATGAGCAACTTTATACACACCAACCAATGTGTTCTGCCATGTCAGGGTTCTGATTCCTATAGACCTCATGAGCTTCACTCTTGAGGTCATAGGGAATCAGAACCCTCTGGGGCCCAACACACTAGTTGTGCATTGTTGCCCAATCAGTATTCTCTCTCTCTACCCAAGGACCAGTAAGAATTCATTTTTCACGGTCTAGGACAAAAAACAACAGGACCAGGAGGACCCCGCCACCGCCATGACCTGTGGCATTATTCAGTCCTGCAGTAGCAGTGTTGCACACTGAATATGGCAAGCAGGAACTACAAGTGGAAGCAGCAGGCAGTAGGGGGTAATAAAGAGTGATTTCAAAAAAAGAAAATGAAGGATACCTGTTGTGCTAGTGTGTTCTACCCTCCTCCCCCATAACCCTGGCAAACAATTCTGAATCTTTATCCAGAAGAAAACAAAGGTGACCTAAATAATTCACACACACTTCACCATCTGTTTATTCAGCAATGCATCAGCAGGTGCAGAATCAATAAGTGAATCAGTAGTAATGCCAAGCCAGGGACTGGAGAACAATTCACAGCAAATACTGAAACATGTACAAAGACCCACCCCACCACCTGTCTGTCCACCCACAGTGTGCTTCAGAATGGAATACAAAATACAGCATATTCCAGTAGTGGCACCAGGTCAGGAGTATCAGTGACAAAGGGCCAGGTCAGGGGATGTAGCACAACCTACGTCCCCACCAACACATACATCTATAGTCTGGACTGTGCCCCCCCACCCCGGTTCCATGTTGCAAATATATTTATTACATCTACATGAATTATGAATAATATTGACAGGCTGACAGCCATTACATTTGGGACGGGCTGGGGGGGGCAACTAGGGATTCATTGGTCTGGGACTGTGCGGTAAATGCTGCTATAAAAGAGGAGCAGTTGAAGATATCCTCAGACCTGAATTGGTGGAGAGATACTTTCAATTCCACTGCTAAAACAGTTAGCCTTTGGTTGAGTTATGTTCCGTTCCCATGGTTTTTAGTATGTTAAAAAAACCAAAAAACATTTAGATGTGTACTAGCTGCCCCAGTGTCCTGGTGTTGCTGCCTCTCAGAAAATGTGCACTTTTAGTAAATAACCACAGCATGAACAGCAGGGGATGCAATATCTTGCTCTTGCAGCCTAGTCCCCACAAACAGTATGTATCAGCACAGTGCAATATGTAGCAAAAACAATAATGTAACACCATGCAATATTAGTACTCGGAACTACGGTGTCAGTAGTGGCAAACAAGGAAATACTTTATTTGGCAGACAGGAACATGGCACTGAAAAGAAAAGGTTGGGTAACGTGTAAAACAAAACCAATGAACAGGTTCAGGTTCAATCACATCACCGCCTGACCCAACAACCAACCAAGCACCATGATGTTCTCCACAGAAAAACATAATCCACACACACTCCTTCTGGTGCACCAGAAACTAGAGAAGTCCATTTGGGACCTGACCTCCCACCACTGTCTATCAAAAGTGTGCACACAGACAGAATCAACTGAACAAAGTGCTGCAGGTCGCAAACCTGAAGGACAAATGGTGGGGTGCACTCATAGCATGTCCAATTTAAAATCATGAATCAGAATCACTGAGCAGTAGCCCAGGCAGGCACAGGATCCACTAGGCATGCAGTAAATAAATGACCGGACAAACCGCCACGAACTTCAATGTGATCATCATCAGACATCTCTTAGGGAGGAAGACAGCTCACTTGGGCTAATTTCATATGCACAATCAAAGTCAGTCCATACATGTGCAGGTCCATTCAATTAAACAAGCAAAACCACGCTCTACTCACTGTCTGTCTACACAGAGTGGTTGCAGGGCCAAGGAGACCAGACCACAGGCTCTGAAATATTCTGTTCTCCCAAAAACCAGTGGACAAGGGACTGCTCTGGTCAGGTCACTCAACTACAAACAGGCTCATCATGATTTAAATAACTAACTTTGCAACAACTCCTGACCTTAGTCTTACTGTTTCCCACCCTTTCTAATTAAATAAGTCTCTACTGTCCCTTTAGATTTCTTTTTTATGTTGGCGTGCTTGCGCAGCCAACATAGTGGGACAGTGCAGCTTCAGAGGTGCGGTCGCTGTTGGGCGAATGCAGGGCACGCACCAGTAGGTGCGTCCCGCATTACCCAATCAGCCTGCATGCCGGCGCCACACCATGCATACATAATGGGGAGAGCACATCTAAGAAAAGGTCCGCTGCAATCCGAGCAAAGCTCGTCAGATGCAGCGGTCCTTTTCTTGCCGTGCTCGCCGCCATTATGTACTGTACATAGCGGGTCACGGCGGTAGAACTGCTGACTTCGGGGGTGCCCAATCCTCCTGTCAGCTGCCTCTGCCCCCTGTGAATGTGCTGATGGGGGAGCCCACTCCCCATCGGCAGAAATAACCCCCCCAAATTGTTTAGTGCCGAGGAGGTGCCCAATCCCCCTCGGCTCTGTGCCCCTCCCTTCTTTGTGTGCCAACAGGGGTGCCCAATCCCCGTCGGCATAAATCCCCCCCTTGTTGTTTGCTGACAAGGGTGCCTAATCCCTCGTTGGCTACACAGATACCACCCCCCCAAACAGTTAGGTGGCATGCTGGGAGCCCACCCCAGTGTGCCAAATGCCCTGCAAAACAAAAAATGTCCTGCAATTTGTTTTTTCTTTTTTTTTTATAACCTGTAAAACAAAAAGGGTCCCTCATAGTCTTGATGCCCCACCCACCCACTGCGCACCTGCCTGCCCTCACCCCATACTTACCTGCGAGTCCATACGATGATCTTCTGTGGACTGGGAACACATCTGCACTCTTCAAAGCCGACCCGAACTGAAGAAATGCCGGTAAGCTGTATAATGGAATGAATAGGGGGTTTTCAACTTTAATGCATATCTCGGGCATTTTTGTGAATTTTGACCCAAAATTTTCAACATGGGGTTTTTGGGACCCCTTCTCATGAATTCTTGCACTGTCATGGTGTTATTTGGTCCTGAAAGGTGATTTCACAGTCACTGCGCGGAATCACCTTTTGGGACCGAGTAATGAAATGAAAGTGCCACTTTTCATGAGAGGGGATCTCAAAAAGCCTATGTTGCAAGTTTGGGGAAAAATTGAAAAAAATGACTGTTTTACGAGTGCATGTAGCAACTGCGCAACACACGCTTGTAAGTTAGCGCATTTGCACTATTTTCATGCCAGATTCTCAACATTGGCATTTTACCACACCTTCTTGTGAACCGTACAGCTGTCATTTTTCACATCCTGCCCGAAATGTGTTTTCACACTTCCAGTGCAGAATAACGCTATGGCTGTGTGAAATCAGTGTTCAGGACACATTACGAAAATGACAGTGACACTGTTCATGAGCAGAGGTCCTAAAATGCCTTTGTGAAAATTTGGTGACAATACTCCATAAAATTACTGTTTTATGAGCTGTGTAGCAACTGCTCAATGCACGCTTGTAAGTTAGCGCATTCACAATATTTTCATGCCACATTCTCAACATTGGCATTTTACCACACCTTCTTGTGAACTGTACAGCTGTCATTTTTCACATCCATGCTGAAATGTGTTTTCGCAATTCCGGTGCAGAATAGTGTGGTCACTGTGCGAAATCAGTGTTTGGGACACATTACAAAAATGAGAGTGATACTGTACATGAGCAGAGGTCCTAAAATGCCTTCATTGAAAATTTGGTGACAATACTCCATAAAATGACTGTTTTACGAGGTGCATAGCAACTGCACAACGCACGCTTGTAACTTAGTACATTCACAATATTTTCATGCCAGATTCTCAAATGTGGAATTTTACTACACTTTCTTGTGAACTGTATAGCTGTCATTTTTCACATCCTGGCCGAAATGTGTTTTCGCACTTTCGGTGCAGAATAGCGCGGTCACTGTGCGAAATCAGTGTTTGGGACACATTATGAAAATGACAGTGACACTGTTCATGAGCAGAGGTCCTAAAATGCCTGTGTTGAAAATTTGGTGACAATACTCCATAAATGACTGTTACAAGAGTGTGTTGCGCAGTTTGCACGCACGCTCGTACGTTCATAAACTTCGAATATTCTCACTCCAGATTTTCTACAGTGCCATTGTTCTGCACCTCCTAATGAACAGTAGAGCTGTCATTTTTCACATCCTGACCAAAATCTGTTTTCGCAGTTCTGGCGCAGAATAGCATGGTCGCTGTGGAAAGTCCGTGTTCGAGACACATGATGAAAATGACAGTGACACTGTTCATTAGGAGATGCCCTAAAATGCCTATGTTGAAAATTTGGGAATGAAAGTCAATAAAATGAGTGTTTTATGAGCGTGCGTTGCACAGTTTGCATGCACGCTCATGACTTTGTGAATTTGTAATACTTTCACTCCAGCTGCTCATCATTGACATTTTTCCATACCTCCTTATGAACACTGCAGCTGCCTGAAATGTGTTTTGGCACGTCCAGCACAGAATTGCATGGCCGCTGTGCAAAATCAGTTTTTGGGACAGTTTGAGGAAATGACGGTGACACTATTCATGAGCAGAGGTCCTAAAATGCTTATGTTGAAAATTTGGTGCCGAAACTCCATACAATGACTGTGTTGCAAGCGTGCATTGCGCAGTTTCCATGCACCCTTGTAACTTCGTCAATCTGCAATATTTTCATACCACATTTTCACCAGTGGCATTTGTGCACATCTCCTTATCAACAGTCCAGCTGCCATTTTTCACAGCCTGCCCAAAACGTGTTTCCACAGCTGTGGCGCACAATGGCGTGCTCACTGTGCAAAACCACCTTTTGACACACATTCACAAAATCACAGCACTATGCGTCTCTAGCTACGCCACTCCCACTGCCAATGCCAGCACGACAACATTCGGCATTAACAAATGCTTGTTTTTATTTTACCTAGCTATCCTATCCCAATGTGATTAGTTTTATTTTCTTGTTGTTTAACAAATATCCAAACATCTCTCTCTCTTTTTTTAATCCAACTGACACATACTTGTCTGGGTCATCACCCCTTTCTCAGCAGCACTGCCTGGGGAATCAGGGAACACAGGGTACATAGACAAAGTATACATGATTTAAAAGGACACTGTCAATCCCCTAAGACCTCAAATTGTCCCTAGTTTTAAAAAAACACATTTTATGATTGTTTGCATTCTTCAGAGACTGCTGATGCAGCTGGTAGTTTGATTTTAATTCCATTTTTCTTTTAAAAAGTGAAAAACTGGCTGCCCACCATATTGGTGTTACCACACCAAAACATGTTTGTTTGTTTTCTTGATCTTCTCTCACTGAATCTTTTCTGGATTTAGGAACTCCCCCAACACGGTATAGCCACTCATTATACAGTGGGAGTAGAGAATACTATTGTATCATGAGTGACTGCATTGTTTGATGGCGTTTCTAATGTTCAGGAAGTCTACAATAAGAGTAGTTCAAGGATCTGAAGCAAAACAAGGTTGATTATAACTATACATTACCACACATTTTGGTTCTACTAAGCAAGGAGGCAGCAACATCAGTGAATTTTAGAGAAGGTAAGCAATCATAAAATGTGGGGTTTTACCTGGAAATAATATGATGCAAAAAAGGTTGAGTGTCCCTTTAAACACATTTTTATAGTAAAAAAAACACAAATAAAAAAGAATGCATATTTTCATGCTGGGGCCACATGGGAAACAGAGATGTCACATAGTGCTACTAGTACAGACAAGCCACATACACAGGCTCCAGACAGATATGGGGGGGGGGCTGTGTCAGCTTGCCCCTCCTGGACGGTACTTAATAAAATGGATTTTGACCTATGTCACCCACCCACTCATCACTCACAATCACAAATCAAATTTTTCCATCAACAGCCAGATTAATTTAATTTTACACATGACCCAAATAAATCTGAGCCTGAAATAACCTCGCCTGAGCCCATGCCATGATGCTGCTGGTCTGCTGCATGCCTCTTGTGTTTAAAAAAAGACACCTTAACACAAACAAATGACAAAAAAGACTACTAAGTGTTGCCAGTGCCCCGCACTTCGTGTTGCTCAAAAAAATGCTCAAAAGAAATAATACATAAATGAAAATGAAGGACGTGACACTCAGACAGCTGGTTCTGCTTAATCTATGATTTTTGTAATATAAAAATGTGTTATTGAATGTCTATCATGAGAGATGCTGACAGCCTGTGGAATGACACCCCCCCCAGGTTTTAGCTACAACATGTTACCTGGAAGGCCAAGAGATAATTACAGGCTAGAAGAGGCCTAAATTAAGGATCTCCTGTTTATGTGGCTAATTGCAACTTGCCAGCTGCCAAGCTAGATCATAAACTTTTATGACATTCAGAGGAAACACAGTTAATTTCACAAGGTGATACAAAGCATGTTGCACCTCTGTGAGATCTGGTAGAGAGTCATACCAAGTCCTTTGATGTCCTGGAATGGGGAAGCTGCTCACAAGATCAAAGAAAGTCATTTGAAAAAAAATTAGTTTTGCTGAGGTCACAGCATTTTAATTTACCTTCTGAATGAGACATCCTGTTGGTATGATTTTTTTATATTCTGATAGGGAGGAGCTAGGTGGCCTCATGCAAAGAGGTTGGCAAAGCCATTTTTTAAACAGTATTCTGTTTTCCATTTAGACACATACGTATGTTGGGATTCTGAAAAAGCAACATCAGGCACTGTTAGGAGATAAGTATATAGCAGAAAAGACAATTCTAAGAGTACTGTGGTAGAAGATTTTGTCTGCACTTTTAAACCTGTTTTGTTTAAGTGATTTATATGTTTTGTGATATATGGTTCTGTATTTACATTTTACATTTTTTTTATCTATCTTTAAGTAAACCTCTACTTTAGAGACTACTTGGTGTGCCATTGAAATTAATTTTCTTGACAAGGGAAGCATACATGGTTAAAGTTGACACTGTACACAGCTTACTGGTTTTACCAAACTGGGAAAAGGTAAGAATTTTTCCTACGGTCTTCCGTAGAGTTTTAAGGGTTCATTTTGTACACCTGGTTAGGTGCCCATTGGCAAAGAATATCTGGCCCCCCTGAAGAGCAGAATTATCTGAGCCTATACATTGGGTGTGCTAACAAGAGGTTCATAGTTTGAATCCCTCCAAGACTTGAGACCAAAGGTTGATTTGAACCCACAAAACAGACAGGAGGGTTACCCTGTTTCTGTTTCCTGTTCACAAGACCCTGCTCGGAGGTTGGCACTGTGGGGGAAGAGGGCCTGACCTGCTGAGTGGGTTTGTGACAAAGGATACCTGTTGTGCTAGTGTGTTCTGCACTCCATTCAAACCATCATGGTGGACCCAGGTTTCCTTCAGTCCATCCAGGTATCCTCACGCTGTTTGTCTACCGGGCCTCCTTCTAATGGAAGCACCAAGTTTTGTCAGCAGTGACAATGCCGACCTCCCCCACAGCGACAGCACAATACCGATGCAGGTATTTTGCCGACTATTCCATGGGTGTTTTCTGTGGGGGCTACACCCCCCAAAAAAAACATATAGGGGTCTCTGCCCCCGCAACCCCCAGACTTTAGGATTCCAACTCCAGGTCAAAGTTGGTACAGGGAGGGGGTGGAACACTGGGGGAAGGTGAAACACTGAAAAAGGAACATTACCGCGAATGTCACCATAATGGTCTTTTTTCCTGTTTCGTCATCGGGTTGTCACTGTAAAGGAGTGCACCACCTTCTAACTAACTCTCTGAGCCTTGTGTGGTCCAGGACCATGGATGGTGTTGCTATTCAGTTTCATGATGTCTGGTTCTCCCACACTTCTGCAGTGTCTCCTCTCCACTCTCTCTCAGTGGACAGGCTTTCTTGAGTGACCAACTCCCCACTCCACCACACAGTGTCTTGTCTTCTTCTCTGGCTGCACCTAGTCCTTCTGGCTCCTCGCCCACTTATGTCCCTCACCCCCCCAGTCACTGCAGTGCTGCTGGACTGAAAGAATGCTGATGCCTACCCAGCCCTGCCATCAAGTGAACTATTCTCTCTCTGTGTGCAGCAAAAGGCCTAGCTTTTTATAGGCACCCACTCTGCTGCCTCCACTGCCTGCCCTGGTGTCCTGGGTGGATGGCAGGCAGCTAGCTCTGGTTTGCAGCTTTCTATTGTTTTTAATTTGCCCCTCGATGACATCAGGAGGACGAAGAGTTTTTTTTTAAATGATGCTCCACCGCTCCCATCCCATCGAATCCCAACTCCCGCGCTCCATTACTACTGACCTACTCAGCCACCTCAAATCAGGATTTCTAAGCTTTTTTGACTTTTGTTATTCTTTTTTATCTGATTGCTCTCTCTGACTGATCGCTAACACATGCACTCAATGTTCTCCCCTCTCAAAATGGCAGCTGGCGCCAATAGGGCTCATGTGGTGCGTGCATCTGCTCTGACTGACTCTGCCTCCTCCAGTCAGAGTGCCCTAACATGTAGACAGACACCTGCCCTCAGCCAACCAGCAAAGGAGAATCACTCTTCAAACTAAAATCTCTAGTGTCCTACCACTAGTGCCCACGCCCTCCCGAACCCCCCCAAAGAGCATTTTTTTCAAATTTCAGCCCATTTTTTGGTACCTTATGAGCCTGGAACAGGGCAAAAGCAAAGTAATTTATTACACTGCATTACAAGTAACACATTACTTATAAGGAAATTTAATTAGGAACTTAAGAAAATGACATTTTTTTAAGAGTATTCTGCAACTAATACACATTACTACTAAATGTAATTTAATTGCAGTAACACGTTACTTGAAAAGGGTTACTACCCAACACTGAGAAGGTGCTATGCAGGCGTGGGAGCTGATCTCCTTCCCTGCCCCCAGTCAGCAGGGGGTTGTCCAGTCTGTAGCAGTGGAAATACAAGTTGCTACATCTAACAAACCTAATCCTGAATTTTGAACAGGATTACCAGGCCTTTAATTGGATCTATCCATCTCTGACATGGGGTGGAATAGAGGAAGATGAAAGCTGCTCTTATAGAGTAGAAAAACTATTTATTTGAAAATTGATGACTGGGAAAGGCACTCTGAGCCAAGGCTTGTTTCCATGTGTGACCCATTGGAAGGGAATAGGAGATAATAAATATATAGCACAAACACAGTTTGCAGTTACAATAAAGTGCACTCAGAGAACATGGTTAACACAGGGGTTAGTTAGTGCAAAATAAGCAAACAAGGCATGAAAAAATGAATGATTCCATAACACTTACACCAAGGTAAGAGGCAATTACAATGGAACAGTCAGGTAGAGGGAAAACAGGAATGGGGAGAGGGAAGGAGTTTCAACTGGTACCTTAGGGAGCTGGGGAGGCAGTGAAGCAGAGCGAAGAAGGGAGATGATTTCAAAATGATGGGAGACAATAGGAAAATGAAAACTGCCCAGAAGAGGAGTGGGGATGTGGAATGGCAAAGGTCTGAGGATCCCTTGAGTGGCTAGAGCAGAAAGCAGAGGGGATGAGGGAACGGAAGAATGAGAGGTAAGAGGGAAGGGGTCCAAACCAGTATTTGGAATTGAATGTGATATAATGGATCTGCCAGAGTGAAGACAGAGGGAGAATGGATAAGGCAGATCATAGTGAGCCATGATGAGTACAAACAGGGGAGTTGGTAGCAAAGCAGCAGGAGTTCCAGTGGGTATCCAGTCTGGCCAGAGAAGTGGAGGGGGCAGTGCCATAGGCCACATTTACATAGTCAAAGATGGGGAGCACCATTCTGGTGACAAGCTCATGACAGACCTGCAGAGATAGACAATCTTTATAGTGGTACAAGGCACCAAGTTTAGGGTGGAGCTTTGCATGGATGGTATCAATGTCGGCAGTAAAGTCAAGCTTGGTGTCTAGTCACAAACCAAGGTACTTGCAGGATTGGACCACTTCTAGAAGGTTACCATCCAAGGTGGAGAAGATGGGCAGAGCTGGGAGTCTGACCAATCTCTGGCTTGTGCCAAAGGTCATGGACACAGTTCTTTAGTGTTGTCCTGGAGTTAGTTTAGTTGGAACCAGTGCAAGACACTGAGGGAGTCTTGCTGCAGCAGACCTTCCATAGCTGAGGTGACGAGATCCAGAGATGTAGATGACTGTGTCATCTGCATACATGTGAATATGTGTGTGTGTGTGTGTGTGTTGGCACAGGCCAGGAGAGGTTGTTAAGGAAAACGGAAAAGAGAATGGGACCCAAGATGGATCCCTGTGGGACTCCTGCCTGGATGGGAAGAGGAGGAGACAGGATGGTACCAACCTGTACTGATTGTATCATGATCTGTGAGGTTAGAACAGAACGAGCCAACTGCAGGAGCTGAGAGGCCAGCAGAACTCAACTTATCCAGGAGGAGGAGGAGGAGTGAGTAGGACACTGAATCAAAGGCCTTGACTAGATTGATGAAGACGGCAGCTGTCGTGTGCCACTGATCCATCTCTGCACAGAATCAGTTACATGCAACAGAGAGGAGACGGTGGAGTGATGCTTCTGGAAGCTAGACTGGAGCAGGGAGAGAAAATTGCTGGAGAACAGGGACTCGGAGAGCCTAGCATAGACAAGATTTTTTTGCAGCTTCACCATGTTTTACCTCTTTTCCTCAGATTGAGCTCCATTTACCATGATCCTCTCTCTTCTATCACTTAACCAGTTCCTAACCCAGTTTACACCTTGTGACCCACTCCCAAGCTGCCCAGCTTGTTCACCAGTCTTCTACGTAGAACTGAATTGAAGGCCTTACTGAAATCCAGGTAGGCCACATCCACCGCTCCCCCTGATCCACGACCTTAGTCACCAAGTCAAAGAAAGCAAACAGTTTTGTTTGACATGACCTTCCTGCTTTGAATCCGTGCTGTCTTGGATCCTGTGCTCTGCTGGATTCAAGGTGTTCCACAATCCTTTCTTTAAAGAGTGATTCCATAATTTTTCCCACTATGGAGGTGAGGCCAACTGGTCTATAGTTTCCAGCCTCCTCCCTACTCCCACTTTTGTGAAGAGGGACTACATCTGCCCTCCTCCAGTCTTCCGGAACCACTCTTGTATCGAGTGACTCATTGAACAGGGCTGCCAGTGGTGCTGCCTGCGCCTCCCGTAGTTCCCTTAATATTCTAGGATGTATCCCATCTGGTCCCAGAGCCTTTTCCATTTTCAGTTTTGTGAGTTCTTTTAGGACTCTGTCTTCCATAAATGGACTGGTGTCCATCTCCCTCCCATATTTGTTCATGCTGCCTAACTGTGGACCCTCACCTTCTCCTTCTTCTGTGAATACAGAACAAAAATATTTTAGTATTGATGCTTTTTCCTGGTCTCCTTCCACACACTCCTCTTCTTCCCCTTTTAGCCTTCCCAGCCCACCCCTGGTTTTTCTCCTTTCCCTAATGTACCTATAAAAGGTTGTGTCCCCTTTTTATACCTCTTGTGCTATTTTTTCCTCTGTTTGTGCCTTTGCTTTCCTGACTGCTTTCCCTGCCTCCCTCTGTTTATCCAGGTACACTACCCTGTCCTTCTCCCACTGTGTTTCCTTGTATTTCCTGAAAGCTATCTTTTTCACCCTTACCATCCCAGCCACTTTCTTTGAGAACCATAGTGGCTTTCTCTTTCTCTTGACTTTGTTTACTTGTTTACTGCAAAGGTTTGTCGCCTTTACTATGGCTCCTTTCAGATGGGTCCACTGCTCCTCTACTCTGCCCCATTTGTCCCTCCCTAGCAGGGCATGCTTAAGACATATCCCCATCTCAGTAAAGTCCACCCTCCTGAAACCCAGGATCATCATCTTTGTGTGGCTTGACTCTGCCACTGTACTCCTGCTGAACCACGCCATGTGATTATCACTGAATCCCAAGTGTCTGCCACCCTGATTTCCTCAATTCTGTCCACATTGCTGAGTATCCAAGATCATAAGATCCAAAACTGCACCCTACCTGGTGGTCTCTAGCACTAGCTGCCTGACGCCTACCTCTTGCACAGAATACAGGATGTCCCTGCTCCTGGTTGAGGCAGCAGCTTGGATGCTCCAATCCACATCTGACAGGTTGAAATCACCTACCAGTAGCAACTCCCCTTTTGCTGCCATGTGTCATGAAGTAAAAAGTGTTGTATAATACTTTTATCATATGATTTGACATTTTTTTGTATTTACATGCAGATTAAGAACAGCAGTTGTTTTAACAAAATAAACAGATTTTTTTTACCAGAACTTGATTAAGCACCCTGACCCCGGTTATCTGTTTATTTTTTTCTAGCACCAAAGTAAACAATTGTTAAACAGGTTTCACTATTTATTATCTAGAAACTGGCAAAATTTATTGTTTCGGGATTTATTCTATATTGGCTGACTGAATGACTAAATAAAATCCAGTTAGCACTGCATCAGATAGATGTCTTTAGATTTTAGGAGAAATGTTACATAATGATTAATCTGTAACTCATTTCGAAAACACAAACCTTTCTTCATATTGAAAACATATATAAGTGGCAGTTTATTTATCTAGCAGTTTTTGTGATCAATACACGCTGCAACATACAATAAAAGATTTATTAGGGAGCACTGTGGATGTATAGTGAACCCCCACAATTTCTGTAAAAAGTCTCCGCATTTTTAGTAACATTTTCCACACTCTGTTTATAAGCTTAGGCCCAAGTCAAGCCTGAAAATCAAACGCATTCAAATACCACATAATACATCTGTATTTGCGTAAAATGTCCATTCTCTTGTTCCTCGGAGAAGTGCTCTATGTTGTGGCATGAAGATGTTCCCCAAACTACTGAGATCATCCTAGACGGGGCTTTATCTAAATGATTACTTATTCGAAGAACTAATCAAGGAAGTTGCGATTACGCTGAACTGCTGAACCAGGAGGTACCGACAGTATAGTCCAAGGGCCACTCAATGTACGCCAAGCTTTTAACCAGCTTGAAAGAATGGTTTTAAACTTAAAAGACTGTACTGGGAAAGAATTTCGCTGAAAGCCTATCTTGAAGTGGATAGGGTCCCAGAGGGCTTTGTGTTCTGAAACAGCCTACCTCTGTCAAAGAAAGGGATGCGTTTTTGGATAAGTGGCAATTAATCAGCCATGACACAAGTATAAAATAAATTAACTTAATCCTTTAAGAAAATTCAAAAATCCAAAAAGAAACAGATGAGAAACTCAATAAACAAGCATTTGTCAATGCCGAATGTTGGCTTGCTGGCACTGGCATTGGTAGTGCAGGTGTTAGAGAGACGCATAATAGGATTGGCGGTGAAGTAGTGAAGTGACGACGACCTCAGTCCCACCATGCAGAGAATGACAGGCACTGGGGTGTGCCTTTGGGGTGTTGGCCATAACGCACATGCCATTTCACCCCAACCTACCCTGCAGAGACCGACAAGTGCCACATTGTGCCTTGGGTTCCTCAGGCCTTATGCTCACCCCATTCCATAAGGAAATATACTGACATGGGTGCAGTGTAGGAGACTGGGGTGAACGTTGGGGTCAAAGAGTCCAAAGCACACCTTGACGCCTGTGTGGCTGCAGGGTGGGGGTGGAATGGCGTAAGCATTACAGACGACAATGCCAAGTTACACCCCTGATGCCTGTCAGTCTGTACAGGGTGGGGCATTGTGGGTGGAAACCCTAATGCCCAGGGCATTTGTTGGTATTTTCACTCCAAATTTTCAACATGGGCCGTTTGTGACCCCACCTCATGAGCAGTGGCACTATGAGTTTGTTTGCCGAAAGGTGATTTTGTACCGTGAGTGTGCATTTTAGCGCCACAGGCGCGAAAACACATTTCGGGCAGGGTGTGAAAAATGACAGCTGCACTGTGCATGAGGAGGTGTAAAAAAAATGGCATTGTTGAAAATCTGGAGTGAAAATATGACAAATTGGTGACATCACGAGCGTGAGTAGATACTGTGCAACGCATGCTCATAACGCAATTATTTTGAGGATTTGCTTAAACAAATTTTCAACATAGGCATTTTTGGAACTCTGGTCATGAACAGTGTCACTGTGATTTTGTTAATCTGGCCTGAACATTGATTTCCCACAGCAACCGTGCCATTGTGTGACACGTGCAAAAACACATTTCGGGCAGGATGTGAAAAATGACAGTTGTACTATTCATAAGGAGGTGTACAAAAATGACAATGGTGAAAATCTGGAGGGAAAATATGGGAAATTGGTGACTTCACGAGCGTGTGTAGAAACTGCTCACTGCACGCCTGTAACGCAATTATTTTGGGTACTTCTTTTACCAAATTTTCAATACAGGCATTTTAGGACCTCCAGTAATGAACAGTGTCACTGTGACTTTGCTAATGTGTCCTGAACATTGATTTCACACAGCGACCGCAGCATTGTGCGCCACATGCGAAAAAACACATTTCAGGCAGGATGAGAAAAATGACAGCTATACTGTTCATAAGGAGATGTGAATAAAGGGCAATGCTGAAAATCAGGAGTGAAAATATAAAAAATTATCAAAGTTATGAGCGTGCGTTGAAACTGCGCAACGCACGCTCGTAACACGGTCATTTGTTTGAAATTTTCTACCAAATTTGCAAGATAGGGTTTTTGGGATCCCACCTCATGAACAGTGGCATTGTCATTCAGTTAATCAGTCCCAAAAGGTGATTTTGTGCAGTGACTGCAAAATGACGTTTTGGGACTGAGTAATGAGATGACAGTGCATGTGTTTTTGAGGTTGGGTCCCAAGCATCCCCATGTTGAAAATTTAGAGGCAAAATTCCATAAAATGGCTGGGATATGCACCTAAGTTGAAAAAAAAACTATTTATGCCATTATACAGCTTACTGGCATTTTTTCAGTTCGCGGTCGGCTTTGAAGAGTGCAGAAGTGCTCCTGGTCCACTGAAGATCGTCGCACTGAGCTCCAGAGGTAGGTATGGGGTGCTGGGATGAGTGGGAGGTGGGTGTGCAGAGGGTGGCGCGGGTTGGAGGGGTGCCACAGACAGCTGGGACCTTTTTCTTTCAGGTACTTAAAAAAAAAAAAAGAAAAAAGAACACCGCGGACAGTTTTCTTTTTTACAGGTGTGTAAAACTGTTCTGCACACTGGGGTGGGCTCCCAGTGTGCCCCATGACCCCATGACTTTGGTGGGGTGATGTTGGCCACACTGGGGTGGGTTCCCAGTGTGGCACAGAATGGGTGCAGGTGCAGAACATGCCAATGACAGTTGGCTTTGATTACGGGGAGGCACACTGGGGTGGGCTCCCAGTGTGTCACACAGTCTTGGGGGGTTTATTTAGCATGCCGACAGGGGGATTGGGCACCCCTGAAGTCAGCATTGTGCGGCAGGAGGCGGCAGTTGCCGCCATGTTTATTGAAATACTTCACCAGGAAAGGCACGTCGGGATGCGCGTTGTGCCGCTGAATGACGAGCTTGTCTCTCATTGCAGTGGCACTTTCCTTACATGTCATGACCACTTAGCATATTTCGTGTGTCAATGCTTGCATGCTGGCTTATTGGGGAATGAGGGATGCACCTACTAAATCGTGTCCTGCATTCGCCCACATGGATGCATCTCTGAAATCTGCTACTACCGCAAGATGTTGGCTGGCATGCAGGCGCAAGTCAAAATAAAAAAATGAGGAAGCTTTGATAGAATTTTCTAACAACCCGCTATACAATGAATTAAGTGACACTTTCAAGAATAACTTAGACAACTATGAAAATAAAATCATAACAGTGACAAAGATGACATTTTAAAAGAGGAAGATCAGGGATGGGATAGTAAGATAAACAAAAGGGAGGGGGCTATGCAGAGGGGGGCCAGGACAAAGCAGAAAACTTGAACACATATTTTTGTTCCATGTTCACAGAGGAAGGAGAATGGAAGGAACCACAAAGAAGTAAGAGAGGTTTTGGAGGCAGGGAGGTGGACACTTATTCTTTTAGAGGTGAGCATCCTGAAGGGACTTGCTAATCTGAAGGTGGACAAAGCAATAGGTCCAGATGGGGTGTATCCAAGGGTATTGACGGAGGTCACTGAAATACTGGCTGCACCTCTGGTAGTTCTCTTTAACAGCTCACTGGAAACCAGAGTGATTCCAGATGACTGAAGGAGGATGCATGCAGACCCACTAGACAAAAGTGGTAGCAGGGAGCAGGTTGGCAATTGTAGGCCAGTTGGCCTCACATTGGTGGTTGGAAGGTTAATAGAATCACTGCTAAAGGAAAGGATTGTGTAATATCTTGAATACAGTGGGTTACAAGACCTAAGGCTGCATTTTTTCACAGGGGGTAGGTCACGTCAAAAAAATCTGATTGATTTCTTTGACTGGGTGGCAAAGGATTTAGATCAGAGAGGAGCAGTGGACATGGCCTACCTAGAGTTCAGTAAGGCTTTCAACATCGTTCCACATAGGAGACTAGTAAGTAAGCTGGGTAGCTTAGGAGTGGATCTAAAGCTCATAAACTAGATAAGAAATTGGCTAGGGGACAGGCAACAGTGGGTGGTGGTAAATGCAATTCACTCCAAGGAAGGGAGGGTGACCAGCAGAGTGCCTCAGGGATCAGTGTTGGGACCGGTCCTCTTTATTGTTTTTATAAGTGACATTGCAGAGGAGCTAGAAGGGAAGGTCTGCCTCTTTGTGGATGACACCAAAATTTGCAATAGGGTGGACACTCCGGGGGGTGTGGGGGCGGGAAGGATGAGCAGAGACCTGAGAAAACTAGAAGAGTACAGGGCATTCTTGTTGAAAATAGAGATACTTTTCCCTAATGTTTGTTCTTGTATAAAGAAAAAAAAATGTTATCAAGGGTATGGCAGCTGGGTTTCAATGTGAAAAACTACAAAATACTGCATTTAGGGCACAGAATCCTGGGGCAGAGTACAATATGGGTGGAGTGGTACTGACAACCACCAAGCAGTAAACAGACCTGGGGGTAATAATGTCATATGACCTAAAGGTGGCCAGGAAGTGTGACAAGGCAACCATGAAAGCTAGAGAGATGCTGGAGTGCATAGGGAGGGGTGCCACCAGCAGAAAGAGGTAGGTGGTGTTGCTTCTGTATAGATCACTGGTGAAACCCCACCGAGAGTATTGTGTCCAGTTCTGGAGACCACGGGCTCGATTCTCAAAGGTTGACACAGGGTTTGCACAAGCCCTATGTCAAACCCTGTGCTGTCCCCAAAACACTGCTGCACAGTGCACCCTATTCTCATAGATCGCATGAGGAGGACGGGGAGACTGAACTACTGTGGGTAACACTAGGCAGAAGGAAGGGAGAATCCTTGTGACTGGGGGTGGTATACAGGCCACCTATGCAAGGGGAGGAGGGTGATCAACAGTTAATTCAGGCAGTCACAAGGCTGGCCCTAAAAGGAGAGCTACTACTGGTAGGGGACCTAAACCTCCCAGATGTAGACTGGGAAATCCAGGATGCAGCATCGTCAAGGAGTAGGGAGATACTAGCTGCGCTTCAGAGGGTATTCCTTCAACAGCGAGTCAGGGAGCTGACAAGGGGCAACAACCTGCTGGATGTGGTCCTGACAAATGGGGAGAGCGTGGAGGAGGTGCAGGTGGGAGAAGCTTTGGGCAACAGCGACCACAGCCTGGTAATGTTTAGGGTCGGGGCAGGGAGGGAGACAAGTAAAATCAGTTCTACAGTCATGGACTTCAGACGTACGGACTTCGATAATATGACAAGGATAGTAAGGGAGACAATGGAGGGTATGGAGAATATAGGGGCAGTGGAGGAGTTATGGTAAGCTATCAAGGGAGGGGTGCTGAAAGCTGTGGAAATGTGCATAAAAAAGGTTAGGAAAAGCAAAAAGAGGAGGAGACTGCTTTGGTTTACAAAGGATGTTGTGGGGGCAGTCAGGGAAAGGAGGAGGACTTTCAGAAATTTTAAGAGGACACTCAGCGAGGAAGATAAGGAAGAGTATAGGGAAAAGAGGAGTCTGGCAGGGAAGGAGGATAAAACCTTTTTCAGATATGTGAGGGAGAAGAGATAGGCAAGGCAGGGGATTACTAGGCTGAGGGGGGAAGGAGGAATAAAATTGGAAAGGGAATGTGAAAAAGCAGAGTTATTAAATACATACTTTAGCTCGGTATTCAAGGAGGAGGAGGACAGTATGGGACCTGTCCTGAGCCAAAGTCGAAGGGGAAGGAGGGCAAATGGGTGGATCTGAGCACATTCATTGTGGATAGGGTTAGGGCAGAGCTAGATAGATTGAGGATGGACAAGGCAATGGGGCCTGATGGGTTACACCCCAGGGTGATCAGGGAATTGAAGGAGGAGTTGGCCGCACCCTTGACAAGGCTCTTCAACTTGTCCCTGGATACGGAGAGAGTGCCGGAGGACTGGAAGAAGGCAGATGGTAGTGCCTTTACACAAGGGAGGTAGTAAGGAGGTGAAGGGGAACTACTAACCTGTCAGCCTCACATCAGTGGTGGGGAAGCTAAAGGAAGCATTAATCAAGGAGAGGGTGGTGGATTACCTGGAGGAGAGTGGCTTACAGGACAGCAGACAGCATGGCTTCACCAGGGGAAGTCTTGCCAGACAAATCTAATTCAGTTCTTTGATTGGGTGACTCAGGTGACTGAACGGGGGGGCAGTGGACATGGCCTATCTGGACTTCAGTAAGGCCTTCGACACCATCCCCCATAGGAGGCTGGTAAACAAGATGGAAAGCATGGGGTTGGGTGGGAAAATAACAAGCTGGGTGGAGGCTTGGCTGGCTGGAAGAACTCAGAGGGTGGTGCTAAATGGGGTGCACTCTGGGATGGCGATGGTGAAGAGTGGAGTGTCACAGGGGTCAGTTTTGGGTCTGCCCCTCTTCAGCATCTACATCAGTAGTATTGCGGAGGGTTTGAGGGAGGGGGAGTGCCTATTTGCTGATGATATGAAAATATGCAATAGGGTCGACATCCCAGGGAGGTGGAAGACTTGAAGATGCTCAAAAAATGATCTGGGATGTGGCAGCTGAAATTTAATGCCAAGAAGTGCGCTGTGATGCACTGGGGAAGTAGGAACAGAACAGCAGGGTACACCCTAGGTGGAGAGGAGATCAAAGTAACAGAACAGGAGAGGGATCTAGGAATCATAGTCTCCTCGAACCTTAAGGTAGGAATCTAATGTAGCAGGGTGGCGGGAAAGGCCAATGGAATGTTGGCATGCATAGGCAGGGGTATTGCAAGCAGAAGGAGGGAGGTAATAATGCCCCTTTACAAAGCCATGGTGAGGCTGCACCTGGAGTATGGGGTTCAGTTATGGAGGCCATATCTCTGCAAGGATATAGATGCACT
The DNA here is from genome assembly GCA_016271365.2 of Neoceratodus forsteri. Lineage (NCBI taxonomy): Eukaryota > Metazoa > Chordata > Ceratodontiformes > Ceratodontidae > Neoceratodus > Neoceratodus forsteri. The sequence goes on along the minus strand of CM057459.1, from coordinate 442,982,873 downwards.
GGAGAGGGTTCAGAGAAGGGCAACCAAGATGGTGCACGGGTATGCGGAGAAAGTCATACGAGCAGAGGTATAAGGAGCTGGATCTGTACACGCTGGAGACAAGGAGGGAAAGGGGAGACATGATTGAAACTTTGAATTATGTAAAGGGGCTCAATAAAGTGGGAGAAGAGGGTTTACTTAAGAGGAAGGAGGGGGTCAGAACTAGAGGGCACAGCCTCAGACTGCAAGGAAAAAGATACAGGAGCAATGTGAGAGGGTGTTTCTTCATGGAGAGGGTTGTGGAGCACTTGAACAGACTACCAGATGGAGTGGTGGAAGCTAAATCGGTGGAAGAATTCAGAGAGTATGGGACAAGCATATTGGACTGAGTATTGGGGGAGGGCTGGGGCTGGCGGGGGATGTGTGGGGGAGGCAGACTAGATGGGCGGTATGGTCCTTTTCTGCTGTCAAGCTTCTGTGATTCTATAAGTTAGACCAGGAAAAAGGCGGTCTAACTTCGCGGCATGTGGGCGCAAGGGATCAAGAAATCTAATTGCTGACACAGACTGCCACAAGCCCATCTTGTGTTTGCTTTTACACGTGGCTTTGTGCAGTCTAAAGCATTTGAGAATTGAGCCCCACATCTCTGGAAGGACATAGACAGAGTGGAGGTGGTCCAGGGGAGGGCAAACAAAATGGTGCAGGGTCTGCATCAAAAGCCCTATGAGACGAGACTAAAGGACCTCAATATGTACACCATGGGACAGAGGAGGGAGAGGGGGGATATGACAGAGACCTTTAAATACCTCGGGAGGGGGTAAATAAGGTACAGGATAGAAATATTTTTCAGAAGAAAATGTGCTCAACAACAAGGGGACATGATATGAACCTGGGGGATGGGTAGATTCGGGAGAGATGTAAGGAAGTACTTCTTCACAGAAAGAGTGGTGGATTCCTGGAACAGCCTTCCAGCAGAGGTGGTGGGGGTGAAAACAGTGGTTGTGTTCAAGAATGCATAGGATAAGCACAAAGGAATCATGGTAGAAAGGAAAGGGGAGAGGGAGAAGGAGCTGCAGATCAGATGCGGTCTGAGGTAATAGTGTAGGTAGGGAGAAAGGGTAGATTGGATGAGCCAAGTATTCCTTATCTGCCATCAAATTCTACATTTCTGTGCTTCACTGTAATACCTGCAAGTCTGTCCCTGTTCATAAGTACCAGATCCAGCAGTACCATGTCTCTAGTGGGATCTGCAACCAGCTGCCTGAGAAATGCCCTTTGAGGTGAGTCTAGTATGACCCTGCTCCTAGTTGTAGCTGCTGCCAGGGTGTTCCAATCTATATCTGGCAGATTAAAGTCCCTCATAACTACTTCCCCATTGCTTGCCATTTTGCTGCTGTCCTCCCCCCAAACCCTGTCCAATTCCTCCTCCTGTGTTGGTGGCCTGTACACCACTCCCATGCATATAAATGCCCTGGACCCCAACTCTAAGCCAACTCAAAGAAAATCCAGACCCTACTTTTCCCTACTGTGTCCCTGTATTTCCCTGACCTTTGTACCTTGCCTTTCATATAACCCCCTCCCTTCCTCCCTACCCTATCCTTTCGAAACATGCTGTAACCCAGTTAGCCATATCACAGCTGTGGTTGTCAGTGCACCATGATTCTGTTATGGCCACCAGATCCAGGTGTGCCTCTACAATGGTAGCCTCAGGGTCAGGAATTTTGTTTCCTAGGCTCCTAGCACTGGCACACATAGCTCTGCACCCCTTTGTCCCTCCCTGCCCCTACTTTGCCCTCCCTTCCCGAGTCCCTCCCTCACCCTTCTCTTTCCCTGGTACTGTCCTTCCCCTTTTTATCTTCCCTCTGCCCACCCTCCCTGGTATTTTTCTCTGCCTTAGACCCACCATATGACCTTCCTATCCCTGCCTCCCCCTTGCTCCTACTCCCCACTGCCCCTGGGGGAATTTGTTCCCTCTGGGTTTATCCTTATTGCTGCTCCATTTTCTGGGGGGGGGGGGCATTCACTGCTTCCCTCATTTCTTCTGCCTCTCTCCTTGACTAGTTTAAATGCTTATTACTTACTACTATGGAATACTGTAACTGGATTGTTAATAGCAAAGGCCCAAACTGAGGAAAAGATAGCCAACTCGGTTACGAAGGGGGATAAAACATTTTATAGGTACATCAGGGAGCATAGAAAGACAAAGGGAGGGATAGTGAGGCTGAATAGAATGGACAGTGGGTGGGCAGAGAGGGACAGTGAAAAAGCAAGGATACTGAACGAATACTTCTGCTCAGTATTCACAAAAGAGGAAGAGGGGGAGGTACCTAATCCAATAAGCACTCTGGATAGGGGGTCAATACCAGTCCTTTCACAGAAGAAAGGGTTCTGAAAGAACTCCTAAAACGGAAAGTGAACAAAGCAATGGGGCCTGACGGGATTCACCCCAGAATTCTAAAAGAATTAAGGGGAGAGCTAATGACACCACTGACCACCCTTTTTAATGAATCATGGGAGGATGGTGTGGTACCCGAGGACTGGAGGAAGGCAGATGTGATTCCCCTTCACAAAAGTGGGAGCAAGACAGAGGCAGGAAACTACAGACCTGTCAGTTTGACCTCTGTGGCAGGGAAAGTGATGGAATCACTTTTGAAGGAAAGAATTGTTGAGTACCTAGAGGCCAGTGGGGCACAGGACCCAAAGCAGCATGGGTTCACAGTGGGAAGGTCATGTCAGATGAATCTAATCAATTTCTTTGACTGAGTGACCAAAGTAGTAGACCAGGGAGGGGCTGTGGACATGGCCTACCTAGACTTTAGCAAGGCATTTGACACAGTCCCACACAAAAGATTAATAAACAAATTAACCAGCCTGGGAGTGGGTCCCAGGGTGGTAGCCTGGGTAAAACATTGGCTGGACAACAGGACACAGAAGGTAATTGTAAACGGAGTCCACTCTGAAGAAAGGGGGGTTACTAGTGGGGTACTGCAGGGTTCAGTACTGGGTCCAGTCCTTTTTAATGTCTTTATAAGTGACATTGCAGAGGGACTGGAAGGAAAAGTATGCCTCTTTGCAGATGACACAAAGATCTGCAACAAGGTTGATACACAAGGAGGCGTGGGAAGGATGAGAAGGGACTTGACAAGTTTGGAGGAATGATCAGAAGTATGGCAGCTTGGATTCAATGCAAAGAAGTGCAAAATAATGCACCTGGGAAACAAAAATCCAGGGGGAAGAGTACACAATGGGGAGGAGGTGGTAACAACAACAAAAATGGAAAGAGACCTGGGGGTAATCATATCACATGACCTTAAGGTTAGCAAGCAATGTGATAAGGTAGTAGGGCGGGCTGGGGGGATACTGGGATGTAAAGGGAGAGGCATCAGCAGCAGAAAACAGGAATTTGTTATCCCTCTGTACAGACAGTTGGTGAGACCCCATCTGGAGTACTGCATCCAGTTCTAGAGACCCCATCTCCTCAAGGACATAGACAGGATGGAGGCAGTCCAGAGGAGGGCAAATAAAATGGTGCAGGGTCTGCAAGATAAGCCATAAGTGGAGAGACTAAAGGAGCTTAATATGTATACCCTTGAGGAAAGGAGGGGGGGGGGGGACATGATAAAAACTTTTAAGTACCTCAGTGGTATCAACTAAGTCCAAGAGGGTAGCATCTTTCAGAAAAAGAGATGTGCAAGAACAAGGGGACACAGTTTGAAGAGAGAGGGGGATGGCCCAGGGGCAATGTGAATAAGTATTTTTTCATCACAGAGAGGGTGGTGGATGCATGGAACAGCCTTTCTGAGGAAGTTGTGGGGTCTAAAACTGTGGGAGAATTCAAGAATGCATGGGACAGACATAAGGCAATTCTTGTGGGGGGTAGGAAGAAATAGGCTGTTGGTTAACTAGGATCTGCAGCTTATCGTGTAGGTAGGGAAATGGGCAGACTAGGTAGGCCAAGCGGTCTTTATCTGCCATCAAAGTCTATGTTTCTATGTTTTGGGACTGGGCCTCAGACAGTGGCATCATCATCAAGAATGTGGGAGTCAATAGGGCAGAAACTCACATGGTACTCAGAGGTGGTGCACAAGGTTGTACAACACTACAATAGGTGAGATGACCTTTGTCACTGGGACTGGCAGCTACTGGCCCAGTTATGGGCAACAATGGCCAGTGGTGGTATCACCAGGAAAGGTAATTGCCACATCCCTTGTTGTCTTACTTTCCTATTAACTTTGTACTTAACTCTCATGTAGCTGTTGCTGTGAGTGAGTGTGGGGAAGTTGCCATGTGCTGGGCATGTGCTCAGAAATGAACTTTGTACGAGAAACATGGTGTGCTGCATCATTGTTATAGTCACAATGTATATGATATGGTGTCACCTGTGGTCTACTATGTGTGCAGGCTCCACCAGGTTGCAGCAACAAGAAAAAACTGCAACCCTCATTAGAGCACCAGCACAATGCCGATGGAGAGCATCGCATACAGCAATTGTGCCATCCGACCCCCAGCGTGCCCAATGCCCCGGGGCATGTTCTGGTTGTTTGAGGGGGGCTGTGCCCTCTGCACCCCCATACTTGATTATAATCATCTCCAGGTTGGAGGTGTATGGGGCAAGGAGCACAACACCTGGATAGTGCCATCCCTGCTGGGCACCTAAAAATCCAGTTCACCAGCATGACAGGCGAACTGGTTGTGGTGCCCTAATTGTGACACCCTAATTGTGTCACTTGCACAACGGTATACTGTGTGCACATATCCTCAGCAGTACTGCTGAATGACTGTTCAGTGCTTGTGCACTGCATATGTGTTTCTTGTGCCACTACACAGCACTGTGCTGCCATTGTACAGCCTAGTGACACTCCACATATATATGTCATTGTCTGTGTATGGATTGTGTGATGTGTGTCACTCCTTGAATGACAGCTGGTGATCATGTTCTTTCTCCGCAAGCACATGGCTGAAATATGACCACCATAAATCTTAATGGTCATAGTTTACTACCATTACTATTACTATGGTTATTAGGGATGTGCGAATGCCTTATTTCAAATATTCATTATTCATGCTTCATTATTTGGCTACTGGAACTGGGTGCGAGACTTAAAATCTCCTGAGACTTCCTAGGCTGGATTTTTCAATGGGCCCTTAGGCTGACACGAGGTGCAGCAAACATCCAGCTTACATCAAATCCAGGTGCATCAAATACTGTGCAACGTATTTTGAAAAAAAAGCATTCACTGCGGAAAAATCCCGTAAATTGACATAAAAGGTCGGCTGTGTCAAAAATTACACATGGGATAAGAATGACAGAAGCAGCATTAAAAATATAATGCATGGGGCAAGAATAACAGAAGCTGTGTCAAAATATAATGCATGGGGCAAGAATGACAGAAGCTGTGTCAAAAATATAATGCATGGGGCAAGAATAACAGAAGCTGTGTCAAAAATATAATGCATGGGGCAAGAATAACAGAAGCAGTGTCAAAAATATAATGCATGGGGCAAGAATAACAGAAGCTGTGTCAAAAATATAGTGCATGGGGCAAGAATCACAGAAGTTGTGTCAAAAATATAATGCATGGGGCAAGAATGACAGAAGCTGTGTCAAAAATATAATGCATGGGGCAAGAATGATAGAAGCTGTGTCAAAAATATAATGCATGGAGCAAGAATGACAGAAGCTGTGTCAAAAAATACATTTGAAGAAATTAGGGATGGGAGGTTTGCCTGTGACCCGGTTCAGATTCCAACTCCGATTTATTTCCAAAAGGTTCTGATTTACTCAGATGAATTATAGACCTATTTTTAGTCTACATGAATATGAGAAATGCATCAGTATTATTCTTTTAGATGCTCTGTTAAAAACAAAAATAAAATGAAACTTAAAAAAAAAAGTGTCTGTATTTTTGTGTCATTTCAACATAGGAAACAGAGGGCTGGGTTCACAAAACTCTTGAAAATCCCGTAGCTGTGGGAAAACCTCGGCACAAGTGGGATGCCACTTGTGGAACTGCAGTTTCTCCCACAGCTATGATATTCTCAAAAGATGAGCTGGTTTACGACTGGCTCCATGATTTACAACAACTTGAGGGTGGTGTTGCTGAGAAGATCCCCCAGCTGCAGAAAAATATTACAGCGGGTGGGACCAGCCATAACATCTCCCGCAACTGCTGCGGATGTGAATAGCAATCTCCGCAACTGTGGCAATTTCCGTCCGCAACTGGAGTTGCCATATAGGGCTTAGTCCCCAAAACATTTGTGAATCCAGCCCAGTATGCAGCTCATTTGGGGCTTTGCAGTGAAAGGAGGCAGTTTGTCAAATGTTGGTCAGTGTGAGAGAGAGAGAGAGAGAGAGAGAGAGAGAGAGAGAGAGAGAGAGAGAGAGACCAATGAATTCAACCAAAGAAAGACAGCAGATTGGAGACTTTCACTGAGTCTGGCATGCTTGTTGGTAGGAGACAGACAGCATGAGCAAGATGGGGCCCCAGCCATCCCTCCCGCCCTTTTGGCTTGAGATTTTATTTTATTTATAATTATTTTGCTTGCCTACTTGGTGTTATAGCAAGCATCATGGGTTCCAAACCATCCCACACACTTCTGCCTGATTGGCCAATTATTACTTGTGTTTTGCAACTTACTTTTTATCTGGTTGACCTTGCCCCCCAACCCCAACCGGCACTGCAGTTTTTGGATATATCCACAAGCTTCCATAACTAATAATTGCAGTCAACTATGGTGTGTATATGTATATATATATATATATTTTTTTTTTATGGAACTGTTTGGACCCGACCACCTCCTACTCCTGTCATGAGACCCACCTGGCAGTCCCAAGCCCTGTTGCTGCTCCCCCTGTCATTAAGCTTGTGGGGATATGCATAGCACAAGACCCAAGGACTGAAGGGGCTGGCACTCACTGTGGCCATGTACAGTCAACTATGGTATAAAAAATACTTTTTTTTTTATAGAGCTGCTTGGCCCTAACTGCCACCTACTCCTGCCATGAAGCCCACCTTCCAGTCCCCAGCATTGTCGCAGTCCGCCCCTTCCATCAAGCCATCAGGGATCTGCATGGTGCGGGGCACAGGGACCATGGGGATTTCACTCAGCCGGCCATGCACATAGATTTTTGGATTGTGCTCCCCCCTTGGTGCCACCCTCTACCCCAGACAGCCAGCAATTCACTACCTATTGGTATTTTTAACTTGATGAATAAACAAATTAATCTCCACCTGGGTTCCCAAATTGAATGTGAAAAACACATACAGCAATACATTATTATACAATGGGCAAAAAAAAAAAGAGAGAATCCTGCATTTTGATTGGCTGGCTGGCATCTTTCCAGCATTGTAAATCCTCCAGAGTACCCACTGGAAAAGGTGCCAGCCACCACTCAGTCACATCAGGAACTCCCTGGCAAATCCCTCCATTCCTCGCAAACACACCACTGCCAAACACACAGACGATAGCGAGATTACCTTGTCCTTACCCCACATCCGATAGTCTGTTGTCACTAGCCTGAAAAGTTCAGAAAAACTGCACCATTCCGAAAAAACGAAGCACCGGAAAGAAAAAAAGAAAGAAAATGCAGTTCATTCTCTCCAAAGCAAAGAAGCTGAAAAAAATTTGGAACAGTGGCAGTGGAAGTCTATGATCCTCTGGCACACGCGCAGAACTTGCAAAAAAATCCGAGCAGTACCGCTGCAGTGAAAAACAAACGAGCAGCAACTTTTAAAACAAAAGGACGTTTTAATTTTTTTTTTTGTGAAAAAAACAAGCGGGGTCTTTGTATAATCGCAGTATACCCCTCCAGGGAGTGGGTATACTGGAGGATTTACCACTACTGGTGTGGTTAAGTCCCTCGGCTGTGCTCGGACCGAACCGCACCAGCCGTGGTAAATCCTTTAGTATACCCACACCCTGTTGGGGTATATTGCTTAAATATACCTTGCGACCTCAGAAGAATGAATTTGTTTTACTTCTTTCTGCTTTGGCTGCTGCCCTTTGTACTCTGAATTTAAAGAAATAAATAATTAAATTACATATCATCACCATCATTTTCAAACACCACCAAGGAAGCACCCTTATTATGAGACACTTGTTGCAGCTGTTCGACATCATCCCTTTTATGTTCCTGTCACTCTTCACTAAACTGGTAAGAGATTTTGTTGAGATTGACATTTAAGAAGGTAAGGTGCTGCAGATTTTCAGGAGTAAGCCTTGTGCGGTTATCAGAAACAACATTTTCAACCATGCTAAATATACGCTCATGATGAACACTAGTAGGAAGACAACTAATAAGCTATATAGCAAAGGCAGATAGTGCAGGTCAGATGCTTTTCTTTTCCAGCCAGTACTCAAAAGGGTCATCAGTAATATTAATGAGTGGTTCTCATAAATAGGCATCCACAATATCAGACAAAGACAAGGAAGGCAGCTCCACAGCATAGAAATATAGAAATATAGAAACATAGAATTTGATGGCAGATAAGGACTGATAGGCCTTTCCAGTCTGCCCATTTTCCCTGCATATGACAAAAGGCGCAGATCCTACATGATCTCTGGCTTTACCTTCTCTTTTGAATCATTAGGGTTCCCCCTATGTCTATCCCATGCAGTTTTGAATTCCCTCACCAACGTTTCGCCTACCACCTCTGCTGGGAGGCTGTTCAATGCCTCCACCACCCTTTCCGTAAGGAAGTATTTTCTCACGTTGCCCCTAAGTCTACCCCCTTCCAGTCTCATGTCATGTCCCCTTGTTCTAGAATATCTAATTTTCTGAAAGATGCTACCCTCCTGTACTTTATTTACTCCCTTTAGGTATTTGAAGATCTCTATCATATCTCCCCTCTCATTCCTCTCTTCCAGGGTATACATATTGAGCACCTCCAGTCTCTCCTCGTATGACCTTTGGTGCAGACCCTGCACCATTTTTGTTGTCCTTTTCTGAACTGCCTCTACCCTATGTTATTTTGGAGATGTGGGCTCCAGAACTGGACACAGTACTCCAAATGAGGCCTCATCAATGATTTGTACAGTGGCATCACCACCTCTTTTCTCCTGCTGGTGTTACCTCTCCCTATGCACCCCAGCATCCCACTGACTCTCTCCACAGCCTTGGCACATTGTTTGGCCACCATTAAGTCATCAGATATGACCACCCCCAGATTCCATTCCTGTTTGGTGGCCTATAGTAATTCCCCACCCATCATGTAATCCTCCCTTGGGTTCCTGCACCCCAAGTGCATGATTTTGCATTTCACATTGAATCTTAGCAGCCACACTCTTGACCATTCCTCCAGTTTAGCTAGGTCCTTCCTCATTTTTTCCACCCCTCCTGGGATGTCTACCCTATTTCAGATCTTGGTGTTATCTGCAAAGAGGCACACCTTCCCTTCCAGCCCTTCCACAATGTCACTAATGAAGATATTAAACAGGACTGGCCCCAGAACTGATCCCTGTGGCACCCTGCTGGTCACCCTCCCTTCTTTGGATTTAGCTCCATTAACCACCACCCTCTGAGTTCTATCCATCAACCAATTTCTAACCCAGTTCACCACCTTGTGACCCAATCCCAGGCTACCCAGCTTGTTCACAAGTCTCCTATTTGGAACGGTGTTGAATGCCTTGCTGAAATCCAGGTAGGCCACATCCACCACTCCCCCATGATCCACTTCCCTGGTTACCCAGACAAAAGAAATCTATTAGATTTGTTTGACATGACTCTCCTAACTCGGATCTTGTGCTCTGCAGGATTTAGGTGCTCAACTATCCTTTCTTTCAGCAGCGATTCCATAATTTTCCCCACCACTGAGGTCAGGCTGACAGGTCTATAGTTTTCTGTCTCCTCCCTTCTCCCACTTTTGTGGAGAGGGACTACATCTGCCCTTCTCCAGTCCCCTGGAGCCACTCCCGTATCCAGTGATTTGTTGAACAGGGTTGCCAGTGGTGCTGTCAGCACCTCCCTTAACTCCTTTAATATTCTATGATGTATCCCATCTGTTCCAATTTCCTTGCCCATTTTCAGTTTTATGAGTTTCCTAAGGACTCTCTCCTCTGTAAGTGGACTGGTGTCCACCTCCCTTCCAATCATTTCTTGCCTGTGGTCCCTCCCCCTTCCCTTCCTCTGTGAATATTAAACAGAAATATTTGTTCAGGATTGATGCTTTTTCCTCGTCTTCTTCCATGCATTCACCTTCCTTCCCTTTTAGCCTTTCAATCCCCCCCTCTCTGGTCTAGATACACATCTGAATTTTCAGTATGCATGAGTTTTGACCAACAAGTGTGAGAGTCACCTGTCTACTTTTCAGAATGACATGCCTTTTTCAAGGGTTGTGAAAGAGTACTTTGTGCAGGACTACCCAATGCTGATGGAGTACATGGTGGCACTAAGTGTAAATTATTGCTGTCACCTCCAGTATATGTTGCATCATCAGATGCAGCATCCACATCATGTGATTTGCTTGTATTGTCAAATACAGTTCCATACTTTTCCTGTGCAGTTGCGGAAATCAGCATGTTTTTGTATGCACGGTAACAGCCACCAAGCTCTGAAGGAAGCAGCTGACGCAACTTAAATCGAGGGTCAAGAAAAGTCAAAAGAAGAATATTTTTGTCTGTTGTGATATTATTAAGTCTTCTGCAATTTTGGAACTGTTGTATCAGAGGCACTGCATTCTGATGAAGGAGCTGGATATACATGAGTGGCATATCATGAAGTGCCATGTCTAGTGGTAGTAGACAGAGCCTTTTCCTTAATCATTGATTTTCTAAGTCTAACTGTTTTGGCTACCTGTTTTTGAGTTTTACTTTTATCTCATTTTTCTGGCAATGTTGACAGTGCTGCATTGCTTTGATCAGGGGACTCACCAACATTCTTTCCTTTTTCTGTGTGCTTCATCTTTTTCTGGTTGTGTTGCTTCATCATTAATTGTATTAATTATATCTTCAGCAGTGAATTTCCCTTTTTTTCTGAATTTCTTTTCGGGAAATTGTTATGTGTACCAATTTCAGCCATACTGCTGGTGTTGGCCACACGTTCCATTTTCATAACAGACTCTGATTCTGAATCCATTTTTTTGGGTCCAACTTAATTACTTAATTAGTAGTACAGTATTAGTTTAGATGTAGAGACGGGCAACACAGAGTTTGAGACATGACAGCCCCCCCTTCAAAATCTGTATGGCACTATGGCCTAGTAGTAGTTCAAGGCACAGAGATGGGCTACACAGAGTCTATGGTAGTATGACCTTTCAGAGCAACACAGAGATGGGCAACACATAGTCTACAGCAGTATTACCTAGTAGTAGTTCAGGCACAGAGTTGGGCAACACAGAGTCTGTGGGAATATTACCTAGTAGTAGTTCAGGCAGAGGGAGATGAACAACACAGAGTCTACAGCAGTATAACCTTTCAGGGCAGCACATAGATGGGCAACACAGAGTGTGTGACATGGGTGACACGCCCCCCTCAAAATTTAGGCTGTATGGCACTATAAGCCTCCCTCAAAATTAGTGAGGCACTATGACCTTCAGACAGAGTCCTCCTGCCCTGTCTGCTCCCCTTATTAGTTCTTACTTTCTTAATATTTTTTTACAAAAATATGTTTTTCAAAAAGAAAAATAATTATTAAGTGATTGGATGCTGCATACTAGTGATATTTTCGCTTTTTTCAATTTTGTTGATTTTGCAAGAAAAACAGACTGATTTTACCTAACCTATACCTAATTTATGCAGGCACAGAGATGGGCAACACAGAGTCTGAGACATGACCTCCCCTCTCAAAATACATGAGTCACTATGACCTAGTAGTAATTCAGGCACAGAGATGGGCAACGCAGAGTCTGAGACATGGGTGACAACCCCCTTCAAAATCTATACAGCACTATAAGCCCCCCTCAAACTTAGTGAGGCACTATGACCTTCAGACAGAGTCCTCCTGTCCTTTCTGCTCACCTTATTAGTTCTTACTTTCTTAATATTTTAAATTTTTTTTACAAAAATATGTTTTTCAAAAAGAAAAAGAATTATTAATTTGTTGGGTGCCGTATACTAGTGATTTTTTGTACACTTTTTTCAATTCACAACTCTATTTCATGAGAACTGCGCCTGCCTCATGGCACTGCAGGCCATGATTTCTGTTGTCTGCATTCCGCTGTTGTCTGCAGTTGAATTCATTGGTCTCTCTCTCTCTCTTTCTAAGGAAAAACAATACATTTTTTTTGGACTGTGGAGTTAAGTATTCTGCAATGTCTGCACTCTGCTGTTGTCTGCTGTTGAATTCATTGGTCTCTCTCCATTCTCTCTCTCTCTCTCTCTCTCTCTCGACTAGAGAAGAAGAAAATTTTTTTTACTGTGGAGTTTAGTACTTTGGAACATCTGCAGCACTCTGCTGTTTGCTGTTGACAGGGCTGGCTTTAGGGTTTTGGGGGTCCTCAGCAGAATTAGTGAAGTCATGAGGCCTCTCTACTTGGCCCACCTTTAGCCCATGTGTTTTACTGTAGCTCATAAGTGCAAGATTTTATTTGTGGTGATATTATAGGCAGGGAAAAATAGCAGACTAGGTGGGTCAACCATCAAGCAGTAGTTATCTGCTGGCGAATTTTATATTTCTTTGTTTCTATGTATAACTTTAGTATAACCAGTAGTATTTTTAAAAAAAATTAGGAGGACACAGCAGTTCTTTTGGCTGTTCTTCCCATCCCATCCTTTGCTGCCTATCCACCTCATATTGACTGGATTATAGCTTGTTGAGGTATTTCATGACATAATCAGAAGGATCAGCACAGTCCTTTACTGATGTTTTAAAAATATATTAAGATAAAAAATTTTTTAAAAATGAATAAGGTAAACTTCTCTGGTGGGGGGCCCTCATGAGTAGGGGCTCCCAGCAACCGCAGGGTTCGCTGGTGCCTAAAACCGGCAATGGCTGTTGAATTCATTGGTCTCTCTCTCTCTCTCTGTACTCTTCCTCTTATTCTCTCCCTCTGTCTAAGGAAGAAAAACATTGTTTCTCTTCTTTTAATTTAACTGGAATAAAGTACTCTGCAACATCTGCACTCTGCTGTTGAATTTATTGGTCTATCTCTCTACTCCCCTCTCTCTCTCTTTCTGATTGGAAGAAAAATGTTGTTTCTTTTTTTTTTTTACTTTGGAGCCTCCATACACACACAACACAACTGTCTCCTTTCAATGCAAAGCCCCAAATGCTCTGGATACACTGTTTCCTATGGGATATCCTGTGGTGGCTGACACACAGGATTGGCTAGAACATGAGTCAGCCATAGACAAAAGACCCTAATTGGTTGGCCACCTTCAGTGTTCCAGGATCACAAATGTTTGCCTTTGTTAGTCACATGACAGTCCAGGGTCTTAGAAGTACTCGATAGACATCGGGGAAAAAAGTTTTTATTTTTTTTATTTTTTTTGCATCTTGTCCTACCATCCCTAGAACAGGCTGGTGCCTATAATCTGCCAGACCTGACCGGACTGCTCTTCCAAACTGGGCTAACAAAGCAACTCAGGTTGAGCCACAAAAGGCTTGGTATTCCTGAACAGAGTCCGGTCTTCCCAGTCCGGGGAGGTTCAGAAGTACAGCAGAGCTGGTTTGCCCATCTCTAGAAGAAATGGCCTAGATAATGGCATTTTATGCCCCCAAAATGCTCTAAACTAGTCCTGTAGGGGAATATTAGCTCTATAACCAAACCTCTACATAAATTACCCTCTACATTCCAGTTACAGCACTCACATGACAATACTCATGGGTACTATATGCGCTTGTCTCTGGAAGCCATGTTTCACATGCTACGGTACATGAGACAGCATTATGATGTATACAGTGCAGGACTCTTGCAGCAGAATGCCATTGATAATGACACAGTCAGGTCTGCCCATCTGCTGTGGGCCTCTTTATATGCTTTAGCTGGTCTAAGTGGTGACAGGATCATCATGCTTTGAAAATCCCAAATAAAGGGATGGTGCATCCTTTGTTTTGGATGAAGGCCCCTTTTTTCCGACCTGGTATAGCCTTTGTTTTCCTGCAAGCATGGCACAAGCCAGTCTGGTGCATGCAGACCTGTTTTTGATGCAAGCAGTGTCATAAAATCAGAACTGATGCAAGTTTTGGAGCAGCTTGCTCCTCAAGTCATTTTTTTTGGGGGGGGGGTAAGCACCATGCGTCATTCTCTGACCTTTGAAAATCCAACCCCTTTCTAATCAGAGGCCACTTTGAAGCTCACTAAAGGCAGCTTATGTGATCCAGCACTTGCAGAAGCTTCAGCTAGGAGAGACAGATGATTGAACTGCTGCTGAGAAAGAATTTACTTTGATCCACATGTTAAAATTAGACAAAAATCTGAAATATTGACAGTTTTTGTTACTTCTCTAAATCCCACACTAGAGAGGATAAATTTTGTCACACTTTTGTGTGATAATTTTTCACTGTTTCTAAGAATAATAACTAGGAGCGTTTTTTCTCTAAAAGTGAAAAAACTAGTACTGTACTGGGCCTGTTTCTGCTCTGCAAGCAAAAGCAATCAGTCACAACCTCGCTAATAGGGGTGGTTTAGGGGAGTGTTACTGTTGTCATCATTTTAATGTCTCTTTCTTACTTACAATTATTTATTGTGGAAGAGCAATTTACTTCCAACCACTTGCTAAAATGAGCCAAAAGGTAGAAATCTTGACAGTTGTGTTCGTTTTCTAAAACCCAAACTAGAGGAGAGGGTAATTTTTTCACACTTTTGTATGATAATTTAAATTTTTAGTGTTTCTCAGGAGAACTGCTAGGAAAATGTTTTTCCTCTTAAAGTGAAAAAAAAATAGTCGTACTAGGCCAGGCCTGTTTCTGCTCTGCAAGCAAGAGTCGGTGTCCTTCTTATTTTGGCATAATAATAAAAAGGATCTCATTATGTGTAGTATGTAGAGAGGCCAATCACTCAGTCAGCAGCTGTAGTTTGCACAAAGCCAAAAAAATGCATTACATTTCCAATATAAAGTCGTTAATTTTTTTCCATTAAAACTACACAAGTTAACTGCAATGATTCACTGATAGAGCTCGTTCAGGGGAATTTTTTTACTGTTGTCATCATCTTGCTATCCCTTTCTTACTTGCAATAATTTTTTTATCACACAAATAAAAGAGGCTGCCTGCTTTTATGGCTCTTTTTTTTTTTTTTAACATCCTTTCATTTCATGCTCACGGAGGGTCCAAGGTAAAGGCCTCACAGAACAGTTTTTTTAAAGCACCATGTTGGTACCTTGCAAGGATCCCCAACTCACCAGGAGACCAACATGGCACAGTCAAAATGTTTTGGTTGTGTGGCCACCCGAATGGATCATGTTCTGGAGGAGCAGAGCTGGGTGGGCATCATGTGGTGTAATGGGTGACTGACTGAAAAAAACTCTCAGCAGTCTCAGTAACAGCCCACAGAGCCTGAACAGTGTACAGTATATCCCATTTCCTATCTGACTTCAGGGGAAGGGTATATCCATGTCTATTTTGAGGATACATCCCTATCTAATTACAGGCTATATCTGTGGTGGATAACAGGATAACAGGATGGGAAAATAATACATTAAAAAAATGGTTTTTGGTTTCTTAAAATAAAAAGGAAGAGCTGGCACCATAGTGCTATAGTACCATCAGGGCTGGGAAGTATTCCAATGACCCAAGTTTCTGAATGAATCCTGGTCACTCAAGGGTTAGTCAGGGAAGACAGGACTGGGCATCCTGTGGATGGCTTTTCTCTTGGGAAGTGGGGTCCAGTGTCCTCCTGTGGGACTGCTGCTGTACCCTAGCATACGCTGCATGGCAGCAAAGTGGTTGTGTGAAAAAAGAAAATAAAATAAAGGTGGGTTTTAAAAGAGCAATAAAGGCAATCAGCCTTTTTTATTTGTATGATAAATAACTGCAAGCATGAAAGAGATAGCAAAACGACGAAATCAGTAAAAAAATTCCCTAAACAAGCCATATCGTCAAAACGTTGGGTTTATGTGGCATGCAATATGATTTTGTGAATGTTATTTTTGTAGGTTTTATGCAAAAGTGGAGTGATGTGTGGTGCACTGTGTAGCGAACCCAGTTTTACAACCTCACTGTTATGGAGTCATAGCATGAAAAGCAAGTACCCACTGGGTTTTGATTTATCTTGGGGCTGTGTTGTTTTTCAGCATCCTTGTTGCTTCTTACATACATGATAACATGTATTAAACCCACTAGAAGAAAATTTGTATCTGGGTCAGAAAAAGTTAATGTGCAGTATTTATATAATAATGAAGACGTGTATTATGCACTGCAGGAAGGAAGCACAGGGGAAAATACTCAAGTTAACTTTATGAAGAAAAACAGAAAAAGTAGACCTGATAAACTATTTCTATTTCATGGGGTAACTCACATTTTTATCCAAGTAATTACAAGTTAAGCTTGTTGAAAACAAGCTGTTGAATGTATTCAGGGTTTTCTGTTGAAAAATGAGGCTTGACAACATCACTAGCTGTGCTAAATATCCCCTTGGAAGGCACATTGGTAGGGGGCAACTGACATATTGCACAGCCAGTTGTGTCGAGTGAGGGGATGAATGCATCTTCTGCACTCAGTGGTCTAATGGATTAATTAGAAATGACTTAAGAGGCTCTGCAAAATAGCCATTCAAGACATTTTCTGCAGAAAAAGTCTGTGACTGTGTCCTCTTCTGCTGCTCTTGATATAAGGACATACTGAGCAGTGCCCACTCACTTCTTTCAGTGCTGCTGTCATTAACATGCATTTCTTCCCCATCTCCAGCAGTAAACCAGACCTACCAGATGGCATTCCCTCTCTATCATGACCTTCTGCACCTGCCTCCAGTGTCTGCAACAGTCCCCGAATGAAACCAGTCAGCTCATCAAACAGCTCTTGTTGCAAAAGAATCATTGTGGCTATCTATAGCCATGTGAAAGATCTCACATTTGAATGTGGGATCCAGCATTCCTGCAAAAATGTGGCTGCGACTATCCAGCACTTTAGCAGACCTTTCATTCAGTTCAGCTTGAATATACTCAATGAACATAGCTGCTCCATCTAGAATCTCCATGTTTTTCTCTACACATCTCTCCATGGATGCTTTTAATATATGCACTGCTGGGATCACCTGACTCAGACTGACAATGGACACATATAGACCAATGGTTCTCTTCTCGAATGGCCCAAATACTCTTACCATGGCATCAACCAGTGACCACTCATGGTGGCTTAGGACTACTCCAACTTCACACTCTGTTGACATGTCATGAAGTACATGCTTCTATTCTAGTTGTTTAGACAGCATCAGGTATGATGAATTTCATCTAGTGCTCACATCCTGTATCAAGCAATGTTAAGACAGACCAAGGCATTGTTGCACTTCTCTTAGTTGGTCATGCCTTTACAGAGTGATGAAAATTAGTACAGATGGAGTGTGCTATGGATACAGTCTTGCTAACTTCAGAACTGTAACATACTGCAAATGTATAGATTCAATGTGTTGGCAAAGCAATGGATGCTGATAAAATTCTCTTTAGCAACTTCTTTCACTATATTTGCTCTGTTACCTGTGATGAAAAACAAACATGTAGATTGGTTCCAACTGTCCATGACTGCAGCATGTCTTAAATGAATGCCAGGATGTTTGGTAACATGCAGTGTTTCTTTATTAGCCCCAAATTTAGAAGAGCAGACCTGGAGTGACTACCAGATTGTAGAGGGATGAAGGGAGTGCCTGTGACATAGGGAGAGACAGAGGAATCTGCAGCAGAAGACATAGACTTTTGTATAGACCAGTGTGCTGTCAATGAGACATATGCATGCATGGAGTTTGTACTGCTCCAGATGTCTGAGATGCAGTGGAAAACTCTACCCACTACATCTGAGAGTAGTTTGGCAATTGCTATTCTCACATCCTCATATGTCTTTGGCACCACAGTGCAAGAAAATGTGGAAAACGTTGGGAGCTAGTGTGATGCTTGGCCAGCTGGTTATGATTGTTCTATGATATTTGTAATATAGAATGTGGTATGTGATTGTCTCACATGAGGCATCCTGTGCTCCTGGGTGACCCCCTTCCCCCAGGTTTTAGTGAAAATAACAGGATATATTAACCTGAAACCAGGAGGTAATTAAAAGATTAGAGAGACTTAATTAAGGGTCTCCTGTTTTCCGTTCCTAATTAGAATTGACCCAGCTGCCAGGATATAGGGCTTCTAAACTGTTATGATGTCTTAGAGGAAAAGCATGTTATACCACCATGGTGCTAAAGTTGTTAAAAACCTTTGATGCCTTGGGAACAGGAACTGCTCAAGATCAGAGAAAATGTTAATTAAGGAGTCATATTTAGGAAATGAGTTTTTGCTGATGTCACCTTATTTAATATACCTCCTGATATGACATCCTGTTTGTATATTTTTATATTCTAAAAGGAGGAGTTAGATGACATCATAGATGGGATGAGGAAACACATGAGTGTTAAACTGTATACTGTGGTTGTACTTGTGTGACATCTTTTTGGGATCTTAAGAAACAAGATCTAACTTAGGCACTTAGAGGTAAATACATTAGATAGAAAAGATCTAAATGTACTTTGGTAGGAGTTGTCTGTAGGTTCCTTTGTTTTTCTTTTAAGTGATCGTATGCTCTTTGATATATTGTTCTGTGTTCATATTTTTCATGCTTTTATCATCTTTTAGTAAAGTACCCTTTATATTTAAAAAGACTGCCTGGGTGTGTCTTCGAAGTTCTTTTTGCATGTGATGTATATCTGGTTAAGTTGACAGCTGTTCTGAAGGGCTTGATGGTGTTACCAAACTGGGAAAAGATAAGAATATACCTAAGGTCTTTTATAGAGTTTTAAGGGTTCGTTTTGGATACCTGGTTAGGTGCCCTTAGGTGAACGATATCTTGCATCCCCCTGAAGAGAAAATTATCTGCACTTGTACATTTGAGTACGCTAGCATAAGGTTCACAGTTTGAATCCCCCCAGAACATGATACTAAAGGTGGTTTGGACCAACAAGCAGACAGGAGGGTTACCCTGTCTGTTACCTGTTCACAATGCTGCATTCAGAGGTTGGCACTGTGGGAGCAGAGGGCCTGACCTGCTGAGTGCGTTTGTGACAGCTAGTGCCATGGCTGCATGTGCTGCAGACATCTATGAAAGCCAGTGTCTTCCACAAGTGAAATGGGTTGCAGATCCAATGCCATAATTTCACCTATGATCTGTGTGATGTGCTGAGCTGTTGGATGGGATGACTGGTACTGAGTTCTGGCCTGGAGCACTTCCACTATTTGTATTGATCATGGATGGAGGGATATTCAACGTTTGCCAGATGACATGCAGATAGTATGGGACCACTGCCTGGCAGGAGACCTGGGGTGCATGGCAGACTCTGGTGTTGAGGGGGAAGGAGTGATAGCAGCAGGCACAGCTGCATATTTGTCAGATGCAGAACAGTCTGTGACTGCTAGTGCCACCACTGTTTGCATCATTTTCATGAGATGGGTCTGATGGAACCACAGGCACAGACCCTGATGTTTTAAAAGACTGGGAATTATTAACTTGTAGATGGTTCACTAAGGAGGTGGTTGTTAAATTTGCCAGAGATTCCCCTAGTCTTACAGCAGAGCGTGGACACTGTCTGTCTGTTATCTTCTTTTAGTAATGTGAAATGGAGCTATACCATGCTCTTACTGCTCCTGACACCACTCACGTGGCTAGTGCCACCAGTACCACCCCCACCGCCACTCTTTTCACCCCATTAGCCTTTCTTTTTGAACCTGCATCTGCAGGTTTCCCCTAGCACCACAGGTCCCCTTGTAGTTGTTCTACTTGGCTGTTCAGGCTGGGATTAAGCCTGCTGAACAGAGTGCTCAAGGGTAGCATGCCCAGTTTTTTAAGAGTGACGGAGCCATATCCTTCTTTGTCCTGCCATTGTGACCTCGAGAGGTTCTTTTTTTTGTCACCTCAAGTACTTTCCATACTCTACTTCATTATCAAACTTGTGTTTGCCTCCTCACATGAGGTATCAGTAGGCAGTTCATCTCCTGATGGAAAGTACTCAGACCAAGGTGAGTGCACCTCCTCCTCATCTGCACTGACAAGTTCTACAGTATGGAGACAGGCTGAGAAACAAGAGGTGTCACATTAGGGGTGGACACAATACTGGAAATGGTTGTGCAACTGACTGGCTATGGTGGTAGTAGTGGCTGGAGTCACTATAGCAGTACTGTTGGTTGCCATGATTACAGTGGTTAATGTGGCCACTCCCAGAAGTTAGATTAACAGTCAATCACCCCCTAGGGGCAATATGGCACTCGGCTGCGCCTCGTGCCACATTACACCCCTAGGGGGTGAATAACAGACTGTTAACCTAACCCCTGATCATCCCTTATTGCTTAATACATGGCTACCAACTAGACCTAGAGGCTGCTACAAATGCTTAAATTGTAATATTATAAATACATATGTAAGGCTTACCCTCCTGCTTGTTACTTTAGCAAGGCAACAAACCACAAGTTCGCAGAAAATAGGTATCACCCCTGGCATTAGGGCAAACATCTAGCTTGGCCATCTCAGAGGTCAGGGGGTACAGCACAAAAAGTAATATTTCTATTCAACCCAGGTCAGGGAGAGAGGCAGGTGGCAGGGGATGGTGTGTCTCCTATCTGTGGGGCACCAAGAACATTTCATAAGTCACTCAGTGATGGATTGTCTGCAACAATGACATTTGGGATTGTACTGTATGGCTTTATTTCTGACAAGATGGTAACAAGAAGGGTGGTCCCACAAGACTTTACTGTTCTGGACAGATGACAACATTTGCAGAAAGAAACACTTCACACTCTGACAGTACTGTAAATCCAACATGAACACTTTTCCCACACACTTATCCATCCCTGTGCTGAGGGATCTCTGGATCTGTAACCAGTGTATATATTGTGGAGGTTGCCATGCACATAAACTTGAGCACATCTGATGAGATGACATGTGTTAACACCTGCAGGAAAACTGTTGCTATCCTGTAACCAGTTAGATCCACTCTGAACCCACGAATGAGGGGCTGCTCACTCTGGCCAAAGTTAGACTCTCTGCCATTACCTTAGGAAACAACTGGATTCTCCAACCACCCCTGGGCTGCAAGAGACATTTACACAATCAGTACATTATCAGCACATTTTTGGTGAAAAGAAAGGCTCTGAGTACCTATAATCTAGCCAGCTGGGGCACATACAAGGCATTAGACAACCCATCGTCTATCTTCAAATGAACCTTGTACTCTCGGTTTAGTATTCCCCTTCTAATGCATTTGAAAGAACACTTTAGTCCATAGTTCTGACACAAATTCATAGCTTTTAAAGTAAAAACACACACACAGTCTCTTCACTCTGGGCAGCTCTGATAGTCTTTCAGTCTTTCATAGGATCACCCCAAAGAATCACTGACCTCTCAGTTCTAGTCCACTTTTTGTGTGAAAATCTCACCCCCTCAGGGCTTCACAGGATCTTGTAGACACCACTTACCAGGAAACCAGCCCTTGGATTACTGTACTATGGCAGAAACACAAAAACAGAGGGTCCTTCCCTCTTGACAAGAGTGCCAGCAGGCAGGATCTTGCCCTTAGAACTCTCAGTGAGCTCCTCTCCCTTCAAACTCCAACTTCAGAACACTGACTCCCCACTCAACTCAGCTACCGGCCAAGTGTGGCTTATGCTACTGCGAGAGTTACAAACAGCATTATCTCATCCTGTGCTCAGCAGAGTCAGGCACACGATGATGTAACGTTTTACA
Organism: Neoceratodus forsteri; assembly: GCA_016271365.2. Classification (NCBI taxonomy): domain Eukaryota; kingdom Metazoa; phylum Chordata; order Ceratodontiformes; family Ceratodontidae; genus Neoceratodus; species Neoceratodus forsteri. The sequence continues at coordinate 442,961,098 of CM057459.1, read as the reverse complement.
GAGAGCATTTAATCCCTCTGAACATTGCCCAGGCAATCTGCCTTCTCTATATACCGATGGGATTCTAGTAACTCCAGGGACTGGCTGGTTACATATGGTTGTAGGTAAAACTTTCCAAGACCCTGAAACATCAACCCAGATTGAGATTAGAGACTTTGTATCCTGTTGTACCACATTTGTGATCTATGTGCTATGGTGTGATTGTGGTTTGACTTATGTGGGTAGAACGGTACACATGTTGAGAGAAAGAATACAGGAACCTATTCATTTGATTCTGAATCAAAGAACAGATAAACTAGTGGGCAGGGATTTTCTGGAATACCATGCAGGGCCATGACCGGGGGGGTGCAAGAGATGCAGTTACAGTAGGGCCCGCAATGTCAGAAGGCCCACTGCCTCAGAGATTAGCATTACGAAAAACTTTTATTGTCATAGACAAACTTGCAACTTTCTGTTTATACATTGCTTTTCCATTAGAAATTGGGGCTCTCAGCAGTGGCAACAGTGGGGTCTGTGCTTCAGATTCCAGCTCCAGTTTTACGGGATAGGGGGAGTGCAGAACAAAGAAGCAAAAGGACCCATTACTCAAAATGTCTGATCACAGTGCCGGTGACCCCGGGAGGAGTAGGGAAAAATTACATCGCTCAGTTCCTTGATTCTGGTGCCAGCAAAGGGTAAGGAAGCAACATGGAGAAAATACAGACACTCAGCAGGACTGATACAAAAGAATGCATGGTATAAATATTTTATATGTGCAACCCTTACCCAGGTCAAGAGTGGCATCTTGCAACCAGGATCCCCATTACTTGTACACAGACAAGGCAACAAACCACAAGTTGGCATACACAAAGGTACCACCTCTGGCATTAGGGTAAATACTTGGCTTGGTATCTAAGAGGTCAGGGAGTTAGAGCACAAAATACCATTTATATTTACACTGAGTTCTGGGAGAGAGATGGTAGGGCTATGCTATGTCTCCTATCTGAGGGGGCACATAATGATTCACTCTTGGAAGTACAGATGGAATGTCCACTACCAGAAATTGGGGTTCTTTGGTGTGGCTTTATTTTCTGACAAAGGTGGAAAGGCAGAAACGGGTGGTCACCCAAGTTTGAAACGGTCACTACAGGCAACAAATGCAGTCAAGAAACTTTATTTTCTCACAGAACAGGCAGTATTTGCATTTCACATAAGAACTTTTCCACAAAACGAACTGTCCATCCCTCTTGCTTGGGATCTCTGGACTTCTTTTACACAGTGTCTGTTACGTGGTGGTTGCCACACACTTTTACAAATAAACATCCTCCTGGTGAGATGGGCTAAGTTAACACCTGCAGAGCAAACTGTGCCTTTCAGGTAGCCAGTTAGCCCTGACTAGAGTTTCCGGTGAGGGTCTGCCCACCCTGGCCCCAGCTAGCCTCTGCTATTCCTTCCAGGACACACACTGGAGCCTTCAATCCCACCGGATTGCTAAAGGCCTCCACACAATTAAGCTTTTACTTCAGCACATCTTTGTGGTGACCCTGGGGTCCTGAGTGGTATAATCTAGTATTGTTTTGGGCATATACACCACCAGACGACTACATTAGAACACGCCCATGTAACTGTACTCACGGTTTGTTTGTCCCTCTGTTACAGACATCAGGCTTGAATGAAGAAAACCTTTTCTTCTCTTGAAACCATAGATTTTCACATAAAAAACTGTCTCAGTATCTACTCTGTGCAGGTGGACAATCGTTCAGTCCCTCAAGGTATTGCCCCTTAGAACTACTGATTTCTCAGTCCCATTTCATTTTCACAGAAATAACCCACTGGGGACCTGTTGACACAGGTCTCCACCACTTCTTGAAGAAAGGTTGTTGTTCCACTCACTAGGGTGAGAAAAAGATTACCAGAGATCCTTCACCCAGCCTAAGAGAGGCTGGCAGGCACCTCTACACTTGAAGCTCCACTCTGGACACTGACGGAACAACAACTGAACCCAAGATTCTAAACTCCCTTCCCTGCAGCTGGCAAAGGATTATGCTGCTGCGAGAGTTCTAAATTACATCACTCATTTCCTATCTAGCCTAGCTGAGTAAACAATGAGCTGTCTGTAGGGAGCTTCTTATAAACTCCCTACCAGCTGCCCACTACCTTCCTAGTCTAACACTGATGGGATTCTAGTAACCCCAGGGGACTGGGTGGTTACATATGTGCTAATGGTTATTCTGTGCTTATTGGTGGAGAGGTAGGGCCACACAAACTATTTTGCGGGGGGGGCCCTACAGGTGTTGGCACAGCCCTGATGCCATGGTGGAGATCCAAAATCTTTATGTTTTATGGGGACTGAATATGTAAAACCACCAGTGAGAGGTGAAGATAGACTAAAGATGTTGCTTAAAGAGATACACCATTATCAGACCCTGCACCTGCTAATGAAACGTGGGCACTGGTCCACTAACAAGGGCCTTGTTAGTCAACCACTGACCACATTTCATTACCAAGTGGCCAGTATAATGTTAAAAAAGATCATAAAGTTGTCACCCATTGATTATAATGGAGTGCACCCCTGTGCTCTCCATAGCATCTCATCATCATGTCAGTGAGCGCGGGGCGGAGCATAGACGCCACTTACAACCGGGAAGTCCTTGGGACCCAGTTTAATTAATTTTACCAGGGATGTCATTTTTTATTGGCTTCATCATTTTTGGATATCTGCACAATTTAGGAATGCTGCGGCAGCAAGGCAGTTATTTATTAGGTGCAGGGACAGTTCATTAAAGCTTTTGGATCTTCAGACTTAACATTGTAAAACCATGGGGTCTGAATGATACGTGGAATTTGAATCCTTCTGCACTGAAGTTCTTTGTCTTTTAGCTTTCTTTCTTATTTTGGGCCCACCATGATCCAAACCTGTGAGACCAACTTAAAGCTGGTTCATTTCCCCCCTGGAGTGTAATACAGATGAGGCACACTGACGAGTCCTGTGTAGGACAAAACATGTGTCTGTGTTTTGTGTGTGAGGTCCTTTAGCACCTGGCCTTCCTGCTTAAAACAGAACCAGACACAATTGTCCTGGAGATTTGCATATACATCCTATGATGCTTAGCATTATGGGGGATGTGTGATTTTGTATTTCTTTGAAACTTAGCTTTGTTGTCAATGCTCTTTTGGATAATCCTCACCTCAGTGCTTCTGCACTGATGTTCTTTGTCTTTTAGACAGAATAAAGATGTTGCTTAAAGGCTCATTCACATGGCAAGAAAGTTGGATTGCCGCTGTGTAGATGGTTGCAGTCAAGTGATTGGAAATTCTGTGGAACAGCATTCACATGACTTATCTCTAGAACGCTGCAGGTGCTGCAAGATAAGTTCCAGCGTTTTGAGGAGGGTTCCGGTGAGGGGTGCAGCCAACGGTGGAGGGGGTCTTCAGATCCGGGTTCAGCCAAAGGTAGTTTTAGGTACATTAAGCACAGCTGAACTTGGGCAAGTAGTTCTTTTAAAAAAACGAGGGCTGCAAGTTGAGAAAACTGGTCCTAAAGTGGAGCCATGACACTGGGCAATGTATTGGATGGTGCTGGCTATTCACACAGACAAGCAAATTGGTGCAAAACTCCTATTCCACTGTGCGATCCCAAGAAAACAGAGATTGTGGGCACAACAGAACACAAGTGGAAAACAGCAGAATGGTGGTGTTTACATGTACACGGGGCAACCATCTGTGCAGTGTGAACAAGCTTTGAGAGAGAAAGGTTTTGGTTCTTCAGACTTAACACTAAAATTATGGGGTCTGAACTATATGTGAGTTTTGAAACCTTTCTTGTAAGTGTGTGAAACTGTTTAAACACAATAGTTCTGATTTTTAATCTCTCTTTTCCTTTCCTCCTTCTTTACAGATCCTCTCTGTTATGTATTCCCTCGACCAAGTTTTAACCTCTAGTGGACCCCCAGTATTGATGTGAAGCTCGCAGTGGGTGAGCGCTGGATTTTCATGGAAAAGACTTTAACTGCCCATACTCCAGTTCATTCATGAAATTAGCCCCACATTTCCTGTATAGTTGTCTATTTTAAATTTACATGATTCTTTAATTATATATTTTGTTAAAAACATTTAAGTTTTTGCACTATTTAGGCATGCTAGTATTATTGTGAGGTAATGACAATAAATATTTTTGGTAGATTGGTAGATTTTGTATTGTGGAGCCTTTGTGAGTATGGAGTATACCACTGTTTTCTTTCCTGGTTGCTTCAGAGTTGGGGTTAGTCACTGCTTGTCCCACACCCTCCTGGATCCACTTGAATACGGCCATTGTCTGAGGTCTAACTATGTCACTAGCCATGCCCAGGTCATCCAGATTCTTCAGTAAACTTCTGCGTGGCACTGAGTCAAAAGCCTTGCTAAAATCAAAGAGAGTAAACCCACAGTGTGTCCCTTATCTACTACTTTTATTACCCTGTCAAAGAAAACTGTCAGGTTGGTCTGACAAGACTTCCCTGCCATAAACCCATGCTGTTTACTATCCTGTATTGCTCCCTAGGTAGTCCACATGGTCCTCTTTGATCACTGACTCCATCAGTTTACCCACTACAGAGGTAAGGCTGACAGGTCTGTAATTCCCCAGTTGCTCCTTGTCCCCCACTTCTGTAGCTGGATGACATCTGCTACCCTGAAGGCTTTCTAAACTACCCCAGTCTGAACTGAACTATTGAATAGCCCTACTAGGGGTTCAACCAGTTCCACAGCCAGTTCCTTGAGCACACTTGGGTGCATCCCATCCGACCCTGGGCCTTATCTACCTTTTAGGTGTCAAGCCCCTTCTGGATCCTTTGACTGGTGAATACTGGTTGCCTCATTTTAGAAATGCTCCTGGCTCTTGCCTTGATGCCACTTTCAGGCAAAGGCCCACTGTCTTCCCTTGTGAAGACAGAGCAGAAGTAATAATTAAGGATAGCTGCTTTTTCTTCATCTTCCTCTAGTACCCTTCCTCCCCTTTTAGCCTAACAGTACCCCTTCTCTGCTTCCTTTTTGCCTTAACATATCTGAAATTCCCCCCACCCTTGACCCCCTCTACAATATGCAGCTCTGTGTCTGCCTTTCCCTCCTTGATTGTCCTATTTGCTTCCCTAGTTTTTATTTGGTACTCTCCTCATTCCTCTTCCCACAGCTTTTCCATGTACATGGTGAAAGCCTTTTTTTGGCACTCATTGCTTCTCTCACCCTTTCTGAGAACCATAGTGGCCTCTTGTACAGTACCTGTTTCATTTTGAGACAATTTTCATGCATGACTTTGTATCCCCTGCTAATCACAGACACTGATGCAACAGTAGAAGTACATGTGCTGGACCCCAGTGCTTCCAGGGAAGTCTGTTTGCCAAGAGACTCAGGGTGAGAGGCACTGTCTATCTATCTCTCTCTCTCTCTCTCTGCCCTGAATAGTCCAATATCTTCTAGAAGAGAAGGCCTATCCAGCCTGAAGGTGAAGTGGTGAACATTCCCTGTGCAATCCCATGTCAGGAGTAAAGGGAAAAGGCAACCTTGTGTGTGGGATTTGTGAGTACTTGATTAGAACTACCAGTGACTTTTGAATTGTGTCAGCAAAGAAATGATTCATAACTTTACTACTTACCTCCTGTGGGAGTTTGAAGTGACAACTGCAGACAGTCAGATTCTAGGGAGGTTAACATTCCTTTATGGGTGACAAAGGAGGTATGAGACTCAGTAATGCCTACATTTCCCCTGCTGGGGGTCTCAGTGGACCCAGCCTCAATGAATTGGATTCTTCCCTATTGGGTCTGTGACAGTGGAATGATGACTGGATGGTTACTGCCAGGGTGATCTCTGATTGAGAGTCTGTATCACTAAGGGGTCCTTCCTGGGTGCAGGCTATCATCTGTACCAGGACTATTGCTTAATGTATGGTGACACAAACTGATACTACCTGCCACTGAAACACCACAGTATGTCTAAATTCCCTGTTGGAGCACTCCCCTACCAAGATGTTGGAAGGGTGTTGTCTGGGACCCATCTTCACTGTGGTCTCTCAGAGGGACCTAAATGTCCTGTATGCATAGTAATAATGTGCATGGCTAGATCTGGGTAAAGTTGACTTAGGCTGCTCAGTGACTGCCCTATATTTGCAATACATCTGCAGCCTCTGATGATGTTGCCAGCTGTGACTCACTGCTGCACTGAAAAATATGTAGGATATCAAACAAAGGCCAGCTACCTTTCTCTCCCTATATATGCTTGTGTTCAATGATTTGTACTTGTGTGTATTTTCATGGGTCACTCCTCATGTCCGTAATCTCTGTAGGCTTGATGTCCCCACACCCATTTACAATACCAATGTTCGTGTTGAGCACCCTGTCCAGGAGACATGCCAGCTATGCACATCTAGTAGGGGAAGGGAGTACATATGGTTGATGTTTTTCCATTATTGTGTACTAATTATATCTTTAAGTGCAGCATGCTTCATCAATGACAGATGTCACAACACTTGATAAAGTTGCTGGTTGCTATCTACTGTTGTGTTCTTTGCACTGTTTCTGGTGTTTTGCACAGTAGTGTCACTGCATTGGGTTACAGGCTACAAATTGTTGACTAGTCTCATTGTTTGTCTACACACATGCACACACTTGACTGATTTGTACACATGGTCTATTCAGAGTATCGATGGTGGTACTACGTGCTGGCTATGTATAACATAGAGGATAATGTTTGGTCATCGATGGTTAACCGGTTTGTTAACCATCGAGAGGTTGCCAGGGCGACCATGTAAACCTCGAGAGCGAAGCTCGAGGTTTATGTCTAGGCAACCCGAATTGTTAAAAAAGGGTTACTCATCGATGTACCGTACATTATATTTTATAGTGTATGGTACCATTTAGGTTTTTTTAAGAAAATAAAGCAGTTCCTTACTGCAGTTTTGTTTCAGTCACCTCCGCTCTGCCCTCACCACCGCAGCCGTTTCAAGGCCGTCCGATCCAGTTGGGCGCATGCCCAGACTGTTCCTGGTTGTTAACCCATTGATGTGATGTACCATCGATGGGTTAACAAGATCGTGACGTCACATCGATGGTAAAACATTGTTATAAAAAGGTAGATTTCTACCTATAACAATGTTCTACCATACATTATAGTGGGATTGCACTGCATGCTAACGTGTACTTTCTCATTCATAGGTGCCTTCCAGAGAACATACAGGCAGCAGGTGGATCTGGGCACCAAAGGCTTTGAACAGCACCTCAGTTGGCATGCTCTCCTACTAATGGCAGCAGTGCAAAATATGGGCAGCAGTAGAGGTGAATGCTGCCACCATCTGTAAACTGACAACCATATTGTGGGAGCAGGAGCAAGCACCTCAGCCTGAATGGCAGGAAGAGGAGAAGGGCACACAAGAATGGGCCCCATGGACATTTCTTTCTTTGTGTTCTGATTTTTGGTTTTCATATTTCATTTGTTGACAGGCAAGGCATGGCCTATGTGGGTGGATGCTTTTTGGACTAAAGTTATGTTCCTTTTACCTTTCACGGGTTTTATTTTACATATCAGACCGCTGTATTCTATGGTTTCATTTTGTCTGTTTAATTTAAGTGTTTATTTTCCTATACCTTTGTTGTTGTGGTGTTCATGGTTAGCATTTTTATGTTGTCTTGTGTGCACAGCGCAAGCAACATGTTGTGGCAGCGTGGTGGAATAGCAGAATGTAGAGGTGCGGCTGTGTTGTGGCAAATGGCCCCACTACTTTTTTGGGCTGGTCTCTGTGGCAGCAATGAATGAGCATGCGGTCTAAGACATCAGTTCAGAAGCATGCCATCAACTTGAAATAATTTCACCCCTGCAATGAGGGAGTGACCTGTCATTGCAGGGCGTACCTTGCCTGCTGAAACATTTCAAGAAACTTGGTGGTGGCTGCCGCCATCTGCCTCTCCCAGTCCATAGAAAGCCGACATTGGTGGTGCCCAATCCCCCCTGTCAGCATGCCCCCTTCCCAGTTCATTTGCTGATGGGGGAGCCCAACCACTGTCAGAATAATGTCCCCCCTTATTTCGTGTGCTGAGGGGGGTATCCAATCCAAATCGGCATCATGCCTCTCTCCACAGACATGCTTTCTTTGCCGATGGGGGTCCAATCCCTGTTGGATTCAGTCTCCTGTCCCCAAAACACACAGATGGCACACTGGGAGTCCACCCCAGTGTGCCCAATAGTTGGTTTTACACCTGTAGATAAAGAAAACCTTCCCATGATGTCCTTCCTAAAAAAAAGAAAATGGTCCATCGTTGTGTCGGTAGTGCCCCCTCCCCCAACTCGCACCCACTGTCTGTGCACCTCACCTCCCCTTACCCCCCCCTTAACCCATACTTACCTCTGGAGCCTGGCACGACGATCTCCGGTGGAGCAGGAACACGTCTGCACTCTTCAAAGCCAACCGCGAAGTGAAGAAAATCACAGTAAGCTGTATAATGGCATCAATGGGGGGTGTCAACTTAGGTAGATATCTCAGCCATTTTTGTGACTTTTGGCTCCAAATTTTCCACATGGGGTTCCTGGGACCCCACCTCATGAGCTCTATCACTGTCATTTCACTATTAGGTCCCGAAATGTGATTTTGTGGTCACTGCGTGGAATCACCTTTCGGGACTGATTAACAAAATGACAGTGCCACGGTTCATGAGGTGTGCTCCCAAAAAGCCTATGTTGATAATGTGGTGAAAAAAATTTCAATAAATTACCACATTATGAGCGTGCATTGCGCAGTTTCCACGCACTCTAGTAAGTTCAAGAATTTTGAATATTTTCACTCCAGATTTTCAACATTGCCATTTTTTTGCAACTCCTTATGAACAGTACAGTTGTCATTCTTCACATCCTGCCCAAAATGTGTTTTTCGCACATTTGGTGCAGAATGGCATGGTTGCTGTGGGAAATCAACGTTTGGGATAGATTAAGAAAATAACAGTGACACTGAACATGAGCAGAGGTCTCAAAATGTATATGTTGAAAGTTTGGTAAAAAAATCCCACAATATGACTGTGCTATGAGCGTGCATTGTGCAGTTTCCATGTGCGCTCGTAACTTCGAGAATTTTTATATATTTTCATTTCAGATTTTAGAAATTGCCATTTCTTTCACTCCTTATGAATGGTACAGCTGTCATTTTTCACATCCTGCCCGAAATGTGTTTTCACACTTCTGGCACAGAATGGCGCGGTCGCTGCGGGAAATCAACAGTCGGGACAGATTAACAAAATCACAGTGCCAGTGTTAATGCGTGGAGGTCCCAAATGCTTTCATGAGGTGGGGTCACAAAAACCCCATGTTGAAAATTTGGAGTGCAAATACCAACAAACGCCTGGGATGTTAGGGTTTCTAACCATAACATCCCACCCTGTAGAGACTGACTGGCATCAGGGGTGTGACTTTGGATTGTCGGCTGTAATGCTCGCACCATTCCACCCCTGCTCCCACCCTGCAGCCACTGACAGGCATCAAGGTGTGCCTTGGACTCTTCGGCCCCAAAGTTCACCCCATCTCCTATACTGCACCCATCTCAACATATTTTCTTATGGAATGGGGTGACCCCAAGGCACAATGCGACATTTGTCAGAGTCTGCAGGGTAGGGTGAGGTGAAATGGCATGAGCGTTATGGCCAATGACCCAAAGGCACACCTCAATGCCTGTCAGTCTCTGCAGGATGGGGTGGGGTTGGCATCAGTTCCATATTTCACTGCCATTCCTATTATGCATCTCTCTAACTCCTGCACTACCAATGCCAATGCCAATGCCAGCAAGACAACATTCGGTATTGACAAATGCTTGTTGTGTTTGCTTGCACACGTGTACATTGTGTCCGCTTCCTTCATAAGCGGGTTATGGAATCACGGCAGTGTTGTGGCGAATGGCAGCAGTCCATTTTGGGGCTGGTCTCTGCCACGATCAATAGAGGAGCATGCTGTCAATAATGGCAGTTAATGAGCTTGCCACTATGCTCAAAGAAATTGACTGCTGCAATCAGGGAGCACCCCGCCACTACACAATCAGCTGTGTTTGCTGGGACGGTCCCTGACTGCAGCAGCCAATTACAGCTGCATTGTCTGGTTATAGCTCCTTTGCATAAATTATTTATGCTACTCCTACTACCTGTGCTGTGATCACCTTTATCTAATATGCTCACCTAAGTGCAGTCACAGTGTATAGGGGTTCCAGTGAAAGTTGCATCCTTGTACGGCATCAGTGATTTATATGTATATTTTGGGTATTGGGACTCTGTGCCATTCTTGCCTAGTTCAACTGCGATACCCCACCCATGAGACCACCCACTGCTGCAGCCCTCTGCCCCAAGGCAGTCACAGTACATTCATAAACTGCTTGTAAGCGTTCCCAACTTCTTGGAACTGGTGCAGCCTCGCTGCGCAGCTAGCGGCTACTGCCACATTCTGACTAACCACCCTCAGCTGTCACTCAGCTTATTAGTATGATCACAGGGAGGAGTGGTGAAAGTGGCAGCAGCAGCTCGGCATTGCGGTGTAGTTTTAAAGGCTGGCATCCCCACTTGGAACAGAAGGAAGATAATGTTTGTTTAAAGCACATCCAAGGGGCAGATGGTGTGGTTAGGGGTGTGGGAGCCCAAAATAGGGTTATGTGGCTGGCTATGAGCAAAGTGTGCTCCTTAGGAGGCCTCCAACATCACGAGCACTCTGCTGCCAATCAGAGTTCAGCATCAGCGAGCTGTGCAGGACAAAGCCCCGCACTGATTTTAAATGGGTTTGCCATGTTGTATAGTCTGGCTTTCTCTCTGTGTTTTTCAAATGCTGTTTTAAAAGTTTTAAATAGTGCCTGTGGTACTTATATAAGCAGTTAGGAGTGGACTGCTTTGTTTGCTGGCTCCATTCTTCCATAATACCCTCATTTTCCAAGTTTTAAGAGTGGGTGTTATGAAGATTTAGTGATTGTCTCAGGGATTTCGTTTCACAGCTCATCAGGGTGAAATACTGTAGGTCTAATCTGTATGTGGGCTGACTGAACATTATGCAGAAGGAGAGACTTTTACAACAGCCATGCATTTAATGAATTCATGATTTTATAAAGTTTCATTTTTTTGAATATTTTTAACTCCTGCTGCCCATACCTCTCAACCTTTTGTCACTGAAGTGAGGGACACAGATACTCAAACTGAGGGACACGCCATCATAATGAGGGATGCATGTGGAGATACAGGCTCAGAACATTGCGGGAAATCATTGCGCTTGCTTGTACACACATATAGTTTGATTTAACATCTTAAAATATTATGAATTTCTGCTTTAAAGACTGAATTTACAGAACATTCACTGTGTACAAAGCAACTTGTTAAGACCTTATCCAATAGGCTGCCTGTCCTCTCCGGAGTCCCACAGGGGTCCATCCTCGGATCACTACTGTTCAGCCTCTCCCTTAACTCCCTCCCCATGTCCTGCTCTGGCAGCCTACTACTCTATGTGGGTGATGCTGTTCTATACTCCTCCAACTCTGATCCCATTCAACTCCACCTTTCCCTTCAATCCTCCTTTAGTGGTGCTGAAAATTGGTTCTCCACACAGCGCCTTATTCTAAACTATAACAAGACCAAAGTTATGTTCTTTTCACACCCTCTGAACTCCTGGAAGGAGCTTTTCCCCTAAGTACTAACTGCCAACCTGACCCCACTTGAGCAAGTGGACTCCTTTAAATACCTAGGCATCACTGTAGACCCAGCACTTACTTTCCACCAATGTATCCACCTTCTGTCTACTGCCCTCAATGTTCAGCTCAGGATACTGTATTGCTTCAAACACTCTTACTCCAGACGCCCTCAGGATCGCTGTCTCTTCGGTCATCTCCCTGCTTGACTATGGTTTACTTATCTATAGTGCGGCGAACACCTTGGCCCTTTATAGACTCTGTCTCTCCCTAAATAAAGCCTGTCGCCTCACCCTAGGCTGCAACTGTCTCACCCACACATGCTCTCTATATAATGTTACCAACTGGCTTAACCTCGACAATAGAATTAGGTTCCACACCTGTCTCATGGCCAAAAAGATTGCCCTCACCCCCCCCCCCCACGGGCTCACACCTCTAATCTGCCTGGCTCCGACGCTTAAGCAAATCCATAGCTCTGGCAAGCAGCTCCTCTCTGTTCCCCACTGCCGAACTTCCCAATTCCAAAGGTCCTTTAGTTACAGAGACCCTTCTTGGGTGAACAGCCTACCCATCCCACTTGTAAGTGAGAACAGAAATGGCCCCTTCAAAACTTATCTTAGGGACCATCTCCAGTCCTCAAATCACTGTGACTTCCACTGATCCTTGCTCCCCCCTTCCCTGACTAAGGCCTCTGTTCGGCTTATCCCCCCATGAGTCCCCTAACCTGAGTCCATCAGGTTTAGCGCTATATCTGAGTGTATATACATATTGCTTAAGATATGTACTAATCCTAGTATCTGACTATTGTTCTTTGTAACAACCTTGACTGTGTCTTGCTGAATAACTATGTAATGTTTGTCTTGTATCTAATTTCTGTGATGTGGAACCTTTGTAAAGGAGTCTCTGACTCAAAGGTACTTTCTGAAGCCTCTATAAATAAATAAATAAACTTTCCCATGAGAAACAGAAACATTTTGAGAGGTAAAATAAGGGATGTTCCCTGTAATCAGGGACAATGTAAAGATATTCTGCTTCCTGCCCTAAGACAATTGGAGCCACAGAAGCAGTAGTTTCCCCCTGGCTGGGAGGGCAAGTGTCTTCACAGCTGACACTAGTAGCCCACCTTGTCCGGCCAGTAGGTGTGCATGAATGACAGGTGACTGGCGAGTTCCACAACAGGCTCTGCATTACGTTACAGTTTTGACTTTTTTTCGATCATTCTTTAGAATCTTTTTGTCCCTGAGCCGTCCTCTGCTCTCTGGCCCTGTGTGCTGGTGACTTCACAGCCCCATCAGCTGCTCCCATGAGCTGTTGTACCAGCTGGGATCTTCACAAAGGGTGGCCTGAAAGTGCCAGCTGCTGTTATTCTTACAGCCCACAGTTGGGATTTATTTCTTTGATTTTCACCCTGATCCCTCCCTCCTTTAGACAGGCAGGATAGTGTAGTGATTAAGGGCACTGAGCTGCAAACCTAGATACCTGGGTTTGAATCCCATCAGCCCCCACTTGCATACTGTATGACCCTGAGCAAGTCACTTAACTTCCTTGTGCTCCCAGGTTGCTTCTGGAAACAAACTCTGGCCTAGTGTGCCTTTCCAGGTTAAACAGTTTCCCCTTTCTCTTACCCCTTTTTGTGAGCACCATTACTGTTGGCCTCGAGTGCACAGGCAGTGTCCGCGCGGTGAGAGCAAGCTCCCTTGCTCAACTGAATGGATTACTGAAATCAGAACCTGTCACAAGCTTTCTCTCTGATTGAGGAGCACTTCTGTGTGGCAGTTATTTCTATCTGGCCAGCCTCCCAATGCGATGACCTGGGACCGCAGAGCTCCCAAACTCGGGTCACCTGTATGGCATTGCCACATGATGTTAGAGGTCATCTGGTGGCTTCAGTTTTTAAACTGACCAAGAGTGTTATAACCAGTGGCGTTTATGAGGTCTGAAAGGTTTAGGGTCTTGAGTCCCCTCCCCTCCTGCCTAATGAAAACAACTAAGGTGGGGGGTCAGTTTTAGGAAATGGGAATCTTTTATTCGGGGTTAATGAATAAAGATTCAGGGCTCCAGCCCCTAAAGCCCACCCCAGTGATGCCCCCAGTTATAACTTCCTTCTTTAGTTTTATCAGTTGTTTTTATATTTTACTTTTTATTTTCTTTGATTTTTACTGGGACTGTTGAGATATGCCTTCTCTTTAAAGGGAACCCTGTGGGAGAACATTTCTGCACTGTTGGAGAGGACTTTTTATGAAGAATCTTAAAGTAACAGCTCTTATAGGTGCTTTGTACTACTGCCCTACCTGCCTGTCTGCTAATGTGCCTAGTTAGCCACTGTTTGTGCCCTAAACTACCTGCGTTCTGCTGCTGTGACTGTATACAGTGTAGTCTTCTTAATGCTTTGGTGCTGCCGTTATTAGCCACTACTTATCTTAGTTGTACTATGCATGCAGTAATCCTGCGAGTGGCATCCCTGTAGTGTTTTCGTACCATAATCTGTTGTAGTCATATCTTTAGCAACAGCTGTGTTAGCCTACTACTCATTTTACCCTTGTGCTGGAATTTAGTATACTAGCTAGAAGTACATCAACAGTACCTCCCTGGTGTGCATGTTATTTTCTCTGCAATACTTTCTCGCATGGCTTTTTGTGTTTGCATGCATGCATGTGCAAGAAACATAGTGCCACCATACGAATTTTCGTAGGTGTGCCACCCTGCTTCCAATGCCCTGCTCCTTCATGCAGGTGTGGCCTCACCACACTAACAAATGTCCGAGCTGTCTATGACAGCAGTTCAGATGCAGTGGCATATAGTTCAAAGCAAAATACTGCTACAATCAGTGGTGGTAACATGGAGGCAATTTGCATACTACCGTCGGCAGGCAATTTACATACTGCCGTTGGCAGTGTGCAAAGTGCACACATCAGCACTGCATCTGAACAGCTGTCAGAGACAGCTCCGTTTTTTTCTTGTTCCCCCAACAAACACCCAAGTAGCATGCTGGGAGCCCACCCCAGTGTGCTCATGCGCTCCCCCCACACTGTATGGCCGACGGGGCTGCCCAGTGCCCCATCAGCTCCACTGCCCCCCCAAACAGAGTTCTTGGTGACACGCTGGGAGCCCACCCCAACGTGGCAAAAGTCCATATGGCTGATAAGGATGCCCAATCCCTCATCAGCTCCACTGTACCCCCCCAAAAACAGACTTCCAGGTGCCATGCTGAGGTCACCCCAGCATGGAAAAATCTGTATGGCCGACTGAGGTGCCCAATCCCCCAGCTCCACTGTCCCCCAAATAAACTTCCAGCTGCCATGCTGGGAGTCCACCAGCGTGGCAAAGTTCTCATCATCTTTGTTAAAAAAAAAAGACACCTGTAAGAAAAAATGGTCCCTCGTTGACTGTCTTGCCCCTCCCCAACCCGCACCCACCCTCTGCACACCCACCTCCCACACACCCCAACCCCATACTTACCTCCGAGCCCAGTGAAACAATCTTCGGTGGACCAGGAACACGTCTGCACTCTTCAAAGCCAACCGCAAACTGAAGAAATGCCGGTAAGTTGTATAATGGCATAAATGTTTTTTTTTTTCAACTTTGGTGCATATCTTGGACATTTTTGGGACGTTTTCACCAAATTTTCAACATGGGATTCTTGGGATCCCACCTCATGAACTCAGTTACTGTCATTTTGTTATTCAGTCCCTAAAGGTGATTTCGCAGTTACTGTGTGGGACCACCTTTCAGGACTGATTAATGAAATGACAGTGTCACAGTTCATGAGGTAGGCCCCCAAAAACCCTATGTTGAAAATTTGGTGAAAAAATTCCCAGAAATGACTGTTTTATGAGCATGCGTTGCGCAGTTCCTACGCACACTAGTAACTTTGAGAAATGTTAGTATTTTCACTCCAGATTTTCAACATTGCCATTTTACCACAACTCCTTATGAACAGTACAGCTGTCATTTTTCATGTCTCACCCAAAATGTGTTTTCGCACATGTAGCGAACATTGGCATGGTCATTGTGCGAAATCAATGTTTGGGACACATGTAGAAAATCACAGTGATACTGTTCATGAGCAGAGGTGTTATAATGGCTATGTTGAAAATTTGGTGAAAAAAGTCCATAAAATGACTCTGTTACAAGCGTGCATTGTGCAATTTCCACGCACCCTCGTAAGTTCACGAATTTGTAATATTTTCAGTCCAGATTTTCAACATTAACATTTTTCTACACCTCCTTATGGACAGTATAGCTGTCATTTTTCACACCCTGGCTGAAATGTCTTTTTGCACTTCAGGCGCAGAATACACGGTCGCTGTGGGAAATTAGTGTTCGGGACAGATTAAGAAGATCACAGTGACACTGTTCACGAGCAGAGGTCCCAAAATGCCTATGTTGAAAATCTGCTGTAAAAAATCCCCAGACTAATTACATCATGGGTGTACATTGAGCAGTTTCTATGCACGCTCATGACTTCACCAGTTTTTGTATATTTTCACTCCAGATTTTCAACAATGCCATTTTTTACACCTCCTCATGAACAGTACACCTGTCCCTTTTAACATCCTGTTCGAAATTAGTTTTTGCATCTGTGACACCAAACGGCACAGTTGCTGTGCAAAATCACCTTTCACCTAACGAACTGATAGTGTCACTGTTCATGCGGTGGGGTTACAAAAAGCCCATGTGGAAAACTTGGAGTGAAAATACCAAGAAATGCCCAGGACGTTAGGGTTTTTGACCATAACGCCCTACCCCGCAGGGACTGACAGGCGTCAGGGGTGTGACTTGGGATTATTGACAGTAATGCTCATGCCATTCCACCCCCACCCTCACCCTGCAGCCAGTGACAGGCATAGAGGTATGCCTTGGACCCTTTGCCCCCAGAGTTCACCCCATTCTCCTATACTGCACCCATTTCAGTGTATTTCCTTATGGAATGAGGTGAATGTAAAGCCCAAAAACCCCAAGGCACACCTCAACACTTGTCAGTGTTTGAAGGGTAGGGTGAGGTGAAATGTCATGACCGTCATGGGGGACAACCCAAAGGCACACCCCAATGCCTGTCCATCTCTGCAGGGTAAGGGTGGAGTTGGTGTCAGTTCAGTACGTCAGTGCCATTCCTATACTGAATCTGTCTAACTCCTGCACTTCCACTTGCTAATGCCAGCAAGCAAACATTCGGCATTGACAAATGCTTGTTTTACTTGATTTACTGATCATGTTTCGTTAACTAATATAAATGTCCATACCACCCTTCCGTCAAAACTGTTTAATACAATTACACACTGCATCCTTCCCCTGTCTTCTCCATCCCCCAGAGATCTGAGCATTTATCACCTTAATGGTAGGAGCCTTCTCCTTAGAATAGACCAATTTAGGCGGTGTGTTGCCCAACATCAGCCTGATGTCCTGTGAATCGCTGAATCCTGGCTGTTGGCTAGAATCAGTGATGGTGAGGTCTCCATTGCTGATTATGGGCTTCTCCAAAAGGATCGAGGTAATTATGGAGATGGTGTTGCACTCTTTGTCATGTTCTTTGGGGCTTAAACTAATCCAGGGGAAGATTATTGGATTCTTACATTTTTTAAATTCAGTTTTGTAATTTTGGGAACATGGGGGGCTCTCCCCTTACAAAATCAGTTGATTTTTACATTTTTTCTGGCTACCAAATTATTCACAACATTGCCATTTCATTGTTCACCTTAGATTTGCAAGGGTCAAAATTGGCACTGGCCCACTAGCCAAATGTTAGTAGATTTTGTATTGGGCTAGTAAGATTTTCCTCTAACTAGCCCTGTGCGCTTGCACTGGAGGAGGTAACATTTTTTATTTATTTATTTCTAGTAAGTATCTTTGAGCCAAAGGTTCTTTTACAGAGGTTCCACATCGTAGTAATACATGGGCATTACATCATTTACAATGGTTACAAGTACATAAACAGATACAAGGTGGTTCCATGCCTAGAAAGACATGAGTACATCAGGTTACAGAGGTTACATAATTACAATAACAGGGAGTACATAAGTAAAAATATACAGACACATAATTTAAAGTAGGCTAGGTTGGCATCCAATCGATTACTGACCCCGTGCCTGTTCTGCTGTTATACCAAGTGGGGGAGTCTACCAATTGCACAAGGTTGAGAGTGGCTAAGTAGGCTAGGTTGGCAGGTTGTTAAGTGAACGACTTGAGATTCTACAGGATATAGAGTGAATCAGGTAGGGAGCACAGGATGATATAGTCTGTAAAATAATTAACTAATACTATACGTAAGGAGGCGAGAACTTGATGGGCAGCAGTTCTTTTGTCATAAGTGCTAAAGAGTGTAGTCATAAAGGAGGGCTAGACTCACTGGGGGGGGGAAGTGCTGAGGTGGGGACCTGGAGCCTACTAGGGGAGTGTTAGTTAGCAAGAAGAAAGGAGAGGCAAGAGTGCAGGTTAGAATGAGGGTAGCAGGAAAGAGGAGGGGAGAGTGTGGGGAAGTTCAGGTCTCACAGTCACAGTTCCTGTTCATGGCGAGGGCCACTCAGAGTTTATCTTTAAAGGGGCCTATTTTGTCCTCTTTTGTGATGCCTAGGTCAAGCGCATTAAGCCAAAGTGATGCCCGGTAGGACCGTTGACCTTGTGTGGTTCTACAGAAAAGGATGCAGAGAGCTGAGTTGTTTGTACCCCTAGTGCATCTGATGGAATTAGGTCGGCTAAGGAGGCTTTGCAGGCCTGGGGTGGTAAGTCCTAACATAGACCTCTTGGCGAGCATGCATACTTGATACTGGAGGTGACTATCAAGGTTGAGCCATTTTATTTGAGTGTACAACTCGAAGGTGTGAGTGAGGCGACGTCCACCTAGGACTAAAAGACACGCTTTATTTAGTGTTGTTTTGATACGTTTCAAAGCAGTTTGGGAAGCAGCCCCATATACTGCTAGACCATAGTCTATCACTGAGAGGACTGAGCTATTTACAGCAGTTTTGAGTGCCTCAGAAGTCAGGCCTTTTCAGTGTCTGTACAGTAATCCTAGTTTTGCATTTGATGTCTTTGCGACTGCGTCTATGTGTTGGTTAAATGAGAGGGTGCAGTCCAGTGTCAATCCTAGATATTTAAATGTTTGAACCACCTCCAGGGAAGTATTGTGATTGTTCTGAATGCAAAGTCGGTGAGTGCGGTGTTTGTTATGTGATGATGTGAATAATGTAGTCCTAGTTTTTTTTATAATTGAGGAGCAGCTTTGATTGAAGGAACCAGTGCTCAGCCACGGTGAAATTAGCCTGCATTTGCTTTTCCAGTTTATAGGGGTCAGAATTACATGAATATAGGACCGCATCATCTGCATACAGTAGTAGCTGGTCAGTAGCCGAATGCGGGAGTTGTTTAAGAACAGGCTGAACAGTAGAGGGCCAAGGATAGAGCCTTGAAGAACACCTGTGTTAACACTAAGCATGTCGGAGAAGGTGTCCAGGATTTTCACTTTTTGGACCCTCCCAGAGAGGTAGCTTCTGAACCATGCTACTGTTGCAGGGGAGAGACCAGTATTGGAGAGCTGATCCAGGAGCAGATTGTGATTGACGGTGTCAAAGGCCTTGGTGAGATCAATATATGTTGCCCCAACCAAGAGCCCTCTGTCTAGAGCATTATGGATAAAGCTGGTAAACTCCACTAGAACGGTTGTGGTACTGTGTTGTTTTTGAAATCCATGTTGTTGTTGACATTGAAAATGATACTTGTCTAGGTATTCCGTCAGTTGGTCACTCATGATTCACTCCAGGGCCTTGGAGAGTGGAAGAAGGATAGATATTGGGCGGTAATTTGTTGAGTTGGCCCTGTCACCACTTTGGTAAACAGGGGTAACCACTGCCATCTTCCAGATCTGTGGGAATTCACCTAATACCAAGGAGAGATTTAAGATTTTGGTGAGGGGTTTGAGAGTTATGTCCAGGGTGAGCCTAACTAGTTTTAGGTCCAGTTGATAAGAGCTAGTTCTGGAATTACCTAGTGCTTTTAGGATGTACTTTTTTGCTTCCATAAAGGTGATAGCTCTGAAGTAAAAAGGCGGATGGGAGTTTGATTGGGTCTCCAGGTTTCGTTTGGTGCAAGTATCTGATTGGTGTTGAAGGACGCTAGGGGGCAACACTCCACTGAGGTCAGTAAAAGCTTTGTTGAAGGCATTTGCTATGCGACTGTGATCCTGTGTAGGTTGGCCCTCAATGTTCAGGAAGGTGGGGGGAGTTTTATTAGGTTTACCGGTTAGGGACCTGATGTTCTCCCAGAACCGTCTACTGTCACCCCATGAGTTTGTCAGCTCATTTTTAAAGTGAGTGTTTTTGGCCTTGTGAATAGCCCAGGTGCATTTATTCCAAGCAGCCCTATAGTTCTGGTAGTCTGCCTGGGTACCGGAGTTTCTTGCTTTGTACCACAAGTCGTCTCTGTTTTTCATGAGGGCTAGTAGCTGTGCTATGATCCAGGGGCTGTCATAGTCACGGATCTTTCTTTTGGTGTAGGGGGCATAGATATTGCACACTTCATTGAATTTGCTTATAAAGCATCCTAGTGCAGTGTTGACATCTGTTTTGCGGTCAATAGAGCTCCAATCTTGGAGGCTGAGGTGTGCTCTTAGAGCTCCTAACTTGCCTTTCTTCAGAAGTCTAGCAGCAATAGTCCTGGATGGTGCCTTTGGGGCCTTATTTAACTATTTACAGATTACCGGGGAGTGGTCACTGAGGAAGTTGGGGAGAACCATGATGGAGGATATTCTTTCTGGGCGATTTGTGACTACCCAGTCGATCACTGACCCCATGCCTGTTCTGCTGTTATACCAAGTGGGGGAGTCTACCAATTGCACAAGGTTGAGAGTGGCTAATGAGTCCTTGTAGTGCACAGCCTCAGCAGAGGCCCAGTTGATATTAAAGTTTCCAACCATTATCAGCTCTGTGTTTGTTCCCCCTTCAGAGAGGTAGTGGATAACAGAATTGAAACTGTTCGTTTGTTCCTTGGGAGGGATATAGGCCGAGACAATTGTTAGGGTTTCCCCGTTCTTGCCAAGTATTACTTTTATGGCCTTCAGTTGAGCCCCACATTTGGTGTCACATGGGTTAAGCATTTGGCCCTGAATGTGGTCTTTAACATATATAATACAACCACCTCCTCTTTTACTGAGTCTGTCTAGTCTGAATGCAGCATACCCAGTGAGTTGTATGGCAGAGTCTGGCACCCTAGGTGATAGCCAGGTCTCTACTATCGCAAGAATGTCGGGCTGGTGCTGCTGGACCCAGTCTTGGAGAGTGTCCATTTTTGCTAGCAGGCTGCAGATATTTATTGATGCTATTGTTAATCCGTTCTGTTTCTTGTGACCTGTTGCGGTGCATGTCATTGGTCCTGGGTTGGGATGGATATTACCTGAGATCAGTAGGAGCAGCCACTTGATCCTTATTGCTTGCCATTTTAGATATATTAGGGCCTGTGATTGTGTTATGTGATGTGATTTTTTTTGGGCATGGTACATGGGTAGGTTAGGGGTACATCTCTACCAGGTGGCGGGAGAGGATAGCCAGCCTGTCCACTGCTCATATAGACCCATGTAGTGGGGGGTATGATGCGCCGTATTACTGGCACCTGCGCATTTGTGGTTTTTGTGTTATCCAGGTGGTGATATTGTGGCACTATAGTCTGGAGGTGGAGAATTAATTTCCTCCTCATATTCTGCAATGCGTCCTTGATGGAGTCATATTCATATATTGGCAAGCGTTTTGTGTGGTCCTGTCCTGTAGAGGGGGCCAGTATCAGAACTGATAGAAATAGAAAGAGGGTTCTAAGGAGGAACATATTGTGGGCTACAGCAGGGAAAGAATTCCCTAAGTGTGTTTATAGATGGTGGGAGAGAATCTACGTTTAACCCCTGTAGGTAGACTAGAGCTAGAAGCACAAGTGGTTAGAGGTGAGAGTGGATGGCAGGTTTATCTAGTTTTTAAGAAGGGAGAGAGAGAGAGAGAGAGAGAGAGAGAGAGAAGAAAAGGAGAGCCCACCGAGGAAGGAGCATTGTGATGATAAAAGAACAGAGTGTGTGATGTGCCAGATAAGATAGAAGCTCCTAGTGGCAGCTGCATATAACCTACTAATAGTGGAGAAGACAAAGAAAATGTCACTGCTACAAGAGATACAGCCCTCTAGTGGTGAGAGGATATAATCTGCTAATGGAAAAGTCAAAAAAAAAAAAAAAAAAAGCTCAAAATTCACTTCTAATATCAACTCAGAACTTAAAAAGACTGTAAGGATTAAACAAATTATGAAACCCTGGCACATAAATTCAATTAGAGATACAGAGGGAGATACAGTAGTTAGAGATGTGTTCAGCAGGAGATAGTGTGGGCCACTTGGAAATCAGCTTCCACTGGTAACAAATCCAAAAGTCCGGGCTGGTACCTTGCAGAATCAGCTGAGCTGTAGCTCATGGAGGATTTCTGAACCACTGTTTAGGTTCAAGAAATGGAGGGGTCCCTGGCCTAGTCAAGGCTCGCTGGATCTCTTGCAGAATCAGCTGAGCTATAGCTCATGGAGGATTTCTGAACACTGTTTAGGTTCAAGAAATTGAGGGGTGCCTGGCCTAGTCAAGGCTCGCTTTTCAATAAGTAAACCAGCAGGGCCAGTAGAAAAGTCTGTGGGGCTAGTGGATTTTCCTAGTCACTCGCCCTGCTGGCTAGTGGCTGCAAAACTTAATTTTGACTCCTGGACTTGTGGTAATCACTCCTACTTCTGAAACCCCGAGGGGAATCCCCCCAGGACATAACTGTGAATTTTAGGCCCTGGTCTTATCTGTGACATCATCTCCAGAAGCGCCAGACCCTCCACACTGCTGAATTATTCACAACATTGCCACTTCATTGTCCCCATTAGATTTGTGGTAATCACTCCTACTTGTGAAACCCTGGGGGGGGAATTTCCCCAGGACATGAAAGTGAATTTTAGGCCCTGGTCTTATCTGCGACATCATTTCAGAGGAGCCAGCCTCTCCACATGCTAATATATTTTGTGCAGGCTCTCGTTTCCCTCCTCTCTCCCTATTTGTCAGCAGTGTAGATGCCTCTCCTAAAGCCAGTCTCTCTCTCTTTGCTACCTGATCTGGCCACTTACACCTCCTCATGAACAGTACAGCTGTCATTTTTCACATCCTGTTCGAAAGCCTGTCCATCTCTGCAGGGTGGGGGTGGGGGTTGGCGTCAGTTCAATACTTCACTGCCATTCCTAATCTGCATCTGTCTAACTTCTGCACTTTCAATGCTAATGCCAGCAAGCAAACATTCGGCATTGACAAATGCTTGTTTTTGTTTGTGTCTGCTGCTCTGCAGTTGTCTGATCATCACTGAACATGTGAGTTCCTTAAACTCTTGCTGTGCTCTGTTTCCACATCACCATTATGGCTACTGTCGTGCAGCATCATGTGCTTTTCATTACTAGTAGCTGATTGGTCACATATTTGTGCCTCTTCATTGTGTATCTGCCGCACACATGATACCATGGGTACATAGCTCATACTGCTGTTTCAACAGTGACAGACCACATGCAACACTGCTTGCTACCATCACAGTGCAGCTCTTCAGCATTCAAAGTAGAGCAATGTGGTCTGCCTTCTGGGTACACTGCTACCACCAAATTTGAGATGATACATTGACATTTAGTACTGTGTTGTCTGACTTCAGTTTTGGCATTTGCCTTGAATTGTGTGATAGCTGGACTTTATCACCTCACTTAGTTCCACACTTCTGTGTTTTTGTCCTGTTCGGTCAATTATGATAGTCAATGCCATATTGTAGGCTGTCGCACTGCATCTCTCCTGTGCACATTCTGTTGTTTGTAATGTTTGTAAATTGTTTGTAATGTCCTTTTGGTATCACTGTGCATTTGCTTTCATGCTATAATTTGCCTCTTGTGCTTTGAGTGGAGTTTACTGCTCTTGAGTTATATTCAAACATTTTAGCCCTTGCGATATTTCATTGTACCATATATAAATATAATTATTCCTACGGTCATGCACAATTTCACCACACAAAAACAGGCATGTGTATTGGTTAGCATAACTTCTGAATATGAGGCCCAGTATACATGATTAGGGTACATCAACTTCCTGTGAAGTAAGACGTGATATATTCTTCACTGGTGTTTGTCAATCAAATTAATCATTTTTAAATTAATACAACTTTTACTTGACTATAATTATACAAAATTTCAGTATAAGAAATACGTATATTTTAACATAGTGAAATTTATAAAATACCAGATTCATGAAGTTTTTAAATGCAAAAACCCAAGACAGTGTACGGTATCACGAGTCACACCTCATGCTTACTGTAATAGTATGCCCTGGGCATGTGATAACATGTATCTTACTGTACACTATCATGCATTAGTGCTTCAATGTTTTTATAATACTGCATTACTATATTATATATTGATCACATTTTGAACAATAGTCTTTTATTCATTTATGTATTTATTATTTATTTATTTTGTGACCAGATAAGTATACTGTCACTAAGGTTCCTCTTTCAGAAGCACCAAGGGTCAATGGAAAAATACAGCAATAATAAATGACACAATAAAGTCAATGTAAAAATAACAAAAAACTAAACAAAGCCAACAATTACTATTAAACATATATCAAGTAAAACATACATTTAAAATGATCACAACAGTAAGTTCTAAGAGCCACAGAAACAGTTTTGACTTATTTGTAACTTTAAATTATGTGAAACAGCATTCCATACCCAGGGGTGCTCAGAGAACCGTCATCAGAACTGTCTGAACCCCCAACAGTGCTATTCAATAGCTCACTACAGTCCCAGATGGCTCCAAAAAGATTGGATGGTAGGGGATGTAGTTCTGTTTCATAAGGGAGGGGACAAGGAGCAACTGGTGAACTATAGGCCTGTCATTACTTCCATTGTGGGTAAACTAATGGAGACACCAGTCAAGGAGGACCTGGTAACCTACCAGAAGAGAAATGGGCTTCAGGATGGGTTCATGGCAGGGAGGTCTTGATAGACCAATCTGAAAATAGTCTTTGACTGGGTAACCGGGGCAGTGAATAAGGGACATGCAGTGGATTTACTGTACTTTGACTTGAGCAAGGCATTTGACTCAGTGCTACACAGAAGGTCGCTGATGAAGTTGGAGGAGCTGGGTACAGTGAAGGACCTAGTTAGATGGGTGGGGAGTTGGGTGGGTGAGAGACAGCAGATGGTGGTGGTAAACAGGGTCAAGTTGGGGCCGGGGGAAAAGGGGGTCATGAGTGGGGTTCCGCAGGTGTCAGCCCTTCTTCAATATGCTCATCAGTGACATAATGTGGGGAGGCATTATGAATTGCGGGGCAAGATGTGCCTGTTTACTGATGACACTAAGCTCTGTGGCAGTGTAGGCAGCCAGGAGTGGGTAAGGGAGCTGCAGAACAACATGCAAAGCTAGGGAGTTGGTCCATGGTTTGTCAGCTGAAATGCAAGACCAAAAAGTGCAATTTGATGCATCTTGGGAACAAGAAACCCAGTACAGAATATTGGATGACAGGGGTTAAGTGGGGCAGTACTTTTATTGAAAGAGACCTGGTAGCCATCATACGTGACTCCACAATACAATCTAGCCAATGTATCAAGGCCTACAACAAGACAACCAGAATATTGTGGTGTATTGGGAGGAGTTTCAGTAGCAGTAGACCAGAGGTAATACTACCTCTCTATATATCATCAATGAGGCCCCATCTGGAATACTGTACCCAGTTATGCACCTCCTACCCCTGGGAAAATAAAGACTGGCTGGAGACAGTGCATCATTGGGTAACCAAAATGATTCAAAGCCAACACGCAGAAGCTACAAAGATCAGCTCAAGGTTCTGAATATGTACTTGTTGGAGGTCAAAATGGAGAGGAGAGACATGATCGTGTCCTTCAAGTTCCTGAAAGGAATAAACAAGATAGACTGAAAGGAACTATTCAGCAGGAATAGCCGGTCAATAACAAGAGGACGTGAGTGGAAACTGGCTGAGGAGGATTCAGAAGGGAAGACAGAAAGCATTATTTTGCAGAGAGGGCAACTGAGTCATGGAACAGCCTTCCAGCAAAGGTGTTGGGTGCAAAAAACATTAATGGGTTCAAGCATGGCTGGACCAGAGCCAAAGGCTAGCAATATAATGACAAAGAACCTCAGTGCGCAAGCACTGAGGCAGTGGTTACCCCAAAGGCATTGGCCGGGAAGCCAAGTTTCAAAGAAATACAAAATCGCACATACCCCCATAATGCAAAGCATCATGGGCTGTATATGCAAATCACAACAGACTATTATGCTGGTTCAACTTTAAGCAAAAATGCATGGTGCCGAAAGGCCTCTCATACAGTCTGCAATGGGTGCCAACAGAAGACACATACACGTGTTTCGTCCTTCCAGGACTCATCAGTGTGCCTCATTTGTGTAACACCCCCAGTGGAATGAACCAACTACCATAAGATGGTCTATCTGTGTTATGTTTTGGTGAACCCAATAAAAACCAAAAACAAGTTTAAAGACAAAGAAACTCAGTGCGCAAGCACTGAGGCAATGGTTACCCTAAAGGGCATTGGCCGGGAAACCAAGTTTCAAAAAAATACAGAATCACAAATACCCCCATAATAGTAATGTAATGATGGGCTCAATGTAATTTCAGCATGGCAAATTTCCCAACCTTAATAAGTAATGATGATAAAGTATATGGCGGAATGCTGTTGTGCATGGAAACCCATGCCTGGAACAACGTTACTGCGCTGCAGTAGTGATGTTGTGATGTTGTGCTGCACTAGCGATGTCACTTCTGTTGCACAACGCAATGGAATGCAGCAGTGCATCCATCAAGCTGGAGCCATGGCTGCCATTGTTAGTGCTGTGAGGAGATTTTTAAATCTGTATATCTGACAGTGCTAATGAATGCAACATATACGGCAGCTGTGGTGTTTTCTAAACAGTTTTCCAATTAAACTAAGTAACCCCCACTATTCAATCACACACCCTGTCCCCATTATCATGCCTTCTGTTTGCTGTGTTGCTTAAACTGTTAACATGTTTCAGTAAAAGATTGGTTCTGATGTGCTTTTTTTATTCATCCACAGCAGAGTAAACAGGTTGCAGTCCTGCAGGTTGAAATGAGTTTTTTAATTTTATCCTATTGTTGTGAGCAGAACAGCAGGAACAACTAATGGTGAGTAGTTTGGGTTACACAGTTTGAAAAGTATCTTTTTTAAAAAGCTGATGTTTGGACACAATGTTTGTATATTTTAATAAATGAAATTCAGAAAGAAAGAAACAGACTCAGACTGTCTGTGCATAGAAAACCATACACTATAAAAGATTGTGTGTAGTCATCCCTATACAAACAAGCCTGTGTCTGAATCTCGAGGTTGCTGTGGTAACAAGGGGACCTCTCAAGCCATGCTCCCAAGGTCTCTGGTTGCCACCGCAACCTCTCAATTCAGGCACAAGCTTGTTGTGTATGGGTGGCCATACTCAATCCTCTATTTTTTAGATAATACATTAGAAGGATCCAGGTCAATAACAGTGCAACTGTAATTTAAAATGGGGATTATGCTATGAGTTGCGATTGCCATACATGTGCAACTAATTAAACAATTCTGTATTCTGTAAAACAGACCAAGGTTTGAGTGAATTTTGTATGTAACATGGTCAATGAGTTATGTATAATTCAAATCTAGCAATTATAGTACTGTATGTATAATAACAAAATGAAAAGCAGCTACAGTGATGTGTTTTTGTGTAATTAAAGTGGTAGGGTTTGATAGAAATTATAGTAGTTAGCTGGGTATGGGACTGTGGTACAGTATATTTAAAGCAACTAAAATACTGTTTAAACCTGCTACCTTGCTGCCCAGAGCATGCAGAGTTACGGTATTTTCAATGTCAACTCAACATTTCCTGATGCTTTGTACTTTGTCTGGGACCATAACATTATCTTAACCCTTACAATACTGCTGGAATATATATACATACTATATATTTTCAAAGTTTTTGCAAGGAATATGGGTGGATTTCCAGCCACTTCTGCTTATTTTGGCATCTGCAAAGGCTTACTAATTGAATAAATCCTGCTGTGTTAATTAACAGCAAGGGTATAAACTAATCGATAAAAAAGGCAAATCCTAGCATTTCATTTTCAATTAATGATTTAAGAAAGCCAGATTTGTCTGTTCTGTTTCTTATCCAAGACAGGAGGCAATGTGGTCAAGTGGCTTGAGCGTTGGCTTGGGAACCAGAAGAGCATGGGTTCAATCTGTACTAGAAACACATACTCTAAGAGGGACCATTAAGAAGTCATTTAACCTCCCAGTGCTACAGACCACCTAGCTGCAGACATGAGTAGAAGCAGGATCCCACTGAAAGTAAGATGTGGCACTGTGATCTCAGCAAAGCAATCCTGGTAAATAAGCTATAAAACTAAAATAAATATTCGTTTTCAACTTTAGGCATTCAAAATGGGCATGAGGGTTGTTATTGTACTTTCATCCCCCGTGGTGCCAACAATAAGGTATCTACTATCATCTAAAACTTAATTGAAAATATAAAGGTCAGATTACAGCTATAAATGAAAATGCGAATAAAGGATACATATGTATTCTAGTTTATGGCAGTACCAGATTCAGTATAGTACAAATGCGATTGTAGTAACAATAGCTCTTAGGAACCAAAAAAATTTATTAGGTGTGATTTTGAAGATTTTAGCCAGATGTCATGGTTGAACCCAATCATTGCTGTTTTGTGCATTTTACTGCTCTGGAACCAATAAAAGCATTACGTCTTTCAAAAGTTAAATATGGCTGGTCTCAGGTTCTTCCAAAAAAGTTGACATTTGCACCAAATGGATCAAAACAACAAATCTTCATGTTGTCAAAATTCTTTTGATACGGTATGAATATGAAACGCAGTATAACCTGAAAAGCAGCACCTTGCACTTTATAAAATTCTATAGGTCCCCATGTGTTGCATTGTTGAAAGGGCACCCAGTCTATTGCAAGAGAACTGACGTGGTTTGTAGCCTTCTCTGTTATTTGAAAGTATGTGCCAACTGCTATACAGAAGTTCTACCACTGATTATACAGTAGTTATTCTAACACCATACCTGCAGTTGTTTAAATTAATAGTACACAAGAAACTTTACTGAGCTTGCAGTATCTCTGGGAAAACTTTAAAAACACCATATTTACAAACAATTCTGCTTTTATTTTACCTATTTTCTGTATTTATCTTCATTTAATTTTATTAGGTAAAAAATCCTTCAGGCAAGAACATATTTTCAAGGGATCTAGAGTCTAGAGTCATAGCATTCTGCTGAGGTATGCCATTTCAGGCCGTGGTTTCTGTGCATTTGCAGTGTGGTTTGTACACCCCCCCATCCCCCTTGCCCCTTTGTTCTCTCTTGGGCATACTGAGCCCTTTGTGTTGAAACACTCCAGAAACACTCCCCTTATGGTAATTTCTACTGTCTACTTTATCCTCAGGCTCTTGTAACCCTCTCATTCTGGACAGTTTCCACAGAGCCCAGCGGCAAGAAATAGAGCCTGCTAGCAGCTGCAGCACAGGTACACAAAGTGTACCTATGTTAAGCCTGTCACTGCGACTGCCCCACCCTACCTCCCCTGGGCCATCCCTTGATTTACAGTTGTAGCCACAGACATGGCCAGATATTTTGCAAAATTTCTGTCTGTTGCTCCTACTGTGGAAATACAGAAAGCAGGAGATTTCTCTAGAAATATCACAGAAATTTTGAGAAATACCTGGCCATGTGTTTGGCTGTGACTGTATAGATCACATAACAAAGCACTGAAAAGTCTTATCTACTCACTTTTCCAGTTGTTTTTTATACTGGGTGACCACTAGGAGTCCCTGCTGTGCTCCTCCAATCTCCCCTATCTAGCATCTCTCAGCACCTGTGTTTGCTTGTTTGAGGTCTATCCTGCAGCCTTCCTCCCCAGTTACACTAGAAAACTCACCCCCTCATCCCTGGATTTGAACCTTTGACCCTTTACATGCTGGAGGTAACAACCTTAACCACTACGTTATCATAGCAGCTACAATTTCATGTTACCTTTTGCTTACTTTTATCCCAGTTGCACATTCCACTCTAATCAACACCTACTACTCCTCACCCCCCCATCTCCTCTGCCCTCCATCTCTCTCTTTCATTACTACCAACTTTAACCGGTACAATGTTCTAAGTAGAATCCTGTCTACTCCCAAACTTGGCCCCTTCAAATGGTTGCTCTGGCAGCACCTCACAACAAACAGTAGCTGTGACTGTTTCTCCTAAGGGGGGACTCCTCCCTATGTACTCCAGTTGCTTCGCAATGCTCTGCCGTACCTAACTAATTGTGACTGCATTCTCCCCTACTTGCCCATTTCCACTCCCTTCTCCTCTCACCTCATTGCTCCCCTACCACCCCTGCCACTCATATCCTCACCCCCCAAACTGGCACTACTCTGACACCTGTCCACATTCTGCTACCAACCGGAGCACTTTTCTGTACGTCTTTCCACAATGATAATGGCCCCTCAGCATGCCTACTTTTCCTGGGTCTACCCCTTTCTATTCTCATACTACCTGTGCTCTTTCTAATTTGCCTACCTTAGAACTTTGTGTTAATCTCAGCCATATTAGTCTTTCCTCTTGAGTTTTTGTTATAGTTATACTCTTGTCTTCTCTGTGTTATTGGATACTGTGTAACTGTTTTGACCTTTGTGTGTTTGTTACCCTCCCTAATGACGTGGGGCCTTTGCAAATGAGCTGTTCTTGCTCAAAGGTATTGTAATCCTAGAATTCAATAAATAAATAAATAGCCTAATCTCCCCCTTTTTCTAAAAACTCTTAGAACCTCTAATTCCCTGGTCCCTCACCTGCTTCTACACACTAATACACCCCCCCCCCCCACCAACCTGCCCGGTGTCAACCAACCTCTGTGCTGACGCACTATCATGAGGCTCCTAAACTACATAGCCCCTATTGCTGTCCTTCTTTTCACATTATTGCTTCCTGGCCATAGCAACCCCATGTCCAAGCCCCATGATCCGCACAAACACCTGACAGACATTCCACATACTACAGTGACAAGAAGTACATTACACACCCGGACCCTTAGACCCACTTCTTGAGTATACGGCTTGATCTGCTACCCCCTCATACTGACGTATCCCTTCCTGTCACATCTTACTTCCCCCTCTATTCATCACTAAGTTGAGCAAACCTTCTATCTGGAGACTGCATGCTCCACTTTAGTCTCTTAGGTACTATTTACTCAGAATGGCCCTGCTTCTTCTTCTTTTGTTAGGTATTGTACACCCTAACCCTGGCCCACCACAGCAACTCCACTATCACAACAGCAGTAATGATAATCTAAAACTAGCCACCAACAGCATCCGCAACTTACTGCCCAAGCTCAATGATCTGTAAGTCTGGGTAGCACAGCACAATCCGGATGTTCTTTCCATTACTGAAACCTGGCTATCGACGAAATTACCTGATACCGCCATCTCCCTTACCAGCTATACCCCTTATTTAGACAGGATAGTACTAGAAAAAGGGGATGGGGGATGTGTGAATTATCTGAAAGACTCATTGAAGGGGCAAGCCCTCCGTTCAGTGGCCCCCATTAACAATTCTCAGGTCCTAGCTGTTAAATTAACCTTAGGCCACTGTGACAAATCGCTCACCCTACTATCAGTTTATATTCCCCCTTGTGACCAGGCCACTGGTTTCAAAATGGTCCTTGACTATCTGACCAACTTACCCCATCGCTCAGAGGTTTTGGTGTTAGGCGATTTCAACATTAACTGGCTGATGCCCGAAGCTGGCCCCTATAAGGATGCTGTCACAGCCATTGAAGTTACCAAGTTGGTGACAACCCCCACAAGAATTAATTATAGGACTGGCCACAGCACACTCCTTGACCTAATCCTCACTACCCACCCTGAAAGAATCACCTCCATTACTGTCCTCCCTGATTCATTAAGTGACCACACCACAGTTATGTGTCTCTGGTCTAATAAGGCCCCTATGTCAGCTGGGAAAGTAATTCTATTTCATCACCCAGTTCAATCAGGCTTGCGATGTTTTCACCCCGCTTCGTAAACGGAAGGTTAAGGGTGCAACCAACCCATGGATAACCCCTAACCTCATACAAATTATATCCAACAGGGACAGTCTATGGCACCATGCTCTAGCTTCTGGTAAACAGGCTGACATGCAGCACTACAAAACTACAAGGAACACTTGCACCCGCGAAGTCCGCTGTGCCTAAATCACTCACTTCAAACATGAGCTCTCAATCTCCTGGGGTAATGTAAGGAGATTTTGGGACAACATAAAGACCTCATGGGTAAGCCCAACAAAACATCCTCCTCTTTGATTGTGGAGAATGGTATAACCCAACAGGACCCTAAACAGATAGCGGACACCTTTAACACTGCCTTTATGGACCTAAGTGGTGTACTTTCCCTCAGCTTTTTCAATGTGCCTGACAAGTTGGTTACTACTAGTAATTCTGTTCCCCCCGGCACCCCACCCTTCTATTTCAAGAGAGTCACCTTTCATGAAACCAAAAAATACCTACAAAAGGTTCTTGGCAAGTCCAGATTTAGTAGTGACTCTCTTGACCTCATACTCCTAAACCTTACCCTAGATGTTGTCCTGAAACCCCTAACTAAACTCCTAAATCTGTCACTCACCCATAGTCAGTTCCTCAAAATTTGGAAAGCGGCAATTGTAACACCAGTTCATAAAAGTGGAGACAGGTCAATGCACTCTAATAATCGCCCAATATCTACCCCCCCCCCAAAACACTAGAGCACATTGTCTCCTACCAATTGTCCGAGTACCTGGCTAAATATGACATCCAATGTCCGCAGCAGCATGGCTTTAAAAAAGCTCATAGCACTACTACTGCTCTGGTTGAGTATATGGACTTTCTTCACAAGGCTTTTGACAGGATCACCTAGTGGGGTCAGTATATATCAACCTCACTAATGCTTTCGATACTGTAAACCACACCCTACTATTGAATTCACTCCCTGCCCTCGGTCTCTCCAATGGGGTAACAGAATGATTCAAGAGCTATCTTGAAGGTCGTACACAACAAGTCAAAATCTGTGATGCTCTCTCTGACAGTCATCCTGTAAGCTATGGGGTCCCTCAAGGGTCCATCCTTGGACCCCTACTATTCAGTCTTTTTTTAATAACCTCCCTCAAGCATGCACCAGCATCACTGTACACTATGCGGACAATACCGTCCTCTTCTCAAGCCGGTCTAAGCCTCTCCCACACATAAAAGACCTACAAACTAACTTCGAAATGGTTGAAACCTGGTTCGTGCAGCACAAATTTCTTATGAACTACAAGAAAACCAAGGTTATGCTCTTCACTAGCACATATAACAGACACAAAACAGCCCACCTAACAATGCTGAATAACCAAAGTCTGCCTCTTGAACAGGTCCATGAAATTAAATATCTTGGAATAACCTTAGATTGTTCACTGTCTTACACCATGCATGTCAACCTAATCTCTAAGACTAAACTCTAGGATCGGGATTCAGTATTGGCACAAACACTGCCTGACCCCTGAATCCCTCTGATTAGTGGTTACCAGCTCAATCTTTTCCATTGTTGACTATGGTCTGGTCATATATGGAGCTGCTGCTGCTACTACCCTCAAGAGAATCACTATAGCACTTAATAAATCCTGTGGACTTGTATACGGGGCCAAGAGTGCACTCACATGTGTGACCTACTGTATATGAACAGACTAACTGGTTGCACCTTAAGGGCAGGGTTACCTACCAGACCTGCCACATGGCAACAAAATCAGCCTGGGCCTAACACTCTGCCTTTTCTTGTGCTGACTCCCAACCTTCGTAGTATTCGTAGTGCGTCCAAACTGTCTTACCTTGTCCCCTTCAGCCAGACCACTCAGGCTCAGTGTACATTCATGTTCAGGGCCCTGACCTAGCTTAATGGCCTCCCCTCTGATATCAATGCCATATAAAAGCTTGGCCCTTTTAAGATTAAACTCTGCCAACACCTTACAGTTCTTGGCAGATATGACTGCTCTCCCTAAGCTATCATTGCATAAGGCCCTTATTTACCTCAATCCCCTACTACCTCCTTATTCCACAAACACTACCTAGCTATCCTACAGTCACCTCTCTCCTTGATTGGTGGTATTAACTCCCACCTACTCCCTTTCCTATGCCTCTTCCCCCCACCTTACCTCTCCCAAACCTCGTCTCTCTCTGAATTTTATCGTTTGTTGTCCCTTACCCATCCCCCCACACCCAAACCTATCCCCCTCTGTCCTCCTCCCCTTTCCACCTTACTGACCGCTTTATTACCTGTTTGTGCCTTAAATGATATCCTATTTCCCCCCACCCTACACCTATCCCCGTCCTACTCCCCTTATCACCCTTTCTGACATTCTTCCTAGTCTCCCCCTATTCTTTTCTAACTTTTCTCTTTACTACTCTCCCCCTTTACAAGTTAATTTGACAAAGTCACTTACTGACTACTATATTATCTGGTTGTGACCTCATTAGGTGTGCCTTACATGATACCATACTTGTTATGATATTGTAATGTCAAATTTATTCTTCTCATTTTGTCAACTTCTTGTATTTTCTTGACATGGAACCTTTGTAAAAGAACCACTGGTTCAAAGGTGTTTGTAATCTGAGATATAAATAAATAAATAAATAAATATCTAAGTTAAGCAAAAATCACATAAAAGACATGCAAGTCAATATAAAGAATACATTGTCGAGATTTACCAAACATAAAAACAATTACAAGTTTTCAAGGCTGTTATTTCGGTCGGTAACTGATTTTTAATAGAGGATACAGTCACAGTCCTTTAACAAATCATGTGAGGCACTGTAGGATTTAGCAAATCTCTAGGAAAATGAATTCTGGCCTAATGCTGACTTACTTTTTTTTTTTTTTATTAAGTCAGCTTTATTGAATTTCAAGTGGTACACACAAAACAAGAATCAAATAGTAACAAAATACAAAACAGACCACTGTTTCCCTCCCCCACTCCCCTCCATCCCACCCATCCTACCCCGGCATCAGAATGGGGCCTAACCGATCTAATGTCATGCCTGGTTATACATTGGCAACCAAGGCGGAACCAACTGAATAAAAATCATGTAGCCTACCCCATGTTTTATCAAACTTAGTAATACATCGATGAAGTCTTGCTATCAGCCTTTCTGTTCTGAGATTGAAAATAATTCTTGCACCCACTCAATATAAGAGATAGGCTCAGAGTCCTGCCAATGGCACAATACCAGTTTCTTAACTGATAAGGCAATTAAAGCTATGTGGTATCTACATTCCCCGGACTGCTACCCTGGTGTAGTCTCCCACCAGACAGATTTCAGGTAAGAAAAGGCTATCTATACCCAACAACGGATCAGCCTTCTGATTGAAGAGTGACCACAGGGGAGCCACCTTGGAGCATTCCCAGAATATAGGCAGAAGAGAACCCTCAGCTTGATGACATCTCACACAGTGGGGTGACGCAGCCCTACCCATCTTGAAAAGTCTAATCGGGGTGAGGTACATGTTATGAAGAAACTAATGTTGACTTTCTAAGTAGCTGGTACATTAACCGTTGTAGAATATTAATTTTCAATTCATCTAAAGTTGGACTTCAGACCCAGGGTACGCAAACCAAGCATAGTTTTTTGCCCATAATCATAGAGTGAAATTGCTCATGGAAGTTAAAAGCTAGTTATCCCACGATATCATAAAGAACACAGACTTGAGTATCAAGCTTAAGATTCACCGTAAATCAACAGGCCCTACTGAAAATAATTTTCACCCTTGACAGTATGCTGTCACTCAGCCAACCATAGCCTATGAATCATAGTCTATGGTTAGCCGAATGACAGCATACTGTCAAGAGTGAAAATAGTCTATGATGTTATAATCAATGATGCTAAAAACTAAACTCTGAACCAACAATTTTTTGAGGGGCAGCAAGTTTCTCTTGTTTCTCTAAAGAAAACTAATTCAAATGTTGATGGCCTTTACCAAGTAGATAACATGAACAGCAAATGACAGTATGATGTCAAGGAACACCCACAGGTATTTAAAGTTGTTAACCTATCTGTTCGAGAATGGAGCCAGATAAAGTACAAGTGTTCAAGGCATCTGAGGAATCCTATTTGATATGGGTTCCAAAAAAGCATACATTTTGTTTTCTTTTCATAATAACTAACATATTGTCTGAGAACCAGTTCTGTATTAAATTAATGTCAAGTTGGAGAGTCTACCTCAAAGGATTAAAATGTTCATAACTTGAGAAGACAACTGCATCATCTGTATGTAAAACACTATTTGTTGAGTGACACACCAAAGGTAACTGATTAAGGAACAAGCTACATAACAGGGGTCCAAGAATGGACCTTGGTGGGACACCTACTGATACTTCCCTATCATCACATTACCTTCCACATTTTACAGGTTGAGTTTTGTGACTCAGGTATTTGTTTAACCAACTGACTGCATCCAGTGACAAACCCAGTGTGAGCTATTTATTGCAAAGTAGACCGTGATCTAATAGGTCGAAGGCTGTTGTAAGATATATATACATTGAGCCTGCAAATTCACCTCTGTCCAAGACACCATGCAGGAATTCTGTATATTCAAGTAAAGCAGTGGTAGTACTGAAGTTTTTTCTGAACCTCATAT
The DNA here is from genome assembly GCA_016271365.2 of Neoceratodus forsteri. Classification (NCBI taxonomy): domain Eukaryota; kingdom Metazoa; phylum Chordata; order Ceratodontiformes; family Ceratodontidae; genus Neoceratodus; species Neoceratodus forsteri. Next base: position 442,924,707 of record CM057459.1, on the reverse strand, counting down.
TTATTCAAATGTTTCACAAGCTGGTCATTCATAATCCTCTGGAGAGCAACAGAGAGAATGCACACAAAAGTAGCCACATAAAAACAAATTTATTTATGTAAACAAAGGGCTCAATGCACTAATGTGCCTGGTACATGCTGGTAGGGGCACATTCCAGGCTGCACAACTTTGCAACATGTAGCCAGCCCCTGTGGGTTACAGGTGGTAGAGATGCATGACCCTTGGCCAGCCTAATGTGCAGCCATGTAGATCAGCATATGGGGCAGTGTTGGCCATGAGGACAAATGTGGGCTAGACTGTGGGTTTCAAATCACAGGCTCCGACCAGCACCAAAGTGGATCTTCTGCTCCGTAGCCCTGGCAGCTTGTGTACAGATTGCCATGTCCCATATGAACAACCTGAAAATGTTCACGTTGCAGTAAACAACACCCTGCAGCTGGCATCCACCCCATGGCTCTCTGTGCACACCTATTACAGCAGCCCTCTGGCTGGCATAATGGCAAGCCCACCCGACACTGGCCCAGCAGAGTGTAACAGACAACATGCATACTGTGCTCAGCTGGCCTTCTGCAGACATGCCCACTTCCCTCTCCCACCCCTACCCATGCTGAACATGCAGTTGCATGGAATATAGTGTGGATAGCCATGGGCAGGGATGCGCAATGGACGCACACCATTTGTGCATCTGCAAGTATCCATTGAACAGTAGAGATGTGCATATCCTAGCCCTACACGCTGCACATAGGGCCAGAATACCATTTGTACATAGCGCACTATATACAAGTAAGAGCAAATACCCAGCATCCACAGATGCTAATCCCATGCACATTCGGTATTGAGATGCCATCTTCTAAAGAAGACCTGGCAACACCAAATGAGCATGTACTTAGTGTTCATGGATACTGGGTATTTGCACTTGGGCTGGAAAAACCCTGCTTCCTGATTTGTGGAAAGCATCCGCCACTGAGGCTGGTATATGGCAACAGAGACCAATAAATAACTAGTTTCTGTGCCAGCCTTCCTTTTTACTAAAATTAGTGAGCGTAAATAGAATCTTCAGTTTCAATCGGTCATCATTTGTTTTCTTGCCTAGTGAGGACCAACCGAGTGAGTGTGGCACCCCCCCGAATGCCAGACTCAATGGCATGTTACAGCACATTTTCCCTGCTGTTCCCTAACCCCTGGCTGTCTCTGCTTGCAGTTTTACGTAACCCCCTTGTTACCCGGGGTTACTAGAATCCCAGTAAGACCTAGTGGTAGGCAGGGAAGGCAGCTTGTGAAACTCCAGTTAAATGGGTTTCACACTGTCTCACTCTGTTCTCAGTCACAGCTGAGACTTGAGAGATGACATCACCATAGAACTGTCTCAGCTGCATAAGCCACATTGGAATCTGCAGCTCAGGGAGTGAGTTAGAACTTTGGGAGTTTTCAAAGTCAGTCTCCTGTTTACCTTCAAACAGGAAGGAGTCTTCTGTTTGTCCTAAAGCAAGGAGGAAGTGTGTTCCTATTTACCTTTTGAAAGTGGTGGAGACTGCTGTCCAGGTCTCAGTGCCCCCTCCCTCCGTGGAGGGTGGAAGAAAAGTCCCTTTGTGGGTTCCAAGGGCAATCCCCTATTTCCACTGTAGGAGAAAGCTGCCTGTTTTCAGTTCCTGTTTTTGTATAACAGTGAAAGAAGTGATACTTCGCCTGTGGGGCACCTGCAACGAAAGGGTGAGTGTTGTGCTCTATTGGAGAGGGCAAACAAATTGTTTTCTTCAGTTGGAAAAGGATGTGAACTACTATTTGGGAGGCCTATTGTACTAGGACAAACAAATGGAGTAGTTAAAGTTCAAAGTCTAAATGGATTTCAAGTACTGTTGTAGAGGGGGTGCTTCAGGTCATCCACCGTTCAATCTACATTTCAAAGTTTTAAGTTTATGTTTGTCCAGAGAAATGGCTGGGTATGGGCTGTGGGAGCTGGAGGTGGGAAAACCCCCGATCTTTAGTAACCAGGTCCACCTCTACGGATTTCTTCTGTAATTTGCTACTTGCCTCATGCACCTGGCCAGTGATGAGGTAGGTACCCAGACGTGGGTTGCAAATTGGAAAATCTCTCTAGGAGTCGCAGACTCTAAGTGGTGTGAGGAGCCACAGCTTGGGAAATATACTCCTTGTTAGTCGGGAGTTAGAAGGAAGTAAGAAAACAAATCTCTCTAGGAGTCGCAGACTCTAAGTGGTGTGGGGAGCCACAGGATGGGAAAACATAATCCTTGTTAGTCGGGAGTCTCTTCAAGTAAAGTTGGGTTCATTCTTCAAATGGACCGTCAGTCAAGTGGCCAGCAGGGGAGCCGGGCCAGTCGGGCTGTGTATCCAAAGCACATGCAAAGTCCGGGCTGAGTGCCTGGTGGGTCCAGAGCCAGACAATAGTAGAAATGGGTTAATTCCTCAAGTGGACCGCCTTGCAGTCTCTAATCTGCATATACAGTGAACGTAGCCCCTTGGGGGACCATCTATGCTTTGTCATGTGTCAGCTAGTTATGAATAAAGCCACACTGAAAAATCCCAATCCTGGTTCTGGACATTACAGTTATTGCTTCCTGTAGTTGGATTTACTTGGTTGCCCCTGTGCAGAGTAGCCAAACCTAGGTCCCTTGTGCCAGGTAACCTCATCCTCCCTGAACCCAGGTCCCCACCAGGTATTGCTGCCAACGCCAACAGCATGCCACCTGTCATTTTAGTAAAAAGGCAGGGGTGAGGGGTTACATTTAAATTTGAAAAAATACAGTAACTCAAAAGTGAACACTGCATCATCAGTTCTTCTCTCACCTCAGCGCCAACCGTGCTCACTCTGCCATCCTTCTAACCATGCTAGAACAGTCTCTTGGTCCCAATTACAACAGCAACATCACTGTCCATAACAACACATCATGTAAAATCATTTTTTTAAAAAAGGAAAGTCACCTTTGTGCACTGCTGCTTCTTCTCACTTGGTTACTTCTGGGTCTTGTGTCTCTGCCTGACTGCGTATTTCTGATTGTGGTTTTAAAACAAAAAATAAAAGCTAACAAACTGAACTGACCAGATAGCAAACCTTGCTATAAATTCAAATATAATAAAAGTCATTGTGCTGATGGCGCTCAGTACCTCCTGCTGGGGGGTAAATGACACATTGTAAGACACCACTAAAAAAAAAAAAAAAAAAGACTCTCAAACTCTACTGGGACTACTGTGATTTTCAATAAATATTATACAAAAATGTCACCTATAACCCATTTTCTAAGCACAATAATACCCCCTGGGAGGGAGGTATGGGCTATACCAGACCTTCCAGGGGCTATAAGGCCCTCTGCCTGTGGTTTCAGGCCATATTATGCACCTGGGCGGTCTAGTATAGTCCAGTATTGCCCATCCTGCTGGGTATTATTGCTTACTTACTTGCACTTTGTTTGTATAAATAGATTAGTTTTTATCCATGTGGCTACATTTATGTGCACATTCTTTTTTGTGCTCTTGCAGCTGTTTTTGTTTGAGCAGTGCACTTTAAAAAGCAACTCTGTCATAATAAAGAGCTTAAAAAAGTGGGGCCAGATGGGGTGCACCCCAGGGTCCTTAAAGAACTAAGAGAGGTGGTGGCTGAACCTCTGGCTATCCTGTTTAGCCAATCACTGGAAACAGGGGAGGTACCCAAAGACTGGAGGACAGCAGATGTAGTCCCCTTATACAAAGCGGGAACAAAGAGGAAGCAGGGAACTACAGACCAGTCAGCCTCACCTCGGTAGTGGGGAAGATCATGGAAGCACTACTGAAGGAGATTGGTGGAACATCTGGTTGTCAATGGACTACAGGGACCCAAGGCAGCATGGTTTCACCAGGGGAGGTCATGTCAGACCAACCTCATTGAATTTTTGACTGGGTGACTAGGGGGTGGATCAGGGGAGGGCAGTGGAAATGGCCTATCTGGACTTCAGCAAGGCCTTTGACACTGTGCCACATAGAAGACTATTACACAAACTGGGGAATATGGGTGTGGGCAGGGCAGTAATGTGGTGGGTAGGTAACTGGCTGGGCGGCAGGACACAGAGGGTGGTGGTAAATGGCTGTCACTCCACAGAGGGAAGAGTGACCAGTGGGGTAAAACGGGGATCAGTGCTGGGACTGGTTCTATTCAACATCTTCATCAGTGACATTGCACAGGACCTAGAAGGCAGAATTTCACTGTTCGCTGATGACACAAAGCTCTGTAACAGAGTAGACACACCAGAGGGTGTAGACAGAATGAGAAGGGACCTGCAGAAACTTGAAGAATGGTCAGGGGTTTGGCAGTTGAAATTCAATGCAAAGAAGTGCAAGATAATGCATATGGGGCACAAAAACCCTGGCACAATATATCAGTTGGGGGTGAGGATATAGCATGCACCAAGCAGGAAAGGGATCTTGGGGTTATCATCTCTGATGACCTCAAGGTAGGGAAACAGTGTGACAAGGCAGCAGGTAAAGCAAATAGGATGCTGGGATGTATAGGCAGGGCATCACCAGCAGGAAAAGGAGGTCATAATTCCGCTATACAAGACACTAGTGAGGCCCCACCTGGGTACAGTGTACAATTCTGGAGACCATACCTACATGAGGACATAGACAGGGTAGAGAAGGTTCAGAGGAGGGCAACAAAGATGGTGCATGGATTGCATCACAAGTCCTATGAAGACAGGTTGAAGGAACTGAACATGTACTCCCTGGAGGAGAGGAGGGAGAGAGGGGATATGATAGAGACATACAAGTATCTCACAGGGAGGAACAGGGTGCAGGAATACACTATTTATAAGTGAAAAAGATGTTCCAGGACTAGAGGGCATGGGATGAAGTTGGAGGGAGGACGATTCAGAGGAAACATGAGGAAGAATTTCTTCACAGAACGGGTGGTGGACAAGTGGAACACCCTGCCAGAGGAAGTGGTGGGGGCTGAAACAATCACGGGATTTAAGAATGCATGGGATAGACATAAAGGAATTCTGGAGGTCAGGGGTATGGGGCAACAGACTTCTAGGAAAACATAAACTGAACTTACAAGCTCAAATGGGCAGACTGGGTGGGCCATAGGCCCTTATCTGCCGACACTGTCTATTTTTCTATGTAAAGTAGATTTATATTAAATATGGTTTAACTTTATTGTTTTCCAGTTATTTGTTACTTTATTTTTACAATCCCTGCTGCTGGTGTACTAAATATTGTAGATCATGTGGTACTTATTTCACTAAGTCCTTGAAAGGGTAGATCATGTGGTGCTTATTTCACCAAGTCCTTGAAAATGTATCTGACTCTCCCCTGCTAACCACACAATTGCTGTTTGTGACATTACAGTCTGTTTTCATGCAGAGCACTATGCTGTCATAAACAAAGGGTTTGTGGGGTTAACTGGGGAGAAGCAAGTGTTTCCAAATGTTTTTTTATACAGACCTTTTAGATGGACTTTAAGATGTGCTATAAATCTTGGAAAGGAGCAATGAAAACGAAGAAAAAGTATTCTCTAGTAAACTGTTAACAGCTGAAACATCTTTTTTCATGAAGGCACATGCTGAAGTGCAGAGTTGTTCTTTAAGAGCATAGTTGTGCTAGGGATTCCTGGTGTTCCATTCACACTCCTCTCCAGGGCCTTGGACAGAGGGGAGAGAACAAAAATAGGGCAATGGTTTATAAGAATATTAAAATCACTGCCACTAATAGGAACATTGTACGCATCTTTACCTTCTCTTTACTACTATGGAAAGCTGCTTGAAAAAAGTTATCATTGTCCCATAGATTATTTTCTGTTCCTGCTGCCTGTTTACACGTTCATAATCAATCAATGAATCTGTCTATTTTTATTTGTATAGCATCCCATCCTGGAGGCTCTGGGTGCTGTGCATAAAGGAATAAAATAACTCTAAACAGAAAAAAAGCTCAGTTAATGTACTATAGAACTATAAAACACATTGAGAGGAACAAAAACTTTTAGCTGGGTTCATAAAAACCCTGGGAGAAATAGATATAAGGCCTTTTAAGGCAGCAGTGTAATGAAAAATGTTTTTCCAAAAAGCTAGCTTCAGTTACAAATGATAAAAATATTAGCATACCTGTTACATCTACTTTATTAGGTACCACCAATGCTGTGAACCATTAAATGAATAATGCACGACAGGGTGTGTGTCATGCTGGGATAATTTTTATTTTATTTATTTATTTAGTTTTTGTTTACAGGGTAGGTGCACTAGCCATAACAATGACTATTTTCAGACATGACCTGGGAGGGTACAGAAACAAAACATCAGAAACAATGACATTACAGTTTGGGATCTGTCAAAGAAAGTTGTGCGTACAAGCAGGAAAAATAACACAGGCAAAAATATTATACAGTATCAAAGATATGCATACAAACAATACATTGCAAAAATTAGAGCATATGTTGATTAGAGGGGGATAATACAACAATGACAGTGAAAACAATAGTAATCAAACAGGAAATAGATATGGAAAAGATTTAACAGGAAGGAACAGGGGTCGGGTAGCTAGAAGCAGGACAGTAGAACTGAGTGGGGATGGGAACAAGATAGGAAGTATGAGAACAGCAGGGTACGGCGCCCGGGCCAGCAGGCTGCGAGAAGTGCTGAAATCTTGAGAAGGACAAAACTGGTCATGGCAAAAGGGGTGCATGGTTTAAGGAAATGTGGCTAGTGTGGTTTGAAACAGGAGCAAGTACAGGATGAGATGAAATGGTTTTGTAGTTCTTTCTTAAAGGAGGTGTGGGATGAGGCTTGGCAAATAGCTAGTGGTAGGGAGTTCCAGTATTGGGGGGGCATGACAGGCAAAGACACTATCGCCTTTGGAGGTGGCATGTCTAGGGATACAGACAGGGGCATTGTCAGCTGAGTGTAGTTCATAGCAAGATGCTGGAGTTTGAAAGAACCCCGCTAGGGACTTGGGAATCTGCGATCTGATAATGTTGTCAGTAGTGGAGCCGAGAGTATAAGACCTTGATGAGTGAGGAGGAAGCCATCCAAGGTCAGAGTAGGGGAGACAATGGTGTTTCGGCCGATGACAGGAAGATGCATAGCAACAGATGTTGTTGTAGGTGACATCCCACTTACGAAGACTTGATTTACCCTCAGAGGTATAGGTGGCAACCCCATAGGTAAGCGAGGGAAGGAGTATCCCACGGGCTATGGCAAGCCTAGGAGAGGGGGTGAGGGCATAGCTTGTTCGATAGGCAATACCAAGTTTTGTGTTTACTGACTTGCAGGTCCGTAGAATATGGAGATCAAAATTTAGTAATGGATCCAATGTGACATCCAGATATTTAAAGGAGTTTACTACTCCAACGGATGGGCCACTTATGGTGGAGACTTTAAACTTGTTGTGTTGGGAGTGCTTGAGTTTAAGGTTAGAGCCAAATTGCATAGCTTGGGTCTTCAGCTCATTTAGGACTAGTTTGTGACTAGCCAGCCACTGTTGGATTAGTTGAAAGTCATGAGAGAGCCTCTGGTTTATGTCATCAGTGCATTTAGCACTAGTATACAGAACAGTGTCATCAGCATACAACAGGGAGGCAGTCCTCATGAGGTTTGAGGTAATGCTGTTTATAAAAATTGAGAAAAGCAATTGCCCTAGTATGGATCCCTGGGGTACTCCAGTGTTAGTGGTGGCCTTGTCTGAGAGGGTAGAGTAATTTTTTTTTGTTTTTTGGAATTACTCTTTATTGCCCCCTACTGCCTGCCAGCCCCAACCCTTCGGAACAGCCAAGGAGTTATTCTCCTGCCTCTCGCCCACCCGGACCTACCTCTTAATCCTCCATGGAGCTTTGGTTTTCCCCCTAGGTTTGGGAACAAGCCCAGGATGCTCATTCTTGGGGAGCCAGGCTGGGAAACTGTTTCCCATGGGACTCCGTCTCAGCCCAGAGGATGGTAATTACACACTCTGCCCTCATTATGTCCCCTGTGGTGGGCCTGGGAGCTTGCTTCTCTATGGGGTTCACTGAATTTGTGCAAGGTTGGCCTGGTGTTGCATGTAGTATCAGTGGGTGGAGGAAGTGTTGAGTGTGAGGGTCAATGGGGAAAGTACAATAGTAGCCACCAGTATGATGGCACTGGCACTCTTGGGCCCTGTGCTCTGCAATCACTGTGCCACCTGATGAATGCTCCAGTGGGAAAGGTTGCTTCCATGAAGGCTCCATTACAGGGGCAATGAGTTGTGAAGGACACCAACAGGAGTGAGTTAAGGGAACTACATGGGCCAGAGGCCACCATGCAACACAACCAGAAGTGGGGCATCTGAACAGTAGATAAACATCTCGGTTATTTTATTTATTTATTTATTTATTGAAACAATCGGATTACAACCTTTGAGTCAGAGACTCATTTCCAAAGACTCCACGTCAGAATACAAAACATAACAAGAGGCAGACATTGTACATAGTTACATATGGATGGAGGTAGACAGAGACAACAGGGTATATACATTACATGTTGCACATAGGCAGAGTACTATAAGTGGGGCCAAGTGGGCATTGCTGCTAGACCTATACAGATTTGATAGCTATACAGTCTTGGAGGGAGCTTAAGCACTTCAGCGAGTAGTACAATCAACAATTCTATGCAAGGCCTAAATGCTGGTAGGTGATTAGAGCAGTCGGAAAATAAACGTTGTCAAAAGACACAATGGCAGAAGTGGGTCAGGGATATCTTTAGCCCAGGGTCTTACCATCTGTGGCAGATATCTATATATTAGTGGTGGCAGAGGCAGGGGCGGGTGGAGATTATGTGGTTCTTGAGGGCTGTTTTGAAGGGGCCTAGTCTGGGGGATGGAGGTGATGGTCAGGGGGAGATCATTGTACCAGAAATGTGCTCTGTAGGAGAAGGACCGTTGTGCCATTGTGGTTGAGACTCTGGGAACGGCCCATACTGTATTAATTTGTCTGCTGCGCGGGTTTTTGTTGTAGTATGTGCAGCACGGAGGGAGGTTGAGACTCCAGTGGGGGTAAGGCCTAGTTGGATTTTCTTAGTAAGGAGACATGTCTGATAACGTATTCTTTCATCTAGGGTTTTGGTCTTTGTTAGTGTATATAGGGAGCAGCTGTGGGTACGTTTATCAACTCCAGCAATGAGTCTACAGGCTTTGTTAATGGATAGGTGGATTTTGTTTAGCTCTGTGTGGTCAGCAGCTGAGTAGACAGTTAGCCCATAGTCTACAAGGGAGAGAACAGAGGAGGTAACAACAATATTTAGTGCCTCCCGGGGAAGGCTGGCTTTGTGCCGATACAGCAGCCCGGTGCGTATATTTATGGATGAGGAAAGATTACTTACATGTGGGTGGAATGAGAGATTAGGATCAAAGGTTATGCTCAGGTATTTAAGGGTGTAGACCTGTTCCAGTGGGAGGAGGATTTTGGAGAAGATTGTTAGCTGGGCATTGTGGTCCTTACTCTGTCGGTGGGAGAAGAGCATTGATTTAGTCTTATTTACATTGACCACGAGTCTGTGGTCAGTGAACCAGTGTTCAGCTTGGTTGAAGGCAAGTTGTAGGGAGAACTGAAGGATTGCGGGATCTGAATGAGAGGCATACATTACCACGTCATCTGGGTAGAGTAGAAGGTTACAGGGACAGGATTTGGGCAGGGTATTCAGGAAGATGCTGAATAGCAATAGGCCAAGGATAGAGCCCTGGGGCACCCCAGAGTGGACTGGTAGTGCGGGTGAGAGGGTGCTGTTTATCTTCACACATTGAGACCTGTCTGTAAGGCAACTTGTGAACCACACGATGGTTCTGGGGGACAGGCCTGTGCTGTGAAGAGTATTTATGAGGAGGGTGTGGGAGACTGTGTCAAATGCTTTCGACAGGTCGATGAATACAGCTCCTGTTAGCAGTTTTTTATCTAGTGCACTGTGCAGAGAGTTGGAGAATTCTACGAGGGCAGTGGTTGTGCTGTGTCCAGCTCTAATACCATGTTGTTCCCTGCATAGGAGGTTGTTTGCATGTAGGTAGTCTGTTGGTTTGCAATGATTTTTTCCAGGGCTTTTGAGTGGGGTGGGAGTATTGAGATGGGTCTGTAGTTGTTGAGCAATGTGGGGTCCCAGTTGCTTGGGAACCACCCAAGACACAGGGAGAGGTTGAGGAGATCAGTCAGGGGGACTAGTACAGAGTCAAGAATCAAATTAAGGATTTTCATGTCAAAGGAGTCTGTGCATTAGTTTGAGTCCCCTAGCGCTTTTTTAAGGTAAAAACTTGCTTCATTCATAGTAATGACCTTGAGGTAGAAAGGGGGTAGGTGTTGTTGGGTTCAGGGGAGTTAGGGGTGGGGTCGAAAAAGTTGCTTGGCAGGACTGCACTTAGATCAGAGAATGCTGCACTTAGACCGTTGGCGATAGCGAGTGGGTCCATAGTAATATTATTGTTAACAGATAGCTGGGCAGGGGGAGGTGTCCTGGACTTCCCATTTAGTTCCTTTAGGTTGTCCCAGAACAACCTAGCATTCCCCCAGGAAGAGGCCAGGGCGGACTTGTAATAGCAGGATTTGGCCATTCTAATAGCCCAGGTACACTTGTTGCAAGCCATTTTATAGGCCAGCCTGTCTGTGTGTACCCCGGAGGTGGTTGCTTTGCACCAGAGATTGTCACATCTCTTCAGCTGATTAAGCAGTGCAGATGTAACCCAGGGGGCATTTTGTTTTTTGGTTTGCACCTTCTTGAGTGGGGCAAATGCATCACAGGCCTTGTTGAATGTGTGAATGAAGTATTCAAGGGCAGCATCTATGGAGGGGGCACATCTGATGGGGGACCAGTCACACTGGGTTAGGTATCTCCTTAATTTAGTGAGGCCTCCAGGTTGGAGATGGCGTCGGAGGAAACTGCTTGGTCAGTGAAGTTTCAGCAAGCATGACCAGGCAAAGAGGATGGGGGAATGGTCACTTAATGAGTCCGGCAGTACCGTCATGTTTGTGATTCTGTTAGGGCGATTGGTGAGTAAGAGGTCGATGAAGATGCTAGTAACATTTTTGGGGTTAATCCTGGTTGGCTGGGTGACTAATTGGGTCAGGTCTAGCGCTCAGGTGGTGTCCTTTATAGGGAAGGCCGAGCTTGACAGCCAGTTCACATTAAAATCACCCATTATAATGTGTTCAGTTTTGGGTGGGAAGCTGGAGATATAGTCTGCCAGAGATTGAAATGCTAAGGTTTGGTTACACGGTGGGATGTACACCACAGTAATGGTAACGGGGGCTCTGGTAGTGTCTGGTGTGATTTTTATAGTTAGAGCCTGCGCTCCATGGCACAGGGAGGGTGCCGGTAGGCTTTGCAAGGCAGGGAGTCTCGCACGTAAAAGGCACAACCCTCTCCCCATTTGCCAAGTCTGCCTGCTCGATAAGTGATGAGGCCAGGGAGTGCTATGGAGGGGTCCAGGACCTTCTTTGATAGCCAGATCTCAGTGAGGGCTAGCACATCTGGTTCATGCAGCTGCACCCAGCATTGAAGCTATGCTAATTTTTTGGGTAGGCTGCAGATACTGTATTCATAGCAGCAATACTTAGCCCATAGCTGGATGTGCCCAGGCTGACTGAGGCAGGGCCTGGATTAGGGTGTACATTGCCTGACATTAGAAGCAGCAGGGCGAAAATTCTGAGGAGGGCCAATGTTCTCTGTTTGTTGATATGGGCATGCTGCTTTAATTCTTGGGTACTGCCTGAGCAGGGGGTGGCCATGGAGATGAGGGTAGGGTAGGAGAGAAATGCAATGGGACATGGGAGATGGTGTTGAGAGGGAGATGGGTGGGGGATGGGTGGGGGGTGTGCAGAGCTTCCGTGCCAGAGAGAGAGTAGGTGGGAGCCTGTGTTGTGATGCATGAGTGCCAGCGGAGTAAGCCACGGGCGAGTGACTGGGGGGTCCCAGGATGAGGAGGATAGAGGTTAGTAGTGAGATAAGCATTGTGATTCTAGTGAGCTGCCGCCAGAGAAGATGTCAAGAGATTGCTAGGCAGCAGGGCACTATCTGAGGGTACAGGATGAAGGTTGTTAGAGGAGAGTGGGGAGGGGAAGGGAGATAGTACGACAGGAGCAGGTTATTGATGGAGAGTGGGGAGAGATTGGAGGGATAGACTCCAATGACTTATACAGGAGAAGGTAAAATAGATCAGTGAAAGTAGATGGGGACAATGCTGCCTCTGGTGGTGAGGTGATATAAGCTGCAAATAGTAAAGTTGGCTGATTGGTTTAAACACAGCCTCACTCCTATTGGTTGTATTGGTTCCTTTACAGCCCTATATAAGGGCGCATCGACCAAGGGTGGTGGTGGGGGCGGCGGGGCAACAGCACTAGATGGAACTGCGCCACAGCCCTGTATTTGCTTGCTGCGCCTGTGTTTCCGTACCTGCTCGAGTTCGGGGGGGGGTGTCTGGACTCTGGCCCTCGCGACCGATGGACCCTTGGTAGGATCCAATCCTAACCTGGTGTGTGGTCTGTGGAGAAGCAGGTACAAGTTATTTAAGCCGTGCTACAGGGGGAAGAGACTGATTAGTATGCAAAAGGCAGGTACTACAGATACAGGCTATCGGGACATGCACAACATGTTTTTCTTTATGCAGAAAGTTTTTCTTATTTAAAAGCAAAGTAAAAACAGCTTCTTTGGCTCCTTAAGGGATACAGGCTAATCATGCATAGAATTTTCTTATTATAAAGCAAGGTAAAAAACAGCTACTTTGGCTTCTTGAGAGGTTATATATTTTTTTTTTCCTTTTAACCAATGTAAGGCACTTTACAGTGGGATAGATTCTCTAAGTACTTTTCTGTTTAAAACCAGTTCCATAGAGACTCCTTAAGGCACAGTGCAGATCGATTCTTTAAGTCACTACCTTCTGTTTAAAACACTTCCATAGACTGCTTAAGGCACAGTGCAGCTTACAGGTAAAGGCAGTGGTGGTGGAGTTCTTACTGAAGTTAAAACTATCTCCTCTGCTACGCCGACATTAATGTTCAAGTGAAAAAGGCAGCAAAGCACTAGATGGAACTGCGACACAGTCCTGTATTTGCTTGCTGCCCAGCGCCTGCACCTGCTCGAAAGTTCGGGGAGGGGTGAGGGTGTTGACTCTGGCCCTCGCGACTGATGGACCCTCGTTACGATCCGATCCTATCCTGGTGTGTGGTCTGTTCAAGTTTGGGGGTGGGGAGGGTGTCTGGACTTTGGCCCTTGCGACCGACGGACCCTCGGTAGGATCCAATTCTATCCTGGTGTGTGGTCTGCTCGAGTTCGGGGGGTTGGGGAGAGCGTCTGGACTGGCCCTCGCGACTGACGGACCCTGAGTAGGATCTGATCCTATCCTGGTGTGTGGTCTGCCCGAATTCGGGGGATGGGGGAGGGCGTCTGGACTCTGGCCCTCGTGACCGACGGACTCTCTGTAGGATCCAATCCTATCCTGGTGTGTGATTAAAAGCTCAGCTGTTCAACCTTGCTGTAGATTCTTGATCACCCTCCAGATAGTTTGTCAGTTAGAAATCTTGTGGCTGCTACTGGCAGGCTGATTGATGGGTTTTGTTTTATAATGTGTTATTTTTCATATAATATACTTGTGTGTTTGCACTATGGACTACTATAATTTATTTTTCTTGCATCACCATAAAACATTTTGGGATAATTTACAGGAAAGCTGCAATAAAAACTAATGAATTTTAGGACACCGTGTGAATTCATTCAAGGTGGCATATTGCTCTGAGGAAAAGTATTTCCTCTGAGTAGCAACAATATGAAAAAAAATACTAGTAATGTTATACTTACTATGCATCAGTGTAAAGAAATTAAACGAAAAGTACATAGACCAATTCTAAGTCAAGTGTGTGTAATGGGACTTTCTGCTAAACTGGTAAGGCAAAGTAAAAATAAAATGCCTGTTCCATCCACAAATGTCTGCAACACAGTGTTCTAAGGGGATATACCTGCTGGTAAGCTTTTGTTTCCATTTCGTCTCCTGGGCACGTATTTCAGGACTGTAAAATTCGGAGGAATTATTGATTCATCAGCTGTGATTTTAGTATTGTTGGTTTGTTGATATATCTTTAAGAAAGATCAGCACAGAAAATTCTTGAAAAGGGTTCACTTTGGTCTGGTCCTGTGGATGCAGGCAGGCATACAGTGGGTGGAGGAAGTGTTGAGTGTGAAGGTCAATGGGGAATGTAGTAGTCACCAGTATGACGGCACTGGCAGTCTTGGGCCCTGTGCTCCGCAGTCACTGTGCCTCCTGATGAATGCTCCCACTGTGTGTGGAGGAAGGCCCTTAAGAGTGTCCAAACTCCAGCATGAAGTTGATGGTACATATCCAAGCTTAGAGCTCTGTAGTCAGCCCAGGCAAAGGGTGTCACCAAAATGGTTAACTGGAGGAAGCTGAAGTAGGGCTGTAGGTCCTCCAAGATGCTTTGACATGTGCCCTAAAATGGTATATTGTGAGTGTTTCTCATATCTTTTTGCATGGTATAAATAAATCACCATTAGACTTCTCCAGCTATAAAATGGGGTCCCTGGTCTGTACTGCTGCTAAGCCTGTTGAGGTGATTGCAAGGAGCATCACAAACCTTTCAGCTGCCCCTACAGCTTCTTTATAATTATCTGCTGAATCCTGGGAGCAAATTTTCAGCAGCACTTTCCTGAAAGGTTAAATGGAGAGATGACTGCTCATGTTCTTCCCCATGCCCTTGCTAAGTGACGTTGTGTTGACCTGTCAAAAACAACTCTCATATGAAACAATCACGGGATTTAAGAATGCATGGATAGACATAAAGGAATTCTGGAGGTCAGGGGTAAGGGGCAACAGACTTCTTGGAAAACATAAACTGAACTTACAAGCTCAAATGGGCAGACTGGGTGGGCCATAGGCCCTTATCTGCCGACACTGTCTATGTATGCATCTGTGTATATGCTACCCTATAGGCAGTAACATTATTCCACTGTATATATATGCAAATGTAACCCCCCTACAAATGGGGGTTCCTGAAAAGTCTTTCTTGAGCTTGCCTAAATGCTCACTGCCAGGCTGGTGTTCTGTGTTTTAGCAGTTTAAATGTATTGCCAGATCATGCCTGTATTGCCTCTGTGTACTGTCTCTTTAAGAGCTGCCTGGATTGCAGTTATAATTAATCTGGGTGGGGGCTGAGTGTTTCAATGCTTGAGCCACGCCTGGGCTGCCAGATAATTGCTCTGTTCTGCCATCGCTATTTGTGCAGAGGGAGCTCTGTTATAAGATGTGCTTATTTGCTGAATATCTATTAGAGTGATAGTAATATTGCCGTTTGTTCTAACCTGTTTTCTTTGCAGCAAGGACTGTTCTGTTTATCTCCACCAACTTGACCAGGGACTGTCATAATGGGCCAATCAGTACTGTTGGGACTCTAAAATGGAGCCTGCCTACAGGGGCTTGGTGGGGTCAAAACTTGCAGGAATTATAGTTTTTGCATTTTGGCACCTAAATGTACCTGAAGAGGGAGCCCTTGTTGTGACTGACAGACAGATCAGCCAACTGAACCTTTTGGATCTTGGGGAAATTCCCAGACTGCTTGCAGTTTTTAGTTAGTTCCGAGTTGGGAAGTGAAATGAGTAACAGTTTAAGTGATTTGAGCAGCAGTTCTGTGTAGTTTTGCGTGGGAGAACTGTGAAAGGGCTGAGTTTTTGCCTGCTTGTCTGCCTGCTGTCCCAGAGAGGGAACATAGAGTTTATTCGGACTGAATTCAAGTTGTGAGGACCATTTAAGCCACTGGACTGTGACCAGGCTTTAACCTGAAGAAGACCGAAGAGTTGCTGAATGCGATCGGCCTGTCAGGATTTCTAGACACCTCTGAACTCCCGGTTTGTGCAGAGACTCTGTAATTGCGACAGGATAGCAATTTGCCTGGTATAGTGGAATTTCTTACATGTAAATTTGCTGTGTGCTGTTAGTGGGTCATCATTTTGTTCCCCACTGTGTGTTGAACTGTGTTCTGCTCGCTGCTGGCGTTATAGATAGCAATCTGCCTGGAATAGTGAAATTTTTTACATGTAAATGTGCTGTGTGCTGTTAGTGGGTCATGATTTGGTTCCCCACTGTGTGTTGAACTGTGTTCTGCTTGCTGGAGGCTGCATCCAGCTCCAATGAACTGAATCTGAATTCATTGCCATTTCACCTGGGCCTTGCCACACTGGCCCAGCCAGACTACCTATTGCACGGAGAAAGCCATCAACGACAGACCTGCCTGGGGATCAACCCCCTGCTCAGTGTTTGAACAGGAATGACGCCTCGGTGAATCATGTGGGCCCTGCTTCTCCTGGCACTCCAGCTCAACAATCTGCAGTCTCAATTTCGTCCTGCCTGTGTCCTGTATTGGGTTTCATGAGTAAAAATCAGGGTCGCTCCCTGCAACAACAGCTAAATCTAAAGTGTTGTCATCTGATTGTCTTGTTGCTTTTTCTTTCACGAACTGAGCCCTCTGGCTCTGGATTACAATTAGTATGTCTTGTGCATGTTGCTTTCTTCCATCACAGGGCCCCAACCAGCTGCAACATTCCTGGCTAGCCCACCATTTTCCTACCTGGGTACCCAGAGTGTGTGACTGTGTGGGGACTTAATGCGTATGCATAACTGTTTGATTAATATAGTCTTTAAGCCAATCAACCTGATTACGCCCCTTCCTTGTTCAAGTCCCCTGAATAAATCAGATCTGACTTTTGTGCTGCATTTAACCTGACTGTGGTTCTAGTTTGTGCCAAGAGTATTGTGCTGTTGCTATTTACTGTGCATAACCTTGTTTTATAGGGGGTCCCCTGGGTCAAGCCAGAGGAACCAGCCCTGGTGGTAAGTGCAAACAGTGTGGGTACTGGTATGGTGTACAAGGGGTACTGTGAAAGTACCACTAGAAGGGAAAGAGGGGGATTACAGTGTCCCAGAGGGCTGTGTCCAGGTTAGTTTGACCACTACCAACCCTGACTTCTGGGTGGAGGCACCCATTTCAGAACTCACCCCCTTAAACTGCTACTAGCCGTGCAGGCAGGAGTAGTAGCCCTTGGGATAGTGCCATCTAGGGGTTACACAAATCAATGTGCTTTTGGAAGCCTATAGGAAATTGCACATGCAGCTGTAAGAAGATAGAAAAAGAACTGTTTTCTTGAAAATATCTGGCTTTTTTGAACATTTTTAAATGATATACGTATTTCCCAGATATGGGACTACATTATTTATTTAGTTTTTGTTGACCGGGAAAGAAATGCTAGGCAAATCTGTTTATTTTCAGCTTTGTCCCAGGTTGGGGAGTGGGGGATACAGACAGATCCCCTCCCCCCAAAAAATAAGCTGCTGGTGATGTTTTTAGTGAATGATGTGCGTGATAAAACAACGATTCTGAGATTAGATTCCATATGTCACTTATGTACAGTGCTCACAATCCTTTTCTTAACAACACCAGGGCAAAGGAATGTGACTTTGAAGGAAGACCTGGACAGCCACTGCAGCTGTGTGAACCATAGCTCAGGGCCAGAGTTACTAACATGGAATGCTAGAGGTCCTAAGATCACTTCCTAGTGGTTCACATTTTCTATTCTTCATTGTAATTCATATGTCTTAATTTTATAAATTAAAAAAATTGCCTGTTTTTATTTTGTTTTTCTTCTCATTAATAAGAATACTTTGTATGACGTGCCCATCTGGTGAATTGCCCTATCAATCCATGGAAGGATGAAGTGGACAAACACTCACTCATCAGTACTCTACAGTATATATATATATATATATATATATATATATATATATATATAAAAAATAAAACAGCCCTTTGACTCACCTTGATTGCTCTGGGGCCCTCAGGGTAGTTCAGAACACACCTCTGAGGGGACTGGCATGGGTTCTGCAGTGATAGCTTGTGTGGCGCAGTGCCTCCACCTGCGGCAATGGCAAGGGAATCCTTTGGATAAAGAACAGGTCACCACCCCCCAGGAAATAGTATCCTGGCCCAACAATGTTCCCCACACAAATTACAGTTTCCACACTATTGCCCCACACCCCCCAGCAGCACTCTTCAATGACACAGGGACAGTGAATGAAATGCAAACAGTAACCTTATTTATTGGGGAGGGGAACAAGGAGGAGAATATCAAACACAATTCACTCTAGGCATAATACCTTCCCTAGTATCAACCCTTCTCACCGCCCCCTGGGTGCACCCAGATTGTTCCTGTGGATTGGTGCAGGCCTGGGGTCTTTCGTTAGGGCCCAGTTGAACACAACACAAGTAGGATTGATTATCTTATACTGGCAGACTTAGGTGTCTCTTAATAGAGGTGGAATGATTTACCCCCAGAATTCTATCTGGCTAGCTAACTGAAAGACTCCCCAGAGCCACAGCTCAGGGTACTCACGGTTTGCAGTCCACTCTGGGGGTTCACAGCCAGTTGCATTGCATGGTACCATGATGGTTTTGACGTACATGGTGCACCACCGGTGGGGAAAATAAAACTGGATGCTCCAGGGATGATGATCTTCACCTGCCTGGCCTTGCCAACTTCGCCTACGGACCTTTATATACAGACTTCACACAGGCAGACCTGTCTCATCCTTCAACCTGGTGCATCGACAACTTCAGTCCAGGAAACCAAGATTGCTTAGGTTCCCCAAACCCTTTCCAAAGCATGCAGGCCCACCATCAGGACCAAAGCAGGGCAGCAGTGTGCTTCCACAGTCTCAATATCTATAGTTCCTCACCCTGAGGATACTTTCACCAGTAGGCTGGGTCCTGTCACAGCAGCTTGGATCAACACTTGCAGACTCTCCCCGGCTGAAATGTCCACTTCACCTAACAATTTCTGTGCAGTGGGGAGCAGGGGTTATTTTCAAAGTCCACAGCCCATCTCTTATTTTCGTAATTCAAACTGAAGTTCAAACTAGCTGGGCTGCTATAAAACTCTGCTTTTCTCTACCGTGTTTCAGTCTCACAAGCAGCTACTTTTCCTCCTGCACTCAGCACGACAGATGGAGGTAGGTACGGTTTTCATAGCCAGGCAGACTGTGTTCAGGAGAGCAGTCTCTCTTCTCACATCCACCCTGCAGTCCTTCTTGACCTCCAACCTCTCTTCGGTGCCAAAAACCAGCCTTATATTTCCTCTGAGCAGCCTCCCTATCATTGGCTGCAACTCCTCACGTGATCTCCAGGCTGCATCTGGGTATTTTCCCAGCAGCAATCAGTTTATAGTTCTTTAGGGAGCTGCCAATTTGTCTTCCTGGCAGGTTCCCTGAAGTTGGGCCCCAGATTATTTAATTTAGCCCATCAACACCACAGCCGCTCGGAGGATGCCTGGCAGAGGGGCAGAGGGCCATAGCCCTACTGGTAAAGCCCGAATTAGGGGGCTTAGATATATATATGGGTTTCTACAAATGTGCAAGGCCATTGGTGGAGTGTCTTGGCATGGCCATGCATTAAATTCCCTTTTTAATGCATGGTTCCGTGGAGGTACTCTGGCTAAGGGCTGTTGACACTTCTTCCTGAGTGCTGAAAGTGAAGCGAGTCAGGCAGCCATGACACAATGTGGGGAAGCAAGACAGGCCCAGTGATATTATTTCCTTCCAAAGTCCTGTTTCAGGAGAACATGTGTATTGTAAAGGAGACAGTGGTGTTTGGGCTCCACTCCTACTGCTCACTGGTACTACTGTTGCTGCGATGACAGTTGTAGACAGCAAGGTTGCTGTTCACCTTATTCCTCCCCCCCCATGTGCGGGCATCGGCTGACACAGAGGTTTGCCACTGTGTGCTCCTCTTCCCCCTGTTGTTCGTGCCATGGAGACAGTATATGTACCCCTCTCCCCTCCATTTGACAACAGTTGTGGCACGCAGCAGTGACAGAGACAGACAGTGACAGCAAGAGAGAGACATGTGCCCTGCACTGTCCTCTCTCTCTGTCTGTAGGGCAGAGTGACAGGCAACTTTCTACAGGTAGCGGGAGCGCCAGTGTGACGTAGGGACGTTCACTGTTTGCCCGATACCTGTACCTCCCAAGTCTGTTAATACTGGACCATGTGGCAGGAGCTGGTTTCTTTTGTTTTTCTCCATTTGAAGTCACTGGAGCCACGCTGTCTGAGCAGATGGATTGCCTCTTCCTATCCCCATGTCTCTGTTTGGACTGGCTGTAAGTCTTGCGAGAGGGACAGAGAGAAAGAGACAGCAAAGGTGCCACTCCATGCCGGAGAGAGAGCGAGAGAGAGCGAGAGAGCGAGAGAGAGAGAGAGAGAGATGTGCAGTCAAGAAGCTGCACTGTGAGCGGTGTTTGAGGGAGAAATGATTGTTTTCTAGTCTGCGGTCAGACAAGAGAGACAGAGAGCAGGAGAGGCGGCACCCAGTATCCTGTTCCTAGTTGCCCCCGCTCTGTGTGTCTTTGTTGCTGCTCACTGTCTCCCCATGTTTGCTGCAGCAGTGTCTCTCTCTCTCTTTTCTTGAGTGTCTGCTCATCACTTCAAGAGTGGTACTGTTAGTGGCAGTAGTGAGAGACAGGGAGGTGGTGGTCCCATACAGTTGATGTTAGTCTGGTAACGATGCACAGAGGAGTACGGTTCTCTTGGGCTGCAAAACCCTGGAGTCTTTCTGTGTCTTACCCGCTGTCAGTGTGTGTTGTTGTGGGGGAGAGTACATGTCATAGGTAGTATATGAAAGTATGCTATGCACGACAAATATCATAAATCATGTCATTAATGCATGTGTGACATTTGTATCTGCATAAAATCAGTCAGATATCCATTTTGTGGAGAGGACTGTTTTACAAAGTGGCAGGATACAATACCTTTTTTGCACTTTAAATGGGAAAAAAACCTTTCAGTGGTGTTTTCCCTTATTTAAACATAACCTAGCATGGATTAAATGCCTATAACCCCACACCCTGTCATGGGTTATTGCTTACATATACCACAAATTTATTTATTTTCATTTTTTTACAATTATCTGTCCACCAAACTAAAAATCCCAAAGTTTAATGGCTATAAACAATATCACTTTTTCAAGAAGGGATTATATATGCAATAATGAAACTCAGTATCCCAAACTCCACAAGACTGAATTTGGGAGACTGAATTTCAGTATCTCACAATGCACTGGATCCTGACCTGAGGTATCCCAAAACTACCTGGATGTAATGTGGGTATGCCGACCCGATGGCGATACCAACACAACATACCTCACTGTCCGCAAAATCTACACTTTGCCAACAGGTCGCTGCATTGGTACACCCGAGTCAGGGGCACACTGTCTCCCGGTCTGGCACCCCCTCCCCGAATCAACTCCAACTGGAATTGATAATCCAAAGTATGGGGGTGGGGGGGGGTCGAGCCCCCTGCATGGGAGGTTCAGGGGCTGAAGCCCCTGATAGAAAAACAGGACTGGGAGACATACAGGATTTATGTCTACTGCAACTTGTGGTCGACATAAATAACCAACTCTGAGGGGAATCGGACCTCGGAGTGAAAAATTAAGTTACAGGGTTAAAAAAAAAAAAACAAATCAACACTGCGGTGACTGGGAACAGAACCTGTGTTTGATCTACCATGCTTGTTGAGCTGTTGTGGCTTAGCCCACCACACCATGGGAGAACTCAGCCAGCTACTACATTTTTTACTTGCTTCAGGTGTCTCGCTAGGGTAGGGTAGTGGTTCGTCATATCCACTACCTACCTCTATCCTTCCTGTCAGCCACGCATGTGTCGGGACAGTGAAGCTGTCAGGCGTGCATGTGTCAGGAGACTGTACTCGGTCCTGTGAGTTTAGGGATACCAAGTTACAGTCTCCCATAGGGATATCTCAAGAAGTGGTCCTTTTACTGTAACTAATGAATTCTCATCTTTCTTTTATATATTTTAAAGTATAACTTCCCCTCTTGGGTTATCATTTGTCCTTGCCCTCCTGCAACTGAAACTCATCTAATGCCGACACCTAACCTATGCTGCACGTGTAGTACCTCCAAACAGACGTTCCTCGTCCCTTTCTGTCAGACCTCACTGGCACAGGGGACATTTGGTTATAGAGCCCCTACATGGCTTAATGGCCTCCCACCTGATGTCACTGCTGAGTCAAAGCCTGGCCCGTTCAAACTCAAAGTGTGTCAGCACCTCCTTGCGCTAAGTAGCTGTGACTGTACCACTCAAGTTGGCAACCTGTTGTCTCTCTTCCCTAACATCTGCCTAAGCCCTACCACTCTGTCCTCTTGCCTTACCCTGTCCCTGTCTTCTCCATCCTCCCACTACCCTTTTCACCCCTCCCCTTTCCCTATCCTTTCTCCACCTCCCCTTTCCCTCCCCCTTCCTTCATCTCCCCTTATCTTCTCTGAAGCAATTTATGCCTCAATTTTTCCCCACCCTTCTTCCAATTTTCCCCTCCCCCACCCTACAACTGTTCAGCCCTATAATGCTCTATAACACTTATACTGACTAAGTCATGTCTTTGGCTGCTATATAATCTGCACTGGCTGCATTCTCATGCCGGTCTTTCATTTAAGGCTATTTGTAACGAAGTCTGTACTGTAACCATATTGCACTATAACCTCTTTGATTTGTAACCTCTGCTTTATTATTGCACCCATTCTTGTTCAACGCAGAATCGTTGTAAAAGAACCCCTTGTTCAAAGGTATTTGTAATCCTAGTTATCAATAAATAAATAAATAAATTATTTCAGTTTTGCACCTCTCTACCACTCCTTGCTCCTAACCAATGCAGAAGAGCCTGACCCTTCTGGTGACAAGGATGAAACCACAGAACATTGTGCTGTTGATTTTTGGTGGCCAGAGAACGGCTAAAATGGAAAATAAATAAATTGTGATGTATTCTGATGGCCGAGAGTATGGCCACTTCATAGAAACATAGAAACATAGATTTTGACGGCAGATAAGGACCACTTGGCCCACCCAGTCTGCCCATTTCCCTACCTATTGGATAAGCTGCAGTTCCTAGTTAACCAGCAGCCTACTTCTTCCTACCCCCACCCCCTAGAATTGCCTTATGACTGTCCCGTGCATTCTTGAATTCCACCACTGTTTTTGACTCCACAGCCTCCTCCGGAAGGCCATTCCATGCATCCACAACCCTCTGTGAAAAAAATACTTTCTTAAATTACCTCTGAGCCACCCCTTCTATCTTCAAATTGTGCCCTTGTTCTTGCACCTTTTTTGAAAGATGCTACCCTCTTGGACTTTGTTGATTCCCTTGAGATACTTGAAAGTTTCTATCATGTCCCCCCTCTCTCTCCTTTCCTCGAAGCTATACATATTCAGCTCCTTAAGTCTCTCTTCATATGTCTTCCGGTGCAGGCCCTGCACCATTTTAGTCCTTATATGTGTTAGTTATTGCCCATGTGGACTTGCACCTCCCTTTAATTTATCTTCTGCTGTTCTCCACTAGATCCCAGGATTCCTGCTTCTGCATCAACTAAAACTAGCCTAATAGACCTGCAAAGCTTCAAATAAACAGTGACTGGGTAGTTCTATCTGATTTACAACTAATGTGGCCAAAGGTTAGGGTTAGGGTTAAGATGTTATGAGACGTTTAACTGTGGTCCCATCTGCCTGGATTGGTGGTAGTTCAGGAGGATGTTAAAGATCCCATGGCACTTATCGAAAAGAGTAAGGGAATTTCCCCGGTGTCCTGGCCAAATTTCACTCATTCACTAAAACAAATACCGCCAACAGCTTAATCTGGTTCAAGGTCAGTTGGCATTCATCTGTATCCACTCCCCTGGGTTGTGCCTGAAAATAGGCAGGATTTGTCTAGTGCACTTACCCGGTCAAAAAAAAAAAAAAAAAAAAAGGTGTCTACATGCAGCTGGCATGATGGGACAGAAAGAAGTCTTTTTAAACTGTTCTGACTATATGCAGCTGGCATGAGGGGAATGAAAGAAGTCTTTTTAAACTGTTCTGAAACTAAATATTTAAGTTGGTGAGAATGAAGGAATAAGAGCAATATAGAAACATAGAAACAAAGAAGTTGACGGCAGATAAGGACCGCAAGGCCCATCCAGTCTGCCCATTTCTTTTTCTACCTTAGGAATGTGCCATCGACCTTTACTCTGTCAATGGCCTATCTAGTCATACTCATCTGTATTGCTCCCTTATGCCTATCCCATGCCTGTTTGAAGTCCTACACTGTATTCATATCCACCACTTCCTGAGGTAGGCCGTTCCATGCATCCACCACCCTTTCTGTGAAAAATAGTTTCCTCACATTACCCCTTAATCGGCCTCCCACTGATCTTCTGCTGTGTCCCCTTGTTCTACTATTTTTCTTATATTGAAACATGTCAGACTCTTTCACCTTGTTAATGCCCTTAAGGTGTTTGAATGTTTCGATCATATCACCTCTCTCCCTCCTTTGCTCTAGGGTATACATATTGAGCTCCATTAATCTGTCCTTATATGTTTTCTGATGCAGTCCATGCACCATTTTGGTTGCCCTTCTCTGGACTGCCTCAATTTGGTCAATGTCCTTGTGAATGTGTGGCCTCCAGTACTGCACACAGTACTCCAGATGGGGCCAAACCAGTGTCTTGTAAAGAGGGATTATTACCTCCCTTTTCCGACTTGTGATACCCCTACTAATACACCCCAACATCCCCCTAGCCTTACCTACTGCTTTAGTGGTCTGCTTGGATGATTTCAGGTCATCGGTGATGATGATGCCCAAGTCTCTTTCTTCCCTTGTGACTACCAGCAACTTCCCTCCCAACCTATAGGAGGCTTCAGGGTTACTCTTCCCCATGTGCATGATTTTGCACTTCTTTGCATTAAACCCCAGTTGACACTCTTCTGATCATTTTGCTAGTTTATCCAGATCTCTTCTTATTCTGCCTACTCCATCTGGATCATCTACTCTGTTGCAGATCTTGATGTCATCTGCAAACAGACAAACCTTACCCTCCAGTCCATCTGTAATGTCACTGATGAAGATATTGACGAGGACTGGCCCCAGGACTGATCCCTGAGGTACCCCACTTGTGACTTGCATCTCTTCTGACTGTATATCATTTACCACCACTCTCTCTTTTCTGTTTTCTCAAGATGGCAACAGAAATCTCCTGCTGGAACCCCCATGGAGCACAACAACTATCCATCCCTTTTGTCCGTTTTTCCTATAGGAGATGTTTAATATCTATGAAAAGGGGATTTATGCTTGAGCAAGTACTTCTTTTATCCAGACTACTCCTGTTCACAGGGTGCCTGTTTACACAGAGGGGAGGGTTAAATCTGAGTATGTAATAGAAAGGAAAACTCCTCAAACCTGGTAAACTTGGAGCTACTTTCAGCCTTGGTGACAGCTGAGCATTTCATTTTGCCAGGGTCTCTACATAGAAACATAGAATTTGATGGCAGATAAGGATCGCTTGGCCCACCCAGTCTGCCCATTTCCCTACCTAATGGATAAGCTGCAGATCCTAGCTAACCAACAGCCTACTTCTTCCTACCCCCACCCCCTAGAATTGCCTTATGACTGTCCCATTCATTCTTGAATTCCACCACTGATTTTGACTCCACAACCTCCTCAGGAAGGCTGTTCTGTGCATCCACAACCCTCTCTGTGAAAAATTACTTCCTCACATTACCTCTGAGCCATCCCCCCTCTAGCTTCAAATTGTGCCCCCTTGTTCTTGCACACCTCTTTTTCTGAAAGATGCTGCCCTCTTGGACTTTGCTGATTCCCTTGAGGTACTTGAAAGTTTCTATCATGTCCCACCTCTCCCTCCTCTCCTTGAGGCTATAACTATTAAGCTCCTTAAGTCTCTCTTGATATGTCTCCTGGTGCAGACTCTGCACTATTTTAGTTGCCCTCCTCTGGACTGTCTCCATCCTGTCTATGTCTTTGCGGAGATTGGGTCTCCATAACTGCACGCAGTACTCCAGATGGGGTCTCACCAGCTGTCTGTACAGAGGGATAACAACTTCCTGTTTTCTACTGGTGATGTCTCTCCCTATGCATCCCAGTATCCCCCCAGCCCTCCTTACTGCCCTCTCACATAGCTTGCTCACCTTTAGGTCATCTGATAAGACTACCCCAGGTCACTTTCCATTTTTGTTGTTGTTAGTATCTCACCCCCACTGTGTACTCTTCCCCTGTGTTTTTGTTTCCAAGGTGCATTACTTTGCATGTCTTAGCATTGAATCTAAGCTGCCATACATTTGACCATTCCTCCAACCTTGCCAAGTCCCTTCTCATCCTTTCCACCCTACCTTGTGTATCAACTCTTTTGCAGATCTTTGTGTCGTCTGCAAAGAGACATACTTTTCCTTCCAGTCCCTCTGCAATGTTGCTTATAATGACATTAAAGAGGACCGGTCCTAGTACTGAACCCTGTGGTACCCAACTAGTAACCTCCCTTTCTTCAGAGTGGGATCTTTTTACTATTACGCTATGTGTCCTGTTCTCCAGCCAATTCTTTACCCAGGCTACCATCTTGGGACCCACTCCTAGGCTGGCCAACTTGTATATTAATCTTTTCTGTGGGACTGTGTCAAATGCCTAGCTAAAGTCTAGGTAGGTCATGTCCACAGCCCCTCCCTGATCTACTACTTTGATCACCCAGTCAAAGAAATCTATTAGATTCATCTGACATGACCTTCCCGCTGTAAATCCATGCTGCCTTGGGTCCTGTGCCGCTCTGGCCTCTAGGTACTCAACAATTCTTTCCTTCAGAAGTGATTCCATCATTTTCCCAATCACTGAGGATAAACTAACAGGTCTATAGTTTCTTGCTTCTGCCCTGCTCCCACTTTTGTGAAGTGAAATAACATCTGCCCTTCTCCAGTCCTCAGGTATCACCCCATCCTCCCATGATTTATTAAAGAGGGTAGTCAGTGGTGTCACTAGTTCTACCCTTAGTTTTTTTTAGAATTCTGGGATGAATCCCATCAGGCCCAATTGCTTTGTCCACCTTCAATTTTAAAGAGGACAGGAATGTGTGTAAATGACTTACAGGTGATTTTTTTGTGATGTATTGTGCTATTCGTCTGATGTGTACTTGTTGTTTACAGTTGTTTTTTCTTTTTATATGTTTTTCTAATTATGTCTGTGTGATTTGAGCAGCTGTGACCTAACATTCTAAAAACTCACGAGTCACTAAAGATTCACATACGTCATTGTGTGACACGGCAGTTTGTGGCTCATTCTTGAATGCACAGCATCAACCGTGAACTAGAGAAAGATATGAATAAAAATTAAGATCGGAAGCTTTTGATCACAGTTTCACATTTTTAAATAATATGAACATAGTATGTAATCTTTTTAGTCTATGTTACCTAAACAGGTAAATACAGCTTATTAAAAAACTAGTGCTGTCATGTTGTACTGTTTCGGGTGAGAGAGAGAGAGAGAGAGAGAGAGAGAGAGAGATCATTCGTCCCGATGCTGTTGACAAAACTTTGTAGTAGCTGGACAAAGAGAAAGATAATGTCTCATTGCACTGAAAATATATGGCTCACACTCATCTATTAGATTTTTAATCTCTGCCCAACACTGAATCCAGTTCTCTCTCTCTCTCTCTCTCCCCATCTCCTCCTCACTGTCAGTATGTGATTTGCAGTGCTTTACTGGCTTCTCCGATTGCATAGCACCATCGATATAGGACCTACCATAAGTTAAATGTGGTCTGTGTCACTTCCTTTGACTTTAAAATTAGATAAAGAAGAAGACATTTATAATTGTCCATCGTGCACAGTGGCATACGTATGTTTCCATCTGCCCCTTTGAGTGTTGTATGGGTGAATGGGACACATCAGTGTCTTGCGGGGAGATGTAGAAAAAACTCATACACGGCAAGGCAAATGTCCGTTTCATAAAAAAATATATGTATATATGTAAACACCTTGCACATGCTCTACAGTAATATACATACTGTTAGAGTGAAATAGTAAATAAGCACTTATAAATTTGAAATAGTGTGATAGATATTATGTTAGGATGGATTTGTACTCGTGACCAGGGTTGTTGTATTTGCAATCAGCAGTAACAGCAGATTGCCACATATTGACTTGCACCATTAAATCATACCTGCACTTCTTTTATGATTTAAAATATGAGATGAAACAGCAGGTTATGTTTTTTAAAGTAGAAAAAAAAATCATGGAACACTTCTGCAATTGAAAAAAAAAACCCACTACAGCTGCAACTGGGATTTGAACACAGTATCTTCAGCTGTGAAAGTACATACCTTCCTCTTTAAGCCATCAGCTCTTTCTTGTAAATTGGGTATTTTTTTCTTACTTCTGCTCTATGACTGTCCTCTAGAATGAACCAGCTCTTTTCTTACATGGCTAGTTGCCAAACGAGATACAGATTAGCATACCTCATTTTATCTGCAACTGTGGATGCGAGAGATGCTCACCATCTAGCAGTTTGCTGTGGGTGTTAGATGGGTGACTAAGAAGGGGGGGGTCTTTTGAATGAGTACCACAATGATTCTGAATTTTTTTTTTAATTCTTTTAATGCATGATCAATAGTCACAAACCTCCTTGCAAATATATGCAGAGAGGGTTAATTTATGTTCTCATGACCAGTGGTATTGTATTTTACATTAGCAGTTACAGTAGATAGTCACAATTATTTTCACCAGTAAATGATAAATATGCTGTTTTATTATCTAAATTATGAGGTGATACAGCAGGTAATTTTTTTTATGGTAGAAAAAAGAAACTGAATGCGGCTGCAAGAAAAAAAGAAATCTTAACATTGAAATCAGGATTTGAACCCAGTGCCCTTGTTGCCACTGGCATAAAATCTATGCCTATAAGCCATTAGCGCTATTGTATAAAATATTTACTTTTTTTTACTTATAGTGTAGATTTGCTCAGTAGAAAGAAATACAGCCTTCTCATATAACTGTTTGCCAAATGAGATTCAAATGAGCATAACTCGTTCATACTGCGTTGCTCATTTTACGTGCAGCTATGGATGGGAGTGGTGCTCACTGTCTAGTAGTTTCCTGTGGGTGTTTGATGAGTGGTTTTGGGGGAGAAGTCTGTTGAATGACTATCAAAATGAATGTGAATGTTATTTTTTTTTATTTTATTCTCTCACTGCGTGAGCAATAGTCACAATCCTCCTTGCTAATGTATGTAGAGAGGGTTGAGGTGTACTAATAACATATTTAAAAAAAAAATAATCATAGTGAACCAAAATCACAAGCGGCTCAGCTAAAGGATTTAAACCTCACACCTTGTACTAGGAGCACTGTTGATTTACCCACTGAGTCATCAACTGTGACTGATGAAGCAACATTTTTTTGTTTTTTTTATTTTCAACAACAAAGATTTGTAATTACCCAATTACTCTTCAGCTATCCATTCTGGCATATGGTTTCATATTGATAAGCATATATTGTTTTATGTATGTATCTCAGAAAAAAAAGGAGTGCATCTGCCACACTGAGCAATTATTGACTGAAACATAAAAACACAGGTCCGAATTCTTGAAATGTTACTCACACTCAGAGTCTCCGTTAATATGTAAAGTAAGCCCCGCAGGGATTGCATATGGGCCAATATCCACATGCGATGCTAATTAATTAACGCATGGCTTGTCCTTGCCCCGATCTTCAAGTAATACGTAAATAAAGTCCTGCAGGGCTTGCTCATTCCCTGACTCCTCGATAACATGTAAAGTAAAAACCACAGTGCTTGCTCATGCCCTGATCTCCAAGTAGTATGTATATTAAGAACTGCAGAGCTGTCAAAACCCCACCTTCAATCCAACCCCTAATGATAAGAATTTGGGGCCAGATTGCATTTTCTCCATGGATGCATTGAGAAACTGCCAATTTACTCTGACGAATGCTTTTTCTGCATCCATGGAGATGGCTAGCTGAAGGTTTTCTTGTGAGTTTTGTGAGGAGATGATATCTAAAAACCTGCAGATGTTACCTGACAGGAATTTACCTGTGATGAATCCTGTTTTGTCCCTGTGAATCAGGAAGGTGACAGAGAACTGCAGTCTCCTGGCCAGAAGTCCCGTAAACAACTTTAGATCAACATTTAACAAAGGACCCACATTCTAAGGGATTTTTTCCTTCTTTGTGAATAACTGAAATGTGGGCCAGCTGCCATGATACTGGGGTGGGGCCACCTTCCATCACTTCATTGCAGACTGGGAGTAGCAAGGGTAATAAAAAGGTTGCAAATCGCTTAAAAAACCCTGCAGGAAACCCATCTGGGCATGGGGACTTGCTATTTTTGAGGGCTGCTACTTGAGTTTTGATCTCTTGCAGGGTAACTTCCCTATCCAGATTCACCTTCTCCGATTGGGATAGGTCCTGAATGGCGAGGACCTCAAAAAATGAGGAGATTTTTGCTTCTGCATTTGCCACTGGTTCTTGAAGATATAATATTTATAGTAGTTTGAAAAAAGTTCAGTTATTTTTCCTGGGTGGCTGACTACTGGTCCCCCGATCCCTTAGCTGGAGCACCAGCCTGCTAACCCATTGGTTCCTCAGTGTGGCAGCCAGCAGTTTGCTTGCCCTGTTCCCATTTTCATAATAGTTTTGCTTAATTCTCCTGTAACTTGCCTCCATCTGGGAAGAGAGAAGAGTTTCAAGGGTACTTCTCTCTAACAGCTGGGCTCACACTGATTCATTTAGGGATTTTATGTTGAAATTCAAGGTCTTTTATTTCAAATTCTAATTCCTTTCTTTTTTGCTGTCATTTCTTCTGCACTCTGGAGATATGCACAATTGTCACTCCGCGAAGGACTGCCTTTAGGGTGTCCCAGCAGATCGCATGGCTGGTTGCCTCTGGGGGGGTTGTCTAAAACGTAGGATTTAATAGTGGACTCTATCAGATCAGTGTATTCTGGGTCATTTAATAGCCCTACGTTGAGTCTCCAGTGAGCGTTCCGAGTGGAAGGTCCCAGTGTCAGTTTCATCCTAAGTGGAGCATGGACGGATAAAGTACACTGTAGAATGTTACAGTTATCTACTGCGAAAACCCATTCTCTTGGGAGAAAGAAAAAAATGTATCCTAGAGTAACAATGGTGCCTATCAGAATAATATGAATAGTCTCATTGGTCCCCATTAAGTTCCCTCCATACATCTGTAAGCCCCTGATTTGTGCAGAGCCTGCCACTCCCAATGTGGGCCTAAACGCCTCCTCTCTTATCCCTCACCGGGCAAAGAATAGTATTAAAATCTCCCCCCTCCATGATGCAGAGGTGTTCTGAAGTTGTAAGAATTTTGAAAAGATCTTTTTAAAAAACTGAGCAGCCTTCCCTTCCACATTTGGGGCGTAAATGCTTGCTAGATGAGACATGTTTGACACCTAAAAATACCTCACAGGTGTGAACAAGGTGCAAGTAGAGGGTCTATTTCAGAGAAAGTAAGGCACTAGAACAAGGGGTCATGCAATGAAGCTAAAGGAGGGGGAGTTTAGGAGAGATGTGCAAAAATACTTTTTCACAGAAAGGGTGGTAGATGACTGGAACAACCTGCCAGAGGAGGTAGTGGAGGCAAAGACTTGGGGGGGGGGGGTTTCAAGCATGAGTGGTCTCAGCACAGGGGCATATTAGGTAGAGGAATGGGGGAGGGAGGGAGTGGCACTTATGACCAGCTAGGATCAGTGATCATGAAATAGGCAGTTACAAAGGGCAGACTGGATGGGCCTAAAGGTCATTTTCTGCTGACAAATTCTGTTTCTATGTTTGTGTTTGGTACAACAGTATTCTTTTTTACAGAGCCAAATACTATAGTGAATGGCATACATTATGACATTATTTACAACTTGTTGCTGTTGATTTGAACAGACTGTACAGGGTGGTCCCGTACTCTAGCAGTGCCGGTAGTCAGTGCTTCTGTGGGGTGGCTAACCCCAGAAAGTCAAAGTCCCACAGAGCCGTGTCCAGTTGGAGGTTTGTCTGTGTGCACCTTGCCATTGTGGGACTCTGCTGTTGCTTTAAGTGCTGTTCAGTGACAGATGTCAACATTTGATTGACATGCCTGTTCCACGGCTGTCTCAACCTCTGAGATCAGTACAGTGGGATCAAGCATGGGAAGAGGAGCTCCCGGTGCATCTTCTCCCTCTGGGACACAGTCGTCCTGAGACATCACTGTAGTGTCTTCTTCCAGTTGTTCTCTAGCTGGTCTTTCTCTGATTGTAATCTTTTCATGTACGCATCCGAACTTTTTGTTTTCCAGGTCTCGCAGCTCAAATTGAATTGCTCCTCATATGTGTCCGACTCTCCTTTCAGTGAGCTTTCATGTCTCCACGGCTTGAACAGAAAAAGCAGATCAAAATAGTAATGCTCTCTTTTCTCTGGATATTTCAGTCAGTTTTCAATGATCAATCAACCAAGGCTTACACCTTTTGACCAGACTTCCTTGGACACCAGTAACTTGGAAGATATGCTTTGCTGGGTTAGACTCCACTCCAGGTTTATAGTCACACCATTCAGCATCTTCAAAGAGGCATGTGTTCTCCATGGCATTGTGTTGCTGTGGGTAGTATGTGTCAGTCAAATTGTTTTTCAGAATTTTTGCTGAAGATGGCTTGTTTGAAACAAGATCTTTAACACACTGGGCCCAATTTTCAAACAGCCCTTCCAATGATGCAAGGTATGTCGCTCTAGGGCTGCAGCAGACTCTGGGTTTGTCAGGGACCCTGCACCCAATTTTATAAAAATGGGGGTCCCTGCACCAAAAAACCAGGAGCTGCCACAGCCACAGGCTTGTGCCAAGCATGTGGTGCCCCTGTGGAAATGGGCACAGGGATCTGGCCCCCACCCTGCCCAGGGCAACTGTAGAGTTACTGCAAAAGTTGGGGGGGGTCACTGTGCATGCCAGGAGGGGGTTGATGGCAGATGGAGCATGGGGTTGCCCTAGTGGGTGTGAGAGAGCAGGTGGAAGTTCAGAGTTATAATATGGCATCCCACCTGTCCGTTAATTAAGGTTTACTCCTCAAACAACACAGTGTGCTGGCACACACATGGCATATAGGCCAATTTTATAAAAATAGTATTTGACTTGGAAAATATGGAGATTTTTAAATCTCTATACATAAAGGCAATATACCAGAAGGGTCAAAACTGCATATGCATATCGCAGTTTTTGGCAGTGCAATCTCCGGGGGGCTGTACCCAGTTTAAGAAAATGCCAGCTGCACCACCGGGAAAATAGAATTTTACAAGCAGTGAGGTATTTTTATTACAAAATATATATATTGGGACTACAGGGGGGATTGAGGTGCTTGAGCCACAATCTGTGCTGCAGCGGCTCATTAACGTATGCCGGTAGATCTCCTTTAAAAATCTTGTCTCCACCCCAGCAATGTCTCCAGATTTTGGGGGTTTTAATTTTCTTAAAACTTTTTTTTTATCTGTAACATTTTTATTGAATAATAAAAATAACAAGTCACACAGGAAATGAAAGCATAGTTAAGCACATATATATGCATTATAATACAAATACAATCTGAACAGCTTATCATTAAATAAAAAGGTAATTAAGTTCAATAATCAATAATCCTAATACTACAAACTTCCTAAACCATAAGGATTATCTAAAGTAGGAAGTTAAACAATTTAATAAAGAATGAATGAATAAATAAATACAAGTTATGTATATACAGTAACATTTATAAGAAAACCACCAACAGATCACATTGTACTGTGAGAGCATGTACTAAGTTTACCCAGATAACCCAAAAACATACATAACTAGTATGTGGATGAATGACATATAGTACAGAACAGAATATACATAATATTAAGTACCACTGTGAGAGTTAGAGAATGCTCGAAAGAGACAGAAGGGAAGGTAGGGTGGTAGAAAGATAGGTCGGAAATAGCATACTAAAGAAAAGCTAGAGAAAAAGAATGAAATGAACTTCTATTACATCCTTTCCAATGACAATCCTAAACTTAAATTTTGAAGTGTCATTTTTAATTTCACAGTTTAAATGGTTCTATCTGGTTGCAGAGTTCTAAAATAGTTTAGTGAATTGAATTATAGCCATGTCTAATGTTGGAATAAGGAGCAATCTTGACCAGTTTGCGCAAGCTACCTGATTTAGCAACAGCTTTTTTGTGTATCTTTTAAAACATCTCCTTTGAATTTCTGTTGATTCAGCCTTTTTTTTGGTATCTTTGACATTGCTAGATTGCAACTATTGTATTTGGTATGTCACCGAATGACTCCACATCTGATTCCACTTAACATTTTATGTCAGATCTACTTTCACTGGTTATGAACTATAAAAATAGCCGTTTGCAAGAGACACATTCAAATTCAAACTGTTCTTTCATTGCCAGTTCAAATGTGGCTATCTCATTTCCATATTTGTCTGTTAACCGTGTTTCTGTCAATTTAACACAGCTAGACATGTGCTGTGCATTCTTAAGTGAGAATTCATCAATAGGTACATTGTTTTTTTTTGGAATTCATGAATAAAACCTGTGGCACTGTCCATGTCACCTTCTGTCAATAAAACATCTAGGTGTGCAAATATACTAACAACACTCCTGATGCGGTACACTTTAGAAACAAATCTGCGCATTCCTGGATTATGTACATGTAACCCCCACTAATTTGGGGTTTACCCTAATGTCTTCTTGGGCTTCTTTCATGCCCACTGCCAGGCTAACGTCCTGTAGGGGTAATGGATCCTTGGTCATCTGTTTGCTTCTGTTGATTTATGTATGATGCCATGCTGTGCCTTCGCACCTGTCTCTTTAAGATTCTAGCCTGTATGTGTATAGTGAATGGTCTGGGCTGGGTCTGAGTGATTTAAGGCTTGCAACTGGTCAGACACCACTCTGATTTGCTTCATTCTGCAGTTGATACTAGTGCAGAGGGAGCCTGAATGGGAACTGTACTTATCTACCTCTAGTGTATCGTTATATTTGAATTAGAGAAGTTTGTTTAACCTGCTTTTCTTGCAGTTTGGCTTTCAGAATTGGAGCCACCATATTTGGTCTAGGACTTCCAGAAAGTGGGCCAATAGGACTCCAGGGACTGAAAGGGTCCTTGGCCCAATGCCTTGTGGGAAGAAAAAACTGTAATTTTTCTAGTTTTCAGGTTGGCGCCTAAACTGAACTGAAGGGAGAGTCCAACCTGTGACTGACAGCTTCCCCAGCCAACCCGATCTCAGGAACATAGCGCACTCTCTGTACCAGAAAAAAGCTCATCACACCTAGACAGGTATTTGCATTCAGTTTACTTATACCATATAACAATTACATCAGCAGCAGCAGTGAAAATTGGCATTGGAAAATATTCTTTCATAAAGCCCTTTAGCGATTCCAACATGCTGTAATATCCAAGAACCAATCTGAGTTCCGTAGGCTGAACTCTTCCAAGCTTCCAAACGCCATCACACAAACTGTTTATGTTTCAGCGTCATAACCAGCACCATCATCAGAACCCGATCTCAGGAATCCAAAGGAAATATCCAGAACTGTAAGAAACAGTGGATCAGTTAGAATTGGAGTTTGAAGAGTGAGCAGCTCAAGCTTACGAGCAGTGGCTCCCCGAACAGACCTTTGGTGAACTGGTGGGAAGAGACCTAACTTGCTTCCCTGCCACTATTTCTCCTGCACTGGACTGCCTGATTGCAGAAGAGGAATAATCCAATTTATGACTGAAACTGTGGCAGAAAGCATCAGAGGTGTTTGAAAGTACTGTTTGAGAGTGGGACCGAAGATTGGCTCCTGTGAAGCGTTTGGCCCAGCTAATGTGCGAGACTGATATTGGATCAGAAGGTTTGCTCATCGAATCTACTGTAGTAGCAACCAGACTGTATCTGATCTGTGGAAAAGTTAACGCTGTTTGATTTAAATGTGCTGAGTGTTCCTCGTGGGTCGAGGCCTGCTTGTTCGTGACCCAGTTTGTTACACCAGCTGGAGGCTTCTCCAGCAACACCAACTGAACTTGCAATGTGCTCCTCATGTCTGGGCCTTTGCCACCCCAGTCCAGACCAACTGCCTTGCACCAGAGACTGTCCTTGGTGAGAGACCGACTTTGGGGATCGAGCCCCTGTGCAGAAACAACTCGCAGGTTGCAGCCACTTGGAGGGAAAGGCTGTGAAGAGGAGGTGTGTCATGATGGCCCTGCTTCTTCATGCTCATCAGTGATCAACATGAGGTCTTCATATAGTGAGCAACATCACAACCAACTGGTAGTGTAGTACAATCAGGGTAGCTCACTGCAACAAGTCACTTAATTATTTGTGGCACTATCTGATTTCTTCTTTACATTTCTGGGTTTCACGAGACTGGGCCAACCAGCCAGGATTACAAATAATCACCTTGTTGTTGTTGTGCATGCTAACTGCCTTTTCTTTCCATCAAGGGCCCCGACTACAGCTGCAATGCTGGCCACCACCGGGCAACGCCTCTGGCTAGACAGCATTCTATCCTGGGTAACCAGTGTTGTAGAACTATTTATTTGGGACTAGAAAGTGCATGCCAAGAACCTGAACTTAATCAGAATACCAATCACTTAACTAAATTCATGCCCCTTCCTTGTTCACGACTCCTGCATAAATCTGATCGTTGTTTCATGTTTAATCTGGCGTAAGTGCATATTATTAGTGGGTCACAGTACTAGAAGTGTATATTTGTTTGCTAACTTCACCGTTGCAGGGGTGTCCAGGTATATTGCTGAAGGCCAGAGCCGGTGGTAAGTGTGAATGGTGTGTGCATATTATTACTGCTACCTACTGACTGTGTGTCAACTACTGCTAAAGGTTCCAAGCCTCTAGGAGGGTTGGTGGGTGGTTATAGCTTTCCAGAGGGCTATAACACATTAGACAGACACCCCCCATTACTATTACTCTGGGTGGAGACACCTTAATACTGAATCCAGGCCCCTCAACCTGTGGTCAGAAACACATACAGCGGTAGTAACCTTAGGGATAGTGTTGCCTAGGAGTTACATACAGCAATCACATGCATATGGTGGAATACAGTGTTGCACACTCCTGTGTACAAACATGTCAGTGAGTGACCCATCAAACCAGTGTGAGACCTAAGTGGGCATTTGTCTATGTGTTGTATCAGTTTGCATTTTTGGTTACTCTATGTGATGATGAAAAGATTGATGAAGTCCTTAACCTCATCAAAAGACTTTTGTCTTAGGTTACACATGTCATCACAGGTCCATGTCAGACACTATGTCATGTTTTGTTCTGCTGAAGATTCATTGTCTTTCTTCGTCTCATGCAAATCTTGTTGTTTAACCAAGGGCAAAACAGTGTAGGCCAGATATTCAGTAATGGACAAAAGTGGAGCACAAGGGTTTGCGCTGCACTTGTCCACGACCCTCAGGATGCCATATTCAGTTAGATAGTGCATTGGCGCTCTCCAACTGAATATTAGGCCATGTCAGGGCAGCGCAGAGTCGAGTGGTGCTGTCCCAATGGGGATCTGGGCTGTATGCAGGCAGTAGTCAAGTGCAGGAACTGTGTCCCCAGACCTGATAGCGTTGGCAACCCATAGCATGATATTCAGCCGGCAACATGCAAATGAGCCCACGGGGCATGCAAGTCGCTAAGGGCCATATACATGCCCATTATGGGCTCATTTGCATTTGAAACGATGGTGGGTTTATGCCCCTCCTGTGGTTGCCTGCCATGCCAGGCATGGTGGCAAGCACCCCCGAACACCCCTAATGTACATGTCCTCCCTGGAAGCCAGTGGCACCCTCAACCTCTGATCCCTGTCCCGATAAGTGTTTTGTTTTTTTCTGGTGTCTAGTGGCACCCCCTGCCAATCACCTGTCACCATGTTTCCATATCCCTGGTATCCAGTGCACCCCCCACCCTCTGATCCCTGTCTTGGTAAGTGTTTCTTTGTCCCTAGTGTCTAGTGGCACCCCCTGCCAATCACCTGTCACCATGTTTCCATATCCCTGGTATCCAGTGCACCCCCCACCCTCTGATCCCTGTCTTGGTAAGTGTTTCTTTGTCCCTAGTGTCTAGTGGCACCCCCTGCCAATCACCTGTCACCATATTTCCATATCCCTAGTATCCAGTGCACCCCCCACCCTCTGATCCCTGTCTTGGTAAGTGTTTCTTTGTCCCTAGTGTCTAGTGGCACCCCCTGCCAATCACCTGTCACCATGTTTCCATATCCCTGGTATCCAGTGCACCCCCCACCCTCTGATCCCTGTCTTGGTAAGTGTTTCTTTGTCCCTAGTGTCTAGTGGCACCCCCTGCCAATCACCTGTCACCATGTTTCCATATCCTGGTATCCAGTGCACCCCCACCCTCTGATCCCTGTCTTGGAAGTGTTTCTTTGTCCTTAGTGTCTAGTGGCACCCCTGCCAATCACCTGTCACCATGTTTCCATATCCTGGTATCCAGTGCACCCCCACCCTCTGATCCCTGTCTTGGTAAGTGTTTCTTTGTCCCTAGTGTCTAGTGGCACCCCCTGCCAATCACCTGTCACCAGGTTTCCATATCCCTGGTATCCAGTGCACCCCCCACCCTCTGATCCCTGTCTTGGTAAGTGTTTCTTTGTCCCTAGTGTCTAGTGGCACCCCCTGCCAATCACCTGTCACCATGTTTCCATATCCCTGGTATCCAGTGCACCCCCCACCCTCTGATCCCTGTCTTGGTAAGTGTTTCTTTGTCCCTAGTGTCTAGTGGCACCCCCTTCCAATCACCTGTCACCATGTTTCCATATCCCTGGTATCCAGTGCACCCCCCACCCTCTGATCCCTGTCTTGGTAAGTGTTTATTTGTCCCTAGTGTCTAGTGGCACCCCCTTCCAATCACCTGTCACCATGTTTCCATATCCCTGGTATCCAGTGCACCCCCCACCCTCTGATCCCTGTCTTGGTAAGTGTTTCTTTGTCCCTAGTGTCTAGTGGCACCCCTGCAATCACCTGTCACCATGTTTCCATATCCCTGGTATCCAGTGCACCCCCCACCCTCTGATCCCTGTCTTGGTAAGTGTTTCTTTGTCCCTAGTGTCTAGTGGCACCCCCTGCCAATCACCTGTCACCATGTTTCCATATTCCTGGTATCCAGTGCACCCCTCACCCTCTGATCCCTGTCTTGGTAAGTGTTTCTTTGTCCCTAGTGTCTAGTGGCACCCCCACCCCCCCACATGCCCATCACTGCATCATCAAGGTTTTCTCTGGTGTCCAGTGGCACCCTCCATCCCAACGCAGGTGAGAGCCAGTAGTCCCTGGCATGTGGCGGCGCCCCCCAGCACCGCTCATGCCAACCTCCCCGGCAACCCCCTTACCTTCATCTCCAGTGCACATGAGGGATCTGATACAGTGACTGGCATGGCCCTCTTCTCACATTCTCGGCCAGCCACTGTATAGAATAACAGGGTACGTGTACTCCTGTCATTCCATATGGTGACTGGATGAAGAGGTGAGAAGAGGGCTTTGCCAGTCACCATATTGGATCCCCCATGTGGCACTGGTGATGGAGATAAGGGGGATGGCAGGGTGGTGTGCTTAGTGCAGGCACTGCAGGGGGCACTAGACATCAGGGACTACTGGCTCTTGCCTGGCCGGGTGCTCAGGGATGGGGGTGCCACTGGACACCAGGGAAAACCTTGATGATGTGGTGGTGGGTGAGCAGAGGGTGGGGGGTGCTACTAGACACCAGGGACAGAGAACCATTTACCAGGATGGGAATAGGAGTGTGGGGGGTGCTAGTAGACACCAGGGACAGAGAACCATTTACCAGGATGGGAATAGGAGTGTGTGTGTGTGTGTGTGGGGGGGTGCTACTAGACACCAGGGACAGAGAACCATTTACCAGGATGGGAATAGGAGTGTTGGGGGGGGTGCCACTAGACACAAGGGCATCCAGTCTTTTAATTGCACTACCATAGCAAAATATTGTATAGGTATTGTATTCATGTTGAATTGTTTTATGTTTAATATACTTGTGTTCTGTCTCTGATGAGGAGCCTTTATAAAAGAGTCACTGACTTGAAGGACTGTAATTCTGACACCATTAATAAATAAATAAATAGATGCAGTGGGTTGGGGTTGGGGGGAGAGGGGACAGCCGGCTGCAGTACCTTTGCCCGCTACCAGGGATGTTGCGTCCCATTAAGTTGGGGTTTGCAAAGGCGGTAACTTGTGCCTGTTTGGGTTGTATTTACCACCCGTGCAAACATCTCAGTATCCACTGCGCCTTTGTGCAGGGAATGAACCCCTCATTTACGTGGATGTAGTGTTAACTTAGTGCTTGTGTTCTAATGGATTTTGCCCATGCTGCGGGGTTGTCTGAATAGAGACTCCACTGAGAAGTTGGGCACAAAACCCGGTTAGTGCAAGCAAGCACCCCTTAATGCCCTTGCTAAGTTATGAATATCTGGCCCTGTGTGTTTTCCCAGCTTCCTCAACACAGACAGCTATGTGCTTGCTGTATGGATGGTATGTTTCTTCCAAAAAAATATGCCTCTCTCTGCTCAATGTGCAGCCAATAGCCATCAGAGATGACACAGAAGTTCTCTTTGTTGAGATCTGGGAGCTCCTGCAACTTCACCTTAATCTTCGACCTCTTTAATTTATCTATTTGAACCATTATTTGTGACCAAAAACATGATCAGAAATGTAGAGCCACATGTACAAATTGTTTAACTCTGAGCCATAATTTCATAATCTGAGTTTTTCTTTTTATTTTCTTACTTTTACATCTCATTATTGCAGATATTATCCTCTCCAGTTTTGCTTTGGCGGAGAACATATTAAAATAGGTAGCACAACTCTGATGGATGTAGGGTTGCCATTTTTGGATGAGGCAAAAGCTGGATACAAAACCACACCCTAAACTCTGTCCTTAGCTCCACCCCTTTTCATGACTGGTTGTGCATTGCTCATCCTCCAAAGCCACTTGTTATGCTAGTGAAGACTTTAATGGAGCAGTTAAAAGACAATGCTTAAAGCAGCCATTCATCAAAAATGTTCACATGCTGTACCTGTTAAATTTGCTTTTCTAGGTTCTTCTTATTGCTTGATTATTTATTATTCAAATTACTTCCACAAATGTCCTCTCCCATGTCCAGTCAGGGTTCAGAAAGGTAATTTCACCACTTCCTCCCTCCTGTGCTTTTCTGATTCCATACTCTCAGCTATGGATCTAGGTCACATTAAGTCTGCAATATTTATCGATCTTGCTAAAGCCTTTGATACTGTCTCTCACCCTCTCCTCATTAACATAACCCATGCAAATGGACTATCTACTCCTCTGGTTACTTGGTTTAACTCTTATCTCACTGATAGGTGCCAGGCTGTGCAAATTGGCACTACCCCTTCCCCTTCTCTCCCTATCCTGTTTGGTGTCCCCCAGGGTTCCATACTCAGTCCAGTCATCTTTTCTCTCTTTATTAATGATCTCTCCACTGCCTGCTGCACTGCCCATATACATATGTATGCAGATGGCGTTATCATCTACCTGTCTAGCTCCTTGGCAGCAGATGTCCAAATCCCCTTCCAATGCGACTTTCACGCAGTTACAAAATGGTTTCAGGATCACTGCCTCAAAATGAATACCAAAAAAACTGTCACCATGATCTCTGGTTCAAAGCAAAAACTTGCTAGACTACCATCTCCTCCCTTGATCACCACTCTGTTTGGCACCCCCCTTAATGTGGTCACCACCTATAAATACTTGTGGGTTTGACTTGACCCATCCCTTGACTACTCATCCCACCTCAACACCCTGCACTCAAGACTTTGTCCCAAATTGGGTATGCTCTTCAGGCACAAGGATCGTCTCTCCCTCCCTTCCATCATGACCTAATTACTTATCCTGCCAGTAATCAGCTATGCTGATATGGTCAGTGGGTCAGCGCCTACCTCCTCCCTTGCCAGGCCTGATGCTCTTTACAACACCTTCTGCTACTTTGCTTCCAACTCCCCTTTCTTGACTCACCACTGCAACTTATATTCCACCCTCCCCCTCCCATCCCTTCAGCAGAGACGTTTAGCCCACTGCCTTACTTTAATTTCTAAGTACTGGTTTGATGCCCTCTAGCCTTATCGTTCTTCTCTTCTCACCCTGGCCTCCCCCCCACCACCGTGCTCTTGGTCTTTCATCATTTTTACCCTTCCCCAAGCCCATGCTATGGCTAGCCAGCACGCTTTCTCCTTTCATCTCCCCTTTCCTTGGAACAAGCTTCCCACCTCCATTTGTCATATGCCTTTGTCCCCAGCATTAAACATCTGCTCAGACCATCTCCAGTTACTTCTTGCAACTGTCCCTAAGCACTCAACCATCTATGCTGCTGTACCCTGCCTCTCCCTCATGTTACGCTTCTGTATATCGACACTGTTGTGTTTTATCAGTTGAATGACGGACTTATTATTATGTGATTCCAGATAGTCCTGCACCTCATTCTTTTATTTTGTTAAACTTCACTGACTTTGTACTGCCCTGAATATTGTTTATATTCATATGTGTATTTTATTGTTTTCCCTGTCCCGTCCCCCCAGGTCATAGTTCCACCACCGGAACGCACCCGTCGAAATACGACTAGTCATCAGGAAGCCAAGTCCCAATTTCATTGTCCCTTCTTTTTGCAGGGGGATGCACCACCCATGCCCTCCCTTTCTTATTTTTCTAACTCCAAGGGGCAGACCTTGGGGAGGGGACAGTGAATTTACTCTTGTGGTGCCCTAATGATGGGCGCATTCCAACAGGTGCCCTGATGGCCAGAAGGGACAGGTTGCACCTGGAAATGTGCTTTGACTCAGTGTGCCTTTCCTTCTTCACAACATTTTAAATAAAATAAATAAATAAAAATTGTTTTACCAGGCAGACATACAGAGATAAAGAACATTTCATTTACAGTTGTGGTCATTGGGAGGAACAAGGGAACTATTGTAAAGAGTATGCTTCAGTGCTGCTTTAAGATGCAGAGTGGAAAAGATTAGGTTAAGTAACTGCTAATAGTCTAAATGACCATGCTTTACACTGTCCAGGTTGACTGCGTTTACAAAGAAAGGACTACTGTATATTGACAATAGAACTCATTTGTATCCTGGACATGCAGTTGGAACAGTGATATGACATAATCTGATTTAAGAGCATGTGGGAACTCAAAATGGCTCAGAAACTTGACTATCTATCTTTAAGCAAAACTGGATAACTGGATAGGGACCCTAAAAACCGTATTACCAGGAAAAAAAAGCCTGACAGGTGGCCACCTTCGATGAATGCTTGCCGGACTCTGATCTTTGCTTTTTTTTGTCTGTTTCCATTGCTGCATATTAAGCCACATTGTTTTCTTGTGTTTTATTCTTTTGTTCCTCTTTCTATATTTTGTGTTTGTGTGTGACAAGCTATGGACTTTGTAGCTGTGTTTGCCATGTTTCTTTCTTTCTTTAATTGTGTTGCCTGACAGGCATCACTTTTTGCCTGTGACGTATTATGTGTTACTGTACCATCAGATTTGTAAGGCATGCCGTGCATGTCAAAATACTTTGTATATCTTTTCAAAGTGTGATTTCTTTCTGTTGTAGGCATTTTTTTGTTCAAATTGCAATACTGATAGTCAAATTGTATTCAGTATCTGTAAAAAAGAGACAATCACTACACTGCTGATTTTTTTTAAGTAAATTGACATAGCATTAACAAGATAAGCTTGATGGCAAATACTCAAATCCTATATAAACATTTAACAATGTAAAATAAACTAAATACTTGCAATCAGACATTATTCATCTGTAATATTACAAAAATAATCATGAAAATATGTTTTACATTTTTTTTTTGCATTTCCCATCATTTCCATTAAAAAAATATATATTTTGTGAGCCGAAGTGTTTTCTTTCATGAGTTGCTCATGGAATAAGATCATTTTTAAAGCTGAAGTGGAAACTCTAGGCCGATGAGAATGCAGTTCTGGCATCATCACGAAACAGAAGTCTGCCATCTTGCCTGAAAATGGATCTAAGACAACTACAGCCTAGTAAGTACTACTCTCACATTTTATACTTTTAAACAGTTTAATGTTATAATTTTGATGAAGTAAAGCCCGATCCTAATGCAGCATGTAGTACTGATGTGGAATTTGTAACTTTTATCACTCCAGTTAATATTCTTCATTTGCAGTTTGGTGCATTAAAAATGTCAATGCCATCAAAGCATGTATTTTTTTTTTCTTCTTTCATTACTTGGTATTCTTCTGTTGTGAGCGGCTTATGAAAAGA
The DNA here is from genome assembly GCA_016271365.2 of Neoceratodus forsteri. Lineage (NCBI taxonomy): Eukaryota > Metazoa > Chordata > Ceratodontiformes > Ceratodontidae > Neoceratodus > Neoceratodus forsteri. The sequence goes on along the minus strand of CM057459.1, from coordinate 442,880,583 downwards.
AGTCTGCTCACAAAAGAAGATTCTTGTTTAAATGTGTAAAACATTCCAAAATACTTACCGGCCTTCAGAAATGACAGAAATCAAGTTGTACATGTACAAAAATAGATGACAAAGTGATCAAACTACATAAATACTCGCATATTAAGTACAAAAAAAATACAGTTTCAATTTATGCCATATAACTGTCTGTTTTTTGTCACAAAAACAGTTAGTTATTAGAGACGCAGTGAAGTTTTAATTTGCTGGGGAATTTCCGGTGAAGTCATAAAATCTGCCTCCGAGAATCACTTCGTGAAGTTTCCATGTTTGATAGGAAATTCACCATTAATAACTTCTCCTTTCTTTTTGGTTTAAGTGCAAATTGCAATTTAAAAACCCAAAAGCAAGATAAAGTTACCAAATGGCGAATTCTCTGATCTTCAGTCTGAGTCCCTGGTGTCTAGTAGTGCCCTCCCGATCGCTCTGATCAACCATCGCCACTAAAGTTTTCCCTAGTGTCTAGTGGCCCCTCCCTTGCCAATCACCAACACGAAAATATAATTTCCCAAATTCCTGGTGGCTAGTGGTCCTTCTCTCCACCCGAACCAATGCCCCATAGTGTACAAAAGTATTCCCTGGTGTCTAGTGGCCCCCCTCGCTGATCGATGACACAATAGAAATTAAATGTTTCTGGTGCCTGGTGGCTAGCAGTCCCTCACCCTCACCCGAACCCATACCCTGTAGTGTACAAAAATATTCCCTGGTGTCTAGAGGACCCCCCACCTCAGCAGGTAGTGACCCACCACCCCTCTCCCCCAACTCTAACTCAGAGCTGGTGACTGGCACAGCCCTCCACTCTCCACCATGGCTGGCCCACCTGACTGAACTGGAATGAATGAGTGAGTGCATGCTTGTACAAGCATGCACTCATTCATTGACAGCGAAGCCAGATTGTGCTTATTCATTGAGCTCTTTTGGGATCACAGACAAGAGTGGGAGGGCTGTTCCGGTCACAGGTGGGGGGTTGGGATGTGGGGGAATGGCATCGTGGACACCCTGTCAGCAACCATAACAGCCCTCTGTTCTTGTCTACAACCCCAAAAGAGCTCAATGAATGAGCGCAATCTGGGAATAAATGGGCACATTTTTGTACAAACATGTACTCATTCATTCCAGCTTAGTCAGGAGGGCCAGCCATGGTGGAGAGTGGAGGGCTGTGCTGGTCACCCACTTGGGGTAGGGGTGAGGGGGGAGTGGGACAGTGGGGCACTACCTGCTGGGATTTGGGGGTCCACGAGACACCAGGGATGTACACTATGGGGCATGGGTTTGGATTGGGCGGAGGGACCTCTAGCCACCAGGGATTGGAAACTTTACATTTCTATCATGCCGGTGATCAGTGAGGGGGGCCACTAGTCATCAGGGAATACTTTTGCACACTACAGGGCATGGGTTCAGGTTTGGGGAGGGAATACTAGCCACCAGGGATTGAAAATATTTAATTTACATTGTGCCAGCGATTGACAAGGGTGGCAGGGAATACTTTTGTACACTACAGGGCATGGGTTCAAGTGGAGGGAGGGACAGCTAGCTACCAGGGCTTGGGAAAATGTATTTAATATCTGGTGGTGATCAACGGTGGGTGGGGGGGGCGACTAGACACCACGGAATACTTTTTTACACTACAGGGCATGGGTTCAGGTGGGGGAGGGAATGCTGGCCACCAGGGCTTGGGAAAATTTATTTAATATCAGGCGGTAATCAGTGGCAGGTGACAGGGGTGGGGAGACCACTAGACACCAGGGAATTTGGTAGTACGTGGCCGGGACAGTGATCGGCGGGGGGGGGCACTAGACACCAGAGAATTTACCTGTACATAATAAGGGCAGTGATCAGTGAGTTAGGGGGAGACCACTGGACACTAGGAAAAAGCTCCACACAATGCGTAGTAGCCAAACTCTGCTGGCGGAGTTCAAACTTCGCATTTTGCGGAGGTTTTTTTGGTGTGCAAATCTGGGCTTCACACGTCAGATTAACTCCACGAAGTTAGGATGATCTGCTAAATATTTACTAGTTATATAATATAAAGCCAGTCTGATAACTGTGCCACCTACTGTATAACAGGAAATATTCACTGTTATTTCATTTTCGCTATATTCTCTGGTTCCATATTAGAATGAAAATAAAAAAGGCAGTGAATGTTAGGTAGATCACTATACCTAGCAGCACTAGTGTTCCACCAGTGAAAACAAGAGGAAGTGAATATGTGGGTGTGTGCTTCGAGGGCTAAGTATAAATGGCATGAATATAAACTGCTATACAGTATATTTAATATTACTGCACAATGCTAACACATTCCACTACAGTATCATAAGAACATGTCAACATTTTGATCACAGTCTTACCACCTAGGATGCTAGCCAAAAGGGAGGGAAAAAATATGAGCAGAAAAATATATAGTGCTTGCACTGGCCAATCAGACACCATAACATTCTTTCAACTGAAATGTTTTCCAATAATTTATAAATGTTTTCTCTCCCAAAAAATGTCTTAATTTTCAGCCATTTAACCAATGACAGCTCACTACAGGTAAACCTGTAAAAATGATAAAGAAATCAAGATACTATATAAGCCCATGTGTTAAAGTTGTAAGCCGATTAATAAACAATTTATCAATGTTTTCCAATGAAATGCCAAGAAGGGGGTAAACTCTTTTTTGTTAGTCTGCTTGGCAACCCAGAACTGTTAAACTGGAAGTAAACTCAGTTGTCAGAGACTGTTGTAAGAGACACAAACATTTAGGAAATTCTGTTATTTGCAGTTTCTTCAAAGAACAGCCGACGCCTTCAGGACAACTTTAAGAAAACATAATAATTAGACACAGTTCAGGCTGTTTTACATAGAAACACAGAAACATAGAATTTTATGGCAGATGAGGACTGCTTGGCCCACATAGTCTGCCCATTTCCCTACTTATTGGATAAGCTGCAGATTCTAGTTAACCAACAGCCTGCTTTCTGCTTTGTCTGTCCCATGCATTCTTGAATTCCCCCACTGTTTTTGACCACACTACCCGCTCAGGAAGGCAGTTCCATGCATCCACCACCCTTTTCGTGAAAAAATACTTCCTCACATTGCCCCTGAGCCTTCCCCCTCAATCTTCAAATTGTGCCCCCTTGTTTTTGCACATCTCTTTTTCTGAAAGATGCTACCCTCTTGGACTTTGTTGATTCCCTTGAGATAACTGAAAGTTTCTGTCATGTCCCCCCACTCCCTCCTTTACTCGAGGGTATACATATTAAGCTCCTTTAGTCTCTCTCTATAGCCCTGTTTACATGGTCACATTTGAACTGGAGTAACCCGTGCACTCGGATTGCTCCAGTGCGAAAGTGACTGTGTGGACATGTAAACCGCTCGCTAAGACACTCCCAGATTCTCTGGCAAGTTGGGAGCACCTAGAGGAGTGAGAGGCTTACAGTGGTTTAATGGTAGTGTGGACTGTCTGCGTCACAGCAACCCATCCATCGGCCAGCAGACGTCTGGCTCCCCCCTGTTGCACGGCCCCTCACCACCACAGATTGCAGTGGTGCAGATAGGAGCCATGTAGACAGACAGATCGCGGGTGGCAAGCGGTCTGGACCGTGTTGTTGTGGTTTTATAATTGCAATGCTACTGTCACGTAAACACAGCTTTTGTATGGCTTCTGGTGCAGACCCTGTACCATTTTAGTTGCCCTCCTCTGGACTGCCTCCATCCTGTCTATGTCCTTGCTGAGATGAGGTCTCCAGAACTGCACGCAATACTCCAGATGGGGTCTCACCAATTGTCAGTACAGAGGGATAACAACGTCTTGTTTTCTACTGGTGATGCCTCTCCCTATGCATACCAATATCCCCCCAGCCCTCCTTACTGCTTTCTCACTGCCTTTTAGAATTTCTCACATTGCTTGCCTTGCTTTAGGTCATCGGATATAACTACCTTCATGTCCCTTTCCATTTTTGTTGTTGTTAGTACCTCCTCCCCCATTGTGTACTGTTCCCCTGGGTTTTTGTTTCCCATGTGCACTACTTTGCACTTCTTTGCATTGAATCAAAGCTGCCATACTTTTGATCATTCCTCCAGCCTTGCCTATTCCCTTCTCATTCTTTCCACCTCCTCCTTGTGTACCAACCCTGTTGCAGATCTTTGTGTCATCTGCAAAGAGGCTTACTTTTCTTTCCATTCTCTCTCTGCAATGTCACCTATAAAGACATTAAAGAGAACCGGACCTAATATTGAACCCTGCAGTACCCCGCTAGTAACCCCTCTTTCTTTGGAGTGGACTACATTTACTATTACCCTCTGTGTCCTGTTGTCCAGACAATTTTTTTACCCAGGTTACCACCCTGGGACCCACTCCTAGGCTGTCTAATTTGTTTATTAATCTTTTGTGTGAAACTGTGTCAAATGCCTTGCTAAAGTCTAGGCAGGCCATGTACAGAGTCCCTCCCTGGACTACTACTTTGGGCACCTAGTCAAAGAACTCTATTATATTTGTCTGACATGACCTTCCTTCTGTGAATCCATGCTGCCTTGGGTCCTGTGCCCTGCTGGCCTCTAGGTATTCAACAATTCTTTCTTTCAAAAGTGATTCCATCATATTCCCTATCACTGAGGTCAAACTAACAGGTCCGTAGTTTCCTGCCTCTGCCTTGCTCCCACTTTTGTGAAGGGGAATCACATTTGCCCTCCTCCAGTCCTCCGGTACCACATCATCCTCCCATGATTTGTTAAAAAGGGTAGTCAGTGGTTTCACTAGATTTTTGTTTGAGAGGGCTCTTGCAGTAGGTAATTACTTGTTGGACTGTGCCCCCTGGCGTCAGCACCACACGGAAACTTTTGCTAGCAGTGTCTGATGGGCAACCACCCAACCGTCACATGACAGATGTCAGCATGACACTATATAATGGGCGGTCCCCATGTCCACCCTCCAGTTCTTTCCCGCTGTTGACCTGTGCACATCGGACCTACTGAAGATCATGGCAGCAGTTCAAACACCTATATTCGGATTAGTATCCGTTTTTTCTCTTCTCTAAAAATTTTCCTAATAATCATGTATGTTGTCCTCTTCCTCCACAGCATCACATAAAAATAAGTGTGGTTCTTGTGGCATCCAGCTACCGCATAAGGGCAGCATACCCTCTGCCTCTTCTGTTTGGGACCGGATTTCAACGTTGAGGAATGTGAGGCCTACACCCAGTTCAACCAGGCCACACAGAAAAGGCACCAACAGTCACTCGATACCCAACTCCTGAAACTAAAAATGGCTTTGATGGAAAAGGAACTAAAGAAGCTAAAAAGCACCTCCTCCTCTCCAGCTGACCCCCATAAGAAGAAAAAGAGGGACAAGGGAAAACATCGGGACCAGGAGCAGTTCCCCCCCCTCCTCCAAAGCCACCCACAAGTTCTTTGGCGGAGGCTTCACCCTCTTCCTCTGGGAAGATGAGTGCTGCGGCCAAGCTTGCGCTCCCACCAAAAGAGCAGGCTTTGGCCACCCCACTGCCACTGGTTATGGTGATGGCAGGTACCTCATATTCATCCGAGGCCACTACCACACTTAAGCCCATCAGAACCCCAGGCTCGTAGTCAGCAGGCGCGACCAATAAGCCACTCATCAGACCCTCTGACGAGCATCTGTCCGGGGTTGGTAAGTCAGGGGTCGGTGTCTCTGACCCCTGAATGACCCAGGTCGATAAGTCAATTGCCGGACCCTCTGATAATCGCATGGCCATTTCGCGTCCATCAGGTTCTGACGATGTGCAGCTGAACGTCAGCTCCATCCCAGCTGGAGGGCAAGGGTCACCATGGGATTCCATTCCTGGAGAACCCCTGTCTCCTCCTCCATCAGAGATTCCTCCACTGTCACTGGACCTGCAGGTCCTGATGGAAGAAGATCTTTCGTCAGGTATACCTGATGATGGAGTCACCAAAAGCCTAACAGTAGTTCCGCTGCACCCGGCAGTGGTGCCAGACCCTACTTCTCCTCAGTGCCTACAGGGCCCCTTACTCACCCAGTCAGGACCATCAGTGGGCCGTCCTCCATCGGGGCCCCCATCAGGTTTCCCATCTTCAGGGCTGCCTTTGGGACTTCCACCTTCAGACCCTTCACTGTGGGGTTCCCCCTATCAGGGCTGCTGGCAGGCCTTCCTTCAGGCTACCTGCTTTCAGGGCTGCCATCTGGCTACCCTCCATCAGGACCTCCATCAGGCTACCCTCTGTTAGGGCTGCCATCAGGTTACCCTCCATCAGGGCCACCGTCAGGTTACTCTCTGTCAGGGCTGCTGTCTGGCTTCCCTCCATCGGGGGCACCATCAGGTTTTCTACTGTCAGGCTGTCCTCCATCAGGCCCAATGCAGGACCCTTTTTTTGATGGGTTATTACTACCCAGGTTATCCTGGCTATCGTCCATCTCTTCATCAGTCACCAGGTTATCCTCACTATTATTCTACCACAAATTTCTTGACACATGGTGCCAGGTCAGGGTTCCATCTCTGTCACCCTCCACCACCTCCTGCTGCTCAATCACAGGGGGATTTTAGGGAGATTTTCAAGTCTTGGTGGTCCATACACCTCAGTACCTTCGCTCCCGACAAGGAATCCAGGCAGCTGGATCAGGTTGGAGGAAGTTTTTTTCCTCTTCTATACTAGCCATTTGTGCTCTTAATTATGTGGCACACATGCTAGTGTATCAGAAATATCTGTTTTGCGAGCTTGAGCCCATAGTCGGGGCCTTTCTGGACTCGGAAGCGAAAGGCACCTTAGCGAATACACTCAGATCTGCCAAGGTGGTGGGACGCCATTCACTATGGGCCACCTATGATGCGGTGGACTCCTCCGCTAGAGATATGGCCATGGCAGTAAGCCTTTGTAGATACTCTTGGCTAAGAGTATCAGGTCTAGCCCCTGATGTTCAGTCGGCTATCCAACATGCCCCTTTCAGAGGCTCTGTCCTGTTCGGTGGGGATGCCTAGGACATTATTACAAGCCTGAAAGATAAAGGCACTGCACTTCGGTTGGTACACACTATCTATCACCTGAAACTTCAGCCAAAATGTCCCTTTCATCAGCAAAACAGACACCAGATGAAAACGCAACAGGCACCTAAGTGCCAATTCAAATATAGGGCTCCAAATATGGCTGCCGCCCCTCCAGCCAAGACTCAGAGAGCTTCAGGAATGGTCTTCCCTAACTCTCCCCCCCCCGTTTCTGATTCACTGATTGCCCTCCTTCCTCCACGTCCATTGGAGGAACAGGTGGGCGGAAGGTTCGCAAGGCATCTGGGAGACTGGGAGTCCATCACGACCAACGCCTGGGTGATTCAGTTAATAAGGCTTGGTCACACTCTCAAATTTCAAGAAAAACCCCCAAACAATCATCCAGATTTTTCCCACTACCCAAAAGTGCACATTCCCCAATTAAGGGAGGAAAAACACGTCTCTTCTTCAAAAAGAAGCAATACAGCCAATGCCGGCAAGCCAGATCGGGAAGGGATTCTACTCCCACTTCTTTCTGGTACTCAAAAAGACGGGGGAGCTGCACCCGATTCTAGACCTCAGTACCCTAAACCTCTTTATAGAATACAAGAGGTTTCGGATGCTGATGCTACAAAGCTTGTTGCCTCTCCTTTCCAAAGGACAATGGCTTTGTGCCCTGGAGATGCAGGATGCATACTTGCACATTCCAATATTCCATCCGCACCGCAGATTCCTCAGATTTTCTTTCCAAGGGGAGCATTACCAGTTCAAAGCTCTCCCCTTTGGCCTGTCCTTCGCACTGCAGGTTTTTATCAAGTGCCTAGTGGTTGTGGCAGGAGCCTTGAGGAGTCAGGGGCACCACATCTTCCCTTACCTCGATGATTTGCTTCTGGCAGCTCCATCGGGGGTTGGAGTCTTCCCTATCAACTATACTGTTCCTCTTCGAGTATTACTTTCAGTTACCCCAAATCTCAGCTTGCTCCTTCCCAGCCCCTGCAATTTATTGGGGTGGTTTTGGACACAGTACAGGGTGTGGCCTTCCTTCTCCTGAACAGGGAAGAGACCCTGAAGAGACAGGCCAAGCTGGTATCCTCCAACCAACACATTTTGGCCAGGGCGGTCCTTGGCCTCCTTGGTCTCATGGCAGCAGCTATCCCCATTGTTCCAATGACCAGAATCCACATGCATATCTCGCAGTGGACTATCAGGTCTCAATGGGATCAGAGGATGGACAACTTAATACAGCTATGTCCTAATTTCAGGTCTGTTGCAGAAAGATCTGCAGTGGTGGCAGAACTCCAACAACCTCAATCGAGGAGTTCCTTTCCAGGCCCCTCATTACTCCTAAATACTGACCATGGATGTGTCAGGAATGGGATGGGGTGCGCATCTGGGATATCACAGGACTCAGGGCCTGTGGTCATCTGTAGAACTACACGTGTACATAAACATGCTAGAAATGAGGGCAGTTCTATATGCTCTTCAGGCTTTTCAGCACATGCTTCAGCAAGATACTCTGTTGATCCAATTGGACAACATGTGTGTAGTGTGGTACATCAACAAACAGGAGCACCCGCTTGTATCCTCTTTGCAGGGAAGTGATGCGGGTCTGGAATTGGGCAGTTCTGCACAAGGTTCGCCTCCTGGCAGTCCACATCCCAGGCATGCAGAACGTTCTCGCAGACAGTCTCAGCCACACCAGGGTAAGAGCACATGAGCGGGAGCTAAAGCAGGAGGTAATAGACTACATCTTCGACCTCTGGGGTCATCCGGAAATGGATCTGTTCGCAGCCCCATCAAATGCAAAACTTCCCAGGTTTTGCTCACTCGATCCCGGGCAGGGTGCTGTTTGGCAAGACGCTTTGTCGCTTTGTTGGACAGGGAGATATCTGTATGCATTCCCTTCCTTCCCAGTTTTACAGACAGTGCTGATCAAGCTCCAAATAGAAGGAGCACAAATGATTCTGATAGCTCCTTTTTGGCCTCGACAAATTTGGTTCTCCCTGTTTTAGCAGCTGGAAGTGGAACCTCTGGTTCCTCTACCACTTTCCTATGATCTTCTGACCCAGGATGGGGGCACACTGGTACATCCAGGTCTGAATTCCCTTCATCTTCATGCGTGGCTCCTCAAGACATAGTTGCTTCCAGGTTTGGGGTTTCCCCTCGGATAGCTCAGATTTTGGTAGAGGCCAGAAAGCCTTGTACCAGAACTACCTATGCCATGAAGTGGAAGCATTTTTCCATCTGGGCCACTTCGAAGAGTTGGGATCCTTTTTAATGTCCCGCTCCTCAGGTCATGGAGTATCTTCTCCATCTATCTGACCTGGGCTTGAGCTATTCGTCACTAAAGGTGCATCTAGTGGCCATTTCTGCCTACTATGTTTTAATAGGGGGCAAAACTCTAGCTCAGTTAGAGGTTTCAAAAACCTTCCTAAAAGGTATTCTGCATCTGAAACCCCCGCTGTGTAACTCTGCTCCACCGTGGGACCTTAATTTTCTTTTAGATAAATTGACCTTACCTCCCTTTGAACTGGCGAGTTCATGTGACGTGTGCATTTTGTCCTGGAAAGCACTCTTTTTAGTTGCAGTCACTTTGCTTGAAGAATTTCCAAACTTCAGACCCTAATGTATAAGGAGTCTTATTTGATTTTTCAGAGACTGGGTGGCTCTGCACACTAATCCTAAGTTTCTTCCAATAGTTGTTTCAGAGACTACCTGAATCAGTCTCTTCAGCTGTCGTGTATTACCCTGAGCATTCTAATCAGGGGGAGGCCATTCTGCATATGTTAGATGTTCTCAGAATCTTATGTTATTACACTAACAGGACAAAAGATGTCCGAAAGACGGATCAGCGTTTTGTTTCTTTTGCACCGAAGAGAGAAGGCGCGGCAGTTTCCAAACAGTGCCTTTCCAAATGGTTGGCAAACTGCATTCATTTTGTTACCAGAAGTATGGTAAAGTCCTTCCGGGTCAGGTTAAAGGACATTCTACCAGGGGAATGGCATCCTCTAAAGCCTGTTTCAGAAATGTATCTGCCGCAGAAATCTGCACAACTGCTACTTGGAGTTCAGTCTACACTTTCACAAACCAACTGCAGTTTGGACATTGTCTCTAGTCGCAGGGCTGGTTTTGGACTGGCAGTCCATCAGGGACTTCTGTCCTTAGGATTTGGCTATCTACTAGCTTCCAGTTCCAGCCTACCATGTTTTTCTGTCTCTTGGACTCTTACTGAGTACCTACTGCAAGAGCCCTCTTGAAGTAAGATAGTACAGTTATGTAAGAACTTACCGTAACAGTAGATCTTCAAGAGAGGCTCTTGCACCCTCCTTCCCCTCTTTAGTCTGTTGCTCTTTTTCCAGGAGCCTTTTCTTGGATTCAGGAGCCTCTTTCCATTCTCCTGTCATGACTCATGGAGGTCTTTGGCGGGAGAACTGGAGGGCGCATGTGGGGGACCGCCCACTATATAGTGTCACGCTGACATCTGTCATGTGATGTTGGGTGGGCAGTCCCCCGTCAGACACTGCTAGCAGAAATTTCTGTGTGGTACTGATGCCAGGGGGTGCAGTCCTACAAGTAATTACCTACTGCAAGAGCCTGTCTCTAAGATCTACTATTACAGTAAGTTCTTATATAACTGTACTTTCTCCCCTTAGTTCTTTTAGAATTCTGGGGTGAATCCCATCAGGTCCCATTGCTTTGTCCATCTTCAGTTTTAGGAGTTCTTTCAGGACCCTTTCTTCTGTGAATGGACTGGTATCGACCCCCCTATCAGTGTGTTTCTATTGTTTGGTTAAGGCACCTCCCCCTCTTCATTTGTGAATACTGAGCAAAAATATTTGTTTAGTATCTCTGCCTTTTCACAGTCACCCTCTGCCCACCCCACTCCCCTTTATTAAGCCTCACTATCCCTCTCTTGGTCTTCCTTCACTCCCTGATGTACATATTAAAGGTTTTATCCCCCTTCCTAACTGAGTTGGCCATCTTTTCCTCGGTTTGGGCCTTTGCTGTTCTGACTGCCTTTCCTGCTTCCTTTTGCTTTAACTGATACAATTCTCTGTCCTGCTCCTTCTGTGATTCATTGTACTTCCTGAATGCTCTCTTTTTCTCCCTAACCTTCCCTGCCACCTCCTTTGAGAACCATAGCGGTTTCTTACATCATTTTGTTTTGTTTATTTGCTTCACACAAAGACTTGTTGCCTCTGTGATGGCAGTTTTGATTATTCCCCATTTGTTCTTCCACCCCTCCTTCCTGCCCATTTGCTAGTGAATTCCTTAGGCACTCACCCATCTAAGTAGTTCTTGCTAATAGGATTTTTACTTACCATAGAGATCCATCCACCTACCATGGGTCTTCATGCCCATAATCAAGATGGCTATCTTGGCATCAGCCACATACTTTCTTTGCTTGCTATACCAAACTGTCTGATTAACCTGACATCTCTCGTCAAGTCTTAGTAGTGCTGCTTTGTAGTCCTGCAAATGAAAAATGGTTTCAGATCCCCCCAAAAAACACTTCAAACTTTGCCTCTTTCCCTGGCAAACTCCTTCCCCACTTGCTTACAGAAGCTGACAAATAGCACCAGCTACTTCAGCTGCATAAACATATCCTCCCCCTCATTCTCTGTGAGGTACAGCAGCTGCCAAACAGCATTAATCACTCCAGCTGCATAAATAATATTCATCTCACTCTCTGCAATGGTTGGAAATTAAAAAGCATCAGCTGCTCCAGCTGCATAAAAAGGTCCCTGTACACACTACACACTGCAGAAGGTGATAAACTGGGTATCTAACTGGTTGAAAAATAGAAGGCCAAGGGTGGTGGTTAATAGCAGTCACTTGGGGGATAGGAGAGTGACCAGTGTAGTACCACAGGGTTTGGTACTGGGATCTGTCCTCTTGAATGTCTTCATAAGTGTCATTGTTGAGGAACTGGAGAGTAATGAGTGCCTCTTTGTAGATGATGCAAACATTTGCAATAGCGTGGACACCCAGGAGGAGGTGGAGAGTATGCAATGGGATCTGGGGGGAAACTAGAGGAGTGGCCTCAGGGTGGCAGTTGGGTTTCAATGCCACAAAGTGCAAAGTCATGCACCTGGGGCAGTGAAATCTTGTTTGCTGTGTATAAGATGGGGTGAGGTACTTACAGTCAACAAGCAAGAGCAGGACCTTGGGATAGTCATATCTGATGCTCTCAATGTGGCAGAGCAGTGCAATAAGGCAGTAGGCAAGGCTAGCCAGATGCTGGGGTGCATAGGGAGGGGGATTTCTAGGAGGCAGTGTTGCCAATGTATCATTCACTAGTGAGATCCCACCTGGAGTATGATGCCCATTTCTGGTGGCTGCACCTCCACAAGGACATTTACAGGCTGGAAGTGGTCCAGAGGAGGTCCACTAAAATGGTGTGTGTGTTGGGGAGGGTTGTATGGGAAAGCCTGCAGGAGCTCAGCTTATACTCCCTGGAAGGGGGGAGGATGTGAATAGAACCTGTCAGTACTTCACCTGGTAAACAGGGTGCAGGAGATGAGTCTTTTTCAGGGGAGGAGCGCCAGAACATGGGGGCATACTATGTAGCTGGAGGGGGTAAGTTTAAGAGGGATGTAAGGAAATACTTCTTCATGGAAAGGGTGGTGGATGCCTGGAACAGCCTATCAGAGGGGGCGGTGGGGGCTGTGGCAAGCTACCCAACTGCTAGTCCTTATTTGTAGATATAATTCTGTTCTATATATATTTTTCTGATGCAATTTTATGTATATGTACATGCCAAGAAAATGCCAGTATTAATTTAAGGCACCTAGAGAAAAAAACTGGATTTTCTATTTTTTTTTTAAAGGGGTTTGACCTTCTTTTGACCTGCAGGCCAGCTGCTTGCCAGAAACTGAGATTGCATTCTCAGGTGTTTTTAACAGAGATATTCCAAAATCCATTTGTAGGTCATAAAACTATGCACTCAGGAGCAGAATGCTTTGATCTAAGGAAGCTGTTATAATATGCAACATTTTATGAGGTAACAGGAAAGAAACATGCTTCCTAGAAAACCTGTGTGAATTCTTAACACCCTAATGCCAATGGTGTTCCTGTGGGACCCTGACACATTAAAGGATAGCTAGAAAGTGGGTTGTAAGGAAAGAGCAAGACCTGGCCTAAATTTTGTGGGATTTTCACTCTCAATTTCCAGAGCTGAAACAGGGGTATACATAGCCCCAGTTCAGGGCATTTGGACACACTTTTCATTTGGACTTCACCTGACACACAGGAAACCAAACTGCTGAGACACAGTGGCTGCCAGCACATACTTTTCCTTTGGACAGTCTCTTGACCACAAGCATAGAGACTAAGAACCAGAGACTATACCTACTTTTTATGGACATCAGAATAAAAGGTAGACTTTTAGCTAACAGTTTTAGTGTGTTTACATGTATATATCTTTCAATTTTATTTTTGTATACTGTAACCCAAATTAGTATATTCTCTTGCTAGTTGTAACTGTATTTATTTAAGCATTTTAATAAAAACATTTGTTTTTCTAAAGAATATCTGCCTGAGTGAGATTTCTATATTTGTGTGTGAAGTGTGGAACAGTATTAATAATCTGTGACAACTGTTAATTGCTTAGAGGTGTCACCATGAGCAACCAAATCGAGTATTGTGCCCTTATCCAGAGTTAGAGCGATACCCTGGGTCCTCATGGCAGAGGTGCAGTCATGATCTCGGTGAGCATTTTAAAAGCATGAGGAGGGTATCCCTGCCCCCCCATCATGGATTCCACTTAACAGTGGGCACTGTGAGCTCAGTGAGCCTGACCCCCAGGAGTGGGCTTATGACAGGGGTGAAGACAGTGGGGGGCTTCAAGCATGTGTGGGATAGGCACACGGGCATTATGGGTAAAGGAATGGGAGGATCACCTGTGACTGAATAGGGTCTAGGGTGTAGTAATAGGCTGGGAAAATAGTGCAGACTAGATGAGCCTACCAGTTCCTTTCTGCTGACACATTCTATGTTTGTATGTTTTCTTCTGTGTGCAGGGAGACAGAAATTCCAGTGGAATATTGCTTGTTTCTGTGGGTGGGGGAGGCTGAAATGCTAGTGGAGTGATACCTGTTTCTATGTGTGGGAGGCAGAAGCTCCAGAGTAGTAATGAGTGTTTCTGTGTGTGGTGGGGGTGGGCAGAAATTCCAATGAAGTATTGTTTGTTTCTGAGTATGTGTATGTGTGTGTGTGTGTGTGTGTGTGTGTGTGTGTGTGTGTGTGTGTGGGGAGGATCAGAAATTCCAGTGGAGTATTGCTTGTTGCTGTGTATGGGGGAGACAGAAGTGCCAGGGAAGTATTGCTTGTTTCTGTGGGGGAAGGGGACAGAAATGACAGTGGAGTGTTACTGTTTTCTGTGTGTTGGAGGGTAGAGATTGGGAGGGGCCAGAAATTCCAATTTAGTTTTACTTGTTGCTGCTCAATAGGGTGGGGGACAGAAGTGCCAGTGGAGTACTGCTTGTTTTGGTGGTGGTAGTGGTGGTGGGGGGAAGGAAAAGCTAGTGGAATATTACTTTTTTCTGAGGGAGGAATAAAGGGAGCAGTGGTGAGTATGAAAGGATGAGTTTGAAAGCAAAGTGGCAGAAAGCATTGCAGTAGGTGTCCAGTCTGGGAAGAGAGGTGGATGAGTGGAGCCATAAACTACATCTACTTAGTCAAAAACCTGGAGAACCATTTTGGTGACCAGTTCCCAGTGGACCTGTGGAGAAAGGCAGTCCTTATTGTGGTACAGAGCACCGAGTTTGGGGCAGAGTTTAGCATGGGTAGGCAAAGAAGTCAAGTCTGCTATTTAATCACACACCAACGTACTTAAAAACTGAGACTACTTCAAGTGGTGTGCCATCCAGTGTGGAGAAGATGAGGAGGGGGGTGAGGTGGGCCAGCTTCTGGCTAGTACCAAAGGTCACAGACACTATTTTTTGTATTAACCCTAAGTTGGTTGGACTGGAACCCATGCAGAACATTGAGAAAGCCTTGCTGAAGTGACTTCCTGAGATTCAGTTGAGGGACTGAAGGTATATAGAACTGTGTCATGAGAATACATGTGAATATGCAAGTTGGCACAGGTGTGGGGGAGGTAATTTTGGAAGATGGAGAAGAGGATTGGGTTCAGAATGGAGTCCTGTTGGACCCTGACCTGGATGGGGGAGATGCTGCCTGCTACTTGTACCAACTGTTGACTGTCCAAGAAATAGGAATGGAACCAGTCAAGAGAGGAGGCTGAGAGGCCTGCAAAGCTCAGCTTATCCAGGAGTAGTGAGTGGGATACCAAATCAAAGGTTTGTGCAACATGTTTTATAGTCAGGAGGTTAGTTGTATGACTGAGTGTTTGAGTGTTATACATGGGGGCCTTGGCCATTCACACTCTCTGTCCCTTATGGGACTACCACGCTGTCTGGATACAGTGAAGGCAAAAGAACCCTCTTGAGGAGGGTTCCACACCTAGAGGTGCCACAGGAGCATAATTTCTTTAGGCTAATCATACCTTAGAAAGGTGCCCAAATAGAAATGGAAAGTAGGAGCTGTAAACAAACTGATTGGCACATGACAGACAGTGGAATCTGGTAATGACTGATAGCAGACAGAGGCATAACTTTCAGAGGACAGAGGGAATGGCAGGATTGTAGGATGATCAAAAGCGAGCTTCCATCCAAACTCAACTCAGGGCAGAATCATACTAAGGTAAACACTGTAATTAATAAACACTACATTATAGCCTCCAGCACTCAGGAGTGAAGAAAAATCCAGTGGAGGAAATCTTTCTTGAAATCCATGGTATTGCCCATCATTTCTCCTGGCATGGGTAATTCTTATTATGACACCTCAGGTTGCTAATTTGGCATTTATTTTAGGGGCAGTTTGTTGGAGGGATACCTCTCGATGTATCCTTCTAACAGGATAATGCTGTGGGGTGCTCGAGTCAACCTTTGCACCTAAAGGACGTTTCTCCCAGAAGGAGACTCACCCCACAAAGCATGAAATGAGAGATGCAACTGCTGAAAAGCTTGCACCCAGTCTCATGACCACAAGGAGGCTTAATCTTGAATGGAGACTAAAGGAAGGGGATACAGAATGAGATAACGTAAACCGTAGTCAGACACAGGGAGAATACCCTTAAGAAGTGCTGCCAACATGGTCTGCATAGCTAAAGGAAGCCATGTGGGCTTAATGATTTACCCTCTGGAAGATAAAGTCTTTAATACTACACCATGAGGTGCCACTGACTGCAGGTCCACATGGCAAAAGCTTCTCCTGAGTGATGGACCTTACCACATGGTGGGACTGCTGGGATGTGCTACAGGAGACAAGAGGCCTACAGTGAAGGACCCCTACCTGGCAAGGGACACACCTTCAAGATGTAGACTTCAAGGGGAGCAAGTAAGCCTGTCTACCCAAAGAGAAAGCCCTGAGGGCAAGATTCTGGGTATATACAGTAATGATGACCAGTATGAATGTGTTTACAGATCCTGATGGTCTGTAGGTGGAAATTGACTGACTGATTGAGACTGCTGATGGAACAACTGATATGATTAAGAGTGACTGCCTGAATCATGGCTACCTAAAGGAATGGCTGATCTTGATGGAGAGAATGACTAAAAAAGTACTGAAAATATGATCACATATCAAAGGCTAAAGTCATAGGTAAAATCAGCAACAAGCAGGAAAATCTGACAGCTGTATTAAGCTAAGACTGAGATGATCAGTGATGAAGCAGACTGACTGACTGAGCAAGGCTGAATGGATTGATTGAGTAATAATGGCTCTATCATCCTAGAGCCCTCTCTCCTGCCTCCCCATTCTGGCAAAGCTACAGGAACATCTTGTACTCTCCCAGCTCTCCTTCTTCCTTGACTCCTCCTCTTTCTTCACACCTTACCAGTCTGGGTTTAGGAAGTCCAGCTCCACCACTACCTTCCTGCTAAGGCTCACTGAATCCATCCATACTGGCATGGACCAGGGCCTCATCACCTCTACCATTTTTGTCAACCTTACAAAGACTTTCAACACTATCTCACAACCTCTCCTGCTATCCAAGCTTTCAGTGGCAGGGCTCTCCAACAAGGCCACCAGCTGGTTCCACTCCTATCTTGTGGGTAGGTCCCAATCCATCAGGATTGTAAACCCACTTTCCTCCTCCCTCCTTATCACCACTGGTGTCCCTCAAGACTCTGTCCTTGGCCCTCTACTGTTCTCCATCTTCCTCAACAACCTTCCCTCTGCCTGCCTACACTCATCCATCCACATGTATGCGGATGACACTGTCCTGTTTACATCTGTCCCCTCTACCTCTGATGTGGCAACCAGACTACAGCATGACTTCGAGGATGTCCAGCTCTGGTTTTACACAAATCAGCTCTTCCTGAACACCAAGAAGACAGTCTGCATGACCTTTGGCACATGGCAGAGACTCACTCGGCTCCCTTCCCTCCCCACTTTCCACACCCTAGATGGGACTAAGCTGGAGGCCTGCTCCTCCTTTAGATACCTCGGGATCTGGCTCAACCAACATCTCAACTTTTCTATACATATTGAGGCCATCAACAAGAGACTGCACCCCAAACTGGGTGCCCTGTATTGCAACCGTGGGTGCATCTCACTGCCAGTCCACCATGCAATAGTACAGAAAATGATGCTCCCTGTTTTTGACTATGGGGATGTAGTCTACAGTGCTGCTCCCCAAACTTCCCTAACCAGACTGGACACCTTCTACCACTCCTTCTGCTGCTTTACCCTTGACTCTTCTCCCAGTACCCAGCATTGTCTCCTCTACCAAACCCTATCCTTCCCAGCCTTACAGGACAGGCATCAAGCCCACTGCACTAGCCTTACAGCTAAACTTTGGTCACAGTCTCTGCCCTCTTATCTCTCCTCCATTCTCTACCCCTCTGCCCCTCCCCCATTCCCTCAGACATTATGACTCCTGGTTCTTGTCGGTCCCTCACAGGTCCACCTCTGCAAACTAGGCTGCCTTCTCCTGTTGGATGCCTAAATTGTGGAACTCTCTTCCCTCTGCCATTCTCCATGCCTCTACCTCCTGCTATTTCAGCACTCTCCTCAAAAACCATTCTGCACCTCCTGTACCTGCTCCTAACCATCTTGCTACTGAAATATGTTTTGCAGTCACATACCTGTGTAGGTTTGGTCTCTAGGCTCTGTCCATTGACTGGGCAGCCAAATGTTTCAATTCTGATGTTCTACCAATTTTGATTATTTAAATTAAGTTGTTTTATTGTACATTGCTGTTCATGTTCTACTTTGCACTAATTTTGTATACAATTGTACATTCCCTTATGTTTCCCACCCCCCAGGACATATCTGGAAACAAGCAGTTGTCTGCTCAGTATGCTTTCCTGTTAAAAACTTTTAAATAAATAAATAAATAAATGGGAACGGCTGCCTGGTCAGGTCAGTTTAAATTAGGAGGCGTGCTCTAGTACTTAGAGGAAGTTTGCAGGTGGCTTGGTATGGACAGCAGATAGAACACAAGCTAAATACACAGAGTGACATACAGTGGTAGGACATACTGCAGGAACTAGTAAGCACACCAAGAACCCAGACTGAAAGGAAACACAGGAATTATATGAGGACAGAAATACTGCATAAGTGGCAGACAGAAAGAAAAGGAGGAAGCACGGTGCTACAGCCAGAGAGAGCAGAAAGATTACATACTAACTAAGAATATCTGCTGAAGGCAGTAACCAAACAGAAATCACAAAAGCAACAAAGAAAGCAGCAACCCCAAAAGCCATGAGGAAAGCAGCAGCAAACTCAGAGTGGTGGTGGTGGGAGGGTGCAGACCTCCAGCAGAGCCACTGACTACAGCAAAGAAACAATGCCTCCAATGAGATTGGAGGAAACTGGTCTATATAGCCCTTGAAGGTGGGGTGGAGCTGCTTGCTACACCTCTAGAACTGCATGCATTAGCCTTTTAATTCACAGATATGAAAATGTATTTTCACCTATAACCACTAGTTTAGGTACTACTGAGAAACTAGAGCACATGAGTACAAATGGGTGTTGTAGTTCTTGATGGCAATAGCAGATCTAGTATCAGATGACTTGCACAAACATGAAACACCTTTTATATGTTAATAAACACTGAACATTACTGAAGTTATATTTAAAAAGGTAGTGGGGACTTCTAGGGTGATTTTTTTGCAGAAGGCTGGTGTGGGAAGTACTATAGTAAACAGAATCTGGCCAGAGTCGGTACAGCTACAGCCGAGGTCATGGCAGAACACAGCACAGTCCGCCATGTCCAAGATGGCTGCTGGAGTTCTCTACGCATGCACAAGTCATGCATGTGTTCTGGGCTCCAGTGGGCAAATTTACACATCATGAAAATAATCCATATAAAAATAAGATTCTTCTGTGGAAGTGTTTTATAGATAACATATTGGTAATTTGGAAGTGCAGTAAAATAGAGGCCGTTAGATTTCATGAGCATTTGAATGTGAGCATACACCATTTGATTGTTGTAAGAAATATGAGTGAAACAGAGATGCCTTTCTTTGATTTAACAATATACAAAGAAAATGAGTATTTACCTACACAGCTTCACAGGAAATCAATGGATAGGAATTCAGTTTGAGAGCTAATTGTTTCCACTTCAGTCTGATGAATTCTATACCTGATATCAGAGCAAAATGAAACTGTAGTCAAGACAAATATTTTGTGGAAGCCAGGAAGGGTATGGAAAGAACATTTTTGGAAGGGGATATAAACAAATAGTTTTTTTACAAATTCACAGAAAAGAGCTGATGGAATTGATAGGTCTCAATTGTTAAAAACAGGCTTAGGAAAGAAAAGCAAACAGACAGAATAAGTCCTATTCTCAGCTACTGTACCTATAATGATTGTTTTTATTAAATTAGAAGCATAATGATGAAACACTGAAATGTATTAAATTCAATGACAGCAGATGACAGGGCATTCAGCAGACCATGCCTAATAATTCCAAGAAGGAGTAGAATGTTAGGAGACAGAGTAGTTCACATGGATCACCCGATTCCACAGAAAGAGAAAACAGCCTTCTGGAGTAATGAGAATTTAAGAGGAAATTAGCCATGTGAACATTGCATATGTTATAACAGTACATATAAATAAATAAAAAAGATCAGAAAAATAGCAAGAAATGAGAAGATTGAAATTAAGGATTTTATTAATTGTCAATCTATGGGGCTGACTTATTTACTCACTCTTTTTCCCCAACCCTTTTTTTATAAATATATAAATGTGATTAAGATTCATTACTAAGATGAATAGATGGATCCTTTTCAAATATTTATTTTACTTTGAAATTGACCCCCCAACACACACACACACCTTTTTGTGTGTTAAACTAGTTTAGATAAATAAAACTTTTTTCCCAGTCCAAAAACATACTCTTTCCAACATCCAGAATAAATTGTAATAAATTATTGCAGATTAGAGAATGACATTTCCCTGAGAGACAGGATCTTTTCTCTAAAATCCCATCAAATTGGTGTGGGGAGGGGAAGGGTATATGTTTACTACACTATCATATTTGTAAACTTCAGATAATGTACTGTATGCTTAACTTTAACAAATACAATTTTGGGACCCTATGTAAATTCAGATACCTAGGTGATTTTACAAACATCATTAGGTGCTGCCAGAGAGTGGATCAGGCGAGAAATGGAGCACTGTGGTGCTCAAGCGCATGTGGGCACGAGATTGACATCATCAGTGACAATAGTCATCCACACATGGTTTCATGCCCAATTCTGAACAGCTGTTGCACTGCATATAATGCACCTTACAGAGCGCTGCTTACTTTAGAGAAGGAAGGATGCTTAAAGACACCCAGAAAGAGAGCTACTTATGAGTGAGTAAAACAAAAAAATGTAACCACTGAAATCGGAGACCAGAAGACAAAATAGTGCAGTGGATGCACAGTGATTGCTGTTCACCTCCAATATTTACAAGTCCGTCCGATATCCGGTAAGTTCCTTTTACTCTACTGTGCTCACAAGACATCTGCACGGCTTCGCCCACTGCAGCCATAAAAAAGGAAAACATGAATTGAAAAGGCGGGTATGTTTGCAAACATAGACATGAAGCATCTTTTTTTGAGTAAATGAACACCACAAATTTATTAAAGTGCTACTAAAACATCATTTTGGGGATGTCTAGGGAGGGTTTTGTGCATAAGGATGGATTGAGATACCCATGAAATGATTTAAGAATTTTTTTTTAACCAGGAGAGACACACTAAGCTGAAAGCTCATTTCCAGGTGTGACCTGGGAGCACAAAGAAGTTAAGTGACTTGCTTAGGGTCACACAGTATGCAAGTGGGGGCTGTGTCATTCAAACCCAGATCTCCATGTTTGCAGCTCAGAGCTCATATAAACCTAGTTGTTGTTAGGAAAATAGATTGCTGCTAATTTAATTTCCAAAGTTCTAAAAGGTTGGTATGCTGATTTAGTTTAGTCATGTATTGAGATAACCAGAACTAGTTTATAGTGTATGGTGTGCCTTTTGTTTTGTATGGAAATCCATACACTGGAAAAAGTCATTCTGCTGCAGCAGTGACATAACTACTGTAGCAGAACAAAAAGTCATTCTGCTGTAGTAGTTAAGTCACAATACAAGTGTTCCAATCAGTGCAGTTCATAGGGCAGAGGGCAGCTGAAGCATGACTGGGTAAGAAGAGGTGCGTGAGCTGGCTGACTGGTGGATGGCGATGTAATGTGAATGGCAGAGGGTAGAGGCTGACTGCTGTAACCACAAAAAGTAATTGTGTTTTCTTTCCATCATACACTATATAAAATAGTGTATGGGAGCCCAAATACACAGCTGGACTAGTCTTACACCTCATGGTTATCATGATGACAGTGGGACCTCTTGAGCTTCCCTGTCGAGGTCATCGTCATCATGGTAACCACTCAGTGGAAAAATAGCCTTGTTGTGTATGTACTCCCATACACTATTAAAGGAATAATGCATGACAGGGTGTGTGTTGTGCTGGAATAACACCATGCCCGGGGGTTGGGCATGAAGTTGCAGACCGAGTGCGCCCAATGCCCCAGGCATGGCGTTATCCCAGTACGACACACACCCTGGAGTGCATTATTCCTATTATACAATGACTTGTTGTTATATAAAATAAAACCATAATTTTAAAGAATGTTTTTATTAGTGTGGAAAAATAGTTTTGTTTCTTAAGAGGAGATGCAAAAAAAGAGCATATCCTAATGGTCCAAATGGTCATCCAAGTGGGTTCACAGCGCTGAGACTAGACCTGTGGTGTTATGCAGGGATAACACCATGGGTCCAGCCCTAAACTGACCAATCACAGTCCAAGATTCTTTCTTGCCATTGTATAATTAAGCAATAAGGCATGGCAGGGTGTGGTATATCATGAGATATCATCACGCCTCGGGTGGTTGGGCACAAGGCCACAGGCTGAGTGCATCCAACCAGCCAAGAAGTGACGATATAGAAACATAGAAACATAGAAACATAGACTTTGATGGCAGATTAAGGACCACTTGGCCCACCCAGTCTGCCCACTTCCCTACCTATTGGATAAGCTGCAGATTCTAGTTGACCAACAGCCTACTTCCTGCAACCCCCCACTACAATCGTCTTATGTCTGTCCCATGCATGTTAGAATTCTCCCACTGTTTTAGACCCAACAACCTCCCCAGGAAGGCGGTTCCGTGCATCCACCACTCTCTCTGTGAAAAAAAATTCCTCACATTACCCCTGAGCCATCCCCACTCTATCTTTAAATTGTGCCCCCTTGTTCTAACACATCTCTTTTTCTGAAAGATTCTACCCTCCTGGACTTTGTTGATTCCCTTGAGGTACTTGAAAGTTTCTATCATGTCCCCCATCCCTCCTTTCATCAAGGGTATACATATTAAGCTCTCTCAGTCTCTCTTCATATGGCTTCTGACGCAGACCCTGCACCATTTTAGTGCCCTCCTCTGGACTGATTCCATCCTGTCTATGTCCTTGCGTAGATGGGGTCTCCAAAACTGCACACTGTATTCCAGATGGGGTCTCACCTACTGTCTGTACAGAGGGATATCCACTTCCCTTTTTCTACTTGTGATGCCCCTTCCTATGCATCCCAGTATCCTCCCAGCTCTCCTTACTGATTTCTCACATTGCTTACCCACCTTTAGGTCATCTGATACGACTACCCCCAAGTCCCTTTCCATTTTTGTTGTTGTTAGTACCTCCCCTGCTATTGTGTACTCTTCTCCTGAGTTTTTGTTTCCCAGGTGCATTACTTTGCACTTCTTTGCATTGAATTTAAGTTGCCATATCTCTGGCCATTCTTCCAACCTTGCCAAGTCCTTCTCATCCTTTCTACCCCCTTTGTGTATCAACTCTGTTACAGATCTTTGTGTCATCTGCAAAGAGGCATACCTTTCCCTCCAGACCCTCTGCAATGTCACCTATAAAGATGTTAAAGAGGACTGGACCCAGTACTGAGCCCTGAGGTACTCCACTAGTAACCCCCCTTTCTTCGGAATGTGTTCCATTCACTATTACCTTCTGTGTCCTGTTGTGCAGCCAGTTTGCTACCCAGGCTACCACCCTGAGACCCACTCCCAGGCTGGCTAACTTGATCATTAATTTTTTGTGCGAGACTGTGTCAAATGCCTTGCTAAAGTCTAGGTAGGCCATATCCACAGCCACTCCCTGGTCTATTACTTTGGTTACCCAGTCAAAGAAATCAATTAGGTTCGTCTGACATGACCTTCCTGCTGTAAATCCATGCTGCTTTGGGTCCTGTGCCACGTTGACCTCTAGGTACTCAACAATTCTTTCTTTCAGAAGTGATTCCAACATTTTCCCTACCACTGAGGTCAAACTTACAGGTCTGTTGTTTCCTGCTTCTGCCTTGCTCCACTTCTGTGAAGTGGAATCACATCTGCCCTCCTCCAGTCCTCAGGTACCACCCCATCCTCCCAAGATTTGTTAAAAAGTGCATGATATTCCACACCCTGGAGTGCATTATTGCTATTATGAACTGGTCTAAATGTTTTTATAAGTAAAAACTAAAAAAAAAACTATTTTAAAATTTTTAAAAATGATTTTTTTCTGTATTGGAGGAATACCTTTTAAGAAAATAGTACTTCAGTGGTTGTAGACAGCAGGTGGTGCTGTTGAAATGAAGCTTATAGTTTGTGATTGTGTGAACTCTGCTACCACCACTCTCAGATGTGAAATACAGTATAGGCTGCCTGCTCGTCTTCATATTTGGAGTGAGTTTTCTGTTTGTTTCTTTGCCAGTGTAGCTTTTGTTTGCCACTATAGTTTTTTAGGTATTTATGTGAGCAGTTAGAGGGAGCTGATATATGTGGATGCAAGTGACCGTGGTGTTCTTATAAGAATGAGGTGTTATCTAAGCCATTGGCTGTTTCTGGTACTTTGTTTTGTACCACACTGGCTTTTCAAATGCTGTGACATTTGTTTTTAGAAATATGTGCTTTTACTTTCCCGTTTCTCTTTCTGTCTGCTTGGTGTCAGTATGTAGTGGGTAGTGGGTGGCAGAGTCATGTGACGGATGTGTTTTTTTCTTTTTTCGATGCCGTGATGCATGGAAATGTGGTTTGTGGAAGCAGGGTTTTGAATGATGTGCAGCAGTTTGCTGCAAGAGACTGTTATGGTGGTCGGGGGGGGGAGGGGACTCTAGAGATGAGTCTGACACTTGCCCTTGCAAGTTGAGTGGAATTGAAGAGGTCTTGCTAGCCTGGCTGTTACGGGTCAAAATGTTCTCATCAGATGGATTTATTCTGGATCAGGAGGCTGGTGGCCAGAGGTTTTTTGAAGCCGTGATGATGTAGCCAGATATCATCACTGCTTCAAAGAGCTCTCGGCCAATCAGCTTTCTTCATTTATGATCGCCAGTTCATAATCTACATTTAACCATTGGTTTTGCAGTCTTAAGGAATGTGCATTAGCCAGTCAGGCTTCTGGAATTTCCTTACCCATTTTAAAATGGACTTTATTAAAGATGTGGATAAATTCCCTGACACAATAGCTATAATCCTAGAAATAACACTCTGCACCCGCTAGAACAAGTGACCACATACAAGTACCTAGGCGTCACGTTTGATACTGCCCTCTTCTTCCACACCCACATTAATGCCCTGTCAGCCACCATTAACTCTCGGATTGGCCTGCTATACCGGCACAGGGACTGCCTGCCTCAGGTTGCCCTTAGGCTGGCCATCACCTCCTCTGTCTTGTCCCTCATGGACTATGGCTTGCCCATCTATGCTGCAGCTGACAACACTGCCCTCTCCAAAATCCAGCTCTCCATCAATAAGGCCTGTAGGCTCCTGACCAGTGCCCCCAGCCGCACTCACACCTGCCTTCTCTATACTATCACCAATCTGCTCAAATTTGAGGAGCGACTGCTCTACCAGACCTGCTTTCTCTCTAAGAAATCACTGCTAGGACTCTTCCCCCCACGGGTCTCCACCTCCCTACAGCAGTCATCATCGTCCGTCCCCACCCGTAGCTCTGTTAAGGCCACTTTCAAGATGCCCAGAACCAAGACCTCTCTTGCCCAGAGATCCTTCCTCTACAGAGCCCCCACCTGGTTCAACTCCCTCCCTATCTGCATCTCCAACTTGCCAAAAATTGTCTCCTTCAAAACAGCCCTTCGGAACCATATCTTTAATACCCGCTGTTGTAGGTGCAACTAACCCCCTGTTGTAACCTGTGGTACCTGCCCACCTTGCCCCCTGGCTCGCCAACATCCACTGGCCAGCCTCTCCCTTCCCCAGACCCACTCCTTCCCTACTAGGCCCAAACAGAGATGTAACCCACTGTCTTCTCTGAGGACCTACTATATCCATGAGTGTAACTCACGATTTTGTAATACTATGTAACCTAAGTAACATACAAACTACTACATTATGTAACCTAAGTGTATCTATGTTAAATGTTCCTTTTACCGCACCTGTAATGTTATCCTCTGTTTTAATCTGCACTGTAATAACTGTCTTGATGTCTGCCCCCCCTGCAACGAGGTGCCTTTGTAAATGAGTCTCTGACTCAAAGGTTGTAAACCCGATTTGTAATAAATAAATGATTAAATGAAATACCATAACACACTCTATAAGGTCATGTTGTCTGTTCAACCCAAATCTCCTATTTCCCCACTTTTGAGGGTTTATGTTTGTCACATTGCTATCATGGCTACTGTATATCTTAGTCTTAACACATTGTAGATTTTTAAATTGATTTTTAGGTTAGAATATTTTGTTTACTGGCATAACATTACTGGAATCCTGATCTATTTTAATGAGCAACCTGGTCAAAAATTGCAAATACAAAATAGAAACAGAAATAATCAAAGCGCACAACTGACCCCGTGCATGCAATGTAATCTTTTTGAGATGTTTATGTATAATTTTACCTTGTATCTGTTCATAATTTTGCATAACCTACACATTTTGTAGATGTGTGTACAAAGTGTCTTAATACAGAACCCAAACATTGCTGAAAATAGGCCTGTGGCTCAGTCCGCTTACGGGGGTTAAACAAAGTAAAATAAAAACAAAATAATTTGGAAAACAATTACATCCAGAATTCACAAGCAAGTGTTTTTTTTTATAGAGATGCCATTTAACTTTAAACTTGTATTTGGCAACTGATGTTTCCCTCTAATACCTGCTTCCCCCTCCCCCCAACGAATACATGGACATTGCCGGGTCATGGGACAAACACAATGTCCATAGTGCATAACAATGTGCCCAGTGTCAAGAATGGGGCCACCATCAGCAGGAGGACTTTAGGGCAAATTAACCAGGGATCCATGCACAGTGTCAGCAGGACTCTTTGCACCCAGGTGACGTCTGTCATCATCATCATAGTTTATTGTTCATCCAGAGCACAAAGTATATTGGACATTACAACATTACATAAACACAACAGAAGTTAAAACACATGTCTCATAACAATAGGACAATAAATACATTAAACAATGTGATAAAACAGTTTTACTAAAGTTATGTGCAAAATGGCAACAAAAGCCCATTATCAAGAGACTCGAAGCTCTAGACTTGTAATGACCGAAAATGCTTCCTTTTAGATTTAATTAACAGTCCAAGAAATTTAGAAATTAATTCAGCATCAGCTGTCGGCTCAGTGGTGCTGAGGGTTGAGGTGCTGGATGCCACACCTCGCACCACGTAGGCGACCCAAGTTTGGGAATGAGCTCGGGTGCCGGGGGTCGGCAGGGATGGGCGAGGATTGAGCACCTATGGGCGACTTTCCTCCCCTAGGAGGAGGGTGAGGGATAGCTTGGTGCACCAGCAACTCCCGGTGGAGATCAGGGGTGCTGCAGTGCATTGGCTGCACGTCATGCAGTGTGGATGTCACTGGCAGGGTTGCTTTGCACCAGAACATCATGGGTGCACCACGCAGGGGGAGGGGCACCAATAAAAAATAAAAACCTGGCTCCACGGAGGAGGCGACAGCACCTGACCCCCATGCCCACTGCCGGATCCACCCTGCCTGGCCTTCCAGGTCCTCTGCCCAGGGCCCTCTCCCACAGCCAGAGTCTATGTGTGCAAGAGTGCCCAATGATGAGGGGCGGCCCCACCCTAGAGGGGTTAAGCTGGGGGGGCTGGCTGTGGGAAGGGTGGAGAGAGGAGGCACAGGTTCAGGGGGATCTCAAGCGGGCAGAATCAGGCAGGATGCCAGAGAGATGCCCCCATGGGCCGCGACCAGAGGGAAATAGAATAATAAAAAAAATTCAGCATCAACTTTCATTTTGGGATGAAGTAGTACAAACAAAAGATCATAATCCAAATTTGCATATTTTATCAATAATGTCTTTAGGATTTGATCACGAACAGTATTGTAAAGGGGTCATTGTATTATAATATGATGTAAGGTCTCATGGAAATCCCTATTACACCTGCAAAATTCCTGTGTATGTCCAGTGCTAGATGGTTTATTAAATAAGTATATTTAGAGACAAGCTTACCTACCCTAGCCCATGTAATTGTTTTCCTGGTAGTTGGATCTATGGGCAAAGAGAGATAATCTTCTAGAGTAAAATCAATTTTATTAAACCCAAACCATAAGGCTCGTTTTTGTGATTTAACTTGCACCATCTGTTTGGACTGGGCATCCACAAAAAGGTTTTGTTTCAAGATAACCTTAAAAAGGAGTGATAACTTAATCTCCTTCTGTGAATCTTCTCAAAGATGAATCAGGGAAGCTTTTAAAAGAACTACTTTGAGACTTTTTAGCCAGGGTGATGAAAAGCCATTTACATCCCAGGCTATTTTTTCTTCAAGGCATAGCTTCGGGAGTGGATTAAACTAGTTATTTTTTATTTTAACACAATAAGCGGCCAATCAATTATCTATCATGGTGGCTATAGGCACCTGCCTAATTCAGCTCTTACCACTGCATTAGCAGTTGATATAGGCACCTGCAAAATAGACTTACAAAAGAGGGTTCAATGTGCTTATGCAACTAGATGAGATGAGATGATGCGTGTGTAACTTGATTTGCTTTGTGGCTTTCTGCCTCTCTATCCATGGGATATACCACCCTGTAGGGGTATGACACAAGGAACCTGAGAAGAAGGTTTCCCCTACAGGTCCCTTGGGAATGATTGCATTGGCTAAAGGTAGGTTAGGAAGAAGCCTATGGGTAAGAGAGATGAGCCTCTGGAGGAGGAGAGGTGGATGGTGGGCAACGAAAAATGAATCCTGGAAGGGCCCAGGATGAGTGGCCTTTTAAGGCCGATGGGGGAGTGACATTGTTGCTACACCCATTGAACCTCGGGCTGAAAGCCCTCCCATTCTATGTGCTCAAGCAACTAGATGAGATGAGATGAGATGAGATTATGCTTGTGTAACTTGATTTGCTTTTATGGCTTTCTGCCTTTTATCCGTGGGATATACCACCCTGTAGGGGCAAGACACAAGGAATCCTAGAGGAGGGTCCCCCCCACAGGTGCCGCAGAAATGATTGTGTCAGCTAAAGGTAATTTAGGAAGAAGCCCAAAAAGAATACCCAAAGGTGTCGAGCATCGAAGAGTCGAGGATGATAAATGAAGGAATTCTGAGAAGATGATAAGGGCAGACTTCCTAATAAGAGAGGGGAAAGCCGAGGGCCACCATCCACCTCCATCCAACAACAGAACCTAACTAAGTAACCTAAGAAAGCACTAACTCTAACTAATATAATGACCATTGGCACGGAGGAGAGGAAAAACATCCTTTGAGGAGGAAACTCTCTGGGGACCCAAGGCCTAGGTTGCCTTCCCTTCAGGCTGACAATGTTTGATTTGAGGACATTTGATTGGAGAACGTATGTTGGTAAAGAGAAGGATTCATTAAAGAGAAGGATAGCAGTAGGGAAGATGATGTTGGGATAAGGAAAAAAACCAAAGAAAGACAGATCGAAGAAGGAACATGAGGCAGCCATGAGGACTGATGATGAGGAGCACCACAGGAGGGCGGCAGGTCAATGAGGCAGCATAAGGTCCAAGGAGAGGAATGCTTGATTGAGCGATGCAAGTACTCAGATGCTGAGGCCAAAAGGGTATGCTTGATTGTGCACTGCAAATAAGTAGACCCTGAGGTCGGAGTCAATGAGGTAGCAAAGGATTCAATTATAGGAATGCTTGAGTAAGCTAGGTAAATAAACAAAGCTTGAGGTAAGGAGGAGTGAAGGATGACCGGAGTCAGGAACCTGATACATATGGCAGGATGGCCGCAGGTTGATGAGGTGGCATATGAGTCATATTAGGTATGCCCAGAAATAAATTTCGATTGCAGGCCTTGAGTGGAGTGAATCCGGGAAGGTCGGTATTGAATTGGAAGAGGAGGAGACAGGAATGAACTTGAAAATGAATTGGTACGAAGGTAGTATGAGTAAGTAGGCTCCTCGAAAGACGTCAGTTGGAAGCGACCCTCAGCCTTTACTCACACCTGTTGGGACTATACAGCCGTTTATGTGTTGGTCTACATGGCGTTCTTTTGAGACTAAAGGAACTTTATGCTCTATGGACTTCAGCTTAAAAACGAATTCCTTTTTGTCTTTTGCCATATCTGTAGTGAGTTTTTTTAATATTAAAGCATTTATACCATATTAGCATTCTCGGCTAAGTTCCTTAGTTGAGAGCCATAATAGAGCTGTTACTGCTATATATGTTTTAAAGCAGGTTCCGGTTTTCTGTTTTTGTTTCTGTTCAGGACTGTTCTTGAAACCGAGCACTGCTTGCTTCCCTGTGCAGTCCTTTTTATCTACTCTGTCCTCGAAAGAAGGCAGACTCTGAGGCCAAGAAGGCATGTTTGGAGGCAACTCAGGGTGAGTGATCGAGGAGCAAAAGTGGACGAAGTATGATAAGGAGTGAAACTAAGAGTAGAGGGAAGCCATGATGGCTGGTACTAGAAAAGGCACTAGGACAAGGAAGGTAAAGATTTGGGAAACGGAGGAGGTGCGATGATGGATTGAAGGCTGGTACATGAAAGCGAGGTATGAAAGGACAAAGGATGGTAGAGAGGTCAATGGGGTAGCATAGGACCCAGCTGATACAGGATGAGAACTGCAGTAGGGAGAGCTTGATGAGGAGGCACAAGAGTATGGGAGCTAGACGGAGTCAGCCGAGACAAGTTGATTGGTCAGCCAAGGCATACAGATTGAGCAATGGAAATAGAGGAGCAGGTTGGTGAGAGCCAGCACATATGATGAAGGATAGGGATGCCCAAAAAGCATATCAAGCGCAGGCCAGATGGTGACTGAGGAGGAGGAGGAAGGCAACAAGTGGATTTGATGGAGTAGACACCCCTGATGCAGTGGAGAAAGGCAGCGAGAAGTAAATAGATGAACTGTGAGGGAAGACATAAGAGCCAAGATAGGTAAGCCCAAAAGAAATATCGAATGCTGGCCATGAAATGCCCAAAGCAGAACAGATATGGCTTATGGTGCCACCCACTGGTCAGGAGGAGAACTTGCTGGAGATAGAGTAGGAATCCCCCATAAGAAATATAGAAGGAATCGTGCCAGGCTGGAAGACCGATGAGCCAGGTAGGTACGAAGGTGCTCAGGAGAATGCAAAGAAAGTACAAAGTGAAGCAACGGAGCACCAGGCATACCTGACAATAGCCAGGGCACACACTAAGAACTCCAACCCAAAAATGGCATGTGTAGAGACCGACCATCACACAATGAAACATACCCCACAACTGCAAGGAATCGTGCAGAGCGCTATGATATACAGCCGCAAAATGACCCCTGTTCTGCATAGGTTAATGGATGTCCTTAATTACGGGAGAGCTGGCACCAGACACACAAACTTGTAAATCATGGAACTAAGTACTGTAGAGAGAAACATTCCCAAGCACGAATGACATGGGGCCCACTAAGCTGAGACAGTGTATCCGGTAAAATAATAAGGAGCCCCACAAGCAGGCCATCTTCAGATGTGAAGAAGAGCACCTTGATATACCAAGCTGAGAGGTGAAGAAGCATGAAAGCTAAGTCTGAGATACTACAGGAACACCGAGGAGGGACAAGAAAGAAAAAGATGCACAAATGAGGGTCTGGAACAGGCATGGAAGCAACCCAGCATGACAGGGACTGCACAAGCAAGACAGTGTACATCGACAGACAGGACCGACCCCAGACAATAAACGTGCACTAACTGAAGGAGGAGATCTGCCTCAAGCCGCCATGAGGGGGAACAGAAAGGAACAAGGAAAGTAGAGGGAGGGAACCTCACACAAAACAGAGACAGACTGAACGTCAGGAGCCGGCAGCAGCAAGGAAGCCCAGCAGGAGATGCAGAACGGTGACGCCAGGAGAGCAGGAGGCAACAGCGTGAACCCCAGAGCAGGAACGAGAACGGTGCAGAAATGAGCAGTGGAAGAGGGAAGAGTGTCTGTGGGACAGCTCTCCTCTCCCTGGGGTGGGATCCAGGGGTTTCTCAATGCAGTAGTGACCCCCGGTGGAGACTGGGGGTACCACCTGCATGGGATCAAGCGGGGACGAGCGCAGAGGGCATCTACCGGGCTTGGCCTGCATGCTCACGTCACTGCATGCTCATGCTCATGGGGGAAACACACAAGAGAAAAAGCCTCCCAACCACCAGTGAGATGATGGTGACCCCAGGGGAACACCACACATTCCAATTGCTGGCTCAGATGCACCCGGATCTCTCTTCGTCCAGGTCCATTTGGCTCCAGGTAGGCCCTTCACACTTAGGAGTTGACTGCCAGGGGTAGTGTGGAACCAGCCTCGGAGGTGATACTGGGGGTCAAGCCTGCCTGGAGGTGGCTCGGGAGGAGGGATCCTGGTAGATGCGAGGGGTACAGGCTGGGAGTAGTGGTGTATCCGACTGGGCACTCCCCAAGGATGCCCGGAGGGTATGGGAGAATAAAGAAAATTAAAACAAAAAAAAAGGATAAGCTTTTAAAGTTTATTGCAAAGATGGAAACAGCAGCAGGGCGCCCAGGACAGCCACCAATGTTTCATATGCATGTGCTTTCCTGAGCCTTGAGAAAGCACATATGTGTGAAACATTGGCAGCTGTACTGGAAGCCCTGCTGCTGCTTCTTCCATATTTGCAATAAACTTTAAAATCATAAAAGTTTAAAAGTCCTTGTTTGTCCTGAGACTGGGTAGCTGAGCTCTTCTATACCTGCATGCATCTACACACGCTATGGTTTCAGTTGCATTTTTTCCTGAGCTTACTCATTGCACTTCCATATCGGAGGTGAACTTGCATGGGCACTTTGGGTGCTTAACTGGCCACACCCTCCATAGACACAGCAACAGGACCACTTGGCACATCACTAGCCCCCTTACACACCATAGCACGGCCCTCACAGTTAGAAGCAGCAATTTCTCCCAAAGCAGATACAATCGTGCTAAAACTGGTGAGAGCATCAGTTGACCTGACTTTCCAACTCCATACAGTGTTCCCTGTATGACTTAATCATGAACCTCAGTCATGCCACATTCAGCACTTTCTATGGACTTATAGCAGAACTGCAAAGCATCTGTAAATGACCCTTGAATGTTCTGCACCTGGATTTGTGTAGCAGTCCATATGCGCTGACAGAGTGATTAGATATCAAGCTGCAACTGTCATGAGGCATCTCGCTTCACATCATGCAACCCTCTGACCTCCTCCACAATATGGTCCTGGAACCTACACGTCTGCTCTGCAAAAACGTGTTTGCCATCCAAGGTATGTCAAGTATAATCCAAAAATTGCCCACCCATTAGAAACACCATGAATTTGTCTGGGGCTGGCACAACAGGTTTACGCACAGCAACATACTCTGCACCATCTGGTTATGGTGTGGGTAGGAATTCATCAGTAAGGGTGGTGTTGTTGCCTCCCTATCATCTACTTGTGGTCCCTCTCTCTCACTACAAAAATCATGTAGATCTCAACCCTAACTCTCAAACTATTCCATGACCAAGTAAGGTGACGTGTTTTCTTCAGGCAGGGCCTACAGGTTATTGGCAACATGTGGGGAGACACGGTTCCATGCGTTTGAAGGCTATATCAGAATTGGATGAGCGTTGGGATTGAGAACCCCAAGGAAGACCCCATCACTGACTTGCCAACAGTTAGGACAGCAAGAACTGTAAAGATTTCCTGCTTGGGGGGGGGGGGTTAGGGTTGGTAACCCTAACACCACATTTCCCTATTTTTGTCGGTTTAAACTGAACCCTAAGTGATGCATTAATGCAGTTTTTTTGTAAAGAATACACACACACACACACACACATATATCACAACACTGTGTACAGGAAGATGTACATGTGTACAGGGAGATGTACGTGTGTTAATGTACCACTGTTCTATTGTACATGTTACTAAATTGCATGACAAGTTATGGCCTGGACCACTCGGTTCATGTATGATCATAAAGACATAGCTGCATAGTGTACATAAGAAACAACTTGTGGCATGTCTGGCACTGCAAAACCCATCTGTGTGCCCGGAATACTCAGTTGGGGTCATTGGTTGGTTGTGTGCTGTTCTGAGGTCAGCAGTGGTGCTTGAAAGGAATGTGAACAACAGGACATGAATACAACAGCATTGTATAGCAGGTCATAATGTACAGAGCCAGGGGTCAAGCACTTTACCAGTCTTTGCTGGCAGCTGAAAGAGGCAATTATGTATGCTCATGACTTCCTGGCCAGCTTCATCAGTGGTGGCTAGGGACACAAGACAAAGCAAAAAATGCATAGCATAGTATCAAACAGCATGACATGATGCATGAGGCTGAGCGGCAATCACTTACTGGGGTGCTGTGCTTAGTGATTCTCCCATCAGACAACAATTCTTTTCTTTGGGCTGTTGGACAACAGCAGTGGTGGTGGTTGTATTGAAAGGAGAATGTTAAACAATTAGAGGCTAGCATAGTTTAATACAACATGATGTCCAGATAAGGGAGTCAGTCCCTTACTGGTGTGCGAGCATGACTACCTGGGGGCCACACCCCTCTCTGGCACTGTTGACCTTTGTTTGGCTGATACTGCTGTACAGGAAATAACTACACAAAGCTGACACAGTGTGACACGTACCATAGCCCATGCATGCTGTGTAGTTCATACTGAGCTGTGCATCATCATGGGATTGCACAACTACAATGTCAAGCAGTATACCTACAGTATGTAAAGCAGGCCCTCATGGTGGGAGGTTGATGGCAGCTAGATCTCCAGTGATGTCCATGTGGTTTAGCATTATTGTCACATACTCTTCAGCAAGAGTAAGGCTTTGGATCACCAGGGGCAACCCCCCGCGTCAGAGTGAAAAGCACTGGCAGAAGACATGTACTGTAGCTTTTTACCAAAGCTTCATATCATAATAATGCTTCTTCGCCTGCCTTAGTGTTCAGGCATGGCCTCTCACAGCATTCACTGCTGTCACAATCTGCCCCATGCTTGGGAGACTGCAACCCATGTGGAATGTACCCCAGTGATGACAGCTGACTGTGCCACATATGCCTGAGCCAATGCCACCAGCTCATCATGAGTAAGTTGTGGCTGCTTCTTTCCACATGGCTACCAGTGGCCCAGTGCCACCTTTTTCACCTTCATCATCACCATCATCATCATCATCATATCCTGCATCCTCAGGCTCACTCTCCCATGACTGATGTCTGGATCCACCATGGTGTTGCTGCTGTAGTGGTGGTGTTGGGGGATGCTTCAAGGATCTGGCCACCGATGGCAGTGGCCTGGCCAGCTGCTACCCGAGGTCCTTCTGTTGCTGCCATTGTTGTCACTGGGACTCCATGCAGTTTCTCCACTTGCATTCATGTTCTTCAGATTCAGAATCATCCACGGTAACAGCAGAAACCTATGTATGGTGAATGACAGTGCTAATGATATATGACCCAAGTTTTTTCCATGAACATGTACTACATACCCTATGCCTACTGTATGCATGCCAATGCATGTGGACACAACTGTCATACTGCACAGGTACTTGTTGTGGGGGAATGCACATACTGTATGCTGCACTGCTCTCCTGGGGAGGGGTGACATGCTGCATGCTGCATACTGCACAGGTACTTGTTGTGGGGGAATGCACATACTGTATGCTGCACTGCTCTCCTGGGGAGGGGGTGACATGCTGCATACTGCACAGGTACTTGTTGTGGGGGAATGCACATACTGTATGCCACACTGCTCTCCTGGGGAAGGGGCTGATATACTGTATATTGCATTGTTGCAAGATAAGACAACATTTTCTCACAGTGTTTTCTCATAGGAACCACTGTTGTTGGCATGTCTACATTTGTGGCTATGCACCATCTGTACTACATAGCAGAGAACTCACAGTGTCTGTGTACCATTTAACACATCCTACACTTTGGCAGTCTCACAAATACATCACCGTATCACACACTTGTTCCAAATAGTGACCAAGGTGTAAGTGGAGGGTCTATTTCAGAGAAAGGAAGGCACTAAAACAAGGTGCGTACAATGAAGCAAAGGAGGGGAAAAGTTTAAGAGAGATGTACAGAAATACATCCTCATAGAAAGGGTGGTGGATGACTGGAACAGCCAGCCAGAGGAAGCAGTGAAGGCAAAGACAGTGGGGAGCTTCAAGCATGCATGGAACAGGCACGGGGGCATATTAGGTAGAAGAACAGGAGAGGCAGTGACACCTATGACCAACTTGGGTCAGTGGTGATGCAATAGGCAGGGACAAGGGGCAGACTAGATGGGCCTAAAGGTCCTTTTCATGACCAAATCTCTGTTTCTATGTTTTTATAGGCAATCCACATAGCAGTCATGCCTTATACTGAGTTGCACTGTCACACTTGTGTTTGTGTTTGTCATGCTCACACAAAGATGTTCATATGTTGCTGTTTGTACATGTTGTGTGCCCGCACTTCAAACATTGCTTAACTATTTCACATTCAGAGCACGAGACAAAGCAAAACTAGCACTCGAGAACCACATTGACTTCAAACAAAATCAAGTGAAGATGTTTATTACAAACATCTCGAAGTTGCCAAAACACCCCGGTGCTGTGACCATATCCAGGTCTTCCTCAAAAGGCTTCCTGAGGAAGACCCAGATGTGGTTGAAGCACTAAGGTGTTTTGATATCCTCGAGATGTGTGCAGTAATTTTTTTCACTTGATTTTGCTTGGTGCCATTGGGGTTCCTGAGTGCAAGTTTTTCTTTGTCCTTAGCTTGGTTGGGGTTAGCTGCCCCTTCTCCCAATGCTGTTATCCCCTTGCCACGCTGCTCATGTTGGACTCACATTCAGGACACAATGTGCCATTTTGATATCGACAAAGCTTATTTGCAGTTCTGTGCTTGTTCAAATTCTGCTCATAATTTCACCACATTTACACACATTGGCTTTTACGGGGCACATGCTGGCATGCATGTCACAAGTACCACTGTACAGCATGATACTAGAGTTTGCATTACACACTACTTGAACCTTTCACATTTGATACACGTTAATCAATGTTCATCAGCATGGTGTGAGCATGTGTATTTTGTTCAACTCATGTGTATCACACTCCATGACTTTGTGAACCTGCAATGCTTAATGTGAATTACAGAATGTGTATTTGTCTGTGTGAAATGTGGTGACGTCTGATAAATAACATCTTTGCACGTATGACACCATCCAGTAAAAGTCAGTTCGATACAACTCAAGATTTTATTTGTACAACTTTTTCATCATTACAAAATTAAAAATGCAACAGTACAGTACAAGTCGATGTGCAGCAGTGTATCAGCCTTGATATCTGCCTCTCACTTCTTTCTGTGCAACATCCTTCACTGTTGCTTAAAGAGCAACTGACACCTCAAAGAAATCTTTAAAAAACTTAATAATTAGGCACAATTCCACTTGCATTCCATTTCTATTTTATATATCTCTCCTCTCCATAATTTATTATTAAAGAAATGTATATGAACACATGATCATTGTCACTTACAGTTCAGTTTGAGTTTATCTGCCTCGGTAGCTTACTCCCTACTTTAAGCCATAATCCTCTGTTGTGACATCACAATCTGTTGCCATGGGAGTAACTGTGATGTCAAAAGCAGTGTTCTGTGACTTCAGGTAGGGAGAAAGCAGAAGGAATAGATGAACTCTTCAGGAGCAAAAGTCCTGTTTTCATACAAATGACCACATTAATAAATAATGGGAAGGAGCAATACAGAACTAATGGGAAATGCAAGCTGGACAGTACTGTACCTAAATATTATGTTTTGTTAAAGTTGTCCTGAATGTGTCACCAGCTCTTTAATATGGGGTGCTGCTGCACTCTTTTCATATGCTTGGCTCATGCTTCACAATGCTGATGCCATCATCTGTGTGGCGTGATACACTCTGTGCATGTGCTCAACATATAGTGATGTACATGGGTGTTTCATGTCCCTGTTGTGTGTTTATGGTGTTATACTGTCACATGCTCATCCACTGTATGGCATGTGTCCTGTAGTACGTTGCATGCTGCATGCATATACCACTCACACATTACCTTGTTCACACTCTCTCTGTGTATGCTAGTCACCATGGGTCACGAGAGCAGCAGCGACAATGAGAAACACAGAAGGAAAGGCTCAACTTGAGCCTCCTGCAGAGACTGTCCCATAATGCCTCACACATGGTGCAGACACTGGACTGCATGTTGCACCTGAAGTAGATTGTGGCACATCAGTGGCAGCAGGCACAAACTACCACCTCCTCAGCAAAGGGGTACACTTTGACATTAACAGGACAGTGGTGGCCATGGCTTTCTTTTCACATCTGCCCACGCTGTTGTATGTTTTTTTTGTGGGTGGTGGGTTACTTTTGCTTTTTGAGGTTATATGGGTTTGGACATTTATATTGGGTGTTTATACTGGGATTAGAATGGTAAAAGACTATATAGCCCATTATAACCATTCCTCACATCAGTGGGACCATTTAGAACCATTCTCTGATAGCCAACTGTCTATTTTAAATTTGAAGGTAGATACCGAAGTACAGTTCATTATATCCATTGGCAAAATATTCCATTGTCATCCAGTTCTATGAATAAGAGAGAAATGTCCAACGTCCTTTTTTTGCAGTATCCAATCTAATTTCCACGTGATAGCTTTTGATTGTGTTTGTGGTGTGGGGGGTTGTTAATGGAGGTTCATGTTGGGTGGCTATTATTGGTTTTATGGGTTTTTCTAATTTGTTGGGCATTGTGGGGACTATGCTTGATATAGTTCTGTTGTTGGGGAGTTTATGTGTCCTTGTATGCTTTTTCATTATGTTGTTTGATATTGAGCATTATGTTTCTGTATTAAGCTTGGGTGGACGTGTGTGGATTGTTGTTTGTACAGCATGTTGTTTTTGTGTTTTAATATATAGTTTTCCGCATTGTTTATGTTGTGTTTTTGTTTTATACTGTGTGTTTATGTTTGTTTTTGTTGATATCACTGACATGCAGCAGTACAGCATCACGTGCCTTCTCTGTCTGTGTGTACCTCAGCACTGGTGTATTGTTCTGGTTGTTGTTGGTACTACCTGGCGTGTTTGACTTCGAGTGCATTCTGCCATGTACTGTTCTGTTCTGTATGGATGAGCATGCTGTGGTTCGACACATTCAGTTTCATGCAATTGTTCTGTGAGTGCAGCCCCACTCATGTAATTACTGTGCTCCCTCTGTCTCTGATATGCACATCTGTACACCATATGGTGATGGTACTGCTTATATATAATCTTCAACTGACACTCCATGTATTGTGCTCACAGTATTGCTGGCTAATTGTCTGGCATGACATCCTGCATGGAGGTGTTTCTACTTCAGCAAGTAGGTGATGCCATGGGTGCTGGGCTCTCCACTACAGTTCAATAGAGTGTGCCATGAAGCTCATCACCAATCACATATCCTTTTGTGCAGCTTCATACCTACATACATACATACCTAGATACATACATATATGCATTGTTTTCTTGGATGGTTGTACTTGCCCAATTCCCTCACTTTATTGTGGCCTACTTGTCACACGTGTAGTGTACATGTCCACTGTTTCTACAACATTCCACCTTCTCCATTAGTATGCAGCTGCCATCTTGTGTGCACAGTGGTGTGGGTTTGTTGTCACCCTTCAAGCAACCCATTAGTGTGTTTCAGGCTGCATTTTCTTTGCTCTTTGTAGGCCCATAGTGAATTTTGTGCATGCCATAGCACTTGTGGTGCTGTTTGCTCATGTTATTTTGGTCCACTGTTGCTTGTCCTACTTGCTATGGCATGCACAGTTCACTTTGCACATTTCACTGGCTTTTTAACATTGAATGTATACAGGTATGTGCCACAATGCACAATGGTGCACATTAGTACAGGTAAAAAACTTAGCAACTCTGCACCACTTTCTCATTGAGACTGTGTATGGGGCCCCTGTGGGTTAAGGACAAATATTTCAATAATGTGAAGAAAAATACAGGAAAAGTAAACAGATTTTAGTTCATGTTTTCAGAAGTTTGTTGTGGTATGAAAATCCCTCTTTAACTGTGAACCATATAGTCTCTGTCTTCCTTCTGTGCATTAACAGAGTACATTCCTCATCCGTATTGGTGCCACATTTCTTTCAATAGCTCAGCTGAGTTTTCATTCAGGGTTAGGCTGTTGATTTTCAGATGTCTGTCTGGACAGTAGAAGTAGATAAACAGGTGATTTGCCACATAGTATCCCCAAAAGCAAGAGTTATATTTTCAGAAATATCATAGTCCTATTTGAATAGATCAAAATGGCAAGATATATAACTTTTTTTTTTAAGTTCCAATATAAAACTGAAAATACTTTGATATTATTAGAATAAAACAGACATGTGGCCGACATTCTTTTGAAACTAGTGATTCATTCTCACTGAGATAAGGACAGCAGGCTGGCTGATGGGATTTGATCATTACAATCCATCAAGTTTACAGTACTGTTGAATTTATAAACTTAATGGTATTTTGTGGCTGGAATGTGAACATTTTCACTGACTCACTAGTTGTCATTGTATGTAACTAATAAAGGATTGATAGTGCAAACAAACTGGTTCTTTATGCTTTTTCAATGTTAATCTGCTACTGTACTTTATTTTAATTATTCTTTCCCCATGCACGGACCGGCCCCCATCTTCTGATCTCCCCAGCCCTGTCACCCCGGCATCCTCCAGGACTTACCTTTCTCTGACCTGTTCCCCCGGGTGTACCCCTGTGGTAGGGGCAGTGTTGTCCCCCAAACCCCACCAGATAGAGGATTTAGTTGGCTTGGATGGCACCTGTAGAGCTGGGTGCAGGGCCCGTGGGAGACCAGGATTCATCCTATAGGGACTCTTCTTTTCCCTATTCTGTACTCCTCAGGAGGTACAGATGTGCAGAGCTGTCATGACACATGCCACATGCTCCCACTAATGGCTGTCACACCTCCCATGCATCCTGACAGCCTGGCATGCCCAAACTATGGTCTCCACCAGGTTTCAGGCAAGCAATGGGATCCATGTCCCCCCACCTTCTTGGAGGAGGACAGCAGTCCATTAGATACTCAATTCACCTGTCCCCGGCTGGTCCTCTGACTCCCGAGCTCACTACTGAACTAGAATTGTTGGCACCACAGGCAGTAGTGCTACAGCTGTGCTAATGGGATGGAATCAATCTGCTACTGCAAAATGTAAAATATAAATTTGATTGTCAGTCAAGTTCAGAACAAATGGTAGCTATTAAAAACATCTGTAAATAATGATTTTCTTTGAGCCACAACAATAATAAATAAGTAAATAAATACATAACTAAATGCTTATTAATGTAAACATGTTTCCATCCTTTAAATTATTGGTGCCACCTGGAGGGAGGCAGACCTATACTGGTGCGATGGTCTACATCTGTCCGGGGGGGGGTGGGGACCAGGATCCTAGGTGAGAGGTTTAAATGCTTCATTGGCAAGAATTTAAACTAGCCGGGGGGAGGCACCGAAAAGGAGCAGGGAAATCCCAGCCTCCCCCCACAAAACATGGTAATTAGTGAGGTAAACACCAAGGTAGAGAAGTTATTAGGGAGCAGAACAGAGGTAAATGTGAAAAAAGGCAAAGGCAGTAAGGGCAGGAATGGGGCTAAAAGGGGTAAGGCTATCAAAAAGTGGAGGGAGATGAGTACCAATGCCCGTAGTCTGTGTAACAAGCTCCCTGAACTAGTGGCCTTGATAGAAGAGGGTTGCCTGGATATTGTGGCAGTCACAGAAACATGGTACACAGAGAACCATGACTGGGATGTCAACATACCAGGATATACAATCTACAGGAGGGAAAAGGAAGGTAAAAGAGGAGAAGGAGTAGCTCTCTATGTAAAGGAAGAGATCAAAGCAACAGAACTAAAGAGTAAACAGGGAGCAGATGAGGCACTCTGGGTCACCCTGGAGACAGGAAATGACACCACAATCCGCATGGGGGGTTATATACAGAGCCCCATCTCAGGGGGAGGGAATGGACAAGGAAATGATAGAAGGCTTTCTTAGAATGGCAGAAAAAGGGGAGATATTGTTGATGGGGGACCTGAATATGCCAGATGTTAACTGGAGCACCTTTGCTGCAGGCACATCCAAGAGCAGGGTCATTCTTGATGCCCTACAGGGCATGCCTCAGACAGCTAGTATTGGAACCCACTCGGGAGGAGCAGTCTTAGACCTGGTACTCTCAAATGGGGATGGAGAAGAATCTCAGATTTAGAAGTGGGTAGCCATCTGGGAACAAGCGACTACCAAACAGTGTGGTTCATTTATAAAACACACAGCCATACAATCAAGCCATACAAAAGCAAGAGTATTGGACTTT
Source organism: Neoceratodus forsteri (assembly GCA_016271365.2). Classification (NCBI taxonomy): domain Eukaryota; kingdom Metazoa; phylum Chordata; order Ceratodontiformes; family Ceratodontidae; genus Neoceratodus; species Neoceratodus forsteri. The sequence continues at coordinate 442,838,257 of CM057459.1, read as the reverse complement.
AGGAGGGCTGACTTTGGGAAAATGTGAGAGTGCCTCAGAAAAGCACTAACAAACAGGCTGGAAGGAGGAGAGGAGGAACAATGGGGAGTAATCAAAACAGCCATCACAGGGGCAACAAGCCTTTGTGTAAAGCAAATCAATAAAGCACAATGAAGGAAAAACGCTATGGTTCTCAAAAGAGGTGGCAGGGAAGGTTAAGGAGAAAAGGATAGTATTCAGGAAATATAAGGAAACACAGAAGGAGCAGGACAGAGAACTTTATCAGTTAAAGCAGAAAGAGGCTGGGAAGGCAGTCAGAATAGCAAAGGCCCAAACCGAGGAAAGGATAGCCAATTCTGTTAAGAAGGGAGATAAGACCTTTTATAGGTACATTAGGGAGTGAAGAAAGACCAAAGGAGGGATACTGAGGCTTAATAAAGCGGAGGGAATGTGGGTAGAGGGTGACAGTGAAAAAGCAAGGATACTGAATGAATATTTCTGCTCAGTATTCACAAAGGAAGAGGAGGGGGAGGTACCTAAACCAAACAAGAGAAACACTCTATGAAAGGCAGGGGGGTGATACCAGTCCATTACAGAAGAAAGGGTTCGAAAGAACTAATAAAATTGAAGGTGAACAAAGCAATGGGGCCTGATGGGTTTCACCCAAGAATTCTAAAAGAACTAAGGGTAGAACTAGTGACACTGCTGACTACTCTCTTTAACAAATCATGGGAGGATGGGGTGGTACTCGAGGACTGGAGGAGGGCAGACGTGATTCCTCTTCACAAAAGTGGGAGCAGGACAGAGGCAGGAAACTACAGACCAGTTAGTTTGACCTCAGTCGTAGGAAAAATGATGGAATCACTTCTGAAGGAAATAATTGTTGAGTACCTAGAGGCCAGTGGGGCACAGGATGCAAGGCAGCATGGAATCATGATGGGAAGGTCATGTCAGATGAATCTAATTGATTTCTTTGACTGGGTGACCAAAGTAGTAGACCAGGGAGGGGCTGTGGACATGGTCTACCTAGATTTTAGCAAGGCATTTGATACAGTCCTACACAAAAGATTAATACACAAGTTAGCCAGCCTTGGAGTGGGTCCCAAGGTGGTAGCCTGGATAAAAAATTGGCTAGACAACAGGACACAAAGGGTAGTAGTAAATGGAGTACACAGTGAAGAAAGGAGGGTTACTAGCTGGGTACAGCAGGGTTCAGTACTGGGACCAGTCCTTTTTAATGTCTTTATAAGTGACATTGCAGAGGAACTGGAAGGAAAAGTATGTCTCTTTGCAGATGACACAAAGATCTGCAACAGGGTTGATACACAAGATGGAGTGGAAAGGATGAGAAGGGATTTGGCAAGGTTGGGGAATGGTCAAATGTATGGCAGCTCAGATTCAATGCAAAGAAGTGCAAGGTAATGCACATGGGAAACAAAAACCCAGGGGAAGCATACACAATGGGGGGTGAGATACTGACAACAGTAAAAATGGAAAGGGACCTGGGGGTAATTATATCAGATGACCTAAAGGTGGGCAAGCAATGTGAGAAGGCAGTAAGGAAGGCTGGGGGGATACTGGGATGCATAGGAAGAGGCATCAATAGTAGAAAACAGGAAGTTGTTATCCCTCTGTACAGACAGTTGGTGAGACCCCATCTGGAGTACTGTGTGCAGTTCTGAAGACCCCATCTCCGCAAAGACATAGACAGAGTGGAGGCTGTCCAGAGGAGACAACCAAAATGGTGCAGAGTCTGCACCAGAAGACATATGAAGAAAGACTGAAGGAGCTTAATATGTATACCCTTGAGGAAAGAAGGGAGAGAGGGGACATGATAGAAACTTTCAAGTACCTCAAGGGAATCAACAAAGTCCAAGAGGGTAGCTTCTTTCAGAAAAAGAGATGTGCAAGAACAAGAGGGCACAATTTGAAGATAGAGAGGGGACAGCTCAGAGGTAATGTGAGAAAGAATTTTTTCGCAGAGAGGGTTGTGGATGCATTGAACAGCCTCCCTGAGGAGGTCGTGGAGTCAAGAACAGTGGAGGAATTCAAGAATGCATGGGACAGACATAAGGCAGTCCTAGTGGGGGGGTAGGAGGAAGTAAGCTGTTGATTAACTAGGATCTGCAGCTTATCTGTTAGGTAGGAAAATGGGCAGACTAGGTGGGCCAAGCGGTCCTTATCTGCTGTCAAATTCTATGTTTCTATGTGTTACTAATCCATGTTATGTTTAAAGGGGACATGGCATTTTTGTAAATATGGAGCGGCTTGTAACAGTACAGTGGTTCCTTCTTGTCTTGTCATGTTGTGATACCACTGTTACGATGTCCAGAGTGATGACTGGACATAGCAATTGGAAACACATAGCAATTAAACATTAAGCAGTGATGGCCCTGTTCATTTTTGCTAGTTCATGTTCAAAGGTGCCGATTGACATGACTAGAAAAGAAGAAGCATGCCTCAGCTACAGGAGGGCACACCCTGTCCTGGAGCACTCTCCCTACGATGAACCAAGGCTCCTATCCTAAAACCTCAGCTACAGTAGGGCACACCCTGCGCTGGAGCACTCTCCCAACAACGAACCAAGGCTCCTATCCTAAAGGTAATTCACCAGTCCTAGCAGCGGCTCATAGCTTTTGCCTTCCTTTGTCTGGTGTTCGAATTTTGGTACTGTTTTTCACCTGGTTCTCTGCCCTGTTCAAACTGCCGAAAATGACTGCATAAACGTACTGGACTTGCACCAGCTGCTGTACTAGTTAAGCCTTTATACTAAATGTGTGCTCACTAGGTGGGGACTTTGAAATTTAATTTAATTGTGTATCTCAGCTACTGGTCAATTACTTGAACATGGTGTAAAAACCTGGATTTTGAATTTTTCTGTGGCTAATACTGAATTACGTGCTGGATTAGCTTGTAGTAACTCAACATCTAATTCTAGAAACAAATTAAGCTGCTGACCCAGCTGTAGAGACCGAGAAAGCTTTAAACTGCTTTTTTCTAATTGGTAAAATCCCGGTGAAACTCCATTTACATCTCGGTCCCTATTTTTAGCTGTTCCTCTTAATACTGCTGGACGGCTGAACAGTGCTAGTAAGGAACCCTGCTGCTAATAGCAAAGAGCTGCTGTAACTTAATTGACATAGCCAGCAGCTTAGGAGGGAGACTGAGCAGCTAGTCTCGCACCGAGTGCTTTTATTTCCCCTCTGAAATCAGTGCAAGAACTGCTCGACTTGCTCTGCACATTCTATGCTAGCAGCTGCTGAAATTTATTTCGCATCGGGAGACTGAAATTAACTGTTAGAACTGCTCTCCTCACTCTACATTCACAAAGTTAGCTTCTGCTCTATAATTCAAATCACAGCACCAGCAGCTGAATTTTACTGCAAGAACTGCTCCAAGCTTGCTGGGTGCTGCTTCCCCACAGTCGCTACGTGACTGCTCCCCACTCACCCCCCCACCACTCCCACCCTTAGCCGGCACCAGTTATATAGCATGAAGGCTTAGCGGAGACCACTCCCAGAGTTAATTTATCTATCTCCTCACTTTACCATTAGCAGATTATATTTCTTGACTGCTAGAGGGCACCTGGTATTTGTTTCCATCTTTCTGGGTCCCTTATCATAACTCTGCTAACAAATAACTTTGAGCCTCCCTCCTACATACCCCACTTTATGACCCAGTCATTTAAAATCAATATGGCCAGAAATCCCTGTACAATATTCCTGCTGGTATCTATTTTTTCTACCCTCATATGGTTCCCTTTATTATATTACCCACCAACCAGGAACCATCATAACACCTACCTTGATGTCTCTAGGCTCTCCATTATGCATATGCCTCCTCCCCGCTTCTTGCCCATTACAAGTTCATCTACCACTTAGCCTACACTCTACATAAATCCTTGCTGCTAAACCCAACACTGTCTACCCCTTTCATCCATCATAAGCTTTGGTACCTGTTACTCCCAGCCCTAATGTTAGCTGGGGATATTGAGCTTAACTCAGGGCCCGTAAGTAACTTATCACACATTGATACAACCTGGAATGACACAAAGGGACTCCGCATAGTACACCTGAATATCAGAAGCCTTCTTCATAACATAGCGGAACTTGAGGCCTGGGTTGCTCAATATCACCCTGATATCCTTTGCCTATCTGAAACATGGCTAAAACCCTCCACCCCCGATCCCCTCTGCTCGCTACCAAATTACAGTCTGAATCAAACAAGACATGCCCTCAACAAAGCGTGGAGGTGGTGTTGCTATTTTCTATAAACCATATTTGTTGCTATCCCACAACGTCCTGCCTACCCTAACTCACTGTGAAACAATCCATGCAACCTTACAGCTAGGGTCCAAGAAATTACACATTGTCTGTGCTTACAACCCGCCTGCTGGTGGTAGCACAGGTCTTGAAGAACTCCTCTCCCAAGTGGACAGCACCATCGGCCGAAATGAAGTCCTTATACTGGGGGACCTCAACCTAAACTGGACTAGTAAATCAAACCAGTCCTCTCATACCATGGTACAAGACCACAACCTTCACCAACTAATCACAGACCCAACCAGGGTCATGGCTCCCCCTCGGACTAGTACTTATCGACTGGGTCCTTATAAATCACCCTGACAGCATAGTCTATGCAGGCACCCTTGCAGATGCACTAAGTGATCACACCCCAATCTACTGCATCTGGCGCTCTACCAGTAAGCCTTCTCCTCCTCCAAAACTCATCACCTTCCACAACTTGGCCAACTTAAACTTAACACAGTTTACACATGATCTCTCTTTGATTGACTGGTCACCCATCTACACCTCTGCTAATGCCCAGTCGGCACTAGACTATTTCCTGGCCCAGTTTGGTCTGCTCCAAGACATCCATGCTTCCTGTGTCACTTGTCGCATTCGTGGAACTCAGACTAAGTGGTTAACCAAAGACCTAGTCACCCAAATAAGGGCCAGGGACAAAATGTGGCGGCATTTCAAAGCCTCTGGGTCTCAGACTGACTATAACAACTACCGATCTCTGAGAAACACATGCAAAAGAAATATTCGATTATCTAAAATCTCTTTCTGCAAAGACCTGCTTACCAAAGCCGCAGGGAACTCTGAGAAGTTTTGGTCAACCATAAAAACCCTCCTTGGAGCTAATCATACAGCCCACTCAAGTGATATGCTGATAAATGGCATACACTGCAATAATCCGATGACTATTTCCAACGCTTTCAATCACCTCTTCTCAGACCTAACCAGCTACCTGGCCTCCTTCCCACATGCGCACACCGCTCCCCCCTCCGGTGATACTAAACCTCTTCAGACCCATCCTCCCTTTAGGTTCCGGAACATTACAAGAGCAGAAGTTCTAAAACTGCTACTCTCCATCCCTGACAGTACCAGCTTGGGGTCTGATGGTCTGGAACCTAGGCTCCTTAAAGCTGCTGCCCCACTCATAGCCTCTCCCCTAACCAAAATCTTTAACCTATCTCTAAGCCATGGTCTAGTTCCTAATATCTGGAAAATAGTTAGAGTCACACCCATTCCTAAAATGAGTGATCCAAAAGAAATCAAGAACTACCATCCCATAGCAATTCTCTCTGTGCCTAGCAAAATCTTGGAAAAACTAGTGGCCACCTAATCCATTGAATATCTTCAGAAGTATAACCTTCTCTCCTGTTCCCAGCATGGCTTCTGCAAAGGCCACAGCACTTCCACCGCCCTTCTTAAACTCACAAACAACATCTATGCTTCCATGGACTTGGGCCTTATGACAGGTGCGGTTTTCATCAATTTAACCAAGGCTTTTGACCTGGTTAACCATTCCCTTCTTCTTTCTAAACTACGCTCCCTAGGCTTCGCCACTGATGTAGTGGCCTGGTTCAATAGCTATCTGACCGACAGAAAGCAGGCAGTAGTTTTCAACTCAGCAATATCAGACCTTTCATCTATACATGTTGGCGTGCCCCGGGGCTCTGTACTTGGTCCCTTGCTTTTCTCAATCTTCATTAATGATATTGCATTGCTTGCACCCACCTGCTCATCTCTGCTCTACGCAGATGACCTAGTTATTTACCATAGTGCAAAAAACATCGCCAACATAAATTACCCTCTTGCTTCAGACTTTGCAAGCATTCAATCTTGGCTAACAGAGAACAAACTTGTTCTCAATACAAGCAAGACATACTCCATGCTCTTTAGCTCACCTGCCAGACTTAGAGTGAACCAACATGCCCTCAAAATCTCATGTGCGGACGGCTCTCCACTGGTCAGCGCCAGATCCTTTAAATATCTGGGCATTACTCTTGATACATCTCTTGATTTTGACCTGCACATTACTACCACCTGTAAATCTGTCAACGCTAAGTTAGGAGGTGCCTACCATACTAGCTATGCCCTCACCCCATCGGCTAGACTAGCTGTGGCACAAGGCTTTCTGCTTCCTGCCCTGGCCTATGGCTCAGCCACTTACCTATCTGCCTCTAAATCCTCCCTCCATAAATGGGACACCACCTATAATAACATCTGCCACTATGCCTCTTCATCCCCATGCTACAAACATCATTGCCAGCTCTATGCTGACCTAAATTGGCCTTGCCCCTCTGCCCATCGACTCCAGTCCTATGGCTCACTGATTGACTGCATTAACAGATCAGGCCTCCCTCTATCCCTTGCCTCTCTACTGCACTCACAACCTCTCAACTATGGGCTCTGATCTGCTGACCAAGCCCCTCTTCACATTCCTAGATGCAAAACCAATATGGGTACATGTGCTTTCTCATACATGGCTACAATGTACTGGAATTCCATACCCCAAACTATTCGTCGAGCTCCAACCCATGCTAGTTTTAAGAAACTTCACCGCGATCATCTGTGTGCTGCTAACCCCTGCACTTGCTTTCATCCACCTTAGACCATCCTTTCTCCCTGCCCTCTGTTTTCCCTAGGTAATCTACTTCTTTGTCACCTCTCCATTTCTCCTAATACCCTCCTACATGTTCCTCTTTCATCCATTACCCTCTTCTTCTGCTTCCCACCACCCTCCCTTTTCCTCTCCTCCTGTCCTTTTACCGCAAATGGCACTTATTGTACTCGTCTGTGTATATTATTTCTCTCACACTGTTTTCTGATCTTGCTTTTACTTGTCCAAAATGTATTTGAATGTATTATACCGAACAATGTTTCTCTACACCCTAAGTTTGAATGTATGTGATCCCCCTCCTAATGGTGTTACATATGTCATGTGCTGCGTCACATGTATGCTCATGTATCTCAAACTGTAGTCATAAGAATTATGAAGGCTGAGCTTTGATTGGTGCAAAATTCCATTGTGATGATATTCATTTTCAAGCTTTAGAGTATGACAACACATACAGCAGCATATTTTTTTTCATCTTTCTGTTAGTGATGTCATCAGTGAAGATATCACTTTTATTTTGCCATTTCTACCCCCCCATTCCTGGGGCCCAATATTTAAATATGCACAAAGCGCAGCACAAAAAGTTGAGCTGCACCTTGTGCTTATCTGGGTGCTCAAAGATGCTATATTTAATGGAATAGCACACCAGCAATATTTGACTGGACATAGGACCATGTCAGCCCAGCGCTAAGCCACTTAGTGCTGCCCCAGCAGGGCTCCTGAAGTACACAGTCAGAATAGATAGCACCGGAGTGCTATTTCCAGTATTGAAAGGGACCCACGCAAATGAGCCTGCTGGACATGCAAAGCACTAAGAGGTCATTTGCATGCCCATTATGGGCAAATTTGCATGGGTAGTGCGGCAGGTTAGTGTGCAGCCCCCCCCCAATTGCCCAGTCATGTACACGGATCCCTGATGCTAGTGGTCCCTTTCCACCAGTCACTGGTCTATTCTCAAAAAAAAAAAAAAAAAAAGGATCCCTGTTGCTAGTGGTACCCCCACCCCCCCATGCGAACACTGGTCTGTTCTTTAATAGACATAGATCCCTGGTGCTAGTGGTACTAGTTGTGGGCGAAGTGGCTAAAATTCACTCTGATAAGTTATTCGCGAAGTAACACAGAATCCATGGGGTAATCCGCAACACGAATCAGAGTACTTTGTGTCATAATGAGAATCGCGAAGTCCATTGAAACCAATGACTTTGCATTATTCCGCCATCCCCAAACCACTTCTCCACCAATTTTAAGATGAAGTACATTGAAATCAATGTACTTTATATCACTTCACCTTGTAATTGAGCTCCAAGGCGAATTCTGCACTGATTCATGGGATTGTAGGTCACACGGGTTCTAGATTGTTCTGCACAGCCTCAGTTCTGGGTAGTGTGTCTGTAGTGGTAGCTGGAGACAGTTTTTTCTCAGAGCTCTGCAATTCAAAACCTCTAAAAGCTGTTAAAAATGCCTTTTTGAGTAATTCTTCTTGCTCAAAATGTAGTACATCGATTGCAGGAAACCCTTCTGTGCTCATATCATCGAGTGTTTATTGTTTGTGTGTGGATTTTGAATGTTAATTTGAAACAGTCAGTCTGTGTACTGTGAAGTGTGCTTTTTGGGGAGGGGCATATCTGTGGTGTAGGTAAATTAAATGGGAGAAAAAGGTAGTCTCTCAATTTTGGTTCTATTTTTCTTGTATAATTGTGTTAGCATACACAGTAATATTTTCAGTAATTCTTGAAATTTTTTGCTGATTGTTGTGGTGCAGCAGTGTATAATTTCAGTTTGTTTAAAACATTTGGTTATATTACTAAAGGTTTTCAATTTGCTACGCATTACTTGTAGTGTGTGTGTGTGTGTGAGTGAGCGTATGTGCGATGCATGCCATTAAATCAGACACCTTTTATTGTGCCACAGAGTAATTGCAGCAGTGTGAACCTGCTATCCACTGCACCTGCATGAATTTTTTGTATTGCTTTGTGGTATCTTTACTGGTAGTGGACTGTTACTGCCATGCACTACTCCCCCCCCCAGATTTAGATGTGTGACTTGTGAGCACTGGTTAGGTGGTGCTGTGTCTTTGCGTCTGCATCTCTTGAGTGCACAGTGCAAATCTTAATCTGTCTGTGCGTTTGCAGTGCATCATTAATTCTGGGAGAATTTGCATTTCTTGTTGTGCTCTCATTTCACTTCGTCAGCACTGGGGAATTTTCTGGACACAAGACAGTAGCATTTTGGTGATGCACATTAATTCTGGTGACTGTGTGTGACCACTGTGCTCAATAACTGAGTGCGCCATTAATTCTGGGAGACTTTGCATTTCTTGTTATGCTCTCATTTCACTTCATCAGCACTGGGAAATTTTCTGGACACAAGACAGTAGCATTTTGGTGATGCACATTAATTCTGGTGACTGTGTGTGACTACTGTGCTCAATAACTGAGTGTGCCATTAATTCTGGGAGACTTTGCATTTCTTGTTACACTCTCATTTCACTTTGTCAGCATTGGGGAATTTTCTGGACACAAGACAGTAGCATTTTGGGGCTGGGCATTAATTCTGGTGATTGTGTATGACCACTGCATGCATGACTGAGTGCGCTATTAATTCTTGGAGACTTTGCATTTCTTTGTTGTGCTCTCATTTCACTTCATCAGCACTGGGGAGTTTTCTGGACACAAGACAGTAGCATTTTGGGGATGCACATTAATTCTGGTGACTGTGTGTGTGGGGCTGCCAGTATTGTTGTCACTTCACCTTACTCCGCGTTAAAGCAGAAAGACAACGCAAAGTAATAATTACAAGGCAAAGTGAGCCTTTCATCTTGACCACTCCACATAGCAGAGTGACAAAGTGAAGTACCCAGCTCACAGGCACTTCACCAATGAAATTTAAATTTGCTGCATCTCTAGTGGTAATCCCCCTCTCCAATTGCCATTCCGGTATCATGTATAGTATCCCTGGTACTAGTGGTAACCCCTCTCCCTCCGATCCCAGCCCTGGCAGCATGTATAGTATCCCTGTTGCTAAATGATAACACTCCTCCCTCTGATCCCAGCCCTGGCTTCACTAATATTATCCCTGGTGCTAGTGGTGCCCTCCACCCTCAATCCCAGCCCCATTATACACTGTTATATCCCTGGTGCTAGTGGTGGCCTCCCTCCCAAATGCCAGCCCCAATGTATAAACAACCCCTCCCTAACATCCAGTGGTCCCCCCATGGAACCTGGCACCCCCCAACTCATCATATCCATAGTGATGGTGCTGTGGGCGCATATGGCAACCAGCACCAGCCTTCCTCACACCTCCTCAGTGAGCTGCCATATACACAGTCTGGGAGTGTGCCTCTTATTTATAGGAGAGGGTGACGTGCCCTGTCCTATAAATAAGAGGTGCGTTCCCTGGTTGTACATACAGCAGCCAGCCGAGGAGGTGTGAGGAGGGCTTTTCCAGTTGCCGCATGTACTCGCAACACTATCACTGTGGATACCATAAGTGGGGGGGGCGCCAGGTGCTGCAAAGGGGACTACTGGATGACAGGGAGGGCTTGTTTATATAGTTATGCTGACAATCAGGGGAAGGGCACCGTTACCACCAAGATTATAAGAGTGTGTGATGGGGCTGGGATGGGAAGGAGGAGGACACCACTAGCACCAGGGATAATATTGGTGAAGCCAGGGCTGGGATCGGAGGGAGCGGGGTTACCAGTAGCACCAGGGATACTATATGTGATGCTGGGGCTTGAATTGGAGGAGAGGGGCTGCCACTAGCACGTGGGATACTATACATGATGCCGGGTCTGGGATTGGAGGGGGGGGGTTACCACCAGTGCCAGGGAGTCATTTATTTTAAAGAAAGGACCAGTGGTCATCGGGGTACTACTAGCACCAGGGATCTGTTTATGTTAAAGAATGGGCTGGCAATCGGCAGGGGGCATTACCACCAGCACCAGGGATCCATTCATTTTAAAGAACGGGTTTGTGATTGGTGGGGGGCATGTGCCAGAGACCACAGGGGGCATGTGTACTGCCCCTGCAGCCAACCAGCTAAGTGGCTGCATTACCTCTGGCAGCTGCTAGGGTTGCCCAGAGTTAAGTCAGGGTTTTGTTCTGTGGTATTTGCGCTGCATAAAAGGACCAGGCGAAACCCCTTTGTGCAGTGCAAAACCGATGAATATGAGGTTGCATGCATATTCATGGCCACACCCCTTCCCTTGCCTGCATGCATACATTATGTTTTGCATAGGTGCTAACCCTCTTTGCCTGCACTAAAGCCTCTTTTGAATATGGGGCTCCAGCACAAACCCCAGTTTGCATGGGTAAAAACCCATTAGCACCCACGCAAACCTTTGAATATTGGGCCCCTGTTGTGTAAACCTTTTTATTCAACTTTAGGTCATCCTTGTGCTCCTGTCTCTTAAGATGTCATATATTTATTGTTTCGAGTTTGCTTTGGAATTTGTCCATGTTCCACTTGAAATAATTTACAGTGAGCATCAGTAAATATGGCTGCCCCAAGATTTTTAACCATATTATCACCTGTATTGGGAACACCCATAGTTAAAAATTGATTTTCTTCTAACTAAGATGAACAAGCTTGCAAATGAAATTGCTCCCTGATCTTATTCAATTCAATTTTCAGTTCAGTTTTATTCAGGATAAAAAAACATTGAGCAGAGCTCGTTTACAATAGTATCCTGTTAAAGCAAACTTCTGATGTCAAGTGAACATATTACAGACATAAACAGTGCTAGATACAGTGGACAGCTTACAAGGCATTATGTATTTAAATAAGCATAACAGACTTTCAAGTGCAAGGTAAGACCAAGTGCACTGGGTATAGGAATGAAATCTTACGGTTGTTGCTACCTATGTTATGTCCCTGGAATGATGGCATTAAGGTTTACATTCGGAGGAGACTTTAAAGAAACATTTCATGACTGTGGGCAGGACAGTAGTGTGGTGGGTAGGTAACTGGCTGGGTGGCAGGACACAGAGGGTGGTGGTAAATGGCTGTCACTCCACAGAGGGAAGAGTGACCAGTGGGGTACCACAGGGATCAGTGCTGGGACCAGTACTATTCTACATCTTCATTAGTGACATGGCGCAGGACCTAGAAGGCAGAATTTCACTGTTCGCTGATGACACAAAGCTCTGTAACCAGTAGACACACCAGGGGTGTAGACAGAATGAGGCGCGACCTGCAGAAACTTGAAGAATGGTCAGGTGTTTGGCAGTTGAAATTCAATGCAAAGAAGTGCAAGATAATGCATATGGGGCACAAAACCCTGGCACAATATATCAGTTGGGGTGAGGATATAGCATGCACCAAGCAGGAAAAGAGATCTTGGGTAATCATCTCTGATGACCTCAAGGTAGGAAACAGTGTGACAAGGCAGCAGGTAAAGCAAATAGGATGCTGGGATGTATAGGCAGGGGCATTACCAGCAGGAAAAGGGAGGTCATAATTCCGCTATACAAGACACTAGTGAGGCCCCACCTGGAGTACAGTGTACAGTTCTGGAGACCATACCTACGTAAGGACATAGACAGGGTAGAGAAGGTTCAGAGGAGGGCAACAAAGATGGTGCATGGATTGCATCACAAGTCCTATGAAGACAGGTTGAAGGAACTGAACATGTACTCCCTGGAGGAGAGGAGGGAGAGAGGGGATATGATGAGACATACAAGTATCTTGCAGGGAGGAACAGGGTGCAGGAAAACACTATTTTTAAGTGAAAAAGATGTTCCAGGACTAGAGGGCATGGGATGAAGTTGGAGGGAGGACGATTCAGAGGAAACATGAGAAAGAATTTCTTCACAGAATGGGTGGTGGACAAGTGGAACACCCTGCCAGAGGAAGTGGTGGGGGCTGAAACAATCACAGGATTTAAGAATGCATGGTATAGACATAAAGGAATTCTGGAGGTCAGGGGTAAGGTGCAACAGACTTCTAGGAAAACAAACTGAACTTACAAGCTCAAATGGGCAGACTGGGTGGGCCATAGGCCCTTATCTGCTGACACTGTCTATGTATCTATGTATGTATCTATGTATGACTTTTGACCTAGAGGGCAAGAGTCAGTTTACCAGGCATAGGAATTCTGCAGGGCTGGCCTTAAGGATTGACAAACTGGGCAGTTGACTAGGGCACCCAACAATTGGAGGTACTGAAAATACACTGAAGCTAAAAAAAAAAACCTGAAGGTCGATTAAAATTTTTTTTTAGGGGTGCTATTTTTAAGTTCACCTAGGAACACAACATACCCTAAGGCAAGTTCTAGGAGTCTATCAGGGAGTTCTATTCAGTTCAGCATCAGTGACTGAAGGTGAGGGACCCACGAGTCGTACGTATGTGCAGGACCATCAGCTCAAATGATCCAGTGGAGTGCAAGGATCTAGTACAGGACTTGTACCTTTGACACACTTCAGGGAGAACAAGATGAAGGGTAGTCCCCTCCCATCACCCAGGGACAGCCTGTTTAATGCGCTGTACAGCTTACAATGGTGAGTGTGGGCCTTAGGAACAGCAGAGTTACTTTGGACTATGACATTTAAACACTCAGTTGGAGACATAAAACAAAACAGATTTAGAAGTAAAACAGGGATCAACTTTGTGGGTTGAAAAGGAGTGCAGAATGCAGCATATGATTAAAACAAAGAAAGAAACAAACAAACTGCTGCTTTAGAATTTCCACCTCCCTTTATTTGCTATTGACTCTTCTGTTCATAACTTTAGCAATCAATCAAATCAGTACAACCAAAAACAGCCAGGTACCTTCAGCACTGATTTGTTGCTACCTGTAACTTGAACATCTTGTTATGGTTTTAAAAGAATTTTAATAGCAGTTTTACACTACTCATGTGATGCTGCTTGGCATACACAGGGGGGCATAGGATGTTTTTTATGGCCAGCAACATTATATAGCTATTCACTGTTCCTGTTTATATGTATTTTTTGGCTACTATAAATGATTCCTGTCACTGAATAAGAGATAATATTATCTGGCCTGCATACATATATAAGGATCTGCTACTTAGCTCTGCAAGGGACCCTAGAAAATTCTGGGCACACATAAAATCTTTCATTGGTGTCACTCAAACAAAAGCCACTGGTGACATGATACTGAATGGGGTTCACTGCAATGACTCGAATACCATAGCTGACTCTTTCAATCACATGTTCATGGACCTATCTCAGTACACCTTTTCCTTCGTGGCACCTCCAGCAAATGCACAGTCTTCCTCCACACTTGCTTCATCTGTCCTTGACTCTTCTAGGAGGTGCTTCACCGCACCCTCATTTCTTTTCAAGAAAGTCCTGAGGTCTGATGTCCTAAAGTTACTTCTGACCATCTCTGACACTACTAGCTCCGTCTCCGATACCCTTGAACCGACTTCTGAAACTAGCTGCACCTTTCATCACCTCCCCTCTTGCAAAAATATTTATGCTGTTTCTCGCTTCCAGCGTGGTGCTGAACCCATGGAAAATCACCTGTGTCACACCAGTCTATAACAAGCATTTGTCAATGCTGAATGTTGCTTGCTTGTATGTGCTGTTTAGGTATTTGGAAGTGACAGTTTCATGCCTTCCTCCCAAGACATCCACTGTGTCTTTCTGTTCAGTATTCACAGAAGAGTGGGAGGGGCAAGGCCCACAGCAGTACAGCAGTTGCCAAGGGGGTGAAGAGGTGGACAATAGTCCATTCAAAGGCAAAAGAGTCCTGCAGGAGCTCACTAAATTGAAGGTAGACAAAGCGATGGAACCAGATGGCATACGCCCAAGGATATTAACAGAACTGCGAAGGGAGATAGCAGTACCTCTGGCAGCCATGTTCACTGAGTTATTCAACATGAGTGAATTGGAGGAGGGCACATGTTGTCCCTCTACACAAGTCCGCAGCAGGGAGGAGGCAGGGAACAATAGGCCATTCAACCTCACCCCAGAGTGGGGAAGATCATGGAGACATTGCATAAAGAAAGGATAGTGGGCATCTAGATGCCATTGGAACCAGAACCATAGACAACATGGATTCACAGCGGGGACATCATGTCAGATAAATCTGGTTGATTTATTTGACTGGGTGACAAAGGAAGTGAATCAGGGTGGGGCAGTGGACAACGCTTACCTTGATTTCAGCAAGCCTTTGACACCATCCCAATAGGAGGCTGATAAACTAGCTGGGTAGGCTGAACATGGGGAAAGGGTGGTAAACTGGGTTAGAAACTGGCTAACAGACAGGAGGCAGAGAGTGGTGGTAAATGGTATGCAGTCTAGGGAGAGGGCGACCAGTGGGGTGCTGCAGGATCGGGTCCTGGGGCCAGTTCTGTTCAATGTCTTCATTAGTAATATTGCAGAACATCTGAAGTGAATTTTTTCACCAAATTTTCAACATAGCCATTTTAAGACCTCTGCTCATGAACAGTGTCACTGTGCTTTTCTTAATTTGTCCCGTACATTGATTTCGCACACTGACTGCGCCATTGTGCGCTACATGGGCGTAAACACATTTTGGGTGAGATGTGAAAAATGACAGCTATACTACTCATAAGAAGGTGTGATAAAATGGCAATGTTGAAAATCTGGAGTGAAAATATTGAAAATTCGCAAACTTACGAGCGTGCGTAGGAACTGTATAACGCACGCTCGAAAAACAGACATTTTTTGGAATTTTTTCACCAAATTTTCAACATAGTCATTTGAAGACCTTTGCTCATGAACAGTGTCACTGTGATTTTCTTAATTTATCCCATACATTGATTTCGCACACTGACTGCGCCATTGTGCGCTACATGGGTAGAAACACGTTTTGGGTGAGATGTGAAAAATAGCAGCTGTACTACTCATAAGAAGGTGTGATAAAATAGCAATGTTGGAAATCTGGAGTGAAAATATTGAAAATTTGCGACCTTACGGTGACGTGAGAAACTGCATAGCAGCGCTAAGTCAAAACAGTCATTTTAGAATTTTTTCACCAAATTTTCAACATAGCCATTTTAAGACCTCTTCTCATGAACAGTGTCACTGTGATTTTCTTAATTTGTCCCATACATTGATTTCACACACCGACTGCACCATTGTGCGCTACATGGGCAGAAACACATTTTGGGTGAGATGTGAAAAATGACAGCTGTACTGCTCATAAGAAGGTGTGGTAAAATGGCAATGTTGAAAATCTGGAGTGAAAATATTGAAATTTCGTGAACTTATGAGCCTGCGTAGGAACTGCCAATGCGCTCGTGAAACGGTCATTGTTTTGGAATTTTGGCACCAGTTTTCAACATGGGGTTTTAGGACCTTCTCATGAATGATGTCACTGTCATGGCATTATTCAGGCCTGAAGGGGTGATTTTCTTGCAGTGACTGCGAAATCACCCTTCGGACCCGAACTCTATGTCATGACAGTGACATCATTCATGAGAAGAGTCTCCAAAACCGATGTTGAAAATGTGGTGCAAAATTCATAAAATGCCTGAGATATGCAACAAAGTTGAAACCCCGATCTAGCCCATTATACAGCTTACCGGCATTTCCTCAGTTCGCAGTTGGCTTTGAAGAGTGCAGACGTGTTCCCGGTCTACCAAAGATCGTCGCGCGGAGTCCGGAGGTAAGTATGGGGTGAGGGGGTGTGGGAGGCTGTGCGCAGTGGGTGGGTGCAGGTTGTGGGAGGGGGTTGGGAGACGCGCCCGTGGGACCATTTTGTTTTACAGGTATTTTTTTTAAAATGACTACGTGGGACGTTTGCACACACTGGGGTGGGCTCCCAGCATGGCACAAGGACGTTGGGGGCCTTTAGCCGACAGGGATTGGGCACCCGTCGGCCATGGCATTTGTTGCCACACTGGGTGGGCTCCCAGCGTGGGCACAAGGACGGGGGTGTTCAGCCGACGGGTTGGGCACCCCGGGCCAGTGATCACTTGCCACGCTGGGTGGGCTCCCAGCGTGACACTTACTACTGGGGGCACGCAACTGGGTGCATGCAACTCAGCCGATGGGGATTGGGCACCCGTCGGCTATAAAGTACGTATGTGGGAGTGGGGCATGCACGCCGTGGGTGTCTGTGGGGGTGGGGGAGCTGCGCGTGAGCAGCCGATATCTTATCGGTGCTCACTGAAGCGTAGCTCCCCCATTTCAACTGTATGCCACTGCATTTTGGAGCATGTCATAGACAGCTCCAGAATGCATTGGCTTACAGGGGCCGCGCCTGCCAGCACACTGACTGAATTGGAAGAGGAGGTGACACACCTCCGAAATCTCCGATGATGGCACTATGTTTCTTGCACATGCGTGCAAGCAACATAAAAAAGGGGACCCTGCTGAGATTACCAACTACAGACCCATAGCCATCCTTTCAGTCTTAAGCAAAATTCTTGAGAAACTAGTCACAAACCAAACTACAGACTACCTTGCCAAATACAACCTTCTCTCTGGCACACAGCACAGCTTTAGAAAGGGTCATAGCACATTAACTGCGCTCATCAAATTTATAGCTGATGTGCTCTCTGATATGGATGCTGGTTTACTAACGGGAGTAGTGTTTACTGACCTCACTAAAGCCTTTGATCTTGTTGATCACCCCCTACTTCTCTCTACTCTCAGAAATCTGAATTTTTCTGCCCCTGTAGTAGAATGGTTCAGTAGCTACTTGTCTGACAGATCCCAAGTTGTGAAAATCAACTCCTCTCTATCCGCCAAAACTGTCATAAACACAGGGGTCCCTCAAGTCTCTATCCTTGGCCCCCTTCTTTTCTCACTATTTATTAATAATATAGCTGACGGTCTTTGCTCCTGCTCATCCATCCTGTATGCGGATGATCTCGTCCTTTATTACAGCTCAGACAGTGTCTCCAACATAAATGCTTCCCTCACTTCTGACTATAATAACATACAATCCTGGCTAACTGCCCATAAACATCTACTAAATGTAAAGAAAACACAAGCCATGTTATTTGGCTCAGTCCCTAAGCTCAGGGCTTGTCAAACATCCCTGCTAGTTCCTGATTTGTGTGGGGCACAAATTGAGAATGTTTCAGCCTTTAAATACTTAGGAGTTCTCCTGGATCAATCACTTGATTTCAATCATCATATTCAGTCCATCAGTAAATCAGTGAATGTTAAACTAGGGGTAGCCTATAAAATCAGCTATAAGCTAACCCCCTCAGCCAAGCTGGCTATTGCCAAGGGTATCCTTCTCCCTGCCTTCACTTATGGTGTTCCAGTTTTTGCTTCTGCATCTAAAACTACCCTCCACAAATGGTACGTAGCCTATAACAATATATGCAGATATGCCTCCTCGTCACCATGGGTCAAGCACCACTGTAATCTTTATAGTGACTTGGGCTGGCTCTCCCCTTCTGCATGCCAACAATACTATCTTGGCTCTCTTGTAAACTTAATAATTAGAAATAAAACACTGCTCTCACTGGTGGCATTGCTTACACCCCAGTCCTCCTCCCATGGGCTCCGCTCAGCTGGTAAGGAGCTACTTACCGTGTCCAGATGCCAGACATCTGTAGGCTCCAGAACTTTCAACAGTGTGGCCCCTGGGCTCTGGAACTCCTTTCCATTAGCTCTTCGACAGACCCCATCCCACATTAGTTTTTAAAAGTGGTCTGCGATGGTACCTATCTTTAATAGATCAATGTGCTTGTTTTGACCCCACCTAGCTCTGCTTTGCCTACACTAACTTTTCTATGTTAAAATTAAAGCACCTTCTGGACCCTACCAAATTTCCCCTTTGATACATAGATACATAGATACATAGACAGTGTCGGCAGATAAGGGCCTATGGCCCACCTAGTCTGCCCATTTGAGCTTGTAAGTTCAGTTTGTTTTCCTAGAAGTCTATTTCCCCTTACCCCTGACCTCTAGAATTCCTTTATGTCTATCCCATGCATTCTTAAATCCCATGATTGTTTCAGCCCCACCACTTCCTCTGGAGTGTTCCACTTGTCCACCACCCGTTCTTGAAGAAATTCTTCTCATGTTTCCTCTGAATCGTCCTCCCTCCAACTTCATCCCATGCCTCTAGTCCTGAAACATCTTTTTCGCTTAAAAATAGTGTTTTCCTGCACCCTGTTCCTCCCTGTAAGATACTTGTATGTCTCTATCATATCCCTCATATCCCCTTTATTTGCCACTTGTACTTTCTCTCGTTCCCTACTCTTTATTCCCTTCCTTTCAATATCCCACCTCTACCTACTGGATACTTCTGCACCTACTCTACCTCCCTGAGTTGCACACTTCTTCTCTCTGTCTCAGCTATTGGGTCCAAGTTGGGCAGCCCTCTCTCTCTTAGTCTTTCCTTTTCTCTACACTGCTATAACCTATTCTCTCTGTACCAGTTGCCATGGTTTGTACTATTATTTTGCTTGCTTACTTGGATGTAGGTAACCCCTTTGGAGCGTGTAATATCTTACTCTGCCATATGCTGCTTTGATTGTAAATTTCCACCAAGTTTTGTACTCAGACTGTTTGGTTTCATTGCTACCTGCTGCTCACCCATTATGGGCTGTACATTGTTCTAATCGTTCACATTTGTTATTTTCTCTTTATGTATTATTTTCCACTATTAGCTATATCTGCTATTATGTAATGTTTTGCACTGATGTAATGTATTTGTCTAACTATCTGTTGTACTCTCCCAGGTCATGCCTGAAAATAGTCATTCTATGGCTACTGCACTTACCCGGTTAACAAAAACTACATAAATAAATAAATAAACAATAGTAGTTCTTGAAAACAACATAGGCCATGACCTTCTGACCTCACTCCACCCTTCGAGTGCAGGGTGATCTGCAACAAACATTGATACAGATTGACCAAAGAATGATTAATATATGCCACATAAGCTGTCTTGTCATCACAGTTTGATATCTGAGCTTAGATACTTTTTTTATTTCACGATTGAGCTTTTAAGTACTTTTTTGGACTATAGCCCTGGGAGAGGGGTTAACTGCTGCAGCATGTGAGCCTTCTGTGCCGGGCAGCTGCCACTTCTAGATACCACCCCATTTACCTGACTCAGGAAGGAGCCACAGTAACCTTGCCTTGGTCCCTGCAGCACCAGAACAGGCGGATGCTCCATTGTGACATCACCTTTGATGTCATTGTACCCTTCCACAAGCAGTACTTAAACTCCGCATGGCAGCTACTCTGTCAGAACTCAGAGACTGTGGGAACATCCTGGAGGGCTTTGCAACTTCCCAATTATCAGTCTGTGAGTTGATATACAGCTCACTCCTGAACACTTCCATCTTTAACTGTTCTATATCATTCACGCACTTAGTTACTGATTACAGTTGATAAAGTCTTATCAGGTGCATACTGAGCAGTGAAGTTAATTAGGGATGGGGCCTCTTTGGCACAGCAAAGTCACTCAACATCAAAGGCAGCATGTCCTTTCTCTCACATTCATGCATGTTATATAGTAAAATCTGTCCCTATGCATGTAGTAGAGACCAACGTCAGAGGAGTTACTTAGGATGCATCAGAAAACCCTCCAGTTTTCTAGAGAAGGAACAAGCTGAGAACTGTCTATTATAACATCTTTTGAGCACTATTTGACTGTGGTCGCTGAAAATATTTTAAATCTTTTGCGTTGTTACAGTCAGGATGAAGGTTCCTTTTGCAAAATTGAATAAACACATACAGTATTTACGGTACCTGGTGCATTTAGACATACAAGTATGAGTCATATGCATGCTATAGTATAGTTTTCCACTTTGAGGAATAGGGTGGCTCAAAATATTTATGGTGCCCCACATAAAAACATAAAGAAGCCAGGGGTCTGGGGGCCAACAGGCTACCAGAATCTGTAGGTTTTTAGCTATTCTGTGGTGCATTTGGGGTGTTTGTAATACATTTTTGTGATAAGTATAATTCTCTAGTCATAATAAAACCAAATATCTGAAACATCTTTAACTTAAGCCCAGGTACATCCTCCTTCATCCATCCCATGCCAATAAGACCCTAGTATCCCCTCACTGCTTCCCACCCAATTTCAAAAAGCCACTAGCATCCATTGGTACCACCTCCCTCACCCCATCCATACAGATAGGTCCTTGGTACCTTGTTGCCCCTCCCTCCACACCTCCCATGCTGAGACAGTCCCTGACATCCAGTAGTATACCTTTCCTCAGTTCATCCCTTGCCAGTAGATCCCTGACATACAGGGGGACCAACTCCTTTCCCCATCTCATGCCAATAAATCCCTGGGATTCAGGGACATCCTCTCCCTCCTTCCATTCTATGTCAGTTAGCCCCTGTAAACTAGTGGCACCCTGCCTCTTGCTACATCTCATGCCAATATATCCTTGGCATTTGGTGGCACCACCTTCCTCACTCCATTCTGTGCCAGTAAGTCCCTGGCATGCAGGGGTACCCCATTCCATGCCAATATGTTCCTGACATCCAGTGGTACCTCCCTTCCTCACCTCATCCTGTGCCAGTAAGTTTTGGTAATGTAGTGACGCGCCATCTGTCATACCATCCTATGTCAATAAGCCAGTGGCACCTCTTTCTCTCACCCCATCCCAGGTCAATAAGTCCCTGGCATCCAGTTGTACCCTTTTTTCATTCCATTCCATTCCATGCCAATATGTTTTTGGTGTTCAGCTCTGCTCCATCCCCTGCACATAAATCTAGTTGGCACATTAATCTGGTATCTAGTTGATCTTCACTGCATCCCACACCAAAAGTCAGTGGTAGCCAGTGGCAGCCACCCCATCACAACCATAACCAATACAACTCTCCTCCCACTCCCTCAGCTGTCTGCTGCATGAACCCTTTGTTACAGGAAATGATCTATGAAACACAAGCTCATTGCATGTATTTCATAAATCTCTGTGATAATGGGTTCAGAATGTTGCCTGCCACTGCTTGTTCAGGAGAGAACTATTGAGTAGCAACCAGTCATAATGGTGTGCTTCTGTAACCTGAGGCAGAGTGTCATTGACCTGTGTTGCCAACTCACCGTGTCTTCCTGCATCAGCAGGCAACCTCATTGTCAGTGGCATGCCACCACCCACACTGCTGTCACTAGGGCTGCCAGTACCACTCATTCCAGTTGTTTCAGAACTGTCTGACCCCCCAACCCCCACATCCTCTGAACAGAACAGGTCTATTTCCCTCATGACTCTCTCAAGTTCACTACACAGCTACTGCTGGTACTCACTCACTTTGTGACTCTGCATGGACATGCAGAGTGCCTCACATTTAAAACTTGGGTCTAATATGGTTGTGAACATTTAGCCAGTATTGTCATGTGCTGTGGCAAACCATGATCTTAACTCCCTAGTAAACCCTTCGGTGAGTTCTTTGACAGGTTCTGGAAACAAGTCCATAGTGCTGTGCAGTGCTGCTGGAAACTCCATGGTTGACATAAGAAAATGGGCAGCTAGAATGACCTGACTCAGTGAAGCTGTACTGGATCTTAGGTCAAAGGTGCATTTCTCAAAGGGAGACAGAACCTGAACCATGCCCTCAATGATGCTCCAATCCTGCTATAGCAGTACATGACCAATTTCCTGCTTGATGGATAACTCTTGTCTAACACGCTTCTGTTCTAACAAACATTGCAGCATATAAAATGTGCTGTTCCATTGTGTACTGACATCTCGGATTAACCAATGGTTTGGTAAACCAAGCTAGTCCTGAACAGTTTGCAGCTCTCTGGTTACCTTAGCAGAACAATAGAAATGGCTACAGCTGTTTCTTGAAGTATCAACAATATGATAAACACTCATACTGCTCTCGAAAGCACCAGTGATCACAAGGTTCAATGTATGATTAAAGCAGTGGATTCCCTGGAAGTGGCCATCACAAATCGCTTTTAGAAAATGAGCAAGACAAAGGCTCAATTCTGATTGACTGACGGACTGTGGCACCTATGTTGCTATTTTTTAGCAATGCCCAGTTGAAAACAAGTTCTAATTTGGGGCACCCTATTACTCAGAGGATCCTTGGGCACCCTGAATTTTGAAATTCTCTAGCCGCCATTTTTTTTCTCCTCGATTGGTGAGAGGCCAGTCCCCCCACCACTCTGTACATAAATGCCAATAACTGACAGCCTGACATGCCTCCTGAGCTGCCTCTGTGCCTCCTTGCTAAAAGAAAAAAAAGCATTGTATTTTAAAGACTTACTTTTTGTTTTATGGTGCCAGCTCACTCAATCTACCTCAAAGTAAAGCTTGCAACCTTACTTCCGGGTCCTGTTCATATTTCATCTTTATTGCCAGCACTGCACTACAGTTAATGTAGATTGTACACCCCCCCCGGCAACAACAAAAAAAATTAGCATTGTTATTTTAAAGCTTAGTTTCATTTAATGGTGCTGGCTCACTCAACTTCCCTCAAACTAATGCTCCTGATCTTCCTTCTGGGTCTCGTAAGGTCACATCCCTGTCTGCCATACTTCCAGCTGAAAATAAGTCATGCAGTATGGGCAGACAAGTAAATAAACTTGTTTTTCTGTTTTTAGATTTAGTGCAAAAATGATATGAACACATAGCTTGTGGCGCACTTTACAAAAAACGTGTTCCCTTGTTCTGCAGGTGGAGGAGGTAGTTGCTGTTGGGGGGGGGGGCAACAGTAAATGGAACAGTACCGAAACAGAGGGACTACTTTACAAAAAATTGAGTTTTTTTTCTACACTTTGTATGACTTTTCATATGAATTTCCTCTGTCATTTTATTACTTACTTAAAATTTACACACATGCCCATTTTCTAAGTGCAATAATACCCTCCAGTGTGGGCGTTATGGGAACTGACAGACCTTCCAGGGGCTATAAGGCCCTCCACCTGTGGTACTGGGCCTCATTATGCCCCCTGGGTGGTCCGTTATATCTCAATAACACCCACCCTGGTGGGTATAATTGCTTACTTATCATGTTCTTCCCATTATCTGTAATAAAGAACCCCACATGCAAATCTGTTGTACTACTCTTATTTATTTATTGAAAGGTTTCACCAGGAAGGGCACAGTGAACAAGTTGCTCATCTCACAATGTGTCCTAGGGGAAGTGTTGCTGGGAAAAATACAATTAACGAAGATACAACATAAACCATTTTACGTCATTTGATGACCATAAGGTCTTAACAGTAGTGACAAGATCAGAGAAGTAGCTGGAGAATTTAAGGCGGCGAGTAATCCAGGAGTCAAGCATTTCTTGTAAAGATATAAGAATGTGAACAGCTGTGTTTGCTTGGAAGGACTGCAATAATAAGGAGGGCAGACATCCAGTTGGATTGGATATTGCTATAACCGAGGCCAGAGGAAGAGGAGGAGGAGGAGTCAACAGCAGGATCTATGCCTCCATGTGCTATTAGTGAAGATGAACACCAGTGTGCTGTGAGTGACAGATACACATGTAGTGAGTTTCTACTGGTCTATACATCAGATGTGCAGTGGAAAACTCTGCCCACAGCCTAGTCTAACAATTTCTTCACTTGACTGTGGCATGCCTCATACATATTTGACATGATTGTACAAGGAAAAGTTGTGCTTGATGGGATGTGGTATTGAGGTTGATAATAATGTAGAAGTCTATGGAATCCAGTGTCTTCAACAATAGAATGAGGTTGTAAATCCAGTGCAGTCATCTTATCTATGAGCTGCTTGATCTGAACAGCCGTGGGGTGAGTTGGCAAGAATTTTGTGTGGGCCTGAAATGCTTCCTTTATAGTGAGAGTAGGCTTTAGAAATGGCATAGCCTTGCTCCTGGGACTGGCTCCAGAGTGGGGAAATGCAGGTGATTTATGCTGTGGGAAGGGGGAGCACCACAAATGGCACATCTGCTGTCTCACCATCTGAACTGGTCTGTGAGGGACTTGGTGTTGTGCTTGGTCAGAGTACTTGGGTAAAGACTGGAAACAAGATTTTGCTGATGTTCGGTCACTTGTTGGCTGCCTCTACCACCATCATCACCAGCAGCACCAGCAAAAGAGTCAAGAACTGGTTTTGCTGTTTGAAATGCAGCATGCAGTGGCATGAGGAGACAACACCAGAAGGGGCTTTATTGAAGTTATATAAGAAGGTGGTTCCAAAGACATGTGCTCATTTATCAACATTTTTACCACAGCTGAGACTCTGGCCAAAGTGTGAACACACAGCTCTCATTTTAGCATCCTCTTGCTGAGAAAAAATATATCCAGCTATCACTGGAGTTTGGACTTCTACCTGACCTCAACCCTCTTGTATGCTGCTTGCACCTCTGACCACCAGATTCAGTTTGGAATGGTGTAGAAGATTGTTGTGAACTGATACCAGATGCAGTATCAGAACCACTGGGATGAGCAAAAGTTAGGATGGGCTGCTTAGTTTTTTAGCAGGAGGTTGACGTGAAGGATGAGAAGGAACATTGGCAGATGTTTTGTGCCTGCCTTCAGCAGCTTATATATATAT
This sequence comes from Neoceratodus forsteri, assembly GCA_016271365.2. Lineage (NCBI taxonomy): Eukaryota > Metazoa > Chordata > Ceratodontiformes > Ceratodontidae > Neoceratodus > Neoceratodus forsteri. The sequence continues at coordinate 442,812,971 of CM057459.1, read as the reverse complement.
ATATATATATATATATATATATATATATATATCTCTTGACCTGAGTGCTTCCTTGTGGAATTATGTGAGTACTCAATTTTAGCATCTTCAGACTAACTCAAGTCATTGCCCTGAGAGGGTGTGTCATGAAACAACATCTTTAAGCCATTTTAAATCTTCTGGGGTAGAGGCATATTCTGACTGAGTGGACATTGCCTCACTGTCCTCATCATGCTTGGAAGAACTGCTTAGATTTAACAACCAAGGCTGTGGCTGAATACATCTATCCTGAACTGTGGTTATGGTGGTACTAGTGGATTTGGTGGTGGTGGTGGTAATGATGTCAGGTGATGGTGGTAGTAACAGTACTGTAGGTAGTGCTGATGGTGGCACTACCAGGAGGTGGTGATGGTGGCTGAGACTTGCACTGGAACAGCGGCTGAGACTTACACTGGAACAGAGGCTGAGACTTGCACTGGCAAAGAGGCTGAGACTTGCACTGGAACAGAGGCTGAGTCTTGCACTGGAACAGAGGCTGAGACTTATACTGAAACAGTAGCAGTGGTACTTGCAGTGCTAGAAGAAGGTTTGGTTGGAGTGAAGGGGAGAGCAGGATGGTGAATACATGTCAAATGTCGACCCCTGTCTGAATCACTTATGAAGGAGCTGGCACACAGATGTTTTTTGACTACTTGATTGCTTTTGTGACATTTTCACTTATCAGATAAATTGCAAACAAAAGGTATTGTGTTTCTGATGCTATAATTACTTTCTAATCAATCATGTATGCAAAAAATGTATTTTCCGGAAACCAGGAATAGAAAGAATTAATGTGTTTTGCTTATCCAGCTGTGGCAGTCAACAAATGTAACTGATGGCTCAGGCAACTTCTGTAGCATCCAGACTCTGGAGACAAAAATACTTCAGCAGTTTTTTAATACTGTAGTTTGCCTATAGCATTTTACTGTTCTAACAACAGTCAGAAACTAAAATTCTAATACTGGGATGCAAGGGTGCTCCCTGGCCCCTGACAATCCTTTGGCACAGATAAAGTCTAGGGTGTCCGGAGACAAGAAGACTTACATCATTTATTTTCTATTGTTCTTTGTAACATTTTACTGTTTTAACAACAGTCAGAAACTCAGACAGCTAATACTGGGTTGCAAAGGTGCTCCCCAGCCCCTGCCTACCCTAGGGTACAGATAAAGTTTGTGGTGCCCGGAGACAGAAAGCTTTCAATAATTTAGTTTAGAATGTTGTTTGTAACTTTTTACTCAACAGTCAGACAGCTAATACTGGGCAGCAAGGGTGCCCCCTGGCCCCTGCCAACTCTAGGGCACAGATAAAGTCTGTGGCATTCAGAGAAAAAGAAGACTTCAACAATTTATTTTAGATTGTTGTTTGTAATGCTGGGAACCCACCCCAGTGTGGCAAGCTTTCAGCATCGTCGTCATTTAAAAAAAAAAAACACCTGAAACTCAAAAACAGTCCCTGGTGTTTCTGTCCCCACCCGTTCCCACCACTGCGCCCCTGCCTCCCCACCCCTCACCCCATACTTACCCTCGGAGTCCGCACGACGTATCTTCGGTGGACCGAGAACCCATCTGCACTCTTCAAAGCTGACCGTGAAATGAGGAAATGCCAGTAAGCTGTATAATGGGATAGATAGGGGTTTTTCAACTTTGCTGCATATTTCAGGCATTTTTTGGAATTTTTGCACCAAATTTTCAATGTGGGGTTTTTGGGACCCCTTCTCATGAATGATCTCACTGTCATGGCTTTAATCGATTCAAGGGTGATTTCGATCACCTGGAAATCACCCCGGACTGGGGTAACGAAACGACACTGCTACTGTTCATAAGGTGGGCTCTCAAAAAGCCTATGTTGAAAATCTGGTGGAAAAATTCCTAAAAATGACTGTTTTACAAGTGTGCATTGTGCAGTTCCTACGCATGCTCATAAGTTCGCGAATTTTCAATATTTTCACTCCAGATTTTCAACATTGCCATTTTACCACATCTCCTTATGAGCAGTACAGCTGTCATTTTTCACATCTTGCCAAAGCATGTTTCTGCCCAGGTAGCGCACAATGGCGCAGTCGGTGTGCAAAATCAATGTATGGGACACATTAAGAAAATCACAGTGACATTGTTCATGAGCAGAGGTCTTAAAATGGTTATGTTGAAAATTGGGTGAAAGAATTCCTAAAAATGACTGTTTTACGAGTGTGCGTTGCACAGTTCCTATGCACGCTCGTAAGTTTGCGAATTTTCTATATTTTCACTCCAGATTTTCAACATTGCCATTTTATTACACTTCCTTATGAACAGTACAGCTGCCGTTTTTCACATGTTGCCCAAAATGTGTTTCTGCACATGTAACACACAATGGTGCAATCGGTGTGTGAAAGCAACGTTTGGGACAGATTAAGAAAATCACAGTTACACTGTTCATGAGCAGAGGTCTTAAAATGGCTATGTTGAAAATTTGGTGACAAAAGTCCATAAAATGACTGTGTTACGAGTGAGCATTGCGCAGTTTCCACGCACCATCATAAGTTCATGACTTTGTAATATTTTCAGTCCAGATTTTCACCAGTGGCATTTTTCCACACTTCCTTATGAACAGTACAGCTGTCATTTTTCACAACATGGCCGAAATGTGTTTTCACGCTTTCAGCGCAGAAATGCGTGGTCGCTGTGGGAAATCATTGTTCGGGACAGATAAAGAAAATCACTGTGACACTGTTCATGATCCAAGGTCCCAAAATGCCTGTGTTGACAACCTGCTGTAAAAAAATCACCAAACTAATTGCATTACAGGTGTGCATTGCACAGTTTCTATGCACGCTCGTGACTTCACCAGTTTTTTAATATTTTTACTGCAGATTTGCAACAACCATAACAACCCACCCTGTAGAGAATGACAGGCATCAGGGGTGTGACTTGGGATTCTTGCCTGTAATGCTCATATCATTCCACACCCTGCAGCCAGTGAGAGGCATAGAGGTATGCCTTGGACTCTTCGGCCCCAAAGTTCACCCCATTCTCCTATACTGCACCCATCTCACTATATTTCCTGATGGAATGGGTGTGCATAAGGGCCAAAGACCCCAAAGGCACACCTTGTGACACGTCAGTGTCTGCAGGGTGGGTGTGGTGAAATGGCTATTGCCGATACGCCTGACGACCCAAAGGCACACCCCAATGCCTGTCACTCTCTGCAGGGTGCAGGTGGGGTTGGCTTCAGTTCAGTACTTCACTGCCATTTCTGTTATGCAGCTCTGTAACTTCTACACTACCAATGGCAATGCCAGCAAGCAAACATTCGGCATTGACAAATGCTTGTTATGTTTTAACAATAGTCAGAAACTCAGTTAATACTGGGCCACAAGACCCCTGCCTACCCTAGGCCACAGATAAAGTCTGTGGCAAGACTATTTTTTATAGAAATGTTTTAAGGAATAAGAGCTCAACTAACTACAGGTGTAGGAGCACGCATAAGCCTGAAACTGCAATGCAGAGCAAAGAAGGCGGTGCTCCTTCCTCCTTGCACTCAATACTCTGACTACAGCAGTGGCAGGTAGGCAGTAAATGCTTAAGTGCAGTAGCAAAACAAAGGGCTGCAGCATCAGGAGAAAGAAAATATTTTTTGTAACAATTTAAATATTTAAACTACAGAAAGGAAATAACAATAAGCAAAGCTGCCGTTGCAAACTGGCAGCAGCTTCAGAACACAGCACGGTGAGCTGAGCACACAAATGTTTTTGCCTCCTCCCCACACAAACAGATGCAGCAGTATATTATACAACATGAAAAAAAAAAAAGCATTTGACAATGCTGAATGTTTTCTTGCATGGTGTATGTTGCAGGGATGCACTTTTAATATTTGTTGTTGGTTAACTAGGATCTGTGGCCTAGCCTGTAGGTAGGGAAATGAGCAGACTAGATGGGCCAAGCGGTCCTTATCTGCCGTCAAAGTCTATGTTTCTGTGTTTCTATGTTTCTATTTGTATGCCAGATTTTTAACATAGCCTTCTTATGACCCCAGCACATGAAGAATATTGGAGAAAATGTTCAACTACTGCCTGAAAGCTGATTTTGTACAGCGACTGCGAAATCACCTTTGGGGATAAGAGAACGCATTTTGGCCAGGGTGTGAAAAATGACAGCTGTCATATTGATGAGGTGCTGTAAAGAAATGGATATGTTGAAAATTTGGGGTCAAAATATTGAAAATTAGTAAAGTTACGAGCCTGTGTTCGCATGCGTTTTTTAATAGGAGAGAGGCAGTGATACTGCCAGTGCCCCATGTTCACTGCGGCAAATTGGACCTACATTCTGTGGCAGGACCTCATGTTTGCTGTGGTCAGGCTATGCATAATTCTGCGGTGATTCTGTGGCAGTTCTGTGATGGGTTTTACATTCTCTGGCAACTCAAATCAGTCCCAAAACAAAATCTAGTTACCCAGAAAAAATACATAGGAAAAGGCAGCCCAGGGCAGTTTGGCAGATGTACAGGCAAGGCAATGCAAAGCAGTTCTGGCATCATGATTTGGATTGGAAGTAGGGCATGGGGGAATTGAAGGGTTATTTATTTTTTTACTGCAGTCTGTTTTATTATCCGATGGCTCCCTCCCACCTGCCCAGTGCTGGTTTACCATAGCTATGCTCCTGAGAATTTCTCCCCTGCCTGCCCAGTTGCTTGAAGACCAGTATTGCCTGGTTGCAAAACAGTGCTGTTCCAATGGCTCCCTACCACCCACTTGCTTGAAGCCTGGTGGTAATGGTTTGTGCTGCAATGCTCCTCTAGTCAATTCCTCCTGCTCGTACAGTTCAACACCGGTGGTGCCGTCTGTGTCAATGCCACTTGGCTTCCATATCTTCTTCTCTCCCACTCTGTAAGGATTTACTCTGAGACTAGAGAGTAGCTGGACTGGTTCCATGTCAAGATAGCAAATACTGGAATGGCGAGGTGCAAAATGGCACTACATTACCGAAAGTGCCATATCAGCAACCTTTTTGGCCCCCCCATGACCCCCCAACCCCCCCTTACTAAATATAACAACTCTGGGGGGGTGGACCTCAGGGAGAGGGAACCATCAGTCACTGATACTGCACTCACTGTAATCTGTGTGCCGTTTTGACTCCTCACCGTTCCATATTTGCTATCCTGACAGGCTATCAGCTGAACCATTTTACATTAGACAAACGTCCAGAAAGCCTCCCGTTTTTGGTCTGTAATAATTAATAATACTTTTTTAATTCCAGTTCTGCAATTGGAAAATAGAACCACTATTCCTTCTCATGAAATCGACTTTCTGAAGTTCTCTCTGTGTTTGTAGACGGCCACAATGGTTATAAGCTTTAGGGCTGAGTGCCAGTGGATTGGAAAGTGGTGGCCCCACTGATTAATGCAACCTGGGGGGATGGATGTATAATGGAGCTGCCAACAACTCACACTAATGCCATTTTAAGCTTGCTCACAATCATTTTATCCATTTGGCTGGGGTTTTCAGTGGTGTCGACCAGTTTTACTGCACCAAAAATGCTGTTTCTGTGGTAGATGCTTGTTTCTGCGGCAGGACCATGTTTCTGTAGCAGTTGCTGCAACCACAGAATCGCAGACAACATGGGGCCCTGGATACTGCCAGTATACAGCTAGACATTACACATGTTATATTTTATATTGCTTTCCTGCTACACCATAACTTAATGTTTACTCTTTCTTTTTGTCACTATTTTTTTCTCCACTCCTTGCTGCTCTCTCCCTTAGCCACCAAACCCTAGCAGCTCTCAGATTTTTGGGCCCCAGCTTCACCCACCACTTCCCCCTCATGAAGCAGTGGTGCAGAGCAAAGTTCAACCTCCTGTACATGATTTGACTGGAACCATGCCAGGTCACTGGTGTGGGACCTGCAAGGGGTCGCAGAATCATCCTGGCAGCCAGGGAGTTTTTCTGTTTTCCTTTTTACCTTCTCTTTATCTCCCCCCCCAAAGCCAGCCCTGACCCTTCCGAGAGCCCCATGCAGGCCCAACCCATCAACCCAGCCATCCTCTAGGACACATCAGTCTCTTGGAGTGGTGCCCTTTGGTATCACCTCCCCATGGTGGAAGTCTTCAGGCTGGGCCAAGTCCTTCAGAAATGCTACAGTTGGGACCTCAGGTATGAGTCTAGGTTGGTGGCGTGTGGGGTCTGTGGGCTGCATGGAGCTGTCATGGTACTTGGCTGCATTTTCTGTTTTTCTCCCTAACTGGCCCCCTTCACCTAAGACATACTTGCTTAGATGGGCATGCTCACGCAAGGTGTGTACATCCATCCATCAAACAGCTGTCTCCTAACCCGCTTGCTGCACATCGCCTGTGCCATCACCCTAAGTTACCCAGTTAGGGGTTGCACAGCGGTTGTGATCCTTCTTCCTTCCTCCCCGAAGAAGAGCATCTTATGGGATGCCCAATCCTCCTCCCCTGGATGGCCCTCCAACAACCCAGGGTCATTCCCAATCCTGGATCACTAACTTTGCATGTAGCAGGTGAGTCAACAGCCAGGGTGACATTCCAATTTTCCTCCATTCACCTGTGGATTTTTCTGTCTTCCTCCTCCATCTCCTGGCCACTGCAGCATGCATGCGGGTATGCATGGTGGCACGCACACACTGCAGACCTGCTGGCTCCACCCTTCAAAGCCTCTGCAGTACAACAGGGCCTCCGCCCGGTGACAGTCAAAAGCCAAGATGGCTTGGCTACCCCTCCCAGGAGACGAATGCAGTCCCTGGGATGCTCTGTCCTCTCCTCCTTGGTTGTCCAACATTAAAATGAGGTTGTACTAGAACCCAGGTCACCAGCCTGGTGGCAGGTAAGACTCAAGCACATTAGTCCTGTGCACTAAATAGGGTGGCAGTAGCATAATTTTTGTATGACAAGCTTTACTGTTCTGTCAGCTGAGACCATAAGCTCTCTTGCAAAGAAAGAAAAAGACAGAGTTTTAATTTAAAAAGAAAAGGGAACTATATATCACTTGGTTTACAGTCAAGTTCCTACCTATTTTATTTTTTTCTAAAGTGCAAAGTCACAGTAGCAATAGTTAGGAAAGATGGCGTCCTACTACTGCAGGCACACTGTAGAACAGTTAAAACAGTTGTGCGAGGACAGAGGAGTCCTGTTCAAGGTGAAAGCCAGTAAGCAGAACCTCATAGATGCTCCGATGGTAGCAGATACCCAGAGCAGTGAGTCGCAGACTGTGACTGAAAAGAACAGCAGGCCACTGTCAGTGAAGGGCCACAGAAGCAGGAGATGGTCACCAGTATCCTGAATCCTGAGGTACTCAAACTGCAAATTGAGTTGCGCAGGATGGAATTCGAGGCAGAGCGACAACAGAGGGTGGCGGACCGTGAGGCAGAGCGAGAACACCATGACACAGAGTGAGAACACAGCAAGGCAGAGGAGAAGAGAGAGGAGTGCCAGTGGCAACACAAGCTGGAGAAGATGCGACTCCAACCAGCGGCACCAGAGCAGGTACAGTAAGTGGCTTGGGTTTAACTGGAACTGCAGGACTGGGTTACAAATTGAACTCTAAATTAATAGCTGAGTTTAAGGATGGAGAGGATATAGACACCTTTTTAAATTCTTTTGAAAAAGTTTGTATTCAGGCTAAAATTCCTAGAGAGTCCTGGAGCTTACAGCTATCCCCACTACTTACCGGAAAAGGTTGGGATGCATTGGGTCACATGGATAATAAAGACAGTGATGATTACAGCAAGTTAAAAGCTGCACTACTAAAAAAAGTTTGAATTAACTGCTGAATCATACAGAGCTAAATTCTGTAAGCTCAGGAGAAGTCTGGATATGAGCTATGAGGAGTTAGCCACGAAACAATGTCAGTTTTTAAAATGTTGGTGGGAAGGAATTGAGGCAAACACTGCTGATAAAATTGAAAATGTGATTTTATTAGAACAGTTTTATTGGGCATGCCCAGCAGAGTTAAAAACCTGGCTAGAGGACTGAGATCCAAAAACAGTGCAAGACGCTGTTGAACTCTCAGACCACTATGCCAAGAGCAGACCTGGTCTGAGAGCAAATGGGACGGACGTGGCAGTGCAGAAAGGGAAAAACATACCTTCAGGGCAGCTAAAACCCTCACTGCCATCAATCAAAACCAGTTAGCCCCAGGTTTCCAAGAAAAGATTTCTCTGAAGTAAGAAACACTTGTTGGTTATGTAAAGAAACTGGGCACATTGCCACACAGTGTCCAAGAAGGGCAAGCAATAATACGTAAAGTAGTATCAGAAAAGAAGTGGGTTGCTTATGTGTTCCTGAGAGCATGCCAGTGAACATGAGAGAACATATGCACCCAATCATGGTAAATGGCATACAGATGCAGGGGCTAAGGGACACAGGGGCATCCCTGACATTGGTGAAAGGGGATCTAGTACAGCCTGGTCAGCTTATCTCAAACAAATACATGACTGTACAGGACTTTGCGGGTGAAGCGAAAACATTGCCATGGGCCAGTGTTCTCCTGGACTGGGGTGAAACAGGGGGAACTGTGCAACAGGTGGCTATAGCTAAAACATTAGCAGTAGATGTGATCCTGGGTAACAATCTCCAACAGGGGATGGTATGTGCAGTTACCCGTAGCCAAACGGCAAGGGGAAAATAGTAGTTCCCTGAACTTCACAGAAACCTGTGTGGAAACCATGGAGAGGCTGGTTCCCCAGCCTGTGTCTCCAGATGGGGAGACTGATAAAAAGGGGGTAAAAATTTCCCTGGTAGCGAGTCACCACACAGCTATGGAAGGTTACTCTGAAGAGGGAGGGGTGACCAGTTGTCGGAGGGTTAGGACTGACATTGATCCTGAGGGCCCTGACGCTAGTGCTAGGGACCCTAGTTTAGTGACTGAAGGGGACTAGTCCCATGCCTTGGGACTGTGTGAGGGGGTTTGCAGCTGCTCAGAGGAGTGACCCTAGTTTAGAGAAGCTGAGGGCTTGGGCAGACTCTGAAGGCACACAGGGAGGTGATGGCAGACATAAGGTTTATTGGGAAAATGGACTTATGTATACACAGGCAGTACAGACATAGGGAGGGATGCTAGGCAGGCAGCTTGTCGTTCCCCAGGGGCATCGTGAGCAGTTGCTCAAAATTGCACATGATATACACTTGTCTGGTCATCTGTGAATCGCATGAACTACGCAGCAGTTGGCCCAGAATTCTACTGGCCTAACTTCACCCAGCAGGTGAAGGAGTATTGTAGGTCTTGTCACCGGTGCCAAGAAATAGGGAAGGCGGGCAAGAAAACCCAAGCCGCCCTGATCCCCTTGCCCATAGTGGAGGAGCTATTCCAGAGGGTGGGAATGGATATTGTGGGGCATTTAAATACCCCCAGCTCCTCAGGCAAGAGATTCATTCTGACTGTGGTGGATTATGCCACCCAGTACCCAGAGGCAGTCTCCCTATCCTCACTGAGGACAGACAAAGTGGCAGATGCCTTACTTGGGATTTTCTCCCGTGTTGGGTTTCCGCAGGAGGTAATCACTGATTGAGGGGGTTCCTTCATGTCAGACCTGATGAAGTGTTTATGGGAGAAGTGTGGAGTGGTGCAGAGATGCACGACACCATATCACCCAAAAGCCAATGGGCTTGTGGAATGATTCAATGGTTCCCTAAAGTCAATGCTCTGGGAATTTGCTGAACAGCATGGGAGGGACTGGGAGAAATACCTTCCCCACCTGTTGTTTGTATATAGGGAGGTGCCCCAAGAGTCAACAGGATTTTCCCCCTTTGAACTCTTATATGGACGCCGGGTACGTGGGCCCCTAGACTTGATCCGGGAGGACTGGGAAGGCAAGCATGCCACCCAGGGAACTCCCATTGTGGATTATGTCCTTAGGTTTAGAGAAAGGCTGAAGGAGCTTATGGGGACAGCCCAGAGCAACCTGACAGCTGCCCAACAGAGACAAAAGGTGTGGTACAACTGCAGAGCCAGAGCTCGCTTGTACATGGTGGGTCAGGAAGTCATGGTCCTTATTCCGGTCCAGAAAGACAAGCTGCAAGCTGAGTGGGCCCGTACAAAGTGGTTAGGAAGGTAAAAAGATGTAAACTACATTGTGGAGTTATCTGACCGTAGATAGACAGAAAGGATATACCATGTCAACATGATGAAGTCATATGCAAATAGGGCTGACATGGTGCTCTCAGTGTGTAGTCATGGGAGGGGAAGGACAAAGGAGACCCCCTTCTGGACATGCTGGAAGAGAGTAAGCAGGTGTCCTCTGTGGAGGCATTAAAATCGTCTCCCCAGCTGACCCCAGACCAGGTCCAGAAAGTAAGGGTGGTTTTAGCAGACTTTGCCCCCTTGATTAGCACCAAGCCTGGACTAACCCCCTTAGTGACACATGATGTGGAGACAGGGACACAGATGCCCATACAGCGAACAGCATATTGGGTGTCAGAGGTTGTACAAAAGGACATTAGGAGGGAAGTGGGGGAGATGCTGGATTTAGGGGTAATCCAGAGATCCCACAGCCCCTTGGCCTCACCCATAGTCCTTGCGCCCAAGCCAGATGGCCCAACTCATTTCTGTGTGGACTATCATGGACTGAATGCAGACACAAAGTCCGACACCCACCCGATGCCCCGGACGGACGAACTCCTGGACAAGTTGGGAGGGGTGACCTACCTTATGACTATTGACCTGACCAAGGGGTATTGGCATGTAGAATTGACAGACAGAGCTAGGGAAAGGTTGGCCTTCATCACTCTGATAGGCTTATTTGAGTTTAAAGTAATGCCTTTCAGAATGAAGAATGCCCCGGACACTTTCCAAAGGTTGCTGAACCAGATGTTGAATGGTGCTGAGGAGTACACCGTAGTGTACCTGGATGACATTACCATCTTCAGTACCAGCTAGGAGGAACACCTTTCACACCTTAGGGAAGTACTGGGTAGGATACAGAGGGCCGGGTTCACTGTCAAAACCGAGAAGTGCCAGGTAGCCATGGGGGAAGTGGCATACCTCGGGCATGTGGTAGACCGGGGACAGCTCCGTCCTAACCAAATAAAGATAGAGGTGATTCAGGCATGGCCCAGACCAGAAACCTAGAAGCAGGTCAGGAGCTTTCTAGGGACAGCAGGGTACTACAGAAAGTTTGTACCTAATTGCAGTGCCCTGGCTGCTCCTCTATCTGACCTGACAAAGAAAAAGATGTCAAAGAAAATTACTTGGGGCCCAGCCTGTGAGGAAGACGTTACCAGACTGAAGGAGGTACTATGCAGTGCTCCTGTTTTGACAAGTCCGGACTATAGCAAAACCTTTATAGTTCAGACGGATGCCTCAGACGTGGGTATTGGGGCAGTACTTAGCCAGACGTCTAGCCAAGGGAGAGACCACTCAGTTGGGTACCTGAGCAGGAAGCGGCTTCCCAGGGAACAAGCGTACTCCACGGTGGAAAAGGAGTGTCTTGCCATAGTGTGGACCCTGAAGAAATTAGAGCCATACTTGTATGGACAGCATTTTGTGGTGCAGACTGACCACAACCCCCTGGTTTGGCTGAAGCAGATGGGAAACAGCAATGGCAGACTGCTAAGATGGAGTCTTGCTTTGCAAGGATATGATCTGACAATCATACATAGGGCAGGCATTAAGAATCAGAACACTGATGGGCAGTCTAGGGTCTATGAGGAGGGAACTGATTTGGGAAGCTCATCCCATGTAGGGGATAGATCCCCCAAATTCAATCTAGGTGGTGAGGAGTGTGACGTAGACAGCCAGTTCTGAGTGTGTATTATATTGACTTTTATTAAGGATCCTGTTTGTCTGAGCTAATTACAGAGTTGTTAAGTTAATTTTGTTAAGAGAGAAATCATAAACTAGGTTTATGACATTAAAATAAGAGAAGCTAGGATGTAACATAGAGGTGTAAGGTTGTAAATGACCTTATGAAGCCTGTGTGAAGAAGGTACAGCATGAGATCAAAAGAGGTGTTATTGAAATAGGGTGGCCAAAATTTATTATATTGTAAAAAACGCTGGCATGCATGTGATTTACTTGAGCTTAAGTGCTGGAAGTTCAAGGAGATGTAGTTAGGGAAAAGGAAGCCACATATAGAATACTGGACTGAGGTAAGGGCAGATGAGCCACTACAGTTGAAGAGAGGGTGTGACTTAGACAGCCAGTTCTGAGTGCTGCATTATATTGTTTTAATATAAAATGTATTAATGTCTCATTCAAATGCTCTAGGAATGACCTCTCTCATCTCCCCCCCCTCCAGATTTTAGCTGACAGATGCAGGCCAAGAGAACTGCTGACAGCATTGTATCACACATTCAGTCTTTTTAGAGACAATGTGTTACTGGAAGACGTTTATTAAGGATCCTGTTTCTTGGAGCTAATTACAGAGTTGCTAAGTTAATTTTATTAAGAGAGAAATCATAAACTAGGTTTACGACGTTAATAAGGGAAGCTAGGATGTTACATAGAGGTGTAAGGTTGTAAATGACCCTATGAAGCTTGTGTGAAGAGGGTACAGCATGAGATCAAAAGAGGTGTCATTGAAACTTGAGTTATGCTAAGGTTGCAGAATTAATACATCCTGTATAGCTGCATAGTATAGATAAATAAAATTACATCTTGTGGTTGTATAAAAATATATTTTTGTTAGATATTTGACCAGAGGAGGGGCTGGATGACTTCATCCAAAAGGGGTTGGCCAATACTGCTAGAAAAGATTATTCTCCTTCACTATAGAGATGCATTTGTATCTGACACCGACTAAGGAAACATCTGAGCACTGAAAACAGGTATAGTATTTAGAAAGCTAGACAAAATCTAAATATAGTTGTAGGAATTGCACTGTTTTAAACCTTGTTTTGTTTAAAGATATGTATGTCTTGTGTTATAAGAGTTCTGTATTGTATGTTTGACATATTATTACATATTTTAGTAAAAACTCTAATTTTAGAGCAAACCTGGTCTGTCTTTGAATTGCTTTCTTTTGCTAAGAAATATTTATGGTTCAGCAGACATATAGTTTGTATGGTGGTACCAAACTGGAAACAGAAGCATTTTAAATCTGAGGTCTTTATTAAGTTTTAAGGGTTCATCTCTGAATACCTGGTTAGGTGCCCATAGGCAAAGATATCTGGCCCCCCGAAGACAGATATATCTGAGCCTGTGCTTGGGTATGCTAGCAAGAGGTTCCAGTTTGAATCCCTCTAGAACTGAGACCAAAGGTTGATCCAAACTCACAAAAACAGACAAGAGGGTTACCTTGTCTGTTACACTGTTCACAAGACTGCGCTCAGAGGTTGGCACTTTGGGAGTAGAGGGCCTGATCTGCTGAGTGAACTTGTGACAGAGGGATCCGAGAGTCATCAGTGACTGCCACATGCAAATCAGCCAGTACAATAAGGGTACAGTAAGGCATCAAGGGTGCTGGGGCCCAATGATAGCATTCATCACACTGCTTGACATGCCTGCATAATAAACATGACTTCATTTTGTCTTGGTGCATTGGGTTCTAGTGAGAGGGAGGGTCATGGGCCCCAATGTTGTCTAGACAAACCTCTGAATAGCCCCATATAATTAGGAGGAACTGTTCCTCATTTCAAGTCACCAAAGATCCGTGTTCCACACTGAGAGGGTTTGCCACACATTCACTGTTAAGATTTTAATGCAAACATCCTAAACAATGAATTTTAACATGTATTATTACATTAACAGCACTTTGTGAACCTGGAGATGGAGACTTACATTTGTAAAGTGTTCTGATCATGTTAAAGAAGTACTGCAGAATGTGTAATCTTAATTTATACACACACACACACATTGTAATGGGCATGGCCAAATTGTTGCAGTAAACCCAGCAAGTGTAGGTAATACGTAGAAGGTCTCTTATCTGAGTACTAGGGAGCCTGAAATAGGACTTAAAGGGATGACTTTTGTTGGACCTGCAAAATAAAGCATGAAAGCAGCGGTCACAAAGGGTCCGTAGTTCTTACGGAGTAAATGCAAAGGATAGAGCAAGTTAGATGTAGAGTAATATTTATCTGATTGGGGAAGGACTCAGCATTCTGGCAGACCTGTGAAAGAGAAAAACAGGTTACTATCAAGAAAATGCAGTAGTGAGAACAGAGACAGAGAGCAAAGAGATATGAAGAGGGCATAGGACAACATACTGTAGGAGTTAAAAAAGGGAGATTTAGAAAAAAAGTTCATCTGCCCAGGATGGTGCTACCATATTCTAAAATCCACAAATATAGGAACATGTTAAAAAAAAGGTGCTCCACAGTTTCTATGTGGTCATGACATCCCATTTGTGAGCATGCTTTGTCCTCCAATGGTTTGTGCTTTTGATTGGCCTTAATATTCAACTGTTCATGACAGCTCAGCCACTGTACATCACACATTTTAGGTGGGATTGTGGAATCTGTCAGGAGACCCAGAACAAAACAGGTAAATTGCTGAGGGTACCTGTCAAACGCCATGTCAACTGAGAACTGTGGAAGTTTTCGAAGGGCTTTGGATTGATGCAAGGGACTTGTGTCAAAGAGTTTGAAGCAAGGAGTAACTTCTATCAAACTTTGTGGCAATAGCAATTTTGTAAGGCAGCCCGACGCAAGTCCCTTGTGCCAAATGCTGCAAGTTAGACCAGCTCCCTCTAGTCTAACTTTGTGCCATTTGGGGACCCATTTTATGGGGCTTGTGTCAAAGCTTTAGCATAAGCTGCCATAAAGTGTGGAATATGTTGCAACTATGGCAAATGTTCTAAAATTGGGGGCAGCTATGGCAAAGGAGTTTGGCGCAGCTGCACCAAACATCGGGGCTGATGAAGGGCTGGATGCAAACCCCCTGCATCAACCTTTGAAAACTGGGCCCTGTGTCTCCAGCATCCAGGTGTATAGAGCGCTTCTTGACATTTATTTCATTTGAACCAGGATATTTTCCATAGTTTTAGTATACAAAAAGCTTCAAGTAACTTGGAGACAGATTGGAGGCCTTACCTACTTTAAGAGATCCCTGATCCCAATATGATAACCATATGTTACAATTGTGTGCTAGTCATGGTGTCCAAGAGTGTAAGAGGGGTCTAATGTTATATTGGTAGAACATACCATTACAAGCATGTCACTGCCAAACATTGCTTGCATGCACTTGTTGTAGACCACCTAATGGTTGCACCAGCCAACTTTGGTTCTTTTTAAAAGTCTCTCTGCCACTGAGCAGTGACCTACTTTGCCCCAGCACAGAATTATTTGATATTTAAAATAATTTCTTCTTTTCTTAACTAGCACTGTTTTGCTTGCTGAGTTTTACTACAGTGCAAAATTAACTAAAGGTCTCTCTTAGGAGTCCTTCACTTCCCAATCATTTTTTTCTCAATTTTGCTGCCTACCTGCACTTTTTTCATCTTTAAGCAACAAGAACAAACAGTAAGAATATTTTTCAGTACTACAAGTCTAAAAGTCTTCTCTTTAGAAAAGAAACTACTAGACCCACCCATCACTGGTAGTGCTGCGGCTCGCGATGCTCACGGCATAAGTTTTGGACTGAGTCTGTGTCATCTGTAGCCAACCGATGAGGGAGGAGAACACAGCATCTCAAAGGAAACTCTTCTACTTTGGGGTGGGAGGGCTCCATTCTGTACCACAATACTGCTACCTGGTGATCACAGGTGGTAGTGTGGCTGGAGGGCCAAGTGATGGAGTGGACACTGTAGTCACTGGTGCATGGCACACTTCGCGTATGTGCACCCTTGATGCCATTGCATGTGACATCCCAGGTGAGAACGAGAACAAGAAAAAATGCCACAGTTGCTACTATGATGGATTCCACTATGTCTGGGACTGTGACCCCCACTTCAGCACCACCTCATGAAACATTGAAGCTCAAAGGTAATTCCCTCCCACCCCTAACTCAGGGGAATTCCAAGGCTACATGGAGGATAGGCAGTCACAGTGAGGGAGAGCAGGGGATTGGGTGGGCCATGGGTGTTCCAAAAGGAGACTTAAGCTGATTACAAGAAGGGTGAGCATAAAAACAAAAATTAACAGACAAAAAAAAAAACAACTACTAGAGAGCTCTGCTGTGAACTCTCAACATAAGTGAAACACTCGGAGGCTCCAGTTCCTCAGTTGCTGTACAGTGCTCTAGTCTACTCTCTTGCAGATAGAGACAATTTGTAATTGGCTAGCCACATCACTGTTTTTATAAGTAGGCAGTTATTTGATTAACAGCAACTGCTGCACATTCTGTCATGTGAGTGGCAAGAATCCATGCAAGTGCTCTGTCGGCTCTGTCATTGTCGACCCACATTGGGGGGCTTCCAACCAGACACAGTCAGCTCCAACACAATGAAAGAGGTGAATGATAACACAGAGACAAAATGGTTATCATGCGCACACACACTAGCCTTGCAGTGAAGGTCATAAGAGAGAGAGACTGCAGCAATGTGCAGCAGTGCCATCCCACAAGAACGCAATCCAGTACACTATCTGTATCGGGGTTCTGAAATCCTGAGTCAGCAGTAAGTACCAACAAGCAGCGGAATGAGCAGACCTGTCCCTGTGCCTGATCAGCTGTGAGCTGAGATCATCCATATGTTAGAGTGTGCAGGTAAGTGAGTGAGGGTGTGGTTAGTTGGTGCAGTGCCATAACTTGCCATAGTCAGCCACTAGGAATAAAACAAAACTAGAAGTGCACAACACTGTGGAAATCATTGAGTTTACTTGTACAAAATGTATTTTTGATGTTGCAACTTAGAATATTATAAACTTCTGCTTTAAAATCTGAAATTATTGTACATTCTATATGTGGGCAGCATTTTTTTTTCCCCAAGAGGGACGGATGTGCAATGGAAACATTTTGTACCTGCAGAAAGACAGACAGACTGTCATACTCGGCACACACACAGTAACTGTGAAGGAGCACCTAGCTCTCTGTCTCCTGCTGTCTCACTCTACTGCCATGACAGTGACACTGTAACTTGCGGCTGGTCAGCAGGTAATGATTGCTGTCACTCGGACAAGGAGAGGGGTATACCTGCACAGCTCATTGGGGGACTGTGGGATGGCACTTTGTCTGTCTCACTCTCTGAGCAGCATGTCTCGCTACTTGCACTGTGTGGGGTTGGGGGGGCTGAAGCACTTGGGGTACACTGGCATGGTGGAAATATGTGGGAGTTCAACATGCCACAGCCACAGAGCAATTCAGATTTGGAAGTGTCGATCCTCTCTCTCTCTCTCTCTTTCTCTGCTGCACACTTTCACTGACTGCACAATGGGGCTGCCCAAAGGAATGCATGGGCGAACAGCGTGGGCTTCGGGCGGATGGGGGGGGTGGCATACCTCTCAACCTCTTGCCTCATGAATCAGGGACAAGGCTTAAAAAAATCAAGGACAAAGACCCAAAATCAGGGACACATCTTAAAAATTGGTACGATTCACTCAGAAAGATGATAGAATAAAGGGATGTGTGTTAAGATGCATTTTCTGAAGAAGAAGAAGTCTATAACTTTAATGTTTAACATTATTTTGTGATTTTAGTCCCCACTGTTCTGTCACAAAAACACAAATTTTATGAGGGACAGAGGACATTTTTGAGGCAAGTCAGGGATGTCCCTGAAAATCAGGGACAGTTGAGAAGTGCAGAGGCAACTGCTATGGAAGATGTGCACTGTGTGCTTCTGGCACAGATATGTATGTCATGTGACTGATTTTCTGATTTGGGCTACTGAATGTATAAATTACTCAAACAGAGCACCAGCAAAAACATCAGCATTCGCAATGACATTACTTTGTCCTGTTCCTTCCTTTAACCTTCAGTAAGTAGAGCAGGTTGTTGAAGCATTGGGTTAGAATGAGTCAATGATATCACAGTTAAATGCAAAAGGGCACGTTTTAATGCATTACAAATGTTGATCCTGTTTTTGCTTATGAGGGCAGTGTAGTTTCATAGTTTAAATACAAGTCTTGAGGTCAGTGACCTACTGGGACTCGCCACTATATCAATGGAAATGCTTAAACCTTTCACCCATAAAGTTATCTAGGCCTCCTCTTAAATGTGTCTAGAGAACCACTGTTTACTACTTCATTCGGCAGACCGTTCCAAACCAACACCACTCTCTGACTAAACCAGCATCTCCTTTTGTTTGTTTTGCAACTGGTCCCCTTAAGTTGTTTATCGTGTGCTCTAGTATTTACAGACTTGCTACAAAATTCTAACCCTACTGCTGCCATTATATATACAATAATAGATGGGGAAGTGTGCTTAATGAGAAATTTCACCCTCGGGGTTTATGTAGCATCCCACACCTCAAGCATCCATTAATTTCGAATTTATGCACACTTCTCCATGCTTTATTATTTATAATTGCTGGGCAGCAATTTTTCTAGTCTTCCTCTAGTGTTTGTGACTCCCTGACTTTCTCTGTCTCACACACACACACATACAATCTCTGAGACAGTCTGTTTTTCTCTGGTTTAGTTTTTTTTGTAAAGCTGTTTTTTTTCTTATTTTAAGTGATGCTTTGTTTGGAAGAATAGTTTACACTTTAGATCACGCTAGCGATCACTGCTTACCCGATGCAGCGAGACTGGAGCTGTTTCCTGGTGGTACTTTTTGTCCATTGTGGCCACCGGGATGAACCAGATACTTTGTTTTTAAATTGTAAGTGGAGGAACTGGTTATTTTGAATAAAAAAAATGAAAATATGATGAAGAACCTTGGTGTGGTGGCTCCTCGCTGCTCAGGGAAAGACAGCTGCCATGCTTCGAAATTCAATTAGCCCACCCACGAGGAGGTCAACAGCCAGTAAGGGAGCAAATGTTTTTGACTGACTGGGCGCGTGTTTGCCGTTATAACCCGCAGGTTATAACAGCAAATTATAACTCGGTCAGGCAATGGGAAAATTACTGACCAGTTATTATATGTACGTTATCATAATTGCTGTAGATATAACACATGTCCCCTTTAATTCTCCTATAATCAACTGAAAACAGCTCAAGTTCCCCATGTATATCACTAAATGGTTTATTCCTCATTCCTTTTATCTTCTTTGTATGTGCATATGCATCTAGGATGATGGAGGAGAGCAAGGAGGATTCACTTAGGAATTGAGAGGGAGCCGCTCAACTGCTTGCCAGACAGTTTCGAAAATGAAAGCAATGAAGTGCTTGCTATCATTGGCGTGCTTGAGAATGGCTTCCAGCAGTGAAACTCTGACTAGTATCACAGTTTGGTTGTGTTCTCATTGGTCTGCCACGGATGAGCCCAATGTAGAGTGCTCTACATTGGACTTGTCCCTGACACGTCTCAAATGTCGTTCTGCCACAAGATGTTCTTGTGCATGCGCAAGGAAACATAAAAAATTAGCACTGTAAAGTAGTCACAGGAGCAGACCCTCTTTCATCCAGCCAGCAAGCAAGCAAGAGCTCGCCTAGCCTCCTACTACACACGATCCCCCGCCTGGTCTGAAGACTACATCATGATTTGTCCTGTTTAAAAAGAAAAAAATACTTTTAGCAACCGGTCAGTCAGTCAGTCAAGGAGGTTACCACAGTCTCTCCACTGAAAAACAAAACAGATGAGTGAAAATAAAGTCTGCAAGGACTATTTTTTCACCAAATCTGATTCAGAAAACTGCAACTCTTTCACGGAAAGGAACAGTTTCCTCTCAGCTCAAGTGTCTCTGTGGACTGGTAAGGCAAAGGCATGTTACATGGTAATGCTCTGGAAAGCTCTCTGAGTAGCATGGGGTTTGACTGAGGAGATTTCACAAGATCTCAGTCTCATCAAATATGTGACTGTTGAATGCCTCGAATGCACCCCAGTATTCAGGTATTTGGGCACTCGTTGAATACCCCTGGTATTTATGGTATTCGATGGCAGATTCAAATTTGACACACACCCCTACCAGGGACTGAGACCAGCCTAGCCTATCTACCAAGACATTTTGGACACCTAGGAGAAACACGGCTGGTAGCTGAAGGCTGTAAGATATCACCCAGGACAACGCTCTCTTCGCTTTCCTGCACAGAGGGTAAGAGAGTGTGCTCCCTTGACTGTTTATGAAGTGCATGACACTGACATTGCCTGCCTGAATCTGCAAGGGACCAGGGCTCCTGGAATGCCTGGAGACTAAATAGAACAGCCCATATTTCCAGGACATTGATACAGAGATCAGAGCCCAGATCTGTCCATGACCCTTGGGTTTGAAAGTAACTGAGATGGGCACCCCAACTCGATCATGACTCATGAGGCATCTATGGTGAGGATCTCCATCCGAGTTATTGAGAGGAAAGGAATGTCCTGCAATAAGTGCTGGTAGTCCATTCACCAGACCAGAGCACTGCAGAGATGAGATGTGATGAGGACCATCTGTTCCAGTTCGTCTGTCAGCCGATCCCATTGCACCTGAAGAATCCATTGTGGTGTACACACATGGAGATGGGCAAAGTGAGCCATCACTATGGTAGAGGCCAGAAGTCCTAGGAGAGGCAGAATTGTCTGAGTGAACACATAATGGCTTCTGTGTATCTGTCTGGCTTGGGCAAAAAGGGCCTCCAGCCTGACTGTAGGCAGGAAGACACTGCCCACTGCTGTGTCTAGCACTGTACCACTATATTGGAGGCACTAACACAGAATCGGTATGAATTTTGGCACATTGACCAGCATCCAGTTCCTTGAAAAATAATTTTGCTTCGTACAATGTGTAGTGAACCATAAAGCCCTCCCCACCAAAGGGTTGCTACCACAACCATAAAGCATTTGGAGAATATCACAATGCTGAAGATAAGCCAAAAGGCAAGACTCAAAACTGATATAGTAACCCTTCGCTGTAGCGAACCCTGCTATAGTGAAAATCCAGTTGTAACAAACTCCCCCTGAGGCTCCCGATGTGAACTCCCTTCTAGTGTTCATCTTGTGAATGCATCATAGGATGAGCAGTTCTTGAACAATAAACTGAGACAACTGTCGACTTCGTACAGTGAGGACAGCAAACAATAGAGGAATGAGCAACAGAAGGGCAAATACAACAAACACAGGAATCAGAAGTAATTAATCTATTGTGGCATTAACTTATTGATAAGAATGAGCAAGTTCTGAATAAAGTTATACCATTTGCCCCAACAACATCCATCAACAAGTTCTAGTTATAGTGAAAGCGAGTTGGATACCGAGTCAAATGAGATCGGAGAAGCAGCAGAGAAGCAGGCGGGTGGCGCGGTCTGTAGTTACACTCCATAGTTATATGCACAGACTCCAAACAAAGTAAAATACTATAACTAAAAACAAACTAAATAAAATAACTGAAGGAATGTTTAAATAAGAGCGGAGAAGCAGCAGAGAAGCAGGCAGGTGGCGCGGTCCGTAGTTACACTCCATAGCTACATGCACAGACTCTAAACAAAGTAAAATAACTAAAAGCAGATTAAATAAAATAACTAAAAGAATGATTAAACAAAGTAATAAATTAATTATACTATTTATTATGCACCCTAAATTCCTATCAAGCTGCAGATAGTACTTACAGTAACGTGTACTGGAAAAGTATTCAGTTTAAGTGTCCCTCCCTGTAATGAACAGGGAGCTATAACAAAGGCAGTCAGTAGCTCCCAAAATGTTCATTATAGTGAGGGGTTACTGTAATGGTTGCCCTCCATCATAAAGGGGAAGTACCACCTGTGCCACTGTTGAATCTTGACATGAAGGTACATGTCATGTATCCTTCAAGTCCAAGGCACATAGTCATTCCCCCTTTTGCAGCAGATGTAGGAGAACCTGAAGAGACACCATTCGAAACTTTTTGTATTTGATGAACTAGTTGAGGTCTCTCAGGTCCAGTACAGGATGTAGATCCCCTGTCCACTTGGGAACCAGGAAGTGGCTTGAATAGAACCCCTTGTTTTATTCTTGGGAAGGAACACACTTGATAGTTCTGAACGAGTAACTGCACTTGTTCTCTCAGAAGGGACAAGTGACTCGAAGGATAATGAAAAGGAGGTGGAAGATGAACTGGAGGAATGGAGAGTAACTCCAGAGTATACTTCTTTTCTGTTGTTTCCAGGACCCACTCATCCATTGTGATCTCCTTCCATTTTGACAGATGAAGGGAGATCGATCTTCCCACTTGTCCTCCAGGAGGCAATAGCGGAGTGGGAGGAAGTAGTGAGTCAGAATGTACTGGGGTGGTAGGGAGACCTTGACCAATACTTTTGAATGCCTTACTATGGGCACCAGGGGTGAGGGGACCCAGAAAGGGACCACCTCAATGGCCATGGGACTGCTAGCAGTAGGCACAGCCACCACAACCTCCAGGGTTACAAAATGAGACTCTTCCCCACCCCTTGGTAGGTTGATGGTTCAGGAATTTGATCGCAGGTTGAGGGTTCAGTGATTTGATTAATCTAAAGGTCATCTTGGAGGACTGAAGTTCACGTAGAGAATTTTCAACATCACTCCCAAACAGTTTGGAGTCCCTGAAGGAGCATTCAGCACAGCCTGCTGTACATCAGTAGTAAATCCAGCTACTCTGAGCCAGGAATATCTCTGTAGGCATACGCCGGAGGCAGCAGCCCTGGCAGAAGCATCAGAGGTATCATGCACAGCATAACATATGCCAGATGTTCGGTATCTATACCAGCAGAAGCAGCTTTAAGCAATTCAATCTTTGCAGAAATGTCTATCAGAGACTTAATAGTAGACATAACAGATTTCCACAGGCCATTCTGATATTTAATCATGTAAGACTGGTAGTTTGCAATTCTTAGGCCCATGGATGCAGAGACATAAGTTCTTTTGCCTGTAACATTCTGCCTCCTGGGTTCTTTGTCAGGAGGCAAAGTACTCATATTTCTAAGAGCTCAAGAGTGATCACGAGCAGTCATTATAAACAGTGAATCAGTTTCAGGCTGTGAGGCATAATAAAGTTTAGCAGATGGAGCAGGGTACTGATTGTCAGCCTTTCTAGGCACTGTAAGCAAGGTTTTAGGCCTATGCCAGGCAGCAAAGGTAGCATCCTCTAATGCTGGATATACAGGAAGCACTAAAGTGGATGGTATAGCTGGAACATAAAAAAACTCCATTAAGTTTATTTTACTAGAGTCTTCCTCTTCATCCTCAAAGCCCATAACATCCTGGATTAGTTTGAGCAAAGCCTGGAATGAAGGGTCTTCATGAGGAGGCCTAGGATGATTGACCACAGAGTCCTCACTGAATGATGAGAGGGTGGAGCTGGAGGAAAATCCTCTTCATAGGGATTATCACTCCCTTCCTCTTCTTCACAATACTCCTCCATATTAAAGAGCTCAGGATTATATCCCACTACGTCATTTCCAGGAATGAGAATGGGGGCAACTGACAGAGCTGGTGACGCAGGCAGTAGCTACAATGTAAGAATAATAGGTGTACTTTGTACCTGCAGTTACATGACCTACACAGAAGATGCTCACACTATATAGGCACCAATGCTGCACATCATTGTGGGTGGCCTTAGAGTTGTCCTGATGCCAACGCTTACAGCTCCAAAGTTGTGGCCCAATGGGGAAGATACTCTTGATGAAGATCAATGTTTGCAGATTCATACTAAATGCACCTAGCTTCACCCGCCTCTGCTAGCTCTATGCTCAGCTGGGCATCCTACCTCCGCTGGAAAGGTAGACATGCCTATGGTACAAAGAGTTATTCAATGTAGTGAAAAATAAAGAACCAAACACACTGTATAGCCTCCTCAAAGTGTGAAATGAGCACTGAAATCTCTGCTCCACTGCCGCCAATGTTTTTGACACTCCCAGGACTAGGAGTAAAATTGGAGACCTTCTTGTATCAGGGTCTTTGGCTATGGAATCAACTGTCCTGTGATGCACAAGTTGAGACACACTTTGCAAATGTATTCATTTGTTGTGCAGAGTGTTGCTGATTTTGATGGATTGAAGTGTAGCAAAATGATGTATTCCACTATACTATCTCTGTTCTTGTTCTCCCCAGTTCATGGCTGAAAAAGGGACCTATATTTCAGTCCAATTTATCCGGTAATAAATAGATTAAAAAAAATCAACAACTTGATAAATAAATCAATAAATAAATGTATAAAATATATCAGTTACAGACAGTAGCAGCCAGAGACATTCTCAACACAATTATCGCTGCTTATAGAAGAGACTTTTTCCTCTTCACGACCAATGTAAGTCTTGATAGGAAGGTTATGCTGTAACATTTTAAGAGTCATTTGGAGATGTCACTCTACTTTTCCTGTTGGCAGAACTTACCACATTTGCTCCTCTTGCACTAAGGATATACTTATTGTTTATGCTGGACACATGCCAACTGAAGTATTGAATGTACACTTAAATTGATGCTGACTATAGCCTTCTTTTCCTGTGCCTGTAAGTCTTCAACTACCATTTGTTTTTGGTTTTGGGAATGCACTTTCCTTTGCATTTGTTATGTCTAGCACCCAATGAGCTTGTTCTGGGACTTACTCTGTGGACCCAGTGTCTGTAATCCTGCACCACAGTCACTTCCCCCCAACAGCAGAGCAATGCATGCTTGCTGTAGGGTGTGCATGAGAGGCTCATTTAACTTTTCAGCAGGCACTTTGGTCTGGTAAATGGAACATATGAACACAAGATCTGTGGGATACAGTCAGAGAAATGTTCAGTCCAGTTCATCCTTTGTTTCTGCCATGGCAATTGCAGCCATGCTAATTTAAAACCGGACTAAAAATGTTGGCCACTACTTGATTGTTTAAAACTTGCAGTATACCTGGTGATATTCTGTTTTAATAGAACTATTTTTCACTTAAAGTATTTTTTTCTCCTTCTGTCCCCTGGCATCTCACCCCTTCAGGTTCCCTAGGCAACTGTTGTGCACTGGACTCAGCTTTGCTACTGGGTGGCACCGTCAGGGATTCCAGGGTCCCCATCTCTGAATTAAGGTGTATCCCTATCTGGGGCCTTTCCCTAGTTAGTGAATGGGAGAAAACTATATTTGTCTGCAGAGATTGCTGAGGTGTGGGGAATCTAGGGAACTGAGGGGTTGGGTGGCATGAAGGGACCATCATCTGGCATTCCAAGTCAGGTGGTTTCCACATTTCTGCAAACCCTTCCTCTGCCCACCTTCTATTGTGGCATCCTGGTAGGAGGCTACTGGTGGAGAATGGTCACCTAAAACATCAATGGCATTACCACCAGGAGCTGTCTTCTGAGTAGTAGGCCACTTAATCTACATCACGGTGCAGAACATCCTCCCTGATGCTCCTATGTCCTCCCTGTCAGGCCTTGAGTCCTATCTGCTTGAGGTGCAAATCCAGGTCAGCGGCATGGATACCAGAGCAGTCCCCTATGATTTGACACCAGAGTCACAATCTTGTATCTTACATATACACACTCCCTACTTCCACATTCTCCTTTGGCAGCCTATTACAATACAATACAATGCAATGCATTTTTGGATTACGTGCTTCATACAAAGTGCACCTCAAAATGGTTCACAGTGGAGAAACCCCCTTCCCCAAACAGGAAATGCAGCATTCAAAATGTTTTGATTACAAAATTTAAAGTAGGAAACTATTCTTACATGATACAGAAGAGGGTGACATAATATCAGGGATCTGGTAGGTCAAGATAGCAGCAAGTGCATGCAGGGCCATAGTTAGAGCAAAAGAATAAGCAAAACAGTGAAGACAATGGTTATCGTAGAGGGAAAATAGGAATTATAGGCAAGTAAAAGAGAAAAGTATTCGGGGGGAGCCTTAAAGAGAGAGAGAGAGAGAGAGAAAGAGAGAGAGAGAGAGAGGGAGATGGTTAAGTGTCAAGAATTGAGTAAGTCTTCTTAGATGGCAGGGGTAGCAACAGAAAAGGCTCTACCACCAAGAGTTGAAAGGCATGGAGATGGAACAGAAAATAATCCTTACTTTCTCCATATGCCTATCCTAGCCTCTCTTAAAGCTGCACACTGTCTTCAATGAGATGACCTCTTCTGGCAGTGCATTCCAAGTGTCCACCACCCTCTCTGTGAAGAAGTGCTTCGTGACCTCCCTCCTAAACCTCCCACCTTCCAGTTTAGGACTGTGCCCCCTAATGTTATGGTTGTCACTCAGCTTAAACAGACTCTCCTCATCAACCTTTTTTATTGCTTTCAAGTACTTGAAGGTTCCAATCATGTCCCCTATCTCTCTCCTGTCTTCCAGGGAATACATGTTCAGTGCCCTCATCCTCTCCTCATAAGCCTTACCCTGCTGACCCACTATCATCTTTGTAGTCCTCCTCTGAACCTTCTCCAGCAGGTTAATTTCCTTTTTGAGATGTGGGCACCAGTACTGAACTCCATACTCTAGATGTGGTCTTTACCAGTGACCTGTACAAGGGCAGTATAACCTCCTCTCTCCTACTACTGATCCCCCTAGATATGCATCCCAGCATCTTGTTTGCCTTTGCTGCTGCTTTCTTGCACTGCATGGAGTGCTTCTGGTCACTAGAGACCATCACTCCCAAGTCCTTCCCCTCCTCTGATGCAGATACTCGGACTACACCCAGGTAGTACTCTGTCTGGGATTCTGGCTCCAATATGCATAACTTTGCATTTTTTGGAATTGAAGCCAAGCTGCCAGATCCTGGACCACCTCCCCAGCATTTCCAGATCTTCCTATAAGTCCTGTATCCCTTCAGCTGTGTCCACTGTCCCACAGAGCATGGTGTCATCTGCAAATAGGCACATTTTGCCCTTAATGCCATCCCCAATGTCATTGATGAAGACATTGAACAACCCCAGCCCCAGCACAGAGCCCTGTGGGACCTCACTGGTTACCTCTCAGGCACCAGATAACCCTCCCCCACAACCACCCTCTGAGTTCTGTCCCTCAGCCAATTTTCCACCCATCTGACCATCTTGTCCCCAACCCCAAGATCCACCAACTTCCTGATCAACCTTTTGTGGGGCACAGAGTCAAAGGCATTGCTGAAATCAAGATAGAGGATGTCTACTGCTTGACCCCTTGTCCACTGTCTTAGTGACACAGTCAAAGAAGGCAATCAGATTCATTTGACATGATCTCCCCCCATAAACCCATGCTGCCTCGCATCCTGGAGACCATGCTCCTTTAGATATTCCACCAACCTTTCCTTCAGTATGGTCTCCATGAGCCTGCCCACAATGGAGGTCAGACTGACTGGTCTGTAATTCCCTGGGTGATCCTTAGGACCGCTTTTGTGTAGGGGCACTACATGTGCTGTTCTCCAGTCCTGCAGTATCACGCCTGACTCTAGTGAACTATTAAATAGGTCTGCCAGTGGCCCTGCTAGCTCCACAGCCAGTTCCTTAAGTACCCTTGGATGTGCTCTGTCTGGGCCTGGTGATTTGTCCACCTTTAATGCTAGCAGACGCTCCCTCACTCTATCCTTCTCTATCACTACATCTGTGTTCCCCTCCCTCCCTGCTCCTCTTCTCCCTCCTGAAGGTACTGGCCCGTACTTCTCCCTGGTGAAGATGGAACAGAAATATTAATTTAGTTTTTCTGCTTTTCCCCCATTATCCTTTACCCACTCCACCCCTTTCTTAAGCCTAACAATCCCTTCCTTCTTGTCCCTTTTCTCACTTACATAGTGAAAGGAAGCATTCTCCCCTCCTTATTTCCTTCAGCTATCTGCAGCTCCTTCAGTGCCTTTGCTCGCCAGACTTTCTTACTTGCCACTAGCCAACCCTAGGTAATTTTCCCTTTCCACCTCTCTTTTGGTCTTTCTTAATTTTCTATAGGCCAACCTCTTTTCTCTTACTGCCTAGGCAACCCCAGAACTGAACCAGCTGAGTGCTTTGGCCCTTATGTTCTTACCCCTAAGCCTAACGCACTCATCTGTGGCAACCAGTATTCCTTCCTTAATGATGGACCACCTTTTTGGCCCCATTACCTCCTGTGTGTCCCAATCAATTTCTAAGAGGTTTAAATCTCCCATAATTAAAATTATTCCCTAACTCACTGCCATCCTAATTTAAGTTTCAAGTACTTTGTCACTGTCAGCCATCTGTTCAGGTGGCCTATAGAGTGTTGCTGTCTTGTGCTTCCTCCTTCTTCAGCACCTGAATCCATAGTAACTACAATCCTTGTCCTCTTGAGACAGATTTATCCAGAAAGACCCTTATGGATTCCCTATGATATATTGCCATTCATGTCACTTGAATATTTGGCATTTTCGCTGTCCATTCTAAAAAAAGGCATGTCCTGGGGCAATTAGGTCCTATCTATTATTCTGGTTAGACCATGTTTCTGTTATTGTTACTGTATGTATTTGCTCTGTAGCGATCATCCGCATGCAGCTTGCCCATCTTATTCCCTAAGTGCCTTGTGTTTATATACATAACTTAAAATTATGGCACTGGTCTTTAATATTTCACCTTAAATTTGGGCTACTGTAGCAGGTTCCAATTTACCCAATAGAGTATATGCTAATTCAAAATAGCTTCTCCACCACTTACCCTACTTATTTTATCTTAAAATAGCCTGTTGCTTAAATTTCTGTACCCACTGCTGGCAGACTGTGGCCAGGCTGACTTAATGGACTGCAGGGCTTTTCTTTTTTTTTTTTTTTATTCTGTTTTTTTTCCGGGCTGGACCCCGTATTACCTCTGCCCTTGTCATGGTGCCCTGGAGACCTCCACTACTGCCTATGGCTTCTGAGATCCTCAGTCACCCCTGGCTTGCTCCTCGGAGGGCGGGGCTGTGGCCACCTTCACCGGCAACCCACAGGACTTATGGCTGGTCGGGGATCCGCAGCGACGGTGGTGTCTGAGGTCCTCCAGGGAGGGCATCATATGCGCGTTGTCCTCACCTTGGGTTTCTCTCTTTACAGGAGGTGGGGACATGAATGACTCCGCTGCCTGCCCCCGCCTTCCAGTCCTGGTTCGCCGGTCGCCTGAGGTCTCCTAGCATCCGCTGGTGGAGCCCCCAGTGCACCAATGCTTCCCTCGCCCTTCCCCCAGAGAAGGAGAGCAGTCCTTAAGACACTGTATCCTTCTTCCCCCGGCTGGCCCTCCGACGATCCGGGTCTGTTCCCGAACCCAGGTCACCGGCATCGCGAGCAGAAATCCCACTGCTGCGCCAACGGGCAGGCCGACTGCAGGGCTTTTCTGCCTTTAAAATTCTGTGTTTCTATTTATAAAGTAGCCACTTGCAGGAGAAGAAGGGGAGATGGGTGCGTAATGAACAAGAACTCCATAATACACATATATAAAATAGAGCAGTAAATGCCTGGTTAAATGGGGTTAAACTTAGTACCACTACAGAAGAGTGGGACCTGGAGTCATTATGTGTGACATCGTAGAACAGTCAAGCCAGTGCAACAAAGCATACAGAAAAGGAAGCAAGATGTTGGGGTGTATAGGGAGGAGCATAGATAGTAGGAGCAGGGAGGTGATCCTCCCCCTTTATCGGTCCTTGGTGAGGCCACACCTACAATACTGTGTCCAGTTCCGGAGCCGCCACCTAAGAAAAGACAGGGATAGGTTAGAGTCTGTGCAGAGAAGGGCAACAAAGATGATATAGGACCTCCAGGGGATCTCCTATGAGGAGCAGCTGAGAGAGCGAAACATGCACTCACAGGAGGCCAGAAGAGAGGGGGGGATATGACTGAAACTTTTAAGTTCCTGAAAGGATAAATAGAGTGCCCCACAAAGCTATGCAACAGGAGCACCAGCTCAACAACATGCAGGTATGAATGGAAAGCACAGGAAGGGAGCTTCAGGACTGATGTGAGACAGTCCTACTTAACTGAAAGGGTGATGGAGCCATGGAGCTGTCTGCCTGCTGAGGTGGTGGGTGCAAAGATCATGGAGAATTTTAAAAACAGGTGGGACAGAGTAAGGACACAAAAATGTACTACGCTCATAGAGGCCAGAAGCAGGAAGAGAAGGAGCCCCCCCCCTTGTCTAACTTTCTGCCCTGAACCTGACTTGTGTCTGCTGTTCCTAGCAAACTTCTCCCTGCCTAATTCTTCTGTTTTTCTTCCCTCCCCACAGGTTGCAAGCCCTCTCAACTCCCTCCCACAGCCAGGAAAGCAGCTAGCATGGATCAGGTATAGAGTAACTGTGGAAATGTGTTAGTCTGTTGCTGCTTACGCAGCGACTGTCTCATCCACCACCCTGGGCTGACACTACCCCTATAGGTAGTCCAGGTCACGTGAGCTATCACATGACCTGTCACTATCTCCCCATTTCCCCTATTGTTTTTATGTTGATTGCGCGCATGCGCAAGAAACATATTATAGCTTTCTCCAGAAGCAGGTTGTGGGCCTTGTTTTCTTGTGGCCAATGCCCCACAGCCTTTAAAAGCTTGGCCCACTTCCCCCAATGCCGTGGCATGCTGCTGCTGACACTAGTTCAGCCAGCGTGCCACAACTTTCCAACATTTTAGGCGTTGCAATCAGGGGCCGCCTCGTCATTGCAGCATCAGCCATTAGCTGCAATGAGGGGTGACTCCGTCGTACGGAAACGGAACAAGAGAAACATTGATATTGTTTGTGAACATGGCAGTGGCTTGCGCCCGTGTTCAATACAACACTACCTCTGGGAAGGGTGCCCAATCCCCCAGCGCACATGCCCCTCCCACCATGTTTGTTTAATTGACAGGGCCCCAACTCCTGTCGGCTTCAGTGCCCCAGGAGTTTTGTTGCTGATGGGGAGCCCACCCCATCAGCATTATGGAACCCTCCCCTTTTGTTGTCTGCCGACGGGTGCCCAATCTCCGTCGGGCATAATGTCACCCCCACCTTTTGTTGTGTGCCGATGGGGGTGCCCAAACCCCCGTCAGCTACAGCTGCCCCCCAGAAGAAAGACTCAGTTGGCATGCTGGGAGCCCACTCCAGTGTGCTACATGCCCCTGTAAACTGAAAAATGGTCCTGCAATGCCTTTTTTTTTTACCTGTAAAAAAGGAAATGGTCCCTTGGCGGTCTCCCTGCCCCCCTCCCACAACCCACACCCACCCACTCACCCCTGCCTCCCCACACCCCCTCAACCCATGCCACCTCTGGAGTCCGGCGCGATGATCTTCTGTGACCGGGGAACATGTCACTCTTCAAAGCCGACCGCGAACTGAGGAAATACCCGGTAAGCTGTATAATGGAATAAATAGGTTTTTCAACTTTGGTGCATATCTCAGGCATTTTTGGAATTTTGGCACACATTTTCAAAATGGGGTTATTGGACCCTCCTCATGAATTCTGGCACTGTCATGGCGTTATTCGGCCTCGAAGGTGATTTCGCAGTCACTCGCATAGAATCCCTTTGGGACCAATTAACAAAGCGACAGTGCTAGTGTTCATAGGTGGAGCTCTCAAAAAGCCTATATTGCAAATTTTGTGGGAAAAATCCAAAAAATGACTGTTTTTCTGAAGATGTGCATTAACATAATTTACTTTCATAACATAACTTTCTTGATGCAATATTTTCATACCAGATTTTCAAAATTGGCATATTTTCATACCTTCTTGTGAATAGTATAGCTGTCATTTTCCACATCCTGGCTGAAAAGTGTTTTTTTTTGCATTTCTGGCACAGAATAGCGTGGTCGCTGTTGGAAATCAGTGTTCAGGACAGATTAAGAAAATGACAGTGGCACTGTTCATGAGCAGAGGTCCTAAAATGCCTATGGTGCAAATTTGGTAGTGATACTCCATAAAATGACTGTGTTATGAGTGTGCATTTCGCAGTTTACACGCATGCTCGTAACTTCACAAATTAATAATATTTTCACTCTAGATTTTCAGCATTGCCATTCTTCTGCACCTTCTTATGAATGGTACAGCTGTCATTTTTTCACATCCTAGCTGAAATGTGTTTTCACAGTTCCGGGGCAGAATAGCATGGTCGCCGTGGGAAATCCATGTTTGGAACACGTTATGAAAATGACAGTGACACTGTGCATTAGCAGAGGCCCTAAAATGCCTATGTTGAAAATTTGGTGACGAAAAATCCATAAAATGAGTGTGTTATAAATGTGCATTGCCCAGTTTTCATGCATGCTCGTACCTTTGCAACTTTGCAATATTTTCACTCCAGATTTTCAGCATTGCCATTTTGCCACACCTCCTTATGAACAGTGCAGCTGTCATTTTTCACATCCTGGCTGAAATGTGTTTTCACTCTTCTGGCACACAATAGTGCGTTCACTGTGGGAAATCAGTGTTCGGGACATATTAAGAAAATCACACTGACAGTGTTCATGAGCAGAGGTCCAAAAATGCCTATGTTGAAAATTTTGTGATGAAACTCCATAAAATGACTGTGTTATGAGTGTGTGTTGTGCAGGTTCCATGCACCCTTGTAAGTTTGCAAATTAGTAATATTTTCATGCCAGATTTTCAACACTGGCATTTGTTGCCTACTTCTTATGAATGGTACAGCTGTCATTTTCACATCCTGGCGAAATGTTTACGCTTCTGGCTCAGAATACCGCAGTCGCTGTCGGAAATCAGTGTTTGGGACAGATTAGGATCGGGCAACTGGGGTGGGGAGTGACTGAACTCACCTGAGCTCTGTCAGGACTGCTGCGGATTTCTTTGTGGGCAGGAAAAGGCAACAACACAGGCAGGAGCCCAGTACAAAAAGGCAGCCTGCAGCGCCAGGAGACGCAGAACGAGCAAGTGAGGGGGGGAGTGAGTGAGCTCAACGGAGCTCTGTTGGGACTGCTGTGGATTTCTTTGTGGGCAGAAAAAGGCAGCAATGCATGCAGGGGCTGAGTACAAGAAGGCAGCCTGCAGCGGTGGGAGAAACAAAATGAGCAAGTGACAGAGGGGGAGTGAGCAAGCTCAATGGACCTCTATCGTGACTGCTGCAGATTTCTTTGTGGGTAGAAAAGGGTGGCAATGCAGGCAGGAGCCCAGTACAGAAGGGCAGCCTGCTGCACCAGCAGAAATAGAACGAGCGAGTGAGACGGGGAGTGAGTGAGGCCAACAGAGCTCTTTCAGGACTGCTGCAGATTTCTTTGTCAGCAGAAAAAGATGCCGACAGAGGCAGGAGCCCAGTACAAAAGGGCAGTCTGCAGCACCAGGAGAAACAGGACTCCCTTCAGGGTGCCTTCCTCAAGCAACTGGTCATGGAACCAACTTGGCAGAAGGCAATACCGGACCTTGTGCTCACAAACAGGGACAGTGTGATGGGGGTAACAGTGGGGGAGCACCAGGGAAACAGTGACCACCAGTCATTGTGGTTTGAAATCACAGAAAGAGCAGAACCAAACCACACAAAAACACATATCCTGGATTTTAGGGGGGGCAGACTTTGGGAAAATGGGGAGATACTTGAAAGAGGCATTAAGGGGAATGGGACAGGAATCAGGGGTTGAGGAACAGTGGGCAGTATTTAAAATGGGGATTACAAGAACAACAGAATTATGCATTAAGCAGGTTAGCAAGAGGAAAAGGAAGAGGAGACCATTATGGTTTTCCAAAGAGGTAGCAAAGAAAGTGAAAGCCAAAAGATTGCATTCGGCAATACAAAAGACACAGGCAGAAGGGATAGGGAGAAGTACCAGGAGAAGCAAAGGGAGGCAGGGAGGTCAGTAAGGAAGCAAAGCTCAGACAGAAGAACACATTGCAAAATCAGTGGGTAGAGGGACAAAACCTTTTACAGGTACATAAGTGAAAAAGAAAGACAAAGGGAGGGATAGTGAGACTGAAGGGGAGGATGGGGGCGCGTGGAGGATGACAACAGTAAAGCTGACATATTGAACAGGTATTTCTGCTCAGTCTTTACTGAGGAAGAGGAGGGTAATGGGTCTGAAGGAGTACAAGGGTGAGAATGGTGCAGAAATGGACACAAGTCCCTTTACGAGAAAGGGTCCTGAAGGAACTGGAAGTAATAAGAGTTGATAAAGCAATGGGGCCAGATGGGGTGCACCCAGGGTCCTTAAAGAACTAAGAGAGGTGGTGGCTGAACGCTGGCTATCCTGTTTAGCTGATCACTGGAAACAGGGAGGTACCCAAAGACTGGAGGACAGCAGATGTAGTCCCCTTATACAAAAGTGGGAACAAAGAGGAAGCAGGAACTACAGACCAGTCAGCCTCACCTCAGTAGTGGGGAAGATCATGGAAGCATTACTGAAGGAGAGATTGGTGGAACATCTAGTTGTCAATGGACTACAGGACCCAAGGCAGCATGGTTTCACCAGGGGAGGTCATGTCAGACCAACGTCATTGAATTTTTGACTGGGTGACTAGGGAGGTGGATCAGGGAGGGCAGTGGACATGGCCCATCTGGACTTCAGCAAGGCCTTTGACACTGTGCCACATAGAAGACTATTACAGAAACTGGGGAATATGGGTGTGGGCAGGACAGTAGTGTGGTGGGTAGGTAACTGGCTGGATGGCAGGACACAGAGGGTGGTGGTAAATGGCTGTCACTCCACAGAGGGAAGAGTGACCAGTGGGGTACCACAGGGATCAGTGCTGGGACCAGTACTATTCAACATCTTCATCAGTGACATTGCACAGGACCTAGAAGGCAGAATTTCACTGTTCGCTGATGACACAAAGTTCTGTAACAGAGTAGACACACCAGAGGGTGTAGACAGAATGAGAAGCGACCTGCAGAAACTTGAAGAATGGTCAGGGATTTGGCAGTTGAAATTCAATGCAAAGAAGTGCAAGATAATGCATATGGGGCACAAAAACCCTGGCATGATATATCAGTTGGGGGGTGAGGATATAGCATGCACCAAGCAGGAAAGGATCTTGGGGTTGTCATCTCTGATGACCTCAAGGTAGGAAACAGTGTGACAAGGCAGCAGGTAAAGCAAATAGGATGCTGGGATGTATAGGCAGGGGCATCACCAGCAGGAAAGGGAGGTCATAATTCGCTATACAAGACACTAGTGAGGCCCCACCTGGAGTACAGTGTACAGTTCTGGAGACCATACCTACATAAGGACATAGACAGGGTAGAGAAGGTTCAGAGCAGGGCAACAAAGATGGTGCATGGATTGCATCACAAGTCCTATGAAGACAGGTTGAAGGAACTGAACATATACTCCTGGAGGAGAGGAGGAGAGAGGATATGATAGAGACATACAAGTATCTTACAGGGAGGAACAGGGTGCA
Organism: Neoceratodus forsteri; assembly: GCA_016271365.2. NCBI lineage: Eukaryota > Metazoa > Chordata > Ceratodontiformes > Ceratodontidae > Neoceratodus > Neoceratodus forsteri. The sequence continues at coordinate 442,777,916 of CM057459.1, read as the reverse complement.
GGAAAACACTATTTTTAAGCGAAAAGATGTTCCAGAACTAGAGGGCATGGGATGAAGTTGGAGGGAGGACGATTCAGAGGAAACATGAGAAAGAATTTCTTCACAGAACGGGTGGTGGACAAGTGGAACACCCTGCCAGAGGAAGTGGTGGGGGCTGAAACAATCACGGGATTTAAGAATGCATGGGATAGACATAAAGGAATTATGGAGGTCAGGAGTAAGGGGCAACAGACTTCTAGGAAAACAAACTGAACTTACAAGCTCAAATGGGCAGACTGGGTGGGCCATAGGCCCTTATCTGCCGACACTGTCTATGTATCTATGTATCTATGTATGAGCGAGTGAGACGGGGGAGTGAGCAACCTCAACGGACTCTGTCGGGACAGCTGCGGATTTCTTTGTGGGCAAGAAAAGGTGCCAATGCAGGCAGGAGCCCAGTACAAAAGGGCAGCCTGTAGCGCCGGGAGAAACAGAATGAGTGAGTGGGAGGGGGGAGTGACCGAGCTCAACGGAGGTGTATCATGACTGCTGTGGATTTCTTTGTGGGCAGGAAAAGGCGGCAATGCAGGCAGGAGCCCAGTACAAAAGGCCAGCCTGCGGCGCCTGCAGAAACGGGATGAGCGAGTGATTGAGGGGGAGTGAGCGAGCTCAACGGAGCTGTGCCGGGACTGCTGCAGATGTCTTTGTGGGCAGAAAAAGCTGCCAACGCAGGCAGGAACCCAGTACGAAAAGGCAGCATGCAGCAGTGGGAGACACAGAAAGAGCAAGTGAGGGATGGGGAGAGAGTGAGCTCAATGGAGCTCTGTTGGGACTGCTGCGGATTTCTTTGTGGGCAGAAAAAGGCAGAAATTCACGCAGGGGCCCAGTACAAAAGGGCACCTTGCAGCGGTGGAAGAAACAGAATGAACGAGTGAGAGAGGGGGAGTGAGTAAATGAGCTCAATGGAGCTCTAACATGACTGCTGCAGATTTCTCTGTGGCCAGAAGAAGGCGGCAATGCAGGGAGAAACCCAGTATAAAAGGACAGCCTGCAGCACTGACAGAAATGGAACAAGTGAGTGAGAGATGGGGAGTGAGCGAACTCAACGGACCTCTGTCGGTACTGCTGCAGATTTCTTTGTGGGCAAAAAAAGACACCAACAGTGGCAGGAGACCACTACAAAACAGAAGCCTGCAGCGCCAGGAGAAACAGAATGAGTGAGTGAGACAGGCGGAGTGAGCAACCTCAACAGAGCTCTGTCAGGACAGCTGCGGATTTCTCTGTGGGCAGAAAAGTGTGCCAATGCAGGCAGAAGCCCAGTACAAAAGGGCAGCCTGCAGCGCTGGGAGAAACATAACGAGTGAGTGAGAGAGGGGGAGTGAGCGAGCTCAATGGAGCTCTATCGTGACTGCTGCATATTTCTTTGTGGGCAGAAAAAGGTGACAATGCAGGCAGGAGCCCAGTACAAAAGGCCAGCCTGCAGCACCAGCAGAAACAGCATGAGCGAGTGAGAGAGGGGGAGTGACCCACCTCAACGGAGCTCTGTCGGGACAGCTGCAGATTTCTTTGTGGGCAGCAAAACATGCCAATGCAGGCAGAAGCAGAGTACAAAAGGGCAGCCTGCAGCACCAGGAGAAAAATAATGAATGAGTGAGACAGGCGGAGAGAGTGACCTCAACAGAGCTCTGTTGGAACAGCTCTAGATTTGTTTGTGGGCAGAAAAAGGTGCCAACTCAGGCAGAAGCCCAGTACAAAAGGGCAGCCAGCAGCGCCGGGAGAAACACAACGACGAGTGAGAGGAGGGAGTGAGCAAGCTCAACAGACCTCTATCATGACTGCTGCAGATTGCTTTATGGGCAGAGAAAGGCGGCAATGCAGGCAGGAGCCCAGTACAAAAGGCCAGCCTGCAGTGCCGGCAGAAATGGAACGAGCAAGAGAGGGGGAGTGAGCTAGCTCAACGGACCTGTGTCAGGACTGCTGCAGATTTCTTTGTGGGCAGAAAAAGTCACCAACAGAGGCGGGAGTCTAGTAGAAAAGGGCAGCCTGCAGCGCCAGCAGAAACAGAATGAGCGAGTGAGAGAGGGGGAGTGACCCACCTCAACAGGGCTCTGTCGGGACAGCTGCAGATTTCTTTGTGGGCAGAAAAATGTGTCAATGCAGGCAGAAGCCCAGTACAAAAGAGCAGCCTGCAATGCCGGAGAAACAGAATGAGCACATGACACAGGGGCAGTGAGCGAGCTCGACGGACCAATGCAATCAACATTCAGCATTGACAAATGCTTGTTTTGTACTGCTTCACCACTAGGAGTCACTGTGGTACATACTAAGTTACACTGCATCCTTAGCATAATTTAACACTTTGTATATTAGCTTACTGCCCTATCCTGTACTAGCTCACTCTTAGCAGCTGCATCCCAAGTGTTCTTCTCTACCTCATCCCACCGGGATTTTAACCCTCGACCTCCCTCACCATAGTCGGTGGCCCTAACCATTAGGCCATCCAAGCAGCTATACTTTGTCTAACTTTTTTATGCCCCTTAAACCCCATTAGTCCTAGACCCTCTTGTGCCACCACCCCTTCCCCATTTCCATTACTGATCCTGAGTCACCAAGCTGGTGTTTTAGTGTATCACTGCCCTATTCCCTCTACTCTACTAAGACTCACTATTTATCTCTGCATCAGTGTACTACTCCATCAGGCACTCCCTATATGCTCTCCTGCTATATGGCTGCTATGCAGGATCCTAAAGGCTTAGTAATACTTGCCATGATCATAGCAGCAATTATCCCTACTAGCCAATACAAGCACCAACTGAATTGGTGTTGCCCCCCCCGACAACTATGTGCCCCCCCAGGCCTGCCACTATGTGCAATATTACCAGTAACAGTCATCACCTCACCAGACAGCCTGGTCACTATACCAGCTTGCTGTACTCACCCACCCTCTCCCTGCTAACCCACCTCGCCCCACCACTATGCTACAAAATGCGTGGGCTGAATAGTAGGCTCAAGCCAAAAAACAAGCTTAAAATATTTAAATGCTTTCTACTAAGGATAGCCATGCTGCTCCTCCTCTTATCAGGTAACAGCCACCAAAATCCCATCCCAGGGCAGCAGCTGCACCAACATGGATCTAACTCTGGAATGCTAAAGCTAGCATTGATCAATACTTGCAGCCTCCTGGCCAGATATGATGCTCTCCAAGTCTTGGTCATCCAGCACAGACTGGATGTGCTATCGGTGGTAGAGATCTGGTTTACCCCTAAGACCCATGACTCTACTATTTCCCTGGATGGATACACCCCTTTTAGGCATGACAGGTTGGGCAAAAGGGGTGGGGGATGTGCTATCTACCTCAGGAATACTCTACAGGGACATGCCCTCCCTCTACCGGACAATGGGAGAACCATCCAGACCCTGACCATACAACTACTCTTAGGGACCAATAGTAAGACTCTCACTGTAGTCTCCATCTACATCACCCCTCAAAACCAGGCCAGTGGCATCAATGTGATTACTGAATATCTGACCAATCTACAACAAAATTCTGAAGTGGTGCTACTAGGGGATTTTAATGTGAATTGGCTGGTCCCTGAAGCTGACCCCTTCAAGGATGCCATCTTCTCTATCAATGCTGTGCAAATGGTTGATTCCCCTACCAGGGTTAACTACCATACTGGCTCTGGTACACTGATAGATTGGATAGTTGCAAACCACCCTGAAAGAATCATGGGCACCACAGTCCTCCCTGACGTGATTAGCGACCATTCCCTGGTCCTTTGCCTCTGGTTGAACAAAGCTCATGAACTACCCAGAAAAATGGTAACACATCATGTCCTAAAGCCTGGGCTGCTCAAACATCTCAAGGCCTCCCTGTTACAAACAGACTGGACCCCTATTGATGATGCTCAAAATGTAGACCAAGCCCTAGAATATTTCACTGCTAAATTCAACACAATCAGTGATAAGATGAAGGGCTTAGTCAGTGCTTGGATTATCCCAACCCTCCTAAATCTCATGGCCAACAGAGATAACCTCTGGCACTGTGCTCGGGCCACTGGCAAGCAAGCTGACCTACAGCAATACAGAGCTGCTAGGAATGCCTTTACCAGGGAGTCCATGTAGCAAAAGTCAGCCACTTCAAAGAGGAGCTCAGAATTTACTGGGGGATAGCAAGCAGTTCTGGGGTAACATCAAAGACATCACAAGCAATTCCAATAAGTCATCCCCCTCCATTTTGGAGATAAATGGGGTAGTCACCCAGGACCCCAAGCTCTTTGCCAACACTTTCAACTTTGCCTTCTCTGACCTGAGTGGTATACTTCCCCTGACTTTCTCAAAGTACCAGACAACTCAACTGACACCGGGAGTTGTGACACCCCTCTAGGTCATCCCCTTTCACCTTTAAAACAGTCTTCCAGATAGAGGCTAAAAAGTACCTGCTAAAGGTGCTCAGAAAGTCTAGGTTTATAGTGACTCACTAGACCTTAAGCTTGTTAGTCAAACCATTGATGAAGTCCTAACACCACTCACAAAGCTATTAAATAAGTCACCATGCCTCAGCCAATTCCCCCAGCAGTGAAAGCAGCCGAGGTTATACCTGCACATGAAAGTGGTGACCGTGTCCAGCACACTAATTACCACCCAGTCTCAATCCCCATCCCCTTTCGAAGGCCCTTGAATGTATTGTGGTGGATCAACTAAACGAGTACCTAGAGAAGTACCAGATCCAATGCTCACAACAGCATGGATTCCAGAAGGTGCATAGTACCACCACTGCCTTGCTTGAGTACATCTCCTTTATACATAATGCCCTTGACTGAGGGCAGCTTGTAGAGGTGATTTATATTGACCTCACGAAAGCTTTCGACATGGTCAACCACACCCTCCTTTTAAACGCTCTTTGTGAGACTGGCCTATCAAATGACATAGTTGGGTGGTTTTGTAGTTACCTTGGAAGTAGGTCCCAATGAGTCAAAATAAGTGGCATCTTATCTGATAGCAGGCAAGTGTTATATGGTGTTCCCCAAGGCTCAATCTTGTGCCCATTACTCTTTAGCCTCTTTCTCAATAACCTCCCTAAGGCATGCTCCAATAATATGCTGCTATATGCAGATGATGCCATCATTTATACCAGCCTGTCTGACCCACTCCCACTTGAAACACAGCTCCAGGTTAGTTTCTCTGATATTAAAACCTGGTTTAAAAACCATAAGCTGCTAATGAATTACAAGAAGATCAAGACCATGCTCTTCTCTAGCCCGCACATCAGGTAAAAATCGCACAAACTAACCATACTGAACAATGAAGGCTCATCACTTGAACAAGTCCCAAATTTCAAGTACCTTGGGATCACTCTGGATGCCTCCCTCTCCTATGGTACGCACGCAGATGTTTTTGCAAGGGCAGTTAATACCAGGATAGGACTGTTATACAGGCACAGGCACTGCATGGCTCCAGTTGCATTCCGGACTGCCGCAACTAGTTCAATTTTATCTACTCTATCATTGACTACGGCTTCATTGTTTATGGAGCAGCCATGGACACCACACTCAAAAGGATCTGCATAGCCCTCAACAAGGACTGCAGGTTGATTACTGAAGCTCACAGGCTAATGCATACTTGCAGTCTGTATACACAGACCAGCTGGTTAAACCTGAAGGGCAGAATCACCTATCAGACTTGCCTTCTGGCAAAAAAAAATAAGTTTTGGCCACTCTACCCCTGTCACTCAGAAATACCTAATCCCTGCATCTAACCCCACCAAACTCAGAGCATGTCTAAACTGGTGTATCAAGTTCCTTTTTGCCACACCTTCCAGGTGCAGTGCTGCTTTTCATACAGGGTGCCATCTCTCTGCACTGAGTAGCTGTGACTGCTGACTATAAGTTGTTCCTCTCCCTATATGGCACCTTTCCTCTCCTTCCCACCCTCCTTAACACCCCTCACCCCCTCTCCCCTTCCCCCTACCATTTCTCTCACTTCCCCAACCCCTCATCTCGCCCCTCATACCTCAACCCCACCTCCTCTCACTACCTCCCTTCCCTCCCACCCACCTATTCTTGATACTGCTCCCATCACCACTACCCTGCCCTCTCAACCCCCTCTACCCCACCCCTATGATATTCAATATGGCCTCACCTACCTACCCCACCCCTCCGCTTTAATTTCTGCACTTTCCCTTCTACTTCACACCCCCCTTATAAGTGGCCATCATTTCTCCCTCTCGTATCATACTGTACATGTCACACCCCCACCCTCTAGCAATGCCTACCTCCAGCAGCATTGTTTTCTTTCTATTACCTCACTATTGTCTAGATCTTTTTATTGGTTATGTTTTTCCTAGAATGTATGAATTTGTCTCCACACCTCCATGCTCCTTTTCCCCCAGGCTAACTTGTTTTTTACCATGTTTTGGTGCACTTAGGCTATTCCACTGAATGTACAGACATGATGATATTCTACCCTGCCTCAATTGTATTTATCTTGTTGTTCTTGAATTGCATGTCAGAATTATTATTTTTATATGCCATTGTATTCATATGTTTCTCCAATGTGAAACCTTTGTAAAAGAGCCTCTGGTTCGGTATACATTTAGGATACTGAACTCAGAATCCCAAAACTCATGGGACCGAGTTCAGTATCCCAACACAATAATGCCCGACAGGAAGGAAGCTAATGCTGATGGGGGTATGGGAGCAGATGTGACGGACTGCTACCCTACTCCTAGCCAGGCATCTCAACTCACTGGAAAATGGGGAAGCTGGCCGAGCTGCTCACATGGCATGGAGTGCTAAGCCACTAGTAGCTTGGCCATAGATTTGGTTCTGTTCCTAGTGCCAGCTACTTTTGCTACCCGCTATTCTACCCCCTGTAACTTTTATTTTTTACTCCGGGGTCCACTCCCCTTTGGAGTTGGTTATTTTAGTTATGGGGGGGGGGTGTGGGGAGCAGAGCCCCCCCCATGTGGGCGCCCCCAACATTACATTTAACTGCTTGTCAGGATTTTGAGACTCAGTATCCTAAACTTAGTCTTGTGGGGTTCGGGATACTGAGTTTCAGGATTCCAAACATATTCCTCTAGTTCAAAAGTATTGTAATCTGTAATATAAGTAAATAAAAAAAAAAAAATACAGGGGTCGGGAAGGATGAGCTGAAGTGGAGGAGGTAGGTCCCCAGATTGATGCTAGGTCCTGGGAAACTTTGGGCAGACTCAATGGACCCTTAGTCTATTTTTGCTGTCACATTCTATGTTTCTAAATAAATATGATATACATACAAAAAATAAACTTCATGTGACCTAGCAGTGTAGCATTTCATATAAATTCATAAGCATTACTTGAAAGTGACCTCGAATGGGGAGAGGGCAATACAAATAAGGGGACAACAAAGAGAAAAAAGGAAAGGGGCGTTGGTGCATAGGAGAAAGCAAGGGGTACAAAAACACGAGAGAGTCAATAATCTTGGGGATGGAGGGCAGGAGAGATATATTAGGAGAGTGGGGCTAGAGCGGGTGCTAGTAGCATGTGCAGACATGAGTGGGGTGTATATAGTGGAACAGTTTCAGCACTATAGGGAAGGAGAAGGAGTGTAGGGAAGATGAAAGGTCAGTATCTAGGGAGACTGTAAGATATGATGGCCTGCTTGGCAGAGGTTTTGGGATGGGAAGAGTGAAAAATCAAGAATCTGGGGTTCCCAAAGAGTAGAGGAAAGGCAGAGGATTGTTGAGGAGATAATGTAAGAAAACAAGAAACTCAACAAAGTCCAAGAGGGTAGCATCTTTCAGAAAAAGAGACTTGCAAGAACAAGGGGACACAATTTAAAGATAGAAGGAGGGCGGTTCAGGGGCAATGTGAGGAAGTATTATTTCACAGAGAGGGTAGTGGATGCATGGAACAGCCTTCCTGAGGAAGTTGTGGGGTCTAAAACTGTGGGAGAATTCAAGAATGCATGGGACAGACATAAGGCAATTCTTGTGGGGGGCAGGAAGATATAGGCTGTTGGTTAACTAGGATCTGCGGCCTATCCTGTAGGTAGGGAACTGGGCAGACTAGATGGGCCTAGCGGTCCTTATCTGCCGTCAAAGTCTATGTTTCTATGTTTCTATGTAAGAAGGGACCCAAACCAAAAATTAGAAATGAGGGAGACACAATGAGCAAGACATCTGCCCTCAAGGGAGGGAGGGAAGGAAGAAGGAGTAGAAGATGGAACCCTGATGAGTATGATGGGGAGGGGGGGACAGCTATGGTAAAACAGTAGAATGAGTGGAAGAGGGGGTCCACTCTGATAACAGAGGTACTACATATCACATCCATGCAATCAAATGCTGGGAGGAACATTTTCACAATAATCTCCCAGTATACAGGGAGTGGGAGACATGATTACTGTAATTCCAATTTAGTGACCTATATTTTGCAAGGAGCTTTCTGTGGATGGTTTCAGTGTTGTAGAAGACATCAAGGTGGCTGTCTGCAAAATTACTAGCTAATTATAGTAGGCAACTACCTCCAAGAGGCATTCATCAATGATCTTGAATACCCGGGGGTACTGCAGTTTGGCCAGTCACTGTCTGGTGCCAAGCATCATAGAGACATTTTTTTTTACGTTTAGGGAGAGTTGGTTAGCACAGAACCAGTGCTGGATGTTGTAATAATTACTCTGGAGCTGTGCTATCAACTCCGGAACCAAAGACATGTAGGAGCATAGCATGGTGTCATCCACATACGTATGTATGAGGAGATCCAGGCTTTAGGGAGGTCATTTAACAAACAACTCAAGAATAGAAAGTGACTCAGGACAAAACTCTGGGGGATGCCAGACCAAACTGGAAGGGGAGAGGATAGTGAATCACCTACTTAAACTGTCTGGGATCTGTCCCCCAGGCATGATCCAAACAACCTGATTGTAAGGTCAGAAAGACTTGCCTTAGGGAGATTTCATGTTATAGTAGGTGGGTAACAGTGCTGAAAGCTTTGGCAAAAAGCGGATAAATATAGCAGCAGTAATCATGCTTGGATTCATCCATTCAGGATGGCATCAAGGAGCCTGAAGAGTGAGGTGACTGTGAAGCTGGGCTTTCTGAAACCAGACAGGAGTGGGCTGAGGAAGGAAGAAGAGTCAAAGAAAGAAAAACATTGTGAAGTTTTTAGCAAGAGCACAGTTCATAACTGGGCATTAGACGCTTACTGTTGTGCACAGTTCTGATGATCAACAATTACTGCAGATAAGAAATATATAGAAGATTCAGGGAAGAACAACAGAAACTATTGTGGGCTTTGAAAACATACTATATCATATGAAGAGAAAATATTCAAGTTGGATCTAAATAGTCAACAAAGATGGAGAGTTACAGGGGACTGACATATGCTATACAAATTTATCAGTGACAATTACATGTTTGGTCCACTGGGATGGAAAGTAAGCAGGATTACCATCAACCCAAAGGGCATTATAAACAGCTGAAAATATATTGTTTCAAAACAGAAAGGAGGACTGATTGTACTAATTTTCCATTTTATGTAATTTGTCATACCCTTATTCCTATGTACAGTTCTATGCTATGTTTTTATTTATGTCTGTACCTTAGAAATGTATTGCTGGTTTTCACTGTCTGTTTTCTTGTCCCCTCACCCCAGGACGCATGTGAGAACAAACTGATACCAGCTCATTAAGTCCTTCCTGGTAAATGTTTTTGAAATCAATCACTCATTACTGAGGTAATCAATTAATCAATCATGTAGATGGGACCCAGAATCAACCCCTGTTATATCTCACTAGTCACTGCCCTGTTCTCAGAGGATTTACCATTTAGGAACACCCACTGGGTTCTATTTGCCAGCCAGTTTTTGATCTATCCAGTTATTTCTTCCTTTATCCCCAGATCATTCAGCTTTTTAACCAGTCTCCTATGTTGAACAGAGTTGACAGCTTTGCTAAAATCCAGCAATAGAACATCTACTGTACTGTCTGGTTCTTGTCTGCTATTTGAGTCACTGCATTAATAAAGTCAATTAAGCTAGTCTGACATGACCAGTCCCAAGTGAACTCATGTTGGTTTCCATTCATTATTTGTAACTAAATCCTGGCTGGTTAATTTCACTAAAGACAACTCTCATTGCAGCCTGTTAGTTTTTAAAGAAAATCCTGTCTGCTAAGTGTAATTTATTGAAGCAGACACTGCAGCTCATTCAGACCTGCTGTTTCCTTGATTTTTTTTCGCCCCCCCGACCCCCACAGTATTAAATGCACCATCTGACTCCGCCCATTGTGGCTCTCTGCCAGTGCATCATCTGTCTCCGCCTTTTGCTGCTCTCTGCCTGATATTCATTAAGCTAGGCCAACAGTTCTCAAACTTTGTCATAGTGAGCCTCCCCTAAGCCATGGAAAAGATCTTGAGCCTCCCCCAAAATACTGAAATATTTTTTGGGCCTCCCCATAGAAAAATAGCCTACTTTTCACAGTACATCAGGAATAAATTGAAACCTCTTTGCATAGCTGGCTCTCATGTTATTAAGCTTATTGTAAACCCCCCCCACAAAAAAACAGGACAACCTACTTGCTCCAATATGTTTTGACTCTCAAACCATTGTTACCCCTTACTGCCATACCTTCATGGGTTAGACTGTGTTTTCTGTTTACCCCTCTAACTGGAATAACAATCCTGCCAACCTCTGCCTCTCCCCCTCTCCCCCTGCTCTTAAGCAACTTCTCAGGGATCATTTTGCTCCCTCCTGCTCTTATTCCTAGTGCCTGTATGGTTGACTCTTGTATTTGGACAATTCTGCTGCCAGTCTAATTGATCAATTGTTCCTCGCATTGTTAGTTCATTGTTCTTAATTTGTTTGCACTTTTATTCATTTTGTATTGATTGTTTTGCAGTTACATTTTGAATTGTATTCTCTCACTACTCTTCCTGGAGTACGCCTGATATAAGCCGTGGCTCAGTGTACAGTACCTTCCTGGTCCAGATTTGTGAATAAATACATAAATTCACCTGTTATCCTCTTTCAGTTTGCCTTATCCCTTCACACAAAATCTATAAAGTTCAAAATTGAAATATAATACTTTTTCAAGACTTGCTTGAGCCTCCCTGGAACAAGGTTGGGGCCTCCCAGGAGGCTGGCCTCACCATTTGAGAACCCTGGGCTAGGCAAACCTTCCACTCCTCTCACCACTCTAACCTATAGGCCTTTGAATTCACAGCTGCACAAAACTCATGCCATAACTAAATTCAAAAGGGTGTTTCCTGTTTCCCTTCGTAATCCTCGGCTCAACTCGAACAGGACTCTACGTTTCTTCTACTCTCTCTTATAATTATTTTTAAAGACATACCTTCCTACTTGTCCAGGTAGTGCCTTAATTTTTTTTAATTTTTTTTTTACTTTCAGTCACTGGATACTTTAGGTACCTTTCAACTGCCCCGACCTTAATGATAGGCACTATCAAAAAGGCACCGTTTCTGCCTTGGACTGTAGCTCTTTGATCTAGGGGTTTCCCCTTCCACCTCTTATTCTTCCTAGTTTGGGACCCCTAATATTTTTACCAGCTTACACTTCCCACTCCTGCTGGGTTGATTGTTTGAAGCGCTCTTTCTCTCTCCCATTACAAGATGTTTTCTCTTATGGGACCTAGGGAAGTAGTCTCCCTAATTTCCCTCTCCTACCTCTCACTTAATATAACTGCTGGTGACTCTGGGTTCCACTCGCATGAAGAAAACTCTTTTGTCTACTCTAATCTGCTTCCCTATAGGAAATCACATCCATTCCTTAATCTGGCCCTGTATCTAACACATTCTGCCAAACTTGGTCATTTTTTTCTCTGTCACTTCCCTGTCATGCCCAAATGCCTCAAACTCATTTATCGCCTCACCAGAGAAACTTGGGTGACTCTCCTGCATTTATCCCTATCTGGGGATATTGAAACAAATCCTGCCCTCCCACCCCACCACAATGCTAGATCAACAAATGACTCCTCCTGTTTCTCTGCAAAGGGCATCAAAATTGCTCATATGAATATTAGAAGTGTACCTGCTAATTTCCCTGAACTGGAAGCCTGGATAGCCCACTATCGCCCAGATATTCTAGGACTGACTGAAACATGGCTTAGGCCAGACATACCTGACACAGTATACAAAATAAATGGCTACTACCTTATGAGATTTGATCAGCCCTCTAAACAGAGGGGTGGAGGGGTTGCTCTCTGTTATAAAGAACATCTCAATATCTCTGTCCAACACTCAGGGTTATCAAGTATCTGTGAAACTCTGCGTACTGTTCTGCTCTTAGGCAGAGAAAAAAGGCTAAACCTGATATGTGCTTATAATCCTCCAAAGGGAGCACTCCCTGGCCTAAATGGGCTCTTGGACTATCTCTCTACTCTAAAGGGTAAATCTGAAGTAATATTGATGGGTGACTTCAACTTTGAACTATCAGGTACCCACTCTGGTTTGTACATGGAGGCGCTCACCCGACTTCACCTATCGCAACTGATTACTAGCCCCACTTGACTCTTGGCAAATAGCGAGCATCAATCTTTCCTGGACTGGATAGCCACAAACAGAGCAAATAAAATTATTGCCGCAGGCACCTTTTCTGATTCTATCAGTGATTACCTACCTCCCTTCTGCATTTGGAATGGTCACTGCCCCCATCCCCTGCCAATAATTATTCAGTTTCGGGATTTTGCCAAACTGAATCCAAGTGCACTTCTTGATGATATTAATAACATCGACTGGTCATCTATCTATATCACTGAGGATGTAAATATAGCACTTGACTACCTAAACTCTCAGCTACTATTCCTACAGGATCTGCACGTCCCATTGAAAAAAAGGCATCTTAGGTGCTCTGCAAACAGATGGCTACATAAAGACCTCCTTCATACTATGAGAAGAAGGGAAAAGGCCTGGGCCCTGGCCAAGAAATCCCAACGGACATATGACTGGGCTAATTATAGAAAAATGAGGAATACCTGCAAATAAATTATTCGGAAGCTGAAAAGGAACTATTGCATTAAGCTTCTCTAATCTTCAGTGGGTGACTCCTGGAGTTTTTGGAACCACATCAAAAATTTCATAGGCCAAAGGCCCAAGACAGCCGTAACTGAAATTATGCTAAATGACGCTAACTATAACAATCTACCTACGATTGCAAATGCCCTGAATGTACAATTCTCTGATCTCTCTAAATACCTTGCAAAGTTTAACCAGTCCCCTGCACCCCCTTCTGATAGCCACCATCCTTCAGGACCATCTTTTCTGCTCAGATCACTCTCCACTACTGAGGTGCTGCTTCTTAAATCTATATCCCCTCATGGATCTGCTGGTCCAGATGGATTACTGCCCTATTTCATCAAAATAGCAGCTCCAGCTCTTGCTGCCCCTATTACAAGAATTTTCAACCTATCTATACTAACTCAGACAGTGCCTACACTATGGAAAACTGCTCGAGTTGTCCCTGTAAACAAAAATGGGGACACCAAAAACATGGCTAACTACAGACCGATCGCCATTCTCACTACCTTAAATAAACTACTTGAGAAGGCTGTTGCTACCCAGGTCTCAGAATATCTGCACCTTCACAACCTTCTATCCCCTGCTCAACATGGATTCTGAACAGGGCACAGCACCACAACTGCACTACTTCAGGTATCTAATGAAGTCCTAACAGCAATGGATAAGGGCCTGCTCACAGGGGCCATCTTTATTGACCTCACTAAGGCTTTTGATCTTGTGAATCACCCCCCTCTACTCTCCAAACTGTCCATTCTGGGTTTTTCCCAGTCTGCCATCTCCTGGTTTGATAGCTACCTCACTGGGAGAAGGCAATTTGTTCAAATTCCAACTGCTGTCTCTGACCTCTCCTTAACCTCTGTTGGAGTGCCCCAGGGATCTATACTTGGCCATCTCCTTTTTTCTCTCTTTATTAACAACCTGCCCTCACTTCCCTGTCTCTCCTCGCTGATCCTTTATGCCGATGACATGGTGCTTCTTGCTAGTGGTAAAGACCCCACATCAGTAAAGGTGAATCTTCAAGTTGACTTTGCTTACAAGTCTGGCTTCTACAAAACAAACTCATACTTAATGCTAAGAAAACTGTGGCTATGCTTTTTGACTCCCCCTCTAGAATCAAATCCTGTGCTCCAGATCTTTCAGTACTATGTCTTGATGGCTTACCATTGGTATCTGTTAACTCCTTTAGGTACCTAGGAGTCACACTTGACCCATCTCTGGATTTTAACCTCCACCTCATGGCTACTTGCAAGGCGGTTAACTCCAAACTGGTTATTGCCTATAGAATTAGGTCTTCCCTGAATGATGTTGCCCAGCTTGCTACTGCACAAGGTCTCCTCCTTCCCTCCCTTACATACTGCTCACAGGTATACCTTAATGCTAACAAGGGATCCCTCCATAAATGGAGCACCTGTTATAACAGCATATGCCAATTTGCCCTCTCTGCACACAGACTGACTCATCGCTGTGAACTCTACTCCAAACTAAATTGGCTGTCCCTGACTTCGCACAGACTCTACTCTACTGGATACTTGATTGACAATATCATCAAAATGGGGACACCTGAGTATCTATCAAGGCTGCTATCTCATCCCTCCCAAGCATATCTCTTTAGGTCATCCATACAAACTCGACTTTAAATTCCCAGATACCTTACAAAAAAGGAGGAACTATCCTTCGCTATATCGGCTCCCAGCATCTGGAACTCCCTCTCCCCTCACATTAAACTATCTAAATCCCACCTAGCCTTTAAACTGGGTCTCCATGCCCAGCTGACTGACTCTGATGGCTTCTCCTGTGCAGTAACTTGAGACTGACTCCCAGTAGCATTCCTTACCTACATGGCACTTACTGTTTCCCTCCACTGTATAAAATCTGCATGTTCCCATTCAGTCCACAAAATTGTTAGTTAAAACTGTTATTTATTCTTTAGCGGTCGTCGTATGTCCTTAATTATTATGGTTGTTTCATCCAGTGCAAGTATCTAATGTAAGGGTATTTGTTTGCTCTCAGTTTCCACAGAAATATGTCTTGCTTTTGTCAGCAATCTGCAAATTTGTTTTGTTCCCACTTCATGCTGCACCATGAACAATTGTCACTAATGTTTGCACCATTTTTGTACCTTGCTCTCTCCTGATTGTACTTTCCCGGGCCGTGCCTGAATATAGGCAATACTCTTGTCTAGTGTACCTACCCGGTAAACAAAAAACAAACAAATAAATAAATAAATGATGCTCATTTCAAGGCTCACTTTGGAAATAATTACAGCTGAGTGCTGCTTGTGGGGGGACTTTTCATCTGTCTCCCTGCTTGCCCTGATACTCCATTTGGGAGGATGTTTTGTGACTATGGGTGGAGCCGAGTTGCAGCAGCATGGTTTTTGGAAATGCCACTTGTGTTCTGTTATTCTCCTCATTGGCTGTTGAGGGGAAGAGAGCATTGTCGGGCAGATTCTGAACCAGTTGGGCTCACTTTGCATATAACTACAGCTGAGTGCTGTTTGTGGGGGACTTGTCATCTGTCTCCCTGCTTGCCCTGATTCGTCAATCATTAGGAAGTTTTGTGACTGTGGGTGGAGCCAAATTGCAGCAGCATGGCTTTTGAGAATGCTGCTTGTGTCCTAATTCCCCTCAGCAGAAGGGAGGGTTGCTAGGTATATCTTGAGCTAGCTGGGTTCACTTTGCATATAAAACTACAGCTTCTTGTGGGGGACTAGTCATCTGTCTCCCTGCTTGGCTTGGTCTTCTTGACTGACAGTGGACTAACCTGCCTTCTCCTACCCTCTATTGAGGTGTGGCTGGTGCTGGTAATAGTGCTCCAATTGAAAGCACAGCTGGAGAGGGGCATAACTGTTCATTCTGGACTGTACTTGCTTACGGTGGCACTGATGTTAATTACAAATTTTGCATCACTGGTACTTCCCTAGTCCTCCAATCGGGGGTCTCAGCTTATGATGTGGAAGGAGGTGTGCTGGTGTATTTAAGCTATTTCTTAGCAGTCCTTTAGCTTAAGGTCCATGACTTAAAGGCACCTCACTGTGGGCATCAGCATAGGACGTCAGTCAACAGGAGCCACTGCACTCCAAGTGTGACACATGGCAAAGCCCTGATAATGAATGTAATTGGTACATGTGAAATATGAAGTGTGTTCAACTGTGAGAGTGCAACAACCAGCATTAGGGCATCGAATACTGTAAGCAAACAGTGGATTAAATAATATTACGTGTAATCAGACTACACTAAGCGGCAGGTTACTGTTAGTATAAATTAAAAAAGGGGCTAAAGGGTGCATGTTGTTATAGTATATATTTAAAACCCATATAGCCTGATATTTAGTACTTTATTCTGAACTGATAAATATGCGCAAATTGACTTTATTAAGCAAGGAGGATTATTTCAGTTTCTCATTGTCTTTTACATATTGTAAACTGAGTGACACATATTAAGTTGCAAATACTTAATGTAATGTACTAAGGCTTAGCAAGAAGTCAATCCTTAATGAAGTGGGGGTAACAAAATGGTGGATAGTCCCAAAGTTTCTTCAGGTATTGTGGGTAGAACAAGGGGATTAGTATAAAAGTGCAAGCACATGATCAGACAAAAGTAGGAACATGTAAGAGGGTTAAGAAAGGGAAAGCAGGAAACACCCTGTCTGTGATAAGGTTACAGAATACTTTCAGGAAGCAAAGGGGTGAGGTAGCAGTACCATGGGAGAAGGAAGAATATACAAGAAAGGTAAACTGAACTTGCATAGACAGTAAGCAAAGGGAGGTAAGGATCATGTAAGGGATGCTGTGCGGTGACTGTGGTACAGCAGTTTTTCAGAATACCTTCTTGAGATTGAAGTGCTGCTCCATATGTACTCACCTCTCTGGGTTGCAGGCACATGCTGCTGGACTCTGGGCTGCAATGGTATGAGTAAAGAAGACCTTCTGCCCCACTCAGAGCCACCATGTCTGCCACCACTCCTTCAAAGAATATCTTGACAGAGGCAGAGTGCATGGACCATGGTGGGCTCTGGGAGGGTGGAGGTGGGGGAAGGGTGGATGTTCATCCACCTATACCACTGCAGAGCACTTTTGCCTCACTGGCAGAAAAGGGCAACTGAGAGGAGGTACCCATTGTAGTGGGAAGGGAGGACAGGGGACCTCAGGAGTAGAAGCCAGAAGGAGGGAGTGAGGGGCCCCAACCAAAGAGGAAACAACTGCTGGTAGTAGACTCAGTTGTGGGTGAATAGACTTGGGAGCTTGGGGAGTAAAGGGGAGGGAAGTGAAGTGCTTAAGGAGAGGGTCTCGGCTGGGAGAGATAGTGGATCTTGCAAATTGCTAGGGCAGCAAAAGTTGGGATGGACCTGGATATCATTGTCCACATGAGGAGAAATGATATAGCACAGAAGAATATACTGTAGGTGTAGTGAAGGGAGCCTTCAGAGAGTTGGGGGGCTTAAGCAGGTAACATGCAAGATGGCATTTTCCAAGGTTCTACCTGTATATGGCTGGAGAAAGGCAAGGAAACTCCACACCCTGGCATTTGAGGAATTGTGGAAGGCATGGTGTATGGAGAAAGGTTTTGGTTATGTTGGGGACTCAGAACCAACCTGAAGGGATATAGATCATTATAAAGGAGACAGCCTGCATCCTTCTAGGAAGGGGACTACATTCATTGATGACAGGTTTAAATGCTACATGGATGAGCATTTAAACTAGACAGGGGGAAGGCAGTAAAACCAAAGGAGGCAATAATTGCCTACCTCAGATGGTAAAGTGTTAGGGAGGGAAGTCCCAGGGGGAGAAAGCTCCCCTACAGCAGATGTGCAGAAATACAGCGATTGGGACAGCAAAGGAGAAAAGGTGAATATGACTAAGGTAGAGGAGAACAGAGGATTGAAAGGGACCAGAAATAGTGAAAGTAAAAAGATGAGGGACAGGTTAAGAGGCAAGTCAGTGAACACCAAAGGCAGGAATTGGAGGGAGAAGCAGGATAGTAGGTAGGGGTGAAAAAACATAGAAATATAGACTTTGATGGCAGATAAGGACCGCTTGGCCCACCCAGTTTGTCCCTTTCCCTACTTATTGGATAAGCTGCAGATCCTAGTTTTACCAACAACCTACTTCCTCCTACCTCCCACTATAATTGCCTTATGTCTATCCCATCGTACCAGGTCATAATGTCGGACGCTTAATAACGTATGGCATTATGGCGAAACCCGGACCTGTGCGCTCCCCGAGCTGAACCTCCCCCCCGGAGTTGAGAATCTTTAGTGGAGGGGTCCAGGGGGTGTGGGGGTGGAGCCCCACAGAACAAAGAACATGATGCCTCATGGCATGATCAAGCAGCGTGATAGTAAATATGCGGCATTGCGTCTGCGACATAATAGACCCTGTGCCCTGTCCCATGCATTCTTAAATTCTCACATTGTTTTTGACCCTATAACCTCCTCAGGAGGCCATTCCATGTGTTCACCACCCTCTCCATGAAAAAATACTTCTTCACATTGCCCATGAGTCACCCCCCCATCTTCAAATTGTGTCGCCTTGTTCTTGCACATCTCTTTTTCTGAAAGATCCTATCCTCTTGGACTTTGTTGATTCCCTTGAGGTACTTGAAAGTTTCTATCATGTCCCCCCTCTCCCTCCTTCTGTAAGGAAAGCAATGTTCACCAGGCTATGGAAGGCAATGTTCACCAATGCAAGGAGCCTTGGAAACAAAATTTCAGACGTGAAAGTCATAATGACAGAGGGTAATCTAG
Source organism: Neoceratodus forsteri (assembly GCA_016271365.2). Lineage (NCBI taxonomy): Eukaryota > Metazoa > Chordata > Ceratodontiformes > Ceratodontidae > Neoceratodus > Neoceratodus forsteri. The sequence goes on along the minus strand of CM057459.1, from coordinate 442,759,180 downwards.
ATTTAGTGGTCATAACAGAGTCACAGTGTACTGAACACCACAACTGGGACATGGCCATACCAGGCTATTCTCTGTTTAGGAGAGACTGAGTTGGGAGCAAGAGGAATGGAGGGTTGTATTGTATGTGAGGGAGGGAGGGATTCAAGGCCACAGAGGTACAGGGGCACAAAGAGGAAAAGAAGAAGCTGGAAGTACTGTGAGTCAACTTGGAGACAAACTCTGGGTTCACTGTCCATATCAGAGTGGTGTACAGACCTCCAGCACAGAACGAGGTGATGGATAAGGTACTTGGGGAAGTCATCATCAGAATGGCAAGTAAGGGGGAGGTATTGCTAGTTGGTGACTTTAATCTGCCTGATGTGGAGTGGAGTCTTCCAACTGAGGCTTCAGCAAGGAGTAGGGTAATCCTTGACAGATACATAACTGAAAAGAGGAAATCAAGGGCAGAGATAACAAGAATTAGAAGGTCAGATGGGGCAGACTGTGTAGAAGGGGACCAAGGAAAAAACTGACATCTTAAACAGTATTTCTCCTCAGTTTTCACAATGGAGGACGGAGGGGACAGACCAACAGGAGAAGTAGGAATAAGGTGGTGGTGGTGCGGGGGGGGGGCACGCATCCATTTTCAGAAGAAAAGGGTAGTGAATGGACTTGCAGCCTTAAAGGTGGACAAGGCTATGGGACTGGATGGAAGTCACCTCAGGGGACTAAACAACTCAGGGAGGGGTTAGCTGCCCCACTGAGAGCCTTGTTCAATAACTCACTAGAAACGGGATTGGTTCTGGAGGACTGGAGAAGGGTTGACATTGTTCCCTCTGCATAAGAGTGGCAGCAGGGAGGAAACTAACAACTATAGGCCAGTCAGTCTCACTTCAGTGGTGGGGAAATTAATGGAAACACTACTAAAAGAAAGGCTTATAGAGTATTTTGAATCGAGTGCACTGCAAGACAACAGGCAACACAGATTCACAAGGGGGAGGGCATGCCAAACATATCCACTAGATTTCTTTGAGTGGGTGACCAGGGAAGTTGATCAGGGAAGGACAGAGGATGTGACCTAGTTGGGCTTTAGCAAGGCTTTCAACACAGTACTGCATAGAAGGCTGATTAGGAAGTTGACGAACCTAGAAGTGCGATCCATAGTGGTAAATCGGGTTAAAAACTGGTTAAAGGATAGGAAACAGAGGGCGGTTGATAATGGCACTCATTTTAAAGATGGAAGTATGACCAGTGGGGTACCACATGGCTCAATACTAGGGCAAATCCTCTTTAATATCTTCATAGGGAACATTGCAGAAAATCTGAAAGGTAAGATGCACCTTTTTGCAGATGACACCAAAATCTGCAATAGGCTGGGCAGCATGAGAAGGGATATTGGGGAAACTCGAGGAATGGTCAAAAACATGGCAGTTGGAATTCAATACCAAAATGTGCAAAATGATGCACATTGAGCAAAGAAACCCTGGTGATGAGTATATGATGGGGAGAAGGTAATAACAGTAACTAGACAGGAGAGGGACCACAGGGTTATTATATTTGAGGACCTTGAGGTTGGTAGGGCAGTGTGACAAGGTAGTGGGTAGGGCTAGTGGGGTACTGGGGGTATAGGTAGGGGTATCTCCAGCAGGAGCAGATGGTGGTGTTGCCATTATATTGCTCACTGGTGCAGCTGTACCTGGAGTATTGTGTTCGCTTCCAAAAGGTCCCTTGCGCCACATGCAGAAACTGCTATGCCAAACATGACTTATGACTGAGTTGTGCCATAAAAAGCATACGCCAATGTGGAATGTGACTTGCGACATGCATAATGAACAGTTATGACATAAAGGCTATTCCAGAGCAAGTGGCATGTGTAACAATGTCAAAACAATCAGGAGCAACCTAGACCATGTTGGAGGTGGTCCAAGTAGAGGACAGCATATATAAGCTCCCCCAACAGCCACAGATCACTCAACAGTGTGTATGGACACAACAGGAACCATGTCAGCAGCAGTAGCCCTACTGGACATCATGATAGCCTAGCAACATGAATGCAGGCATGCCAGGCATTGTGGCAAGAACCACGGGACGTGCAACCACAGAAGCAAGTGTTGGTGCCAAGGATACCTGTTCTAAGAGTGAGAAGCACAAGAAAGTCCTTTGAGGAGCTGGCAGATGATCAGTGCATTGCATGCTACTGGCTCAACAAGATTACCATAAGGGAGCTATGCCAGGAACTGTCAGAGGACCTACACAGTTCCACCAACAGGGGACATCCACTGGCTGTGGAGGTGTAGGTCAGTGCAGCGCTGTGCTTCCTAGCCATAGGGACCTTCCAAACCCCCACAGGTGACACAGTGGGCATATCACAGCCTGTTGTGTCAAAGTGTCTCAGGAGGTTCCTCACAGCACTGCTACGGTGTACCACTCAGTACATACACTTCACACATGATACACAATAACAGCGGCAAATGAAGCAGACCTTCTACAGTGTTGCACAGTTACCACATGTACTGTGGGTGACTGCCTGCACACATGTGGCCATCAGTGCACCACACCAATGGTGACGCATATGTAAACCATAAAGGATATCACTCAATGAACATCCAGGTGGTATGTGATAGTGACTGTCAAATACCAGATATTGTAACCAAGTACCCTGGGTCCTGCCATGATTCCCACAAATTCTGTCACTGTGGCCTATGTGAGGCCTTTGAGAAAGGGGAGATCACTGGCTGATTGGTAAGCAGTGCTGTGCGCAACACTTGTACATGGGTGCATGGGTCAAAGGGTGCAGGAGAAGCACACACAGTGTGGTCAGGTGGTAACTTACAGTGCAATGCAACAGAGCTACTGGATACAAATGTCAGGCAAGTCACCTGAGTGGCACAAGGAGATAACATAGGACAGGAACACTACAGTACAGATGCAAACTGTTCCCACACCCATGGACAGGGACAGCACACATTGCACACACTGCATGCATGTGGGAATTATACAGGACACTGGACACAACATCCAGCAAGCTGTGCATACCCATGCCCCCATTGTGTGGTCAGCATACCCCAATAGTTGACAGCTGCTGTGTGTTGAGCAGCACAGATGGATGCCATACTAACCTGTACTCTGTCCAAACCCCAACAAATGACTGTGGATACCCACAGCTGCCATGGCTGATGACACTAGTCCGAGTACTAAAGACAGCAGTGGAAAAGTGGTACAATGAGGCCCTAAGCAGCACTAGATTGGTCATAGAATGCTCGTTTGGTCTCCTGAAGTCCTGAGTCAGATGCCTCGACCGCTCTGCTGGGGCATTGCAGTACAGCCCTGAGATGGCATGCAGGATAGTGGTCACATGCTGTATCCTGCACAACATTGCTCTGTCACGGCTCATGCCATTGCCAGACACAGAGGAGGAGGAGGAAGACATGGCACTGGATAGGGACATAGAGCCATACAGCATGCCCAGTGAGTTGACAACTGATGAGCATCTGCAGGACATCGGGCAAGGAGTGAGGTGATTGAGCAACATTTTAAAACATAACACCAACAACACTACCATGGTGGCACCAACAGCAGTGTGGAACATCATCATGTGGCACCCTACAACAGCTAGGCACACAACAACTGCTAATGACACAACAAAGGACGGGACACTGACTGCCAGGTGCCGTGCAACACACGTGGCAGCACAGCATCCATAACTATGCGTATGTGCATTGTGCTGCATCTGGTGGTCCACAGCTCAGAGGATAAGGGGCCCATGACACCACCAGGAACACGTACAGGTACCTCTGGCAGATGTGTGGAGGACACAGAGAACACAATGCACAAGGTAAGGAGCATGGCATGACAATGTGGATTTGCATGTGTACAGCAGCTGTTGTGTGAGCTGGATGCACTGTGGGATGGTGTGTGTGTGTGTGTGAGAAGTGTACTGTTGGGATTGACTGCAGTGTACCGCTGCACAGGTGTCCATGGGAATGTATGAGACCTGTCACAGCACCACATTGTAGTGACGTGGCATGCATACACTGGAACTACCGACCACAAGAGGCACACAGAGACAGACACACAGGTCTGTATCGGCTGGGTGGGCCCTGGAACAGTATGCCCGATCTACAGGCAGTGTCATACATGCTGTGTTGTGGATGATGTGACATAAGCAATGTGTTGCACGACTGTCGCATGGCTATTGTGCCACACATGGGGCAATGCATCATGGACACACCATGCCACACTTGTGTGTGGGCCTGCAGCAACCATGGGCACACATGACATACACAGCCACCAGATGTCATGCCCCATTGGAGCGAAGGCTACAATGTGGACCAATAGAGGCAAGACACATAACACAACACATGGTGGACTGGGGGGTGTACACAGGAGAATGACACACACAACAAACAGCAACATGGGCAACACACACACACACACACACACACACACACACACACACACACCATGTGCAGAACAGTGTCCAACAGTGCAGAAGGCATGCAACATCATTGACACTGGCATGCTAACATGTAGCAGTTGCTACGAGGCAGAACACACCAGCCCTGGCAAGTGGAAACAGGTAACAGTGTCACTATGATGGGTACACAGCACCAGGCAGCACATCAATGGTGCTGGTGACTGGCTATGTACACTGTGTGCAACCAGTGCCACCTGCAGGACTATGGCAGCCCTCAGGTGGAGTGGTACCACAAAGGCCCACAGACACCCCAGTGACATGACCACAGGGGGGGGGGTACTGTGTACATAGTACAGCACAGGCCACCACTGCCAGAGAAGTGCACTGTGCTGTCCAGTACCATGTGTGTCTTTGTCAGCTGTGCACTGTATAGCTGTCACACAAGGGCACTGTCATGGGTGTTGACACACAGGTGGCAGCATCTTAGTGGTGCACATGTCAGCGTGTGCACACTGAGAGCCATACACACATTAAATGTACACGTGACAACATGCAGTCAACAGGATGAGTCACAAGGCATGTGGATGAATAGTAACATATTTATTGACAACACAACATGAATGCCCACCCCCCACCAACAGGTACACAACACTATAAACCCATCCACACAACACCCCACCCCAACCCCAACTATAGGTACAAAACAGTAGAAAACACATCTAAAAACATACCCCCGCCAAACATATGTACCTAACAGGAACTGTAAACATGACCAAGATAATAAACAGCAACAGTGAAACAGGGACCAGCAGGTGAAGAAATGTCAGAAAGACAGCAGTGCACGCAGGGAGTTGTGGAGTCCTGCAACATCCCCCATTATGACCTCCACAAGGTCCCCCAGACATCTATCTCTGTCCACAGGCTGAACCACTGCCTGGGCCTGCCCCACAACAGATGCATCCTGTGGTGTTAGTTTGGCAATAAGTGTGGCTACCTGCAGCTCCCCCGACACAGCACCACCAGTCCCCTCATGCTGTGCTGCAGGCTCCGGGGCAATGTCATAATGATGCATGTCCTGTTCCTGATACTCCAGCTGTGCTGCAGCACTGCTGTTGTCTGCAGCATCTGCACCAGCCTCCCCGTGCTGTGCTGCATGCTTCTGGCCACTGTCCTCCTACTGCATGGCCTCCTCCTCCTGCACCTCCAGCTGTGTAGCAGCAATGCAGTAGTCCGCCTCATCCACCCCCATGACAGGCTCTGGCTCCACTACCGCATCATCTGCTGCCCCCATGTCCTGCTTAGTGGCATCATGCTGCATGCTGCCCTCTGGCTGTACTTCACCTCTCTCAGCACTTGCAGCCTCCTGTTTGCCTTCCGTCTCCTCCTCCTCCTCACTGTCTGGAGGCAGTGGCTGTGCATGGTGATGTCTCCATAGTGTACGCAGCTGGTGCTCCCTGGTGTCCTGTTGCTTGCGCTCTGCCATTGCCCTCAGAAGTGCCCTGTGTCAGGGTGTGATCGGTGTGTGTGCCCCTGTAACAGCACAATACAGCATGTCAGTGTGCAGGACACACACATTCCACAGCATCAAGACCACAACCCATGTCCCTGATGGCGCGGTAGCCATATGCGGCATGCAACAGCATGCATTCAGGACTGGGCATTTGTGGATCCACACACCCTGTCTGGCCCCCATCACCCATGCCACATGGCCATGGCACAGTATGGCATGACTGTAGGCAGACACATATAGGACCATGGTTGCCCTACATGAGCAACAGCGTCTGGTGTCACAGAGGTGCCACTACCTGCCAATGGCTGGGCCAGGGACGCCCTGCACACCATATGCACTGTCTGGCAGTCAGAGTCTTACAGTAATGTTAACATACATCATCACATGTGCACCTACTGTGCCTCCCATGTCCCTGCATGAGTCCCTGGGCCTCACCTTGCTGTCAACTGGCACTGTGTCGCTGCCGTCACCTTTCCTTGGCATCACCACCTGTGTAGACATGTAACACAGAGCCAGCTGTCACACAGACATGTATAAGCTGTGTGTACACAGCTGTGCTCCCCAGTATAAAACCTGTGTCATACATACCTGCAGCAGCTGGCTGTCCTGTCCTGATCTCTATGCCATGGTGCTCTGCCATGGCCAACATCAGTGCCAGTATTTGTGGGTCCCTCCTGGCCAGATCATGCCAGCAGTGTGTCAGGTGCCATGTGGTCCACCTCACGCTACTGATCTCGGCCAGCCTAGCACCAATGCACCTCCACACCCTGTCCCTCTCCCTCTCCCTGGGTGTTTTCTGCATGCACCCTGGTGGCAACAGTGTGGTGTACCACTGCTGCACCAGATTCACCAGCTGAGCAGTCTCAGCCGGTGCGTAATTGGGTGCCCTGACACTTAAGTTCAGACCCCTGCTCATGTTGGCAGTAGAATGCAATACACTGGCACAGTGGTCTGTGTGTGTAGTCTGCCTTTCTGCCTGTACAGCTCATGGTGTTTCTGGTCACACGTCGGCTCATGTGACACGAGCAGATTGCACTTGCGGCCTAGTCCACAGCACATGCCACAAATGCGTGCAGATTCTGCCGCAAATGCACAACATTGCAGTGGCATATGTATCACAATATTGCGGCACATATTGCTAGCAGGTGCAGCATGTGGGTAGGACGTGTGAGCACACACACACACACACATATGCCATTATGCATCACAGAAAGCCACACATGAGACTGACATGTCACAGCTTACTCTAAAAGATAATAAGTCCTCTGGGAAATTGCCAAAATAAGTTCCTTGGTATCAAAAGGGGTGGAGCTGGCCAAAAGAATTGGCTTATTGTATACAGTACATAGAACAGGCTAGCTCTGGCAAAGAAAGTACTCACTTACTGCTTTATACTGCATACTGAATGCAGGACTGTGATACACTACACCATTGTGTGCACATACCCTACACCTACACTCACCTAGTGGCAGTACACATAGCACACATACACACTGTGCTGTCACACATCCCACACACACATGCACATTGTGCTCCCACACAAGCACACAACACACACAGTCAGCACACTATGCACCACTTGTGGGTCAATATGTACAGTGCCTACTGCCCCTCCCATGTATGTCCAGCAACTCAGTTACTGTCAAGTCTGTGCTGGCTTTTCAACAGTCCTCTTCCATTTTGCTGGTTGGAAGTCCTGTGTCTCCCCATGTGGCATAGGTGCACATGTCCCTGCAGCTGTGCTGCCCCCCCCCACATGCTGTTACATCGCCACTTTTCCACCAGACATCCCCTTGTCCTGCACAGCTGCTGTCTTTGGCTTCCTGTCACGCTTGACAACAACAGATGAAGCCATTCCTGGCACAGTTTCATGCCCTGTTGTATGTTTGCTGTGGTCTTCCTGTCCCACTGCAGGTGCAGAGGTCTGCGCAGTGGGCTGTACTGTACTGGCCCCAGCCACATCCTTCCCCTGTTGTACAGCATGGATTACAGCACCACTGCTGGTTGCACCTCTGTCGCCCAACACACCTGCCAGTTCACATTGTGTACATGCCCTAACCCTGGTGATGTGGATGGATGGTTCTGCTTCCTGCTCCACTGTTTTGCGGGCATGTGGTGGAGGTGGCTGCATATCTGTGCTGACTGTTGTTGGCTGTGGCACATCTGGCACTGTGTGTCCTGGTGGCTGCTCTGTCTCCTGCAGTGTTGTTTGTGCCACTATGTCACGTTGCCATGTCTGCACATTGACCTGTGCCTGTCTGGCAGCATCCATCATTGGCGGTTGCCTCACTGATTGTGTTGCCAAGATGTTCTGTACAGCTGCTGCCAGGATGTCCGTCTGCCTCTGCTGCTGTGCCACAGACTCTTCCACAGCCATTGCCAGATGAGTGATGGCCTGTGTCTGTTCCTTGACACAGGCCTCTGTGGCTTGCCTGGCATCCACTAACTTCTGTATGGCTGTCTGGGTTGTGCCTGATGCAGTCTCAATGGTAATCACTAGGCTGCCCATCTGCTCATCCAGGTTTTTGTGGTGGGTGTCAAGGCAGAGGTGTATGCAGCCTAGCATTTCATTCTGCTCCTCCTGCTGTCCCACCACTGACTGGCAGAAGGCAGCATAGTTTATGGGTGACCTATCACATGGTTCCTGGAGGGAGTGTGCTGCTTCGTCCAAATGCGCCTCAAGCTCCTCATATGTGGTGGGGCTGAGGTCCTGGGCTATACTGGCTGCAATGCTGCCAACACTGTAGAGGTACCAGCCCTCCATGCCGTCCTCCTCCTGCTGTGTCCCTGCTGCTGCAGGCTGCACATCCTCCAGAGCTATGGACTCACTGTCCTACAACACATTGCCAACAGTGCTCTGCAGGTCTGATGTGGTGTCTTGTATAACTGTTGCGTGTGTGCTGGGCTGCTCTGTGTCACAGCCTGTGCCACTACTGTCATCCTCTTATGTGTCTTCACCCGCCGTACCTGTGGGATCACAACAGTGTGTTAGTGCCAGCATGCCATGTACAGGCTACCCCACAGGACACCCAGTCCACCCCTACAGAGCCCATGCACATGACAGTGGTAAAGAACACAGGGCCCACACACCCCCATCATGGTTGGCTCATGGCAAGCCACAGCACGGGTACACCAGCCACCACTCAGCTGCAGGACATGTGTCCATGCTACTGGACAGGATCTCTGGACCCCCATACAGTGCTACACACAATGCTGCTGCAGGTGACCCCTGGACCACCCCCAACAACAGTGCTGCTTGTCAGTACATTCCTACACCACATGACCACTTCCACTGCATCACATCATACATCACAGGTGCATACTCACTGACATGCCACTAACACTGTCCTTCAACATGCTTTGCACCTCCACAGCTGCACCCATCTGGGCACAACCCCCCCCCACACTCAGTCACACTGCTGTGGCACAATTCACACTGCTGTTGCAGTGATTGTCCCCCACCTACTTTTGGCACTCTCCATTTATGTTGTGTCCGGGTCTGTGTCCTCATGCACACTGTGCTGGCTGAGGAATGCCAGGACATGTTCTTCATGACCACTGAGGGGTCTCTCTCCTCTTGGGCCACCTCCTATTGCTGTTGCACGGTGCTTATTGTGTGCCTACTTATCCTTGGAATGTAGCTTTAGATTATTGAGCCATTTCTGTTGGTCCCTGATTGTGCGCCTGGCATTGGCCACAGCATTGACCTAACGGACAACTGCATCCCAGGCATCCTTGTGCTATTTGCGCAGTTCCCTCTCCCCACCTTTGTCCAGTAGCAGTTTGGCCTGGGCCTCCACCTCAGTTAGGAGGACATCTGTCTCCTCGGAAGTGAAGTTTCTCTTATGTTTTCATGTTCTTGCTGCCTGTGATGCCACTGCACTGGCTTGTGACATTGCTTCTGCCTACGTTTCCATATACGTCTGCTTTGTGGTAAGTGCACTTTTTATTGATGTTGTTTTGCATCGTGTGTAACTTTCCTGTCTGACTTGCTGTTTGCGACATGTGATTTTGGTGTACCTTGCAACATGCGTAATTACAGTGTTTTCTGTTGCAATCAGCTTTTGTTCTGGAACTGGGCGCAGGTCGCATGTCCCAAGGTTTTGGATGTATCTTTCCATCAGGGCGTATATTGCATCATGCTCTAGCCGATCTCTTGGAATTTGGCCCTAGATCTTCCAGAAGATCAAGGAGATGGAGGGGAAGTGGGCAGCATTAAAGGAAGTTGTTACAGAGTCCACCCAAGATGGCATCAGTACCATAAGATAATCCAAAAGATATAGGAAACTCAAATGGTTAGCCAGGCAGGGAAGGCAGACTATTAGGGAGGAAAAAGGGTGTGCTTAGGACTTACAAAAAGGATCAGAGTGACACAAACAAAAAGAGGTGTTAGGAGAAAATGGGTATAGTGTAAATAAAAAGTTTATTAGGGAGGCAAAGGGCAAAAGCCAATGACAAATTCTTATTTAGATACATTAGACAAAGGAAGATGACACAGAATAACATAGATAGCTTCACACACACTTGACACACTCCCAAGGTGGTATGACAAGCGTGATCTATTTTACTTACTTAAAAATGCTGCAACCCAGAGTCACGTGTTGCTGTGCAGGGGATAGGATGTGCTCGTTGGAGCTCCACTTTCTAGACGACCCAAGCCACTATAAACGTCCACTTATCCTGATTATTTCTTTAATATTATCCAATTTTAAGTAATCGGGTGTGCAGAGGTGGTGTTTGATCATTTCCGGCAGTTGGATTTCCCCGCAATATGTCTGTGCAGCAATTTGCTGAGGAGGCTGCACAGGAGTCAGAAGCTAAGTGCCCTCACCGTAGTTCCTCTCTCCAAAGCCCTCTGGAGAAGCTCTCGCCCTTACACATTTATTCAGAGTTAGCAACTATCAAAGAGGCTCTGCTGAAATTAATTGAAGATGTAGCAGACTTCAAACCAGTGCTTACCCAGCTAGCCCGTAGGGTTACAGGTGCAGAAGCCAGAGTAGCTTCTATAGAAAGAAAGCAAGACAAGATGGAGCCTGAGGTAGTGGAATTAAAGAGAGCTTTAAATAAATTGGAAGATCACTTTGAAGATCTGGAGTGGAGAAACAGGAGGAACAACCTGGTGCTGATAGGTTGGCCCGAAGGGGAAGAAGGCCCTGATACAATACAGTTCTTACAACGTTTTCTGAAGAAAACTGTGGGTCCCTCCCCGAATGGTCCAGAGTTTATTATAGAAAGGGCACATAGATCGCTGAGGGCAAAACTCGCTCCGGCCGACCCACCTAGGCCTATTATCTTTAAGCTATTAAACTACCTAGATCGGGAATTCATTCCTAAAGAAGCCAGGACATTATCAGCTATTCTGTGGGAAGGAAAAAATTGAGGCTGATTCCAGATTTAACACTGAAAACCCGCCAGCTGAGAGCTTCATTTCGCCCCATCACCTCCAAGCTGTGGGCAGCAGGCATAAAGCATTGCTTGTTATTCCCAGCTCATCTGGAAATTTCCTTAAAAGAAGGAGCCAAACGTTTTGATACCATAGAAGATGCTTTAAAGACTCTGAGGAAAAATTATCCTGATTTATTTCTTAAGTGAGGAAGTTCCAACTTAGCTGTGTGAGGACTTTTAAAGCCAGCTTCAAAGAACATTCGAGAAGGACAGCGTATCATCGCACTGTCTAACTGCTTATAGGCAGATCTGCTCTATTGAATGTTTGTTAGAGAAGAACATGTAATTTTCTAGCAGAAGGGGCAAAACTTACTTATAGGGACACTATTGTATACCTATGGTCAATCTTAACTTCTTTTTTTTAATTACTCTTAGGCTGACTCACAAAGATGCTGTGATGGATGCCATAATTTGGTTTGTCCACTAGATGGTGCTTCTTAAGAGACACGCTCTTATTCCTGGTTTCTCAATTTTACAGTCGTATTTTTTTTTCGGTCTCATTTTTATTCTGGTGTTTCCCTCTTTCAATTCTGGTTTCTGTGGTGGTTCTGGTCTCACCTTTTTGTAATTTACTTACCCTATTGAGTTACTGGTCCATGGGGAAAGTTATATATTTCTGTGCCTCTATAGGTTGTCAGTGATATCGTGCAGCACCCCCTTCGGAGAGAAATGAATTCAATAGGAGGGAATCACAGCTGCGACTGTTTAATCCCACGCAGCTTTGCTGCTTTTTTTTCATTTCTCAATTAGTCCCTTCTTTACCAGACTAGCTAGTCACTCTAGCATAATCTACAATAAGTATAGTCATTTTTGAAGAGTGTTTCACAGTTTAGGTGGTAACTTGGGACTTAGGTTTAAACTGAGTTTGTATGAGACCATTAAATATTCTTTGGTTACCACGTTTAGTTTGGGAACGGCATGGTTTCTTAAGGAACTTAATCCCTATCAAGATCCCATGCTTGTTTATATTAGTACTTAATGCTCTGAAAGTCTCCCGTTTGCCATTTATAATTGTTAAAGTTCTAGTTAAGGCCAGCTTATATAAAGGCCTGCAATTACTTTTGTTGAATAGTATAAGTCTATTTTTCTTTATGCTTTTGTTTTTTGAGACTCTGGTTGCCTAATTAATGTTGGATGTGACATATAACATCCCTTATGTTATAGTACTTTATTTAGGCGGGGAGAATCTACAGAGATAGGAAGATGGTGGGCATACCACGAGCTATTTCCATACTCTTTTTCTAGTTCGGAGGCTGGGGAGGGGGTAGAGCGGGCTCTCTCCTTTGTGAGTATCATGGACCATGAGGCTAGGAGGAGGCTTAGGGCCTGGGTAAGAGGATTTGTATATAGTTCTAAAATTTTGTGTGTTAGCCTAATTTTAGTATGCTTGGGTGGTATTTTTCAGGTAGATTCTTTGTTGTTTTGGGGGAGGGGTGGCAGCAGAACACCCCTTTACTCTTTTTTTATTACATGGCACAATCAAGGATTAATCTATGCTCAACGGCTTGAATATTTTTTCATGGAATATTAAGGGGGGGAAGATAATAAGAAGAAATACATTATTTTAAATCATCTTGCCAAATATGACCCTGCAATAGTGTTTCTCCAAGAAATGCACGTCCTTCCAGAACAGTTAAAGTTCTTTAAAAGAGCTGGAAGTGCGCAAGTTTTCAGAGCAGGATTCAGTTCTAGCAAGCACGGGGTGGCCTTGCTGCTTGCCAAAAAACGACCCTTTACTCCAGCGGAGTCTATTAGCGATCCCGAGGGGAGGTTTATTTTTGTTGTTGGCAGATTGGGCAGTTTTGATATAGTATTGGGATCAGTTTATGGCCCTAATGTGGAAACCCCTTCCTTTTTTACTCATTTAGCAATGGTACTAGCCCCCTTTTTGCAATTCCCCATTATAATTAGAGGTGACTGGAATTTAGTCCAAGCAAATGATCTGGACCATGCTTATCTCAGGGGAGTGGGACTGACTTCAACACAAAAAGCTTTAGGGGAATTCATCTCCTCCTTGAGTCTTGTTGACCCATGGAGATTACTTAATCCATCAGGGAAGGAGTTTACATTTTTTTCCCCCAGTACACAAAAGTTACTCTCGTATTGATTACTTTTTAGTAAGTCATCAGCTAATTTCATGCATGACCGATTCCAAAATACTACTTTGAGTAATTTCAGACCACTCCCTAATACTTGTCCAGGTGGAAATACCCAACGTCTCTATCAGGTCACACACATGGTCTTTAAATAACAAACTATTAAAAGATAATCTAATCATTTCAAAATTCCAACATTTTTTGGAGGATTCCATTAAGGTTAATTATAAATCAATCCCTGCTGTGGATTGAGTCTGGGCAGCTTTAAAAGCTACCTGGAGAGGGGAACTTATATGTATTGTTACAATACAAAAAAAGAAAAAGATCAGCCAAATGAATGACTGTCTGCAGAGAATTAAGAGCCTGGAAAATAAAGGGGTGGACAAACTTTCATCTTCAGAAGACCTAGAGCTTACTAGGTTAAGAGCACACTATGTAAGCATATTACTGGAGAGGGTGGAGAGGTCAGCTTCATTTTTAAAGGCTTCTTACATTGGCCAAGGTAGTAAAGCAGGTAAATTACTTTCTTGGCAGTTAAAGAAACAGTCAACATCAAAATGGATCGCAGCTATTAGACATCCTCAATCAGGATCTTTGGTGGTTAGTCCACCGGAGATATTAACTTTGTTCAGGGAGTACTATAAGGCATTGTATTCTCCGGACCCATTACCCGGGGCCCATTGTGAGAAAATGCTAGTATTCTTGGAGAGAGCTGACCTACCCACCTTATCCAGTGATAGCCAGACCGGTTTAGTAGCCCCAGTCACTGGGGAGGAAATTTCAGCAGTGATCAATTCTTTAAAACCAGACAAGGCTCCAGGCCCAGATGGGTTTACAGGCCTGTTTAATAAAACCTTAAAAAAAAAACTTATCTCTCTGTTGTTACAGCTGTTTAGGTACTGGAGTTCCTCCCCAGTTCTGGATCAGTCACTATTTGAAGCGAGAATAATCCTCCTACCTAAGCCGGGGAAGGACCACTTAGTGATTAGTAATTATAGACCTATCTCCTTGTTAAATATTGATGTCAAAATATATGCAAAAATTCTGGCCAACAGGTTGGGGGCAGTATGGGAAAGTCTACTAAGTCCTGAGCAAGCACGGTTTGTGGCTGGGCGTACTTCAGCAGATCATTTCAGGAAATTGTTCCACCTGATTTCTGCATCCGGGGATCCCGGGATGGAAGTGGCCTTAGTGTCCTTGGATGCAGAAAAAGCATTTGATAGGGTGGAATGGAAATACCTGTTTGAGGTTCTCTCAAAATTTGGCATACCGCAATCCTTTATTAATCAAATTCAAGTTTTGTATCGCTGCCCGACAGCAGGACTGCAATGCAATAATAACATTTCTGAGGTCTTCTCACTTCGTCGAGGTACCCGACAGGGCTGCCCTCTTTCCCCTTATCTATTTAATATATACATAGAACCCTTAGCCAGAGTTTTAAATTTGGAACCAGGGATAAAAGGTATCCGATTGCAACACCTGGAATTTAAATTATCCCTGTTTGCTGATGATTTGCTTTTTCATATTTCAAGCAGTGGGCAGTCCCTTCCCCGTGCCCTCCAAATTATTTCTCAATTTAGTGAATTTTCAGGTTATAAACTTAATACAAATAAAACTATGGTATATTCCTTATCTCTTCTCCTTACACGAGACCTAATTGAAAATATGGGCCTCCAATGGGAGAAAAAATATGTAACTTACTTGGACATCAAAATCTCTAAAGACTTTTCTACTCTCAAGGATCTCAATTTAGACCCACTGTTAAAATCAACTAAAGAAGATCTGACGAGGTGGAACAATTTACCGTTAACTTTCTGGGGGAGGGCTAATGTCCTCAAAATATAGAAACATAGAAACATAGAATTTTATGGCAGATAAGGACCGCTTGGCCCACCTAGTCTGCCCATTTTCCTACCTAACAGATAAGCTGCAGATCCTAGTTAACCAACAGCTTACTTCCTCCTACCCCTCCCACTAGGACTGCCTTATGCTTGTCCCATGCATTCTTGAAATCCCCCACTGTTCTTGACTCCACGACCTCCTCAGGGAGGCTATTCCACGCATCCACAACCCTCTCAGTGAAAAAATACTTCCTCACATTACCTCTGAGCCGTCCCCCCTCTATCTTCAAATTGTGCCCCCTTGTTCTTGCACATCTTTTTTTCTGGAAGATGTTACCCTCTTGGACTTTGTTAATTCCCTTAAGGTACTTGAAAGTTTCTATCATGTCCCCTCTCTCCCGTCTTTCCTCAAGGGTATACATATTAAGCTCCTTTAGTCTTTCTTTGTATGTCTTCTGGTGCAGGCCCTGCACCATTTTGGTTGCCTCCTCTGGACAGCCTCCACTCTGTCTATGTCTTTGCAGAGATGGGGTCTCCAAAACTGCACACAGTACTCCAGATGGGGTCTCACCAACTGTGTGTACAGAGGGATAACAACTTCCTGTTTTCTACTATTGGTGCCTCTTCCTATGCATCCCAGTATCCCTCCAGCCTTCCTTACTGCCTTCTCACATTGCTTGCCCACCTTTAGGTCATCTGATATAATTACCCCGGGTCCCTTTCTATTTTTACTGTTGTCAGTATCTCACTCCCCATTGTGTACACTTCCCCTGGGTTTTTGTTTCCCATGTGCATTACCTTGCACTTCTTTGCATTGAATCTGAGCTACCATACATTTGACCATTCCTCCAACCTCGCCAAGTCCCTTCTCATCCTTTCCACTCCCTCTTGCGTATCAACCTTGTTGCAGATCTTTGTGTCATCTGCAAAGAGACTTGCTTTTCCTTCCAGTTCCTCTGCAATGTCACTTATAAAGACATTAAAAAGGACCGGTCCCAGTACTGAACCCTGCGGTACCCCGCTAGTGACCCTCCTTTCTTCACTGTGTACTCCATTTACTACTACCCTTTGTGTCCTGTTGTCTAGCCAATTTTTTATCCAGGCTACCACCTTGGGACCCACTCCAAGGCTGGCTGTCTTGTATATTAATCTTTTGTGTGGGACTGTATCAAATGCCTTGCTAAAATCTAGGTAGGCCATGTCCACAGCCCCTCCCTGGTCTACTACTTTGGTCACCCAGTCAAAGAAATCTATTAGATTCGTCTGACACAACCTTCCCATCGTGAATCCATGCTGCCTTGGGTCCTGTGCCCCACTGGCCTCTAGGTACTCAACAGTTCTTTCCTTCAGAAGTGATTCCATCATTTTCCCCTACCACTGAGGTCAAACTAACTGGTCTGTAGTTTTCTGCCTCTGTCCTGCTCCCACTTTTGTGAAGAGGAATCACATCTGCCCTCCTCCAGTCCTCGGGTACCACCCCATCCTCCCATGATTTGTTAAAGAGAGTAGTCAGTGGTGTCACTAGTTCTACCCTTAGTTCTTTTAGAATTCTTGGGTGAATCCCATCAGGCCCCATTGCTTTGTCCACCTTCAATTTTATTAGTTCTTTCAGAACCCTTTCTTCAGTAAATGGACTGGTATCGACACCCATCTTCAGAGTGTTTCTCTTGTTTGGTTTAGGTAACTCCCCCTCCTCTTCCTTTGTGAATACTGAGCAGAAATATTCGTTCAATATCCAGTATCCCTGCTTTTTCACTGTCACCCTCTACCTACATTCCCTCCCCTTTATTAAGCTTCAGTATCCCTCCTTTGGTCTTTCTTCACTCCCTAATGTACCTATAAAAGGTCTTATCCCCCTTCTTAACAGAATTGGCTATCCTTTCCTCAGTTTGGACCTTTGCTATTCTGACTGCCTTCCCAGCCTCTTTCTGCTTTAACTGATAAAGTTCTCTGTCCTGTTCCTTCTGTGTTTCCTTATATTTCCTGAATGCTGTCCTTTTCTCCTTAACCTTCCCTGCCACCTCTTTTGAGAACCAGAGCGTTTTTTTCCTTCGTTGTGTTTTATTGATTTGCTTTACACAAAGGCTTGTTGCCTCTGTGATGGCTGCTTTGATCACTCCCCATTGTTCCTCCACCCCTCCTTCTTGCCTGTTTGCTAGTGCTTTTCTGACGCACTCTCTCATTTCCCAAAGTCAGCCCTCCTAAAGTCCAGTACTCTTGCTTTTGTATGGCTTGATTGTATGGCTGTGTTTATCGTGAACCACACTGTTTGGTGGTCGCTTGTTCCCAGATGGCTACCCACTTCTAAATCTGAGATTCTTTCTCCATCCCCATTTGAGAGTACCAGGTCTAAGAGTGCTCCCTCCCGAGTGGGTTCCAATACTAGCTGTCTGAGGCATGCCCCCTGTAGGGCATCAAGAATGACCCTGCTCTTGGATGTGCCTGCAGCAAAGGTGCTCCAGTTAACATCTGGCATATTCAGGTCCCCATTAATAATATCTCCCTTTTCTGCCATTCTAAGAAAGCCTTCCATCATTTCCTTGTCCATTCCCTCCCCCTGAGATGGGGGTCTGTATACAACCCCCATGTGGATTGTGGTGCCGTTTCCTGTCTCCAGGGTGACCCAAAGTGCCTCATCTGCTCCCTGTTTACTCTTTAGTTCTGTTGCTTTGATCCCTTCCTTTACATAGAGAGCTACTCCTCCTCCTCTTTTACCCTCCCTGTCCCTCCTGTAGATTGTGTATCCTGGTATGTTGACATCCCAGTCATGGTTCTCTGTGTACCATGTTTCTGTGACTGCCACAATATCCAGGCAACCCTCTCCATCAAGGCCACTAGTTCAGGGAGCTTGTTACACAGACTACGGGCATTGGTACTCATCACCTCCACTTTTGATAGCCTTACCCTTTTAGCCCCATTTCTGTCCTTACTGCCTTTGCCTTTTTACATTTAAATCTGTTCTGCTCCTAATAACTTCTGTACCTTGGTGTTTACCTCACTAATCACCATGTTTTGTGGTGGAGGCTCAGATTTCCTGTTTCCTTTCAGTGCCTCCCTCGGCTAGTTTAAATGTCACAATGAAGCATTTAACTCCTCTCACCCAGGATCCTGGTTCCTGCAGACCATCGCACCAGTATAGGTCTGCATCCTCCAGGTGGCTCCCAGTCCCCAATGAAGCCAAAACCCTGAGCTCCACACCAGTTTTCAATCACTCATTGAATTCCCTGGTGAGAAGTGCCCTAACATCTCCCTTGCCATAGACAGGCAGCACTTCCGAGAAGGTTACCGTATGCGCTACTTGTCTAAGGCCCCTTCCCAACTCTACAAACTCCTCTTGCACTGCTCTGATCCCATTCCTAGCCATGTCATTTGTCCCTAGGTGGACAATGACATCCAGCTCCCTCCCTTGTGCAGTTCCTCCCACCATCCTGAGGATTCGCTTCCTGTCCCTCCAAGCCATGGCGCCAGGAAGGCACCTTACCTCCCTCTCTCCTTCCTCCCCCATTTCTACCCCTCTAATGATTGAGTCCCCCACCAGGAGTTGTTTCCTTCCCCTGTGGGGTCCCATGCCACCCTCCTGTGGGTCTCCTTTGTGAAGGTTACCAGCATCCTCCTTGGTCTCCACTGCAGGTGCCTCCATAGAGGAACCACTATCCACCAGAAGAGCGAATGAATTGTGGAGAGGTACAGCTGGAGGTATGCAACTCTGTTCCACCACCCTCTTCCTCCTTGAGCCCACCCTGGTCCAGCCTCTCCTCTTTCTTGGCAACCTCTGAGGTAGTGGCATTGGCCCTGGTGGTCCCTGGGTGGGGGAGGAGGTTTCACGAATCCTAGCCAGGTCAGCCTGGAGACGGGCAACCTCCTCTCTCAGACCAGAGAGGTGCCTGCAAATAGGGCAGCATCGCAGCCTCCAGAATGTCTCCCGGAACACTGCCGCCCCACAGCCATTGCACTGCACCACTCCTATCATGTCTTATTTTGTGTCCTCTCTACTGTTTCTCTGGATGCTAATTCTCTCCTCTCCTTACAACTCTCACCCTTCCTGTTCTGGGACAGCAACTTCCCATCTTCTTCAGTAACCTCCTTCTTCCTTGCTCAATATCAGACCACCAGCAGCTGGGGGGGAGAGTGAGCAACTTTTTTCCTTTAGGGTTGACAAAACCAATGTTTCTCTATGATTCTTTCCTTCCTACTGCCAAACAGGAAGTTCCTGTTGACAGTCAAATCCAGTGGCTATAAAAGTAGAACTGGCCTTGGGTGGGTGGGATGGAGGGCAATTAGTGAGAAAAAAGGCTAGCAACAGGAAGTTGTAATTTGACTCACCTGCTTTTAAAGTGTCTAAACCACACCCCCAGATAAGCTCTCTTTCCTCCTACTGGTTTAGCAAAGTCAGCTGATACAGTACCCTTCCCTGCACAGAACACACACTGACTTTCTTTCTTTCTTTTCTTCCTTTTTTAACCCTAAATAAGACCCCTTATACTTCTAATAAAGTTATCTGTCTACTTAATCTTAACAAACACTGACTCCTGCTGAGGTATAAGTTTTAAATTAATAAGAAAATGTAGCTTCTTTTAGTTAGCTGCTTTCTGCTCTATAAGCAAGGCTAGGAACAGGAAGTTGTAATTTGACTCACCTGCTTTTAAGTTGTCTAAACCACACCCCAGGTAAGCTCTCTTTCCTCCTACTGGTTTAGCAAAGTCAGCTGATACAGTACCCTTCCCTGCACAGAACACACACTGACTTTCTTTCTTTTATTTCTTTTTTTAACCCTAAATAAGACCCCTTCTACTTCTAATGAAGTTATCTGTCTACTTAATCTTAACAAACACTGACTCCTGCTGAGATATGTTTTAAATTAATAAGAAAATGTAGCTTCTTTTAGTTAGCTGCTTTCTGCTCTACAAGCAAGGCTAGGAACAGGAAGTTGTAATTTGACTCACCTGCTTTTAAAGTGTCTAAACCACACCCCCAGGTAAGCTCTCTTTCCTCCTACTGGTTTAGCAAAATCAGCTGATACAGTACCCTTCCCTGCACAGAACACACACTGACTTTCTTTTATTTCTTTTTTAACCCTAAATAAGACCCCTTCTACTTCTAATGAAGTTATATGTCTACTTAATCTTAAAAAACACTGACTCCTGCTGAGATATTAGTTTTAAATTAATAAGAAAATGTAGCTTCTTTTAGTTAGCTGCTTTCTGCTCTACAAGCAAGGCTAGCAACAGCCCAGATTTTTTTTAACCCCTTAGTAATCTTAACATTTACCTCCCTAAATCCTTTTTCTTATTGCTTCAGAGGATTTGCTTGGATTTCCTTTGGAAGGGGAAGAACCTACAGAAAATGTACCCATCCTAGGGCATTGTGGGGGGGTTTCAATTACCTGACTACTATATTTATTATCTGGCAATTCATGCAAACAGATTTTTACATTGGTTCATGTCTATGGCCGGTACAGTAGAGAGCCCCCCATAGCTGCTCTTAGATAACTAATAGGCTTGCTCTAGTAATATGGCCCTTGGGGCTTTGCTGTTTAATCCATGATCAAATATTCCATTAAAACTCAGGAATTCTCCCCTCGGGTGGGATGTGAGAGCATTACAGCAATTATGTTCTCTGCTTCAAATCTTTACTACAAAAGACCTGAAGCATCCTTTGCTCAATAACCCAAACTTAAAAATAGACAAGAAAGCAATTGAAGCCTTTTTTGGAGGAGCCCACAAGGAGTTATGCTTAGCTGACTTTGTCTCGGCTAACTCGGTCCTACCTATTTCCATTTTACAAACAAAGTTTAAGGTGCCGCTAAATAATCGGTTTCAGTTGCTTCAAATATGTCAGTGTATTAAACATTTTCTGGGTAAACCCCCATGGTCGGACAACGTGGGAGTAGTATTAAACAATCTCTGGTTATTATCTAAGGGTCAGAAAGCGATAGCTAAATTGTACAAGAGAATCATAAGCCATGTTATGTTAAAAGTTCCCCCATAGCCTATTATTGGAAAAACAATTACAATAAGGACTTCCCAGACAAAATATGGGAAAAGATCTGGACGGATAATTACCTTTTAATCAAACAAGACCGACTGAGAAATATTCAGTTTAATATCTTCCATAATTTATATTTCACACCCGCTAAACTACTCCAGATAGGGAGGCTGGCTTCAGCAGAATGTAAAGAATGTGGCTCTGAGTTTGCTACATTACATCATAAACTATGATCGTGCCCTAGAATAGTTAATTTCTGGAACTTGGTCAAAAAGAGGGTGGCGTCTTATTTTTAAAATTGACCCTTACTTTAATGAGGACACTTGTCTGCTAGGTATGTATTCAGCGATCTCTACATATTCTCAAAAAGTGCAGTTAGCACTGGTGGCTACGGTCACTAAATTAGTAATACTCAGACACTGGAAGGTGGAATTGGAACCTTCATTTAGAGAATGGTGGGCGGAATTTCTTACCACTCTAAATGCAGAAAGAAGTGTAGCCTGGTTCTCCCACTCTGGCGAGAAGTTCCAGGAATGCTGTGGTGAACTTTTCTCCATTCTTAAGAATAAATTTGATTATTGAACCATCACCAACCAGTCCCTTTCACCCTTCTATCCATTAAGGCCTACAGTCCGTCTGGTATGTGATTACTTCAGATGTTTACTGTGCAAGACGGCCCCTTGTCTAGAGATTATTGTATCTCAAGGCTTTTATAGGGGGGCATAGTAACTTCTAATGTGTCCCTTTTAACTTATTTCTTTTACATATATATATAGGTTTGTTTTTTCCTTATTTTCCTTACTTCCTCCCTTTTGTTACACTTCGTGTTGGATTGGTTAAGGGCTGTGCCATGTACCTCTACTTGTACTATTCAAAGGACCCTTATATGGGCCCATACAGCTTATATAATATTAGCATAGATCCACTTAGGTTACGGTAAAGGGGCTGCTGCTGGTTGGGGGGGGTTCTTTTTCGTTCTTCCCTTCCTGTGAGGTGGGAGGGTTTGTTTGGTTAAATTTTTTTTTTTTTCCCTTTTCCCCTTTTCTTTTTTCTGTTTTTTATGTTGCTCTATGTTATTGTAATATGTACAAGTCTGTGATTGCCTAGCCATGACAGAATGTTGTTTTATGATTTTTTTAATTCATGAGCAATGTTAACTTGTTTTTCCCTTTTCCAAAAAATAAAGTTATTTACAAAAAAAAAAAAAAAATTCTGCAACTCAACCTGGCTACAACTTTCTCAGGGATGGTCATACAAGTCTCAACACAAGCCCCTGCTCACATAACACAAGGCCAGGCACTGGCTGACACAATACAAAGCCTGGTTCCATGTGATAATGACAATCACAGAATAGCAATAGCCATTTGGGTGAGTGTACATCGCTGAAAATGAATTACGGCGATGTACACTCATGGTGAACTGCAAGAGGGTACCGGTTTCTATGTTATACGGGGGTGCAGCCCCCTGCACCCTCCTACTAAAGGATTCTCAATTCCAGGGGGGTGCATGTTGGGGGGGGGAGCAGTGTAAAACTTAAAAAAAATAAACCCGACCCAACACAAAAATACTATTGTGCCCAGACCTGAACCCAGTACCCTCCCAACCCCAGTCTGCCACCTACCCGCCACGCCACATAGCCAGCTTAGCAGCTCACCACTGCACTACACCCAACAAACTATCCCTCCTCTTCCACCCGTTCTATGGCATGGTCCCACCCCCATGCACATGCATACATAGCGACATCCTGTTGCTATATTCACCTACCCCCTGTATCTAGTCACCACCCTGCCAGGTAACCCTGTGCACTGGTGCCATGATTGAGTCACCCTTTTTGAAAGTGCTCAGTCACAGTCACCTTGTACATGGGATACCCAAAGCCTTTTGGGTGAACAAACACCCTTTGTTATTATTATTTAATTTTTATTGTCCAGGAAAGGAGGGCAAGGCAATTCTGCTTATTTCTGCCTCATCCCTTGGGGGGTACAGAGGCAAACTCACATATTTTTAGTCAAGTTAAGCTGTTGGTGGTATTTTTTAGTAATTGGGGGAAATGTGACCATCACCAGGGAAATTTGTCTACTCTTTTTGAGAAGTGCCATGGGATCTTTAATGTCCATATGAACAAGCACCAGGGCAGGCTAAAGGAACTCAGTTTAACATCTCATTTGAAAGACATCACCTCAGGAGTGCAGCACCCCCTTATGCTGCAGTACAGTGTCTGTACTGGGATTTGCCCCAAGTTTCTGCTTTGGGAGTAGATCCCAGAAACTTCTGATCTGCCACTGTCAGAGGTGAGTGTGCAGCCTGTTGAGCAACTGATGCTACTTCTGTCTGTTTACTGTGGGTACCTTCTCCCCTGTCTGTAGTGGGTGCAGGTTTACTTATTATGTTTTGTAGTGCTCTGTTCAGAAGCAGATCACAGTCTTGACTCAGAAAAAATGGGTTACTGTACCTGTGCTTATTAAAATGCAACAGTCACAGATTTATATTAAATATAAAAGACGTAATATTTACACTAAATTTGCAAGATAAACAACATACTAATGGTCACACAACACTATGAAAATTAACAAAGAAAATGATTTTAAACAGAAAGAATTATAAACAGAAAACCCTCTGTAACCCTTACTTAAGAATCTGCTACCTTACTCCATGGGTCTTCTCATGAATCAGAACTTGATATTTTCCAAACAGGCCTTGAGACCTACAGATCTAGTACTCCACTTTCATGAAGTGGGTCTTTAGTCAGTACCTGGCCTTCCAAAATGGAACTAAAAGCTACAGACAAAAACTCCTTATGATATACCTTGCAGGGCCTGCCCACCTCATCGCATCACTCAGAGAGTCCAGCCCACTATTTCTGAAAGGGTCCCAAATATTTTGTTGTACAATCCTTAAAACCCATTCAGATCACATTAACTTATGCCAGAGGCCCTGCTAATTTCTGAACAAAACAGTCAATTACTTTAATTACCATCAATTATGAAACTGGGAGCAAACATAGTGGGGGTCTCCATTGTGAGTTGACTGGTTGAAGCCACTTAAGCTCCATTCTATTCATATTTAAAATCCCTGGGTTCGATTCTCAAAGCATTGGGAATGTCTCAAGGTGCTTTTGTCAAAGGAAAATAATGCAAGGGGCCCGCTGCACTGCAGCTTGCATCATTCCCAACTCAACATTGCAGCCTGTGCCAGTTGGGGGACTGCCTGCACCAGCCAGCCTTGCATGGCCATTGCGACGGACACACTGGTGTGCCATGGGGGGAGGGGCTTGATCCTGGGCAGCACTTCAGGATCTCCTTAAATGGGATTCTGCAAGCCCCAACAAAGTGGGCAGGGTCTGCTTGAGTTAGACCAGCCAGAGCTGGTCTGATGGCCCCTGCACCACCACCAGCTCACAGTGAACCCTGGGGTGGAGTGACCGAGTGTTTGTGGCTCACACGGGGACCATGGGAATACTGACTCTGTAGCTGCAGTGGCTGTCCAGTCCAACATATTACACAATCCCCAGTAGGTACACATATTGTCTAATGGTGTCACAGTTTAATTTTTCTCCAGTGCACCTTGCAGCAGCCCACTTGCCAGCTCAAGACTGGCTCCTTGTTCTGACAAAGGTTAGCACACCTCTCCCGCTCCTGCTCCATGGGCCCCCAGGCATATCTCACACTGCTCTCTGCCCCTCTTGGACTGTTCATGCAGTGGCAACAGGCACCACACTGTCCCTACCCTGCTCTGTCGCACCTCCTACCTCCCTACCAGGTCTTTCTGTGCCACACATCCTCCACTGACCTCCAATACACATAGTTGGTGGGTCCTTGGCACTGGTTGCAGTGCCACAGGGTGTTCCCACAGTTTGTGGCATTCCCCATCCATACGCCTTGACTTTGACGCATGTCAACCTGCAAGAGTTTAGTGGCAGGACCCATCCTGTTAGAGAATTGGGTGCAGGGTCCCTGGTGCATTGGGAGATCAATGCAAGCTGCTGTGTGCTGCAGCTTGCGTCAATCTAAGGATTGCTTTCAGAATTGGGCCCCTGTTTTTAGATTCACTTCAGCTGAGTTAAGTACTCAATTACACTTGAACAATATCTGCCCTCACACAGGGTGACTTTCAACTGAGGCTTACATTTTTAGCCACAGACAGGAAAAAATACGGAAGAAACAGACATTTTCTTTTTACATCTTTTATTTATTTATTTTAGTCTTTTGTAACCAGATAAGGCCCACTAGGCACAAGCCTGTTTTCAGGAGTGACCTGGAAGCACTGGGAAGTTAATTGACTTGCTCAGAGTCACACAGTATGCAAGCGAAGGATGTGAGAATCAAACACAAGTCTGGTCTGCTGGGCATACCAAGCTCATTCACAGCTCATTACTCTAAACCTCAAGGTTATACTGCCAGCTATCATGTTATAATTACATGAATTACATGTTACATAAAGGATAAGGAATAATGGAGCAAGGAGGGAGACCCACTCCCTGACAGTAGGAGAAAATTCAAGAGTGATGGAGGGACATATTTGAGATGGTGAGTATTATAAGAGAATGGGTAACAACAGAACTGGAGAACCCAAAACCCAATAAATCACCAGGGCAAGATGGATTCACCCTAGAGTGCTAAAGGAAACAAGACAGGAGCTAGTGAAACCACTGGTAGTCCCTTTTGGAGAATCATTAGCAGCAGATGTAGGGCCTATGGACTGGAGTGTGCTATATAAGGATCACCTACACAAAGGGCACGTTAGGGAAAATCTGGAAAGTACAGGCCAGTGAGCTTGACTTTGATAGTAGGGAAACCCCTGAAGACAATTATTAAAGAGAGGATAGTCACATTCTTAGGGCAAAAGGGCTAAGGCCTTATCCAGACAGGTACCCCACATACATGTGGATTGCATGTATCTGAAGTGATTCTCCCTGTACCCTCAGATGTTAGCACACTTTCTGGCATTCACAGCTTCTGGCCCCCCAGGATCCACACATTGAGTGTGTAGCTGGGTAATAAAATTACCTTTCTCAGGTTCTTGTTGGAACTGCACAAAAGTGAAGAAACGACAGACAAGTGGTGTCCAGCACATAAAGTGATTTATTTTTGGTATATAAAGCAGGCTTTCAACCAAATCACAGTGATAAACACCAGGGAGAACACCTCTGATCTTTCTTACATATAGGCAGCAATAAGTTTCTTCTATTTCTCTGAGAAAAAGGTGCAGTGCAAAGGGTCTTACACCCCTGATAATAACCATAACAACTACTAAAAATATATATAAAAGTCTCATCATTGGATAATAACAAATAATCCAACTTCTTACCAGCCTGGGAAAGCAATCTGAGCTAGCTGAAAGACAAGATAACTAAACAAAGGACTTGCATTTGTGAAGGCCACTTGTGGTTACACACATAATTACTTAGATAATTGTTGTTCTGCACTAGAACTAAAGATGGCAGTATTGTCTAACTAATGATTATACAATAGTATGAACAGAGGTGTCTCCCAAGTGTTGCAATTAGAATAATAGCAAATGCATTATAATTCTCAGTAGAAATACAGTAGAACTCAGATCCTGACACTTATGCTTGTACGATAAGTGTCTGCACCCTAAGTATTACTGTCTGCAAGGTAGGCAGCCAATCGGGGTGCTGGTCCATGGATAGCAAGTGGCATGGATAAGGGTCAGGGCAGGTCAAGGGCTGGTGCAGTGCGAAAAACCAGGCATCAAATTGTATGCCCCTGTTGACTGTTCAGTGGATCCCCATTCTGCACAAAGTGGGGCATCATGTGATTTAGCAGTCTTCCATGAACTGGCATATCCTTTTTGGGGATAGCAATGTTTGCTTAGAACAAATACAGCTGGTCTGATCAATCCCCCTGCTATCCATACCAACTCTACAGTCTGGAGATAAGTAGAGGGGGAGCACTATCTGACCATGAAGGATGTATTGTGGCCAGTCTGAAGTGGGTACATAAGTACTATGGCAGATACTTGACACATGTAGCCTGTCTCCCTGTTTTAGCTCTCTGTCCTGCAGGGCTGTGTCCAGAACAATGCATTACAGTGCCCCGTCCCTTTCCCACTCTATCTCGGTCATCTCAGAGTCCAGCACTCATCCACAGGATTAGTTGTGGGACGGGCATGTGTGCCCATTAAGCATGCCAGGGGGGTATTCCTTTCATCCAGAGAGGGCATCCCATGGCTGTGCAAGTTTCTCTACACTTGCCAAGGGCTGTACAATGTTATGTAGCTTGGGCCCTTAATGGATGGGAGCCAGCATGTGTTTACTAGGGTCTGGCCTTGTCAGACTAACTTATCTGAGTTTTTTAATGTGATGACCCAATTAGCAGACAAGGACCAGGCAGGTGATATTCTATACTTGGATTTTTAGCAAAGACTTTAACTCTATTCCATGTAGAAAACTTGTTAAACATTTGAGTAATCTTGGGATAGTGGAAGAAACAACTGGATGGGCTGGATAGAACCCAAAGGGTGTGTATACATTTCTGAATACAGGGCAGTGACTAGTGGAGTACCATAGGGACTGGTCCTGGGACCAGTGCTCTTTATTATGTATATATGTGACACACTGTGGGAAAGGGTATCCAGTGCCTGTTTACATTTTATATC
Source organism: Neoceratodus forsteri (assembly GCA_016271365.2). Classification (NCBI taxonomy): domain Eukaryota; kingdom Metazoa; phylum Chordata; order Ceratodontiformes; family Ceratodontidae; genus Neoceratodus; species Neoceratodus forsteri. The sequence goes on along the minus strand of CM057459.1, from coordinate 442,731,289 downwards.
AAGGTCTGCAGGAGGGTCAACAGTGAATAAGGAATTACCATTATGAGACAGGATATGTGGAGACCAAAGAAGTGGTTCATTGTTTATCAGTTAAATTCAACATCAAAAAGTGCAAGTTGATGTACATAGAAGAGAAAAATCTTGAAAGAGTGCACTGTATTGATTGGATGCTAGTGGAAAGTCTGGAGAAGAGAGGCCTGAGAGTGTTGAGCAGCTACAACCTAAAATAGACTGTTCTACTGCTACAGAATATATGGGAGGGCTAACAGAATACTGGGGTGCATTGGGAGAGGACTTGTTAGCAGAAGAATGCAAGGCAAGTTAATTTTTAAAGTGCCCTATCCCAGAGGCCCAGGGTGCTGTACATTTCACAGAAAAAAGAAAGAACTAGTTAAAATTAAATACAATTACCAGAATAAACCCATACAACCAATCTAAAGAAATTCTGCATAACTGATCCTAATGTATGCAGTATACATTTAAAGAGCAGCTAACACTCCTGGGGGCAGGCAACGTATGGCTAGGAACTCCAGAAAGAATTAGCGCACAACTGATTGATGCTCAGGTATGGTTACTTATTACACGTAGACTGTGAAACATTCCTAGCACCCCTAGCACCTTCAGGCACACTGCATCTTCATATGGGAGCCACACACAATGTCCAGAAAGATCAGCTGTATTAAATACCCGCCACAAGGGCACACAATGTGACATCACCAAATAGTGCCCGTCAAATACATCAAAGTATTAGATATAAATATGCATATAACACATACTATTAAAATACTTTAAAAGTTATATTAAGCACCTATTATCAAAAAGGAAAATATGAATTACACAATTCATAGATGTTGAAATAGCATCATGGTAATTTAGGTGGGATGAAAAGTAAGCAGCACTTGTATAAGTGCCACACACTATCGCAGACAGCTGATACATAGATAATAATAATGTTAACATTTGAGAGTTCTGCTGGAAATCATGATCTTTCAGCATATAAATAAGAAAGTTGTCTGGAGTGATGTGTGGCACATCAGGGCTTCCCCACTAATTCGTTAAACCATCAGAAATATTTACAAGTAAAGCACTGCCCTTTTATGATGTAATGAAATATAGTAGAACATGATTTACAACAAACAAATAGGTCATGTGAACAGTTAGCTGCAAATCCTCATAAATATACATATGGTTATAGAGATGTTGTGAAGTTTTACTGTGTGGGTGAAGTTTTGGTGAAGTCACCAGATCACTTCTGCACAGCATTTTGCAAAGTTGCACAGGCACATCCAAAATTTGCCTTGGCAGCTTCACCTCTGACTTCGCCTTGTGCTTGTTAAGGCAAAGTTTACCAATATAACTGAAGAATCACATGGCAGAGTTTCTGCAGGTCACATGAGACTGAAAAAAAAAGTCAGTGCTTACCCTCAGCCACCCTAGAAAACAGGGGACATGTAATACTGTAGTGAACATATTTTTTCAACCTGGATTGGCACTAGGGTGCATCAGCCCAAAATTGGCTTAATTAAGGTGTGGTCCCCAGCCAGTGTGCAGGTAACTGGTGGGCTAGCTAAATGAAAAAGTCATACTACTACACATGAGAATGAAGGAGCCAGAAAGTGAGGTATCTGCTCTTTATCCTGGGAGGAAGTGAGTGAGTTACTTTCATTTTTTCCCAGTGGTTGGGAGATACAGACTGAGATCAGTTCTGTGGCACACAACCTGCTTAAGAAAAAGCTTTAAATACTTAGTTTATCACTTTTTACATAGAAACATAGACTTTGATGGCAGATAAGGACCGCTTGGCCCACCTAGTCTGCCCATTTCCCTATCTACAGGATAGGCCGCAGATCCTAGTTAGCCAGCAGCCTATTTCTTCCTACCACCCACAAGAACTGCCTTATGTCTGTCCCATGCATTCTTGAATTCTTCCACAGTTTTAGACCCTACAACCTCCTCAGGAAGGCTGTTCCATGCATCCACTACCCACTGTGTGAAAAAAATACCTCCTCACATTGCCCCGAGACCCCCCCATCTTTAAATTGTGTCCCTTGTTCTTGCATGTCTCTTTTCTGAAAGATGCTACCCTCTTGGACTTTGTTGATTCCACTGAGGTACTTAAAAGTTTCTATCATGTCCCCCCTCTCCCTTCTTTCCTCAAGGGTATATATATTAAGCCCCTTTAGTCTCTCCTCGTACGGCTCCTGTTGCAGACCCTGCACCATTTTAGTTGCCCTCCTCTGGACTGCCTCTATTCTGTCTATGTCCTTGCGGAGATGGGGTCTCCAGAACTGGATGCAGTACTCTAGATGGGGTCTCACCAACTGTTTGTACAGAGGGATAACAACTTCCTGTTTTCTGCTGGTGATGCCTCTCCCTATGCATCCCAGTATACCCCCAACCCTCCCTACTGCCTTCTCACATTGCTTGCTAACCTTAAGGTCGTCTGATATGATTAACCCGAGGTCCCTTTCCTTTCTTGTTGTTGTTACTACCCCCCCCCCACCATTGTGTAATCTTCCCCTGGGTTCTTGTTTCCCAGGTGCATTATTTTGCACTTCTTTGCACTGAATCCTAGAAGCCATACTTCTGACCATTCCTCCAACCTTGCCAAGTTCCTTTTCATCCTTTCCACACCTCCTTGTGTATCAACCCTGTTGCAGACCTTTGTGTCATCTGCAAAGAGGCATACTTTTCCTTCCAGTCCCTCTGCAATGTCACTTACAAAGACATTAAAAAGGACTGGACCCGGTACTGAACACTGCGGTACCCCACTAGTAACCCCTCTTTTTTCAGAGTGGACTCCATTTACAATTACCTTCTGTGTCCTGTTGTCCAGCCAATGTTTTACCCAGGCTACCACCCTGGGACCCACTCCCAGGCTGGTTAATTTGACTATTAATCTTTTGTGTGGGATTGTGTCAAATGCCTTGCTAAAGTCTAGGTAGGCCATGTCCACAGCCCCTCCCTGGTCTACTACTTTGGTCACCCAGTCAAAGACATCTATTAGATTCATCTGACATGACCTTCCCGCTGTGAACCCATGCTGCCTTGGGTCCTGTGCCCCCTGACCTCAAGGTACTCAGTAATTCTTTCCTTCAGAAGTGACTCCATCACTTTCCCTACCACAGAGGTCAAACTGACAGGTCTGTAGTTTCCTGCCTCTGTCTTGGTCCCACTTTTGTGAAGGGGAATCACATCCGCCTTCCTCCAGTCCCCGGATACCACACCATCCTCCCATGATTTATTAAAAAGAGTAGTCAGTGGTTTCACTAGTTCCTCCCTTAATTCTTTTAGAATTCTGGGGTGAATTCCATCAGGCCCCATTGCTTTGTCCACCTTCAGTTTTAGGAGTTCTTGCAGAACCCTTTCTTCTGTGAAAGGGCTGGGATCGACCCCCCTATCAAGAATGCTTCTGTTAATTGGATTAGGCACTTCCCCCTCCTCTTTTGTGAATACTGAGCAGAAATATTCATTCAGTATCCCTGCTTTTTCACTGTCCCCCCTCTGTCCACCCACAATTCATTCTATTCAGCCTCACTATCCCTCCCTTTGTCTTTCTATGCTGTCTGATGTACCTATAAAAGGTTTTATCCCCCTTCTTAACTGAGTTGGCTGTCTTTTCCTCAGTTTGGGCTTTTGCTATTCTGACTTCCCTCCCTGCTTCCTTCTGTCTTAACTGGTACAGCTCTCTGTCCTGCTCCTTCTGTGTTTCCTTATACTTCCTGAATGCAATCTTTTTCTCCCTGACTTTCCCAGCCACCTCTTTTGAGAACCATAGTGGCTTTTTCTTTAATTTTGATTTGTTTATTTGCTTCACACAAAGGCTTGTTACCTCTGTGATGGCAGTTTTGATGATTCCCCATTTTTGCTCCACCCCTCCTTCTAGCCTGTTTGCTAGTGCTTTTCTGAGGCACTCTCCCATCTTGCCAAAGTCAGCCCTCCAGAAATCCTGCACCCTCACTTTTGTATGGTTTGACTCAGTAGCTGAGTTTAATGTGAACCACACTGTTTGATGGTCACTTGTTCCCAGATGGCAACCCACTTCTAGATCTGAGATCCTCTCACTGCCTCCATTCGAGAGTATGAGGTCTAAGATTGCTCCCTCACGAGTGGGTTCTGAAACTAGCTGTCTGAGGCCTGCCACCTGTAGAGCATTGAGAATGGCCCTTCTCTTGGATGTGGCTGCAGCAAATGTGCTCCAGTTAACATCTGGCATATGCAGGTCTCCCATCAACAGTATCTCCCCTTTCTCTGCCATCCTAAGAATGCCTTCTATCATATTCTTGTCCATTCCCTCCCCCGACATGGGGGTCTGTACACAACCCGTGTGGATTGTGGTGCCCTTTCTAGTCTCCAAGGTGACCCACAGTGCCTCCTCTGCTCCCTGTTTACTCTTTTGTTCAGTTGCTTTTATTCCTTCCTTTACATAGAGAGCTACTCCTCCCCCTTTTTCATGCATTAGTTATTTTTTTATGTCCTCTGTTCACATTGTGTTAGTGCTTACTGTTCGTGCTTTGCATTTTTGTCTGTTGTTTTTTTCTATTTCATTTTGTGTTTCTTCACTCCTGTATTTCTCTTTTTTTTGGGTGGGGGAGTTAATATGTCAGAGGAGCAAGAAGCAGCCTGTGCAGGACCTACTGGGAGTCAGGTGCACAGTCTGTGAGTGGGGGTTCATCTTAAATGTGATGCTTTTTGGCCAGGGAGGGAGGCACCTGGCAAACTGCAGTAGCTGCAGTAGCAGCAGCAAGTGGAGCAGCAGTAGCAGCGGGTGGAGCAGCAGCAGCAGCAGGTAGTGCTAGTACAGCAGCAGCAGCAAGTGGAACAGCAGTAGCAGCAGGTGGAGCAGCAGCAGCAGGTGGTGCCAGTACAGCAGCAGCAGCAGTAGCCCACAGTAACTCCCGAGTCACCCCCGCTTTATCCATGGACATCCCCAGTGCGGAAGTTCTTTGTGTGTCACACTGAAGACAGCAGTACTGTGACATGCAAACTCTGTGGAAGAGAGGTACGGAGGGACAGAAAGAATACCCATTTAGGTACCTGTGGGCAGCGAACCCACCTCAGAGTCCACCATGCCAAAGAAAGACATGGTAGGCTGCAACATGAGCATGAGGCTGTTCAGGGTGATGTTGTATGGGATGAGGGGTCAAGGTGTGTTGTCCGATGGAGGCATGCAGGTAGTGTGCGTGCACTGTCCAGCAGGGGCAGGAAACAGCAAGTGGCGGCACCGGAAGCTCCAGCAGCCCATTCCCCACTGCCACCATCTCTTCCCCATGCTGTGGTGATGCAGGTTGACCAGGCTGTCCTCTGGGATGAAGTTTCTGACATCTAGCATGTGTTTACTGAAGTATGTCAGGATATGAAAACCATCAAGGAGAATCAGGAGACCATAACTGCCAACCAGGAGAAGCTCCTGAAGCTGGTTGAGGAGCTTCGTGGATGTAGCAGTGGCAGCACCCCTTAATGTTTTTCCTGTCTTCTTGTTTTCTGATCTTTATGTTGTAAGTGTATGTCCCTCACATTTTATTGTCCCTCCCACCAAAACACAAAAATAAAAAAGTGTGTATATATATATATATATATATTGGCTGAGGACTGGCCAGAGTTCAGTGAGCAGAGCAACAAACCACTCTCCCAAACAAGCCTTAAAAGGCCCTCCTCTGGGCCAGTCCTCATTCATTTTCTCCTGGGTAGGTCAGCCCCAGTTCCAGAAGTGGCATAATCGGGCAGTATCTGCTCTTGCCAGCTTCCCCCTTCATATTGTCTGGGATTTGGGCTATCATCATTTGGTTGCCCATTTGGTCCTGCTTCTGGCTGAACCTCTTCCCTCGCCATCCAGGTTCCTTGGCTGTTGTTGGGTTTTTTTTCCTGCGATGTCTCCCCATGATTCCTGGGCCACTGTGTTCCCTGGTGACTGGCATGCTGTTTTTTCTTATCTCAGCTGCTTCTCCTGGACTCTAATTCAACCTACTCTATCCTGATTTGCCCGTAGGTGTTTTGTGGCCTTCTTCTACTTGGCGAACTCCACTCTCACCTGTCCCTCTTCCTCTCTCACCATCAATAATCTTTAGCCCTGGATTTCGCTGCTCATTGCTCTTGGTTACACCATGATGCACTTTCTTATTTTCACCCTGATTGTGCTTCCCATGGTTGGCGCTTGCCCTCCTCCTCCCATTCCCTCCACCCTCCTTTCCTCTCCTTCTCTGACCTCTGCTTTCTTTTGGGGGCCTCCCTATCCTACCGTCCCGCTTTATCACCATATCCTACTCATTCACATTGCCTAATATTCCCTTTTGCATATCACCCTGCTAATCATTTCCTCATCCTCTGACCCTATTCCCTCATTCTAGTCAAATCTATTCAGATGTCCTCCTGGTATTGCCTACCTCATTGTCGGCTGCCGGCTTCACCAGGCTGCTCTCGCTCCTACCTTCATGTAATTCTATCCATTCCTAATTTGGATCTCAGTTGTCCCAGTTGGCATGCACTTCTGTAGTATCAAATCATGGTTACCTTCCTCATGACATGAGTCTGGTTCTCCTTTGCACCGTTTGACCTCGGGGTCTACTTATTCACATTGACTAATCAAGCATACCTCTCATTGGGTCTTATGCTACCTCATGAAACTGCTCTCCATTCGGAGACATGCCTTCCGTGTCCATTGTTCCTTGGCTGGGGGTAGCCTATAGCTGATGGTCTCTCTCTGCACCCATGAAGTCTGCATCTAGAGCATGGGAAGCTTGGAGCGGGGTCCTTCTCACTGTCTCATAGTGGGAATGCCTTCGCTCCAGTTGGACCTTTAGTTGTCTTTCATTTTGGTGATACCTCTGGATGCAGAATTTACTAATTTCAGCCACAAGGGGTGGGTCCCTCATCAACGGGGCCCCTTTAGCTGCCTGAGTGGGTTCAGAGGCACCCTCTATGCCATTCTCTATCTGACCGCCTCTGGTTCACCTAGGCTCGCATAGGCCAGCTAAGTGCCTCAGCAGTCATATCTCTCCTCACCTGCTTTTGAGCATCTAGTTGCAGAGGCATCACTCACAACCCTCAACAGCTGTCCCTTTAGAAGGACAGAGTGAGAGCTTCCTCTAAATTTGAACATTTTCCTCCTCCATCAATCTCGACTCTAAGTTGCAGTAGCTGAGCTGTCATTAATCAAAACATCCTTCAGCCTGGAGGGAAGATGACCTAGGCCTTGGATCCCCCAGAGGTTTCCTTCTCAAAGGTTTTTTTTCCTCTCCTCTGTGCCAATTGTCATAATATTAGATAGGGTTAGAGTTTCCTTAGGTTCCATAGTTTAGTTCCACTGTTGGATGGAGTCGGATGGTAGCCCTGGTTGTTTTCTCTCTCCTTAGGAAGTCCACCCTTCTGCATCTTGTCTGCTTTCATTTCATTCATCATCCTCACCATATCTCATTCTTCTCCTGTCCTTTCCAGTTATGTCTATCACCTTAATTTCCAGTTTCGATATGTTCTGATTTGTCACCTCTTCGATGCTCGACACCCTTTTGGGTATTCTTTTTGGGCTTCTTCCTAAGCTACCTTTAGATGGGAATTATTCCCACAGCACCTATGGGGGGGACCCTCCTGTAGGGTTCCTAGCATCATACCCCTACAGGGTGGTATATCCCACAGACAGAGAGGCAAACAACCACAATGTATCAAACTCACACAAGTATACATCTCATCCAGTTGCACAAGCCCACTGAAATTGATGGCTGAGGGATGACCAGAGTTCAATGAGGGAAGCAACAAACCACTCCCCCCACCAGGCCTTAAAAGGCCCTCCCCCAGGCCAGCCCTCATTTATTTTCTTCATTGCCCCACCATCCACCCCTCCTCCTCCTCCAGTGACTCATCTCTCTTTCCTGTGGGATTTTTCCTAAGCTACCTCTTGCCAAGGGAATTATTCCTGTGGCACCTATGGGGGGACCCTTCTCTAGGGTTCCTTGCATCGTACCCCTACAGGGTAGTATATCCCATGGGTAGAAAGGTGACCAGCCACAATGTATCAAAGTCACACAAGCATACATCTCATTCAGTTGTGCAAGCTCATTGAAATAACATTTCTGTCCTCTTGTCTTCCTTGTCTAATTTCTTATCCTGCTTGCTACTCCCTTTGTAACCTTCCCCAGGAAACAACTGCCTTGTTCTTATCTTTCTTTATATCCAATATTTTTTCCATTCTGTACTAATCATCCTAGTTTTATGGTAGAGTAGTCTGTGCTGTTTTTCATTGCTGTTGTTCCCACCTCCCCCATACAGTACAGATACCAAAACAATTATCAAAAGAGAGAAGAAAACACAACTGAAAAATCTTTACTATCTTTGCAAAAGTGGACAGACCTGAGTCCACTACATCTTGCTGCCTGCCATTACATAGTTGACGGTGTCTAACAGGAAATTCTAAGAGTAAGGTTACTGAATATAAGATGACCCCCGTAAAAGAGCAGTATAATTGCCTTTAGTCTTCTTGTTTTGAAAAGTTTTTTGATATTCATACAGGTGAATTAAATAATGCCCCAGATTCATCACACACCGCTGTACTACTGCTTGGTCCCTCTTTTGCAGTGATGTGCAACTGCCCAGAGAAGTCATTAAGAATCATATGAGAAAATATTTATGTCAAGGGAATATGCTTCTTGTTGTATCCCAATATGTCTTCTGCCAACCAAACATGTCACATAATGGCAAAAGCAAAAAACTGCTGTCTTGCTGCTACATCCCTCTGTTGTTTGCTGTGCTGTATGTGCACTGCCCTGAGAAATTACCAAGAGTAAAATGAAAACCAGTTAAAAAGCCAGAAAACCAGTCTAGGAGTCAAACTTTTTCTTTCATTTCTACAACTGGATTTTCACAAAATTGCCTCACAGTGGCTTATTAACTGCATGGAGAAATGAAATAGGAAGTAATTTGAGTCTTGCGAGACTGGCTAGTTGCTGTTTCACAACACCATGAAAGGAATGTGTGTGTGTGTCAAAGGAAAACTCAGGAAGATTAATGACTTGGGGCTCCTATGTCTCAAGTGGTTAAGAGCATGCCACGGAATGGCAAGGTCCCTAGATTTGAATCTCGGTAGGAGTTACACTTTTCCTTTCATTTCTACAATTGGATTTTCAAGATTAAAATGAGAAACTATTTATAACAAGGGAATAAGCTTCTTGTTGTACCCCAGTATGTCTCCTGCCACTAACAACAAATGTGAAACTGTGACAATAGTCAAAAAGGCATGCGGTCCTGCAGTTCATAGGTGATGCTGCTGCTACAGAGCTGTTCAACTGCTAAATGAGAACAGGCAGGAAGAACATGGATCATAAGGAAAATTCACAATATCTGGTCGATAACATATCAAGACTTCTAACACTGAGAATTTACAATACAAGTAGAAGTCGTGCTGCTGCCACTGCTGCTATTATTATCATCTATGTACTTGGAAGGATTAGTTGGAGTGTTGCTGCTGTCTGTGTGCTGCTGCTGCAGCTGGTCACGGACCGCAGTGACAGATCAATGGTACCCATTGTAGTCTGTACTCCTGCACTACAAGTGGTAAGTTCTTTTTGTTGTGGTAATGTGATATTGAGAGGGGATGTTAAATCATTTGGTTTTTAAACATTGATTTTGTCTCTTTCCTTGCAAGGATTTCCCATCATTGAGAGTCTAGGTTTTTTTCTGAGAATTGATGCTTTCCTTTTCCAGTGGTACTAGGTAAGGTAACATTTTCTTTTGTTGTTTTGGGGGGGGCGTTGGTGAAGGTAAGTATTTTTCTTTTGGTGATGATTCTGGTTCCTCTGTGACATGTTTAGCGAAACTGTCAAGCACTTTGTGAACATCCATAGTGTTTTACATTTTTGGGAGTCTGGTGATTTTCCTTTCTCAATATGTACAGTTCAATGGATGTCACACTTAATGTTTTCTGATCTTGGTCATTTCGATTAATTCCCTGAAGCTATCTGTTCTTTATCCTGTGATGAGAAGAAGAGGATGTCTCTTTTGTGTGATGATTCCAAAGACAGGCACATTAAGAAACACAGACAGCACCGGAGGACCATGAAGAAAAGAACAGAAAAGAATATTCATGTGGATTTTACTTAAAGAATCACTCATTGTGTTCCTGTCAACACACTGTATATCCATGGTAAACCACTTCCTAATCACTACTGCAGCAGATATGCCTGTGCAAATAACAGAGAACGAGACATTACTTTACATCCCATGGTCACCGTGCAACTGGCAGATGCCTGTTACCAGCATGGTGAATCCATGTTCCACTATGGCACATACTGTAACACCTGTGGATTTAAGAAAAAAGAACACATAATTTGCCTCAGCAACAGTCACTGTGCTAGTGGAGGACACCTACTAAAGTTGTTACATCACTATCCATATGACTATACCTGTGTGGCCATTGATTAAAAAAAAAACATTAATTATTTTGCCACACTCTATCACTACGGGGGTCTATGCCCAGTCTAGCCCTTGTCCACCCCATGACCACTACTTTATACATGTCTCCTTATAAAAGAACTTCAGAATTATTTTGCCTTCTTTTGGCCGCCACGGCACACTGTTTTCCTTGAAAAAAAAACCAAAAGATCGCCCCAAAAGAAAACAATCTTATACTTACCATTAACCCCCCTCCCAAAAAAAGAATAAATAATTGAAGTAATGATACTTACACCACTGGAAGTGTTCCTTAGTCCTTTGTGTTCCATCCAGGTTCCACACAGATGTTTGCTGTATCTGACTCTTAGCAGGCACTGTAACCTGCATGGGAGAACAAAAATCAGAGTGAAAAATAGTTTAATATTTCACTTTAATAAGAAATGTCATCATCAGCTGTACACAATGGTGACTGAAACAACAATAACCGGAAACACAACTTTTTAAACAGCAATGCAGAGTGCAGTGGTCAGAACAGGATTATCAAATTTTCACAACCAAGTAATGCACTCTGTGAAGCATTTTTAGTTTTTTCAGTGTCAGACAGACATTATTTATACTAATACTCTCTAACCTTCTGATGAAAAATGCTGCACAGTTCCACCAAAAAACTATGCAACCATGACAGATACAGTATTACTGATATAATTGTTCAATATCATATACATACGTTAGTTTATGTGCAGAAAAAAAGGAACATAAACTTTTTAATGCCAAATTATATGTATCCACACAAGCATCTCATTACACAATTAAGTATTGAAAGCTATCTACCATCAGAGAGAGAAAAAAAAGGATTGTGCTTACATCTGACTACAAACTACTGGCATTGCACATGCCACTCAGGTGGCGTATGATGTTGAACAGGTGTTAACCTGCAGGGACAACAAAAGATGAGCAAAAACACAATTTAATGTTAAATCAGAAGAAGCAATAAGAATAATGACTGCAAGCCAAGCGACTCGTTGTTACCTTCGTAGTCCTCAGTGACAGACCTTGCAGGGGGTGACTGATGGTACTCGCATCATTTTACTGGTGTTTGAATTACTCATGGGTCTGTCTGTATGCAGTGGAACTCCTGTGACTGCAGCATCCCCAGTATCGATTAGTATTCCAGTACACAAGTGTTTGTAGGTGCTTGACATCGGGGGGGGGGGTTCAGTTCACAACGTAGAACATAATGAGATGGACACTGGCTGTACAAACATTGAGAATGACAGTACAAGTGACACAGGATCTGAATACCCAATCTGCTTTCTCTCAGAACATGGCTTCATTACCAGTGCAGGGACTGGATAATGCTTTGTAATACAGAGCAAAATCGTATACAAGGTTAGAGAGGAGGCGGTGGTGGAGCAGCAAGCGACAGGGCAATGTCTTGGATTTGCTACCCATAGCAGGAATTGTTTGCTGGGCTGTTAAAAAGTAAATTTTTGGAGTTGGAAGCAGTGCCGGTGAGCTGTGACGCTACTGGTGGGCAGGAGCAGGCATTGCCAGTACTGTAATACATTACATTATAGTGCTGTTTGTTGACAGGTTGAGGATGCATGTAAATGGGCAAAAGGAAGCAGTAGCAATACAGTTCTGAGAAGGGAACAGTAACAATCATGACAGTAACATAAATTCTTGAGATGTCTTATGGAAATACACTAAGGGCATACAAAGGAGGGACAGAACACATAATATTGTTTTCCTTAAGCATTACCTTCTACAAAGAAGCAGCCCTCACAGTCTTCAAGACTGGAGTTTTCACCCAATGGGAATTTATGTTCCAGTACTGAGTCATCAACATCAGTGTCGCTAGTGTATGACTTCATCTTTCTGCCAACAGAATCACCGGTCTCTTCATTTTCCTCAGAAGATCTACTGTCAGGATGTGGTAGGAACATGGATGTCATGGTCTTGCATGGGATACATCCCTTACTCATTTTTATAAATGTTAGAATTTCCACACTCTTTGGTGAAAGGTTCATGTGACAGTCAAGTACAATGGCACCTGCAGCTCTGAATACACGCTCAACACTGAAGCTAGAGGGAGGGCAGCTAAGGTATCTTATCGCAACAGATGTCACTGTAGACCACTCAGTTACCTTGCTCGCCCAGTACAACAATGGCTTGTCACCAATTGCAAGGTGTTTTTGTTCAGCCATGAAACAGTCAACCATGCATGGTGCTGCTCTGAGTTTGGCTGCCTCATCATGCTCCTCCTCCTCCTCCTGGTCTTCCATGGGTGCTGCTCCAACCTTGCTTAAAACATCCAAAATAGGATTGCTTGATTTTGGGTTTTTGTCTGCCTGTTAACATAGTTGTGCCATATGAAGATGACAATGCTTTGGTGGTGATGGTGGTAGCAACAACACTCAGTGCCCTATGTGTCTTGAGCATCTGTTCCCCTCTGACCCTTCGGACAAGAGTATACCATTCCCACAGGGACGGGAACACAGCAAAGGCCATCACAGCAACAAAATTGACAGTTCGCTGCGATGGTCTGCTGGTTTCCCAATGCTGCTGTCTCTGAGGAGTTCACCCTTCCCTGAACCAACTCCAACTTGGGAGCGAACCCCCCCCCCAACAAAAAACGCACTTTTGTATGGCAGTGGCACAATGCCAATTTGCGGCATTGTGCCATCGCTGTAATGACGGTCAGTGAATTTCCTGGTGCTGCAGTGACGTGGAATCCTGACAAGAAGGTTGGTAAGATTTTCTACCCTCTGAAGGCCACCGTCTAGTATAGACTCAAGACCACGCTTATAACCTGGGTCAAGCATGGTGGCAATGCCAAAGTTGTCTGACTGCTGAATTCCAACAATATGATGGTTGGAGTCCAACATGTGGAGCATATGCTGCATCAAGGCATAACTGGCACTGTCCCTGCCTCAGGCAATTGCTGCACATTAACCAGTGTCCATCAGCACATGTAGCAAGGGGGATGGACCAACTGATACAGGCAGTGTCCCCACTCATTGCCTGCTTTGCACGATCAAAGGGATGCAGAATCATTATCAGTCCACCCATTAAACACCACTGTTCTGTGATGATAGCCATGGGCTCTCCAGCACTGCCACGACTGGTGTGTAGCAGGAAATAATCAGACAGCTTTATACTGCTCATAGAGCTGATCCACCATGTACATTGTGGAGTTCCATCTGGTCACCACATCCAACTTCATGCAATGATGAGGCAGATGGTTCTTTATCTGAAGCAGGCATAGCTGGCCACAGCCCTTCACAGAACAGGCAAAGTGGTTACAGATGCGGTGGGCCACCAACAAGATATCCTTCACATCAGGATGACAAAGCAACTGCTGGACGAGGTTGAGGCAGTGTGCCAGGAATGGCACCCTGGAAAACAGACCATCACTTGTGTATTTTACAACACTGGAGCCATTATCACTCACAATGAAGCCAGCCTTCATTGAGTGTGGGTGCAGTCACTCATCAGTCTCACCCAGTAGCTCTTTGAGCATTCTCCCCCTGTGTGGGATCCAGGCATGCTTCTCATTGTGAGTGTCGCATGCTGCCTAATACTGGTTATGTTGCTACCACTACAGTCTGGTTTGCTGCACTGTCTCCCACCACACCCAGATTCCTAGACCACCCCAGGTGCCTGTGCCCAGTGTGCTGTAATGCACTTATAGGAGCAGCCAGCTGTTCTCCCACAGGTCCACATATCCATGCTCAGAAGGATGGATGGTGATGATGAATGCTTAAGTGCATGGAACACTGCCTCCTTTACTGTGTCATGCAGTTCAGGAAATGCATGTTTGGAGAAGTATGTCCTTGATGGTACCTTACACTTTGGACATGCATGGGCAGCAAACCTTCTAAATCCTTCATTCTCAACAAAGGAGAATGACAGCAGGTTGAGTGCAAGCATTTCTGCAGCAGCCGCACTAAGCTCCTGTGCAGTAGCATGATTCATAGGGTATTTGCTCTGCCATTCAAACATGCTCTTCAGAGTTGGCTGTACTTTTGGGGGTTGGGCTGCCAAACAGACGTCCAGGTCACGGTGGTCCAGTAGGGGTTCTCTTTGACTCCAGAAGAATACGTGGTACTGATAAAGGGACATAAGTCATTTTTGCTGTTTTATGGGTTGGTGAGAGCTTTACTGTGGCCTGACTCTGGAGGGGACTACTGAAGCTGCCACTGCTGTTATGCACACTGGTTGTAGCATCCACCTCCACATCCTCCTCCTCCACTATGTACTTTCCCTCAGTGGCACCGCCTAAAGATGATGAGAATGAGGGACCAGAACCACCTGCAACTGCTTCCTTCTGGTGTTTAAGCCAGTGGAGAGGGTGCTGGTTCTTTATGTGCATTTGCTGACCAACAGTGCCTAGGTAGCTGCCCTTCTTCCCCCTACCGACCTGTATGTGGCAAAGCTGACATATTGCCACTGTTTCATCTACTGGGTCAAGCATATAGAAGTCCCACACAAGGGATTTTGTAGCCCTTTTTTATCATGATGCCTGGGCTGAGACAGTGGAATGGAAGTAGAGGGTGGGAAACCACTGTTTTTGTAGTTTGACTCTGTCTCATGACATCAAGAATAGTACGGGGGGGACCTTGAGTGTGAGATTCAGTGGTTAAATCAATGCTGCACTGAACAACCCCTGCACTGTCACCACCTTTCTGCTTCTTCTTCTCTGGCTCCCATATGGGATCCAGCACATCATCATCATCATCATCATCATCATCGCCATCATCATCAGCATGCCATCTACTGATGTCCTCCTCATACTCCTCCGCATGCTCAATCTGCGAGTCATGAACCTTGATCTCAACAGGTTCTGTGGCTGTCTCCACAGCAATGGTTGCCATAGTGGTGTGACCCATGTTTTTGGGCTTTGCAACATTCCCCTTAAGCACCGCCTCAACTGTATTGCTAGAACTCCTCCACCACCACCACCACCAGCAACTGGAGATGGGAACATGCTCCACCGTATCTTTCTGCGACTCTGCTACTGGTGTAATTTTCAGGCTGCTTGCACTATTTCCACCTCCCACATCACCCACTATCATGGCTGCCACAGAGTTTGCCGGAAAAAATTCAGATGCAGGAAAACCATTGGTAAATAATTTTGCACTACTACTAGCAGGACCTTTCCCAGAGCACTTAGAACTTGCTGATGGCAACACAACGTTGGAAGACAGTCCTTCATTTTTCAGTTGCACCACTTTTCACAAACAATGTTAAAGTCTTGCCTGTGTGACCTGCTCCTCTCCCTTTCTTTATTCTCTTCCCTGGCATTATTCTTGTATTAATATTTGGCAACAAGGAAAACTGATATTTTTGGATGCTATTTCTCACAGCACACAGGGGTACAACAACAGGCCGGGTAGGCTAGCCAGGTGAATAGCTGGATTTCTAAAGCTTGCACTTTGCAAACGCAGCAGTACC
Source organism: Neoceratodus forsteri (assembly GCA_016271365.2). Taxonomy (NCBI): domain Eukaryota; kingdom Metazoa; phylum Chordata; order Ceratodontiformes; family Ceratodontidae; genus Neoceratodus; species Neoceratodus forsteri. The sequence continues at coordinate 442,715,452 of CM057459.1, read as the reverse complement.
ACACCACAGACTGGGATACCACTGGTACGCACAAACAGAGGAAAGTTCAGTCTGGAAAACTGATACTTTTGGATGCTGTTTCTCACAGCACATGGGGGTACAACAACAGGCTGGGTAGGCTAGGAGGGTGAATAGTTGGATTTATAAAGCTTGTGCTTTACAAATAGAGAAGTACTACTGTACATCATAGACTGGGATACTACTGGTGTTCACAAACAGAAGAACGTTCAGTCTGGAAAACTGATATTTTTGGAAGCTATTTCTCAGAACACATGAGGGTACAACAGCAGGGCGGGTAGTCTAGGTAGGTGACTAGCTGGATTTCTAAAGCTTGTACTTTGCAACCAGAGCAGTACTACACCACAGGCTGGGATACCACTGGTGTTCAAAACAGAGGAAAGTTCAGTCTGGAAAACAACATTTTTGGAAGCTATTTCTCATACCACATGGGGTTACAACAACAGGGTGGGTAGGTTAGGTGGATGAATAGCTAGATTTCTAAGTACTACATCACAGGCTAGGAGGGATATCACTGGTGCTCACAGCATGGGGTGGGGTACAACAACAGGGCGGGTAGGATAGGCAGGTTTTTCCTTTATTTTCAGAGCACAAGGGATTACAAAGATGGTGGGGAGGGGGATGGCAAAACACAAGGGCTGGGTGTGGGAGCCGGGGCCAAGGGGTATTCAAATATAAACATACACTCGCTCCCAAACACTCACACAGACAGTCACAATCACCACTTTCAGACTACAAAACCAAAAATTCACATAACACAATAATAACGTATACACAAAAACAAGTTCAAACAGGGTTGTTGCTGTTTAAACAAGAAATATTCGGGTTTATCTCCACAGTCTCTTCACAATCACTAGCTGCTGTGTCCTCTCTCCTCACATTCTTAACACTGCACAGAGAAACGCCCCCCCTCAGCTTTCTATTGGCTGTTCAGCCACATGTGACCTCTGTTTAACAGCATGTGACCTCCAATCCTACAAGACATTACAAACTTTGCCTGTTGTGGCAAACTTCACTGGCGAAGTAGGTGAAGTCAGCATCTCCAACATGCACTTCGCATCTGTGCCTTGTGAATGACAAAATTGCACTGTGCTACCATGAAGTGAGCCTAATCTGTGAATTTTGGACTTTGCATTGTGGAGTAATTCACAAAACGTGGTGAATTTGTGAAATATTAGGCGGAGCAAATTATTGCAACTTAACATATCTCTATATAGGGGTGCGTTATAGATGGGATCAGACCAAATTGAAATAAATAATAAATAAATAAATAACAAGAGCTGCTAGATATAGCATGTTTATGTAAGTGAATCCACAGATAAGATCATATTTAAATAACTATTGGTCTGGTTATGTACAGCACAGCATAATAGCACTTGTCATAAATAGCTAAATGTTCAGTTTACTAAGTAATTTATTAAACAGCTAAAGAGGAGCTCTTGTATGATCAACTACATGTTGAGAGTAGTTTACAAAGAACAGTTTATATACTAATAATGTCTACTAAAATAGTCCCCACCAGGGAATGCCACATTCTCCTAGTTTTTTTTTTTGTTAGTTGTTTAACCAGGACTAGCACACTAAGATGAAAGCTTTTTTAACAGGTGTGACCTGGGAGCACAGGGAAGTTAAGTGACTTGTTCAGGGTCACACAGTCTGTAAGCGGAAGCTGTGGGATTCAAACCCAGGTCTGGTCTGTTGGATGTCACCAGATTTGCAGCTCAGAGCCTTAAACCACTGCGCTAAACTGCCCTCCTGACTGAGTCTAAATGAAAGATGAAGAAAAAGGAAAGAAAACAATAGTAAATAAGTGACTGGAAATTACAGTAAGGGAGAAATCTAGATTTAGTAGTTGCCGTATTGGTCTTTGCAAGAATAGATCCAGAAGCAAATGATTTGATACCTTTTAATGGACCAACATAGATGTAACAACAAGAACAAAGTGCTCTAGCTTTCGGACCAACCAGTCCTTTTTCAGAAGCTCATGGCAGTTGTTTAGAAAATACAATACTTATAACTGCTAGATAATGCAGAGAGAAAAACAGAAAAAAAATCCCCATTGGTTTAAAATACTCATTAAAAAAAAAAAAACAGAAGATGATGTCAGAGAAGTCTAATAGTACAATGCTGCCTTCAGCCAGAAAGAACCTTGGGTTCAGATGTGCTTGGTGGAACACACATACAAAGAATCCTACTGCATATAAATTTAATTGACATAAGATAACACTGCTGAAGCAGATAACTCCTAAATCAAGCTATGAGTGTCACAGTTAGTATAAGGATTTGATTACTGAAAGGCAACCCCCACCCAGATTAAAGACAAACTAAGATTGTTATAGGGCTCATGAAATTTCAATGTTAGCATTATAGACAAGAATTTACCAGTAAAGTTGTCTTAAAAACATCAATGCACACTGTGTGATGTGTAAAACCTAGCTGGACATGTCACCCAGCTATATTCTCAAGCTAGATAAAAGGCCCAAGAAATTTCAAAAACCTCAGGACTGTATAAATGATAATTTAAATATAAATTGATAATATTAGTGTCAAACAAAAAACTCTAGTCAAGGAACCTCAAGGAATTAAGACCATGTAGCCTGATAAGTACTGATGTCAATATACACTGAGAATGTAGCAACTTGATGTACCACAAGTGTCTAAGGAATCTGAAAAAGAGATAAAAATGTAATTTCTCTCCTCCTCTTCATACAAACAATACAACCTAACTCACCCCACATCACAATAATGTGGGTGGGGGAGATACATAGCTTAAAGGAGATGTTGTCTCTCTCTCTCTCCCCCACCTTCTCTCTCACTCTCTCTCTCTCTCTCTCTCTCCCACAGACACACTCACACACACACACTCACTCTCTCTCTCCCCTAGTGAACCTATATTAACTTCAGTTACTGCAATTGTTCCCCAAAGGAATTCAACTTGTCATGAAATCCTGAGTAAAAGTGCTTATGTCTCATAATAATAATAATAATAATAATAATAATAGTAAGGGAGAAAGGAGGAATGTGAGGGGGAAATAGGAATTGGGAAGGTTATAGGAAGGATTGGGGATGGGGAAGGATAAGGGGGAGGGGGAACTGGATGAGAAGGAGAGCTAAAGAATGCAAACGATAGCTTAACAATACTCTCAGTAATAACATGGCCTATGAAGAATAAAAAATGTTGTACAGTAATTACTTCTCAATTATAGAAACAGTTTAAAGTCTTTTTCTTCATTAAGTCCATTTGGACTAGGACCGTTCAGGCAATTAATTCACTATGCTTCTTTTTAAAGTAATTCTTTCAGTCTGTCCCATCCTCTGCTTTGTACTGGTACCTGTTCCAAAATATAGATTTTTAGATATTCAAGGTTTTTATCATGGAAATCAAGAAAATGTCTTTCCAGTGTTGTGTCAGTCTTCTCAACCCTTATGTCTTGTAAATGTTTCTGCAGATGTTTCACCTCTCGAATTGTTCTGCTTATATACATTTTGTGGCATGTTGAAGTCAAAGCATAAATAATAAAGGTGGTGACACAATTCAAAAGTTGTCTGATCTCATTAGTTTCTTTTGAAATAAGGTGCTTAAGGGATTTCCCTTGTACCACACATTTGCAACAAGTACAGCTCCCACACTTGTAGCATCCTACAGACCTAGGAAGTAGCCAGCTGGTTCCCCTATTTATTTGTGTTTCCACTTGCAGGTGGCTAAGGGATAACATATCATGAAGATTATTTGCCCTACTGCATGTTATTTTGGTCTGTTGTGTAAATTCTTCTGGTGTTTCTGAATTTTGTAATAATGGCCAATGTTTCAGAAGTATATAATGTTTATTCTTGGTGCTACCTCAAGAATAAAAGTAAGCATGTGTGAATTGACTTAGATACATAGACAGTGTTGGCAGATAAGGGCCTATGGCCCACCCAGTCTGCCCATTTGAGCTTGTAAATTCAGTTTATGTTTTCCTAGAAGTCTGTTGCCCCTTACCCCTGACCTCCAGAATTCCTTTATGTCTATCCCATTCATTCTTAAATCCCGTGATTGTTTCAGCCCCACCACTTCCTCTGGCAGGGTGTTCCACTTGTCCACCACCCGTTCTGTGAAGAAATTCTTCCTCATGTTTCCTCTGAATCGTCCTCCCTCCAACTTCATCCCATGCCCTCTAGTCCTGGAACATCTTTTCACTTAAAATAGTGTATTCCTGCACCCTGTTCCTCCCTGTGAGATACTTGTATGTCTCTATCATATCCCTCTTTCCTCCTCTCCTCCAGGAGTACATGTTCAGTTCCTTCAACCTGTCTTCATAGGACATGTGATGCAATCCATGCACCATCTTTGTTGCCCTCCTCTGAACCTTCTCTCCCTGTCTATGTCCTTACGTGGTATGGTCTCCAGAACTGTACACTGTACTCCAGGTGGGGCCTCACTATTGTCTTGTATAAGCGAATTATGACCTCCCTTTTCCTGCTGGTGATGCCCCAGCTATACATCCCAGCATCCTATTTGCTTTACCTGCTGCCTTGTCACACTGTTTCCCTACCTAGGGTCATCAGAGATGATAACCCCAAGATCCCTTTCCTGCTTGGTGCATGCTATATCCTCACCCCCCCAACTGTTATATTGTGCCAGGGTTTTTGTGCCCCATATGCATTATCTTGCACTTCTTTGCATTGAATTTCAACTGCCAAACCCCTGACCATTCTTCAACTTTCTGCAGGTCTCTTCTCATTCTGTCTACACCCTCTGGTGTGTCTACAGTGTTACAGAGCTTTGTGTCATCAGTGAAAAGTGAAATTCTGCCTTCTAGGTCCTGTGCAAAGTCACTGATGAAGATGTTGAATAGGACCGGTCCCAGCACTGATCCCTGTGGTTCCCCACGGGTCACTCTTTCTTCTGTGGAGTGACAGCCATTTACCACCACCCTCTGTGTCCTGCCACCCAGCCAGTTACCTACCCACCACACTACTGTCCTGCCCACACCCATATTCCCCAGTTTGTGTAATAGTCTTCTATGTGGCACAGTGTCAAAGACCTTGCTGAAGTCAGATAGGCCATGTCCGCTGCCCTCCCCTGATCGACCTCCCTAGTCACCCAGTCAAAAAATTCAATGAGGTTGGTCTGACATGACCTCCCCCTGGTGAAACCATGCTGCCTTGGGTCCTGTAGTCCATTGACAACCAGATGTTCCACCAATCTGTCCTTCAGTAGTGCTTCCATGATCTTCCCCACTACCAAGGTGAGGCTGACTGGTCTGTAGTTTCCTGCTTCCTCTTTGTTCCCACTTTTGTATAAGGGGACTGCATCTGCTGTCCTCTAGTCTTTGGGTACCTCCCCTGTTTCCAGTGAGCCAACTTCTTCTTTGTTTTTAGGTATCAGTAATGTGTCTGTCTAGAGTTTTTGCCTTACATTTAGATTCACTCAGAACATTTTCATTGCACCCACCTACCATAAGTTTGTTTGCCAAATCTTCAGCTCGTTGGTCAAATTTAAATTCTCTGGGGCAATTCTTTTTTAGGTGGATAAATTGTCCATAAATTGACCTAAGTTGACCTTACCTAATGTTTATAAGAGAACTAACAATAGTCGTTCTATATAGTTTGTTTATAAAATGTTCACCGCCTCTCATGAAATGTAAATAACTGTATGTTGATGGATCTAATGTAAATGTTATGTCCTGTTGTACTATGTGTAATTAATCCTGGGTTGCCCCTGAAAAAGGGACTAATACTGGTCTCAGTGGGCCTACCTGGTTACCAAAATTAAATAAATAAATAAAATAAGGAGTGCTTTTATTTAAACTGGGTTGGCAATTTGGTGGGCACTTGAAGTATGGAGAATAGTATTGCCTGCTGTTAACTTTCTGTATCTCCAAGACCCCAATGCTGTTGTCTTCCACAATAATTAAGTGTATGTCCAGGAACTTGATTGTATCAGTTTCAGTTTCATGTGTCAAAGCCAAATTGAAGCGATTGGTATTGAGAAATTCCACATATTTTACTGCTTCTTGTTCATTTTCCTCCCATATAACCAACACATCTTGAATAAATCTAAACCAGTGCAACACTCTGTCTAGAAAGTTATTATTGATAACACTGAACATAAATCTCAATTCCCAGAAATCTAGAAATAATTTACGCAGAAGGGCGCTACAGCTGTCCCAATAGCGGTACCTAATTTCTGTGAATAATATTGTCCATTGGTGTGTGTTTGGGGGGTTTGTTTTTGTAGCTGTGTAATTTTGTTCTGTTGATTGTATCTTATTTTTTATTTTTGTTGGTATTTTTCTATTCAATTAATAAAGTATATTAAATTAAAAAAAATATTGTCCATTAAACATAAAAAAAGTTTTGAGTTAGTGTACATTCAACTGCTTTGACCAACAAAATCAACAGAGGGTGCACTAGCATTGATATTATTTTCCAGATAATATCTGTGGGCTTTCAAACCCAAATGGTGTGGTATGCTCCTGTACAGTGAGCATACATCAGTAGAGATATGCGAAGTCCACAAAATTCACTCCACGAATGAGTTTGTGAATTTCTTGGAATCCACAGAGTGATTTTTATGTACTTTATGCAATTCGCGGTCTGCAAATTGTGCAAATTCGCAGGTGGATCACACAATTTTGCTTGTAAATTTTGTGCTTCACACGCAGATTGCACATTTTGTGCAAAAAAACTCTAAAATATGATGCATATTTCACACAAAGCAGGCAAAGCAAATTTCAGGGGGTCAGCCAGAACTCCACGATTTTCATAAAGTGCAAATTTTCCGTGCTTCACGTGAAATTTGCAGGCGAAGTTTAACTTCACCACACCACTATACATCAATACTTATCCACTTGTATGTTAGCTTCCAAGTTACTTTTTTAACATAGAAACATAACATAGAAACATAGAAACATAAAATTTGACGGCAGATAAGGACCGCTTGGCCCACCCAGTCTGCCCATTTCCCTACCTAATGGATAAGCTGCAGATCCTAGTTAACCAGCAGCCTACTTCTTCCTACCCCCACTCCCTAGAATTGCCTTATGACTGTCCCATGCATGCTTGAATTCCACCACTGTTTTGACTCCACAACCTCCTCCGAAGGCTGTTCCATGCATCCACAACCCTCTCTGTGAAAAATGCTTCCTTAAATTACCTCTGAGCTGCCCCCCCCAATCTTCAAATTGTTCCCCTGGTTCTTGCACACCTCTTTTTGAAAGATGCTACCCTCTTGAACTTTGTTGATTCCTTGAGGTACTTGAAAGTTTCTATCATGTCCTCCTCTCCCTCCTTTCCTCGAGGCTATACATATTAAGCTCATTAAGTCTCTCTTCATATGTCTTCTGGTGCAGACCCTGCACCATTTTAGTTGCCCTCCTCTGGACAGCTTCCATCCTGTCTATGTCTTTGTGGAGATTGGGTCTCCAGAACTGCATGCAGTACTCTAGATGGGGTCTCACCAGCTGTCTGTACAGAGGGATAATAACTTCCTGTTTTCTACTGGTGATGCCTCTCCCTATGCATCCCAGTATCCCCCAAGCCCTCCTTGCTGCCCTCTCACATTGCTTGCCCACCTTTAGGTCATCTGATATGACTACCCCCAGGTCCCTTTCCATTTTTGTTGTTGTTAGTGTAGTGTAACTTGCCAAGAAGATCTATGGAACTACGTACATAAGAGTCAATGTCTGCACAATTTTTTGGAGAAAGAAGTCTGTAAGTTTTTATATATTTTCACAAACAGCACTAATGCCACAGATGACTGGCCTTCCAAGGGGATATGTGGCATTTTTGTAGAGCTCTGGTAAATAATAAAAGGTTGCTGTTTTGGGGTGTGGATATTTTACAGACTCTGCTTCTGTGTTATTAATATTGCCCAGATATATAGCTTCATCCCAAAATGGCACAATGTCATACTGAACTGTTATGTTGGGTTAAATTTTAAACTTTCATAGGTATCCAAGTCCCCCAGCAGCTTTTCAGCTTCCTTTAAATAATCTGTTCTATTCAAAGTGATCATGTTCCCTCCTTTACCAGAATAATCATAACTTTGAAAAACTCATGACTAGGAGCTGCCTGCCCCAGAACCTTAAATAGGTAGCATTATATACTCCCTTAACATGTACAATTGCCTGTAATAAGTACAAGTAACATGTAAATGCTACAATTGCCCCATATCCCATTATAATGCTATCCAAAGCCCTGTAGCCCCTTACTTACTTCGCATTTTTAAAATGTGGTTTTCTGAGTGGAGCGGCAGCAGGCGCTTGGTGGATAGTAATCAAAGATTAAATGAGAGCTTACTTCATGTACTGTAAGTTTAAATTCTAATTAACTCATGCACAGAAAAATCCACTTAGCGGCTAACTATTGCCCCATACCCTCTTCAAAATTAAGTGAGCCACATAAATGTGGATCTCCTGGTGTGCAAAATTTCAAGTACTGCAAATTAATTGTAAAATCAGGCATTCAGAAATGATGGAATAAAAGTCTTATACAGAATAAAAGACATATATAATAAAAATATTAGAACTAAAACAGACTCCCGGGTGTCATTTTTGGACACCAAGTACTACTAAAAGCTTGCTCAAACAGATGGAACTTCAGTTCTTACTCAGAAACCTCCACCAAGACAGAATTGGGCGGACTCGTAGGTAAAGCATACCAAATAATTTGAGTCCCTTGCAGGAAGTGCTCAGTCCCCCGACTGCTTCAAGAAAGATCTAGGGAAAATCAGCAAGTTATCCTCAGTGGAGCAGACAGGGCAGGCCAGAGTCTTTAAGGTCATGTGATCTTTTAGGTAGCCTGGACCCAGTCCTTGCAGGGCTTTGTATGTTAATAAAGCAATCTTGAAATTAATTTACAACCTAACTGGCAGCAGGAGTGATGTGCTTAGAGGTTTTAACTCTAGCAATTAATTGGGATGTCCCATTTGGCACCAGCTGCAGGTGACAGACCAACCTCCCAGATACTCATATGTACCGATCATTACAGTTGTTGAGCATAGACCTCACCATGTTCTCATGCACTAGACAGGACTTTATATTCTTTCGCTGGAAAACTAAACTGTGGACCACAGTCACCGCCTGATGTTCTAGTGACAGCCTGTAGTCCACGATGATCTCCACATTCTTAGCCCTCCTATAGTTTGCAGTGAGAAGTGATTTACTGATGGATATGTCAGTGATCCAGTGATTTATGCCAGCACAAGGGGGCTTGGTTCCACCGGCATTACTTCTGTCTTCCCCAGACTCAAGCTCTGCCAGCTGGAACCCTCCAGTCAGAAATCTCTTTTAGACATTGGTCTAGCATGGAGACTGCATCGTCCCTTTTGGAGGAAGGGAACAATTACGGTTGGGTATCATCTGCACTGCAGTGAATCTCATCATCAAGATCATCATCATCGATTATGTTTATTGGCTGGTTGGTCCAGTGGCATGTAAGGTTGAGGTGCCAGACACCACACCAGAAAACTGAGTTAGGGAACAAGCTTGGGTCCCTTGGGGTCAGACAGTGTAGGAGAGGATTGAGCATCTGATGACAGTTCTCATCTGTTGGAGGGGGGGGGTATGCTGCACTGCTCTAGTTTTGCCACCATGTGGAGGCAAAGTGGCAGGGTAGCAGTGAAGACTTTGAGGTGTTTGCCACTAGCAAGTGCATAGTTCATGTGCGCACCTTCATGCACATGAACAACTGCATCCTTGCACACAGCCTGGCCAAGAAAGAAAAGAGGAAAAGTAATAGCTGCAGGATGGGTTTTACCATGCCGCAGCAACATCCCGTATGGAGACATCCCCAACAGCGACAGCCACAGTGCCGAGTTGGCAATGCAGTGTCAGTCGGTACGCACGCAGTCTGCAGGCTGCCTAGTCCATATCAGGAACACCAGTGGGTGTCGGCAGTGAATTTGTTTTTATGTTTTCAGTCATACAGTTTGTTCTTTATTCACCTGCACTTTAGCTACAAGTATTTGATTTGCCCAGCACTTTTATGCTGCTACAATAAAGTTCAACAAGCTTAAGGTGAGCTGCCTTTTGTTTTACTTTGGCAAGCTGTTTATGATGTGGCTCCTGCAATGGTGTTCCACATACTCAGGACAGCGCTGGTTAGCCCTAGCAGTTCATCTCCCTCTATGTCACACTCCACAGTTATCATAGGAGGCCACAAGGAGAAAGTTCCTGATACAAGCTGCTGGGACCTGCCAGAAAGGATGGACTCAAATCACCTCAACCCTAGCCCACTAAACCCTTCATATTGCCCCAGACAACCAATCAAAACCTCAGGATCTACTGTATCATAAGCCAATGAGATGAAGGAGAATGACAATAGAACATTTTGCTCTATCTCACACCAGGAGAAGATCATTGAACACCTTGTCCAGCATGGTCTACATGTGATGCAAGTTCTAAAGCTTGACTGAAAAGGCTGGTAAATGTTGAACTTCTCCAGGTTAGCCTTGAGTTGCATCACCACTACAGTATCTTCACAAACACCTTTCCCAAAAAGTGGAGGTTTAAGGCAGACCTGTAATTTGCAACAATGTCCAGAATAAAATATGGTTTCTTTAGGAGTGACTCCCACCACCACCTTCTTCAGGTCCATAGGGAAGCATTCCTCTTACAAGGAGCACCAAGCAACCCTGGCAACAGCCAGACTGAGAATCTCCCAATAGTCCACCAACAGTGAGGTTAAACCACGGTCAAAAAGACAGAACTTAGAGTGTAGATAAAGAGTGCCAAAATATTGTCTCTGTAAAGATCACTGGTGGCACCATATCTGGAATACTGTGTCCAGCTGTGGGGTCTGCATCTGAGAAAGGGTAGGAATAGGTTAGCAACACTGCAGTGAAAGGCCATGAAGATGAAGTTAGTGATCCTGCTTTTATTGGAGGATCTCAATCACTGGAACATTTTAAGAGTTTATTAAAAACTTACTTGTTCAATTTGGCTTTTGGAACCACTTGAAAAAAAGTAGCTGGTTATGTTTTCTTGAATGTGGTGCAAACACTGACTTTTTACTTCATTTTCTTCATTGTTGTTTAAGATGTTACACAATGTATTGTACAGCATCCAGAGCTACAGTTTGGGCACACAACAAACAAACTGACTTACTTTGCCTACACGGCATTTGATAACAGACTAAATAAATCTCAACATGTTCAGTATTCACTAGAAGAATGAAAGACTTTCAAGTTTATGAGACAGTTAGAAAAGAAGGACACATGTCTGTTCAGACTAAGAAACAGTGCATATATCAGGAGTCATGAACTCAAGCAGGAGAAGAGAAGATTTAGAAAGGACATAAGAAAGTATTATTTTATGTAAAAAGTGGTGGATGGGAGGAACAAACTTTCTGATGAGGTTGTAGATGTAAAGAGAATAACAGGACTCAAGAGGAAGTTGAGGTGAGGATGCTTATAAGGGAGTTATCAGACCAGAAATGTAGGGCAGGGAAGTGGTGGACTGGGATAGAGGATGGAGACTAGAGCATCTCAAAGTAGAGAATCTTGGGGCAGACTGCATGGAGTCTTCCAAACATTTTCTGTCTTTCACTTTTCTATGTTTCTATGAGTATTTACACCTCTGCCCAAGGCTGGTTGACAAGGCCTTGTCAGAACAGATATTGCTTTTTAAAAAAACATATTCATCTGATCCAGCATGGACAGAGAATAACAAACTACAGACACATGTTTCATTTCATTAGGACACTTCAGTGCAGTGCAGCCTTTTGCCCACTCAAGTATCAAGTCATAGGGCATTTGGTACACTCGGAAGTCAAATTCCCAAAAACTGTTTGCAGGAAGAGGAGCATGTAGGATCTGTAACCTAGTATAACTAGTGCTGGAATTACAGGGGGGCTTGCCAGGGCTCAGCCCTCCTAGCTCTGAAGTGAATCCTGTAGCTCACCCATCACTGGCATTGACTTATAATAGAAATGGGGGCTCAGTTTAAAGATAGCACCCTCATGGACCTCCAGCTCCCGAAGCTCATAAAGTGTAATTCCAGTAGTGAGTAGAACCCATACTCTCTTGGGTGTTATTCCTAGCATAAACTGCTTTTGTGAACCATAACATCTCATGGATTTCCAAAACATGCAGGGTTCTGTATAATACAACATGAAATTTCAAGTTAAACTACTCCCTAAACTGTGAAATCACTCCAAATCTAGTTTTTTTTCTCATGCACCATCTCGATGTAAGCTAGACCATAAAAATGAATAAAACTTAACTTTTGTTATTTTCTGTTTACAGTTGTAACTATTTTCCAGCATCAGTGGAACCTCCCGTAGCAAACCACTGTCTGGCAATTAAATGTAAGTGGCAATTGGCAGCTCTAAATGGCAGAAACAGATTATCTTTATCGGAGATGCATTCACAAAATCAATAGGTATCCATTTGGGAAAGTGGAGTGATTTAGAGGAATATGCACTGTCCTCATCTCACTGTGGTCCATTTACTGAAAACACCCCATGAACCAGCAATTCAAAGAGACTGCTCTCCCAAGCAACTGCACGTAATAGCACATCAGACAAATGCATGATTGTGCAGTTATTATCCAAACACTGGTGTTTCCATGATCAATAGGAGAGGGAATAAGAAGGAAATAACTGTGTGGTTGTGCAGAGTTAAGAGAGAAAATAAAAGTTTTGCAGTTGCTTCTTGAGCAGCTGCAGTATTTAAGACTTAAATGGCTTAAATCCCAGAAGGAACACATAAATGTGTTCTGTGTTTATATGTGAACCCTCCAGCCACTGACAATAAGTGGTGTCTATTGTCTTGTAAGAACAAATACTGAAAAGGAAAATCAAATGTTAGTACACATTTTTATATACTCGTGGGTATTTATTGTGTTGCTTGTGTGTGAATGTGAAACAAAATGTTTTTTTAAACACTTTTGATATGCAACAGTTTTTAACCATGTGCATAAATAAGGAAAGCAAAATCTAAAATACATGATGCAGTTTAAACAATGGTGTCTCAAACATAATTCTTGCTTAACTTTTTTGTTGTAGGAAGAGTTTTTTCTTGCTTTTGTGGTAATGATGACACACAGTATTCTCTAAATTCTAAAAACCAATGACATAATATTCTAAAGGAAATCAGTCCATGCGCAAACACAAATGATCAAATTTATGTGGGCATCTGGCTGTCCCAGTGATATGCCTTCAGTACTCCATATTAATTCTGGCTCATATGTGCACATACATGCAATTGTGTGAACAGGGCCCTCTCTACTGTCAATCAATGTTACCACCTCATTTGCCTGCATACTATATGTAGGCCTGTATTACTGATGTTGTGTCATTAAATAATAAAAACAGAGAAATATAAATGAGGACAAAAGAAGCTATATGTCCACTGAGTCTGCCCTGAGGTCCTCTATTGAAATTGTTCTGTTCCAGAGCCCTATCAGCCCCCTGAAAGACAGATAAATAGAACTTTCCCAGGTTCAACGTGCTTAGCAAACCCTACAAGGGCAGGCTGAAGGACCTAAATATGTACTCCCTAGAGGAGAGGCGGGAGAGGAATATATATGATTGAGACATTTAAGTACCTCACTGGGAAGAACAAGGTGCAGAAAAATACAATTTTTCAAAGAAAAGGATACTCCAGGACAAGGGAACGTAGGATGAAACTGGAGTGAGGGAGGTTCAGAGGGAACGTGAAGAAGTACTTCTTCAAAGAGAGGGTGGAGGACAAATGGAACAGCCTGCCAGAAGAGATGGTGGGGGCAGGAATGATTACCGGATTTAAGAATGCATGGGATAGGCACATGGGATCCTGGAAGTTGGGGGAAGGAGAAAACCTAGTTCCTAGGAAGCTTAAAGAAGCACACTTACTAGCATTCAGGGACAGACTGGGTGGGCCGAAGGCCCTTATCTGCTAACAACATCTATTTATCTATGAACATAAGATACTGTATGCTGCAAATACACTTGAAATAATCCCGGTTTATCAACCCAAAACTAAAACAGACAAAAAATATTTCTAAGATATCCAGACTTTGTACAGTTAAAATTCAATCCCTTGCTATTCTTAGGAGCAAGGGCCCCCATATTCAGAAGGTTAGCATGGCTAGTAACCATAGTGCCATACTTACTGGACATAGCACATCTGAACAGGGTGGGAGTCATACTCCATAGCCCTATAGCATGGCACACAGTGGATAACATGATGGGCTAAATACACTACTGCACCCATGCAAACGAGGGAGCCCCCCCCCAACATAGAGGGCACAGTGGTATATTTACAGGTATGCAGAAGCACCAAAAGGCTGCCAAGGCAGTGGTATTTAACGCTTTCAAAACCCTGCTCTCATTAACATGTACAGTGGTGGGCACCCCCCAAGGCAACACTGGTGCTGGTGACACCTGCCTCCTCCCAACCCGATGCTTAATACAATAATGTTTAACTCACTGGTACTCCAGTGAGTTAGTGGTAACTCACTAGCTCCAGTGGTAGCCTCCCACCCTCCCGGATCCATGAAATAACAATGCTGAACTCCTGGCAGTCCAGTGGCATCCCTCTCCCTCCACAGTCCCCTGATATCACAATGTTTAACTCGCTGGTAGTCCAGAGATACCCCTTCCCGCCCTTATCCCCTTATACCAATAGTAAAGCCCATCCTCATCCCACCCACTCAGCAACCCCCACAGCAATCTGCTACCCACTCACCCAACAATAATCAGTCCATATCTACAGGCAGAGCTGCAAACAGTGACTGGCAAAGATTCTTCTTTCATCTCCTTAGCTGGTCAACATCTGAATCTAGTTTACTTTGGCCCTCTACATAGCATTAGATAGCTCTGCCTTTAGCATATTTTCCCCATTGTTTGTATTGTTAGTTATATACTGTATATGTTTTTCTTTTTCTGAGTGGGGAATTCCAGTACTTAAACTGTGATGATGATTGCTAAGAATCATGTTGGTTTGCAATACCGTATGGTGGGTAATGTTTTCATTTCTACACCATCCACTGACATTTGCTGTGGCACTGGGTTACAGCTTTTTTTTTATAAAAAGGATATTTAAAGGAAGTGGTTATAAAAAAGTAATTGCTTTGGTGGTTCCACTATCACCTTAAGTGTGTTGCATAAATTGTGCATACACTTGGTGGTCAGTTCCCCTGAGGAAGCACTTGACGTGCAAAAACCATGGGGTTACTGGCATGCTCTGGGATGTCCAGTTTCCTGTTCTGTTTTTTTTTTTCTATAGACTTGTTTACTTTCCCTGTCCCCCAGCCAACCACTGTCATGCTGGCTGTCCCCGCTCCATCACCCTGACTTCTCCCAAGGCTTACCTCACCATGTTCCAGTATTATCTGAGTCACCTGGTGCAGGGCCAGTGGACAGCCAGCACCATCCTGTTTACCTTGGGGGGGGTTCCTCCTCAATTTTCTTCTTGTCCCCCAAAGTGGGTGCATATGCAAGGGCATGCAGCATGAAGATGCTGGATGTACTCATACACCTGTGACCATCCGTCAAAGAGGTGACCGCATGCTGCGCTATCTCCTAGCCTCCATTGGGTGGCAGCCAGGTATCAGCACATTCTGTCCAACCACCTGAAGGAGCAAAGCTGTCTCTGTATGTTCAGTTCTCCTTCACTAGCTGGCCCCCGAACAACCCCGTTCTGTACCTGAACCTTGGTCTCTGGTGTGGTAGGTGCTGTGGAACTCAATGCCTCAGTCCACCATGCCACTGGCCTGGCCTCCTGTTCTGCTTTTTAAGCCATTTTGGCTAATTAATAACACATTTTGTTTGACCAGTTGCATGTGCCAGTGTGTTTGCTAGTTTATTGTTTAAAATAATGTTAGTTTGACCTCAGTGATAGGGAAAATGATGGAATCGCTTCTGAAGGAAAGAATTGTTGAGTACCTAGAGGCCAGAGGGGCACAGAACCCAAGGCAGCATGGATTCACAGTGGGAAGGTCATGTCAGATGAATCTAATAGACTTCTTTGACTGGGTGACCAAAGTAGTAGATCAGGGAGGGGCTATGGACATGGTCTACCTAGATTTTAGCAAGGCATTTGACACAGTCCCACACGAAGATTAATATACAAGTTAGCCAGCCCTGGGTGGGTCCCAAGATGGTAGCCTGGATAAAAATTGACTGGAGAACAGGACACAGAGGGTGATAGTAAATGGGTCCACTCTGAAAAAGGGGGCTACTGTGGGATACACAGGGTTCAGTTCTAGGACCAGTCCTCTTCAATGTCTTTCTAAGTGCGTTGCAGAGGAGTGGAAGGAAAAGTATGTCTCTTTGCAGGTGACACAAAGATCTGCAAGAGGTTGATACACAAGTGTTGGGTGGAAAGGATGAGAAGGGACTTGGCAAGGCTGGAAGAATGGTCAAATGGATGGCAGCTTAGATTCAATGCTACGAAGTGCAAAGTAATGCACCTGGGAAACAAAAACCCAAGGGAAGAGTACACAATGGGGGCTGAGATATTAACAACAACAAAAATGGAAAGGGACCTGGGGTAGTCATATCAGATGACCTAAAGGTGGGCAAGCAATGTGTGAGGGCAGTAAGGAGGGCTGGGGGGATACTGGGATGTGTAGGGAGTGGCATCACCAGTAGAAAACAGGACGTTGTTATCCCTCTGTACAGGCAGCTGGTGAGACCCCATCTGGAGTACTGCGTGCAGTTCTGGAGACCCAATCTCCGCAAGGACATAGACAGGATGGAGGCAATCCAGAGGAGGGCAACTCAAATGGTGCAGGGTCTGCACCAGAAGACATATAAAGAGAGACTTAAGGAGCTTAATATGTATACCCTCGAGGAAAGGAGGGGGAGGGGGACATGATAGAAACTTTCAAGTACCTTAAGGGAATCAGCAAAGTCCAAGAAGGTAGCATCTTTCAGAAAAAGAAGTGTGTAAGAACAAGGGGGCACAATTTGAAGATAGATGGGGGATGGCTCAGATGTAATGTGAGGAAGTAGTTTTTCATGTAGAGGGTTGTGGATGCATGGAATGGCCTTCTTGGGGAGGTTGCGGAGTCAAAAACAGTGGGGGAATTTAAGAATGCATGGGACAGACATAAGGCAATTCTAGGGGATGGGGTAGGAGGAAGTAGGCTGTTTGTTAACTAGGATCTGCAGCTTATCCATTAAGTAGGGAAATGGATAGACTGGGTGGGCCAAGCAGTCCTTACCTGCTGTCAAATTCTATGTTTCTATGTTTCTAGCCTCCCAAACTATTCCTATCCAAATTTAAGAGTGTGCCCAAGTTGGTCACTTTTGAATGAGACCCAAATGTACCATACAGGAGGACAAAAGGACAGACTGATCAGGCATGTTTAAGCATCTTAAAAATGTGCAAAAAAGATAATTTTGCTATCAATATATGTTTAAAGATACAGCAACACAGAAAAAGTAAGCCCTAATTATGGATTGATGCTGGTTATTCAGTTATATTTTCTTTTCACTGTTTGGGGGTTTGATTTACAAAATCCGGATATAATTTTGTTAAGATAGATGACCATTGGTCCATTGAATTCTCTTCCCATCATCTCATTATGAACACCCTGTTGTCCCGTTTTACATTTATTTATGAAATGCATGCAAACATATTGGCCAGTGTTTTGGTTCTGTAGATGTGCCAGGCTGTTAGCCAGTGAAAGATGGAGGTAGCAGCTACTCCCACTTGGTAGCCAATGGTGCTGTTGGGCTCTGGATTCATTTGAGTTGTTTCCTCTTATCAGCTCAGTGGGCACATGTCCCTTTTTCTTGAAGGTACAGTGTACTTATCCAGTTTGAGTTTGAAGGCTGGAACAGTGTTGGCTGGCACCACATACTCTACTCTTTTCCATCTCCTTTAATTTGTTGTAGAAGGAATGTTCAGAACAAGCGCACTTCATAGCAGGATTAGTATGCCTAGGAGGAGAAGGTGAAACATTTGCCCTTAGGTTCCCAGAAGTTTTCCTGCACTGGTGGATTTCCCCTCTATAGCACCAGTGTTCATGATATTTATTTGTAGCACTTCCCATTTATTTATTATTCACTTTCTCAGGATAGCTCAGCTGAGACTCAACATCTCATTTCCAGTGGGGTCCTGGTTTCAACCTTTTCAGCAGCTGGATGAACTGAAGCACTGAGAGGTTAAGTGACTTGCCCCAGGACATGAACTGAGTATTTGGCTCTTGCAAGGTTTGAACCTGTGATCTCCTGGCTCTCAAACCAATGCTGTAACCATTACAACACACTGCCTCTAGTAGACCACACTACCTCCATTCAACAATGGCTACAGGCATTGTACATTACACCGAATACTGCAATGTCCTGGATAGCAAGAGATAACCACAATATACGCATGGTCTTTTTGTCACCTAGCATTTCCTATATTCCGTTCATGGACACCATCTGTCCCCCTGTCCTTTCATCTTTACATTATGGAGAGTTACTTTGGATCAGACAGGTAATTTATTACCTCTTTCAGAAATGTGAATGCTGTACTCATGTCTCCCCTGAGTCTTCTGTTTTCCATGGAGAACAGGCCTTGTTGGCCAGTTATTCTTCGCTGTCCCGTTTCTTCAAGCTGTTAAGCACTTGTCTGTGCTCCTCTCCATCTTCGCAACCCATTTGATATCTTTCCTTGGATAGGGGGACCAGAGCTGTATTCTGTAGTCAAGATGAGGGCTAACTAAATATATGTACTGGGGCATTGCAGTATCTCTTGTTCCGCTGATGAAGCATGCCGTGATTTTATTTGCTTTACTAGCTACTGCCCTACACTATTGTCCTCAGCGAAAGTTGCTGCTGGTCCTTTCCACCTTTCCTGCTGAGTTTCAATAATCTGTGCTGTTTAGGTAGTATTTTCCTGTCATACTCGTCTTATAAGAGATGCTTAGATACTTTGCTGGCATTTCCAAATGTAGCCAGATTTCACAACATTGCACCACAGCTGCAATCAGCACTCACGGCTTGGGAAACCAGAGAGAAGCACATCTTTAGAGCTCTGTGCTACAACCAAGCCAATTTAGTTGAAAAACATTTTGGAGGCAGATATTCAATGAATATTTTTAAGCGATAACAAAAACAGAGGTGAGGTTTAATCCCTGCCTTTGCCTTTTGATGGTTTTTATATTGTGAACATTTTTTGCACAGTTCTTCAGTGTGAGGGAGGGGAGGGCATTTTCATTTTGCTGCTAAATGAAGGCACTAATTGGATGAACAAGGATTAATGAATAACTTTCTGCAGGTGTAGCTCTTTTTTCTGTTAATTTTTTATTAAGGTTTCAGACAGGTACATCAAAACATTACAGTGGCTTTCAGTTCAAGGTAATAGTAACAAGCATTTGTCAATGCCGAATGTTTGCTTGCTGGCATTGGCATTGGTAGTGTAGAAGTTACAGAGCTGCATAATAGGAATGGCAGTGAAGTATTGAACTGAAGCCAACCCCACCACCACCTTGCAGAGAGTGACAGGCATTGGGGTGTGCCTTTGGGTCGTCAGGCATAACGCCCATGTCATTTCACCACACCCTACCCTGCAGACACTGACAAGTGTCACGGTGTGCCTTGGGGTCTTTGGCCCTTATCCGCACCCCATTCCATCAGGAAATACAGTGAGATGGGTGCAGTATATGAGAATAGGGAAACATTTGGGCCTGAAGAGTCTGAGGCACACCTTGATGCCTCTCACTGGCTGCAGGGTGCGGGTGGGGGGTGGAATGGTATGAGCATTACAGGCAAGAATCCCAAGTCACACCCCTGATGCCTGTCATTCTCTACAGGGTGGGGTGTTATGGTCGGAAACCCTAATGCCTCAGGCATTTGGTATTTTCACTCCAAATTTTCAACATGGTTTTCTGTGACCCCACCTCATGAACAGTGGCAATATCAGTTTGTTAACGAAACTGCTTTTGCACAGTGACTACTGACATTTGGCACCACAGGTGCAAAACACATTCGAACAGGATGTGAAAAATGACAGCAGTACTGTTCATGGGGAGGTGTAAAAAATGGCAATGTTGAAAATCTGGTGTGAAAATCTTAAAAAAAATGGTGACATCACGAGCGTGCATAGAAACTGTGCAATGCACACCCTTAATGTAACTAGTTTGGGGATTTTTTTACAGCAGATTGTTAACACAGGCATTTTGGGACCTCCGATCATGAACAGTGTCAGTGTGATTTTCTTTATCTGTCCCGAACAATGATTTCCCACAGCGACCACGCATTTCTGCGCTGAAAGTGTGAAAACACATTTCAGCCATGTTGTGGAAAATGACAGCCGATTGTTCATAAGGAAGTGGAAAATGCCACTGGTGAAAATCTGGACTGAAAATATTACAAATTCATGAACTTACGAGGTGCATGGAAACTGCGTAATGCTCCTCATAACACAGTCATTTTATGGAGTTTTGTCACCAAATTTTCAACATAGCCATCTTAAGACCTCTGCTCATGACCAGTGTCACTGTAATTTTCTTAATCTGTCCCAAACATTGTTTTCGCACACCGACTGTACCATTGTGCGCTACATGTGTGGAAACACATTTTGGGCGAGATGTGAAAAATGGTAGCTGTACTGCTCATAAGAAAGTGCATAAAAATGGCACTGTTGAAAATCTGGTGTGCAAATATTACAAAATCGCAAACTTGCCAGCGTGCGTAGGAACTGCGCAACGTGTGCTCCTAAAACAGTCATTTTTGGGATTTTTTTCACCAAATTTCAACATAGCCATTTTAAGACCTCTACTCATGACCAGTGTCACTGTGATTTTCTTAATGTGTCCCATATATTGATTTCGCACACCGACTGCGCCATTGTGCGCTACATGGGCAGGAACACGTTGTGGGTGAGATGTGAAAAGTGACAGCTGTACTGCTCATAAGGAGGTGTGGTAAAATGGCAATGTTGAAAATATGGAGTGAAAATATTGAAAATTTGCGATCCTACGAGCGTGCGTAGGAACTGCGCAATGCACGCTCGTAAAACAGTCATTTGTAGGAATTTTTTCACCAAATTTTCAACATAACCATTTTAAGACCTCTGCTCATGAACAGTGTCGCTGTGATCTTCTTAATTTGTTCCATACATTGATTTTGCACACCGACTGCGCCATTGTGCGCTACATGGGCAGAAATACATTTTGGGTGAGATGTGAAAAATGACAGCTATACTGCTCATAAGAAGGTGTGGTAAAATGGCAATGTTGAAAATCTGGAGTGAAAATATTGAAAATTCGTGAACTTCTGACGTGTGTGGGAACTGTAGCGCCCGCGGCTAAATAAAACAGTCATTTTAGATTTTTCCACCAAATTTTCAAAATAGGCTTCTTGAGAGCCCACCTTATGAACACTGGCAGTGTCATTTCATCAATCAGTCCAGAAAGATGATTTTGTGCAGTGTCCGCGAAATCACCCATCAGGCCAGAATAACCCCATGACAGTGACAGCATTCATGAGAAGGGGTCCCAAAAACCCCATGTTGAAAATTTGGTGCAAAAATTCCAAAAAATGCCCGAGATATGCAGCAAAGTTGAAAAAACCCTATCTATTACATTATGCAGCTTACCCGCATTTCCTCAGTTCGTGGTTGGCTTTGAAGAGTGCAGACATGTTCCGGTCCACTGAAGATCGTCGCGCCCGGACTGTAGAGGTAAGTATGGGGTGAGAGGGTGTGGGGAAGCAGAGATGTATGATGGGTGGGTGTGGGTGGGGGCAGGAGACTGCGAGGGACCGTTTTTAATTTACAGGTTTTTTAATTATTAAGGCGTCGCGGGACATTTGCCACGCTGGGGTGAGCTCCCAGCGTGGCATCTGAAAAGGATGTTTGGGGGCTGGAGCAGGCGGAGTTGGGCACCCGTCGGCCATACTGAGCTAGTGCCACGCTGGGGTGGGCTCTCAGCGTGGCACCAGGAAAGCTCTTTGGGCGGGCGTGGGAGCCGACGGGCATTTGGGCACCTGGTCGCTATACTGTATGTGCGGGGGGGGAGCGCATCTGCACGCAATATGTGTGCATGCGTGTTGGGGGGGAGCTCTGCTCACTGAAGCGGAGCTCTCCCTTTCAACTGTATTCCACTGCATTTTCAGCTGCTGTCATAGACAGCTGAAGCAGTGATTGGCGCACTGCGACCGAGCCTGCAAACACACTGACTGAATTGGAAGAGGCTGACATACCTCTGGAAAACTTGGATGATGGCACTATGTTTCTTGCACATGCGTGCAAGCAAACATAAAAATAACTGTAAAGAAGGCACCTACCAGGAAGAAGAGTCTTGCCACCTGTAAGAGGAGCAATGTGTGAAGCCTAGTTATGCCGACCTTCTAGGATGCACTCTCTATG
The DNA here is from genome assembly GCA_016271365.2 of Neoceratodus forsteri. Taxonomy (NCBI): domain Eukaryota; kingdom Metazoa; phylum Chordata; order Ceratodontiformes; family Ceratodontidae; genus Neoceratodus; species Neoceratodus forsteri. The sequence continues at coordinate 442,693,158 of CM057459.1, read as the reverse complement.
CCTGCATAACAGAAATTATTAATAAACCACAAAGGACCAAGCAACAAAACAAGGAGTATAGCAAAGTTGTAGATACATCAGGTATGTCTCAGATACATTAAGGCAAATCAGGGTTCCAGAGCAAAACCTATTTCCAGCCAGGGAGGGGCATTAATAAAGTGTCAGGTAGCATAGCTAAGGAGATTCACCCAGTTCCAGTTCCAGGCTTCAGATATGTGAGAAAAGGGTGCCAGCAGGAGTAATATGATATGAGAGTGTTTCAAATATCATGGGACAAGTGGTCTAAGGTAGTTATTTTAAAGATAATGTTGAGAAGCTCTGATATGCAGGGGATGTCAGTTGTTCTCCAGTGGCAAAGTATGAGCCTTTTTGTCTGGATGCTGAGTTTGGAGAGCCACCTTTTCTGGTGGGGCTGATCTGGAAGGTCTGGGGGTTAATACCCAGAATCCAAAATAATGGGTTGCAGGCAGTCTGGAGGCCTGTAATGTGGGATGCCAGATCGCACACTGAGGTGCAAAATGGGGCTATTTTTGGGGCAATCCCAAAGTATATGAATTATGTCCCCCACTGAAGCAGAGCACTGCCAGCGCAGGTTATTATCCAAAAGTTTAATCTTGAGCAGGAAGTCAGGGGTCCTGTGCCAATGGTGGAGAATTTTATTTTGGATAAGCTTGCTACATGTGTCCAGATACAGTAGATTGAATGAGCCTGTTTCCAGCATGATCTCCATTGCTGGTCGGTTATCAGAACATACAAAGCTTTTTCCCATTTGGCTTTGGAATCAAAGGATGATGAGGAGATAGCATCTTGCAGCCCCACATATATCTTGCTGGCTTGTCCCTTGGAGAGGGCTAGCCACTGAGTGAGTACATCTGTCTGGGAGGAGGGGTAACCTTTTTCAGATAAGCCATTAATGAGCTTCACAGTTGCAAATACCACCAGAAATTGGATCTAGGGATCCCTTTCACTTGGACTACTTTTTGGAAGGACATGAGGGTTCCACCTTCAGAGGACATTAGGTTTCCCAGGGTGGTAATGCCCTGGATCTCCCATTGGGACCAAACAATCTGTTTGAATATCTGTATCTTCCCACATAGGGGTCATGCCAAGGGGGTGTGGGTCAGTTTTTAACTTTTTGTGGACTTTATGCCAGATTTTAACTGAGGGAGCCATAGTTGAATGAGAAGCTAGGGCCTGTGGGAGATGCTTATAGAGCAAAAGGGGCAGACTGTGCAAATGGGCAGTTTGCTTCTCCATGTACAGCCACTGAGGGGAGACTTTGGTTGTGGGGAGAACCATTTTAGGGTTTGCACTGTGAGATACGCCCACTTGTACCCCTCCAGACAGGGGTGGCACCAATCACCTTCCTTCCAATGTACTTGCAATTTATTCCTGCTATACTTGAGCTTCTTATGATCCAAAATACATTTCCCAAATAAAGCATCAATGATCTTATATCATTTAGTGGGTAGGTCTAAGGCAATGTGAGAAATAACGTACAGCAGCTTGGGTGCCAAAATCATTTTAAGAGCCAAAATTTCCCCTCAAGAGTAAGGTGTAGGGCTCTCCACCTCTTCAGCTGAGTCTTAAGCTCTGCTATCAGAGGTCTCAAATTGAGGTCTCATATTTTTGTAGCATCAGGAGTTATGTGTATCCCCAAATATATCAGCTTCTCTGTAGACCAATGTAGTCCAGATGAGGAGACTTGGGCAGGGGAGCACAAGGCATTAAGGGGAGCACTTCGGTTTTGGAATCAGTCATCTTCAGTCCAGAATATTCCTGAAACTCCGCCAAGAGGACCAGTAAGGTGGGGAGTGAGGCATCAATGCCTTCCAATGAGACTAGGAGATCATCCGCATGCATAAGAGTTGCAAACTGTTTCTGGCCCACTGGGATGCCCTTTATACCAGGATGTTGCTGAATGGCTGCTGCCAGGGGTTCTACTGCAAGAACAGTCAGAAAAGGAGAGAGGACAGCCCTGTCTGGTGCCTCTGCTCAATGGAAAAAGGTCTGATAGAACTGCATTTTTTAAGATTTTCACCACTGGGTGGCTGTACAGGCTGATCCAGCCCACAAAATGTTCCCCAAACCCCAGGTGCTGAAGAACCAGTATAAGGTAGTCCCACTTCAGGGAGTCAAAGGCCTTCTTGAAATTTATGGCCACTGCTGCCGCTGGAGTGGGTATAAGTTTAGCCTTGTGCATCAGGTTGATCAAAGATCAGATATAGTCTCTGCTATACCACCCAGGGACGAAACCTATTTGGAAGGTATGTACAAGAGAGGGTAAGAGTGGGTTTAACCTGGTGGACAAAATTTTAGCAAATAGCTTGCTGTCAGCATTAATAAGGGAAACTGGGTTGTAGCTAGAGGGAGGCATGGGTTCTTTTCCCTTTTTAGGGAATACTGTTATGACAGCTTCTCGAAGGATAGGTGGGAAGGAGCCACTGTTTAGGGTTTCATTGTACAGGGAACTTAGCAAAGGGGAGATCCTAGAGAAGACTACCTGCCATAATTCTAAAGGGAATCCATCACCCCCTGGTGCTTTTCAGGGATTCATGGCTTGCATGGCATGCTCCACCTCCAGAGATGTTATGGGGGCATCTAGTAGGTGAGCCTGTTGATCAGTGAGCCGGGGAAGGTTAAGGAAATATAGGAAACTCCGTACTCTAGGAGTGTCCATATTTCTTGATGAGGCATACAGCTGGGCATACAAGTGCTTCATTAGGTTAGTAGTATCCTGTGGCTCTGTATGCATCTGCCCATTAAGATCCCTCAGCCCAGTGATATCCTGCTCAGCCTATTGTTTTCTCAAGCTGTAGGCAAAGAGTTTCCTCCCATTCTCTCCACCCTCCCAGAACTTGTGTCTCAGGCATAGAATGACCACTTCTCCCTCACGAGACAAAAGATCATTGATTTCCATAGGGGTCTTGATGATACTGCTGCCTAGCAGGGAGTGGGATTCGAAATGTGGGATGAGTTTAGCTTCTTGCTCTAGTGTCTTCAATTGACTTTCCAGGGAGTAAAGTAGCTGCTCCTTTTTTTTTTTTTGCCTTCAAGCAGCATAACCCATAACAGCTCCCTGTAGGGTAGCCTTCAGTGCCTCCCACGTATTACCGCATGTGGTATCAGAGGGTAGGTTTTCAGCCAAGAATTGGGCGACCTCAGCGATAAACCATGGTTTGAATTCTGGATCCCACAGCAACAATGGGTCCAGTCTCCAAGCTGAATGAAGGGGCATAGCAGATTCGCAGAGAACGTGGAGGTGTACTGGTGTGTGGCCTGATATGATGATGGGCAGTATCTTAGAGCCTAGGGCTACCTGTGCAATACTGGCCGAGACTATCCAGTAGTCAAGCTGACTAAAGGTGCTATGCACAGGGGAATGAAATGTATAATCCCTTTCATGAGGATGAAGGACATGCCAAATGTCTTTCAGCCCAGCGTCTGTCATGAGCTGCTGCAGGGACAGGTGGGCGCTGAGGTGGTGTTGCTGACTTTCTGAACTGTGGTCTATTTGGGGAATCAGATAGAGATTAAAATCGCCCCCAATGAGAGTAGGGGTGGACTCACCAGAGACAGAGTCCAGTGCTTGGGCAACTTCATGAAAGAAATCTGGGGAGTCTTCATTATGACCATATACATTTCCCAGAATAATTGGCCCTTGTGGCATGGCCATGCGAACAAAAAAACACCTACCTTGGGTATCATGCTTCGTTTGCACTGGGGTCCATTTCAGGGGTTTATGAAGATGAATTGTCACACCCCTTTTCTTGGTGGGAGCTAAGGAAGAGAAAATCTGCCCACCAGTCCTTAGCCAGCTTAGTATGATCCACCTTATTCAATTTAGTCTCCTGCAAGAATGCCATGCTGGGCCACAACTTCCTTAAATGCGCAAGCACCTGTTTCCATTACTGGGGTGTTGAGGCCCCATATATTCCAGGTGTAACTATTTAGTTCACCCATTATTTATGTGTGGGCATATGATCAAACAAGGGGGCAGAGGTATATAAAAGTGTGAAGCTGCTGTCCAGTCTGGCACACTGTACAGGTATCATACCAATATCTTGCTTTTATATAATACTGTTCCAAGTCAAGTGTAAGCATTAATACCATAAACAGAGTTACCTGGTCTCTAGATATTCTAACAACAATTGATGAGCATAAGGTCCAGCCTAACATTATCACAGTGAGTAAACTATTTACAAATGCCACAGCCTGCTGAACTAGTGAGCGAAGTGAGTTCATGGCCGGTAAACTAGTCACCAAGGCCACCCAAACCCCTTGTGGGGGTAAGGCAGCATCTGCAGGCATCAAAGCCCATAGACGGTGCCTGTCATGGCAAGCTAGAGCCAGTTGGCTCATCTAGTACTGGGCAGAAGAGAGGGTATCTCCTGTTGTTGCTGCAGTTATAAAAACCTGGGCATGGCCCTGTCTGTCTGCAAGTATTCAAGCCTTGTTATGAAGAATCGGTTTGCATCAAATCGACTTGTATAATAATAATAATAATAACAATAATAATAACGCATTTATTTACATGGCACCTTATCCAAGACCAAGGTGCCTAACAATTTAAAATATAATCATTCAAAAATACATTATCAATAAAATAACAATAAAATATTCATCGAAAAAAAGATTAAGCATTAAAAGCCTGGCGCCTCAAAAAAGCTTTCAAAGCTTGTTTGTCATACCACATGCGCCCTTGACTGCGGCACCCACTGCAGCCTGAAACAGTGCTACAGCGAAGAGTGGGGATGTAACCAGATCTGTATATGGGGGAGGGGAGCATGCAGTACATGGGAAGGCCAGTGAGAATTGCCTGCATGGCTGTAGCACTCAGGCTACCTGCCCTCTAGCGACTCGGTGTAGCATACATTCATTTCCATGCGGCTAGTTGTCCATACTACGCAGTTAAGAAACATAGAAACATAGACTTTGACGGCAGATAAGGACCACTTGGCCCACCCAGTCTGCCCATTTCCCTACCTATTGGATAAGCTGCAGATTCTAGTTAACCAACAGCCTACTTCCTGCAATCCCCCACTATAATTGCCTTATGTCTGTCCCATGCATGTTTGAATTCCCCCACTGTTTTAGACCCCACAACCTCTCCAGGAAGGCAGTTCCATGGAGTCCACCACTCTCTCCATGAAAAGAATTTCCTCACATTACCCTGGCCGTCCCCCTCTAACTTTAAATTGTGCCCCTTGTTCTTACACTTCTCTTTTCTGAAAGATGGTACCCTCCTGGACTTTGTTGATTCCTTGAGGTACTTAAAGTTTCTATCATGTCCCCCGTCCCTCCTTTCATCAAGGGTGTACATATTAAGCTCTCTCAGTCTCTCTTCATATGGTTTCTGATGTAGACCCTGCACCATTTTAGTTGCCCTCCTCTGGACTGCTTCCATCCTATCTATGTCCTTGCGTAGATGAGGTCTCCAAAACTGCATACAGTACTCCAGATGGGGTCACACCAACTGTCTGTATAGAGGGATAACCACTTCCCTTTTTCTACTTGTGATGCCCCTTCCTATGCATCCCATTATCCCCCTGGCTCTCTTTACTGACTTCTCACATTGCTTACCCACCTTTAGGTCATCTGATATGACTACACCCAGATCCCTTTCCATTATTGTTGTTGTTAGTAGCTCCCCTGCTATTGTGTACTCTTCTCCTGGATTTTTATTTCCCAGGTGCATTACTTTGCACTTCTTTGCATTGAGTCTAAGTTGCAATATGTCTGACCATTCCTCCAACCTTGCCAAGTCCCTTCTCATCCTTTCTACCCCCTTGTGTATCAACTCTGTTACAGATCTTTGTGTCATCTGCAAAGAGGCATACCTTTCCTTCCAGACCCTCTGCAATGTCAACTATAAAGGCGTTAAAGAGGACTGGACCAGTACTGACCCTAGGTACTCCACTAGTAACCCCTTTCTTCAGAATGTATTCCATTCACTATTACCTTCTGTGTCCTGTTGTGCAGCCAGTTTGCTACCCAGGCTACCACCCTGGGACCCACTCCCAGGCTGGCTAACTTAATTATTGATCTTTTGTGCAAGACTGTGTCAAATACCTTGCTAAAGTCTAGGTAGGCCATATCCACAGCCCCTCCCTGGTCTATTACTTTGGTCACCCAGTCAAAGAAATCGATTAGATTCATCTGACATGACCTTCCTGCTGTGAATCCATGCTGCTTTGGGTCCTGTGCCCCACTTGCCTCTAGGTACTCAACAATTCTTTCTTTCAGAAGTGATTCCATCATTTTCCCCACCACTGAGGTTAAACTAACAGGTCTATAGTTTCCTGCTTCTGCCTTGCTCCCACTTTTGTGAAGGGGAATCACATTTGCCCTCCTCCAGTCCTCAGGTACCACCCCATCTTCCCATGATTTGTTAAAAAGTGTGGTTAGTGGTGTCACTAGGTCCTCCCTTAGCTCTTTTAGGATTCTAGGGTGAATCCCGTCAGGTCCCATTGCTCTGTCCACCTTGAGTTTTAGGAGTTCTTTCAGTACTCTTTCTTCTGTAAATGGACTGGTGTCAACCCCACTATCCAGAGTGCTTCTACTGTTTGGTTTACGTAACTCCTCCTCTTCCTCTTTTGTGAATACTGAGCAAAAGTATTTATTCAGTATCTCTGCCTTTTCACTGTCTCCCTCTGCCCACCTCCCATCTGTTTTATTAATCTTCACTATCCTTCCCTTAACCTTTCTATGCTCCCTAATGTACCTATAAAAGGTTTTATCCCCCTTCTTAACTGAGTTGGCTATCTTTTCCTCAGTTTGGGCCTTTGCTTTTCTGACTGCCTTCCCCACTTCTTTCTACTTTAATTGATACAGTTCCCTGTCGTGCTCAGTCTGTGATTCCTTATACTTTTTGAATACAGCCTTTTTCTCCTTAACCTTCCCTGACACCTCTTTTGAGAAGCCATCGTGGTTTTTATTCCACTTTGTTTTCTTTATTTGTTTCACACAAAGGCTTGTTGCCTCCATGATGGCAGTTTTGATTTTTCTCCATTGTTCTTCCACCCCTCCTTTCTGGCCATTTGCTAATGCATTCCTCAGGTATTCACCCATTATGCCAAAGTCAGCCCTTCTATAGTCCAGTATCCTTGTCTTTGTATGGCTTGTCTCTATGGTTGTGTTTATTGTGAAGCACACTGTGCAGTGGTCGCTTGTTCCCAGATGTCTACTGACTTCTAAGTTTGTGATCCTCTCTCCATTTGAGAGCACCAGGTCTAATATTGCTCCCTCCCAAGTGGGTTCCACCACTAGCTGTCTAAGGCATGTTCCCTGTAGGGCATCAAGAATGACCCAGCTCTTGGATGTGGCTGCAGTCCAAGTCGCCCAGTTAACATCTGGCATATTCAGGTCCCCCATCAACAGTATCTCCCCTTTTTCAGCCATTTTGAGAATGCCCTCTATCATTTTCTTGTCCATTTCCTCCCCTTGAGATGGGGGTCTGTATACAACCCCTGTGGGATTGTGATGCCATTCCCTGTCTCCAAGGTGACCCAGAGTTCCTCTTGTCCTCCCCCTTTACTTTTTAGTTCTGTAGCTTTGATCTCTTCCCTTATGTAGAGAGCTACTCCACCTCTTCTTTTACCCTCCCTGTCCCTTCTGTAGATTGTGTACCCTGGTATGTTGACATCCCAGTCATGGTTCTCCGTGTACCATGTTTCTGTGACTGCCACAATATCCAAGTGTTCCTTTTCCATCAGGGCTACTAGCTCTGGAAGCTTGTTTCCCAGACTACGGGCATTGATACTCATTGCCCTCCATTTAATGTTGGCTTTATCCTTTTTTACCCCATCCCTGCCCTTATTGCCCTTATCCATCTTTCCATTTACCCCTGTCCTGCCCTCTGTCAAGCTCTGTACCTCAGTGTTTACCCTACTACCTGCCATGTTTTGTGGGGGGAGGCTTGAACTTTCCTGTTTTCTATCAGCACCTCCCCCCTTGGCTAGTTTAAAAGCTTGCCAAGGAAGCCTTTAAACCCGTCACCTAAGAGCGTGTTTCCCTTCCTGGACAGATGTAGACCATCATGCCAGTATAGACCTTCATCTTCCAGGTGGACCCCAGTCCCCAATGAAGCCAAAGCCTGTGCTCTACCAGTTTTGCAACCATTCATTAAACTGCATGGTGTACAGTACCTAGCCTCACCCCTGCCATAGACTGGCAGCACCTCTGAGAAGGTTACCGTGCTTGCTACCTGTCTGACACCCCTCCCCAACTCCACAAATTCATCCTGCGCTGCACTGATCTCATGCCTAGCTAGGTCATTTGTTCCAAGGTGGACAATGATATCTAGTTTCCTCTCCTGTGATGCTGCTTCTGCAATCCTGAGGATTTGCTTCCTGCCCTCCAAGCCATGGCACCAGGCAGGCACCTTACTTCCCTCTCCTCTCCCTTCCCCAGGTCTACACCCCAACAACTGAGTCCCTATCAGAAGCTGTTTCTTCCCCTGTGGTGTCCCTTGCCACTCTTTGTGGGTCTCCTTGTGGATGTCCCGGCATTCTTCTTGGTCTCCAATGAGGGTGTCATCATAGAGGAACCTTGATTTGCCAGACTGACATATGATTTGTGTAGAGGTGCAACTTGGGGGCTACACCTCTGTTCCACCACCCTCACCCTCCCAGAACCTACTGTGGTCCATCTGCTCTTCACACATGGCAACCTCTGAGGCAGTGGTTGTGGAACTGATGCTCTTTGGGTGGGGGAGGCCTCCTTAGTCCTTGCCAGTTCAGCCAGGAGGTGGGCAATCTCCTCCGTCAGAGCTGATAGTTGCCTGCAAATAGGGCAGCAACACAGGTTCCAGAATGTCTCCTGGAAAATTGCTGCCCCATAGCCAGTGCATTGCACCACTCCCCACATGTCCCTCTTCCTTATAATATACAATGAGTAATATATAATCTTTTTTGTGTGTGTGTGTTTGTTTGTGTGTACTTACCCTTTATGCACTGTGCTGGTAAATAAGAATATTACTATAACTGTATACAGCCCTTTAAAGATTACCATTCAAAATGCACAGACAATATTGTACTCAGAAGATGCTAGATTTCCCAACCCCCCCCCAACACTATCAGCTGGAATTGCTTGCATCGCAGTAGGGCATACAGAAGGGAGACTGATTTAATACAACAGCACAAGGCAAACAGGTAACAAAATTACATCAGAAAGTGCATTAGTCCAGGCCATCTCCACCGAGGGTAGTTGCTCACAGCGCCTGGAAGTAAAAATGTGCCAATGGGCTGGTTAGTCCTAGGCCAGAGTATATGTGGCATGGTTGGGGGGGGGAACCTGATGGAAGAAAGGCTCCAGTAATACTGAGCCAAGGCATCATGGTATTCATTCCCTGCTTCTTAACCCCCCAACCCCACCACCCGATCCACCAAATACCACCAGTAAATAAATTGAGGCACTTATCTGAGATCAGTTTTTCAGCCTGGATTTATGGCTCCCGGAGGGAAATCATTAGACTTTGGGAGATCACCACTGGATACTGTCCCCGATCGGTCTCTGAAGACATCGGGAGGCCCATTGCCACAATCTCTACCAACAATTTGCTGGTATTTGGCGAAGCTGTATTGTAAGTAGGCTTTGGTGTGATTGCATTGTCAGGTACAGAAACAGGGAGGTCAGCAGGCACCTGAAGCAAGGCCACAAATCGGTTTGGGGAGTGGAAGGCCTGTAAGCAGGAGATCTCTTCCTTGGCTGAAGTACTGCCACTACTGGGACTGCCTGGCCTGGTTCTATTGGTGGGATGATCCTGTTGTGCATTCCTTGGGGAGGTCTGTTATCTTCTGGTCCTGGGAGGAAGCAAACCATTAGGATCTTGGCCCTCAAAATGTACAGGCTCATGTGCTGAGGGCACATGTTGTGTTACCTCCATCTTGTCCCTCGGAAATAGGCTGCCAGCACCATGAGGGCACCCCGGTCCTTAAACTCACTCAGATAAGTTCTCTGGAGAAAGTCCATCATGTTCTCAGGCTGGGCAAACATCAATGGAGCACCATTGTAAATCACCCTCATAGTGGAAGGATATGAGAGAAGGGCAGGTTGAGTTTACACAGGAGCCGACGACAGTCAGTATAGGCTATGCGTCGCTCCAACAAATCTCCAGAGTAGTCCTGGTAGATTTGTATCTGCTTCCCCTTCCTAATGAGTTGGCCTTTATTGTGGGCTATAGCAGTGATCATCTTCTTCTGACAAAAGACCAGGAACCTCACTAGTAACAGATGAGGGTGCTCTCCGGACCTTTGGGGAGGTGATAGCGAGAGATGTGCTCTCTCAGTTTGTAGGGAGATGTCAGTGGAAAGACTGAGCAGTTGAGAGAGTGACTTTTGTAGAAAATGAACAGCATCCCTTTGCTCTGCTCCTTCAGGGAAACCCAAAAACCAGAGATTATTATGTCGGCTTCGATTTTCAAGGTCTTCCACCTTGTCTTGCAAAACATGCAGAACTCTGGTTTATTCTCTCATGGTGGAGGTCAGTTATTATATAATGACCTCGTGTGAGCTGATCCTTCTCTCGAACTTAAAGAGCCTTGCCTTGATGGACTGCAACGCTTGGGTATTGTGAGTGGTAGCAACAGCTAGTTGTGCCATTTGTCCCACTAGCTGAGCAAACATGCTCTCAATTCTGGTTGGCTCACAGGCTGCAGGAGTAGAGGAGGCCATGTTGTGCATCTAGTGGAGCCCCATTTGTTCCGATACAGCAGAAGGTAGATGTAATACAGCGAGACAAAACTTGGATCAAACCATGCAGAAATGTCCCGGCTATAGTCCGTATCCACATTATCGCTGTAATAGATATCCCAAAGAAGTATTATTTTTTTTGTGGTTAAAGATTTTTATTGTTTTCAACTTTGAGACATAACAATACATTCACACAGTGACTGTTTCAATACAGTAATCTTCTTACAGCAATCTGTTAACATATCCTTACCGCAGAAACAGGAAAATAATACTGTGGGTGGTAGAGGCCCCCCTATGTAGGTGTACAACAGCTGCCTGCTATGATCGATTTACGGGGGTATCCAAGAGCTGGCATCACTATGTAGTAAAAAAAAAAGGCTGTAAAGGGCCTACCTGGTAAGACCCGGAGTATCCACTTTATGAGGTGATTCTCCCTAAAGAACTTATGCTAGCCGCAGTGCTCACCTGTTAGTACACTGATCTGTAACAAAAACAAACATAACACACAAAGTATCTTGTAAAGCAAAACGTGGGTTGGTAACAGCTATTGATCTTAGATATACATTGTGTAAGCAGCTGGCAAAATAGAGTATTAGGTCATGGAGTTCTACTGACATGTCCCCTTGCCCACAGGGTTTGTAGTGATCAGGAGGAGGAAAAGTGCCTGATAGGTCCAGATTAGCTGATCCCTTCTCTAGGCTTCAGAAACATAACAAATGGTTGCCATAATGTAGTGAATAGGGGGAAGGTATTGGCCACAACATGTGTCATTTGTGACAGATTAGCCACCTATATGACAGCATTGTGAATTTATGTCACTGAGGGTACCTCTTGAGACCTCCATCTACAGAGGAGGAGTTGCTTGGTCTGCATACTGGGGATAGAAAGCCATTTCTGGTTGTGGGAGCTGAGATGCAGTGTACTTGTGTAGATGCCTAGCAGCATCACACTTGATGATAGGGGTATTGGCTTTTGAAGGATTTGGGAGCCCAGAGCACATACTCATTGCCACAATGGCTGGATTAGTTAGCACTGCCAACGCATGTGTATTAGGTCACCCTTTGCCCCCTCACACCTCCAAGCAGAGGTCATCCTGGGTCAGCTTGGCCCTGTGTAAAACTACTGGGGTCTGATGTCATGAGTGAATGATCTTGTTCTGTATTAGTATACTCCTGGTTTCGGGGTATACTCTGTGCACCAGCTTTAGACAGGACTTCCACTCTAGCTCTGAGATTGGGATTTCCAGGGCTGTTTCCCACTTGGTTTTAGAGGCCAGAGATTGTGAAGGGAGACTAGACTGTAGTGCCAAATATATACAGCTGGTTTGGCCCCTTTTTAGGGACATCCAGTGAGCAAGCGGTGTGGAGAGTGAATCAATAGGGTTCTTTCGGGATTGGCTGGTGACAGCACTTCTTAGTTGCAGGAAATGCCAAAAATACTTTGAGGGGATCATATATCTGTCCCTTAGGCCTTGGAAGCAGTCTAAGGTAGAGCCTGGGATATATAAGTCCCAGAGGCACTTCACACCTGCCTCATCTCAGGATGATCAGTAAATGGGTTTCTTATCCAACGTGATTTCTACATTCCCCCACAGTGGGGTTAGGTGCATTGGGGCGGGGCTGATTTTCAGTTTCTTGTGGAGCTTACCCCAGTATTCCAGAGATGGGCTAATCGTGGGACGGGAGTGGATCCCCCTAGGAGCGTGATTGTACAACAATAGGGGAAGGTGTGCCATCTTACTGTACACTATTTCCATGCCCTGCCATTGGGGAGTGTTCTGTCTTGGGTCGGTGAATCCCTTGAGTGTTTGGGTAGTTTGGAAGGCTCATTTACACCCCTCAAACCATGGGAGGCACCATCCCCCTTTAGACCAATGAGAGCTCAACTTACTTTTACTGCACCTCAGCTTTTTGCCCTCCCAAATGAAAGCCCCTACTGTGGAATCAAACGTCTTGAGCCACTGAGGGGGACATTTTAAAGGGACATCTGATAGTAGATACATAATCTTGGAAGCAGTGATCATCTTAATGGCTAATATTTTACCCATCATGGTAAGATGGTGGGCCCTCCATCTATTGAGGTATGTACAGATGTTAATGAGTAGGGGTTTCAAATTTAGCTCCCATAGCCTGTTTAAATCTGGGTTTATGTAGATACCCAGATATGTGATGCCCCCTGATGACCAGCAGAGTCTGTGAGCTGCGATCATGTTGGGGTCACTTTTGCTGTTCAGGGGAGGACCTCTGTTTTTGTTTGGGTCAACCTTAGGCTGGAGAATATGGCAAACTCTGAAAGCGTGTGCAGTAGTGGTAGAATAGCAACAATGATGTCATCCAGTAGGATCAGTAGATCATCCGCATACATAAGAGTGCTGTACTCTACCCCCCCAATAGTTACCCCCTGAATACAAGGATTCTGTCTGATCACCATGACTAGGGGTTCCACTGCTAGTACGAAGAGCAGTGGTGACAGTAGGTAACCCTGGCATGTGCTCCTGCCTAGGGGAAAGGGGAGGACAGCTTAAAGTTAGTGAGGACTCTTGTAGTGGGGGATGAACACCTTGCTCTTACCCAGGATTTAAAACCTTCCCCATATCCCATTTTAGCTAGGACTTGTTGCATGAAGTCCCACTCAAGGGAATCAAAGACCTTCTTGAAATTGATTGCTATGGCTGGTGTGGGAAGGGTTTGGGCCTAGTATATCAGGTTAACCAGCTACCTGATGTGGTCTGCGCTGTGTCATCCCTTTATGAAGCCCACCTGTGATGGATGAATGAGGGCTGGAAGGAGGGGGGTAAGCCTGTTCACGAGTAGTTTAGCCAGTATCTTGCTGTCTGCATTTAGCAACAATATACAGTAGGTCTGTAACTGGCCACTTTTAGATGGTCCTTTCACTTTTTTGGAAGAACTGTTATTATGGCCTCCCTGAAGGGGGGGAGGGTGCCCACCTCCAGTGCCTCTGTGTATACCTGCTGGAGGACTGGAGTATTTATGAGTTGCAGTATTTGCCAAATTTCCAGAGGGAAGCCATCCCTCCCAGAGCTTTGCTCTTCCTTAGGGATCTCAGCATGCAGGCCACCTCAGCTGAGGTCAGGGGAGCGTCTAGATCTAGGGCCTTCTGTTTCGATAGGGTGGGGAGGTGTAGAGCCTTCAGGAAGAGGAGAACTCAATCAGGGTCTGGGCTTCTGGAAGAGGTATAAAGTGCAGCATAGAAGACTGCCATCACCTGGTTGATGTCCTCAGTTTTAGGTCGGACTACTCCGTTTATCAACCAGTGCAGCAATGTGCCTTTCGGCTTGTTGCTGTTTCAGCCAGTACACGAGGATTTTCTCACCTTTCTCCCCCCCTCCTGATATTTGTGTCTGAGGTGTATGACTGAGACTTCCTCTTCCTGGGCAGGAGCTCATTTACTTCCATCCTCCGGGTTGTCACACATCAGCTGATCTGGGTCTGGAGTGATGGACTTTTGAGGGATTTAAATTCCCTTTCTGCTGCCGTTAGTTGATTCTCCAGTTCCTGATGATGGAGTTCCCACTTTTTCCTTCTTCTGTGAGCATAGCTCATGATCGCCTCCCGGTGAGTGGCCTTAAATGCCTCCCATGTGGTAGCATCAGAGGTGTCTGCAATTGGGTTGTTTTGAAAATATACAATGGCCTCGTGCTGTAGCCATGTGACAAAGTCAGGGTCTTGCAGGAGTAGGGGGTTCAGTCTCCAAGATGGGGAAGTCGCAAGGATGGACTCCGTGCATATGTCAGCTAGACCAAAGCATGATCGGAAATCATCCATGGAAGGATGGTGGTGTACACGGTGCTTTGGGTGATGGCTGTGGAGGTGAGCCAAAAATCTATCTGGCTGTTGGAGCTATGGACAGGGGAGTGAAATGAGTACTCTCGTTCCTTGGGGTGGAAAATTCTCTTAATATCTGAAAGGCCCGTATCTTTCTGCAGTTGTACAAGATCATGGGACTCCCTTGAGTGGGGTTCTATATTTGAGGGGCATCTATCTAGAAGTGGGTCATGGGTTAAGTTAAAATCTCCCCCCCAGAAGCAGGAGAGGGTGCCAACCAATGGAGCCTCTCCCAATTGCTGAGCTAAGCCATGAAAGAAAGATGGCGAGTCTTCATTAGGGCTATAGATGTTGCCTAGCAGCAGGCACCCCTCTGGTGTATTCACCTCCCATTCGGGTCCTTAAACCTCTTCCTAACAGACCAGTGAAACGTTATAAGTATTGCCACTCCCCGCTTACGCGAGTGTGCTGACTCGTGGATGACCTGGCCCACCCAATCCCTCCTTAGCCTATCCTGATCTCCCATGATCAATTTGATCTCCTGAAAAAAGACCACCCCTGCTCTCAGCATCTTCAAGTGTGTGAGCACCTGCTTCCTCTTATTGAGGGTATTAAGCTCTCTCACATTCCAAGTAATGCATGATATGTCATCCATAAGGATATGGAAGCAGGAACATTCTTAAGGAGTATGCTAAAGTGGATGAGGCTGAGTGCAGGGCAAGAGCCCCTCGTTGGGGACCTGGGTTGCTTCTGCGAGCAAGGCATGCATAGGGGACAGTAAGTGTCACAACCCAACCTACACCAACTGATGCATAGCCATTACAAACATTTTCCTTCATGTGTGAGTGAACAACAATATTAAACAAACAAACAAACAATAAAACTATATACAATGTTAAATACATTCCTATCATTTGGGAAGTGTAGAGGCATCCTGGCAGCTGCCCTCTCCAGGTGCGGGCCCAGTTCTATTCCCTGGGCACCATTACTGAGCACTGAGCCCTGGTGCTGTAGGTTCGATATAGTGAACCTTGGTTTGTAGCTCAAAATTACCTTACAACCCTGAGGGAGGGCTGTAGAAAGGAGGGGTAGAGGTTGAGGAGACAGAGTTTAGGAGGGATGAAAGTGAGGATCTGGCTCTGCTAGGCAGTAGAGTATTGAAAAAGAACCACGGAGAGGGGGTGAGAGCCTGTCTGTTTAATACAGAGGAGGTTGCACTATATGCTCAGGTGCATAGGGTCTCCTCCTCTGTGAGTAGAGCACTGTATAGCAGAACATGTGGGGGAGGGGGGACGGCATGGTAGAAATTCCACATCAGTGATCTCTTACATGGAGAACTCCAAAGGAGGGAGAGAAGGGGTCCAGCACCTTAGGTTATCTTGATATGTCTTGGGAGGGTAGACTGGTGAAAATTGGGTATCTCAGGAAACCCAGTCTGAGGGTGCTGAAATGACAGCTACCCATCTCTGCCTAGTTCTGGTTCACTTCCCGGGTGTGGTCCAATCAATAATGGGACACCCTTCCTCTCCTTCCTCAGAAGCACCCCTCTGTCCTGTGGAGAGCATAGCATGTGCTGTGCCATATCCTCCAGATTGCTAGAGGGAATACCTTACAGTTGGCATCTGGACATGTGAAGGGGGAAAGAGGATAGATGGCAAACCAGCATGTAGTTTATATAGAGTGCACTGTTACCCTCTCCCTTGATTCTGGCAGAGCTGTGTGGTTGTGTTAGCCCCTGTGGCATCCCTCCCAGTGTGGGAGCATGGCCTGTGGCTTGAAATCCAGTCCGTTAATTCACTGATTAAGCAGGTGGGGGGGCAAGTTGCACTGTTACAGAAATCTGGGGCCTGGGCTTGGCCTACTCAGGCAGCCCGTACAGTCCGGAGCTACAGTTTGAAATCACCCTCCCTTCGGGAACCCCTGCCCCCCGTCAGATCAGTGCCCAACTCAGCGGAAATCAGAGGTATACCAAAATTACACTTGCGACATATGCTGCAGTCATGAAGTAGCAGATAAAAGAGCAGGAGGGGGTTGCTGGGAAAAGGGATTATACTTAAGTCAAACAAGCTCAGCAACCCTCACCACTGCGCTGGCTCTGTTCACCCCTGATGATTCCCTCCTGGCATGGGAGCAGGGTAGTAGAACAAAAACATCAGTCAGTAAAGCTGTGGATACTATAGGCCTGGGGGGGAGGCACCTTGCACCACTTGGGGATCAGGAGTTTCGTCTGGTCTGCTTGGGAGTCCACGTTGCCAGAGATAGTCATGTGGGTGCACCCCCCTGAAAACCCCCATTCCCCTCCCATCTCCAACCTGCATCAAATAATAAAGAAACTGCTAAATGAAAGCATTTGCTTATGTGACCTCAACAATCAGTCTGGTGAGTGCTGGGGGCCTGGGATGGCCTGGGTCAGGCTGGTGCCTGGCTGGCTACTTCTCGATAGGGCTTCTTGGTGCATGCAGAGTCTCAATCCATCTGTGGAGGCACTGCTGGAGCTGCTGGTCCTCGTGGCAGTTGCTGCAACAGGCAAGGGGTCTGGCTGGCTCAAGGGATTCGGAAGACATTCCACTGGAGCAACAGAGATCTTCTGATGCTGTTTTGGGGATCTCGAACATAGGACCTCATATCTGTTTTCAGAGCAGTATTCCTGCAGTGGGTCAGGCTCCCCAGTCTATATCATGTGGCTCTCTGGGGATTCACTGTGCCATCTGTCAGAGGGGTGCTCTCTCTTCACATGCTTTCTTGAGGTGTTCTGCTTTCTGTGTGCTTAGGGGGAACCTCCCAAGGAGTGTCCGGTTGCTCCATTCAATCCTCCTTTCTCTCGCTCTGGATGTGTGACCTCTTGTCCAGCCCCATGGAGACCTCTCTGGGGTAGACTTGCTGATGGGCTGGGGAGCTCTGTTCCTTAGGCTAGGTGCACTTCAGGAAGTCCATAAGGGCTTCTGGAGAGTCAAAAGTTAGTGGGACCCCATTGTGCTCGACCCGCATGGAAGCCAGGTATAACATGAAGAAGGGCAGTCCTATTCAATGCATAAGATGCTTGGCCTCCGTGTAAGCTTTCCTCCTGTCTGACAGGTCTTTAGAGAGAAATCTTGGTAGATACTAATTTTGTGTGAGCGCCACACCACCTGTTGCTGTCCCCTTGCTCTGGCATTATCGTATTTTTAACCCTGAAGTCCATGAATCTTGCTATAATGGGATGTGGCCTGTCCTGAGACTTAGGCAGTGGAGTCAGGGAGCTGCTCGCTCTCTCCACCTGGGGAGGGCGGGCTGAGTTGAGCTTAAACATTTCTATTAGGGCACTCCGCAGGAAGCTCTCTGTGTCTCTGGATTCTGCCCATTCCAGAAAGCTGAAGAATCTTAAATTGTTCAGATGACCCCAGTTTTTTGAGGTCATTGAGCTTGCTGCGCATCTGTAGGATGGTGCACTGCTGGTACCTCAGGGCTGAAGTCAAGTCCTGAACTTTAATGTCCGTGGTGTGCACCTTCTATTTGATTTGGAAGATTCTTGCTTCCAGCGTCTGAACCACCTGTGTGTTCCTGTTTGTAGCAAGAGTTACCTGGGCCATCTGCTCCAGTAAATGTCCAAACATAGGTTCCACTGAGGGGTTCCACATGTTGCAGGCTGCTGCTGCATCATGCTGATGGTGAAAGTAGGCCCCTCTCCGGCCAGCCAGAAGCAGGATCTAATTACTGACTGAGAACTGCCGATCGGGCTAAAATAGGTAAATATCCTGAGTCCTGATGTTTCTCTTACCCACAATAGTTGTTTTTAAGCTGATTTAGCTACGGATAAATAAAGGATATAAACGGATTTGCCTTCTTGGTTGGTGAGCCAGTATATTAAGCTGCCATGCTGGTAGGCGCCACTAATGCAGTCCCAAAGAAGGAATATGCTGGATAAAGTCTCAGTGAATGCAGAGCTATTTCCCTATGCTGCCATCTTGGACCAGGGCTAAACCATGCCCCCTGGTGTAGCTTTTTTAAGTTGGGAAAGTGAATTGAATGTTCACTGCATGCAGCTTTCTTTTCTTTCTTTTCTCTTTTTTAATAAAGGTTTCCATTTCACCTGGGTCAGACCAGGTGGCTATTCAGCCTCATTCCTAAGCACCATCAACCATCCCTTTACCTCTGTCCTTGTATGGGGGCTAGGCTACTTCACATATTTCTCCCTATGGGGGGAGGCCAGGGGAGGGAGGGCCATCCTCCCCCCAGAGACTCTCATTCAGAATCACTCCTAGCTGGAGTGGTAGGGTGGGTTGTGGTGCCACTGGTGAGGCTTCACAAAGCTCAGGTCCCCATTTTCCTCCTATTTTTTTCCACAGGCCCCCTGGAGCTGCAGAGGCACAGAGGACACATGTGCTTAGAGGCATACATGCATTCTGGAACCGCAACTCCTCCCACCTCCACTGACTGAAGTCAGCTTACTGAGCATCAGTGCTACCACCCAGCCTCCACCTGGTGGCAGCCAAGAGCTGGGATGATGCACCACCCCACTTGTGGAGAGGAAAACTGCCAGGAGGCTGCTTGATCCTCTCCCAGCCTCCTCCGTACTGACCTCTGGCAACTCAAGCTTGTTCCCAAACTCGGGTCACCAGCATTGTGAGAGGTGAGGCACTTGCAGTCCTCAGCCCACTGTTTCACTGGGCTGACCCAGCTTTATTTTCCTCTTAATGCTGTTATATATTTTATATAGGCGGGCACTGGGATTGAGAGACAGACACTGCAGTTTGCCAGGTTCACCCTGTTGAAGTTAGCTGACACTGTGATCAATTATAAGCTATAACTGTAGCAAAAAGAAAAAATTTTTTTTTACTTTAATGAGGCATATAGTATACTGTGGCACCTTAAGATTCTCTGTCAGTGACACTGAATTGCATCACAGAGATTTTACATATTAGTACTGAGTGGGTATTATGCATACAGTGTATAACTAGCCTAGGGTGTTACAGTAGCTATTATGCAAGCAATAATACCCGACAGGGTGGGTGGTATTGGGCAATACCGGACCTCCCAGGGGCATAATGAGGCCCAATGCCACAGGCGGAGGGCCTTATAGTCCCTGGAAGGTCTGGTATTGCCCATACCGCCCAGCCTGGAGGGTATTATTGTGCATAGAAAAAATGGGCTCCCTTTAGCACTTTTATCTGTGATTTCAAAAAAGTTAAACAAGCAATGTAAAAAAATAAAGTAAAAATTAAGCTTAACTGTTTGTCTTGTAAAGTAGTCCCTCCAATTTTGTTTTATTTCATGTCCTGTTGCCTGCTCAAGAGATCCATTCTGTTGTCCCCCCAAACAAGAGATGTTTTTTGAAATGCTTCATAAGCAGTCTGTCGGGATCTGTTTTAGTACATAATTCAAAATGAAAGGTTTTTGTCTTACTTGCAAGGCTCTCTTTTTCCTTTTGATGCTGATACAGGTCACAGACATGGAGACGCTTGTTGTACATAGCCTGTTTCATTTGAATAAATGGTGCGTGAGCAGCCGTCGTGGTCAACGGAGCTGGAATCTAAGCAAGATTGGGAAAATGGTGCTGGAGGACGGGGGGAGAGAGTGCTGGCAAAGATAAGGTATTGTTACGAAAAAAAAATGTTGCTAGAAACAAAGCTGACATTGCAGCTTGTATTAGCTGGCAGCACCTCTCACTTCGCTATAAGACAGAAAAAAATGGCGGCGATTTTATTTGGAAATGCGTTTTTTTCAGACAATTAGAGAGAAGGATATGGGAAATTCGGTGTGCTCAAGGTTAACACAAGTAATAAGGCACCCTGAATTGTATCTTGTTTTCGAGCGGACGTCTATTGTAACTTAATGTACCCCCTGCTGTAGCTCTCAGCCAATCAGAGAGCTCCTACAATCTAGCCCATTTTCTAATTATAGTTACTATTGCACCATTAGTGACAGCAACATACATCACAGAGAGCTTACATATCAGTAGTTACTGGGAATTGCTAAAGCTCTGCCTCGGCACAAAGGGGTGATCTCTCATCCCCAGGTAACTACAGATAAATTTCAAGCCTCCCCTCGCTTGCCAGACTTCAAGAGATCATTGAGTACTCAAGGCTTGCTGACTTCCTTGACTCTTCAACTTTCTCTCTCTCTCTCTTTCCTTACCAGTCTGGATTGAAGAAGAACTACTCCACCATCTCTTCTCTGCTGTATGTAACTGATTCTTTTTTTTAATTGCAATTTTTATTAAAGAATATTTAGTTTCATCAGACAGTTACATAGACTGACAATGTACAGCATAAAATATAAATTGGGCAATACAGAAAATCTACAAAAGGGTTTATGTCTGAAATTTGTATGCTGGTAAATAACATTCTAAAGCTCTACAACATTTAAAGAGGTAGTGTTGCCAGAGCGTTTTTTGCTGCATTTTTGTTGTCTGTAAGGAAGTACTGTGCTCATATTTGTTAAGCATGATGCTTTAAATTGTAATACTAATAGTTTTGAATGGCAGGCAATAATCATTTTCTCTCTCCTCGCTAAGTGGTGCTGCCACCGACAGTTCCCAGTTTATTTGTGGGGGACAGATACCAGTTATCCAGTTGCGAGCCATGGTTAAGTATTGTGCGCGACCCACAGCTGCTGAATTCACACAGCTGGCACAAGCTATGCAGTTTATATTGCCAACCTCCGCTGCTCAGTCTGTAATCAGACGGCTGTTTTTTTGGTGTTCTGCAATGTCATAGTAATATAGGCGATTATTGGTTGTGTTTTATTTAATCGTAGGAAGTAACAGATATTTTGAAATTTGCACTGGTTCTGTTGTAAATTTTAAGCTGTGAGAAGGCTGAAAAGGTGTGTTGTTTCTGCGTGTGGCAATACAGCATCTGAAAATGTGTCTTTACATTTGTTTCCCATTACATGCACATGGTGCATTTGTACTTGAGCAGCATAATAGGCAGACTGCTTTGGGTTACTGGTCTTGAAGTGTTGTAAAGTTTTTTTTTAATAAATTTTTTGTTAGATGGGCAAGCTGTCTTTTCAATACACTGCTCTCTTAGTTAGTGAACAAAATATTATGTGTCTCATATTGCATCCTGGTTTATCTGCAGTGTTGCGATGCAGGACTATGGAACATCTGTTAGCAGTTAGAATTTCTGTTTTCCTAGGAAGGTTATGAATGGGTGCATGTTTTAGTCTTTTATGTCTATCAATCAAACATTTATAGCGTTATATATGTAGTTTGACCTTCAGTGAAAGTTGCTTTCACTCTAAATGGGCATCCAGACGTCCTTCTGTGCACATGGGTTGGTTGTACACTGCATATAATGGCAATAGACATGCCGCTTTCACTCTTGACTTCTGAGCCAGTTTGTGAGGGGGGAAGACTCGTTTATTGTGACCCTGTACATTTTGTATATGACTGTGTATAGTACATGTGTAGTAATGCATGTGAGTCTTAGTTACTGACAACCTCAGTTGACCCTGATTCATTGGTTGTGTGGCATATTCTCCCTAGCCTCATAACAAACCCGATGAATGGATACTGAGTGGATGATGATATCAATTATACTGATGCTTAGAAGTCTATGTAATGTTGTTTCTTTTATATGAGATAGTCTTTGCCTGCGACTGATTTTTTCCTCATACTATTAGAAGTAGGATTTAGTTTGTTAAATAAATTTACAAAAAAAAGGCATGATGGTGGGGGCTGCCAAGTCATTGCAGTGACAGGGATTGTAATTGTATTAGTGTGCCTAATGTCCAAAGTGGGCATTTTTTTGTTGATTGATCAGGCAGGATTGAGTATGTCACTGATTTTATCTCGGTGTATTTATGTGGAATATTGTGATGTGGTTTTGGAGATGTCACTGTATTACCTGCACTAACACCACCTGTGTGATTATTGTTGGTATGTTCCTCAAAAAACCATGGAGAACTGTGGCAATCATCCAGTCTTGCTTATGGCACTGTTGTATGTAAAATTGGCATGTGTTTTGTCCTAAAAATGTATTATAACTGTAACCAGCTCTTAGTGTAGGGTGATATTTGTTGTTGTTGTACCCCACCACCTGGCTAGCCTGAGTTTGGGGAGAAAACATTCACTCAGCATCAGGGCTAGGTTTGCACTTCTGGTCAGGGCACCCAAGTAATTCCAGACACAGGAAGCAAGAACTGAAAATGTCCAGACCAGGAGTGGGATTCTAAAGTGTGGCTTTTATTCACTTCAACACAAGAATACAAAGCAAGATGGACCCCCACGGGGCTACACTCACTGGATATACAGATCTATAGAGGTCAGAACACATCTTCTTTGTCACACAACAACCCTCAGGTTCTGAACACATCTGGGCTCACACGCCCGAACTGGTACTCTCACTCTTGGATTTCCTGGCATGGCATCTCGGCCAGCACTAGTACACTTTTCCATATGTCATGGAGTTTTTGTGGTGGCTCCCTCAACCACCCGCGAGCACTTCCTAGCTCTAAAGGGACAATCTCATCCTTAATCCCACATCTGGGTACTTTCTGCAGATACTGGCCAAGTGCCTGGGAGAAAGCTATAGGTGCCCAAAGTGAATCCGTAGAGGTAAACCTGGTTACTCCAGATGGGGGGTTTCCCACCTCTTGTACCCAAATCCATATCTGGCCATTCATTTGAAATCAACACCTTTCTTTGAACTCTCTAGTTGTAGATGCTATCTCGAAATGTATATCACATTTAACATTCTACTCTCTATGTAGCTGGTGTCCTGACTTGCAATGTATTGTAAGTGGCTATGTCCATCCCTGTAGACCCCCACTGGTTACATGCATTTGAAGTCATACACATATCTTAAAAGTACTGTACTTGTCTAGTCCTTTCCTGTCCCCACAGTAGGAAGATACTTTTACACAACTGTCTTGGTGAAAACATGGGCTCTATGTCAGAGCAGACTCATCATGGTTCGTAGGTGCCCCAGGGCTTCTCTCAGAGGAAACACAAAATTCTCTGGTAACTGAAAACAAACTCTTATCAGGCAGCTTTTTCCATTCCCAGCAGGGCCAGGGGATTGCCTCTGAAATGCTGGTTTCTCCCCCCCCATCCCTCCAGGGATGGGGTACTGGAACAACTCAGGGAGTGGTCTCTACCACTTCTGCTGGTATCTTTGGTGTTCTCTAGGGTGAGAACACACTACCCTGCTTCTGAAGTAGCTCTGTGGCAGAGCTAGGCTCTGAGAGGCTGCCAACTGCAGCACACCTCCTGCTTCTCTTGAGTCTCCCATTAGACTGACTTTGAAAAACCCCAACATTCTAACCTAACTCCCCGCTGCAGCATTCCACTGTGTCTTATGCTGCTGCAAGAATTCTTTAGTGATGTCATCTCCTCTGCTCAGCTGAGACTGAGGACAGAGTGAGACAGTGTGAAACCCATTTAACTGGTGTCTCAGAAGCTGCCTTTCCCCTGCCTGCCACTAGATCTAAGTGGGATTCTAGTAACCCCGGGTGGCAAAGGGGTAACATAGCCGTTTTGTTGTAAGGCAGGTATTGTATAGTACACAGCTGCATAGTATATCTAAGAAGTGTAGAGATAGAGATTGGGGTACTGCATTTTTTTATGTGGGGGTTGGCTACATGTGGAATCTGTATTTTGAGAGTTCAAGGTAACCGTGAGTAAGCAAAATGGTTTGCATTACTGCAGTGAGTCTTTGCAGTCGCCTCTTCACACCTTTCTTATGTTTGAAGTGGGTATAAAACTCAATGCAACAGTTGTTGCATTCGGATAGGAAAGTATTGTGGAGGGTCCCCAGAGCACACTGATGGACACATGACCCAAGGTGTTATGATGGATAGAAAGGCACTGTATCCTTGGTGGTTATGTTCTAATAAGGTGTTACTGTAAAGGTCTATCTATCCACCTTTGCTGTCTTTCAGTATGGAAGATGATGCTTCCCATTCAGGTCTTAGAAAGCGTTGTGAATCTGCTCCAGAATTATGCACCCCTACCTATACTCCATGGTGAATGAATTTCAAGCTGTCTGATTTTTTTGCTAGCTGTGCTGAAATATGTAATGTACGGCTAAATCTGGAAACACCTGGTGGAATGCTAACATACATACTAACAGGCAGCAGAATAGGCCTCATGCTCTATTGGGTCTACTTGGCAGCCAGCACCCCTACTGGGTGCTCAATTTTCTGCCCCCCAACCCCTGAGAGGGACTTCCATGGTGGCAGGCGAGATAGAGGACATGCACTGGCCTATTTTGGTTCAGGGCACTTGTCACCTAAGCATAGAACTCCACAAGGTTGGCCTGGCATGATTTCCCTGGAACAAACCCATTCTGCCTATCGTCTTGGTTCCCCATCTGTTCAAGCTGGCCCCAAGCCTCTTCTTGATAATGCCCTCCATCACCTTGCCTAACAGTTATGTTTGGTTAACAGGCCTGTAATTCCCCATCTTCTCTCTATACTCCCCTGTGTGGATAGGCTCAACTTGTGCCACCCTCCAGTCTTGAGGCACCCACCCTGTCTGCAGAGAGATGTTGAAGAGTTCAGCTAGTGGAGCTACCGGTACACCTGCCAACTCTCTCTGCACCCTCAGATGAAGTCCATCTTGCCCCGGTGTCTTCTCAGTCTTTAGCAACCCGTTAGTCGCCCTCACCCTATCCACTGTGATTTCGCCCTTCCAAGCCCTGCACCCCAATCGCCTGACCAGCTTCCACCCCCCCCCAGTTTTGTACTGTCCCCACCCTAGCACCTTCTGGTCCATCAGACTCTGAGTGATCCACTGTTTTTTTTGGCTCTCAATCCCTCTCATCGGGACAGATGGATGCCCCTTCTCCCACTGGTAGACAGCGAGGCAAAGTACTCATTTAGTACCTCAGCTTGCTCCCTCGCCTCCTGAGCTCATCCCTCCCTAGTCCTAATCCTGTTGATCTATACCCTCACTGTACTCCTTTCCACTATGTATCTAATGAACCCCTTCCCCCCTCTGGATTTCCCTTGCCATTTTTTTTTCATCCGCATCTTGGACTCTCCTGGACCGCAACTCATACTCTCCCAGTTCCTTTTCCCTCCTTGAGTGATTTAAACCCCTCCTCTCTCATATAAATACAATCAGTTTCAGTTTAAGGATCTCCCTCCCTTCCAAGTTCAGGTGTAGCCTATCACTGGCAGGTAATCCCTTATCCTACCAGTTTGCACCCCATTCCCCTTCAAATGTATACTCCCCAGTTTTGCACCACTCCCTGAGCTACTGGTTCACCACTCTATGTTTTTCTTGTTCTCCGCACTCACCATTGGCACTGGCAGTATTTTAGAGAAGGAGATGGAGCATCCCATAGATTGGCAAGTCCTGGCCAGCTCCTGAAGTCTTGCATGTATCTCTAGTTCTCTATTCCTGTCTTAGTTCTTTGTACCCAGGTGCACCAGAAAGTCCAGGGAGCCCCCAAAGTCTCTTGCCGTTGGCTATAGTAGTAATTTGGCCTTGTGCACAGACAGACCGAGGATATATTTATCCTTGTTTGGGCTGAATTTACCTTCCCCATCCTTCTCCCACTGAAAACTCTTGCTCATGGAGTCACCCAACAGGAGCACCTTCACCTCTACCCCCTCCCATCAAGTCACTAACCTGTTTGTGGCTGTCCAGGATCCCTCATCTGTCTATGCCCCCCAGCCGGCTCCTCGCCCCCCAACCCCCTACAGACTGGGCATCACAGGCTGCCCCCTCGGTCTCTTCCCTGACTCAATCGCTCGAAACTGTGGCATTGGGATCCCCAATCAGGTTACCATGTACTGCTCTCTGTTTCTCTACCTCTCCCCACACCTCCGGTCTTGTGCCATATGAACTCTGCTTGAGTGCCCCTTACTGCATCCCCATCCACCCAACCCCCCCCCCACTCGACTGATTGCTCCTGTCTTGATACTGGCCTGTCCAATGTCCTGCCCACTTCCACGCTGACTTTGCTTTGTGTGCCCCCATATACTCTACCTCACACGCTCCTTGGCTGATACATAGGTCAAATGCACAGCTTGGGGTTGGATGAACATGGCCTGTGGACTCATTCCTCACTACTTCTCCACCTACTTTTGCAGTAAATGTATGTAATGCACACCCTGTCATGTCGTATTTAGTACATAATCAGTAAATAATCACTAAAAAAAATTAAAAATAATAAGTAAATACCAAATGGGTGTGTGGCTTGGGCAGAAGGAAGTTAAGTGACTTGCTCAAGGTCACACAGTATGCAAGTGGGGGCTGTTGGATTCAAACCCAGGTCTGCAGATTTGCATCTTAGAGCCGTAAGCCAATGTACTATACTGCCTCAAAGGATGCATAGGAAAATAATGAGAACTGACGTCACATGTGGAGGGCATTATTGAGCATGGAATGTCAGTACCATTCGATAATGGCTGTCCTGGAATGTATTAGCACAGTTAGAAAATGGTCACTGTAGTGGGATATGAAATGAATGTCACATAAAAGAAGTGGTGAGAGTTAGCTAAGATGAAAAAGGAGCAGACCTTAGCCAGGGCGATCGGAGGGGGGACAAGGGGTTCTTTAGAAACATAGGGAAAAAAAGGAAAGTAAGGGGGCAGATCAGCGGGATAAGGATAGGGGAGGGTTGGGCACAGGAGGCAGGGGAACAGGCAAAGATCCTAAATGAGTACTTTGCCTCAGTTTTTACCAGGTGGGATGGAGGGGATATGTCTTGCGGGTGGAGCGGGGGCAAACTGGAGGAAGGGATGAGACGGTAAAGATCAGGGGGCCTGACAGATCTGGGGAAAGGGAGTGGGCACCATAGACAAGTGGGGGGACAGCATTATAGGGTGCAAAGGGGGAGGATGTGGAGGCTGAAATCCTGGTAGAGAGAGAAAGGGAAGCTGTCACGTTCTTTCGGATGGAGCAAGCTGGGCATGTGGACGATAGGCAGCAAGGCTGTTTTCTGGGAAGATCGTGCCAGGTGAACCTTGTGGAGTTCCATGACTGGGTGACGAGGGACCTGTACTGGGGTAGGCCGGTGGATGTCCTTTTTCCACATTCTGTACCCCACAATGGGCTGCTGACTAAACTGAAGGAAATGGGGGTATGGAGACAGTTGTTAAGATGGATAGGAAATTGACTTTCTGAGCATACTCAGAGGGTGGTGTGGTGATTGGAGTGGCTAGCCTCATCCCCAAGGTGGGTTACTAGTGGGGTGCCCCAGGGGTCAGTGTGGGTGCCACTCCTGTTCAACGCCTATGTCTCTGACATAAGGAAGGGATCAGGAGTGAAATGAGTCTCTTTGTAGATGACTCAAAGCTGGGCGCAGTGGTGGATGAGGAGGAGGGGAGAGTGGCCTTGCAGGATGATCTGGAGACTCTGGAAAGGTGGTTGGGAAAATGGAAAATAAAATGCTATGCAGGTAAGTGCAAGGTTCTGCACCTGGGAGTCAGAAATCCAGGCCAGGGATATACCCTGGGAGGACACAAAAAAACAGTCACTGAGGGTAAGAGGGACCTGGGGATAGTTGTAGATATCAAAATGAGCAACTCAGAGACCTGTAGGAGGGCAGTGGCATGGTCAAATAGGATGCTGGGATGCATTGCCAGGGGGATTACCTCTAGAAAGGTGGAAGTGATCCTTCCCCTGTACAACTGCTTGGGTAGGCCACATATTGAGTATTGTGTGCACTTTTTGAGGACAGGAGGGACAGAGGGGGCATGGTAGAGGTCTTTAAATACATAAAAGGGATCAATAAGGGGGGGGTCCAGCCATGGTGCTCCAAAGAAGGAGGAGGGGAAATGAGAGGGAATGGGTGGAAGGTGGAAGGGGCAGGCTCAGAGGGGAAAGGAGAGGAGAGGAGGAGGTGTTGTTTCCCTGAAAAGGTGGTGGAGCCATGGATTGCGCTGCCCAGGGAGCTGGTAGAGGCATAGACTGTGGACGGGTTTAAGAGGGGATGGGACAGGTACAGGGGGTTGGTAAATGTGACCAGGTCCAATGCAGGTGGAATATCTGGGACTTGGGAAAATGTATACCCCAAGGGGGGGGTTGGACACCAAAATAGGCCCCCAGTGCAGGTGCTGAAAATCGAGCATACTCGAAAGACTGTTAGGCATATTTTGCTGGCAGTTTAGTATGTTAGCATCATGGGAGCAGCTGAATGGTGGAGAGAGGTGGATGTCATTTTCCACCTAGGAACAAATGACCTGGCTGGAAAATGGATCAGAGCAGTGCAGGAGGAGGTTGTGGAGTTGGGGAGGGGCCTTAGACAAGTAGCACACACGGTAACCTTCTCGGAGGTGCTGCCTGTCTGTGGTACAGGTGAGGATAGGGTGCTCTGCACCAGGGGATACAATAAGTAGTTGAAAAAGTATTACAGAGTTCAGCGTTTTGTCTGCATTGGGGACTGGAGGTCTACCCGGAGGGATGCAGGCCTATAATGTTGCGATGGTCTGCATCGGTCCATGAGGGGAACCAGTATCCTAGGTGATAGGTTTAAATGCGGGTCACCCTGGAGACTGAAAAATGGCATCACCATCTGCACAGTGGTTTTATACAGTCCCCATCTCAGGGAGAGGAAACTGACAAATAAATGATAGACTGCATCCTTTAGTGGATCGTTTGTGGCAGAAACCCTAAAGTGTGAGAATCACCTTCCCCCTTGTATGAGGTTATATTCCTGTTCAGTACAGAGCCACATTATTTTGGCCATTGCCGCTGTCTGCCTACAGTATGCAGAGGTGTTCATTGCTGCTGTAGTAAGCACCCCTATATTCTTCTGTTATGCAGTGTCAACTAGCTGTATTACTCCCGAGTTGTAGCTTCTTATACGCTTATGTTTGAAATACTGTCCCTTGTATTTGTTAGAACTGAATAACAGTTACCAGATTTCTGGCCATGGTTCCAACCTTATCAGATATTTCTGCATACACTGTCACCCATCTAGGTCAGTTAGCGATATACACATGCGCCCCACCCCATACAATTTTCGTCAATCTTCTGTGGGCTCTTTCCAGCTGGTCTTTCATCCCCTACCAGTATAGCCTGTATAAGTGGACCCCAGAATACTTGTGTGGTAATTTGCTGACATAACTTGACAGTGTTTGTATACAGCACCAGGGAATGTCAGCCAATCAGCGTATAACTGCTTTATTGTCAGTTTATGTAATTTGGATGTTAGGGACTGGCTTGGGACGTAAAGAGTCATGATGTAATATATAAGTGATATTTATTTGTGTTGATAAAATATGTACTGTGTAAGTGAAATAAGAAAGTATCTTGCTGAGTTTCATTGAGTATTTGTGTCTGCACATTTGTTATTGCAGGCGCCAGTTAAAGAAGAGAGCAGTACTGACAATTTACTATTTGAGTGATGAACCTCAAAATAAGAAAGCTAGAACAGTTATGGAGAGCTTAGACAGAAGAAGGGTGACATTTGAGAGTTAAATTATTTTTCAGCGCTGTTTCTTACATTTGTAGTCATATTTTTTTATTTATTTTTTTGCCTATCTGCCACCTTGTGTTAGCCCAGTCACGGACCACATTTTGCCTCCACCTCCCACTGTGGCCATGACTTTCCTGAAACCTAAGTGCTGCAAGAACTGTATGCAGACGGGGAGCTGACCCTGGAGGCTGATTGAGGCAGAGCGGCTGTCTTCATGCACATGGCTGGCAGCTGCTATCAGTATTCAGGAGATGTCAGGGGATGCCACAGACAGATCTCTTTGCAGCCCCAGACAATCATCAGTTGCCAATATATTGTTGTAGGCCTCTGATCTAGGGCTCGATTCCACAGGATGCCCTGCTTACGGATTGGTCAAAAAGGTTCCTTTCTGCATTTAACATACTAACATACTAAAATACCAGCAGAGTAGGCCCCATGGTCTAGCAAGTCTGCTCGAGAGTCAGTACCCTTAATGGGCACCGCAACCATCCTCCTGATTTCTGTCCCTATCCCCTTTCCCCCAGCCAGGGTTCCCCTTCCCTAGACAGGTGGCACTCCCATTCATCCCCCTCCTGTACCTGTCCCAGCCTCTCTTGAAGCCTTCCACCATAAACACCTCTACTCATTTCACTCTTGATGCCCTCCCTGATGTTGGAGATGTAGGCGTTAAACAGGAGTGGTCATCAGCCAATTCTCACAGCACCCTCGAATGGATTCTGTCAGGACCAGGGGATTTATCCTTTTTTAGGGACCGGAGGGCTTACCACACCCTACCAACAGGAATTTCCCCATTTGTGCATCCACCCCCCTCAGCCGATCCAGTGCTCCCCCTCCCATATGAATCAGTTCCCTCAGCCCCTCACTGTAACAAGAGGTACCCTAACTTGTAAGGACCCTACCTCATCCACCCCCTGCATCCCCTTTGCCTGTGGCTCTCCCTCCTCCTCCCTAGTGAAAACCTATGCAAATTATTCGTTGAGCACCTCTGCTTGTTCCCCTGCCTCCTTCGCTCACCCCCTCCCCATCTTCAATCTACTGAACTGCTGTTTTACTGTTCTCCTCTCCCCAATATACCTAAAGAACCCTTTTTCTCCCTTACTGATCCCCTGCAACAATTTCTGTTCCATCCTTGCCTTGGCCCCCCTCACCACCCTGGTAACTTGCCTGGTCATGCAAAGACACTCATCTCTATTCAAGGCACCGCGCGCTGTCTTGAATCTATGATAGGCTACCTCTTTTCCCTCACCGCCTCCTGGACTGCCCTGGTCCACCAGCACGGCCTCCTAGATCTACCACCCTTGCGTCTCACCTTCACACAGGACCTGCATTTCCTGCATTCTCTCTGATATCCAGGGACCCAGTCAAGCTGAGGTTTCAGCCTGCCACCATGATCCTCATAGTCCCAGATAGGACCAGACAACCATGGTACGCAATGTTGTTGTCTTCAGTCACTTTTCACCCTATATGGTGTTGTCACTTGAGGTACACCCAGCCTCCGCTTGGTGTCCATAGTGCACTGGACATTCTACTCTCCTCCCCCCAGGAGAAGGAGAGCAGTCGCAGGATGCTCAATCATTCTCCCTGGTCAGCCCTATGATGTTCCTGAATCTGTTCCTTAACATGGGTCATTGGCGCTGCAGGTTGGCACTCTACCCCTGCGCCAGTAGTATTCGTAATCTTATTTGTTTATGCAGTGATTTTGCAAAATGGTCAAAGGTTTATAAGCAATCAGAATGGTTTATATCCCTGTATTGAAAGTATTGCTGTCCTCTGTCAAATGCAGTATGACCGACTGGTGCAGCAAATGCAAATTGTAAGTAAGTAATGTTTTTCTGTTTTCATGACTAGATGACTGAGTTGTGGATTAAAAAACGAACACATGGAAATGATGTTTCCCCCAGAGGAGCAACTATTAGCTCACAATTGATAGGAGACAGCAGTTCCCCTACAGAAGCAACATGCTATGGTAGTGAGACATGCAGTTCACCATTCAGTTTGCTGTTTGAATCTTCTCCCTCTACTTCAGATATATTGTTGACACATAATGTGGGCATACAAAATGAGTTGGAGGTCAGTTCTGAATTAGTTGAAGAACCAACTGACATAATGACATGTGAAAGTACTCCTGATAAGGCTGACATATTGCATGATCATATGTATGGAATGTCTACTGTGAAGTCAAGGCAATGCAGCAAAGGTACTCAAACAATTAGGAAAGGATGTGACAAAGGTTGGTGCAATTGGGACCTCAAATTTATTATTGCTCCTTATGTGCCAATTGTGCAAATGTATACGTATGTTGTAACGTTTACATGCCACCCAGTTATGTATTTTCTAAATTCTGAAACATTAGGTGTGCAAGTATCCCCCAAGATGCATTCAGTTAGCACATTGGTAAAGCCAAAGATGCTGCCAAAATATTATGAACCAAAACCCGTAGACCTTTCTGAAGTGGAATCTGATGACATGGAATTTACAGACGACCCTAACGACAAGGATTATGAACCTGACAGTGATGATGATGATAGCACATCATCACAGACTAGGTGACTAATGATCATGTTTTTGGATAGGATTACATAATATGAATATAAGTATTAGTTGCAGATAGTGGTCAATGTTTCCGGTATTATTATATGATGTTTTTGCTTCACATGCTGCACGGTAACGTACATACTTTCTGAGTGAATTACCATCTGGGTATGCCTGGTGCTGTATCGAATCTATTCCATAATATTTCTGTACATTGTATTTACTACCACTGCCAAACCATTCTCCAAGTGTTACATCCTGATACCCCTGTAACCTGATGCTGTAGGGCTTCCATACTTGATCCATGTGTCTGTCACCCTCTTCTGGTAATCTCCCCTTACATGGTGCACAGTCATACCATGTAGACACTTAAATTCAACCCCTTCTGCCCCACCTACATTCCTTCTAGTAGAATGACATTCCTTCTAGCCATCAAATTTGAATCCTTAGTCCGTAACAAGACATTGAGTGCAGCTGTTTGTAGTGGAGTAATGCCTTTTATTATTTCCCTCCACTTTGTTTAATGACTAACCCATCTCTTTCATCTTCATGTACTTCGTGTAGTAATGTTCATACACAGTCTGGCAAGTTCTATAGTTCCTGACAAAAATAGGGAAGTACATACACTTGTAATGTAAATACGGTACTTTTATAATTCTGAGTAATAACACACACACACATATGTATATATAGGCATAGTGTTAATTTTTGTTTACAATTTATAGTGCCATAGATAGGTGATTAGCATATTTCTTAGTTTTTCTTCCAGTAGTCTGATAAGAAAGAAGTTCTACGTAGTAGCTGAAACTTGTCTGCTCTAGTTATTCTCCATCTGCCTGTACTGTTACATGCCTGACACGTTTACAGCAGTTAGTCAGATCATAGGAAGCATGGTCATTGTTAAGCAAACTTGCTTAACATGCAGGTAAACGTATCGTGATCATAAGCATCATGTCATGGACATCAATGAAAGTATATGCAATCATTGATTAATGTTATGAAACAGTGAAAGAAATATATAGTTGTTATGTTCTACTGCATTGATTTGCATAAGTTTGTTATGTATGTCATTGCAAGAAAGTGTACATGTGGAAAAGTCAGAATGTGACTGCTGGGATCCCAGAGTTCTATATCACTCTGTATTCTGCCATTTTCTTTGCTGGCACCCTGCCTTCCAAAGTGTTAAGAGTAATGCAATTTGCAAATGTCGCTACTATCAGCAGATCGACATTCTTTATGCATCAGAAGCGATTCCTTCACGGGTGTGTTCGAAATGTGTGGGAAAAAAAAAAAAAGGAAATGTTGAAATCAGACATAACCAAGACAAATATTAAAGGGTGATGCAAGATGCGATAGCACTGGTCACAGTGCAAAATATGGGTGCTACACTATAATGGATGTGCGCAACAGCAAAGTTCTCCACCTTGAGCTAATTCAGGTTAATGTGGTAGCTCTTTGAGAATTTATCCATGAGTAAAGGAAGCAGGGACAAACAGTATATGTATATAGCATTGACCTAGCTGATGCATAGGCAAATGTGGCCTTACTAGTGACCTGTACAGAGGCATGATCACTTCTCTTTGCCTGGATGAAAACCCCCTCACTATGTACCCCAGCATTTTGTTTTCTTTTGCAGCTGCTCTCCTGCACTTGGCAGTGTTATTCATGGCCCCTGTTACTATTACCCCATGCGTAATGTCTGATATGAAGAGCCCAAATAATACTGGTCTTAGCACAGACACCTGTGGTACCCTGTTCATCACTGGCCTTGGAGTTGAGAGTTCCCCTCCCACTATCACCTGTTGTAGCCTCCCACTCAGCCAGCTTGTGATCCACTTCATTATTCTTACCTCTGGTCCTACATCACTTAGCTTCCCTCCAACTCACCCATGAGGCACCAAATCAAAAGGCATTGCTGAAGTCCAGGTAAAGAACAGCCACCTCATGACCCTTATCCAGCTCACCTGTCACCCAGTCATAATACAGTTTCAGGTTGGTTTCACAAGACCACAGTTAGAGAACAACAGTGAATAACTGCAGGATACATAGAAGTATATTGCTGTTATATTAATTTCTTAAAGAGATGAACAGCATAGTAACAAGATGTGCTCATTTCCAATTTTTGATTACTACTGAAGGTTGTCTTCACTATTAACTGAGCAATCAAAGTGGAGGTAGTTATATGGAACTGGAGGGATTAAAACAGTGCCTGAGTGAGGTGACAACATGAGGTAGGATTGAAGCGTTAGTGACGGATCGCCACAGGCAAATTGAGAAATATTTAAAGGACAACTGGGCTGAGTCATTTACCCATTATTTTGATGTCTGGCATGTTGCAAAGGGCAAGTGCACTGAATATTGGAATCCATTTTTCTTATCAGTTCTTATCCTTCTTTGTATTACTTGATTTAATGTTGTCTTACTCCGAAGTAGTACTTACCACTACAACATTATGCTTTCAATACAGGCATTATAAAGTCAATTGAAAAAATATCCAACATCCAAGAATGTGAAGTATTAGGTTCCAGGAAGCAGTTCATAAATAATCATGTTTACTGGCTAGCAGGAACATCTGAAGGAAATGGAGACATTGCTGAGGCAGAATGAAGAAGTATTCTTACTCATGTAAGAAATGTGCATTCTGGTCATGGGGACCCATTTAATAACCGTGCTCATGGCCCATTGGAAGGACGAGAGGCACAAAGGAAACTGATAGTACCTGGTGGGTTTAACTGTATCTTCTTATTTGATGCCACTGTCTAACGTTGTGTGTAACCTATATTATAGAAAGGCTCTTAGAAATGCAACAATTAAATTGGTGGTTATAATTCCAACTGTCTTACATTAATTAAGCAATAAGGCATGACCAGGGGTTAGATTAACAGTCTGGTAATCATCCCCTAGGGGTGTAATGTGACTCGAGGTGCAGACAATTGCCATATTGCCCCTAGGGGGTGATTAACTGACTGTTAATATAACTCCTGTGAATGTCTTACTGAAAATAGTTCTTCCACCAAGTTAACAAATGCTTGTTCAAAATCAGAATGCATAATTGCAGTCATGCAGCAGTGCTAGAAGATGGAATGCAGACAGGAAGAATTCATATCCCATTGTGATCAGGCTGTACATGGAAGAATCCTAATAGCCAATCTGACTGCAGCATTTCTGAGAACCTGTTTATATTGCCTGTTACTTCTGAGTGACAGGAACAATGCTTTCTGATTGTGACCCTTCATTTTTAAAGTGTTGGTAGTAGAAATATTTTCTTGTAGATCTCACTCTGAATGTAGATAATATACAAAATCTATATTTTTTTTTGGCCCAGATCCAACATCTTTCAGAAGGGGCCTTGTACCCCCTCCTTCTCTGACCACCAGGGTGTTGTCCAAGGCTGCCATTCCCTGGTAAGGGGAAAGGGAAGGGAGGGGTGAGGAGGGGTTGATGGTAATAGTTGTGTCCCTGGAGACCCCCAAGAAAGAGAGAAGGGAATAAGGCATTTGGTTGCGGGAGGTTAACAGCATGTTGCCATGAAGAGTGGACATTAAGAACTGTATTGATTATAATCAAGTAGTAGGTATGCATATAACTGCTGCATGTGTCATCATTTTCTATATCATTATGAAAGGTTCTAAGGCTGCATCAAAATTAAATGACACGTTGATGAGAAAATGGTTGGTGAACAACATACGTAAACTGCCTCCACAAGGCCAGACTTCTTCAGTGGAGTCTTTCCATTCCGTTATCAATTATTTTGCTCCAAAACTGTATCACTTCTCTTACAGTACCTTGGCATGTATGGCAGGTATTGTAAAGCCATACCATAGCATTCATTTTTACTTATCACTTATGAAGATAATAAAGCAAATTCATCCTGATTATTGTTTTTTTTCCCTCATGATGGATATACAAGCAGTCATTCTACTTCAATGTGTCACAATTCTGGTTACAAGGTTGTGTGCATCATCCATTTCAGATTGCTCTTATCAGCCTTGCAATACAATGAAAACTCAGCCACAGATCAGTACATGAACAGATGTGGATAATATGTGTACAACATAGTGTTTCCTAAGTTCAAGCAAGGTGGACATTCTGTTAGGAAAGTTTGCACTAGTTGCAAACCTTACTTCTGTATGTTTTCAACCAGTATACTTATTGTAATTGTATCACTTCCATCAAACTTTTGCCATTAAATATGTTGATTATAGCATGGGCATCCAACAACAGCCAATCAGATTAACAGGCTGGCACCTTACCACAGTTGTAAATCCTCTGATAATCAACGGCAAAGGTGCCAGCCTGCCACAGTCAAGTGCCAGCCTAAAAATAAATCATTCCAACATCTGAACCTTGGTATAATCACAGTAAGCCTCTTGGAGAATGTGGGTTATCAGGGGATTTACCATGGCTGGTGAGGATTTACCCACTCAGCTATGCCTCGTGGGCAAACCACTCCAGCCGTGGTAAATCCCCCATGACCCAAAAGCACTTGTGATTGCTACACCTAGTTTCCCACCTCTGTGGACACTCTTCTACTACTCTTTCACTCTCTGATGCACTTACTTGGCTTCCTGTTCTTTCACCTCTCTTGACAGAACAATTTCCCCTTTCCCCCTCTGTCACCTCCTCCCTTACTGTACCCCCCTCCTTGCTCTTATCCACTGATCTCCCTCTTCCTGGACTTGCCAGGCCCTCTGGTCCCCACTCTCCCTTATCTTGCTATCCCTTCCTCCTTTCCTGTCCTGTACCCCTTCTTCTACCTTAGCCTCCCCTCCCTCTCACTCTATGACAAGGCCTCTGGCTGCCATATGTTCCTTCTCTATCTGGATTCTGCACCTCTCCTCTCCCCATACCTCTTCCTTA
Source organism: Neoceratodus forsteri (assembly GCA_016271365.2). Classification (NCBI taxonomy): domain Eukaryota; kingdom Metazoa; phylum Chordata; order Ceratodontiformes; family Ceratodontidae; genus Neoceratodus; species Neoceratodus forsteri. The sequence goes on along the minus strand of CM057459.1, from coordinate 442,655,934 downwards.
CTCTCCCCCTTTCCCTCTCACCCCTGACTAGCAATGTTTCTTCAAATGTACCTTATGGTTTACTTTGCTTGCTTGTAACCTTGAGTGTGTAGCACTGTTCCCACATATTTACTATTTGACTTGCTATGCTCTCATGAAACCCTGAATGTTGTCTGTACCTCACTGCTTTATTGTAACCCTTTCCTTTGATGTGGAACCTTTGTAAATGAACTGCCTCAAGCTCAAAGGTATTTGTAATCAGAGATTTAAATAAATAAATAAAAAAATTAAAAAAAAAACACACACACCCTCGTGGCTTATTGCTTAATTATGCAACGGTTTGTGAAAACTGTGTAACCTCATTCGTCAAAACAAGTCCATTACCAAGGGTAAATCCTGCAGCACCCATGGCCGAGGAATTTAATGTATAAAAAGCATAATTAAACACATTGTGCATTTATTTGACACAGGGGTCCACTGTATAATTGCAATAAGGCTGCATTTGTAGCAAGAGAAAGAGTCAAGCTGATGACTGTTGTGATGTACTGTTTCAGTACTGTGATATGCAGGAAACATAGATTTTCAGTCTTTTCAGATTGGAAAAGGTAATAACAGTGTATATCTGCATTTCTTTTAGAGTACGTAAACAATCTGTTTTCTGAGCTTCAAACAGTACTGTATACACACATTGAGCAGACAGTCGCAGTGCCTCCACCATTATGCTCAGCATTTGAAAGACCCAGTAAAGAAGACGGTGTGAAAGGATTGGTTTCATGCTTTAATGAGTCATAGGTAAGCAGTTGTTATTGAATTACAAAGTTTTGCAGCAGTACAATTCTAATTCTTCCAACATCAGCAGTAAAATGTAATTGTCTAATCAATTAGGAATACGTTGTGCTATTACTATACACTAAACATTTGAGAATGATAGCTGTCAGATAAATGCATTGCTGTAGCAAACAAGTTTTCTGAAAACTGTCTCTATAGTCATGTTACAAACAACTAATACAATTTGTGTATAATAAGAAATATAGCTGACACATTACTGCTTATGTAATGTAACAGTTAACTCATACTAAATGCTAAGATTACTTTTCGGCTTGAAAATAATGTAATGCATGCAGTATGCATTTTGAAATGGATAGATGAGATTAAAATTGACATGTGACCTGTTAATAGAAATTAATTGGCATAACCTATTAATTAAACTGAATGCTAGTGTAAGGCTGGGTACCGAAAACCAACAAATTTCAACCCTTCAATAGGTGGTGGAAAAGTCTACCTGATGACGTGCGCAACACATGATGGCATAGAAACACGTATGTGTCTGCCTAATACCCTCCAACACAATCTGATGAAGTGGTGATAAGATACATGATGGTACTTCTTGTGACATCTGAGTTCACTCCACACCAACTGCAAACTCAAGACATCGAGGCAAATAGCGTGGAACCCTGGGTGTTGTGTGATGCAGTGGAAATTGGTATCCAGCAGCATAGGTTGGATAACTCGGGTTTCCACACGACATGTGCTCTCAGTATCTGTTGGCATTGACGCACACTCACAACATGTGCACCTGAAAGACAAGAGATTCATGTTAAGTAAAACTCATACTATGGGGGGAGGGGGAGTTGTGAGAGTCAAAGAAGAAAAGGGAGAATGTACTGAGGGGGATCTGATCAAGGCAGAAATACTGATCAAATTGTTTTTTAATTTCTTTTTTTTATTTTACTGTTTGGTAACAGGGTAAGGTCCACTAGGCACAGGAGCCTGTTTTCAGGGGCAACTGGGAGCACTGGGCGGTTAAGTGACTTTCTCAGAGTCACACAGTATGCATGTGGAGGCTGTGAGAATCAAACCCAGGTCTGGTCTGCTGGATGTACCAAGCTCATTCATAGCTCATTACTCTAACCTCTAGGCTATACTGCCAGCCCAGTACTTCTACTCATTAATCAATACGAGGGGGCAAGGACCACACTTGCTTGGCAGAGGTAATGGGGGTGGGGAGAAGTGGACACCAGTCCATTCACAGTAGAGAGAGATCAGAGCATTTTGTATTTAGCAGCATATCTTCTCTAAAAATAAAAACTTCAAACACAGCACATTTTAGTAACGCCTTTATATTACACATTGTGTAATCGTAATATCCCACTCGAGTGTATTGTTGATGGCAAGATTTACCCATGCATGTTGTTAGTTGGCCACTGAGCAGCACCTATTGAGCAAAATACACACCGTGCAAGAATAAATACTGACATCACCAACACCATCACATGGTATTTTTTATCATTATACAATGGCATCAAAAATAGCTGCCCCTGATTGGATGACTGGCACGATTTACACTGCGTAAATCGTTGTATGACCCCATGGGAAGACGTGTCAGCCAGCCCGAAAAAAATTCTATTTTAAAACACACACAAAAGAAAACCAAGGGAGTCATTGTATAACTGCAATATTCAACTCGAGTGTGTGGGTAATGCCAGGATTTATCCATTTCTGGTGTATTTTCTCACTCGGCCTGCTCATCATAAGAAAAGTATACCAGGTGGGTAAATGTTGGCATCACCCACACCCTCTCATGATATACTGCTTAAATAATGCCCTCCAGGGTGTGTGTCGTGGTGGGATAACATCATGCCTGAGGTATTGGATGCACTCGGCCTATGGTCTCGCGCCCAACCATGTGAGGCATGCCGTTATCCCAGCATGACACACACCCTGTCGGGCATTATTGCTTAATTATACATTGCCATATGAGAATCCTCAAAGTTGCATGATTGGCTGCTACATTTACCCCCTTGTAAATCATATGATTTGCAATGAGAAGATGTACAAGCCACCAGTCTGTTGCATCATGAACTGTATGTCAAACCACTCCAAGCAAGGCAAAAGCCGTTTCAAACAACTACTTCTTTTCACTTTCCCACATCATGACCATACGAATAAAATTTGCTCCCACCCCTCAAATAACTCTATTTTTAATCACCGCTACGACGGAACACAAAGCCCGCTGCCCAAACAGTGACTTTCACTACACGGCAGCCCCCTTCCCTCAAAATCAGGACAGTACTGTTTCAGTAACATACCCACTTCACCTACAATTGAGCCCTTTAACACCAGAAATGAAATCAGCCTACTATTACTATCTGTCATCATTCCCTTCCATCTATGTCCTACATAAGCACAAGGACAGTGGTTCTGAAATCAAAAACTACATATACCTGCTCAAAAAATAACCTTTAGATCACAGTAATCTTACCATTCCACATTCCCAGCCCTCACATGCTGCTCTCTGTTTTGTAGATCTTCAGTCGGATCATCATCATCTGATTCTGACGCAGAAGGCTCGAACTGTCAAGGCCGAATACCTAATCCAACTGGAGCAGAGATGAAATGCTCATGAATTTGACTGCTTTCATCATAAAAGGATACATCACTCTCAACACTTTAGTCACTCTCTGAACTGGAATCTCTATGCATCTGAGATGTGTTCATGATTCTGTAAAGACAAGGACATAGACTATTGCTGGACCCATACACATCTAACAGATATGCAGTAACTGTCTTGCAATGCTTTTAAAGATGCAACATTTCAGAAAGATTAAGCAGTTACCATATGATGTTTTAACAAGACTGTAACATAAAAACACAAGACTTTTTTACAATGACCCCTCTACTTTGCATACATAGATACATAGACAGTGTCTGCGGATAAGGGCCTGTGGCCCACCCAGTCTGCCCATTTGAGCTTGTAAGTTCAGTTTATGTTTTCCTAGAAGTCTGTTGCCCCTTACCCCTGACCGCCAGAATTCCTTTATGTCTATCCCACGCATTCTTAAATCCCGTGATTGTTTCAGCCCCCACCACTTCCTCTGGCAGGGTGTTCCACTTGTCCACCACCCGTTCTGTGAAGAAATTCTTCTTCACGCTTCCTCTGAATCATCCTCCTCCAACTTCATCCCATGCCCTCTAGTCCTGGAACATCTTTTTCACTTAAAAATAGTGTATTCCTGCACCCTGTTCCTCCCTGTAAGATACTTGTTGTCTCTATCATATCCCTCTCCCTCCTCTCCTCCAGGGAGTACATGTTCAGTTCCTTCAACCTGTCTTCATAGGACTTGTGATGCAATACATGCACCATCTTTGTTGCCCTCCTCTGAACCTTCTCTACCCTGTCTAGTCCTTAAGTAGGTATGGTCTCCAGAACTGTACACTGTACTCCAGGTGGGGCCTCACTAGTGTCTTGTATAGTGGAATTATGACCTCCCTTTTCCTGCTGGTGATGCCCCTGCCTATGCATCCCAGCATCCCATTTGCTTTACCTGCTGCCTTGTCACACTGTTTCTACCTTGAGGTCATCAGAGATGATAACCCCAAGATCCCTTTCCTGCTTGGTGCATGCTATATCCTCACCCCCAACTGATATATTGTGCCAGGGTTTTTGTGCCCCATATGCATTATCTTGCACTTCTTTGCATTAAATTTCAACTGCCAAACCCCTGACCATTCTTCAAGTTTCTGCAGGTCCTTCTCATTCTGTCTACACCCTCTGGTGTCTACTCTGTTATAGAGCTTTGTGTCATCAGCGAACAGTGAAATTCTGCCTTCTAGGTCCTCGCAATGTCACTGATGAAGATGTTGAATAGAACCGGTCCCAGCACTGATCCCTGTGGTACCCCACTGGTCACTCTTCCTCTGTGGAGTGACAGCCATTTACCACCACCTTCTGTGTCCTGCCGCCCAGCCAGTTACCTACCCACCACACTGTCCTGCCCACACCCATATTCCCCAGTTTGTGTAATAGTCTTCTATGTGCACAGTGTCAAAGGCCTTGCTGAAGTCCAGATAGGCCATGTCCACTGCCCTCCCTGATCCACCTCCCTAGTCACCCAGTCAAAAATTCAATGAGGTTGGTGACATGACCTCCCCCTGGTGAAACCATGCTGCCTTGGGTCCTGTAGTCCACTGACAACCAGATGTTCACCAATCTCTCTGCAGTAATGCTTCCATGATCTTCCCCACTCACCGAGGTGAGGCTGACTGGTCTGTAGTTCCCGCTTCCTCTTTGCTCCCACTTTTGTATAAGGGACTACATCTGCTGTCCTCCAGTCTTTGGGTACCTCCTGTTTCCAGTGATTGGCTAAACAGGATAGCCATAGGTTCAGCCACTACCTCTCTTAGTTCTTTAAGGACCCTGGGTGCACCCATCTGGCCCCATTGCTTTATCAACTCTTATTACTTCCAGTTCCTTCAGGACCCTTTCTGTATAAGGGACTTGTGTCCATTTCTGCAACATTCTCACCCTTGTACTCCTTCAGACCCATTACCCTCCTCTTCCTCAGTAAAGACTGAGCAGAAATACCTGTTCAATATGTCAGCTCTACTGTTGTCATCCTCCACGCGGCTCCCATCCTCCCCCTTCAGTCTCACTATCCCTTCCTTTGCCTTTTTTTTTTCACTTATGTACCTGTAAAAGGTTTTGTCCCCTCTACTCACTGATTTTGCAATGTGTTCTTCTGTCTGAGCTTTGGCTTCCCTTACTGACCTCCCTGCCTCCCTTTGCTTCTCCTTCTGCCTGTGTCTTTTTGTATTGCCTGAATGCAATCTTTTTGGCTTTCACTTTCTTTGCTACCTCTTTGGAAAACCATAATGGCCTCCTCTTCCTTTTCCTCTTGCTAACCTGCTTAATGCATAATTCTGTTGCTCTTGTAATCCCCATTTTAAATACTACCCACTGTTCCTCAACCCCTGATTCCTGCCCCATTCCCCTTAATGCCTCTTTCAAGTATCTCCCCATTTTTCCAAAGTCTGCCCCCTAAAATCCAGGATACGTGTTTTGTGTGGTTTGGTTCTGCTCTTTCTGTGATTTCAAACCACAATGACTGGTGATCACTGTTCCCCAGGTGCTCCCCCACTGTTACCCCCATCACACTGTCCCTGTTTGTGAGCAGAAGGTCCAGTATTGCCTTCTGCCGAGTTGGTTCCATGACCAGTTGCTTGAGGGAGGCACCCTGAAGGGAGTCCAGGATAAATCTGCTCCTAGTTGATGCTGCTGCTGCTGCTGGGATGCTCCAGTCCACGTCTAGAATATTGAAGTCTCCAACCAGTACTACCTCACCCTTGTCTGCCATCCTTTGGATGGCTAGCATCAGCTCCCTATCTGTTTCTTCCTCCTGGGCTGGTGGTCTATAGACCACACCTGTGCAGATGGCTGGCCCCATTTTCCTTTGCAGCTTAACCCATAGTATCTCTCCCCCATTTTGTTCCTCCTGGATCTCTGTGGTCCTTATGTCATTTTCACATACAGTGCCCCTCCTCCCTTCCTACCTGCCCTGTCTCTTCTGAATATGTTGTAGCCAGGTATGGCCATCTCCCAGTCATGGTTGTCATTACACCAGGTTTCAGTGATGGCCACAATGTCCAGGTTTGACTGCACCATGACAGCGCCAGATCTTCCATCTTGTTTCTAAGGCTCCTGGCATTGGCACACATGGCTTTCCATGATTTGACCTCCCTAGACTGTTTCGCTGTTCTACCAGCCCCTTCCTTGGTTGTCCTTTATCCCTGGTTCTCCTTGCTGTCTGCCCTTCTGCTGAATTTTGCCCTTCTGCCTATCCACCTCTTGGCGCTAATTCCATCTTTGCACACAGCTTTGTAGAGATAGCCATCCTCCGGTTCACTGGTTCCACTGCTAGCTGTGGGGGGGGTGAGCAAGTAGGTACCCTCCTTGATGGCCTGCCACCCCCCTTTACTAGTTTAAATGCTTGTCAATGTAGCATTTAAACTTATCATTGAGTGCTTGGATTCCCCTCCAGGATGGATGCAGGCCGTCAGGCTTGAACAAACCTCCATCCCTCCAGGTGGATCCCCAGTCACCAATGAAACCAAACCCTTCCTCACAGCACCAGTTCTTCAACAGTGAGTTAAAGTTCCTGGTGCATGCACCCCTATGCTCTCCCTTGCCTCTTGCAGGTAGTACTTCTGAGAAAGTGACAGAAGTAGCTACTTGCTTGAGACCCTCCCAATTTCCTAAACTCTTCCTGAACTTCCTTGGCTCCCCATTTGCCAGGTCATTAGTACCTAGGTGGATAATGACATCCAGCTCACCCTCCCATCTTGCCTTCCCAGTGATCCCCAGGATCTTCCTTCCATCCCTCCATGCTGTGGCACCTGGTAGGCACCTCACCTCCCTGTCCTCCCCCACCTGTGTTCCTAGCTGGATCCCTCTTATGATGGAGTTCCCCACCAGGATTCACTTCCTCCTCCTCTGGGGTCCACTGCTGTCCCCGCTGAGGTCACCTCCTTGGCTAACCTCCACATCCTTTCCTTCCACTTCTCTGGGTACCTCTATTTGGTTGTCCCCATTTGCCAGTGTGGCATATGAGTTCTTGAATGGAATAGGATCTGGGATGTGCCTCTACCTGACTGCTCTAACCCTCCCTGAGCCCACTGTCATCCAAGTGCTCCTCGTTCTCGGCATCCTTTGAGGCAGTTGCATTGGACTGGGTGGTCTCTGGATGGGGTGATGGTACTCCTGACCCAGTTTACTTCCACTCTGAGTCTGGCTACCTCATCCCACAGTCCAGAGAGATGCATGCAGAAAGGGCTGCACCTCAGTGTCCAGAAGGTCTGCCTGAATATGGCTGCCCCACAGCCACTGCATTGCACCACTCCCCACATTATACTGCAGTTCCACTACTTGTCTGCTACTGAAGCTCTCCTAGTTCCCTTTTTATTAATTTACTGTCCTAAAAATCCTGCCACTGATCCTCAGATACTTTACTTCTTAAAAAAAGAAAATAAACCAATAAATAAATAAATGAGTCAAAACACTTGTTGTACTGAGGGTGGGCTTCTTCCCCCTTATGCCCCTCCTACTCCACACCCCTTATTATCCCCTGTGTTTAGCTCCTGTCAATCAGATTTAACAGGGCATATAATTAAGAGTTGGGGGAAGGGAGGGGGTGAAAATTTGCAACAATTAAAGACAGCAAAGAAATACACCACCACTACGTTTTAAATTTTCAACAGCCTAAAAACAATTCTAAGTAAAGACAGCAAAGAATTTACAGTGTCACTAAAAGCCCACAATCTAAGTTTAAAAGAAAAATAGCAATTACCAGTTACTGTAAAGCACTGAATTGAATATGTTTCTTTCCCCTTCTGGCTTCTTCTGAGAAAACGAAACTCACTTGCTACCTCAACTCTGACTAAGCCCCACCTCCAGTTATCATGTAGCTGAGGTCAGAGACCAGACAATTAACACCCCTCACCCAAACTACAGGGCAAGTCAGACAAGTCATGACTAAATTTGCAGCAATTAAAGACAGCAAAGAAATACACCACCACTACGTTTTAAATTTTCAACAGCCCAAAAACAATTCCAAGTAAAGACAGCAAAGAATTTACAGTGTCATTAAAAGCCCACAATCTAAGTTTAAAAGAAAAATAGCAATTACCAGTTACTGTCTCAACCTGCCTGTTATGTTGGAGATGCCTATAATAATATCAGTGATCATCTCTTTGAGTTTATTACAGGAGAATAAATGAGAATGACTTCTTGACTTGATGAAGGAGGGGTACTGATAAGTGGGGGATGTACTTTAAAACTTATTGTGGAGACAGCAAATCAGATGACTTGAAGTGACATACATGCTTGATAGTAAGACAGTCAAGCTAACTGTTTCATTCAAATGTTTAAGGCAGATCTTCACATAAATATTGTATAAAATAAAGTTTCATCTTTAATTTTGGAAAAACAAACAAATTTGACATAAATGTTGTAAACTGTCATATGCATTAATTGAAGGAAGGGTTTTGAATATTGCAGTGCAATACAAAATGAAATCACAATAGGAAAGAGCGTATAACAATGCAACCTGAGCATCTACTGTGTGAATACACATCAAATGTTATTCTCTGATAACTTCAGATAATTAAATGTTTGCACCTTTTCATCTGTAATATCACGAGAATGACAAGAGACGTTACTGTTCAGAGTTGTAATAAAATTGTACACTTTCTCCATCTGTGTCAATACAATCATTACTATCAATGCAACGTTACACAAGGTAATCCAAACATTTACAAAAATATGACTCAGCAACATTATGATGAGTCATAGCAGAGATGATAATATTTGGTATTTGGCTAATAGTCACACTGTCAACACTTTAAGAGGTTTGCATGACATCATTATAAACCTCAAGAGTACAGCTGGAGAGGTATTCTGATGTCATGGCAACCTCAATAAGTGTTTTAAGTATTGTTGTTAATACCTGGCAGGTGTGCTCCAATGACGGCGACACTATTATGGTGAAAATGTCGATGCAGACAACTTCGACTTTTTCACTGCAATAGACTGCCCTAAACCCCAGCAAACTCTGTCCCGGTTCTGCACCCCCTCCCTAATCCAGATCCTATACAGAGTTAGAATCCTATATATCTGCAAGGAGGGAGAAGAGACACCCACATGGGTGGTTCGGTGGGAAAATATCACAACGAGGATGACATTGGTCCTGGGAATCAAATAACAGCAACACTGGTTATGAACTGCTTTCTTGCTTGCAGACTATACTGTAATGTGAAATGCATTCATCTTTTGCTATGTAGTTCCTGACAGTTTGCCACGTGCATTTTTCAGCAAAGAAAGTGAAGAGAATGGGTATTAAATCAATAAAACACAGATACACTATACCGTTTAAGCAATAAGGCACACCAGGGTGTGCATTGCTGCTGATTACAAAGGAAGGATGGGAAGCACGGATGCAGAGGATGGAAGGGGAGAAATCATAGGAGACTCCATAATTAGGTGTATTCACTGGGGAAGGAAAGGAGACTCAATGTAAGCAGGAGGGTGGTTTGTATGCTAGGGATGACAGCGGGGAAGGTGGTACCAAGAATAAGGGAAACAGTAAGGGACATTGGAGTAAATCCTAATTTAGTTATACATTTGGAAACCAACAACCTATCAGGGGAGGAGATTGAGATAGTGCAAAATAGGTTCAGGGAGTTAGGGAATATCTGCAGGGAGGAAGGAAGGAAGTTCACTGGCCTTCTCAGAGGTGATACCAATACCAAGAGTGAGCACAGACAGGAATAGAAGAATAGTGAGTTTTAATGAAAAAAATAAGAAGGCATTCTTTCACTATATAAGTGAGAAATGGGACAAGCAGGAAGGGATTGTTGGGCTTTAGAAAGGGGTAGAGTAGGTGGCAGATAATGGAGGAAAAGCAGAGATACTAAATGAATACTTCTATACTGTCTTCACTAGGGAGAAGGATGGACCAGTACCTTCAGGAGGGAAAAGAGGAGCAGAAGGGGAGGAAAACACAAATGTGCTGATAAAGGAGACTAGAGTGAGGGAAGGTCTGCTGCCATTGAAAGGAACTGGCTAAGGAGCTGGCAGGGCCACTGGCAGACATATTTAATAGTTCACTAGAGTCAGGTGTGGTACCACAGGACTGGAAAACAGAACATGTAGTGCCCCTTCACAAAAGCAGACCCAAGGATGATCCAGGGAATTACAGACTGGTCAATCTGGCCTCCATTGTGGGCAAGCTCATGGAGACCATACTAAAGGAAAGGTTGGTGGAATATCTAGAGAAGCTTGATATCCAGGATGAGAGGCAGTATGGGTTCATGGGGGGGGGGAGATTGTGTCAAACAAATCTGATTGACTTTTTTGACTATATCACTAAGACAGAAGACAGGGGCCAAGTGGTAGATATCCTCTATCTTGATTTCAGCAAGGCCTTTGCCACTGTGCCTCACTAAAGGTTCATCAGGAAGTTGTTGGATCTTGGAGTTGGGGGAAAAGATGGCCAGCTACCTGGAAAACTGACTGAGGGACAGAACCCAGAGGGTAGTGGTGGGTGGAGAGTGATCTGGCACCAGATAGTTAACCAGTGGGGTCCCACAGGGCTCCGTGCTGGGGCTAGTATCATTCAAATTCTTCATCAGTGACATTGGGAATGGCATTAAAGACAACATGAGCCTATTCACAGATGACACCAAGCTCTGTGGGAGACTGGACACAGCTGAAGGGATATAGGACCTACAGGAAGATCTGGAAAAGCTGGGGAGGTGGTCCAGGATCTGGCAGCTTGGCTTCAATGACAAGAAATGCAAAGTTATGCATATTGGAGCCACAGTACTGCCTGGGTGGTGAGAGGTTTAGGGCACTGAACATGTACACTCTGGAAGACAGAAGAGAAAGAGGGAACATGATTGGGCCTTCAATTACTTGAAAGGGATAAATAAGATTGGTACAACAGCCTCTTTAAGCTGAGTGGCAACCATATCATGAGGGGCACAGTCTTAAGCTGGAGGGGAGGAGGTTTAGGAGGGAGGTCAGGAAGCACTTCTTCACAGAGAGGGTAGGGGACACTTGAAATGCGCTGCCTGAAGAGGTAATCTCATGGAAGACAGTGGGCAGCTTTAACAGAGACTGGGATAGGCATAGGGAAAAGGTAAGGATCACAGGTAGGGAGGACAGGAGGAGCGGGGATGGAGGGCAAGGACATTAGCTAAAGCTGTGGACCCTGCAGTACTAGCAGACTTGATATATCAAATGGTCTTCTTCTGCTGGCTTCTTCATATGTTCGTCTGCACCACATGATCAACATATTCCATTTGACTGCATAGATCTTTTTTTGAATTTGGTTTTAGACAGTTTTCAGGATATAATGGACCTGCTCTGAGTACTAAGAAAATAGGGACTCAAACTACTTAACAGCTAAACTCTGAGGTGAAGATAGTGTACATCCGGGTAATTCAGTCCTGTCCTGTGAAAAATAAAGCAGAGAGTGAGTTGCTGGCATACAAATAGGCCTGCTGCAGGACTGCTACAGAAAAAGTGGGTTCAAGGATTGCCTGAGCCAAACATGAGACAACAGAATCATTAATGCAGGCTATTGTCCACATTCAGCAAGACCTTGGGCATCAGATGAAAGAGAGACAGTGTGTAAAGAAAAACTCCCTGCACAGTGCAGCATGATGACATCCAGTGAAAGAGTCCCTCTGGCTGGAGGCCTACAGCAGTATTTTAAAGGTAGAAATTAAGGGGAGTGAAAAAAATTCTAAATTAGCTACAATGATGAGTCCAGGTGCCACTTACTGAGGCACTATCCAAATTAATTCCCCATAATACAGTGGAGAAATCCATGGTAATCAGCTTTCTGTGAAGATGACCAGGAAATGAAATACCAAATCAGTTTTTCAGCTTGCCTGGTGTCTAACAGGCACATCTTCCATGGGCTTCTACTACGATTTCCACTTTGAAATTTGTACCAGCCAGCCAACCAAGAGCCAGTATTTTTAGAGCCATTACGTGACCCTTAAAAATCAGCTCCAACATTATACATCTAACATATGTAGCTTACTTCAGCAGTAGTAACAGCAACTAGAAATAATTAATTTCATCGCTTTCACTGAAGGCTTCTAGCTGAATTTGTGGCAGGACAACATCAACCCTTCTGTAACACTAACAACCGTCACTTGCAAAAATGACACCTCATCACCATCTGAAACAGACTGCAACATGTGGCATGTTGAGGGTGGACCACGTGCCACACACAATAATAATTAGAATTGCAATCTTAGCAAATACAAGTTGTGAAGACAAACCCCATCTTCACAGTAAGCACAACACTCCATAACTGTACATACCTCTTCCACCTACTAGAATTACAATTATGCATCCTCCTTCACAGAAATAGTGAAAGGTACCATTTCAAGGGTTGGACAAGAGAAGGCATATCCATAACTGATCCAGTCCCCTTACAGGCCTATACAAACACCTATGTCGTTGCAAGCAGGGACATACTAACAGTATGCACCAATGGGCACCAGCTTTCCACTGGCACCTCTATTGCCCCAGTCCAACCACCACTATCCACTAACTAATGCTACTACAAACACATTGTTTTACAGTGGGCCCACCCATTCCCCTGTATCACCTATCTTCCACACCCACGGAGCAACCCCATACATTGCCTATGTGGATGCAGACAATGACAGTCAGTGCCACAGACTTCCACACGTTGCTTTGACCACAGGCCATCCATAAACAAACTACACACAACAGTTGAACATCCAGCAGCCTTTGCAAAGTGCAGAAGATCATATCACTTGCCATCCCCGCCCACGCCAACACCCACAACATATGGATTACTGTTAAGGAGGGAATACATGCTACATATGGGACAATGGGTTCACTGCCCAGTCTCCATTCCGCATAAATTGTGAGATTAGATGACAGTGACAACACAGTCTGTGTGTCTGTGTATATTGGTAGGGTTGGGGGGCCATCAGATCAAGCATGACATGTTGTTGGAGAGGGAGAAGGGTTGCCTCTAACACAACAAAATCAGTACATAAAGCCATCCAATAAGAACACACACTCCAAATCAAAAGTCTGCAACCAGCAGGTCAATACCATCACCAACACTGCCACACCATCAAATGAGCTTTCAATGATCAAGCTAGGTGACCAATCATTTGACGTGTCAAGCACTAAACACATACTGTATGCACATAATAAGGCATAACTGACAGCTCAGTTGATGTCCCCCGTGATGGTCAGCAGATATATGCCTCATTATCTCTTTCAGGGAACTGGATGGTTGGATGTTACACACTATCTGACAAGTCAAGCAACAGAAAGTAGAGTCTTACAGCAACACAGTGACAGCTGTAGGTCAGAATTTGTGGATAGAGCTGTTGTTCATATCCACACTGCAAGGACTCAGTATTTTCAAAACAGATAAGGTAATGGGCAGGAAAGGGGGAAAATATTCCTCTAAGCAACAGAGTGTGAAAACAGAATGATATTGGAGTGCGGGGGGGGAGGGGCGGAGGCGCTGTGGAGTATGTTATTCATAGCAAGGTGACACTTGATTACAGTGTGGATCTAGCAGAACATATACTAACATATATAATAGATTTCTCAAAGAAAGTTGTCATTGAATCTCGCCCCACGGGGTATCATCACAACCAATGCTGCTCCCCTCCCCCCGTTTTTCAGCTGGGCAAAGAGCATAACTAAGAAATAATACTCAAAAAAAATTAATAGACGACATATACAACTATGGTAACACAGATATAAATTATGGACAGTATGTAAATGGGGTTTGATTTCAGGTAGGGTCAGCAAGGCAGCAACGACAATTGTAAGACCACCTCACACTGCTTCCTCCTACGCTAACCAATCGTCAGATATTACTAAGATTCTGCAAAAACATAACCTGTTTTAGAAATTACTCACAACACTACCCATACATTTAGAAACACATCTGTGCAATTACTGGCTCAAAAAGCAAAAAAATATTCTTGAACATCTTCATGGTTTGCTGATAAAATACATCCGAGCTACACAAACACATCCGAGCTACACCTTTCCCATTATTGCCATTACTGAGGGAGATGGAAACTATCACTTATCAGCACAATCATCATTACTCTATGCAAAGTATGGCACAATCCTTTATGGAAACAGTTGCATCTGCCACTGCCCCAAACAACAAACAAAACAAAGAGAATAGAAAAAGCATTGTGCTACAGGCAACCCACAGTAAATCTATGCAACCACAGTGCACAAAACATAGACAAGGGGATTTCACTAGCATGAGGTGTAAGACTGTGGGGATGGGAACAACAAGACCATAAAGTAACAGGAGTTTGACACACACTACATTCTTCATGGGAAAGGGGAGGGACACCGATACCCAGTCCCAAAAAAAAAATGCTATTAGGTGAGGAATCACAATGGGAAGGTGTGCATGTGTTGGGGGGCTCCTTGACCATGGCAAAACAACACTTCTATAACTTCTAATAAGGTATGTAAATAGTGAAGGGTTCCCACAAAGATCAAGGCCATAAGAAACACATTACTAATAGTAGGAAATGTATCTGAATGCTAGTGGTGGGGGAGGGGAAGGGAGAACACAGTACCGTAGAAAGGGTGGGGCGGGCGGTGCTCCAGCACTGGGCGCAAGCCTCCAAGGGGTGCAATTTTCAATGGAAGCTTGCATATTTGTCCACTTGCGGTACCACTTTAAATTTTTTTTTGCTCACTTAGACTGTAATTATAACTGGCTGTCAGCAGGGGTGCATCTGCCAAAGATCAGCAAGTTGGGGGGGAGGGTACATGAGCTGCAGGCAAATAGTCATGTGGTGGTGGTGTGTAGTACAGCGAGTGAGAAGGAAAGAGAAACTGTAGGCGGGTCAGCAACGCACATTATAAAAGGTACGCACGAGTGGTTGACACTAAGACTGAGAGTACAGCCAGACAGTCATATATTATTGTGATACTTGTGAGAGTAGCGAGAAAGAGGTGTGAGAGACAAGAGATCCATTAGTGAGGTCCTTTCCAGACCATCTTGGATTTTTAATTGTAAGCATAAGCATATTAGTAATAAGTCTGTCGTCCTGTCTCCCGTGTGTGATCCCCCGAAAGCCAAATTCCATATTGTTTAAAAATCAAATGTGTGTACTGTTTGCTGTTTAGTTTTGTGCAAACTGTGTAAGTGAGTCTGAACTCTAGTCTGATTTCTGAAATGAGTATATCTGCAGCGTGGCGGTGACGGCAGCGACGGGGTGGTAATTTTCTCGATTTGAAAAAATGGAATTGGAATTTAAATTGGAAATCGTGTACTGATCTGATCCAGATACTGCACTGATCTCATCATCAGGAGGAGGAGGAGGAATGGGAAAGAAATCTATCCAGCTGCCAGCTCTCATCCACACCAGCTGACTGCCAGGACTGGGCTGAGGGCCCCATCTGATTGGGCCCACAGCCTGGCTTGGCGGGTGGGTGGTGTAGCCACCAGTTGCTGTTGTAGTAGTAGTTCACGGGACTCCTACTGGGACAGTGGGATGGGAGTGAAGAAATTGTCAGTTGCCGCCACCCGCCCCCCTTTGGCTCTTCTGCCAAGTTTGGCAGACTGACTGCCATGGTGCAAGCAGGCCGTGCGGCACCATCCCTTCCACCCCGTCGTTTTCTCTCCTCTTGCCCTGCGTCCCTTGCGCACCCAGTGATGCATTCCACATCATGCAGGCTCCCCCGCGCTGCATTCACCCATCCTAATACTCCAGGCGGGCGGTGCTGCTGACCTTGGGGAGTCAGCATATTTAATTTCCTCTGTCTCACAGTCTCAGTGCACAACATAAACAACACTATTCAAAAAAAGTTCAAGCAACTCAAGTTATCAATTTAAAATAAATTCTGTTTTTGTGTTGAGCCAAGAATGTCAGAGTAGATTGAGACTCGAGAAGGAGATGTTGCTTACTTGCTTTAATAATTAGTCAGTCAGGACCCTTCAGCTCTGAAGATGTTACGTTCTTTCTGTGCTTTAAAATCATTTCAAAACAGAGAAAGAAAAAGAGTAAAAGACAAGACATGGAAAGTTTGGAAACTTCTGAATATTTAAATTGTTCCATTCCTGAATAAAATGATTGATTAATTAGGGTTTTCCTGTACCATACAAGCATGAATTTTATTCAGTGTAAGGGTAATTAGAAAGCAGAAATCCATTCCAAAAAAGACGTGAGGCTACTTAGTGATAACTTTACACAGGTATAGATTCCCTGCGGTACATAAGAGCTTTGTGGGTGGTTAGATAGTTATCTGTATAGCCACTGATTGAAATGAACTACCTACCTACCAGAAAGGTAAAATTAACTGCTCGGGTGGAGGTAACAGATTTACTTGTTTGTGCAATTTGCAGGCACTCCTTCACTGTGAAGGAGTACAAACTGTCTAAACAAGTAAATCAGCTTCCTCCTCATTATTCGAGTGCATCACAGCAGTCTGTTTTTTTAACCTCAGGGTCTCAATTTTCAGTAACTATGGTGGTAGCAGCACTTCATGGGTGGAAACTGGCTGCACCACTGTGCTTCCATTGTGCCATACAGTACACAATGCTGGGTATTATTACTCTAGTTGTTAGAGGTATAAACACAGGCTGGATTGCACTTGGGACCAAGTCACAAACTGGAATTGCACTAATCTCGGTAAATGCCATTCTGTGAATCAGGTGTAATGGTCAGTGCAGGGGGCATACAGCCTGAAAAGCATCCCCCCTCCTAAACCTATAATCCTTGAATATAGGGCCCTTCTGGGTCACTGATTCCAGATCCTTCATGGCCTAGTGGCTTCACTCAGAGCCGTAGGAAGGCATTTTGGTGCCCTGGGCAAGAGACCAATTTTGCGCCCCCCCCAGAAAAGAGCCAGGGGGTCTGGGGGTCGCAAGGCCCCCAGAAGCTCTAAGGGGTTTACATGCTCTGTGGTGAGTTTTGGGGCTTTTTTGAATTAAAAAAAACACTTTTGTTACATGTTCCCTACCCCTAAAGTTGCACGGTTGGATCCTATTTTTTCTGAACCCTCCCCAACCTCTTAAATCTTCCCCTTTTGTACCACGGCATCTCATAAATACCATCACCATAAATATAAAATCTATATATTTCTTAGGTGTGCTCATAACTGTAATTGTGCTTTTCAAAAGAATCACGTATGTACCTTGTTCCTGATTTCAGTTTATTATGTTATAATGCAACTACGATAGTCTGGTGTGGACAGACTCTGGATAGACCAGAAGGCAGAAGCAAGATGGTTAAAATTAAATCACAGCATAATACTGTATATAGTATATGGTTAAGGTTTATTGTTGATGAAAACCAGTGGCTTTCTAAATCTTGTTGTAGGGCAGTTCAAAGGTCAAAAAAGTTGCTGTACTATTGACGTGATGTCAGAATGATAGTACAAGAGCTTTTAGCTTTAAACTGCCTTCTGATTGGCTCATACCAACAAGCTCAACATAAAAAAAATTACTGGAAACATGGTGGTGGCAGTTTAGCGAGTGGCAAGTAGAGGATTCTGCCCATTTTGACATGAGGAGCTATCATTGCTTCATGTCACAAAAGTGATTTTTTTATTTTAAAAAGTACTAATGGCAACAAGCGAAACAAGCGTCAGCAGGAGCAGGGAGAAGCAGGAGTGAGTGGCAGCAAGAGCGGGACAAATTTGAAGGGAGTGGGAGTGGGAGTGGGGAGGTGCTCGAGTGAGAAACATGACAGTAAAACAAGCCAGCAACGGAAACAAAAATTGTTTATCAACAGCAAGCCCTAAGCCATATACTATATAAAACAGTGGCTGGTCGCCCATCCACAACCAAGGCTGTTTCCCTCTCGGGAGTTGATGACATCAGAGAGACCTCTTGAGCTTCGCTCTCGAGGTCTTGATGATGTCATCAACTCCCTTTAGGGAAACACAGCCTTGTTGTGGATGGGCGACCATCCGCTATTCTATGCATGGTGTTGTTTATTTGAACCACCTTGATTCTGCCTTTTCCAGAATCCAGACAGACTCCACAACAGACTGCAGGCTACTAATTTAAAAATAGATGCATTAAAATATAACATAACAAGCTGGTAAAGCAGGAGGAAACAGTACATTCACACTGCACAATTGCTGTGAAGAATAGAGCAGTTCTAGGAAACATATATTATTATGGGTATTTACTACTCAGAATCACTATTGTAATGTGTGTAGTGTAGTAGGGTGTGTGTGTGTGTATATATATATATATATATATAAATATATACACACACACACACACACATATGCTTAAATACAACCAGTGCCAATGCTGCTTATGCACAGTGCATGGCTGGCTGTCATCAGTGCTGCAGCTGATTCTTCATGAAATAGCAGTGAGTCTGCTACTGAAGTACTAGTACTAGGAGACTGGATCCAGGCTGACAACATCACCAAAGCAATAAATCGCTGCCCCTACTCTCAAACACATGCACAGGAATTAAAATCCTAATGGCTGCATATATTGGGGGAGCCAAGGCCCCAGTCTCAGTACTACTTGATACAGCCAAGTAGTTAGTGTGACCCTTTAGCACAAGCAGAAAAATGTAACCCTCTTGGTCCAAGTCTTGGCTAAATTCAACTGAAATCTGGACCCCTTCTTGAATGGCCAAGACACTTCAGGATAGTGTGGGTGGGTGGGGCTGCCACACAAATGGACCACAGTACCATTCACATAAATGTGGCAGCCCTTCCACAATCGGTCTCAGTTTCTTGTACCTAGAGGTTGACGTTGGGTCACCAGGGAGTGAAGCCACTAGGCCATGAAGGATCTGGAATCAGTGACCCAGAAAGGCCCTATATTCAAGGATTATAGGTTTAGGAGGGGGGATGCTTTTCAGGCTGTATGCCCCTGCACTGACCATTACACCTGATTCACAGAATGGCATTTACCGAGATTAGTACAATTCCAGTTTGTGACTTGGTCCCAAGTGCAATCCAGCCTGTGTTTATACCCTCTAACAACTAGAGTAATAATTCACCCAGCATTGTGTACTGTATGGCACAATCGTGGAAGCACAGTGGTGCAGCCAGTTTCCACCCATGAAGTGCTGCTACCCACCATAGTTACTGAAAATTGAGACCCTGAGGTTAAAAAAAAAACAGACTGCTGTGATGCACCGAATAATGAGGAGTGAAGCTGATTTACTTGTTTAGACAGTTTGTACTCCTTCACAGTGAAGGAGTGCCCTGCAAATTGCACAAACAAGTAAATCTGTTACCTCCACCCGAGCAGTTAATTTTACCTTTCTGTAGGTAGGTAGTTCATTTCAATCAGTGGTGATACAGATAACTATCTAACCACCCACAAAGCTCTTATGTACCACAGGGAATCTATACCTGTGTAAAGTTATCACTAAGTAGCCTCACGTCTTTTTTGGAATGGATTTCTGCTTTTCTAATTACCCTTACACTGAATAAAATTCATGCTTGTATGGTACAGGAAAAACCTAATTAATCAATCATTTTATTCAGGAATGGAACAATTTAAATATTCAGAAGTTTCCAAACTTTCCATGTCTTGTCTTTTACTCTTTTTCTTTCTCTGTTTTGAAATGATTTTAAAGCACAGAAAGAATGTAACATCTTCAGAGCTGAAGGGTCCTGACTGACTAATTATTAAAGCAAGTAAGCAACATCTCCTTCTCGAGTCTCAATCTACTCTGACATTCTTGGCTCAACACAAAAAACAGAATTCATTTTAAATTGATAACTTGAGTTGCTTGAACTTTTTTTGAATAGTGTTGTTTATGTTGTGCACTGAGACTGTGAGACAGAGAAATTAAATCGCTGACTCCCCAGGGTCAGCAGCACCGCCCGCCTGGAGTATTAGGATGGGTGAATGCAGCGGGAGCCTGCATGATGTGGAATGCATCACTGGGTGCGCAAGGGACGCGGGGCAAGAGGAGAGAAAACGACGGGGTGGAAGGGATGGTGCCGCACGGCCTGCTTGCACCATGGCAGTCAGTCTGCCAAACTTGGCAGAAGAGCCAAAGAGGGGGCGGGTGGCGGCAACTGGCAATTTCTTCACTCCCATCCCACTGTCCCAGTAGGAGTCCCGTGAACTACTACTACTACAGCAACTGGTCGCTACACCACCCACCCGCCAAGCCAGGCTGTGGGCCCAATCAGATGGGGCCCTCAGCCCAGTCCTGGCAGTCGGCTGGTGTGGATGAGAGCTGGCAACTGGATAGATTTATTTCCCATTCCTCCTCCTCCTCCTCCTGATGATGAGATCAGTGCAGTATCTGGATCAGATCAGTACATGATTTCCAATTTAAATTCCAATTCCATTTTTCAAATGAAAAATTACCCCCGGCTTGCCGGCACACTGCCACTGCAGATATACTCATTCAGAAATCAGACTAGAGTTCAGACTCACTTACACAGTTTGCACAAAACTAAACAGCAAACAGTACACACATTTGATTTTTAAACAATATGGAATTTGGCTTTCGGGGATCACACACGGGAGACAGGAGGACAGACTTATTACTAATATGCTTATGCTTACAATTAAAAATCCAAGATGGTCTGGAAAGGACCTCACTAATGGATCTCTTGTCTCTCACACCTCTTTCTCACTACTCTCACAAGTATCACAGTAATATATGACTGTCTGGCTGTACTCTCAGTCTTAGTGTCAACCACTCAGCTTAGCATTATAATGTGCGTTGCTGACCACTCTACAGTTTCTCTTTCTTTCTCACTCGCTGTACTACACACCACCACCACATGACTATTTGCCTGCAGCTCATGTACCCCCAACTTGCTGATCTTTGGCAGATGCACCCCTGCTGACAGCCAGTTATAATTACGGTCTAAGTGAGCAAAAAAAATTTAACGTGGTACCGCAAGTGGACAAATATGCAAGCTTCCATTGAAAATTGCGCCCCTTGGAGGCTTGCGCCCAGTGCTGGAGCACCGCCCGCCCCACCCTTTCTACGGTACTGGCTTCACTCCCTGGTGACCCAACGTCAACCTCTAGGTACAAGAAACTGAGACCGATTGTGGAAGGGCTGCCACATTTATGTGAATGGTACTGTGGTCCATTTGTGTGGCAGCCCCACCCACCCACACTATCCTGAAGTGTCTCGGCCATTCAGGAAGGGGTCCAGATTTCAGTTGAATTGTAGCAAGACTTGGACCAAGAGGGTTACATTTTTCTGCTTGTGCTAAAGGGTCACACTAACTACTTGGCTGTATCAAGTAGTACTGAGACTGGGGCCTTGGCTCCCCCCCCCATATATGCAGCCATTAGGGATTTTAATTCCTGTTCATGTGTTTGAGAGTAGGGGCAGCGATTTATTGCTTTGGTGATGTTGTCAGCCTGGATCCAGTCTCCTAGTACTAGTACTCAGTAGCAGACTCACTGCTATTTCATGAAGAATCAGCTGCAGCACTGATGACAGCCAGCCATGCACTGTGCATAAGCAGCATTGGCACTGGTTGTATTTAAGCATATGTGTGTGTGTGTGTGTGTGTATATATTTATATATATATATATATATATATACACACACACACCTATACACACTACACACATTACAATAGTGATTCTGAGTAGTAAAATACCCATAATAATATATGTTTCCTAGAACTGCTCTATTCTTCACAGCAATTGTGCAGTGTGAATGTACTGTTTCCTCCTGCTTTACCAGCTTGTTATGTTATATTTTAATGCATCTATTTTTAAATTAGTAGCCTGCAGTCTGTTGTGGAGTCTGTCTGGATTCTGGAAAAGGCAGAATCAAGGTGGTTCAAATAAACAACACCATGCATAGAATAGCGGATGGTCGCCCATCCACAACAAGACGTGTTTCCCTCAAGGGAGTTGATGACATCATCAAGACCTCGAAGCGAAGCTCGATAGGTCTCTCTGATGTCACAACTCCCGAAAGAAGCAACCTTAGTTGTGGATGGCGACCAGCCACTATTTTATATAGTATATGGCTTAGGCTTGTTGTTGATAAACAATTTTTGTTTCGTTGCTGGCTTGTTTTTACTGTCATGTTTCTCCTCGAGCACCTCCCACTCCCTCCCTCCTTCAAATTTGTCCCGCTCTTGCTGCCACTCGCTCCTGCTTCTCCCTGCTCCTGCTGACGCTTGTTTCGCTTGTTGCCATTAGTACTTTTTAAAATAAAAAAATCACTTTTGTGACATGAAGCAATGATAGCTCCTCATGTCAAAATGGGCAGAATCCTCTACTTGCCACTCGCTAAACTGCCACCACCATGTTTCCAGTAATTTTTTTTATGTTGAGCTTGTTGGTATGAGCCAATCAGAAGGCAGTTTAAAGCTAAAAGCTCTTGTACTATCATTCTGACATCACGTCAATAGTACAACAACTTTTTTGACCTTTGAACTGCCCTACAACAAGATTTAGAAAGCCACTGGTTTTCATCAACAATAAACCTTAACCATATACTATATACAGTATTATGCTGTGATTTAATTTTAACCATCTTGCTTCTGCCTTCTGGTCTATCCAGAGTCTGTCCACACCAGACTATCGTAGTTGCATTATAACATAATAAACTGAAATCAGGAACAAGGTACATACGTGATTCTTTTGAAAAGCACAATTACAGTTATGAGCACACCTAAGAAATATATAGATTTTATATTTATGGTGATGGTATTTATGAGATGCCGTGGTACAAAGGGGAAGATTTCAGAGGTTGGGAGGTTCAGAAAAATAGGATCCAACTGTGCAACTTCAGGGTAGAGACATGTAACAAAGTGTTTTTATTCAAAGCCCCAAAACTCACCACAGAGCATGTAAACCCTTAGAGCTTCTGGGGGCCTTGCGACCCCCAGACCTCCTGGCTCTTTTCTGGGGCGCAAAATTGGTCTCTTGTCCAGGGCACCAAAATGCCTTCCTACGGCTCTGGGAGAACATGACAATTTTTAAAACAATAACTAACCCATTTATCTGACAGCTGACACTACGAGGAAGCCTGTCAGTTCCCCCAAGACATGACATTACAATACCATGCAGTATATGACATTCTAACAGGAGGATGACTTCTAAACAAAATAAAAACTTGGAAAAAAAACAAGCTTCTTATCACAAGCACACTGACAGATGCAGACACAATCATTCCTAAGCAGCACTGTTTTCTGTCAGTTTGGTGCTTACTCTGAGGGAAGCACAACGATGGCTTCAGAGGACGCTATCTGAACACCTGCCACAAGAAAGGTAAACAATTTCAGCAACTGTTCACAGCTAAAAAGAATGCAGTGTACTTCACAAGTTTGATATGATAGATACACAAACAACTGTTGAGCTGTCTCACCGTCATGCTTATCAGTAAGTTCGCTGTAAGAACATCAAACTGATGACTGACAGTTCTTCTCCCACCGACTGAACAAACACATGAACATGACTGCCTTTCACCATTTCTCTGCACTACAAATCAGATCTGAACAGGGATTTCACTTACGAATACACATGGTTACATGAACATGTTAAAAAGCAGACAAAATAATAAACAGTGCCTCCTGAAACTCCAAACAAAAGAAAATAAAAATCCTGATGTTACAAACTACCTCTTTAAAGAGCTTCTGACACAGTTGAGACAATTTTGAAAAAATTTAATATTCAGACATAACTGTAGCTTATATTTTGTATTTTATTCTGTAATTCTCATACTCATTCCCTTATTCTAGGGGTATTTGCATCCATACAGCATCTCTGGTCTTTGAGCTCTGGCTGCCTGCCTACACCTGACATCATAATTCTGTTTATGACATCAAAATATGTTGCTGTGGAGATAATTATGATGGCATAAACAGGGGCTTGTGATGTCAAGTGTAGAGAAGCAGCCAGAGTAGACAGAGTCTAAGGAACAGGGATCTTGTTTTCATGCAACTGTTTTCAGCAATAAAGAAAATGGGGAATTAATTACCGAAAATATATTAAGTACTAAAGAATATGGGATGGAGCCGAATTACTTTTTTCAAAGTTTTGCTAATGCTGTCAGTGGCTCTTTAAGAACAATGCAAACATAGCAATTATTAACCCCCAATTTGAGGCATTTTAAAACTCTTTAAAAGAACAGGGCTATTTTTAAATTCAGGGCAGAGTCTTTATCTGGGCACCAGATATTTCTATCAGTAAGCAGCTGTACGTAACCTGGCACTATTAGGACATCTAGTTCCACCAGGTCAGAAGTCCTTCTGAGTAGCTAAAACCCCTGCTAGGCATTTCCTGCAAGGATTTCCAAAAGAGAAACTCCTTCTTTTTCACTTAGAAATTAATTGAAAGATAGATATCTGGCAGCAAATTTATTTTTAGGCAGGTGAATAGGAGCAGTCAGCCTTTCCATTCCTTTGATTTGTAAACAATAATCTAACCACTATGATTCATTCTGGACCTGAACAGAGAACCATTTCCTGGTTATTGCTTTGGCAGCTGCTACTGTTAAAATATTAAACAGATGTTTCCCTTCAGGGCTTTACAGCCCTATGGGGAATTTTCTTAACACTAATGTATTGCAAGTGTCAGGTATATGAGTATTATCCTACTTACGTTAAACAAAGACAAAGTACTGCGTCAGCATGTGGTCTGAAAGCAAAACAAAATGGTTATATTAAATGCACACTGAAAATAGAAAATGGAACTACAAATCTTACTTTTTACCTGAAGGACATCGGTCCAGAAACCACTAATTTTCAGACAGCCCCAGAAAATGTGCTCATCTGTGCCTACTTGACCACAGCCTCACCAGCAGAGTCTAGTTGAATGGTTGGAAAAATGGTGAGTTATCACTGGGGTTTTAAAGAACCTTGAGAGCACTTGTCACCGATATTCACGCCATGTAGGAGAGGCTGTGGTTCTATTGGTGTGTTCCCAGATTTGGGCCCAACTTTTTTCAGGGAGTGGTTTACCAGTCTCTGCTTCCCATTTAAATTGAACGCTCATCCTCGACTGGGAATTATCATCCTTGCGTACCTGATACAACCTTGAAATAAGTTTCCTCTCTCCCTCTCTCCCCAGTAATTTCTGCACAGAGAGCTAGTAATGGGTGCTCTATTGCTTCTTGCATCAAAGATGTTCTTGGTTTGGTAGTTAGAAAGTGCCTCACTTGGAGATAATAGTAAAAATATTTTTGTGGTAAACCAAACTTACACTGCAATTGTTGGTAGCTCTTTAGTGTATCCCCTGTCATGAGCTGCCCTAGCTTTACCAACCCACACTGCTCCCACCTGGCAAAGACTCTGATAGTTCTGCCTGGTATAAATTCTCTACAGGACCTAACACAATATCACTTAACTTGTTAATTTCATTCCTGATCCCCAATTTTTTTTAAATTTCTCTCCAAGTAATACAGAGGGTTTTGACCCAGGGATTCAGCAGATGGTTTATTACCCTCATGTCCAGTTTATTAAATAAGTAGTTGTCGAGCTGTCCATGCTCAAGACTTAATTGTTCCATGGCTACCCATGCTAATTCTTGTCCTAGCCATAGGTGAGGTATTATGTGTTGGAGCTGAGTTGCCTGGTAATAAATCTTTAGATCTGGTACCCCCAGTCCACCCTTTCTCTTCTTGAGTGTCATCAAATTCCATTTCAACCAGGGTTTCTTACCTTCCCACACAAACCTTGAAAGCATCCTTTGTAAAGATTTCCAAAAGGTTTTGGGAGGGTGGATAGGCAAAGCTCCCAACAAGAAAAGCAAATGTGGGAGAATGTTCATTCTCATTGTTTCAGTGCGACCTATCAGAGATCATGGAAACGAAGAACACCTATCACAATCCTGATGAATTTCCTCCAGTAATTTTTGAAAGTTTGCTTGAAAGAGTTTACTTAGGTCTGAGGTAATGAGTACCCCCAGGTACCAGAAGCCTTTGGGGACAATTTATGTTTTGTAGAATTTTTTAGTTTGTGAGTTAGTGTTCCACTTGCTAACATTATTTCAGATTTGGATTCATTTATTTTAAAACCAGACTCTTCCCCATACTATTGTAAGATGACCATGGCTTTAGGGAATGTATCTATTGGGTTCTGCAGGTAAAGAAGGGTGTCATCCACATATAAGACTATGTGGTTTTCTACTTCTCCAACCTTTATGCCCTCTATATCTGTGCTAGTCTGGAAAACCGCAGTCAATGGCTCCACTCTAAGTGAGAGTAAGAGGGATGACAAGGGGCAGCCCTGTCTAGTGCATTTGAACTGGAAAAGCAGGAAAAATGGTGCTGTTCAGTTAAATCTGAGCTGTAGGGTTCACGTACGATGACTTAATCCAAGACCTAAAAGTGTCCCCAAAATTAAACTTGCCCAGGGTTGTATTGCAAAAATGCCCAGCTTAGCGGATCAAATGCCTTTTCTGCATCTAACTCTACCACAACTTTCTGGTCCCTCAATGGGTTGTTGTTGGTCTGTAACACAGTATTGGGGAGCCATTTGATATTAACATGGAGATTCCTGCCCGGGATGAAACCGGACTGGTCCAGGTGAACTATTTGCGGTATCACTTGCTGGAGGCGGTTTGTGATGGCTTTGAAACAAATGTTTATGTCCTGGTTAAGTAGTGGTATAGGTCAGAAACCTCTGCATGTAGAGGTATCTTTACCAGGTTTAGGCAATACCAAAATTATGGCGCCTCCCCAGCTGTCTGGAAAATCAGCTGGTTTCTGACATTCATTACATAATTGGGGCAATATAGGTATTAATTCTGCTTGGAATTTTTGATAAAATCTGGTGATGAAACTGTCAGGACCAGACAACTTGTTATGTTCTAAATCCTTTATTACTTTCCCTACCTCTGTTTGGAAAAAAAAGCATTTCAAGGTCTAGAGCTTGTTCTGAGGACAACTAGGGCAGAGTAATTTTGTCTAGGAAGCTATTTATTCTTCTTGCTGTGCCCATCCCTTCCTTCTGTTTTTATAGGTTGGTATAATAATTCGTAAAAATTTCAGCAGTCTTGCTGGGCTGTGTCTCAGATTGAGAATCACTAAATTCTCTTTTAATTTTAGGGATGAACCTATCTGCCATTTGCTTCTGAAGTCTACAGTCCAAGAGATGCCCCACTCTATTACCTCCTTCATAATATATTTGCGAAGTAAATCTTAATGTATTTTCTGTTTTTGAAGTTATGATTTGTTCTAGCTCTGACTTTAGTTTTCTCAAGTTTTCTAAGTGGGCTGGGGCACTGTAATTCTTATGTTTAGCCTTCAGCACCCCAATCCCCTCCTCTAGTTTCCTCTGCCACTCCCAGACCAGCTTCTTTTTGTAGCTAGCATAGGAGATGGCTTCCCCCTTAAGATGGCTTGTAAGTTATCCCATAAGAATTTTTGCTTGGACACCATCCTTGAGTTTTCCTGAACATAATTTTTGATAGCTTCCTTAATTTTGTTGATAAAAATCCCATCACATAGAAGACCAACGTTAAGTCTCCAAAGTGACTTTTTGTCAGATGGACCCAGGTTTAGGATAATACTAGTTTTGGCATGATCTGATAGGTACAATATATTAGGCAGATTTCTACATCCTCAACCACATACCCCAAGACTTCTTGAGTATGTATGTGGTCTATCTAAGAATAATTACCTTGGGCATGATAAAAGAATGTATAGTCTCAGCTGGAGGGGTTCATGTCTTTCCAAGTATCTATAAAACCTGCCTCTTCTTTCATAGATCTGAGCAGCTTTGATTCAGCTTTATGTTCTGTCCACAATCCTGAGATTTGTTGAGAACAGTGTCTTCAACACAGTTCCAATCCCCACCCAATACTATTTTTCCTTCTGGGAGGGCAGCCACTTTACCAAAAACCTGTCTGAAGAACTCAGTAGATGTGGAAGTTGGGCTGTAGATGTTAAAAAAATGTACTAGACAGACCACTATCTTACCTAATAGAATAGGTATCCTACCTTTTAAGCAACATAAGTGCATGTTTTCTCAAAGGGAAAACCTCTTCTCACCAAGATAGCTACTCCTGTTTTTTTGACTGATTAATGTGAGGCAGCTATCACCTCTCCCACCCAACCCCTGTGGAGTTTATCATGTTCCTGTTACCCCTGCATCACACAGGGAGGCCTCAGAAGAGGCCAGGGAAACTGAGAATGCCTTCAGAAGTTATGCTTTACTGCCTCAGTCAGCGTGTTTACTAGATCACTGGTATCTAAGGGTACCAGCACCCTAAATGCCCCATTCCACTCCTCTACCATCCTTCCTATTCTATCCATATCCCAGATACCTGATGCTCCTAGAAGGCATCTGACCACCCCAGTCCCCTTTCTCTCTCCCCCATTACCTTTTCCACCCCTCAGATTGCAGAGTCCCCTACTACTATGATACTCCTCACTGCTTTCTTCCTATTTGTTCCTCTGGGTGCCACCAAGTCATCTTGTTCACCCTTCCCAACTGGCCCAGATCTCCCTTGTAGGAATCAGGTACCTGTGCCTCCTCCAGTAGTGCAAACTGCTTTGCAGCTGGAGTTTGGTGAGTCTGTATGGTTTCCTTGTGACTGCCACACACAGAAACCACACAGCTATTACATCCTTCAGGTGAATAAAGCCAGTCCATGAGCAGAAATTGAGTTGCTAAGTGTCAGTGATGTTTATTCCAAACTTTTCACTGTTGCATCCATTACCACACTGAGCACAGCAAATCCAGCATTATTGGATAGTTAAAAGGCTGATTGCCACATAAAGGTGTGTAACCTCTTGATGCCCACCCACCCGTCTGCTCTGGTGCTTTGGTTCTCCAAGTCTTCATCAGAGGGTGGGTTCACTGAGGAGCAGTCAGTGTTAAGTACCTTTAAATTTAAAGGCACAGTGCATATATTTAAGTATTTTAAAATGCTGATAGAGCTAACAGTTAATGCCTAAAGAATCCACCTTTGTTTTTAATTTAGTGCATATACAAACCATCCACTATTTTTCTAAAGAACTGTATGAACACATTTTTAAAATTAGAGCATGCCACTGTGGCTAATTGGACTAAGAGTCAAAAAATGATAGAAAGATCCTGAACAGAGCTGCCTCCACTTGACAGGTATTGTCATACCTCTCAACCTCCTGCCACATAAATCAGAGACAAGGATTAAAAAAATCAGGGACTAAGGACCAAAATCAGGGACACATCTTCAAAATTGGACATATCAACTCAGGAAGCTGATAGAATAAGGAGCTTAGTATAAAATGCATTTTCTAAGGAAGAACAAGTCTGTAACTTTAATGTTTGACATCTTTTTGTGCTTACGAACCCCACTGTTTGGTCACGGAAACACAATTTTTAGGAGGGACAGAGTAAACTTGTGAGGAAAATCAGGGACATCCCTGAAAATCAGGGACCATTGAGAGGTATGGGTATTGTGATCACTCTATGGTAACGTCTTTGTAACTGATTTTTCATTTTGCAGGGGATCAGCAAATGTCCTACCAGTCCATCCATTTTGGACATGATGACACAAAGAGAGAGAATCAGTGTGAGGGACTCACAAATCTGTAGAAAAAAGACTTACTAGTATTTATGCTTGGGTACCTTCTTTCGTGAACCATAGTTTTACTGTAGGATTTAAACTCCGCCATTGTTATTTCACTATGAATTTCAATTTAACCTATCTTAAAGCATGTTAGGATTTTGGTTAGAATTGTCCTCACTTGCTAAATAATGCTTTCTTTAGGAACATAATGGCTCAAGAAAGAAGTTGTCTAAAATTTAAATACTAATAGGTTTGCACTGAGTGATTCCATAGATGTTGCCATAAGGTGACCACAGTACCTGTCAGCTGAAGAAGACGACTCTGTTCAGCAATTTCTCTATCTTTTTTACTCTTACTTACTCTCAGTAGTCACAGTTACATGCTGTTATTTCAAAAACTTTGTGCCACTTCCATGGTGTCATCTGGGACCCTTTCACACAGTATGGGTTACAAAGTACACATTGTTAATGGACAGTATAGCTCTGGGGGCAGGAGGTACTTGCTCATACATCACTGTGTGCACAGAACTCAAGCATTATCCCTGGCTATGGTATGGTGCTGCTGCTGTGTTTGTGTCTCAGACACTGGCATCCGTTCGGGGGTATTCATTTGTCATGCATGTGCTTACCCTCCATACTGTTCTGTGTGTGTCAGTCTTCTCAGAAGTCCTTTGTTGCCCTGTCCTCCAAGGCCATGCAGGATATATGGCCTGTTGTTGGGGTGCCCTGCTGCAGGTGTGTGTATTGCCCTGTATTTACAGTGCTCTGTAACTGCCTGTGTTACACATCCACAGTAGTCAATGTCTGTGTACAGCTGTGGCCCAGCCACACCTCCTGGTGCACAAATATGTCACACGTTGTATTCATGTTTCACATGTTTGTGTGACATGTGGTATGTGCTGGCAGTACACAGTGGTTGTGTTGTCAGTGCCCTCCACTGTTTGATGTGCAGTGGTGTATGTAGCTCTATAGTCCATAATGTTTGCCTCTGTACAGGTATGCTGTGCTGCCATTGCTGCATTGCATGGACACACCTTCACTCATGTTGTGGTGTCACTATTTGGTGTGTCCTGCATGTGGTACTGTGTGTCCTGTGCTGTCCATACAGGGGCCATTAACTGCTGTGTCCTAGACGTTGTCACCTGTAGTTCCATATCAAACAGCCTGCACTGTGACACTAAAGCTGCAGCTGTTTATGGCCACTGTGTACCTTTCAGCTGTGTTTATTGGCATTAGTGTCTGTTGGGCATTGCATATGCATGTCATGTGGCTTTCCCTTGAGTGGTGTTTCATTGTGGTACTTGTCGCATTCACATGGCATTGCATACATGTAATCACCTGTACTTGTGTCCATAGATCACATGCACTTCTGTATGTGCCACTTGTGCCTTATAACTGCCAGGTGTGTTCCATGGTGGTTTATGACAACCTCAGGTAGGAAAGTACACTTGGAGGTGGTCCCCATTACCCAATGTAGTGGAACCCCTCTATTTACATCATTCCTTCAACCACCAGTTGAAGCTCCTGGTGCAGAGAACCCTATTTCTCCCCTTCCCTACCAGCACCTCAGCAAAGGCCACTGAGTGTGCAACTTGCCTAAGACCCCCTGCCCAGCTCCTTAAAATCTCTCTACACCATCCCTGGCCTGTCCCCTGTCAGGTCATTAGTCCCCCAGTGGACAATAACATCCAGCTCCCCCTCTTGCCATGCTGCCTAGCAATCCTTATGATCTGCTTTCCATCCCTCTCAGCCATGGTGTCTGGTAGGAACGTCATCTCCCTCTTTTCCTCACCTCCTGTTTCCAAATCTTACCCCCTCCAAATGATTGAGTCTCCCACCAGAAATTGCTTCCTTCTCTACTGGGGTTCTCTACCTCCCAACTTGAGGCCTCCCTTATGGAGGACCCCCACATCCTCCCCTGCCACTACTATGGGCATCTCCTCCTGGCACTCCTATCACACCAGAGCAGCAAATGAGTATTGCAGTGGCATAGGCTGAGGAATGTGCCCTGTTCCACCATCCCCACCCTCCTGGAGTCCACCACAGTCCAGCTGGCTCTCCTTCTTCTAGGCATCCTCTGGGGCAATGGTGGTAGACTTGGTGGCCCCTGGGTGGGGGAAGAGGTCCCATGAATCCTAGCCAATTCAGTCTGGAGTCCAGTTACCTCCTTCCTCAGCCCACATTGGTGTGTGCAGATTGGGCAGCACCTTAGTCTCCAGAAGGTCTTTCTGAAAACTGCAGCTCTGCAACCACTGCATTGACCTACTCACAAAGTTCCCATTTCATCACTGTCTACTTTTCTAGGAATTGTCTTGTACCCTTACCCTAGATAGGGTTTTACTAGTTTTCCCCTTAATATTACATAACCCCTTTACAGCATGGCCCTAGATAGGGTGGTTTTATGTTTTCCCTTTTTGCTTTACTTTTACTCCTTTTTACCCTTATCCTAGACAGGGTATTCCCTCTTTTCCCACACAACAGCTAATTACTGTTTGTGTGGACAGTTATCTTCCTGCCGTTACCCCATTAGGTCTTCCAGTACTGTTTTTCATAGGCAGCAGCAAGTAAACAGGTACTTGACCTTACCTTGGTGGACCAGCAGAGTTCCCCATGTGCCTGCTGTTGCCTGCAGATGTCTGCCGGTACCTAAGACACCAAACTTGTTCCATTCCTACTCTGTTCCACTCATGCTCTGGGACACAAGCATGATGGGACATGTGGGGTGGAAGGGCTTTTATACTGTAAACTGGGTCAAAACCCGAGGTGCTACCTTCCTTTTTGGTCCACAGTCTGCCACCCAACCCTGCTCAAGCACTACTGCTGGTAAGAGAAAAAAAGCAGATACAATCAGTTTAAACACAAAAAAAGACAGTTTCTTACACCAACTGTGAGTTTTATGTTGTGTAGCCCATTCAGTTCCCCCTGCTGCTGCACTAGCAGTAGCCTTGAAATGACCAGAGGTCACAGGGCACTGTGGCAATAAATAGAGCATAATGAATGGACAACCATGCACAACACACTGGTTGGGCATATAGTTGCCCATCCACTATTTTTTATAGTGTATGGTGCCCCTAAAGGTAACATAAACAAGAGTGTGATCCTTTTCTTTAAAGAGAGTAATTTCTGCTGTTGCATTTCATTCCCTAATTTAAGGCTGGTTACTAGGGTCTTTGGTGTGGTCATTAGGGACAAGAGGTCCCCAGATCTATAGCATGGCTTTCTATTGGTTGTTAGCTGCCTATGGGAGGGATTTAAAAAAAAAAAAGCAGGAGGATTTACTGCGAGTGATCATGTTTCCTCTGTTGTACTGTAAGTATTTTAAACTATCTGGTTGATTCTGCATAGTTTTTTTCAGTCTGGTTGATCCTGCAGGTGCATGTTTTGTTTGTTGGGCACTTTGAGTGACTGATATTGATCGTGCCACCACCACCTCGACTTACTATCTGGTTGATCCTGCTGTTTCTGTTACCATAGCTGTTCTGTTGAACAGTGTGGCTTGTGCGCTTTCAAAATTAGCAGAAATGTTGTTGTACCACAGTATTGTATTACTGCATTTCATGATCTTTGAGCTGTGCTACAACATTTCCAGTAGGATGGATTTCCATCCAGAACAAGCCCTCACCATACACTATTATACAGTATATGCCTGTGCCCAATATTATGACAGATGTGACACAGGTGATAGTGGAGAGGCACAGGTTGGTTGGCTGGTAGGTAACTCACCAGTGGTTACTCAGACATGCACCTACCAGAGTCTAATGACTGTAGTGTACTGTGAACCACAATGTGCAGGGCATTGGACAAGGACGGGGCAACAGCTGGAGGGTATGGCAGAGTGCTACAACACGTGGATGCCACAATGTACAGTAACATATCCAGGACACACCCTGCATACCAACAAGCGCACCACCTGATGTGGCAGGGGCACACAGGCAGTGCAGAATGTACAGTGGTAGTAGGTAAATGTTGACTACTCTGAGGTAATGCTGATGTAGTCGGATTAGGCACTTCCATCTTGTCTGAGCATGCTAGCGGCTGTGTGCGATTGCTAAGGTGTGTGTTTGCAGAACATGCCTAATGTCATCATCATTAGCAATGGCCCTGATTTCTTTAAGGTGTGCAGCTGGCCAAAGCAGTTTTCTGGAGAATCTGGCACAATTGTTATTAGTGATTGCTAATACCATAGCGACAGTTACAGGCAGCCATATGTTGAAAGTTAGCATGCAAATAAGCCTACTCTAACATTCAAGGTGCAAAATGTAATTTGCATGTCAGTATGAGCTCCTTACTGCCTCTTTATAACAGTGGACCTCCTCCAAGGGTGGCAGTCCACACTGAATACTATTGCAGTCTGGAGTGGTAGCAGCAGCACTTTGATAGACAACTGTCTTTTGTAAAAAGGTAAGTTGCAACAACACAACTAACATTTGTAAACCACGGGTACTATGCACATAGTTCTGTTACTAATGTGCGTTATGCTTATGTGTTGCAGAATGTCATCATCCTCGAAGGCCAGTGACGGAGACAGGCTACGCAGGTGTATGTTTAGCCCCAGGGAACTGCAGGTAGCTGACTGTTTCATCCTATACAGTAGTGTACAGCATTACTGATTTCTAGTTGTAACTGCATGACTTTGTTTAACCAGTGCAGGGCTCAGTTGCCTGATGCTCATTTACAAGGGGGTCCTGTGCTAGCCAGCAGTGCATTGTACAGACAGAAACATCTGTCTTTCCTGAACTGTGTTACTGTTTGTGGTAAATAGGTAAGGCTCAATAGGCAATCTGTAGTCAGGGGAAGCATGGGGGCACTGGTGGGTTACATGACCTGCTCAGAGTCACACAGTATGCAAGTGGAGTTTTTTTCAAACAAAGTCAGGTATGCTTGACGTAACAAGCTCATAATCTACTGCACTGTAATCTAATGCCTTGTCTGTAGTGCCAAGCTACATTATACAAATTATTTCTATGCAGATCACGCATACATCCCAAGCACATACAGAGCTGTCTACCAGTAAGTGCATGTCCGACTGACTGCAGATTGTATATGACTCCAGGCAGGGGTGCATGTATGGTGCAGAGTGTGGGTGCACATGCTGTGGCGTATGGGCAGTGCAGGGAGGGGTGTTGCCTCTACTACAGCTCTTTGCGGCCACCTCCCTGTGTGCCACAGACACCAGCTGGGTTGCGCACATGTGGCCCATGGCATGTACACAGGTGCCAGCACCATCCCATACCTCCATGTGAACAGCATCCGCCCACACTGAATATTTACATTCTGCACTGGAGCAGGCATGCCAGCCACTATGCAGCATCCATCAATGCCTGGTAGGATATGCCTGCTGCTACCCAGCATGTGCTGACAGACCCATGGTGGTGCATCCCCACACCATGCATGTTCAGTGGGGGAACCACAGCCCTATACATGTTACTGAGTCTAACCAGAACCTGTGCTCTCCACAGTATGTGCCCCATAACTGCATCTGGCAACTGCACAGGATTGCTTGGAGGGGGCACATCCATTCATACAGTGCTATGGGTGATGATGCTATTTGTGGTAAGGGATTTACTCATAACTTTCTTTTTCACAGAGATGTTGGCATAGGAATACATTGCCTGGGAGGCTCAGTTCTGCAGGGGTGTCCCTTTCTGATGCAGGGCAGAGACATAGAGGGAGGTGATGGAGGCAATCAGTGCCAAGTGTGGCACAAGGCACTCAGCTGAGGAGGTAAAAAACTTGCAAAGATGGACCAAAGAGGCATGACAGGCACTACAGGCTGCTGACAGTGGCCCATCAACACAGACCACCCTCACAACATCTGAGGAGTTTGTGGCTGGCACCCTTGGCCACCATCAGGTGGAGGGTGTGGAGGGTGTCATCAACACTGTGGTACCCCTTCGGGCCAGGTGCACTTTTGTACTTACCCTTTGCTGCCCACCCCATGTCATGTTCCTCCCCCTGTGCCAAGTGAGCTCCAGCAGCAAGCAGTGCAGGGGCATGGTGTGTGTCTGTGTACATCTCACACAGGCCTGCCTGCCTTTTCTAGCACCCTGCACAGTTGGTGCACATCCCTGTGTGGATTTGCAACTATTTACCACCTGCTTTTTGCTGACCTTCTGTTTACAATCATATGCAAACATTTTGCAGAGGCAATATGCCTGGAATACGAGATTGCACCTGATATGTATGGCCAGGGTCCTCATTTGTATATCGATTGCCTGTGGTACTATTAACAATTACTGCTGTTTCTCAGACCACTTTTCCCACAATTCTAATATGAGGCAAAAACAACTAAATAGTCACAGTTGCGTTTTAATGCATGCTAATTGCATTAGTGATTTACAAATGTTTGAATACCCCCCTTGCAAAGAGTGTATCAGGAAGCTAGGAGGCAGTATTTTCTGATGTATAGTATAGTCAAGGTCAGAGAACAAAGTCTGGCTGCATTCATGATACTTTCGAGTTCTGAGTTTTATTTTCAACATATTGTTGAAGATATTTCATGCACTTTGACAGTTACATGATTTGTTAACACTAGAGATGCAGCGAAATTAAATTCCGCCTGCGAAGCGGCCACTTGGCGTTATCGTAGTGCTATGTGAAGTGGGCATTAAAAAGTGCTCACTTCACTTTGTTATTATGATTTTGTGTTATTATTCTGCCTTAACATGAAGTAAGGCGGAATGACAGCAATATAGGCACTTTAGGCAGCCCCCCCCCCCACACATCACATGGCTTACAGTACTGTAAGTCACATGCTTTAGCCAGGCAGAAAGGAAGTGAGACATACAAGCAGATACTTTCACTTTCTCCTTTGCAGAGGTAGAAAGATGAAGCATTTTGTGTAGGAGAGGAGAGTTCATTATTAGTTTCTTTCTTGAGCAAATTCCAAAAACCCAAAAGCTTTTTAAAAAGCTAATTCTTTAGTTTTTTTTGTACTGTTTTGTCAGTTCTTTTTGGTGACCGATTTCTTTGTTTTATAAGTTTTGTTTTGTGTGTGTGTGTGTGTGTGAAGTTGCTTGTCATGTTGGAGAGGGAAGGAGTGTTTTTTTGTGCAATGGACCAGGGACAGTATGTGGCCCATGGCCGGAGGGGAGTGCGCACACGTTGGGGTCATAGCTGGGTGGCGTTGGACTGCTCCAGACTCTTTGGTTCTGCCTCCCCCATCTGGAAGCAGCAGCACCACCAGTGCCACTGCCACATCGACCAAGTCCGCCACCACCACCAGTAGCAGCTGCAGGAGCTCCATCAGCACCACCTCCACAGCAGCAGGAGGAGCCCCAGGTGTGTGACCATGCTGCCAGCACTACATCTACCCCTCCTGTGCCTGGTTCCCTCCACAGCTCCCCAGTTTGGCAGTTTTCAACTGTGTCGGGGTGGGACAGCAGCCTTGTGGTGTGTCTGCTTTGTGGTGTGCAGGTGCGCCGTGGCCCCCCAGGGAACACATCTGGGGACTGGGGGAAGCACACACATATGCTGAACCACCACAAGGTGGAGTGGCAGGCTGCCACTGAACGGGCCAGGCCTCAACCTGCTGGCCCTTCTGTGGCAGTGGCACAGGGTGCTGCTGTTGTGTGTTGCCGCAGCAGGAGGAGGGCCACAGCAGCAGCTGCTCCACCACTACCCCCACCACTGCCACCAGCACCACCCTCACCACCACCACTACCTGGTTTCCCCCCGCACTAGTGGACCCCACAATGACTGCAATGCAGGCAGACATAGCACTTTTGTGGGCTGCGGTGGAGGAAAATAATGAGAGGGTGGATGCTGTCCAGCAGCAGGTGGAGCAGATCGAGCAACACCAACTGCAGACTGTGTCGATGCTCCATCTGCTGCTGGAACATCAGGGGATTCCCCCATTAGCTTTTTTTTTCAGCACACCTCCCCTCCCCACTGCTCTAGTGTTTTGCCTTTTGTTAATGTTTAATAACAGACAGAGGGAAGGCCACAGTATTAGTTTAAAGGGGCACTGTCAGCTTTGCCCCTCGATTTGTGCTCAATTTCCATCTGACATTCTACAAGCACATAATCGTAAGTCTGTGACTGTAGAATGCATCCAAATAAAAGCAAAAGTAAGCAGCTTACCAATTTTCGTGATTTAAACATTATTTACATTACTGGCATCCCGACTTTAAACCTCCATGCCCCCGGAAGCTGTTCCATGCAGAGAACGCGCATCTACCAGGACTGTGTTCCTGACCAGCACATTTTAACATTGGCATGCCAAAAAAACATTAAATCCATAAGAGAAGGGTATTGTAAATTGTCCGATGTGTTTGCAAATAAAAACCGAGGAGTCGTTCCAGTGCAAAATACTTTGAAAAGCTGGTGCCCAAATCCGCATGCGCAGTCATGGCACTTTCTCGCACATGTGCCGGATCTTTTTCCAAGCCACTACTGCACATACGCGTGATTTGGGCACCAGCTTTTCAAAATATTTTGCACTGGAATGAGTCCTCAGTTTTTATTCACAAACACATCGAACAATTCAGATTACCCTTCTCTTATGGATTTAATGTTTTTTGGCATGCCAATGTTAAAATGTTCTGGTCGGGACCACAGTTCCCTGTAGACACGTGTTCTCTGCACGGAACAGCAAATGGGACATGGAGTTTAAAATCGGGATACCAGCAATGTAAGTAATGTTTAAATCACGAAAATTGGTAAGCTGCTTACTTTTGCTTTTATTTAGATGCATTCTACAGTCACAGACTTACGATTATGTGCTTGTAGAATATCAGATGGAAATTGAGCACAAATCGAGGGGCAAAGCTGACAGTGCCCCTCTAAAGGGAAGCAGTCAGAAACAGGAGGTCCCGCCCCCTGCAAGACTTACCCTCCAGTTAAGCATTTTAAGTATGTTCTAGTGTTTTTCTCACACCACAACATACTATATTTTAATAAAGAAAAGTCAGTGACCTGGAAGTATGGCAGATGCTATCAGGCCTCCATTATGTGTAAAGGTGCAATGGCGATGCACCATGCGCTTCAATACAAAAGTATTGAAGCGCTTGGTGCGTCTCTGCTGCACCTTTCATTTACACATAATGGAGCCCCCATAGCGTCTGGTCCGCCATACTTCTGGGTCACTGACTTTTCTTTATTAAAATATTAATTTTAATTACATTTTAATTTTAATTAAATTTTCTTTACTAAAATTATTAAAATATTAATTTTGATTAAATATTAATTTTAATTAAATTTTCTTTATTAAAATGCAAGAAAAATGCTGCAACTTACTTAAAAGGCTTAACTGGAGGGTAAGCCTTGCAGGGGGGCAGGAGCTCATATTGCTGACTGCTTCCCTTTAAATACATACAAACACATACAGTCATACATGCTCCTTATTGCCCTGTTATTATAATCCAGTGCCTCAGTAAGATTTACTTTCTGCTGTGGAGTGGTTGTGGAAAAGCTGGTGTGAGCAGTGCAAATATGATTTGCTAAATTGCATGTGTGTAGTCAGTGTTGTTTCCTGTGTGAGTGACATCAGACATTGTGCAGCTTCTTGCAAACATATATTGCTGACTTGTTGCAGTGTTTATGGTATAAAGAATTGCGATAAGAATAACATATATTTTATTGTCACCATCATCAGCAGCAGACTAAGTGATACAATATTTTTTCAGAGGTGTCTGGCCAGAGTTCACTTTAGTCGCATACTGCAAGCAAGACTTTTAGGAGAGCATGTGTTTTTTGTGCTATGATCTCTGCAAAGTCATGTGTGCACTGTGAGTGACTGAGGTGCACACTGACCTGATACCTCTAAAAAAATACCATATCACTTGCTCCGCTGGTGCTGATGGTACAAATAAAATATATATGTCATATATTCTTTCTTATCTTTATTCTTGAGATATTGCAACAAGTCACACCATATGTATGTTTGCATGAAGCTGGACAATGTTTTCACACACAGGAAAGAACACTGACAGCACACATGCAGTTTAGCACAACATACTTGTACTGCTCAGTCATGCTTTTTGCAAAACACTTCAAATCACGAGTCCTGACACAAAGTAAACATTACTGAGGCTCCAGAAATATTTATTTTTTGAAATAGATATTAAAGCAGTAGTGCAACAATCTGGTGAAAATATTGACCTGTACTTTTTTATGCTATTTTGCATTGCCACTTTACTTACCTCCTGACTTTTATGATACCATTCTTTCCAGTATTTGAGTCTGCTTTAGTACTTTTTTTCATGTCTGAAATAATAAAAGGAGCACTCCTTTTAATATGGTGTGGACCAGGTCTTCATCAGCATTTTCAGCTGTTTTTCTCCATCAGTTGTTATATATTACTTCTGTTGTAAAATTAACAATTATGCAGCAGGCAGTGTTTTATGACCTCCCAGAACAATATTTGTTCAAAAACAGCTGCAAATAGTGATGAAAACTGGGTCAAAGCTATATTAAAAGGCGTGCTCCTTTTTTTTTAGACATGAAAAGTAATCAAGACACAAATGAAAAGAAGGTGTCATACAAGTCAGGAGGTAACTAAACTGGCAATGTAAAATAACATAAAAAAGTATAGGTCAGAATTTTCCCCACATTGTTGCACTGCTGCTTTAATTTACAGTTTAAGTATGACAGTATGTGCTCACAGTCACAACAAACAAAATACAACTGTCTTGTGTCCAGAAAATTCCCAAGTGCTGAGGAAGTGAAATGGGAGAGTTACACCACATGCAAAGCCCCCCAGAATGTATTGCGCAGTCACTCATGTGCGCAGTGGTCACACAGAGTCCTCAGAATTTTTCTGCATTCCCAAAATGCATCTGCCTTGTGTCTAGAAAATTCCCAACTGCTGAGGAAGTGAAATGGGAGCATTACACCACATGCTAAGTCCCTCAGAATGTATTGCACAGTCACTCATGTGTGCAGTGGTCACACAGAGTCCCCAGAATTTTTCTGCATCCCCAAAATGCATTTGTCTTGTGTACAGAAAATTACCAAGTGCTGAGGAAGTGAAATGGAAGAGTTACACCACATGCAAAGCCCCCCAGACTGTATTGTGCAGTCACTCATGTGCGCAGTGGTCACAGAGTCCCCTGAATTGTTCTGCATCCCCAAAATGCATCTGTTTTGTGTCCAGAAAATTCCCAAGTGCTGAGGAAGTGAAATGGGAGTGTTACACCACATGCAAAGTCCCCCAGAATGTATTGCACAGTCACTCATGCGTGCAGTGGTCACACAGATTCCCCAGAATTTTTCTGCATCCCCAAAATGCATGTGTCTTTTGTCCAGAAAGTTTATATACTCTGTGATGATGATGTACTCATGATGCACAGTGTCTTGCCAAACCGTACGAAGGAGGGATAACATGACATGAATCCACTCAGTGTTCAGTCAGAAATGACGACTGTGAGAGAACTATTGCTGGTCCAAAGCGTGCTGCGATTCCCGCAAGTGCGATGCAATTATCTCAATTGGATGGAACGGTGCCCTTTTTGTGTAGACTAAGAGTAGCCTTGGTGAATTGATATATATATATATATATATATATATATATATATATATATGTATTTTC
Organism: Neoceratodus forsteri; assembly: GCA_016271365.2. Classification (NCBI taxonomy): domain Eukaryota; kingdom Metazoa; phylum Chordata; order Ceratodontiformes; family Ceratodontidae; genus Neoceratodus; species Neoceratodus forsteri. The sequence goes on along the minus strand of CM057459.1, from coordinate 442,614,619 downwards.
TAGGTGGGGGGTTGACATATATAGACATGTACTCATTGTATTGTTTTGTATCACAGGTCACACATACTGTTGGTGTACACATTCCAGTGCTTGATGAGAAATGTTGGTGTTGAAATTGGAAATGGAATACTCTCAAGCCAATGAAGGTAAGTATTTTTTTTTTGAGGGAAGGAAGCATATTTGCAAGTAGTTCTCATTAATGGTTTCTTATTTGGTTACTTCTTCACAGATTTCAACTGCATCCTTCTCCAGTCTGGTAATGATGATCATGGTCATCGATTGAAATGACTTCTGCGTGTTGCATGTCTGCCCCAGCCTGGGGAGGGGGCTGATGTTGAAGAAGTTCTTTGGATAAGGCAACTATGACACAACAAAGCATCTGGAAGTTTCCTAAAAAAAGAAATTAAGGGCTTATTACAACTTGATTGCAGCGGTAAGACATTATGTTTAAGCCGTGGCTGTTCTACGGGTATCTGGATTAATACAGATTGCAAGCTGTCCCACTACAATCATCAGATCACAACTTAATTTAGTACCAGGCTGTGTAACAAATACACTGTGTCAGTGTCCCTGCATCTCAACTCATGTTACTTTTCAAAACCACATCTTGTCAAGTAACACAACCTGGGTCCAACTTTTTCAACACTGTCTTGGCTGCACAGCTGAAAATTTGGAGTACAGTACATGATATGTTGCAGAAATATTTTTTTTTGATGTACACATCACCTAGTTTATGAATCTACAGTCGGATTTGTTGCACTCTTATGAAAAAAAACAGAACAGATGAAATAAAATTGATATACTTAACAGCATGGATTGGAAATGGATATTCCATAGGTTCCTGTAGACAGTACTGCTGCTGTACCATTGATACAGACCTTCAGTGAAGGAGAGTTGTTTGTTGTTAACCTGTAAAAAAACAAAATAAGTTGACTGTATAAGTTTGACCATTGCGGCTCAGAAAAGCAACAGAAAACAAAACAAAACTCACAGCTAAAAGAAGTTGAACAGCATAAAAAACATTAGTACACATACTTACTTTATAGTTTTAATAGTAAGAAGCCTTGTGCCTGTGGCTGATGGATGAGGTCTCATGTTCGACTCCCCTCTGCCTTGGCATGGTAAATGTAATGGAAAAACATTGTCACAGTGTCACTGGTGGTGAGTGCTGGTGGTCATAGCTGCGGCACATGATGACATTCCCTCTCACATCTTCCTGCATCTGGTGGTGGTGGCAGTGGCAAACAGCGGTCTTATGGTGGTGGTAGTCCAGGGGACACACGGTCACATTCCCTATGGTGGCAGTAGAGAACAGCGGTCTTATGGTGGTGGTAGTCCGGGGGGACACATGGTCACATTTCCTATGGTTGCAGTGGAGAACAGTGATCTTCTGGTGGTGGTAGTCTGGGGCGACACACAGTCACATTCCCTATGGTGGCAGTGGAGAACAGCGGTCTTATGGTGGTGGTAGTTCAGGGACCAGGATATACTGTGCTCTGTGTTATAAATGTGATGACATGACATATGGAATTTGAGTCAGTATGAGTGGGACAGTGATTTAACTTTATGAAAAAGAGAACAAGTGTCATACAAGACATGTGACAGCCTTTTAACCACTTAAGTTAAAACCAGCCAACATTAACCTCATCATCATTAATCATCATCCTCAGAAAGAAAGCTGCCCTCGCAGTCTTCTATGTCTGAATTCGGACCACAGGGAAATTCTTTTTCCACTACGTTATCATCTACATCAATGGTAGACCGCTTCATGCTGTCACTGCCACCAGGATGGTCCCTTTCTTCAACATCAACAAAATCATGAGTATGCCGGGGTACGAATACTGACATTGCAGTCTGAGCTGGTATGTGCCTCTCATTCATTTTTATGAATGTCAGCAAACTGACATTTGTAGGAGAGAGGTCTGTACGATGATCCCGAGCTATTGCACCTGCTGTGCTGAATACCCTCTCGACACTCACACTGGAGGGTGGGCATGCTGGGTACTTCAGTGCCACAGCAGTCATCTCTGGCCATTTACTGACCCTTCTACTCCAGTAAAAAAGGGGATCATTGGTGATTGACAGATGCCTGTTTTCAGACACATATGGCTCAAGCATTCATTGTGCTGCTCTAAGTCCAGTGGTTGATGCATCATCCTGTTCTCCGGAATCATTTATGTCACAAATCCCCACTTGGGACAAAGCCTCCCAAAGTGGGTTAATGCCAACCGCTTTTAATGATAGACCACCTGGAATTGCAGTCCCCTTCCCATTACAGGATATGCTTGATACTACCCCTCCAGGTTCACCTTCAGCCTGATTATGCTGCTCAGGTTTCCTGACCTTGGCATTTGACCTCTGTGCCCCATGAACCAAGTGCACCAGTTGCCCACTGACAGTTTTTACCTGTTCAGGCCTGCCCTCCAGTAGCGAGGCAATTCCATGTTTGTATCATGGGTCCAGCATTGTTGCTATTGCAAAGTTGTCACTACGCTGAATGCCCAAGATGTGACAATTCTGGTCGAATACTGTCAGCATGTGTTTCAGCAACACACTGCTAGCACTGTCTCCGACATCATCAAAGCTATGCTGCACATTCATAAATGTCTGCCTCAGCACCTGCAGCAGTGGAATTGATTGGCTAATGGAGGCAGACTCGCCACTCACTGCCTGTGTGGCATGTTCAACAGGCCTCAAGATTCTTATTACAGAGTCCATGAGGCGCCACTGTTCAGTCGTCATAGACATGGAGGCCCCGGAACTGTCACAGCTAGTGTGCATGACAAGATATTCTGAGATGGCTTTGTACTGTTCATACAACCTCTCTGCCATGCATAAAGTGGAGTTCCACCGGGTGACAATGTCCAGCTTCAAGCGGTGCTGCAGGAGGCTGTTTCAGATCTGCAACTGCCAAAGTTGGTCACGGGCCTTTGCAGAGCATGAAAAGTGAGAACAGATATGGCATGCAACTGTCAGCATTTCCTTTATATCAGGGTGCTGCAGAAACTCCTGCACTACAAGATTTAAATAGTGGGCCATGCATGGAACCCGAAAAAAGCCACCATTTGTGATGCATTTCACCACATTTGACCCATTGTCACTTGCTGTGAACCCAGCTCTCAGGGACAGAGGGTTCAGACACTTGTCAATTTCAGTCAGTACCAGGTCTGACATGTTTTTACCAGTGTGTGAACAGGCCACGTTCCGCATAGCAATCATTGCATACTGTTGAATTCCTGGAAGATTGCTACCACGACACTCCATTTTACTACACTGATTATTCACACTACCAACAGCACAAACAACCACTGGCACCTGCACCCAGTGTGCAGTTATACACAAATATGAACTCCCCACTGTTTTGCCACTTGTCCACATATCCATAGTTAAATGGATGAATGGAGAGGAGGAATGTTGAAGGGCATGTCTTACTGAGTCAGACACAGTACAGTACAACTCAGGGACAGCACGGGTCAAAAAGTATGTCCTGGATGGGACTGTCCATTTTGGACAGGCATGTGCAGCAAACCGCAGGAACCCAGAATTCTCCACAAAGGAGAAGGGCAAAAGATCAATTGCCAGTATTTCAGCTACAGCAGCATTAAGTTCACATGACACTGTATGATTGGGTGGGTACTTCAGCTTATGCGCAGAAACACTTTGTAACATGGGTGTGATGAAGACAGTTGTTCCGGTGATGACAAACCCAGAAATGCAGTTATTTTCTCAGATTTAGCAACAGAGGTTGATGTACCACTTGCACTACACATACTGCATTGACCACCACCACCACCAAAACTGCTACTCACACCACCACTGGACAAGATCTCAAAATCATTCTGCTCCTCCACCTCATCATGCCTGTAGTAATCCTCTGCTGTTATTTCATCACTACTGCACGCATTTAATTTTCTACTTGATGCTACAGTCATGGAAGGGGATAACATGCGCCTTATGTTGATGACGAGGGTGAACGTCTCACTGTGGTACACTTATTAGCTGCCATCTTGTGCTGAGTCCACAGTGCCATGTGCCTATTCTTAAGATGTGTATGCTGTCCCCCTGTGCCCAGATGGCTCCCCTTTTTACCTCGACTCACATGCACTTGCAAACCTGGCAGATTGCAACTGACTCATCATTTGCACCTTCCACAAAAAATCCCAAACAAGGGATTTTGATGCTCTAGTTTTAACATGTCCCCCCAATGCTGCTTATTGGATTCCATTTTTTTAAGCCATGAAGTAGTAGTAGTAAAAAATTTTTATTCATACAAAAAATGAATAAGGATATCTCCACTGAGCCGAAGCTCCTTTACAGTGAGATCCAGGTGTCATTTCCAGTTACTCTTGTAAGTTAACAATATATAACGAAGGAAAACACATATACACTATAATTATACATCAATAAATATAACACAGTTCCGAATCATAAAACAAACTAGGACAAGAAGAACATACAAAAAAAAAAAAAACAATGATTAATTCACAGTATACATTTGATGAAGTGGGGGGTATGCTGCATGATTTTTCAGGCAGGACACACTTGGACTGCAACTGACCACCACGACTACCTATCATTATTACTGGGTCATCATCATCAACTGAAACTGGTAAATCACACCTTTTTATGGGGGATGCAAACAGACCCAGACACAGCCACCTTGAGTTTCTTTTTTTCTGGTTCCCAACAGGGATCACTGACATCATCATCATATTCATCGACATCATCCACATCTTCTGCTTTGATGCTGGCATATGGACCTCATGTTGCAGCCACAGCAACATCATCATCATCATGAGCACCACCATCACCCAAAGTTTTTTCACCACACTGTGAATCACTGCATGGCAAATTCATGACCTGAACCATGATGGAAGAAATGTCACTTTGTGTGCTATCGTTGACATGACGATCAGAATCCACATGTTCACTTACTGGGATGTTACTGGGGAGTATGACATCATCTACACTGTCACTCACTGCCATTGCTTCACACTCCACTATATTTTTGGACATGGTAAACTGGTCAGAACTGGAACTTGAGGCAGTAATACTCATACCACCAGCAGCAACTGCACTACCACCACCAGCTGGGACAACATCATCTCTTCCAACTATGAGTGAAGCTACTGATTGCGCTGTAAAAAACATTGAAGGAGAAATACCTTTCCTCACATCAGCAATGCACTTCTGTGACTGTGTACTAGTACCATGCCCACAGACAATCTTACCACTGGCAGCAGTGCCATGGCGAGAAACAGCTTTGCTTGCATGCATGTCTCTTTGAGGGCATTTTGGGGGATCAAAAGGAATATTCTAAACAAATTCAGATTTTGGAATGTTCACTCTGGGTGGGGGCTGGAGGGGGGATGGCGCTGGATGTGAAGCCAAAAAAACAACTGAGGCTTCAACAACAGATACAGATGCAAAGTCACAACAAGTTCAACAACACCTTAACTAAGCAGTGGTGTTCTCAAGTCACAAACAATCCAATCTGGAAAACAATACCTTTTGCCAGTGGGGGGGGCACTGACTGCAGATTACTGCAGTGCAAAACAAGAAAAGATACCACGATGGCAGTACAAAATCATGCAGCTGCAGTGGATAGCAGGTTCACACTGCTGGCTTAAAATTACACTGTAGCACTATAAAAGGTGTATTATTTGATGTTACGTCACGCACTGCACACACTCTCACACACACACACACACACACACACACACACACACACACACACACAGACTTTGTCTACAAGTAACGCATACCAAGTTTAAAATTCAGTAATATACAAGGTTTTTTAAACAACCTTATTGCTGTACCAGGTCCCTCCAGACCACAACACACACAATCAGCAAATAAATGTCAACAATTACTGAAAATATTACTGTGGGTACAATAAGACAGTCAGTTATACAAGAAAAACATAACCAAAAAACAAAGAACTCCCTATTTCTCCAACTTAAATCTACCTACACCAGATACGCCCCTCCCCCAAAGCACACTTCCACTCTCTCTCTCAGTACACAGACTGAATGCTGTACATTAACATTCAAAATCCACACACTAACAGTAACAGAAAGGATCACAGATCTCCAGGTAGAAGGTCACCTGGGGGCCAGTGACCATCACATGGTATGGTTCAGTTTGGCCACTAGAACTAAATCATCCCATTCCAAGGCAAAAATATGGGACTTCAGAGGAGCTGACTTTGATAAGATGGCCAACAGAGTTAAGCTAGCCCTGGCAAAAAGAAATACAGGTGAGGGGGTACAGGCAAAGTGGGCAAGCATTAAGGATGCAATACTTGAAGCAACATCCCATTGTGTTAGAGAGAAAAGGAAGTGCAAAGAAGAAGGAAACCACTTTAGTTCTCAAAAACAGTAGCAGAAAAGGTCAGAGCCAAAAGGCTGGCCTTCAGGAAATATAAGGGAATGTAGCGGGATGAAGATAGGGAGGCATACCAAACTTCCCTAAGGGAGTCAGGGAAGGCAGTAAGGCAGGCAAAGGCCCAAACCGAAGAAACACTAGTACAAACAGTAAAAGAAGGTGACAAGACTTTCTATAGATACATTAGTGAAAGGAGAAAGTCCAGAGGGGGTACTGCTAAGATCAAAGGAGATAAGAGGACATGTGAGGAGAAGGGCCATGTAAAAGCATCTATCCTAAATAGATTCTTCTGCTCAGTATTTACTGAAGAGAAGTTAGGGCAGGGCCCACAGCTCAGCACCATGGACACAGGGGGGAGGGAGGTGTGCATTAGCCCCTTCACAAAAGAAAGGGTCCTGCAAGAGCTCGATAAGCTCAGGGTGGACAAGGCAATGGGACCTGATGGCATACATCCCAGGGTACTAAAGGAGCTAAGGGTGGAACTAGCAGAGCCATTATCAGAACTGCTTAGTGAGTCTCTGAGCACAGGAGAGGTCCCAGAAGACTAGAGAAGGGCTCATGTGATCCCACTCCATGAGACTGGCAGTAGGGAGGAGGCAGGGAACTATAGACCAGTCAGTCTTACCTCAGCGGTGGGCAAGATTATGGAGGCACTCCTTAAGGAAAGGATAGTGCAACACCTGGAATTCATGGAAGCACAGGATCCAAGACAGCATGGGTTTACAAAAGGAAGGTCCTGTCAAACTAATCTCATAGATTTCTTTGATTGGGTAACCAGAGTGGTGGACCAAGGGGGAACAGTTGATGTCGCCTTTCTTGACTTTAGCAAAGCTTTCGATACTGTTCCACATAGAAGATTGATTAATAAGCTGGGTAGGCTGAGGGTGGGTCAGAAGTTGGTCAACTGGGTGGCAAACTGGTTGACAGGCAGAAAACAGAGGTGGTGGTAAACGGTATACAATCAGAAGAGACGCATATCACAAGTGGGGTACCTCAGGAATCAGTCCTGGGGACAGTCCTCTTCAATATCTTCATCAGTGACATTGCAGATGGACTGGAGGGTAAGGTTTGTCTGTTTGCAGATGACACCAAGATCTGCAACAGAGTAGATGATCCAGATGGGGTGGGCAGAGTGAGAAGGGATCTAGATAAACTGGCAAAATGGTTGGAAGAGTGGTAACTGGGATTTAATGCAAAGAAGTGCAAGATCATGCACATAGGGAAGAGAAACCCCTGAAGCCACCTATAGGCTGGGAGGGGAGTTGCTGGCAGTCACAAAGAAAGAAAGAAAGAGACTTGGGCATCATCATCACCTGAAATCATTCAAGCAGACCACTAAAGCAGTAGGTAAGGCTAGGGGGATGTTGGGGTGTATTAGTAGGGGTATCACAAGTCAGAAGAGGGAGGTAATAATCCCTCTTTACAAGAGACTGGTTAGGCCCCATCTGGAGTATTGTATGCAGTACTGGAGGCCACACCTTTGCAAGGACATTAACCAAATTGAGGCAGTCCAGAGAAGGGCAACCAAAATGATGCTGGGACTGCATCAGAAAACATATGAGAACAGATTAACGGAGCTCACTCTGTATACCCCAGAGCAAAGGAGGGAGGGAGAGAGGTGATATGATCGAAACATTCAAACACTTTAAGGGCATTAACAAAGTGAAAGAGTCTAACATGTTTCAATATATGAAAAATAACAGGACAAGAGGACACAGCATGAGATTAGAGGGAGGTCGATTAAGGGGTAATGTGAGGAAGTTCTTTTTCACAGAAAGGGTGGTGGATACATGGAATGGCCTACCTCAGAAAGTGGTGGATATGAAAACAGTGCAGGGCTTCAAACAGGCATAGGATAGGCATAAGGGAGCAATACAGATGAGTATGACTAGATGGGCCATTGACAGAGCAAAGGCCAATGGCACATTTATAAGCTAGAAAAAGAAACGGGCAGACTGGATGGGCCTTGCAGTCCTTATCTGCCATCAACTTCTATGTTTCTATGTTTCTATATGAGCACAGGAGGGTTTTCTAAAATCGATGAACTAAAGTTTCACCCAAAAAAATGACTCAAAAAGACTTTTTAACAGCTTTTAGAAGGTTTGAATCACAGAGAGCTCTCAGAGCAGACTGTCTCCTACAGCTTCCTATACACACTACCCCAGACTGAGGCTGTGCAGAACAATCTAGAGCCCATGTGACCTGAAATCCCATGAATCACTGCAAAATTCACCTTTGGAGTTTAAAACAAGGCGAAGTGAGGCGAAGTACATTGTTTTCAATGTACTTCACCTTAAAAATTGGTGGAGTAGTGGTTTGGGAAGGTGAAGTAACATGAAGTCATTGGTTTCAGTGGACTTTTCGTTACCCATTTATTACACGAAGTATTCTGCTTTGCGTTGAGGAGCACTCCGCAAATTTGTCTTCACTCCGCAAATCACTCCGCGGAGAGAATTGGGGCCATTTCGCCCATCTCTAGTTAGCATTTGTTTTGTTTTTATTTTTAAAGAGCATTTGAAGATAAAGTCACAAAACAATAAAAGCATATAGTTAAGCTCTAAGTATTTTAGGCCATTAATACTGGCTATAAATTCACTCGCCAGTATTATTCTGGATGGCATTTACAATGTGCTAACTGGAGGTCCTTGAAGGACTTTACAAAGCTGTTTGAATAACATTTAATAAAAACAAATTATTCACCAATCTATGACTATGACTATGGGAAATTACATGACTAAGTTTACTGTCTGTGGCAGAGGTCATCTACAGGGGAAAGGTTACAGTATTGACCTGATGATCTCATGCAAATGGTAATAACATTTAGTTAATGAAAGGCTTCTGTCATTAACTGAGGTCATTGCATATTTCACAATGGCAGATTGAACCTTTGCTAAAAGGTGAAGATATGTTACAGTCTAGCTAAACAATTAAGAACATGTAAATGTCCTCAGAGGCTACTCATATACAATAGATAATTACAGTATTTGTGGCAGAGTCAGGCTACACCCTTGTGTGCTGGACTGTTGGACATCTTTCCTATCTTCTTTCCTTCTAAATTTAAACACACTTCTGTTGCACAACAGTAACCCTTATGCTATACTTACTTATTCTGTTTCTACTACCATAGGTAGGCCATCTAGTGTAGTATTATCCTATTCTATCTTCTTTATTTTCTTACTATTCCTTATATCTATGCTTATTCATATTCTGTCCATTGAGTCCTCCTTTATAGCGAAGTGTAAAAACACCCTGAAAGAGTGTAGAAACAGTTGCAACTGGTATAAAGTAAAAATATGCCTTCAGGCATGAAAAAAAAAATTGAATAGAAAGTTATGTGATGCCCCTAAGAAAATTGGGGTTGGAAGTCAATCAAACGCAGTTATGATCTTTTGTTGCTACATAGGGCTATTTATGCTATACTCATTATATAGGGATAATTTGCCCAGTATTGTGGAATTATTTAAATGAATTATTGCTGGTGCCTGTGTCTATTAGTAAAAGTGTACCTGAGTAGGAATTAGTCTGTATAGTGCAGCTTTAAGCTGTCTGTAATCACTCCACTGTCCCATAGCTGCTGAGCGGCTGCTTTTGCATAAAGAAATATGCCCCCAGACTGACGTTCACTTGAGGGGTGAATTCAGTATTTCAATTAAAGAATGTCTCTTCTGGTGCAATGTCTCTGGCTACACGTTAGAGCACTGCTGTTTCTAGACTGGAGAACGCCTTACAAATTCAGGAGCCATAGAATCTCGGGGCGAGGCAGCACGAGTAAATTTCAGCCACCTCGAGACAAAAGCGAAAGTGATCTCCTTGACAGTTCGCTCGATTCACGCTGTATGTGAACCAAGCAGTTAAGCAAGAGAAAGGCTCTTTACCTTACACAAATAATCGAAAGGACTCTAGCTGCAGCAACTTCATCTCGGGGCGAGGTGGTACTTATACATTTCAGCCGCCCACCCAAAAAGAGAAAAGTGAAAGTAATTTGGTTACCGCTTGTTTGCGCTGTAGACAAACCGGGCAGTGAAGGGAAAAGGCATGTTGTCTTTCCAGTTTAAGAAGAGCTGCTTCATTTAAAAAGTAAAAGCTGCTCCAATGTTAGATGGAGCAAATCTTAAATCAGAGTAGGATTGACACGGGGCGGCAATACTTTTCCTTTTTCTATTTTTGAAGTCTTTCTTTATTCTCCCCTGACGCTGGAGCCCCCACTCAGTCAGGAGATGCCTAGGCACAAGCCCCGCTTCTCTGCCTACCTGGATCCCTGGAGGACCCCCATGGAGCCGTGGCTGTACCCCCTAACTGGGTACGAGGTGAAGCCCCTATACCCCAAGACAATTCTGGTTTCATTGCGTCCCCTTCGGTGCTCAAGCAGGCAGAAACAATCATGGTCCATGCTGGCGCTCCTTCCCCCTGGCACTCCGGCGTTTGTTTTTCCCTGTTCTAAGGGAGTGGCATACATCCTGACATCAAGGTGTCTCCACTGACATCCACCACTCCCAACATTTCTGTGTGCTTGCACTTATTGTGTCTCCAGCCACCGCCAGAGGCAAGTCAAGCGCCAAGCCTGTACCCCCCTCTCTCCTGGGAGAGGAGAGGAGAGCAGTCCTCCAGACGCTCAATCTTCTCCCTTCCCTGCTGACCCCCGATGGCCTGGGCTTGTTCCTGAACCCAGGTTGCTGGCATGGTGGGAGGTGTGCAATCCAGTGCCTCAACCCTCAGTGCCACTGGGCTGGCTACTTTTCCTTTTTCCTTTGCCACCGCTCAATGTCTCTGTTTCTTTCCCTGGTGCCCCTTTTGTTGGAAAAGAACCTGCGGGTCTAAAGTAATAAAAGAAGAGAAAAAGAGGAGCACGCTCGCCCCTCATATGGACTCTCTTTCTCTCAAGGGAACTGTTATACTGCAGTTCAAAGTGGAGCGGCAAACGCTTTTATTTTCGGTTGTCCCTGCTTTCCATTGTAGCGCTAAATGCTCTGTAGCAAGCACGTCTGTGGAAGGGACAGTGGTGTTCCTAAAACTTAATGAAGTAAAACAGGGGCTTACCCGAAGGCTCCTAAGCCCAAAATCAAAGCAGTAGATTAATTCTTGTGCAAACTGCTACTCTGCTGCAAAACGAAAATGTCAGAATTTAAAGAGACAGGAATGATCCTGTGAAGCAGTATGCTGTTTCAAGAGTGGCAACCTTCAGAATAAAATAGAGAGGGCTGCAAAAGAAACTAATTAAAGTAAAGAGACTGAAAAGTCTCTAAAAGTTGTTACTTCATGTCCCCTGCTACTGAGAGACCTATTAGGAATTGAAAGGGCTAAGGCAATAAAGTGTATAGTACCTATATAAACTGTTCTAAATGTACAAATTTCAGAGCTAATAAATTAGGTACTGACCTACGGGCTGCACATCAAGACTGAGCTTTTACTATACGGGAAGAGCGGCCCCTAGAAGGCTATATTTATACCCAAAGTATCTCTAGCTCATTATATAAAAGGGGAGGAGTTTCCTTAATAAGGCACAATTAATGTTTCTCCCTGAATAAACACAAATATATGGCACCTTTTATAGTATTGGTTCCGGGATGTGGTAGATGATAACCAAGGCTTAGAAGTAACCTTATTTTTATTTTGTATAGGCTGGGTTACAAGCCTTTAGAGACGGTTTTGACACTAATTGCATAATGTGGGTGGATCAAATGTTGAGTGATGTCAACCCTGAAGAGTATAAAACCCCAGTTCTATGAACTATGAGATTGAATTCAGCCTTGGGGAAGGACACGTGAGTACCTGTGCCAGATTCTGGTCTGATGAGAATCACAGTGTGAGGTGGACCTTGAAGGCACTAGGGATCCACTCTGTGTGTAGTACTAAAGAAATAAGTACTGTTTTTGTAAGAATTGTCCTTTAATTTTTTTTTAGTTTATTATTTTTATTCTGAACATTTTATGAAAGAAATAAAATGATAAATGTTCTAGCATTTTTTATGCACTGAATTGACGGTCTACCTGTTTTTGTTATCCTAACTACCCACACTCTATGACAGTATTCAGACTGTTGGGGTGACACTTGTAGTTCAAGAAAATTAGTAGTATACCAACAAGGAGTAACTCCAACTCCCTCTTTTACTTTTCAATATTAGAGCATCAGCTCCTTTAAATCCTATAGTTTAGCTGCCAAGACAGTATTTTTTAAACCAAACAAGATACACTTTTGCTTTAAATAAAATGCTATAGGGCCAGATTCATATGGTTATAGAGAGGTACATAGGGCTAGTACATACTATAGAGTGACCCTCCACACATGCACAGTACCCAGTTTCCTCAAACAAAAAATGCATCTGTACTGAAGCCTACCCCAACCCCTTTCCAATTCCATTCTGCCAGCTAACTTACATGGACAGGCAGTTTGGAGGCAGGCTGGGGGCAGGGATATCTGCATACTGAAAACCAAATACATTTGGCTTTAGGGACTGGGAGGGCACAGACAATGTGTGGAGACTCAATGCCTTGACCCTCAGTACTCTCTTTAAAATTCCTCCAGAGACCAGTCAATCCCTAGACAATGACATCTACTGCCCCATTCCTCTTCAGATGCATGGAGGGCTAGGAGGGGGGCACAGGAAACAATTTCTTTAAAAATACAAACAATTCTTTCAAGGTGGACAGGACAGTCCTTGGCAGACTGCCATACTGTAGAACATACTCTCCAACTGCCTTGGAGCCCAAGACCCACTTGTTGGCACTCCTCAACTTCTAATTAGAAATTCATTATCTTACCTAGAGCAGCACCCCAGGCAATCCTCTGTCATTGTAAGGAGTTCTGCAGCAGTTGAAAGGGGGCAGATGGTGCAAGTGAATGCTGTCTGCCAAGTAGGCTTGCAGAGAATCATCAGAAGATGGAGGCTCATGGGCTGAATATACATGAATCATCAGTGCTAAGACCAGATTCATGGATCAAATCTTTAGATAATGCAGATGTAATGTTTCTGCAGAAGTCAAAACACCTGTAAAGGGATCACTTGGTTAGTTTTAGCCTGTTTCACCATAATCCTGCTCCTGCCAGTCTTTTTAAAGGGGAACTGTCATCAACAGGATTTCTTAATGTCTGAAAACCCATAAAAAGCTAATTTGATTGAGCCATTGTATTGATCTGTGAGTCTTTGCAGTCCAGAGTTATTCATATGTAAATCACCCTGTAATTAAGGACTGGTGGCAGCCATATGTTTTGGGCTCCTGACAGGAAATGATGTCACTGAGGGTCTAGGTTCTCCTTTGACTGCATTTAATCCAACAGGTTAAATAGGAAATTGCCTGTTTTAAGTGTGTTTTAAGGTGTTATTACAAGACTTCTTACATCTATAACAATTGTTTTGTATGTGCATCAAAACTAATGAGTTATCATCTTTACATTTCAAACTGTTAGTAAAAATAATCTATCTTCAGAATTGCTTTAATTTCTAGGCTGTACTGCCAGTGCCATCTGATCATTAAAAACTACACATCTCAATCTTGTCACTTATAACCTCGGGCTCCACATGAAGACAATGCAGTCTACTGAGATTTTAAAACTGAAATTCATATTAGTTCAGTAGGTGAGGCTTTTGTTGAGACTACCGTGAAGTTGAAGCAATTGCTTACAGAGTACCACTGAGCTTGGCTGACTCTCCTTTATCTGAGAGCCAGTGTCCCACATTTGGGTGACGAAGGGCAGGACAGGCAAGCCCATTTTGTTAGAACACGCTCTCCTTCTATGTTTGTCTTGAAGGAAAAAATACACCTGCCATTCTCTTTCCATGCAGGCCTTTATAAATATCTTTCACACACAGACCCATAGCCAATCCAGCCAGGGGGTTTAACCCTTTTAGCCCCCCCATAGTAAAGGAGGCAGGAACTCTTGTATCCTAATTCACAATCACACCTCCTCTATCGGTGCATCTTTCCTCAACAACCGAACCCTAACAGCCTTGCTGTGTCCAGCACTTGTGAATGTGTTCTTCTCACCATTTTAACAGTCAAATCAATTGGAAACCCCAGCAAGTGTAATTCAGACAATAAAAAACTGGGCTAGCTGTAGAACTTACTACCAGCCTTATGGTCAAGTCAGCTGCTCGCCTTACAAAGCCAGAAGAAGAGGATGACTTCTTTCCGGAAAAAAAAAATACAACTAGATTACATTAAAAAGTAACTTTCTGGTTCGTTCTCATGCAGCTCACACAGTCAGATAAAAAAAACATCATGGATGAAAAGGTGTATGATGTGATGAACATGATGGCAGTAGCAGCTTGGGAAAAGCAAAGCCTTTTAATTTTTAAGTTTTATGGAAGGGTGATGTATGTGAAGGGCAATGCATTGTACAACCTGATTTTAGTCAAAATAACAATGCAAACAAATGTGAAGAAATACAGCAATAAGAACAAGCAGGTGCATACAGGGCCAGATTAAGGCAACATGGCACCTCAGGCCCAAAAAAAATCTGGCCCTCCTCCCCCCTTCGCTGCAACCATGCCCCTTCACCGTGACCGCACCCCTTCACCATTGCGTATCAGTTATATTGTTTCATACCACTGTTTTTAATTTGTTTTTACTGATTAAAACCCAGTTGTAAGAACACATAACTTTTAAAGAGAGAAGAAAAAAAAATCTACTTTATTTTGGAGAAACGTAGCCTTGGACATCCTGAAATCAAAGGTTTTAGAAAATGGTAGGCTGGTTATAATTTCTGGAGAGATATTTTTTTAGATGTTCTCCTAGTTAACTAGTATGCACCCAAAGACATTCTAATGTTTTTCTTGAGGGTATTTTGAAAAACTGCTGCATTCCTCGAAGACACAGTATTTGTAGAAGGAGATTTCAGTTATAAATCCCAAGAGAGATAGATCTTCCAACAATATAACCACCAACAGGCAGGCGGACAGGGCAGTTAGGGCCAGATTAATAGAAACATAGAAGTTGACGGCAGATAAGGACCGCAAGGCCCATCCAGTCCACCCATTTCTTTTTCTACCTTATAAATGTGCCATTGGCCTTTGCTCTGTCAGTGGCCTATCTATTCATAGTCATTTGTATTGCTCCCTTATGCCTATCCCATGCCTGTTTGAAGCCCTGCACTGTATTCATAGCCACCACTTCTTGTGGTAAGCCATTCCATGCATCCATCACCCTTTCTGCGAAAAAGAATTTCCTCACATTCCCGCTTAATCAGCCCCCCTCTAATCTCATGCTGTGTCCTCTTGTCCTGCTATTTTTCTTATATTTAAACATGTTAGACTCTTTCATCTTGTTAATGCCCTTAAGGAGTTTGAATGCCTCGATCATATCACCTCTCTCCCTTCTTTGCTCAAGGGTATACATATAGAGCTCTGTTAATCTGTCTTCAAAGGTCTTCTGATGCAGTCCCTGCACCATTTTGGTTGCCCTTCTCTGGACTGCCTCAATTTGGTTAATGTCCTTGTGAAGGTGTGGCCTCCAGTACTGCACACAGTACTCCAGATGGGGCCTAACCAGTGTCTAGTAAAGAGGGATTATTACCTCCCTCTTATGACTTGTGATACCCCTACTAATACACCCTAACACCCCCCTAGCCTTGCCTACTGCTTTAGAGCTCTGCTTGGATGATTTCAGGTCATCAGTGATGATGATGCCCAAGTCTCTTTCTTCCTTTGTGACTGCTAGCAACTCCCCTCCCAGCCTATAGGTGGCTTCAGGGTTTTTCTTCCCTATGTGCATGATTTTGCACTTCTTTGCATTAAATCCCAGTTGCCACTCTTCTGACCATTTTGCTAGTTTATCCAGATCTCTTCTCATTCTGTCCACCCCATCTGGATCATCTACTCTGTTGCAGATCTTGGTGTCATCTGCAAACAGACAAGCCTTACCCTCTAGTCCATCTGCAAGGTCACTAATAAAGATGTTGAAGAGGACTGGCCCCAGAACTGATCCCTGAGGTACCCCACTTGTGACTTGCAACTCTTCTGACTGTATACCATTTACCACCACTCTCTGTTTTCTGCCCGTCAACCAGTTTGCCACCCAGTTGACCAACTTCTGACCCACCCCGAGCCTACCCAGCTTATTTATCAATCTTCTATGTGGAACAGTGTCAAAAGCTTTGCTGAAGTCAAGATAGGCGACATCAACTGCTCCCCCTTGGTCCACCACTCTGGTTACCCAGTCAAAGAAATCTATGAGATTAGTTTGACAGGACCTTCCTTTTGTAAACCCATGCTGTCTTGGATCCTGTGCCCTATGGATTCCTGGTGTTGCACTATCCTTTCCTTAAGGAGTGCCTCCATAATCTTGCCCACTACTGAGGTAAGACTGACTGGTCTGTAGTTCCCTGCCTCCTCCTTGCTACCACTTTTGTGGAGCAGGATCACATGAGCCCTTCTCCAGTCTTCTGGGACCCTTCTGTGCTCAGAGACTCACTAAACAGTTCTGCTAATGGCTCTGCTAGTTCCACCTTTAGCTCCTAGTACCCTGGGATGTATGCCATCAGGTCCCATTGCCTTATCCACCCTGAGCTTAGCAAGCTCTTGTAGGACCCTTTCTTTTGTGAAGGAGTGGTGCTCACCTCCTCCCCTGTGTCCATGATGCTGAGCTGTGGCCCTTCCTACCTTCTCTTCAGTAAATACTGAGCAAAAGTATCTATTTAGGATAGATGCCTTACAGGGTCCTCCCTCACATGATCCCTTTTCTCCATTAAACTTAGCAATACCCCTGGACTTTCTCCTTTCACTAATGTATCTATAGAAAGTCTTGTCACTTTCTTTACTGTTCGTGCTAGTGTTTCCTCAGTTTGGGACTTTGCCTGCCTTACTGCCTTCCTGCTTCCCTTAGGGCAGTTTGGTATGCCTCCTATCTTCATCCCGCTGTGTTCCCTTATATTTCCTGAAGGCCAGCCTTTGGCTCTGACCTTTTCTGCTACTGTATTTGAGAACCAAAGTGGTTTCCTTCTTCTTTTGCACTTCCTTTTCTGTCTAACACAATGGGATGTTGCTTCAAGTATTGCATCCTTAATGCTTGCCCACTTTGCCTGTACCCCTCACCTGTATTTCTTTTTGCCAGGGCTAGCTTAACTCTGTTGGCCATCTTATCAAAGTCAGCTCCTCTGAAGTCCCATATTTTTGCCTTGGAATGGGATGATTTAGATGTAGTAGCCAAATTGAACCATACCATGTGATGGTCACTGGCCCCCAGGTGACCTTCTACCTGGAGATCTGTGATCCCTTCTTTGTTAGTCAGTACTAGATCTAGGATAGTCCTGTCTCTTGTGGGTTGCTGTACCAGTTGTTTGAGGCCCTCCCCCTGCAGGAATCCACTATGTGTGTCTAGTTCTGGCAGATGTTCCTGATGGTATTGACCAATCTGTATTTGGCATGTTGAAGTCTCCCATTATCAGAACCTCCCTTTAACTGTCATGTTTTGTATATCTTCTAACAGTAATGTGTCTATGTCCTCCCCTGGTCTGGGGGCCTGTAGACAACCCCAGTTCTTATGGCTGTCCCATTTCCTGTTTCCAGGGTGACCCAGTTCTTCTGGCTCCTTACGTGTATTCTGAATTTCTGTAGCTTTGATATTTTCATTGACATACAGGGCCACTCCTCCCCTTTTGCACCTCGGTCTCTTCTGAACAATACATAGCCAGGTACTGAAGTCTCCCAAGTGTGGTTACTGGTAAACCACGTCTCACTAATTGCTACTATGTCCAGTTTAGCCTCTGATATTATTGCCTGCAGGTCTGGGATCTTATTTCCCAGGCTGTGAGCATTTGTGTACATGATTTTCCATTGGCCAGATTTCGGTGTGTTAGTTGTTGGGTGGGGTTTGGCATTACCCCTGTGTGTCGTATGGGGAGACAAACCTTTTTTCTTACCTCGTGATGCAAATGAACTGCAAACATGCTGAATCCCTGTTTGACCACTAGCTGAGGGGAGGGTGTTCTTCCCATTCGATGTAGGGTGCTGCACCCTCTCCCATTTGCTAGTTTAAATATTCTGCAAAGACGTCAAACTTCTGCCCCAATGCACTGACTCCCTCCTCAGTCAGATGCAGTCCATCAAATTTAAAGAACTTTCGCTCCCAGAACTGTTGCCAGTTCCCTTCAAATCGGTGTCCTTTTTCCTGGCACCAGCCCTTGAGCCACGTGTTTAGCTCCTATCTCCCTTCTCT
This sequence comes from Neoceratodus forsteri, assembly GCA_016271365.2. NCBI lineage: Eukaryota > Metazoa > Chordata > Ceratodontiformes > Ceratodontidae > Neoceratodus > Neoceratodus forsteri. The sequence continues at coordinate 442,596,083 of CM057459.1, read as the reverse complement.
GACCTTCCATCCATCTGCTCCTCTCTCCCAGACTGGCAGGATCTCAGAGAAGGAGATGCGGACAAAATAGATGATAGTTTGTCACCCAGCCTGGTCAGGTGTTCTTGGTCTCCACAACTGACCAGCTGGCGAGATCATTAGTCCTTATGTGTACTAGGACATCAATGTTTTCTCCTGCTTTGTAGAACAATTTTATAATGCGGTCAGTGTCTCTCCATGCTGATGTACCTGGGAGACATCTGACCATTACCCTGGCTGGAGATGGGTATCAACTCCCGAATCATGGAGTCTCCTATGATCAGAGGTTTTTTGGAGTTCCTTTTTGCTTTTTTTGTTTTGGTTCCTGATTTGGGTGAGTTTTGTTGTGCTAGCTCCTGTGCTGCAGTGTCCTGCTCTGTAGTGCCTTCTGCCTCTTTGTTTGATTTCAGAGACAGAGGCAGATACCTGTTTGTAGTGTTTATATGGTTTTTGGAGGTAATATGTTGGAGAGCAGAGAGTGCACCCGATTTGCCCCTCCTAACCACCTGCCAACCTCCTGGACCAACTACCCTCTGCGGTCGAGGTTTTTCTGTTGGATGCTGGGGAAATGGCGGGTGGTTCTTATAATGTATTTCCTCTTGAATATGAAATTTGAGGCGTGCAATCTCTGCCCATGCTGCCTGGAGCTGAGCCCTAAGATCTCCAAAGGCCCAGCATGTAGGACAGTGTCCTAAATCCTGTAAGACTGTCCTTCTGAAAATTGTTCCATAGTACCTGCAGTTAATGATATCCATTTCAGATAAGTTGCTGGGTTTATAACCTAGTCAGAGTAATTAGAAGAAAAAAAGGAAAAAAAATGCAAGTAATGGTTTGATTGTGTTTTGATTAACTTGTTATAACAAGTTAAATTACTAGTGCCCCTGTAAATGAACTCACCTTGTGGAGGCCCCACTGATCCACCCCTTCCTGCTCTGCCACAGGAAATGTCACAACTGTGGTACCCTATAAAAGGAGTGTAGTGGGGTGGTTGGGGATGGGGGTGGGTGGCTGGGCCCTTCCCCTGCCAAAAAAGAAGAACCACGGATGAAAGAACAAGGAGGTAAGAGCAGAAACAATCAGTCAACAACAAATGCAGTAACCCTGAAAGCTTATCCTTATGTTAGATAAAACTGTAAAACCTGTAAAGCACCACCTGTAATAATTTCAGAGAAGATATACGCTGTAAGAAACACTTTGCTACAGAGAAAAATAAAGCAATGAAACAGTAGCAATCCCTGTGAGTAAAAAATAAAAACACCACCACACAGTAAATCTGCTTAGACAAAATAAGTCTTAATCCTTTTCCCTTGCTCTGGTAAGTTTCTCTACTTTGCCTTTCAAGCAGTCTTAGAAGGAAAGAGCTCAGGTGAAGCTAGGTGCCTTGGCCAGCAAACCAAGTCTTCTACCTTCTACCAACACTCAGAGATGTGGAGGGAGCACCATCCGCATTTCAAAATGTTTACTTTATTCCAAAATGCACAAATCATATGCAAGAATACTTTAGAAGTGATAATAACTGACTACTTTTAAAAATAATTGTGAAATGGGGAGAAAGAGTACTGGCTCCTGATTGGTCAAGAGTAACTTTCAGCTGGGCCATCATGCCAACACAACAGCTCAGCTGAATGTAGCTCAGCAGAAATATATTTAAAAAATATATCCAATTTACTAAGCAAAGGACCCAATTCATAATTACAATAAAGCACTCCAGGAGGAGCATTATGGTCTGCTGAAGGCCTTTTCTTGGTGGTGGAAGCACTCTGTTTTGCCTCCTACATCAAACCACCAAAGGCAGGCCATTATCCCATCATAACACCCTCCCTGGCATGCCATACTGCTTAAATAATATTTCTGTCTGCTGTTCTATGCACTACTAGCTCATTGAGGATACTCTAAGCATAGCACTAAGATATGACATGTATCAACCAGTTTTGCTCAAGTCCAAATAAAACAAATTATAAAGTAAGTAGGGAAAACCCAGTAACTGATTCATTCATTCATAGTGCACATGGGATGTAAAAAGTCACATCCGATTGCACAGTTAGAGAAACAAACTGGTCGATCCACAGCCTGCCAGTGCCATGATAAACAATCAGAACCAAGAACAAAGAAACCAGCACTAGTCAGGGACATAGCAGGCAGATTTATTTTAGTGTATTTCCGTGCTGGGGTTGATTGCAGGTCTGCATCAAAACCCTAACCAGGAAAGACAAAAGGACCTCAGTATGTATACCCTAGAAGGGAGGAGGGAGAAGGGGATATAGCAGAGACCTTTAAATACCTCACAAGAGATGATAAAGTACAGAATGGAAATATTTTTCAGGGAAAAAAAAAGGTACTCAAGAACAACAGGACATGCAATGAAGCTGGTGCAGGTAGATTCAGAAGAGATGTGAGGAAGTACTTCCCAGAAAGAGTGGTGGATTCCTGGAACCAGGAGTGTAAATAGACATTTCCAGGCTTGGGGCACACCTTTAGGTCTGGGGCCACCCTCCCATCCCTAAGACATATACATGTGTAAATCTGTGCCCCCCTGAGCCACCTGGGCCTGGGCAAGTTGTCCTGGCTGTCCCCCATGTCAGCACCCCTGCCTGGAACAGTCTTCCAGTCAAGGTGGTAGAGGTGAAAACAGTGGTGGGGTTCAAGAATGCATGAAACAGGCATAACAGAATCTTAGTGGAAAGGAAGGGGGTGGAGATCAAATAAGATCTGTGATGATACTATAGGTCAGAAAATGGGCAGACTAGGTGGGCCAAGTAGTCCTTATCTGCTCTTAAATTCTGTGTTTGACTTTGTATACAAAAAGTGCAATACAAAGCAGTGTTAAACTCAGAAATTTGGTAGCAGCATAAATGGGACAGCCAACAGACTGAAACGCTCCATCCGGTTTGGCTCTGGGTTTCTTCAGAAAGGGTACCCATATATTGGTGTGCTCTTAAATAGTGTGAAATTTAAAGGGACAGTAGTGCTAACTGCATATAACACTATGGATACAATGTATAAAGTTAAAGTTAAAGTTAAAATGAGTGCTAGGAAATAACAGTCCCATGATAGCAGAGCAAAAATTCTAATAGTCATATATATGAACATATTTATAGCGCAAACATATTGCCTTGTAAATAGCATGGACATCTCTGCATGTGATGAACCGTGATGTCGGGGATGGCACTATTGAATTCACAGTGCTGACTTAAAGACACAAGAAAAATAATAAATATGAGTTTAGAAACAACCAATCAAAAGCTGTTGCCTGGTAAGGTTATATTGCTTCTAAACTCGTATTTATTATTTGTCATGGAACCATTATTTCGCAGCACTTTTTAAACTGTTTGTATCCAGGACTGGTGCCGATTACCCAGTTAACCCGAACCACAGCAATAACCACCACAACCAAGCAGTTTCTCCCTAAACCCCACTTTTCTTAAAAGAAGTGTTAAACACCAAACCACTTTTTAAATAATTCCCTGCAGAGTCTAGCTCTTGACCGATTAACAGCATCCTAAGCAACGCTCACCAGCTCCCGATAGGATGCATGTCCAGGATGAACTAGTTAACCTTGAATAGTACATGGCTGATTTACCTAAATAGTGCTATGACCATATGGGGCTACAGTGGACACCAGCTTAATGAATATCTAATGAAACAAGAGATTAAATAATTTTGCTGTGCACCAATTTTTGCTGATCCACTTACATGAATATCTGATAAAAGAAAACTGCATTTTACCAATGCATCAAGGTGAGGCTTCACAATGTAATCATTTGCAAACAAAGAAATGGGAACTTTCCCTTTAGCCCACAAACACAGACACATACAGTACAAAGATGTAATAATAACAAACAGATATAAAAATATTAGATAAAATATAATCATTCAAAATGGCACAACTCCATGACTGCATTACACAGACAGAACTACAATGATACTCCTGTCAGAAACGTAGGCAAGATCAGACATTTTTCTCCTATGAAACAGTTATCATAACTCCACTTGCATGACTATCGGATAAAATAATAATCCTGATACAGGAAGAATTCTGAATTGCACTTCACTGATGCATCTAGCAGTGTTCCACTGTATAATCATTTGTGAATAAGGAGCTCAGAGCCTTCCTTGCAACCCACAAACACAGACACATAGGGCTGGATATTCAAACTGCGCCATTCTGATGCGAAAGCCCTTGCGCTGCGCAAAATAGTTGCGCAGGGGTGTGGCCCGGGCGATATTCAAAGGAGTTGCGCTTATTGAGCAACCCTTGAATATCACCCCAGCCACAGCCACTGTGCATGGCGAGTGGAACTTGGCGCCACCGCGAAGTGGTCAGAGGGAGCATTCAACTTATGGTGGTGCAAGTACCATTGCGCCATGTGCAAATTTCCGATATTCAAAAGGTGACATGCAAATGGGGCCATAATTCATGCAAGGTGCAGGGGGCCATTTGCATCTGTTTATGTCCTGTTTGCATGCCATTAGCATGCAGGTGCGCCGATCCTCGAGGATCTGGCGCCTGGCTCTGCCAGGTAGCAGCCATTGGGGACCACGCCCTGCAGCCCACCACGGGCAAAAAGTAAATAATCCCCCACCCCCACTGGCCCGATCGTGGGCAACAGCATTAATCTCCTCCTCCCCAACTGGCCCGATCGCGGGCAGCAAAGTGATCCCCAAACTTATCCCTGGTGGTCCAGTGGACGATAAGCCCGATCGCGGGCTGCATAGATGTAAAATAACCCCCGAACTTATCCTGGTGGTCCAGTGGACCGATAAGCCCGATTGTGGGCTGCATAGATGTAAAATAACCCCCGAACTTATCCCTGGTGGTCAGTGGACTGATAAGCCTGATCGCGGGCTACATAGATGTAAAATAACCCCCGCCCCAAGACCATATCCTGGTGATCTAGTGTCCCTCCACCCCACCCCACGAAGCTCCACCACCCGCTTCCCCGCAGCGGCGGGCGGCAGCATCCACCTGCCTGCCGCCCGCCGCCCGACGACTGACTGCCTGGTAGGGCATTCACAAATCTGGACTGCCTTGACGGTATAGCTGCATGCCCATTGGCTCTTGCTCTGCACCCACGGCGCAGACCCCACCGGCAGTTAGTCGGTGGGCGTGCAGGGCGGCAGGTGGGTGGATGCTGCCACCGCCGACCGCGGGGAGCGGGGTGGTGGGGCTTCGTGGTTGGGTGGGGTGGGGGACACCAGATCACCAGGGATATGGTCTTGGGGCGGGGGTTATTTACATCTATGCAGCCCGCGATCGGGCTTATCGGTCCACTGACCACCAGGGATAAGTTCGGGAGGGGTTTTTTACATCTATGCAGCCCGCGATCGGGCTTATCAGTCCACTGGACCACCAGGGATATGTTGGGGGTACACCTGCTGCCCACGATCGGGCCAGTGGGGGTGGGGGATTTCTACACTCTGCCTCGCATCGGGCCATGGAGGGGCACAGGATCAATAGTCAGCACAGGTGGCAGCTGCTGTGTTGCGCCCCTGCACACAGCAGCTCACCTGTGGGTGGCCCTCGACTTAAGCCTTTATTTGGGGCTCAAAGTCCTGCAGGCACAGGTTGGGGTTGCGCTTATTACTACTCTGCACAGCCCGGCTGAATATCGGGCTGTGCAGTTTATGCATGGTTCCTCCCCCTCCAGTTCAGCATGCATTCATTTGCATTGCGCTGTTGCTCAGCATGTTTTCTGTGGCGCAACTGCCTCCTGCTGAATATCGCAGAATGGAGCAAGTTTGGACTTGCACAGGCGTAACCCTATTGTGCATGGCGCAACCCTTTTGAATATCTGGCCCAAACTGTATAAAGAAGAAATGATAAAAAATAAGCAAATAAAAATAGATAAAATGTACCCTTTCGAAATACCAAAAATTCCACCACTTCAGTATAAACACAGACTCAACAAACAGGACGGTCGCCATCTTGGGTATGGCGGGCTCTTTCACACATGTGCACTGAGCTCGTGGTGGCCATCTTGGGCACGGCAGGCTCTTTTGCACATGTGCATCATAGCCATGATATTCATGCATGTGCACTGAGCTCACGACGGCCATCTTGGGCAAGGCAGGCTCTTGCAGAACTGACTAATGTCCACAAAATAGTGCCCTGCCAAGAGGAAGGACTACTGCGGCCACAGAGGGGAAGGATAGTGGAGAAACAACACACAGCACTGATCGCACCACTGTGGAAGGCCACAGTGCCTGAAACCAATAACATGCTTCCAGAGTCCCTTTTTCTTCTCCTAGCAATACATCTGCAGGGCTCCAACTGTGCAGCCATAAAAATGACTGGGGAGGCAACAAAGGGATTCTTAATCAAGGGAGATTGAGGAGGATTGGGGGTTGGAGAGGAGGGAGGGTAGAAGATGGATCCATCTCAGAGTAGCTCCAGGAAGTGTTTCAGGCAGACTAGAGGGACTCCAAAACAGTCTTTTTCTGCTCTACTTCTCTGTGTTTCTGTGTATTGTTTGACTCCTCAGGGGAATTTTCAGAAGAATGTCATAGATATAGTACAAACATGCTTGACTTGCCATTCAATTAGACACAAGGGTGTAGCTACTGATACGCTTGGCATGCCATGACGTGCTGCAGCAGATCAGCTAGGGTAGCAGGAGCCAGCTGGTCTCTCACTCTCTCCCCATTCCTTTGTTCATTTTTTTTTGTGGGCTTTCCCAGCTACTCTTTGTCCTTTCTAATGTTTTAAGGGAGGAGGGGTTGGGGTTGGAGTCTCTAAAACTTAAGCTGTGATGCGTACTAGCCTCATTGGAGTTGATTGAGAATTATGTTGCTGTCTCAATCAGGTCCACTTGCCAATAAAGGAGGCATGGCAATGGCTAGTAAGGGGCGAGTCGGGTTGGGTGGGCTCTTTAAATGCCCATGTAAAAAGCAGCGCAGTCTGTTTTATTTGCTTCGGACTGGAGAGGACAGGACTCAGGACAGTCGGAAGATTGTATTGTATCAGGTTGGGAGGATTTCCAAATTTAGGGAAAGAGTTGCTGCTGCCTTTTGAGGTCGACTGCTGAGAGTGAATTTCAGAGAGAGTGAGAGAGGAGCCTAGAAGATGAGAGGCAAGCCACGATGCGCTTGTACAACGAACACAGAGACTAGATTCTAGAGGAGAACATCCTGCTGACACTGAGCTGAGGCACTGCAGGGGAGTCCCTTAATCTTCAGGGACAGCGAGGTAAGAGCCAGAGAGTAGTGTGGTTATTACTTCGTCTCCAGGACACCGGTGTGACTGAGCAGGCGGGTGGGTGCTTCATTACGAATCAGAGCTTTTTTTTTTTTTTAAATCTTTGTTTGTCCTGCTTCCACCTTCTCTGAGGAATCAGATGAGATGTAAGAGAGAATGATAATTAGCATGTCGGGGGGGGCGGGGTTTGATGCAATGCTTATCAGAGCTGTTATGTTTTTGTTAATCTTTGATTGTTGTCCTGCTTCACTTCCACCTGCTCTTCCCACCCTGAGGATGAGATGAAAACTAGCATGTCGGGGGGGGGGCTTCAAGCTTTATTCTGCTTCCACCTTCCCTTTCCTTCCCTTCCCTTCCCTAACTGAGGATGAGATGACTGAGAACGAGCATGGCGGGGGGCTCTTCAGTGCCTCAATCAGAGCTGTGTTTTGTTTTGTTTTTAATCATTGTCTGCTTCCACTTTCCCTGAGGAAGAGGATGAGAAGTTGAACTTGAGATGTCGTATAACCATCCAAGGACTGAGCAGTTCAGATAGAATCTAGAAAAGCTTACAAATTGCACAAAACAGTTTTGATTAGCAGAGCTTACATGTTTTAAATATCATGGGGATACAATGCTGAAAGCATGATATTTTAACTGACTGCTTGCTCTTTAAAATTACAGGTGGCAGGTTTACAATTCCAAGTATCACAACCGTGGCTCTTTCTAGTAAATCCCAATCTGGCTAGCAGTGCTATAATTATAAGCTCAAAAACACATCCCGGCACTGCCTATATATTTGTAGATTGCTACTATAACGTGCCGCACATTCGGCATCAAATACTTTCTGGGCAGAACTTATTCTCCTTTATTCATTGTTCCTGTTTGTTCCCATTTAAGAACTGATGTTGAATTGAAAACCATATGAAAACTGTACAAACAGGACAATTGATAGGCTAGTGAAATGCCTGAGTCTGACTTGTACAACAAAACAGAGACCCTTCCCTCACCCCCTTAGTGTAGTGTTATAATATCCCCTGCCCTTTATTTTTTCCCCGGGTTATAGCAAAAAGTTTGATTCCTTGCAAAAAATCCTTAAAATAGCAATGCCTACTAACTTGTCCGCATTTAAAACCTTATTCCAGGCCATCACAGAATCCTGTAAATGCAAGACGTGAGACACTATCTACATTAACTAGATAGCTCCTCCTCCTCCTCCTGGCGCTCCTTCAGTATATATCTGTCCTGATGTGTCTTCTCTTTTGCTTGCTTACCACCTCATTCCTACATCTCCTATGTATTTTTATATCATAACATTCACCACCTTATATGTATATGTGTATATTTAGCTCATGCTACCTATGTGAAATGATATTTTGTATTTGAGATTTGTTTGTTCTTTAGTGTTATTGCTAACTACATGCCCAGGTACAGCTCGTAAATGAGTTCTCCTCAATGTTGTTTCACCTGGTAAAACATAGATTGATTGATTGATTGATTGTTAGGGTTGACGTGTATTGAGTAACATAGAATTTGATGGCAGATAAGCACTGTGCATGTCTATAATATAGCCCTCTAATAATTCTAACTCAAAATTCTAATTGTTATAAAAATGGTATTGCAAACTCTATAACTTTCTTGTGTAAATGTTAGATTACTCTGAAGGTCTTTACCACTACCCATTTTCAAACAAACATTTTACATTCATTGTAATAAATTAGCACCATGCTCCCTTTCCCACATTTACATGTACATTTCTTTAAAAGTATGTAGGTAGGTCTGTATGTGTAATTTTCCTATTAGTATTTGTGGTTTGAGTTAGTTCTGCACCCAATCAGAATATTAGTTCTATTAAAGGTGACCCATGCTACAAATCCAACTCGGGAATTCTGCTGCCCCATATCTCACTGGTTGGTTACCCCACTGCTTACTCTCCATGGTAGGGGCTCCATCCTCCTCAAGGCAGTCCATTATGTGTACTTTGATCTAGTGGTGCCGGTAGGCACTAGGACCTTGGGAGTGACAAAGGAACTGACCATCATATAGGCACAAGTGTTGTTCCCCATTTTTGGTCCCTTTCATCACCCCCCAGATGTGAGAACTGCCTCCTGTGGGACCTTTTATGTATGCATTTATTTATTGTTTTATTTATTTGAAAACTGGTGACTGGGAGAGGCACACTGAGCCAAGGCTGGTTTCCAGGTGTGACCTGGGTGAAAGGGAAACGAAGAGCAGTTACAGAGAAATACAAACCAGGCTAATAACAAAATTGCAAGAACAATGACTTACAATGTATAAGTTGAGCGCTGTACTGACTAATTCCAAATATAGTGACAGGGTGCCTGATAAATAACGTGTCTGCAGTCATCTGACCCTGCAGTGGAATCAATTTCTCTGATCCTGCCACTGGGGTCACTGTGGTACCAGAGTATACCACAGGCCTTCTCACAGCAAAAGCACACTGCCGCGTGACAACTGCCTCAGCCTGGCCTGCCCACCAACACTGCAGCCCGAGCTCGCTTCTGAACTCTGGTTGTGTGCATGGCATCACTATGTATGGTGATTGGGCTAATGTGGTGGCCAGCCTTTGTACCTTTAGTGTTATAGACAACCTGCCTTCTACCTGCTGTGACATTTTCTGTCCTGGTTCCCAGATGTCAATATTGTTAGCAGTATTTCTCTATGTGGTAGAGAGAATAACAAATTTCCATATCATTCCAGAGGATAAATTTTAACTTCATAACAGACCACATATTTCAGTCTACTGAAAGCATTTCTGAATATCTGTCTACTGAGGTAGTACACAAGGCAAGACAATTGTATTTTATTTAAAGGGTCTAACATTGCTGTACTTTAATGACTGTCTAATCAGACCATTCTAAAATCAAACTATGAATAAATAAATTCAAAATTACCAGAAAAGCAGCGTAACTACAGCCCTGTCTTACAGGCAACGGACATAGAGTTCCTACAGTACTGTGTTACTACTGGATAAAGTTTGACTGTGCTTTTTTCACTATAACTTGTACAGTTATTACAGGCTGCAATGTTACTTACAGTACTTAAATATTCAACATGCATATTTTATTTGTCCTGACTCCTGAGCATCACCAAGCTGTAACTGTAGGGACTTGGTTACTACTGGGATGCGGTTTAGAATAGGATATACTGTAATTTGGTTTTACTGTATACTGCACAGTTGACAAGTGACTCTGTGTAGGGACACATTGGGGACAACCTCCAAAACACTCCAAAACATCCTCCTGCCCAGTGGTATAATTGTGGAATTATTCTCTCCAGTTTGATCCCCAACCCAGACCACATATGCCTTCATTCAGGCAGCTCAACTATTTCTGATTCCCCAAAGGTTGCTTTGCTGCTGTATTTACTACTTCAGCTCATACCTTCTAACATTTTGACACTGAAATGTGGGGCAATCTGCAATCAAAATACACAGGATATTCTCTTTCTTTTTAAATATCGATGCAGATTTTATTTTTATATTGGTCAGTTAGCAATGTCTCTTAAAGAGGCAGCCTGGCATCTCTATTTGTAACATTTTGTTTGCTGTTTTGTGTGTTACATAAACACAGGATGCAAGGGGTGATGCAAGATCTGTTATTTCTTTAGTTCAATCTTTAAAATGAAAACAAAAATGCTGGAAATAAGAAGCTGTCAGGCTTTCTCTGCCTGTGTCTCTAGCTTGCTCTGTAGAAGGCTCCATGTGTGCCACAATTTGCCCTTAATTCTAGAATGAATAAGTTGAATCAGTACAGAGATGGGTGCTACAGCTACTGTATATTATGGCACAGCTGAACAAATTTTGCCAGGGTTTACTTTGTTCTAGAATGGCCTTGTTTGATTTCTTGATTTGTTGCAGGGACCAGTGAGATCTGAAGTAAACTGCACAGAAAAGTGACTGAGCTAAGAGGTAAGACAAATCCTTTTTTTGTCCTGTGTTCACTGCTTTGTTGGGAAGAATGATAATGTTCTGTAATCTGCAGTATAGTGCAGGGACAAGAATAGCCCACCCAGCTCTTGAAATGTTAAATGTTAAAATGTTGCCTATTGATTGATAGAGATCAGACAGATTACTCTTGTTGCTGTTGAAGTTATGGGGACCGAATGGAGACAAATGGGATTTTAATGCCAAGTTCAGGTGCTGCTAAGCAGTTGGTTGCTGGAGCCTCGGTATGAAGCAGAAGTGGCAGAGCAGGATAGATTAATACCAGCACAACACAGCTTGCAAGTCAAGTGCAAGAGGTGTCTTTTGTGTGTATATATAAACAGGGAGAAAGGTGTGTAAGTAGAGCAGAAAACTGCATAGAATAGGTTTTTTGTACCTCTGTACTTTATTTCTTTTTGCATTGCAATCTCCTATCCCTTAGGCAAAGGCAAGCCTGCATTTATCTACACTATTGACCTCACATCGGCAGGCTTCTGTTAGCTCCATTTTCTTTTGGAAAATGTAAAATCATACCTACTGTACTCACTCTACTAGCTACTTATTTATGGGTAGGTTTTGTAAGGGGCTTGGTATCTGAATTAGATTAACAGTGCATAACTAATCTATGATCAGGTGTTATTTTCTAGTGCGTGACTTAAAAATTCTAAATTGTACCTACTACTGTATGCTCCATTTTGTTGCGGCATGTGCACCAATGTCTGAGTTGTGAGCAGCTCCTGAATGTTATGGATATGGGAGACAGCAATAGTGCCTGCAGCAGTTTTGTTTGTTAAAGTGATTGGAAAAAGAAAGGTGGCACAGCAGCAGAGCAGAAGAGATGTGGCTTTCACATTGTGGATTCTGCTTAAATGTGACTAAACAACCTGTGGACTCGGGGGCTCATTGGGAAAGAATAAAAGTTTGCTAATGTGTGTCAGTGTAGATAAATGCAAGTATTGCAAGTGCTGCCTTTATAGCTAGGAGATTGCCAAACAGATTCTCAGAATAAAAAAAACAGCAAGAAAACTGGCCATTCCTCAGATTCACTTTATGAGAAATCCCCTGTGTTGCCATCTGTTATGAAACTGAAAAAAATTGTACCAGTAATAAGTTGCAGTTTCTTGGAGTGTGTTTTCATACTGCTTGTGTGTTTGGCCTTTTGCCGTATGGGCGCCCCCCCCGCTTCATTCTGGAGTGAGAGCTGCAATAGGTGGCATAATTTGGTGTAATATGACTATATGGACTATAAGGACACACAGAGAAAGGTGACAGTTTCTTTTAATAAAACTCTTTTTATTATTGCTGTGTCATGAAATGCATTACTTGCTGTTAAATTTTGATAGTGGGGGGGGTAACTGTAGCAACTTCTTTATGGCAGGAGGTCTCTTTCCTGAATGTTGATCACACAGTCCACAAACTAATCTTCTCTTCTGGAGAGACCTATAAGAGATTGTAGAGATCATTGATAAAGTTTTGATTTGGTACGTCACCTGGTACAACTTGAGTGTTTAGAGAATCTGGCTGAGCAAAGGTGTAGAACCAGTTTGTTCACCAAGAGGGGTTCTGATTCGCACAGACCTCATGAACTAAACTGGAGAGGCTTGGGGAATCGGAACCCCTCTGGGGGAGCGCACTGGATCCTACAGCTTTGCTCAGCCAGTATTTGGTTATAGTGTATGTTGGAACATTGTACTGTAAAAACAAAATGGCAGCGTGCTTGGTGGTTCCTTCAGAAATGTGAAGCTCACCAAGCTCTTGCGCAGTTGTATGTATTCATTGACAGCTCAGTCTTACTGGGTAATGACTAGTATTTGGCCAATATTCATGCCAGAATCAGACAACCTAAGTTCATTTCTGCATGGCTATTAACGGAGTAGTAGCCATTGCCTTTTATACTGTTTACTCACTCTCTCAATTTGTATCATACTGCAGTGAAATTATAAAATGGTATGGCCAGTTGCCCAGCATCTGAATTTGAAGAGAGAAGCATATGTTTTTTTCAGGTTAAATTATATATGTTTGCTCTTTAGTGTGTCTTTCTGTAGTTGAATCTGTAATCCGTTATCATGTATGATGTGCTGGAATGTTAATATTAAGCAATACTTAAGGCACTTAACACTTGGCACACATAGGGCCTCACCAAACTGAAATCAGATGCTGCCTGGGAAACAGACTGAGCATGAAATTACTGTAGCTATTTTTATTCTCTACTTAGTGTAAAACTGCATTATTAGTAGTCGGTTGCCTAGCATCTGAATAAGTCTGGAGCCTACTGTGTAGTGAAGGATTTGTTTTTTACTGAATGCTTTTTTTTTTCTTAAGTGTGTACCCTGCTTCCGTCCCTGTGTTTCCTCGGCTCTGTACTGTTCGGCTTGGATGTAAAAAGAATACTGTAGACAAATTTAACTTGGCAAGCAAACTGAATCTGACACTGGGCAGCCAGTGTATATGATTATCTTCATACCAATGTACAGAAAATGGGTAAAATGGTATGGTCACGTGCCCAGCAGCACAGACTATAAACACTGTTTTCACAATTCACCACACAAAGGCTCTTTCAGGCCGAAGTTCTTCAGGAACACAATATTTTAGTAAAGATGTTCAACTGCAGCACAACTAAACACATTTAGATTACTGCACAAGAAAGAAATGTAAGAGCATACAGAATGCAGAAAGTGGCTTTCTTCCTTCCAATATGCAAATTCAAAGAATCGCTAGTTTACAAACTGTTTCGGTCTGTGTAGTGGCCTCAACAGCTGTATGTCATCAGTCCAAACAAAATGTGTGTCCAAATGCTGTTGCATTATGCATTTGTCTTCTGCTGTGAGATACAGTAACTGATCTTGCATTATTTCCACTAACATGACTGTCAGTTAAAACTTTGTCTCTGTATACATCCTATGAGCTAATTGACACCGTCCTGTAAAGAGCCACTTCCAAAAAACCTGTATACCACATTGTGGGGGTCTGTTTCTCAAAGCCTTAGTTTTGAGTAGTGCTAGACCTCTTGTCGCGATGCCCGTTTATGTTAGCAAATAAGTCATCAGACACCATGCCTGCAAGCACTGTTTTTTTTTTTGGCATTTTGGTGTAAATAGTTCAGAGGGATGTTGTATTAGGACGATTTATTCTTCTGAACATTTCCTCTGAATGCTACCTGGTTCCACAGTTTGACAATTGTGGCAGTCTTGCTTGTGATAAGGTGTTAGTGGATATTGGGATTGTGTGCTTTACCCTTGGGCCTATACAGTTATGTATTGCATACATTGAAATAGCATAATTTTTTATGTGAATTTTGTTGCATGCAGTCCCACGGGCTGTCAAATAGAGTGTGTTTTGTTTTTCAATGGAGGGGTGGCAGCCATGACAGGTAAGCAGCATTGTTACTCGGGACAGGTGCCAGCAGCGTTAACAGTGCAGCTTACTGCATTTGATTTGCGGGCAGAGGCAGAACCATCAGTGGTTTTCAGGCAACTGCTAGATATTCAGATTTATTAAGATTTCTTGACTATACCAACTGCTGCATTAAGGTAAGGTATCTGACTGTATTTAACTTGCCTCATCATGCCCCTCCATTCCCTTATTCCTTTATCCTACTTCCATATTGTCCCCTCTTCCACTTATAGTGCAGGGATTAAACTGTTTTTACTGTTTCCAGAATGGAAGCAGGGAAAAGAAAACAACCATCTGGAGCACAAGTGTGAAAAGCAAAATGGGCCAGAATGGAGGAAACCGCACAAATGTCCAACCTGATGCAGTTCTTCCTCACTCAGCCTTCATCTAGCTCTAGTTAAGAAATCCCACCATAAAATGCAGATTAAACAGAATTTTGATAAGTAAATAGTTTAGCTAACTGCAGACCTTTGTGTTTGCAGGGTCCACAACACAGAGCCGCAGCCTGGAAATGGTGTGGAGGAGACTTGCGCATTCAATAACCTTGCATGGGCAATTGCACAAGAAGAGGTTGCTGGTGAAGTTTTAGAAGACACAGCCTCACAGGGTGTTCTCCAGGAAGCTGATGTCAACTCCCAGTTAGTGGAGACCATAGAAGATCTGCAGAAAGCTGGTGTTGACTCCCAATTACTGAAGATGGTGAAAGAAGCAACTACTGTCGAAGCAATCCAGATTCCAAGCATTTCCTGGGAACCAGACGTGCATCCACAAAATATTGAGGACATCGGCTGTATAAATCGATCCCATCTCACAGATGCTCAGAGGAAGGAAATTCTTGAACATCAGTGGCAACCACTTCCAGGATTTCAGTTTCCCAGTCGTCTGATGGGTCCAGATGGCCCGAGCCAACATTACAGGTATTTCAATGCTCAGGCATTGCATGACTTCAAATTTGCTAGGTATTCAAAGGCATTGGATGGTGTGTTCTGTGGTCCATGCTTCATGTTCAACAGTTCCAGTACTAGCACCATTCTGGTATCTGCACCAATCAGGGACTGGTCGAATACAAAGAAGACTCTGGAGAGGCACAGCAAGTCTAAGGACCATGGAAATGCTGTCATGAGAGTGAATGGGTTTCTCTCCATTTGTGCTGGAAAGATAGAAACAGCAAGCCAGTCTCTGGTGGAGCGCAACGACAAGGTGACGGAGAATACGCTTCATTTTCTACACAGAATCATCAAGATCATTCTATATTGTGGGAGACACAATGCTGCTCTTCAGGGTAAGTACAATGATACCGGAAATTTCCATGGCTTATTGCAATACACCGCAGAATTGGATACCAGTCTGCTAGAACACCTACAAGCGGCTCCAAGGAATGCACTGTACACATCCCCACAAATTCAGAATGAACTAATTCAATTGATGGGTCAGCAAATACAGTGAAAAATACCAAACAATGTAAGGGAAGCAAAATGGTTCAGCTTGATAGCGAATGGAACAACAGACGTGTCTACCAAGGAGCAGATTTCTTTATTGGTTTGCAATGTACATCGGGACCTTTCAGGCACAATTGAACTTTGTGAAGATTTCATCGAGTTCACTGAAGGTATGGATACAACTGGCCATGGCTTAGCATAACTATTCTTGTGGTGTTTAAAGGCTTGGGGCATCAACACAAAACTAATGCGCGGACATGGGTATGACAAGGGGAGTAACATGAGTGTAAAATTCAA
This sequence comes from Neoceratodus forsteri, assembly GCA_016271365.2. Taxonomy (NCBI): domain Eukaryota; kingdom Metazoa; phylum Chordata; order Ceratodontiformes; family Ceratodontidae; genus Neoceratodus; species Neoceratodus forsteri. Next base: position 442,579,816 of record CM057459.1, on the reverse strand, counting down.
TGGTGTGCAAGCACACATCACAGCAGTTGTCCCTGAAGCAATGTATACAGTTTGCAAGGCTCATGGCCTCATCACAGCTATTGGGCATTCATGTTCCTTGTAACAAGTGTTCAATATGTTCAATATCACAAAAAAGATTATCTCGACACTCAAGTTGTCCTACAAGCACAGTAACATTTTTCAGGCCAAACTCAAAGAATTCAACAACTTTCCACACTTAAATATTTGAGACCTTTAAAAGTATGCGATATTTTAAAAGAAAGGAATGCTTTAAAACATGAAACCCTTCAAGACTTGAAATCCATATTCTAGGAAACATTGTACTGTAGGAGTACTTATTTAGGGGATACTCCAAAAGTACTGTATATGAAAAGCAGTAACAAAACTTAGGAGAGCAAATTTTGAAGTGATTAAATGTATCAGTTTTGGATTCATTGTGGGGATCAAAAGTAAAGAAACTAGTTTTATAATGCTTAACTTAAACTATTATTCGAATACCAATGTATACATAATATGTGTTAACCTTGCTTGTACATTAGTGTCTTTAGTTGCCAGTATCAAGCCAGATTATCAAATGTGACGAAATTAAACTACCACAGATTCTGGTACTGTGGGCAAAAAATTCAATCTCTCGCAAATGCAAGTCCTCCTGCCTCATGCAGACAACAATTTTATAAAAAAATTACATATCTGCAGTCATGGCTTCGAATATTTTATGACCATTTGCAGAACGGAATGTCCACATGTAGGAAACCCCTCTGCCATGTGAAACCACTGCAGAGTCATTTAAAATCCAGTCACTGTTGCAGAATTAAAGTGCACCAGCATTTTGGTGCAATTTTTTGTAGCATACTTGGATCCAAGAAAATTCTACCTACCATGTACAGTATAATGCCCATACTGAGTTTACATGTATTAATACCAAATTCTTACCAAGATTTATTATTTTAAGACTGAGTTGAAGGCAGTTTTGTTAAAAGGGAACCGTCATCAACAGGATTTCTTAATGTCTGAAAGCCCATAAAAACCTAATTTGATTGAGCAATTGTGTTGATCTGTGAATCTTTGCAGTCCAGAGTTATTCATACGTAAATCACCCTGTAATTAAGGGCTGGTGGCAGCCATATGTTTTGGGCTCCTGACAGGAAATGATGTCACCGAGGGTCTAGGTCCTCCTTTGACTGTATTTAATCCAACAGGTTAAACAGAAAATCAACTGTTTTATTAAGTGTGTTTTAAGGTGTTATTACAATACTTTCTACATCTATAATAATTGTTTTGTATGTGCATTGAAACTAGTGAGTTATCACCTTTACATTTCAAACTATTAGAAAAAAAAATCCATCTTCAGAATTGCTTTAATCTCTAGGCTATACTGCCAGTGCCAGCTGATCATCAAAATCTACACATCTCAAGGCTGACTCTGATGCCAACAGGTATTGGGGCCCCATATCAGGATTTCTAAACCCTAGCTGTGTTCATGTCAGTACAGATTTCTGGGCCTGCCACAGCACAAACTTCTGTTTTTTTCCATTCCCTCTCTAGCAGCCTTTACTCTTACAATTTCAGGTGTGAACTCAGGTCTACAAAATGCAAATGTGGCAACATACCTACTGGCCTGGCATCATGGGGCCAGCCTTGAAATGAGTAGCTTTTGATTATTAGCTGGCAGTACAGCTGTGAACAAGCTTCGTTCATCCAGCAGAATGGGTTTTGAGCATGTGTTAAGATTTTGGAAAATATTATACTCTTTCTATCCAGATGTGACTTGAAAAGAAAAAAATAGGACACAATTACTTGTTTATTAATTGCATAAACACATAGATGGACCATAGTGTTAATACATGCATAACCTGAAATGCATTATTAAAATATAGAATAATATATGGGTGTTTGAGTGTAACTAGAATTTTCCACAAACCCAAGGTGTGGGATGCAACATAAATCCAGAGGGGTTTATGAAAGCATTACACACTGAGTGTGTGTGTGTAAAATTCTGTTTTTTACACACACACACACACACACACACACACACACACACACACACACACACACACACACACCATTTTATTAAATTAATGGTGATTTTTTTTCCCTTTCAGCACAGTTCAGTTAGTGCGGCACTTCTGTCAGAGATAGAGACACACACACTGCACGTCTCTCTCTCTTTTTTTTTTACATTACAGAGGTAATGACATTCTGGAAAGTCATGGTCCTTCAGCATTGCTGCATAGTGTAAGACGCGCTCGAAGGGTATGAGTGGCAGGATCAGCCAGATTGATTTTTTTTCATTGTCAAAGCAGGATCAAATAGATAGATATTTAAAAATATTTAAAATCTTACTTGTCTTAACTGTGTGTGGCAAAGCCTGAGTGCTGGTACCGGTGCTCGGTAATGCAGCCTCCATGTTGGGCAAGATGTTCAACCTGCCCAAAGTGAAACTACACGCCAGTTAGCTTTCTGTGGTGATGCTTGATTGACAGGTGTTGATTACAACCTCCTGGTTGTAACCACAAATATCAACCGGGAGATTGTAACTGGAGATTAAATGTGTCTTTGTAAGTAAAAAATGATCACCATTAATTAAACAATATTTTACTTCTTTTGATGAAGTTAAAATTATAACAGTTTCTTACTGAAATACTTTGGATGGAGTGGAATTTTCTACCGTTACAATGCCAGAATTCTATTAGATTATTAGGAGGCAGTATAGCACAGCATATAAGGGCACTGAGCGACAAACTTGTACCGACATGAACACAGCCAGGGTTTAGGAATCCTGATATGGGGTCCCAATACCTGTTGGCACCACAGAGCCAGCCTAGAGATGTGTAATATATTACATATCAGTTGGGCTATCTGGGATAGACACAGTAACTTGTAATCTTCAATAAATAACTTGCAAATTAAAAAATAAAACAACACATTCATACCAATTGGGGATATTCCGAGGAAGTAGTACACATGGTAACCCCATCCTGAAGTGGTACAAGTGGGGAGCATTTAATCTTTTCTATCACTTTATCATGGAGAACAATAACTTGTAAAAGAAAAAGAAAACACCACAATCATAATAATCAAGTCTGTCTTGAGGAAAGGCAGTATAGCGCAGTGGTTTAAGGCTCTGAGCTGCAAATCGGGAGACCTGGGTTTGAATCCCACAGGCCCCACTTGCATACTGTATGACCCTAAACACGTCACTTAACTTCCCTTTGCTCCAAGGCTGCACCTATAAATAAGCTTTCAGCTTAGTGTGCTAGTCCTGGTTAAACAATTACAAAAAAAAACATAACATGGTAACCCTATTGTGATGCAGTGGAGAGTGCTGAATCTTTTAAACTCAAAAGTTATATCAGATCATCAAACAGCACTGCAATGGTACAGCAAGGATTCTAACAGAAAGCATTATGACATCTTTCCTGACATAGTCCCCCTATGTCTCTCACCCAATTCCCCACTACACTAGAAGGGGAAATACCCTTCCCCACTAGTCTTTGCACCCTGTGCACCACAAAGACTTGCCCAGTACCATCGCATGGTGGGTGAGGTGCAATGCTGGGAGTGCATAGGATGATGGTGGGTATATATCTTTGCAGTAATCAGGTGCCCAACTTGACACTTTAAAGAAGGCTATTCCTGCCTCCCATTGTCAGCTGGCCTGAACTCTGTTGATTTTTCCTACTTAAAATCTGTATTGCACACATCATGTCAAGCTTTTTGGTAAAATGTCTGCATAAAATACTATAAAAAAAAATCCACATTTTATTATAATAGACACAGAAAAAAATTAGAAATCATGTTCCCGTGCCCTTCAGGAATGTCATTCCCATCAAATAGGAAATGCTGCTTGGCTATTTATACTAACCCATCTTCCCTTTATTTCTACAGGTCTGACAGAATGCCAACCCAAAGACACCAGCCCTGCCTATCAGATAAGTATTTAAGCAATATACTATGAGAGGGTGTGGGTGATTCCAGGATTTACCCATGCCTGGTATGGTTTGGTCACGAGGCCGTGGGCTGAGTGAGGAAATCACACCAGAAGTGGGTAAATCCTGGCACCACCCACACCCTCAAGTGGGATATTTTGTTTATACAATGTTTCCCTATTTTTTCAGATAGGAAAACAATAAATAAAACTTTTTGGGGGGCATTTTAGTGTATTTTTATTGTATGTCTTACTACTCCAGAAAAAATAGTGCTGGTTGCTAGGGATGCAGTGGTACTGCACTTGCGTAGTAGTGGTTTGCTATTCCCAGTTTCAATTTTTTTTGTGGACACACAAAACCTTTATCAGTGTGCCTATATCACAATTCGGTTGTGTCCTGACTCTGTTTTGGTTTTAGAAGATGGGACAGCTTTTAGTGCTCGGCATTTTGTCCATTTTAATTATGGACAGAGTTTGTTTTTGTTTGCATGCATGGTACTGCAGTTTGCTGCCTCGTTTGTGAGTGTCACATACCGGTCATCTTTGCTGCTAGGCTGAGAAGGGAAAGTAGTCTGTTTCAGAGAACTATAATGGTTTTGTCTCTGCTCTGCTGCTTCCTCCTGGAGTACTGTAATTATTGGACTCTGGCACTCTTTGTGGAGGATACCGGGTCTCCTTGGCTATGTGGGACGGACCTAGTGTGGGCATCATGGATGGCAGAGTGAAAAAAACAAACAAAAAAAAAAGTTCTTCTGAATGAGTTTAAGAAGTGTGTTTTCATGTTTTGGTGGGTGCTGTAGCAATGACTGTTACTGATATGGAAACGGAGGCAATAGTGCATGCAGCAGCAAGCGGTTATTGCTGTTACCAGGAGGGTCAATATGGCAGCCGCTACATTTGAACTTTGGAGTGATATGTCTGGGGGCTGGCTGACACTTCTTCCTGAGGGGTGATAGCAGGATTTACACGTTGTAAATCGTGCCACCCAGCCAATCACAAGGCAGTATTTTCCATGCCATTGTATAATGTTTCATTTTAAATTTCCTATCTGTCCTCTTTTCTCCCTTAAAGAACTATGGATCCTGTGTGACCCCATCCCAGTTTTTCTTTTACAGGTATGACCAGAGGTGGCCCCATAGTGCTTCACCCCAGGCTTTTCAAGACCCAGGTAAGAGATCCCTACTTAATAGTTACAGTATGATAGGTGGTCAAGAAAAATGAAGACAAGCAGCACCCCACTGGAAACAAGATGTTGCATGTCAGTTGGGTTATCCTGGAGCAATAAATTGTTTACAAAACCATTTCTGGCAATTGTTGGCTTTTCCAGCCCCCCCATCCCCTCAGCACACAGTATGGTCTGCTGGTTAGAACAGTGTTGGGAACTGAGAGATCTCACCAGTTTAAACACTGCTACAGTGACATTTTCACCATGTGGCCCTGAGCAACTCACCTAACCTCCCAGTGCTTCAGTCAATTAAACTACAAAAATGGCTAGAAGCAGGACCCCACTGGAAATGTGATGTTGCATCTCTGATGGACTATCCTGGGTAAATGCATTGGAGAAAAAATATTGCCAGCAGCTGCCAAAGTTTTGCAGTACTCTATGCCCCACCCACCCACCCCATATAGTGGTTAAAGCACTGTTGAGAACCATGAAATCAAAGGTTCAAGCCCTCCTAGTGCCACATACTCACAGTGTTACTGTGAGCAACTCATTTCACCTCCCAGTGCTCCAATCCTTGCAGCTGCAGAAATTTTTAAAGACAAAACCCCACTGAAAATGAGACAGTTCATCTCTGCTGTTCTATTCTGGGTGAGACAGTTCATCTCTGCTGTTCTATTCTGGGTAAATAAATAGTAAAAGAAGAGAAAAAAATTCTGTCTTTACTGGCTGTTTAGTAACGACAGTGTGTGTATCTGATTTACACACTGGTGGTCCACACCATTTTAGAACTGTATGGTGTCATTATGTACTGTTCAGCCACAGAGTTCTGTAGCACAACATGGATGCATTGTGCTAAAATGGAAGAACTGAACAAGGCAATTAAGTGCATCATACAGTTCTAAAACAGTCTTTACTAACAGTGTGTAAATCAGAAACACCAGTGAAAATGCAACAGTAACAGAATGTGAACCAGTATTTGACAATCAACTTCCACTGAAAACAAGGACTTATAGGCTAAATGCAGTTCTCCTTTAATTTCAAAATAAATTGAGGTGGAGAATGTGCATCTGTGGACTAAATGAGGACCATTGTGGGGCTTAGATTGGCAGAGTGTGTGTTTACTACATCATATTTATCTAGGTGGTATAATATTAGTTTAAGCAGTGCTGGCTTTGGAACTAGAAGATCACAGGTTCAAACCCTACTACAGCCAAATACTTACTGTGTGACCTTGAGCAAGTTAGTTGCTCTCTCACTGCTCCAATCAACAGAGCTGCAGAAATAAGTAAAAGCTAGGGCCCACTAGAAACCAGATGCTGCATCTCAGATGAGCTTGTAGCTCACAACACATTATTGGAATCTGCCCTCAAGTATCTGTACTGATACTTATCCCCTGTACCCTTCCCCCACAATACCTTCAGAACCGAGCTCTCCTCAGATCAGTAAACCTTTCCTGTTGAGAATTTTATAAATGAATCAAAAAATATATTGTTTGTGCAGTTGAGGAATCAAACTTTGTGGCTGGTTATTGCTAAGTCGTGTGTGTGTGTGTGTTTGTGTGCATGTGTGTGTGTGTGTCATTATTCACTACAATCCAATCCACAGATTAATTCTATATCTTTTATCAGATTAATGCATTAGCAGCCATTTCAGCTTTGACCAGTGTTTATTAAACTCAGTGTTTTTTGTTTTGCATTGACTATTGCACCGTTTAGATTATTTGACTTCTCCACTACCCTCTCCATCAAAAAGTACTTCCTAACATGATTTCTGAACTCCACCACTAGCTTTAAATTGCACTTCCTGGCAGAGGCACTTTTATTCAGTTGGAACAGCTCTGCATGGCCCACCTTGTTGTACCCCTGAGGTATTTGCCTGTCTCTGTCATGTCTCCCTTTTGGCCCCTGTCCTCCAGGGAATACATATTGAGGGCCTCTAACCAGTGTTTCTCAAATCAGGCCATCATGTTTGTGTGGTCACAGAACTCTTTAGAGCTCTTATTACAAAGGTAGTGGAAGGGACAATTTCTTACCTTTAACAAAACTAACAGATACATTTCAAGTGAAAATACCCCAGGGACTTGAATTTCAGCAATGTATACTGTGTGAAATGAAATGTGTTATAGTAGGGGGTTTTGTGTACATCAGGGATTTGAGGTGGAAAAAAAAATAAGGTGCACTGCCACCACTGAGTTCTGGTCACAGCACTCCACCAGAAATTAAGGCTTGAGATCCCCGGTAAGTCTAACCTGTCCTCATAAGTGAAAACATGAAAGACATGAAATTAAAGCACACTGCACATTCCATGATTCAAGAAACAGTAACATTTCATGTTGAAAAAAGCGACTGATATATTTAAAAGCCTTGCTGTATATGAACAGAAGCTAGGTGGTTACGACTAAGCCCACCATTTCACAACTGCAGTGCTGTCACAAGCAAGGTGTGATCATTGATTGACCTAAGCGCCAGCTCTGTCTTTTGGACTAAAAGCAATGTCTTGGTGAGATTGCTCAGGGGGATGGGACATAAGGAGGTCAAAAACATGAAAGGTCCCCATTGTACTAAACATTTTGAAGAGCCTCAGTCACCACTTGAAAAAGGGACCACTTTAAAATGATATAAGTTGATACAACATAGCTTATAGTTCATATCCTTACATTTCTCTCACACATTGACATTTTTCATGAAAACAGCATTTCTGTCACTTGGTCTTCACCTGCTCTGGCTGCTTACTTACAAGTGATATAATCCCCTGTAGTGATGTCATAACAAGCAACCACAGAAAGACAGACTGTCAGTAGAAAAATACCCAGCAGTCCATCCAGTCTGCCCATTTCCCTGCCTAGCTCCAGTTCAGGCTAACACCAGGCTGTATTTAGAGATACAATAGCCCTATTGGCTGATCGTCACACTTAAGTATATCTTTCCCTCTTTTGTCTGTGGATCTCACTGTTCCTTTATATCTGTCCAACACGTGTTTAAACTGGGAATGGGCTACCCATCATCTAGCTTGATCGGGTAGGTTGGCTAGTAGCGATTTTTGCCGAGTAGGGTAGTTCGGGTAATTTACTACCCTCCCTGATGTAAGCCCCCCCCTTGCATTTTGAGGGGCCTTATTGTTCACCCTTAGGGTCTCCCTCCCCCTTTTCCCCAGTGCCTAGGGGTAGTTTGTGCACTGGGGGAAGCGTAATTTCTGCTGGCTGCCACTAGGGTGCAGCAGATAAGGAGATATTAGGGAGAGCAGGGATTGAGAGGGAGAATGGGGTACAGGTGAACTTGACAGGCAATGCATTTAGGGCAGTGTGAAGGGGGGCCCCCTTCCCTTCCTTAGGCAGATAAGCAGCTTTCAGTGGTAATGCGCCAGGTCCCTGAGTGGGCGTCCATGGGAGGCTTTCAGAAAGGCAGTTGCAGTCGTTTTTTGGGTCTTGGGTCCCTGGGGGACTGAATGGTGAGAGCATCCAGAGAGCGAGTTGTAGGCAGGTAGAGTAGGACTCTGGGGGAGCATTTTGGGTCCAGTGTTTATAGGTTTGGTTTCTCAGGCCATCGAGGCTTCTGGAGCTGTGGTAGGGCCTCTGCAGGGAGTCAGGGCTGGTGGGAGCAGTCCTTGTTCTCTCCTCACATGGCAGGGTGGTCTGAGGTTCAGAGAGTGGAAGTTGGTGTGGCCTTTACTTATAAAGGGGGCTGCATGGAGGGACAGGCCCTAAGGCGCTGGTATTAGGCCGGGCAGGTCCTCATGTGGGAGTAAAGAGACCATCTGATAAGGCTCTTTAGGTCATTTCCTTCCTGTTGCACTAATCGGGCAATGCAGAATCAAATTTAAAAAGAGGAGCTCTGTGACTGTTCTTAGGAGGTGCAGAGGAAAGTGAATTGGAGGCCAGATTAAGCCAAAAAGCAAGAAGCTGTGGGGAACAGGTGGTTCGAGGACAAGGACTTGGGCAGTATTTGAGCTAGGAAAGGTGCAGCTGAGGAACTAGCAGCCTGCCAGGGAAAATGCCACATTTTTGTATGGATTAGCTGGGGGGGCGGTTGGAGGAGCTTATTGCTTCAGCATTTTGGAAGTGGAGAGAGAGAGAGAGAGAGAGAGAGAGAGAGAGACTGAGAGAGAGAGAGACAGAGAGAGAGAGAGAGAGAGTGAGAGAGAGAGAGAGACTGAGAGAGAGAGAGAGACGAGAGAGAGAGAGAGACTGAGAGAGAGAGAGAGACTGAGAGAGACGAGAGACTGAGAGAGAGAGAGACTGAGAGAGACTTGGGAAAAGTTTTGAGAAGTGAGGCTAAGTTTGCAGGTACTTTCCAGTGCCTGGGAGCTTCACACTTCTGGAGAAATAGAAGAGATCTTTGGTACTGAAGTAAATATCTGCTACTGGGTTTAGCCTGGTGTAAAATCTCCCATGCGTAAGTATGTCTGTTAATGCTCCTCAGCCTATTGCTGTGATGAAAAAAGTTTAGCCCTATGGAGCTGTTAAAGTTTTTATTTTCTGGCCCGGTGAAGCTGAGGGTTGAGGCGCTGGATGCCACACCTCACGGCAGGCAGGCGACCCGGGTTTGGAAATAAGCCATGACCACTGGGGGTCAGCAGGGGGGAAGGAAGGAGGATTGAGCATTCGGAGGACTGCTCTCCTCTCTCCGGGGAAGGGGACTAGTCATCCCGGCCGCTGACTGCTCTCTAGCAGTGGCTGGAGGGTAGTATGGGTCAGGAGGCTTGGAAGCTGACGGCTTATGTCAGAGGGAGGGAAGGGAGAAAATGGAAAAATGGCCGGGGCTTCACAGACCCCTGATCGCCTGACTGCTCTGGTGAAGTCTGCCCCCCACCACCAGAGTTGACTTACCAGGTGGCAGGGACTGCTGGCTCCCCTGCACCTGGCACTGCCACTGCCACTGAGGGGGAATCTGCAGGGGAACCTCAGGGGCAGATGAGCTGGGTGTCAGGCCAGAGGATGTACCTTCCCTGAGGGGGCATCATAGTCCCCGTGGAGTATGCGGAGAGGACTAAACAATAAAAAAAAGTTTTTATTTTCTCTAAGAAATTGGGACCCCTGAGCCCTGTTAATCATGTAGGGGATCAGGTGACTAAAACCTGATTTGTTTGGGAAAAATCCAGAGTCCAGAGTTTGATTTAGGCATAAGGGTGTTACTGTATGTAAGCAATAAGACATGAGGTGGTGTGCATTAGACATTTCTACCTCATGGCCAGGGGCGTAGTGTGGCCTTGTGCCTTCAGCCCCTGGCCGCGCATTCAAAATGTCTAATGCACACCCCTGGAGTGTCTTATTCTGCTTATAAAATGGGACAATGTATTGTACATTTATGTAAAAAATGAATGTTTGATGTTTACATCAAGGAAGAGTTAAATCTTTAATGTGTTTTACTGTAAAATAGTTCCTCTGCCTGCAGAAGATTGCTGTATTTTTTTGCCACCAGGACTTTTGTCCTACTGTGACCACCATTCCTTATGTTGGTTGTTATGGTTACCATGCAACCTCCCCCCACCCCATATACACTTGAGTAGTGTTTTAATTCATTTTCATTTTGTTTTTTTACAGTAATCTTTTTGATTTGTGGTAAGGTATTTCTATTTTCTGTTTTTTTTTGGTGCGGTTATGGTAGGTGTTAGCGGAGATCGCTAATGAGCAGAGCAGGCAAGTGGGAGGAAAGGCAAGTGGGCGGGTATCAAGAAGGAGCACGCATGAAGCAACTGCAACCTTTACTAGCAGAGTGTAGAGTAGTTGTGTGTATTTTATTTGTTTTAATTTAGTCTGTCTGTATTCCTAATAGTAAGTGGCAAGCAGATGGTGAGTGCAGAGCTCAGTTACTGACTGGCCAACAGGGAGCAAATGACTGTTTAAGTCTGCGATACAGCACAGGTAACGAGAGAGCTGCCGGGAGGAATTGGAGAATGTGAACTGGATGTAAAACTAAGAGCAAAAACTGTTTCTTTTTAACATACTGTGTTCTGCCAGCTTGTACTGATGTGATGCCAACGACTGTCTAGAACTTCGTTAGCAATGGCTGTCTGGAACTTTGGTTAGGTATATTCATGACTGAAACAAAAGTGTAAATACGAGCGATGTGCTACAGGCAGGGTCATATGAATGAGCAAGGGAGCAATCAGCCAGCGGACAGGCATGGGAGGACAGATTGCTGTGGAAAGGAAAGGAAAGACACAAACTGCCCAGTTCTGTGAAGTGCTATGTGGCAGGTTGGGGTAAAGGAATGGAAAAATGGCTGCTTTGATGATTACTGAACTTATAGGGTTTGAGGTAGTTTGTGTTAGTAGTGAAAAAACAATGACGACGATTAAAAAGATCAGCATTCTATTTGAAATCTTAATACCTAATTTTTTACATGCGGCTCTGGTTGTCTGAACTTGTTACTAGCCATGCATTAGACACTTCTAAATCATGGCCAGCAGCCAATCAATATACAGGATTTACCCTACCCATTTTATAATGAAATTTTAGCTCTTAGTTTTTAGAGGTTTCATAGGTTTCTCTGAGGCCTCGAAGCAGCCAGGTGATCCTGCGCCCTTTTGCTCCCAGGCTGGGGAGTGGATGTCTGTGAAGGCTGAAGATGAATTACCTGGGTCTGCTCTCCACGAAAACATATGCTGAGGTAATCCAATCCATCGTTTGGGGTGTTGGGACATGTGCAGAAGACATCTCAAGGTAAGAGATAAGTATTCCATGCTCTCTGTTCAGAGAAATGCTGGTGAGGATTCTATTGTCTGGGACCCCCTTCCCCAAAAAACCTGGCCCCTGGACATTCGGGAAGGGGGGGGCTACACTGACATAACAGTTTACTTCATGAATTAGGTAGTTTTGACATGGATAACTGGTATGGTAAGGGGTCATTTATTTTAAAACAGGCATTACAGGCAGCCTGTGGGGTCCTGGGACTCTTCCGAGGCTGGAAACACACATGAAAATGCAGCCTGTAAGGTCCTCACTGCAGAAAGAATCACATGAACTGGGCTGACAATCTGATTGGTCAGTGCTTGTGTCTGTGCTCCGTCTCTGCTGTGAGTGAGCAGATAGCAGCGGAGTGTGGAGGGAGATACAGGAATCATTGCTCGATCTGCATGTTTTTGTCTAAATCACAGCAAAACAAAAAGTTAACATATTAAAAACAAATCCATGAAGGAGCAAGGGGTTGGAGACTGAAGGGGGAACCAGGGGATCATCCAGTGCAGTGCTCAGGAGAGAAGGAGAAAGGGGGTAACAAAAGGCACTCACTGACAGCTATTTTCTCTGCAGTATAGTGAAAGCCATTTAGGCTGTATTACATACTGCCTGTAAAGGACCCCTAGCCCTGTCTGTGACATAGATACTCTGTGTTTCTCTGCAGCATAGTGAAAGACTTTTAAGCTGCATTATACACTTTCTGTTAGGTGCCCCGAGCCCTGTCTGTGATATAGCTATTCGGTGTGGCTCTGCAGTATAGTGAAAGTAATATAAGCTGTATTACACACCGTCTGTTAAGTGCACTGAGCCCTGTCTTTGACATAGCTACTCTGTGTCTCTCTTCAGCATAGTAAAAGTCATTTAGGCTGTATTACACACTGTCTGTTAGATGCCCCATGCCCTGTCTGTGACATAGCTACTCTGTGTGTCTCTGCAGTATAGTGAAAGCCACTTAGGATGTATTACACTATCTGCTAGGTGCCCCGAGCCCTGTCTGTGTGACATTAGCTACATTGTGTGTGTGTGTCTCTCTGCAGCATTGTGAAAGCCATTTAGCCTGTATTAGACACTGTCTGTTAGGTGCCCTGAGCCCTGCCTGTGACATATGTTCTCTGTGTCTCTCTGCAGTATAGCGAAAGCCATTTAGGCTGTATAACACTGTTTGTTAGCCTGTTAGGTGTCCCAAGTCCTGTCATAGCTACACTGTGTGTAACATCTCTCTGCAGTATAGTGAAACCAATTTAAGCTGTATTACACTGTCTGTCAGGTGCCCCAAGCCATTTGTGTGACATTAGCTACACTGTGTGTGTGTCTCTCTCTCTTTCTCTCTGCAGCAGAGTGAAAGCCATTTAGCCTGTATTGCACACTGTTTGTTAGGTGCCCCGAGCCCTGTTTGTGACATATCTAGTCTGTGTCTTTGCAGTATTGTGAAAGCCATTTAGGCTGAATTACACTGTCTGTTAGCCTGTTAGGAGCCCTGAACCCTATCATAGATACACTGTGTGACATCTCTCTGCAGCATAGCAAAAGTCATTCAGGCTGTATTACACTGTCTGTTAGGTGCCACAAGCCCTGTCATGTATTACTGTCTGTGATACAGTCAGCTACATTGTCTGTCTCTGCAACAGTTAGTGAAACAATATCCATTCCTTTCATGGCTGTGTCTACTATGTCTCATATTTCCCGATCTAAGTCTACTAAAAGGAAGCACAGTGCTGCTGTGCATGCAACTGAAAATGATGCGGACAATATGAATCCTAGCACTAATGAAGAACATAGTGACAATAATGATAACATCACCAGGACTGGCACTAAATGTCCTCCTGAACCAAAAATGCATGTTAGCAATGAAATGATGGTAGAGTTTCGGAAATAACTGACTGGAGTTTCTGGCAGAGGTACTGAACATTATGCCACATGTGCCAGGATACTTCCAGCTGCTGAAGCAGCATGCAAGGACAAGGAGGCATCCTCCTCAAATATAATATCAGATACTGAGGAAGAAAATGCTGATAAAGATGGTGGTGATAGTGGGGACTGGGAATCAGATTTGTCCAGGCTATGTCCCACCTGATGATGACAGCAATTCCAGATCTTTTGAATCTTGTGGCAGTGAGATCTGTAGTTGCAATGAGAGGGTAGGAAAGGATTCCACTGTAAGGCATGAGAGGCAAGTGCAGAAAAAAAATCATATGCTAAATGTAAGAATAAGAAGATGAGCATGAATGTGAACACTTTATGTTAACAAGGAAGTGGCAGTGTAGGGTTTCCTCCAGGTCCCTTGACTGTGCAAGAAATAATGCCTGGCGCCGTAGTACAAAGCACAAAAGGTAAATCTTTAGTGTGGAATTTTATTCATATTGACCCAGTAGACAACTCTCGAGTTGTATGTAGTCTGTGCAAAAAGAGCGTCAGTCGTGGTGGCAAAGCAGAACAGTTTGGAACATCAGTAATGATGTGACATACAAAGGCAAAACAAGCAGCTGTGTGAGGCAGGGCAATGGACAGTGTGGTTGGTGTGGGCGGTAGTGGAGGTGGTGGTGGTGGTGATGGCCATAGTAACAATGAACTGGAAGCTGGGACTGACACTGAATCACTTGATGTGTCCTTGCAGTGTTCCCATACAAACATAGATTGTTTCTTCTAACACCATCAAGTACTGCAAAATCCCAAAGTACATCTCCATGTGAAAAAGGCATGAGAAATGCAGTCCCCCCAAATTAAAAATATCTTATCATTCTCATAAACTAACATTAAAATAAAGTGTTGCAAGGACATCAGCATTTACCAACAAGCATCCAACATGCCAGCTATTAAATAGAGCTATTGAAGAGCTGCTGGCCGATTGTCAAATTCCTTCTGCTTTTTTTGCCTAGGAAGGTTTACTCAAGTTCATGAACTGGATTGAACCACAATACACCATTCCTTGTCAAATACATTTCTTGAAAAAGGCTGTTCCGCAGTTGTAAATCTTGGTGTGTAGTGCAGTCACAAAGCAGTTGAAATTCTCTGAGGTGAAGTAGGTTCACATACTTGGACCAGCAATCAAACAATGGACTACATGAGTGTTACAGCTCATTGGGCAAGTTTTCAGTCAGAAAGTAATAATCCCTGCTGTATTGTAAGTAGTAGGAAGCAGGCTGTATTATATGTCACCAGTTTTGTGGAACACTACACAGCTGTGAATATTTTGCAGGTGCTGCAAAATCAGTTCCAGAAATGGCTTACTCTGTATTCCTTATCTGCTCTGTTCATTGTGTCAGATAATGGTGCCAACATAGTCAAAGCTGTTGTGAAAGCACAAATCCAGAGGATCTTGTACTAGCCTATAATAAGGCAGTAGGAGATGCCCTGAACTTGATTGCTCCTGTTCGTGTTCGACCACTCACTCTTCGCTCAAGGTCCCCCTGGTATGATGGGTCCTCGAAGGAGTTGAGGCAAGTCGGTTGAAGGCTGGAGAGAGCTTGGCAGAAGTCCGGCCTGGATGCTGACAGGCTTAGAATGCTAGAACATTATAATGGCTGTCAATCAGAAATCACCTGTAAGAAGGCAGAGTTCCTGTCCAGGGAGAGTTCTGCTGCACAGAATCGACCGGCTCAACTCTTCCGAACCGTTGACAGATTGTGCAATCCAATCTGTCTCCAGGTTGGAAGAGCTTTTTCACAGAATAAGTGTGATGAGCTAGCTCGGTTCTTCACAGATAAGGTTGCCAGTATCAGGTCCAGAATCAGCCTGGCTCTCTCGATGAGGGGTTGTGGAGGTCGGCCGGAGGTGGTGAGCACCCGGTCTATCTGGATGGATTTCAGCCAACCAGAATTCATGGACATTGTGAAGATTGTCCAGACTTTGTGCCCAACCTGTTGTAGTTTGGATCAGGGCCCTAACCCCCCTTTTAGTGGGGTGTGTAGATGTTATCTGCCCAATCCTGGTTGAAATTGTATGGAGATACTTGGAAGAGGGGATCTTTCTGGATCCCTTGAAGGAGGCGGTCATTCGACCACTCCTTAAAAAGTCTTCCTTGGATCCCGACGATCGAGCTAGGTACCAACCTGCCTCTAACCTTCCCTTTGTGGGGAAGGTTATTGAGTAGGTGGTTACGTTGTAGCTGGATGATCACCTTGTAACTCACAATGCCTATGAAGCCCTTCAGTCTGGTTTTGGGAAACGGCATAGCATGGAGACTGCCCTTGTCTGAGTACTAAACAACCTCCTAATGGCGAGGGATCAAAAGGCTTGTACCGTCTTGGTCCTTCTCGATCTCTCAGCAGCTTTTGACACTGTGGACCGTGGAGTGCTTTTGGAGTCCCTGCGGCTTCTTTGTGGATTGTCGGGTACAGTTCTCAATTGGTTTTGATCTTTCCTTGCAGGCAGATCTCAGAGGGTGGTCACTGGAATTTATTCCTCTGATGCTTTCCCTCTATCCTGTGGGGTGCCGCAGGGCTCCATATATTGCCCATGTTGTTCGCAGTACAGATGCTACCATTGGGAGACATCATCAGGTGATATTGCTTGAGTTTTCACTGCTATGCAGATGATACTCAGCTGTATATGTCCTTTGTGCCTGGACAGGTTGATGCTATCATTGTGCTAAATAATTGCCTTTCCGAGATCAACAACTGGATAGGCTATAGTTGGCTTAGATTAAACCCAGATAAGACTGACGTGTTGGTTGTGGACCTGGGTCACCCAGGGGCGGGTCTGGGGGTTGGGCAAGCATCTGGCCTATGGCTTGATGGTGTCTAGCTCAGGACCTCAGTTCGGGAGTGAAACCTGGATGTCATTTTTGATGACGCTTTGACCCTAAAATCTCAGGTGTCAGCTGTAGTCAAATTCTTCCAACATTGTTTCACACCTTCATCACCACACGTCTTGACTACTGTAATGCCCTCTACCTAGGGCTGTCTAGGGTTGATATCTGCCATTTGCAGCTGGTGCAGAACGCTGCAGCCAGGCTGCTGACAGGTACCTCTAGGTCCAGTCACATAACACCTGTGCTGCACGGACTGCACTGGCTGCCAGTTCAATGGTGGATCACCTATAAGGAAGGCTTGCTTACCTTTAAAGCCCTACACAAACAGGGACCTGACTACCTGAAAGATCTCCTGACTCCCTACACCCCAAATCATCCTCTCTGATCTGCTGATGACGGATTGCTAGAGATTTCCCAGGGTTCATCTTAAAACACCTGGAGCACGTGCATTCTCATTTGCAGCACCAACCCTGTGGCATTCTCTACCTCATTGGTTGAGAGAATGCCTGACCATCAGTAGTTTTAAATCTATGCTTAAAACTTGTTTATTTTCACTGGCCTTCCCAGACTAAATGATTTTTGAATAATTATACTGCTTTTACTTTTTATTTGCTTTTATATTCGTTTTCATATTTGTTCTAACAATGTGTGCAGCACCTTGATATTGAAAGGCGCTATATAAATAAAGAATGATTGATTGCTTGAGAGATGGCAGCTACCAACACATACTTTGTTTTGCACACTGCTTAAATCTTCTCACCCATAGTTTCTTGAATGGAAATTGAAATGTTGAAAACCTGTTAGTTCTTGCTAGGAAAATATATGGATATTTCAGCCACTCAGTGAAAGCTCAAAAATCCTGAAAGGGCTGCAGAGGTCAAACAACTTACCACTGCATACATTAAGGCAGGTAATTCCAACCTGCTGGAATCCAACATTTTACATGTTGGGAAGACTTCTTGAACAGAAAAAAGCTGTACATGACTACACCATACAGAATCAAATAGGTAGAGTAAACGTCATGCTCAGTTCCAGCAGCTGGACTCTACTTGAATCTTTGGTCACCTTATTGGAGCCATTTGAGGCTGCCATGTGTAGTGTCAGTGCGGACAGTGCAACTCTCGGTTAAATTCGTTCTCAAATAAGATTTCTTCACATTTTCCTTTATGACATAAAGAATTTCAGTCAAAAGAAGACACCACCGCTGTTATGCTGGCAGACAACTTGAGTCTCAGACTGTTGACTGATCAGAGATTAAATGCCATGTTTAAGAATGACACGTACCGGTATGTGTTGGCTACATTGCTAGATCGTGAAACACTGAAGCCATACTTCCTTTAGGGGAAGAAATTGAGTATTGGAGAGATCTTCTGCTAACCAAATTTGACATTGCCCTACCAACACCATTAACTGATGTACATCAGTTAATCCCTGCCGAACCATCAGAGTGCGCCTCTGATGCAGACAATAGCACATCTATCAATTCTTCACATTCACCAGTATCATCAGCAAGGGAAAGGACATCTACAGCTACTTCTCGGGTATCCTATGTTCAGGGTCAGAAAGGTAAATCACTTCTGAGTTACCTGCAACAACATGGACTAGTATCCTGTAAAGAAAGCACAGCTGTTTCATCTGCCAGACTAGTAACCATCTTACACTGCACAATGATCCAGGAGTATTTTGCATATCATACTGTGATTGGCCTTGAGGAAGATCCATTACTCTATTGGAAACAAAAGAGAACAATATGGCCAGATCTAGCAAATCTTGCAATAATGTACCTCAGTTGTCCACCTTCAAATGTATGTTCAGAAGCCATATTTAGCGCAGCTGGAGGAATAGTCACTGACCACAGAACACTGCTAAGTCCTGCAAATGTGGAACTGCTTACATTTCTCAAAATGAATGCTTACCATTTCCCAATTGTCCCAAACATTGAATTATGTGATTCTGACCCTGAGACTGAACAAAAGCCTGCAAACAGTGATACTGAATATGATGACTATATTGTGTACAAAATGAATAGAACCATCACCATTGCCACCACACCAGCCAGATGTGCCACACTACTCTTAGTTTTCTTTTGTCAATCATCCATTTTATATTATGCAGTTTTGATGTCCACCATAGGTATAATTTCTGGAAACAGCAGCAGCCACACTCAGAGCATCTGCACCTCTCGTACCTACCTCATCAATGCCTGCCAATGGTATAATTTCTGAAAACAGCTGCAGGCTCAATCAGAGAAGCTGTGCCTCTTGTACCAACCTCAGCAATGCCCACCATTGGTATAATTTTTTGAAACAGCAGCAGGCTCAGTTACAGTAGCTGTGCTCTAGTACTGGCTTCAGAAATGCCCACCATGGGTATAATTTTTGGACACAGCAGCAGGCTTTCTAAGAGCAACTGCATCTTTTGTACATGCCTCAGCAATGCCACCCATGGGTATAACAGCTCAGGGCACCTAACAAACAGTGTAATAGGTAAAAAAAAAAACAGTCCTCATGTATTTTTTGTTACAGTCAGAGTTGGATAATCTGGTAGTAGAACGGGTCACGACCTGACTACTCAGTTTTCACGTGTGTATTTTAAGGTATTTTTGAGGCACCCATGGGTAGTCTTGAGGATCAGGTATTTTAGTACCCACCCATCCCTAGTTTAAACCCCTTTTCAGTCTTGGCTTCAACCACATCTCTGGACAGATGTGACAGAGTTACCTCAGCACTGTTATCAGTTGAGACACAAACTGCCCCTTGAGCCCTTCACTTACAGGGCAGTTCTCTGTCAGGGACTTCCCCCAAATCTATGTGTGTGTGTATGCTCCCAGAGCCTCAGGGACTGGGCACCAGATAAATAAAAGGTGACCTGACATTTGAATTGTTAAAAAGTGTTTTTGCGGTGGGGGGGGGCTGTGCCCCTCCGCACCTCCCCGAATTAAGATTCTCAACTCTAGTTGGGTGCATGTCAGGGAGGAAGCAAAATCTAGATTTCAGTAAAAATTAAGTCCCACAGCCACAGGCAGTGGCAAAATTTACTTGCTCCCAGTCCCGAACCTAGTATCTGCTGTGCCAGAGCTAGCCATCTACACCACCACACTACATGGTTAGCTCATTGGCAGCAGTTACACCAGTCCCCTAAAACCCTTTCCCTGTTCTTCCCCTTCCTCTCGCTATTCCCCCCTTCTGCTCACCTTTCCCTACTGTCGCTTTCCCATACTGTACAGTCACTAGTGTGCAGGATAACCCAGAATGATAGTGCCGAAAATGAGTCGCTACTTTTGTAGTCGCTCATTTTCGGTTGCTATTATCACTGGATACCACACACACAGTTGATGCATAGGAAAATGTGAGCTTTCACCTAGACCTCTTTACCTGCCACTAACTGCAAAATATACTTTCCCTACCTGTTCTATCTTACCTTCAGCGAGTCCTTGGCAGGGTCCTCTTTGTCTTCAAATGTTGTGTTTCGAGAGAGAGAGAGAGAGAGAGAGAGAGGGAGAGAGAGAAAACTCATCAGCACCCCAATATAGTCCCTTTGACTGTGGGGAGTGGCCTCACCTCTTTGTGTGTCAGTTCCTGACTGTTCCCCCACCCCAACTGTGTGTTTGTGTGTGTGTGTGAATGACATCATCCGGTCCAACAGGCTTTCTTCACATCTAGACATCCTCTGTCCAGCTTTACAGGCCTATCTCCATCTTGCCTGTCCTCTCTAAAGTTTTTGAAAAACTGATCCACAATCAACGAAAAACTCACTTTGAAACTTTTTCTCTCATTAACCCAGCTCAATCTGGTTTCCAGGCAAATCACAGCACAATCTCTGCTTTAGCGAAAGTGACCAACGACTGGGTCTCTGCTATAGATGCTAAGAAGATAACTGGAGCAGTCTTCTTGGATCTTAGTAAAGCTTTTGATACTGTTGACCACAACCTGCTAGTCAATTGTCTCACTAATTTGGGTGCCACGTACCAAACTACCCAGTGGTTCTCTAGTTACCTAACAGGGAGATCCCAGAAAGTAAAAGCAGATGGCTTTTTCTCTGCCTCTTTGCCTGTTGCCAGAGGATTCCTCCAAGGCTCCATTCTAGGCCCTAGCTTGTTTTCATTATACACTAATGACCTTGATTCCAATATATCTATGTCAAATCTGCATTTCTTTGTGGATGACACTGTGCTGTATACCTCTGGCTCAACGTTATCTGAAGTTAAGGGGGTGCTTCATGCGGACTTTGCCCAACTTGAGCATAATCTAATAAAGGCAAAGCTTCTGCTTAATGCAAAGAAAACCAAAGCTATGATATTCTCTTGTAGTACCTCCACAGGTACCTCCCATACCGTGCCTAAAGACTTTATTGTTACCAAGTTAAACGAACCATTAGAAGTCTTCTCCAAATTTAAATATCTGGGTATCTGGATCGACAACAAGCTCTCTTTCAATGACCATATTGAGGACTTATCCAGCTCTTCCACTACTCTCACAAACCTAAGTAAACTGGACATCCTTTACCACCATGCACTATGGTTTATTACCAACTCTCCTTACTGTTTGCACCACTGTGACCTATACGCAGCTGTTGGCTGGACATCTCTCACCACTAGACGCTTGCTCCATACTGGTCTCTGGACCCTTAAGCTGCTCTTGCACTAATTACTGAGTTACCTATCATCTCTCATTTGTATTTCTCACAGTGCATACTCTCAGGAAATCTGACTTCATTCTGCTGTACATACCTAGGACACAGACCTCTTTTGGTAAACGTGCTATTGCGCATGCCCTTCCCTCTATTTGGAACCAACTCCAAACTGTGCTGAGACTAACTAGCACAGTTTCAATTAACTTCTACAAAGTGCCAAGTGTAGCTAAGATAAAAGATATCTGCAACTGTTATTAAGCCCCTTCCCATCCCTACGTGTGCCATACACATTCATGTGCATGACCTTTATCGCCCTTATGCATGCTACTTACTTATTGTTAGCACTATCATTTAACCAAGATTCTATTACATTCTCCTGCTGCTGACTTTCTAGCTGTTACCACTATTGCAAGCATCCTACTCCTGCCCCCCTTCCCCGTCCGATTCTTGGCTCTGTCTATGTATATATTACTCCTCTCACTCTTCCAAGCCTCGAATACCTTGTTTACCTTATATTCCCTGCCACTGCTCAATTCACTACATTTTTATGTATTGCAAACACCAGTTACCCTGCCTTGCACTGCTAGTATGCTACCTTGAAGTGTTTCACACTATGTACCATTTGTCTTCTCACCATCTATTGCCATCCGATGTTGTATCCTTTTATGTAATATCCTGCTTGTACTAAGTGTTCCCATGAATACATCTTATACTATTGTTCTATCAAGTATTTTTATTTATGTATGTTCTTCATCAGTGTACATGTCTCAGGACCTCTTTGTGAATGAGCTTGCTCAATGGAGTTTTTCTGCAATAAACTTGAACTTGAACTTACAATTTTTTTTTCAGGATGTCTGAGGTGTTTGAAATTGCACCCTCACTTCTGCCAGGATATGCAGCTTAGATGAGCTCATGGGAAAGTTACACTTAGCAGTCAACCAGTATTTCCCTCAAGATCTGCCTGGACATGTGACTTGGAAGCCATATTTTCATCCACTTTCAAATAACAGAAACCTATAATAGGAAAATATCTACGCTAACAAACGAAATGAACAGGTCAGGCTAGTCATATGCTCATCACAGCAGTATATTTCATTTGTCCCCAACCCACTCTGTGAAGAACATCCTCATGCCCCTCCTGAATCTTCCCCATCTCCCCTCCACCAGTGTCCACCCATGTACTGTAGAGACTGTACCTTCTGTACTCATGGACAAGTCCTTACAAGCCACCCTGTTGATTCCTTGCAAGAACTTACACATGTCAATCATATTTTCCTCCTGGCCTCCAGTGTATACATGTTAAGGTTTCCAAACTATCTTCATAGGACCTCCACATCTGGCCCTGGATCATCTTTGTGGCCCCATTTTATATGGTCTCTATTAGGTTGCTGCCTCTCCTGAGGTATGGGCTACAGAATTTCATGCAGTGCTCTATTTGTAGCCTTACTAAGGACTAATACAAGTATAGTGAGACCGCCTTCCTTTTACTACCAAATCCCCTTCATATACATCCAAGCATCCTGTGTGCCTTCCCATGCATTTTGTTGCACTGAGCAGTGGAACTAAGGCCATCACTAATGATGATTTCCAGGCCTGTCTCATAAGTTGTCTATACCCCTGTACAAACCTCTTATTCAGTAATGTGTTTTAGGGTTCCTTCTAGCAATGTCAGATGTGCATCACTTTGCACTTTTTTGCATGGAATTTTAGTTGCCGTAATCTAGACCCCTTTTCCAATTTTTTCAGGTCTCTTTTCATTTCTGTAACTCCCTCCTCTCTGCCCACTCTGCCACAGATCTTGGTGTCATCACCCAAGAGATACTCCTTATTCTGGATTCCATCTCATACCTCACAAATGAAATTGCTGATGAGTTCTAAAACTGATCCCTGTGATAACCCCCACGTGGCTCCCCTTAGCTCTGACTGCATCACATTAATGATCACCTGTATCCTTCTGCCCTCAGCCAGTTCCCTGTCCACTTTTTCAGTTTATCCTCTATCCCCAGGTGGCTTATCAGTGTGGCTCAGAATTGAAGGCCTTGCTTAAATCCAGATATGACACCTCCACTGCATGACCCTTGCCCACCACTTTGTGACCCAATTAAAGAAGTTGACAGGATAGTTTGGACAAATCTCCCCTTCTTCAAAACTATGGCTCCTGTCCTGTAACCCATTTCCCTCCAAGAATTCCACTATTTGTTCCTCAATGATGGTTTCCAGCAGCTTGCCTACAACCAAGGTTAGACTGACCAGTGTGTAGTTTCGCAGGTCATCTCTGTGCCCGCTTTTGTGAAGTGGCATAACATTATCTACCCTCTGGTCTGCTGGAGCCACCCCCATCTCCAGGGTACAAATTAATCAGATTTGTCCGTGGTGCTACCAGTGCCTGCCCCACATCCTTCAGAACTCTATGGTGAAACCCATCAGGGCAAGGATCCGTGTCCACCCTCAGAATTTTGAGGACCCTGAGCACCCTTTCTTCTGAGACTGACCTAACTCCAGTCCTCTCATCCACCTCTTTTTGGCCTGCGCCCCTGCACTCCAGTAGTGGCACCACTCCTCCATGGTGAAAGCTGAACAAAAATAATCATTCATTATATCAGCTTTTTCCCCATCCTCCTCAACCCATGTCCCTACCTTCAACTAATACCCTCCTTAATTTTCAATGTTTCCATAATGTATCTAAAAAGGTTTTCTCTCCATCTTTGATCTCCTCCTATATTCTCTGCTCCATCTCTGCTTTACTTATTTTTACCCTTACTTTGGCCTGCAGTTGGCCTTGCTCTGATTCTTCTTGTATTTTTCATAATGCTACTCTTTTTTTTCCTTAACTGCCTCTCCTACCCTCTGGAAAACTGGATCAACTTTTTGTTCTTTTTGTTCTTTCTGACCTGTCTCATACATGATGCCATCACTCCCTCTTTTATACTCCTCTTTCTACATCCCATTTGTCTTCTGCCCCTTCATCTTCCACTACCCTTACCAGATTATCTTTCAGCATTTCCCCTCATCTTTCTGAAGTCTGAGTTTCAGAAGTCCATGACAACAGTTTCTGAGCAAGATTGATGTGCTCCTGTTGGTTTGTTGAACCACACTGTATTGCGGTCACTGGATTGTAGTGGTTCCCTCACCCCTACTTCTCTATTTTGGCATCTGACAAAATGAGATTAAGGGTAGCCTCCTCTTTTGTCAGTTCCCTGATCCACTGTACAAGAAAGCAGTCTTGCATCACATCTAGTGGTTCTAGCACCAGCCATCTTGCACTGCTGGCTGCTGTGATTTCCCGTTACATATATGTCATATTTAGGTGACCCACCAGTATCACCTCCAATTTTGCTGGTGCCTTTCCATTCTCCTCCACTAATTCCCAGTCCTCTTCCACCTTCTCATTCAGCAGTTTGTACACCCCTCTGATCATAATCTTTTTAACCCTTCTATTGTCAGTTGCACCCAAACTGCTTCTAGTTCTTACCCCCCAGAGTAGTATCCCCATGACCTGTATAGCTCCCATAGCATACCGTGCTCCCTCCCCTGCTTTTTTGTCTGTCTCTCTTGTAGCATGAGTAGTCTGGTACTCAAGAATCCAGTCACTGTTTCCTGTGCTCATGCTTCTGATACAGCTAAGTACATCTTAGCCTCTGCCACCACTACCTGGAGCGCACTAATTTTTTCCTGAGGCTTAAGACATTTAATCAGACCACCATTTAGGACCTCTGTCTGCAACTCTTCTCCTTTCCACAGACCAGACCTATCATTCTTTTTCCCCATATTATTTCACATTCACTACACCCCCCCCCCATGATGTGGTCCTGGGTCTCTGAAGTATGCACCTTTCTCTCTCCCCCTCTCTGTGTTACCCTTTTCCCCATATTTACACCCACTATTGTGGGGAGTGCCAGCTAGTTCTCCCTCATCAGAGTTCCCTATCCAGATGCCCTTATCCCCAGCCTCCCCTCTGCTAGTTTAAATGCCCCAGAATGTATGCTTCAAGTCTCTTACCAGTGCATTTGTCCCCCATTAGAATAAAAGCTGTATAGTTTAAATAGGCCTGTATCCAGCTAGCCCATTGACCCATACGTAGCGTTACTATATGTGATGCCGGTGACCTGGTTTTGGGAATGAGCTCGCATTGCTGGAGGGTTGCTGGAGGAGAGGGAATGAGTGTCCCAGAGGACATATGCCCTCTCCAGTGAGGAAGGGCTTACTGTATCACAGCATGAATGCCTCCTGATGAAGCACAAGAGGTGCAGTTTCAAGCAGCCAGCAGCCGATTTAGGGGAATAAGCTGGCTTGCACATGCACATGCTCATTGTGTGCATGTACGCACACATTCATGACACTGACTCCAGGGGGAAGGACAGAGCAATAGTAAATCCTGGATTGATAGCAGAATGGGGCCAGAGACCCACAGGCCCTGCACCCAGTGATCAAGTGCAGTTCCATGTGGATTCAGTTACTACTGGGATCTGGTCCCATACTAGCAGCCACACCATGGGGGGAAGGGTACACCATGGGGCAAAGGAGCTCAGTATGTCCTGGGGATGTCAGGGGGATGGGACTGGAGACTTTGGTGGAAGGGCGCACCAGTTATAGTTGGAGGCAGAAAGAGTAAATAAAAAAAATAAATAAATCACAAGTTTTTATGAACATTTCTTCCATTCTAACCCTTAACTATGGTGCAGCCTTCAATTGGTTCCTTTCCAAATGGCTCCTGGTTAATGAAAATAAAACAAAATCAAGGCTATTCGGGTCTAAACCATACATCACCAAGGTCTCTAAATTTAATTGTTCCCTCCTAGTGCTCACACCAGAATGCCTCCCCCTTTGTAAATGTTCCCAGTTTCAAATACTTAGGTGTTACCCTGAACCCTTCCCTCGTGTTCACGGAACATGTCAACAATACTGTATGTAGGGTAAAACAGAAACTAGGGGCTGCCTACTGCCTAAAACAGTTCTTGACCTCTGAGGCATGCCTTGCGATTGCGCAAGGTAACCTTCTCCCCCTTATTGATTACTGTTCCCCCATCTATTCCCAAGTGTCCTTGGCTCTGCACTCCAGACTGAACTCAGTTTACAATAGTACCTACTGCTTTGTTCTCCTGGCTCCTTACTCTACCCATCACTGCTATTTGTACCAGCCACTAGGTTGGCTCCCACTCCAAGGACAGTTCAACTATGCCCTTGGCTGTATAATAGACAATGCACTCAGAGGCAGCCACCTGTCCCCTTACTTATCCCTCCTCACAGACAGAGTAGCATCAAGGTGCCTCTGTGAATCATCTCTTCCCCCTCTGGAGGTCCCTAGAATCTCCTCTGCCATGGACAGTAAAGCCCTTTCTGTCTCTGACCATTCCATATGGAACAAACTCCCTATATCGCTATGTTCGACCACCTACCACTCCTGTTTCAAAACCAACCTCAAAGACTGGCTGCTGTTGGAAGCCAAACACTCTTGCCCATCCTGATAATGTGGGCATCCCCTTCATCCTTACCCTTCATGCGGGGTCCCACCCCTCCTGGAGGCTCCTTGCCCTACCTAGCTCTTAACTCTCACCCTACCTGGCTTATGAACTCTCCCCCCCACCAAGACACAGCACTTCTCTCATGAGGACTATTGTACTGAAACTGTGTATTGACCTGATTACTGACCTGTTTACTGCACCATGTACCTTACTGTAATTTCCACTTTAGTTATTGTTATTGTGACTGTGTATTGTCACATTTTGTTTTGTAAACTGCGTTTCATGACTCTGTATTGACCTGATTACTGAACAGTTTCACTGCACCATGTACTTCACTGTAATTCACTTTATGTAATGTCCCTTTGCACTATTGCTGCATTCAACTTATTGTTGATGCCTGTATTATTGTCATGTAACCTGTACTCAATGTGCCACATGAGTGGCTCGGGTCGTGCCTGAGAATGGTCCTTTGGATCAGTGCACACACTCGGTTATCACATACATACATACATAAATAAATAAATAAATAAAATAGGCCTTTATCCCACCAAAAAGCACTCCATCTCCCTGAAAGGGAACCCCATTCTTATCACAACACTCCTTCAACGAATTGTTAAACAGGAACATTTTCAGCTTCCTTAACCCCCACTGCCTGTGCACTGTGAGGGCCACTGAGAAGGTTACTGTACCAGTCAACCCCTTAATCCTGGAACCCAGTGTCTTGAAGCTTGCCTTCACTGTTCTTATTGGCCTTTGTGCCAGTTCATTCATTTTAAGATACACAATAACATCTGGCCTCGCTTTTACGTTCCTAACCAACCCATCTACCCTGGGGAGTACAATACAGTGGAGTCCACCAGGATGCAACACAATACTGCAGCATTCTGCAGCAGAGTTACTGCAGCAAACAAGGCAATTTCAATGGCAGGCAATCCCTTTTGTCATGTAGTAATCTGAGACACTGTGATGCATCCTGGCAGTCTCCACTATATCTGCCATTGCTCCTGGGAGACAGAGCACCACCCTCCCCTTCTGGTCTGAGGTACAGTCTACAGTCTCAGTACTCCTAACTATAGAATCTCCCCCTATAAGTGCCCTCTTTCTATACATTAATATGCATATTTGAGTGTGTTTCTTACAGCATAAGAACAGTATCTTGTGGTGTTCAGGCAAGAGGACTGTGAAACAAAGTGGTTCTGGCAGCCCAAACAGCATGAGATAATGTCTTTATGCTGTAAGAAATGCACAAATATACATATTAAAATATTATGAAGCAGTCTATCTGTTTTGAATTGAAAGAAAGTCAGGTAAGCATTTTAAAAAGAAGTTTATTTTTTGTTTGTTTATTTTCTAACCTCCCTCCAGTTAATGTGTGAAATGGTATGGCCCATCCCACATAGTGGAAGATGTGCTGATGCCACTCATAAGGCGGCGGTTTATGTGGAGCAATGAACAGTTTTTCAGTTTTGTTTGATAAACTCTTCAGAATGAAAAACTGTAAGGAAAATGGCACAGAGGTGGATTTCCCTAATTGAAGTATAGCCATGCCAGTTTCATACAGACCCACTTCAGAGGCTGTTTGAGGGGACAGTGTTAGTGACTGCACCAAGAAAACAGCTGATCGGGCAGTGCGAGGCGGCATCTGTACATCATATATGAGGTAGACAGATTGTAACCACTGATTGGCTGTAGCAGTTAGACTGCTTTATAATAATCATCCCTTCCTTGCTGCTGAACCCTCCTAGCAGGCATCACTGCTGCTGGGGCTCTGGTAGCAAGAGGGCACTGTCTCCTGGAAGGGGAAATAGCATGCACTGTTTTAGTCAGTGAGGTCAAGCATTGCAATTCCAGAGCCCCTTCCATCCCCAGATGTGCCACTTGCTAGCCCCCTTGCTTACCCACTACCTTCCAACCTTCACTGTGAACTCATTGAGGTTGAAGAGAAAGAGGATCAGTAGAACCAGCACAGGTGAGTAAATGAGCCGTGGAACCTCCATGTTATAAGACACAGTTATTGATGGAGCAACATAGGAATTAAGATCATGATACCTCTGATTACTTTAACAGATGATATTTAATATTGTCACTAACATTTATGATGTTTTGGTTTTTATGTTGGCTTGCGTGTACGCACAAGCAACATCCTGTGGTGGTAGCAGAAATACACAGGTGCGTCAGTGTTGGCCAATGCAAGGGATACTTTAGTGGGTGCATCCCTCTGCCCCCAGTGAGAGAGCATGCTGCCGATGACAGCAGTTTCAAAGAGAGCCACGGAGATGAAACAAATCTGCTGCTGCAATCAGAGACAAGCTCGTCATTGCAGTGGCAGATGGCACACCTCCATTATGTGCCTTTTCTGAGGAAACATTTCTATAAAAATGGCAGCTCCTGCTGTCCACCACACAATCCGCAGAAAGCCGACTTCGGGGAGCCCAATCTCCATGTAGGCATGTTCGCAGCTCCTGCTGCTCGCCACACCGCAACCTCTTACTACTGCTGCTACCCTTCCTGCTCCCTCCATTCCCCGTCCCCTGACTGACAATAAAACCTTCCCACAACCTCCCACTGTTGCTGCCCTCCCCGCTCCCTCTGGCCCCCCCTCCAGAATTGTAGCACACTGGGACCCCACCCCAGTGTGCCTATTGTTTGTTTGTTTCTTAACCTGTAAATGGAGAAAACCTTCCTTCGTGGTTTCTTTTAATTTTTTCCCTGCAAACAAGAAAACGGTCCACTGATGTCTCCCACATCCCCCTTCCCACCGTCCCTCTGCACACCCACCTCCCTGCACTCCCCTCATCCATACTTACCCTCCAGAGGTCAGGAGCTGCGATATTCTCTGAACCGGGACGTGTCTGCACTCTTCAAAGTCAAACTGCGATGTGAAGAAATGACGGTAAGCTTTATAATGGGAAGCAATGGGGGGTTTCAACTAAGGTTAATATCTCAGCCGTTATTTGGAATTTTGGCCCCAAATTTTCAACATGGGGTTCTTGGGACTCCACCTCATGAACATGTCACTGTCATTTCGTTTCTTTGTCCCAAAAGGTGGTTTCATGGTCGCTGTGCCGAATCACCTTTTGGGACCGATTAACGAAATGGCACTGCCACTTGTTCATAAGGAGGGGTCCCAAAAAGCCCATGTTGCAAATTTGGTGGAAGAATTCAAAAATGACTGCATTTGAGCGCCAGACATGCAGTTTTTTCAGGTCAGAACTTCTCCAATGTTTAATATTTTCACTCCAGATTTTCAACATTGCCATTTTTTTCACACCTCCTTATGAACAGTACAGCTGTCATTTTTCGCATTCTGCCCAAAATGTGTTTTTGCACCTGTGGCGCACAATGGGTGCGATCGCTGAGCAAAATCAATGTTCAGGACAGATTAACAAAATCACAGTGCCACTGTTTCTGACGAGAGGTCCCAAAATGCCCATGTTAGAAATTTGGTGAAAAAATTCCAAAAAATGATCATGTTACAGGCGTGCATTTCACAGTTTCTATGCACGCTTGTAAGTTCACGCAATTTTCTCATTTTCTCTCCAGATTTTCAACATTGCCATTTTTTCACACCTACTCATGAACAGTACAGCTGTCATTTTTCACATCTTGCCCAAAATATGTTTCTGCACCTGTGGCCCTGAATGGCACAGTTGCTGTGCGAAATCATATTTCAGGATTGAGTAACGAAATGATAATGCCACTGTTCATGAGGTGGGGTCCCAGAAAGGCCATGTTGAAAATCTGGAGTGAAAATACCAAGAAACGCCCAGGGCATTAAGGTTTCCAACCACACACCCACCCTGTAGAGACTGACAGATATCAGGGGCGTAACTTGGGTTCATCAGCCGTAATGCTCACGGCATTCTGCCCCACCCCCACCCTGCAGCCACTGACAGGCATTGAGGTTTGCCTTGGGGTCTGTCGCCCTAACATTCACCCCATTCTCCTATACTGCACCCATCTCAGCTTATTTCCTTATGGAACGGGGTGAGCATAAGGGCCAAAGACCCCAAAGAACACCATGACACCTGTCGGTGTCTTTGGGGGGGTGTTGGCATTAGTTCAATGCTTCAGTGGCATTCCTATTATGCATCTCTCTAACTTCTGCACTACCAATGCCAATACCAGCAAGCCAACATTCGGCATTGACAAATGCTTGTTTGAATATGTCTCTGTACCTTTATTTTCAGAGGGTAAAGTGTCCCTTTAAGAGAGACCTATAAGGTTTACCCAAAAGCCAGTGTGGATATTGTGCTCTGGAGACAGGGTCAGTGAAGAGCAAGGTGGCTAGCCTGCTGCAAACAAAAAACGAGAAAGCTCTGTACTTATGGAACCAAAAATAAATGGCCTTGATGGAAGAGGGATGCCTGGATATTGTGGCAGTCACAGAAACATGGTACACAGAGAACCATGACTGGGATGTCAACATGCCAGGGTACACAATCTACAGGAGGGTCAGGGAGGGTAGAAGAGGAGGAGGAGTAGTAGCTCTCTATGTAAGGGAAGGGATCAAAGCAATGGAACCAAAGGGTAAACAGGGAGGAGAGGAGGCACTGTGGGTCACCCTAGAGACTGGAAATGGCACCACAATCTGCACAGGGGTTGTATACAGACCCCCGTCTCAGGGGGAGGAAATGGACAAAGAAATGATAGAAGGCATCCTTAGGATGGCAGAGAAAGGGGAGATAATGCTGATGGGGGACCTGAATATGCCAGATGTTAACTGGAGCACCTTTGCTGCAGCCACATCCAAGAGCAGGGCCATTCTCGATGCCCTACAGGGGGCATGCCTCAGACAGCTAGTGTTGGAACCCATTTGGGAGGGAGCAATCTTAGACCTGGTACTCTCAAATGGGGACGGAGAGAGGATCTCAGATCTAGAAGTGTGTAGCCATCTAGGAACAAGCGACCACCAACAGTGTGATTCACGATAAACTCAGCTGTAGAGTCAAGCCATACAAAAGTGAAGGTACTGGACTTCAGGAGTGCTGATTTTGCCAAAATGGGAGAGTGCCTCAGAAAAGCACTAGTAAACAGGCAAGGAGGAGGGGTGGAGCAACAATGGGGAAACATCGAAACTACCATCACAGAGGCAACAAGCCTTTGTGTGAAGCAAATAAACAAATCAAAATGATAGAAAAACATTATGGTTCTCAAAAGAGGTGGCGGGGAAGGTTAGGGAGAAAAAGATAGCATTCAGGAAGTATAAGGAAACACAGAAGGAGCAGGACAGTGAATTGTACCAGTTAAAGCAGAAGGAAGTGGAGAAGGCAGTCAGAATAGCAAAGGCCCAAACCGAGGAAAAGATAGCCAACTCAGTTAAGAAGGGGGATAAAACCTTTTATAGGTACATTAGGGAGCGAAGAAAGGCAAAGGGAGGGATACTGTTGCTGAATAAAGAGGAGGAGGGTGGTGGGCAGAGAGGGACAGTGAAAAAGCAGGAATACTGAACGAATACTTCTACTCAGTATTCACAAAGGAAGAGGAGGGGGAGGTGCCTAATCTAGTCAATAGAAGCACTCTGTTAAGGACTGGAGGAGGGCGGATATGACTCCCCTTCACAAAAGTGGGAGCAAGACAGAGGCAGGAAACTACAGACCTGTCAGTTTGACCTTGGTGGTGGGGAAAATGATGGAATCACTTCTGAAGGAAAGAATTGTTGAGTACCTAGAGGCCAGTGGTGCACAGGACCCAAGGCAGCATGGATTCACAGCAGGAAGGTCATGTCAGATGAATCTAATCAATTTATTTGACTGGATGACCAAAGTAGTAGACCAGGGAGGGGCTTTGGACATGGCCTACCTAGGCTTTAGCAAGGCATTTGACACAGTCCCACACAAAAGATTAATAAATAAATTAGCCAGCCTGGGAGTGGGTCCCAAGGTGTTAGTCTGGGTAAAACATTGGCTGGACAACAGGACGCAGAGGGTAATAGTAAACGGAGTCCACAGTGAAGAAAGGGGGGTTACTAGTGGGGTACCGTAGAGTTCAGTACTGGGTCCGGTCCTTTTTAATGTCTTTATAAGTAACATTGCAGAGGGACTGGAAGGAAAAGTATGTCTCTTTGCAGACGCAAAGATCTGCAACAGGGTTGATACACAAGGTGGGGTGGAAATGATCAGAAGGGACTTGGCAAGGTTGGCGGAATGGTCAAATGTATGGCAGCATAGATTCAATGCAAAAAAGTGCAAAGTAATGCACCTGGGAAATAAAAACCCAGGGGAAGAGTACACAATGGGGGGTGACATACTGACAACAACAAAAATGGAACAGGACCTGGGAGTAATTATATCAGATGACCTAAAGGTAGGCAAGCAATGTGAGAAGGCAGTAAGGAGGACTGGGGGGATACTGGGATGCATAGGGACAGGCATCACCAGTAGAAAACAGAAAGTTGTTATCCCTCTGTACAGACAGATGGTGAGACTCCATCTGGAGTACTGTGTGCAGTTCTGGACACCCCATCTCTGCAAGGACATAGACAGGGTGGAGGCTGTCCAGAGGAGGGCAACCAAAATGGTGCAGGGTCTGCACCAGAAGACATACAAAGAGACACTAAAGGAGCTTAATATGTTTATCCTCAAGGAAAGGGGGGGACATGATAGAAACTTTCCAGTACCTCAAGGGAGTCAACAAAGTCCAAGAGGGTAGCATCTTTCAGAAAAAGAGATGTGCAAGAACAAGGGGGCACAATTTGAAGATGAGGGGGATGGCTCAGAGGTAATGTGAGGAAGTATTTTTTCACGGAGAGGGTTGTGGATGCATGGAACAGCCTCCCTGAAGAGGTCATGGAGTCAAGAACAGTGGGGGAATTCAAGCATGCATGGGACAGTCATAAGGCAATTCTGGGGGGTTGGGGTAAGAAGAAGTAGGCTGCTGGTTAACTAGGATCTGCAGCTTATCCAGTAGGTAGGGAAATGGGCAGACTAGGTGGGCCAAGCAGTCCTTATCTGCTGTCAAATTCTATGTTTCTATGTTTCACATAACAACCAATGCCCCGTTTGGTCTTGTTACTTATGTATTACAGAGACAGAGTGGTTTCATTTTTAAGAAAGGGACTATCAAAAGTACAGTACTCCTGTGATTCCTTTGCATTGAGAAAGACAGTGGATGAGTTACTTTTTACTCTTTCTTATTGTTTCTCAAATAAATATGTTTAGCAAATTAAACTAGTAGAAATATAGGACTTTCAGTTCTAGTATACAATACCTGCACGATACTTATCCAAACTGTGTGCTGTGATTGAAATGCCAAGTTAGAAAAGAGAAGAAAGTTACTTATTGGCCACGTAAATGTGAGCATTTTTTTCTAAGCTAAAGTAATGGAAACAAAATCACAGCAGCAACATAACTGAAGTATCTTAAAGTGGCATTTATTGTTGGAAATAGCCAATCAATATCAGACTATATGTTAACTAATAGCTCTGTGTGTGTCTGTGCATATAATATTATGGCTAGTAGCAATCATATCGTTGGTTACAGTCATAAGTGGGCTCACACAATCAATACATCAATAGAATAATTGTCATGGTGACAGAAAAAAAGATTTTATATAAAAAGAAATAGTTTGGGAACTGTTTTTATAGACAAAGCTTTCCAATTATGCAGGTTATCTTCAAGATCATGTGCTCTGAATGCCAGTGTAATAATTTTGCACCTCACAGAACAATGCATCTTGTATTGACAACGTGCATACGTAGGACATGGCTTTGAAATAATAGCACTGTATTTTTTTCTTTGCCACTAATTTCATTCAATAAACTTAAGACAGGCTATAATTAAGCAGTAGAACACAAATGAGACAAGACTGGCTTCTGGTAATTGATACACATAGTTCTACAGAAGAGACACAGGTTAATTACCAGATAGCGTAGTTCATTTACCAGGGTGCTATCACTGCTAATAATTGCTGGGGGTAGCAGGCACCTTTTTTATGAGACAGATAAGTCATGCCAAGCTGCTGCCTGTTGCAGGGTCTAGAAATTGTCCCCCAGTCATGAAGTAAATATCTACCTTATCTAATTTTTTTTTATGAACTGCCCATGGATTGGAAATTCCATGTTGCTCCGGAGTCCCTTACTGTGGCCCCTCTTCCAAAGTTGCATTTCAATGATGCTTAGCTGACAGTAAGGCTACAATGGTTGCAGTGAAATGACTATTAGAATAGGGAGGCGCTATTTAATCTAACTTGTCACTTATCATGCTAACTTTCATTTCTGGTGGTTAACACAGTACTAGCCACCAAAATGAAAGGGGACCTGCTGCAGTGTTGCTTGAGATGCTGGGGACATGAGTTCACAATCAGCTGAATTCATTGGTTTCTGGCCAGGGGAAGGAGGATTGAGCATCCCAAAGAATGCTCTCCTTCTTCCAGAAGGGAAGGATGGGGTCCCTCCTATAACACTTCCACCTGGGTGACCACAGGTAATTGTGTAGCAGAGTAAACAAAAAGGGGAGGGGAGGACATTGGCAGAGCTCAAAGTGGTATGCTTTTATGCTAACACTTGGGGATCCTTGCATGCCAATGTTCCTAAGCAAAAGGGTGGGCACACCAGAGCTCCTTGCATGCCAGTGTCCAAATGAAAAAGGAGGGGGAACTAAACAGGAAGAAACCCTGTGAATGAATGACTCTGCCAAGAGGGGTAAGCTTGTGGAGTTGAAACCAGAGTGATAAGTACCAGGGATATGGTGGATGGGGCAAGGCCCAACCTGGTGGATGGGGGCTGGACTAGTGTCAGAGCATAAACAATAAGAATCAAAACATGACTTGCTAAAGGATGAAACAGAGTGGATAGCCAGTGTTGGGTAAGTTACTTTTAAAAAGTAATCAGTTACAGTTACTAGTTACATTCAGATATATATAATCAGTTACAGTTACTTATTACTTTTATATAAAAAGTAATTAGTAACTGCAATACATATTGCTTTTCATATTGCTGTACTTTATATAAAGTTTGATAACATGGTTGTATTTACTCATTGAACATAGCTATGTGCTCATGAAGCCCCAAGATGTGCATAAAAGAAATAAAAGAGATTCTAAAGATAATTAATATGTTAATTTTACAATGCAGTACCCATTTGACATTGCCAACCACAACAATCACTTTACTTTTCCATAAATAAGAGCTCTATTAAAAAAAACACTCAAACACACACCCTGCATCTACTGCTGCCCTCTGCATCCCCCCCCCCACAGCTGAATCCTGGTTTGCCAGCCATTGCCGTCCCTGACCTTTTTCATTTCCATAACACTCACACTCACCCTCCAACACACACACACACACACACACACACACACACACACACACACACACACACTCACCCTCCAACACACACACACGCACACACACATACACGCTGCATCTACTGCCAGTGCGCTTGGAGAATCTTTCCTGTACCACTGTATATCCTGACAATGCAAGCCACAACTATCCCGTTATATCCCTTACCCCATTGCCACACACACACACACCCTGCTGCATCTTCTGCACTTAGCAATCTTTCCCGCATCTAGCCTGTATTCTCCTCCTGACAATTCAAGAGCGACAACTACCCCTTTAAATTTTTTTGTAATGAAATCCCACCCTCACGTAGCTCCGCCTACACTCACACAAACCCACCCTGCAGATCTACTGCCCTCCTTGCCTTGGAGATCTTTTCTCGGTTCCCCACAGCAGCCTGAATCCCAGCTTTGCATTTGCCAGCCACAGATCCACCCCACATCACATACAATAAATTCTACCAGCACATACCTGCTTACCCCAACAAAATTTAAACACCCTTTCCCACACCTGAACCTTGACTTGCCACTGCCACTGAGTTATTATTATGACTAAGTCTGCCATGACTATTATTCCACTGCCAGTATGCCACAACTGAAGTCAGACGGTGTCACTTACAATTGAATTATCACGCAACAAAAAACACTTGTTGCACTCTGGTACATATCCTTTTGATGAGGATTTTCTTTGAGACGGGGTGGGTGATGGTGATAGGTTTGGCAGGTGGGTGGATGGATGATCAAGCGGCCTGCTGTGGCAGTTTGGCACATGAGTTGTTGATGGAAATGGGCCCTGAGCCCTGTCTGCAGATGAACTACGTGCTTTTTTCCCTACAACAGCTATTCTGGCCCCGATTCCCTCGGGGTTCACAATGGCTACAGTGGAGGACCATGACTGATGACATGCATGGGTGCAGCAAGCTATCTATACTGTAAATCGTACATTAACTGGCCAATCTGTTGTCCCCTCAAACAAATTTAATCAATTCCTATAGCAATTCTTAGCTGTACCGTGTAGTGGAGCTTAAGTAGCATAATTTGTATATCAGATTTATTTATTTTATTTATGTATGTATGTACATCTGTATGTATGTATGTATGTACATCTGTATGTATGTATGTACATATGTATGTATGTACACATGTACGTATGTACCTATGTATGTGTGTATGTGTGTATGTATGTACGTATGTATGTATGTATGTACACATGTATGCAGGTATGTACGTATGTATGTCTGTACGTATGTATGCATGCATGTATGTCTTTGGTAACCGGGTAAGTGTGCTGATCCATAGGACCATTTTCAGTCATGTCCCGGGACATAGAGTGGCAGAAATAGCAAACAAACAGCATAGATATATTGCATTCTAAATACAGGCATCAACAAAGGAGTGAACATAATACATAGGTACAATTCCACGTATTGGTGGTATAAGCACAAAATAAATATTACAGTCATTACATACAGAATCATGCACAGGAAACACAGGCTTAATATAAGTAAAACAGACATAATATACAGCAAGAGCCAGGGGATATCAAAAACAGCACTATAATATAGCAGCTAGAATTGAGCAGTATTAAACTAGATGCAGGGCATTTCCAAAGCAAATATAAAATCATGCTAAAATGCAAAAGGACATTATAGTGTGAGATTCAGGGGGCTAAGATGGTGCAGATAACAGACACAGCATGCCTGGACATTGCTGAGGCCTAGCCCAACAGAGGAGATGGGAATGTTGAAGGGGATGGTGGAGGTAGAAGCTGGAGGAAGCAGTACCTGTAGTAGCCTGGGAAAGATTAGGGTGGTTTGCGGACCCTTTCATTGTCTAGGGAACAATTACATGTGGAGTCTGTCAGGATCCAGGCACTCAGGCTTGTTTTAAAGGACTGGTGGGATGTGGCTAGGCAATTGGTCAATGGGAGTCAGGTCCAGAGGGAGGGGGCAGCAACAAAGAAGGCTTTGCTGCCCATAACTGAGGTGACCCAGGGAACTTTCAGAGGAAGAAGAGAGGAGGCCCTAAGGATCCTAGCAGCCACCCTACCAGTTAATAGCAAGGCGTAAGGGGACAACTGGTTGCTCCTAAGGGAGTTGTCTACAAGGCATCCCATGGCATTGTCAAAGTGTGCTCGAAGAGGGAGCCATCCTAGGGATTTATAGAGTGTGCAGTGGTGGGTAGAATAGGGGACTTGAAGAGCAAAGCGACAGATAGAATTGTATGTAGTGCTGAGGCATGAGTGCAGTGTAGAGGATACGTAGGAGTAGGCAGGGGAACAGTAGTCAAGGAGAGACAGAAGGTTACCTAGAGCAATGGTTGCAAAATTATATATTTAATAATAAACTGACAAATAAAATGATGTTTTCTAACTTTTATTGCTGTTGTTACAGATATAGAACAAAATGGTGATATTAAATGCATGGCTGAAAATAGAAAATTGAGTTAAAATCAATGTTTCAACCATAGGTCTTCTTCAGGAATTATCTAAAAGAGAAAAAAGCAGGTTAGGGACATAAGAGAAATATATGTGAGGAAAGAAAATGGGGGAGGCTGTAGGAGAAATATAGAATAATACATGGGGTGGCATGTTTAACAAGATTTTACACACACCTGAAGTGTTGGATGACACATAAATCCCAAGAGCAAAGCTTGAGGGGATTATTTAAGCATTCAACACCAAGGGTGTATGTAAAATCTTGAGTTAAACACAACACCCCAGGTTTTATTTTATATATTTGCTGTGGAGTGTTTTTCACCACAGTAGTTGTATAAAATAAAGCCACATTCCCATGCCGCCTTCCCAGAGTTTCAGCGCAGTCTGCTGTCAGAGCTTCACAGCGGAAACATTTTGTTTCCCCCTTTTTTTTTCTTTGTTTCTTACAGCTTAGATATAGTAGAAGGCATAGGCCAGTTATTTATTGTTTTAAGTTAACTTACCACTGAGTGCCAGTCGCAATGACGTGTGCAGGTGTGCGGTGCTACAGAAAGGCAGAGAGGGAGAGAAGAGCTGCGACTGGTGCATGCGTTGACCAAAGGAAAGCCAGTGTGTGTTCGCCATTATAACCCACAGGGTATAATGGCAAATTATAACCCAGTTTCCCTTAGGGGAAAACCACTAGCCAGTTATTATAAAGTGCTAATAGTTAAGGTAAGAATATAATCTGAAAAATGAAAAGGTGATGATAGGTATGAAAAGATAGAGTAGAAGTGAATGAACTGAGGGGTCCTTAAGTGGGGACTAATTAACAAGACCTAGTAAGAGGGCTGAAAGGTGAAAGTTATGTGTGCACACTCATTTTCATTTTCTACAGATTAAAGAAATACTCAGACTGGAGGGGCCAGTGATTTACACCGGACCTGTGACAGAAGGGGCAGACTCGATGGGCCAGAGGGTCCTCTTCTGCCTCCAGATTTCTACAGTTCTATGAATTGGTACAAGGACACCCAGCACAATTACACCTCACCAGAGTCATTTAGTCTAACATTTTCTGTAATGAGACAACTGGCAAAAACAACCCCGACACCCAAAGGCAGTGAGACTGTAGCCACGTAGAAAGCAGTGGTACAATAAATGAGGCTATCTTGTAGTCATAGCCACTGTGTTAGAACAAAAATCTCATAGGGCAAACCAGTATTAGGTCAAAATTCCTAGGCTAAATGTCACAAGGCTGCATGTATCTGCTCCAGTTGTGCCATAGGTTTACGCCACCGCTTACCTCTGGCAGGTTATATCACCTAGACACTGTGACTACTCAAACCTGAATATCAGCAAGGCTACAAAAATTGGCACCTCACATTTTTATTGTGAAAAAAGGCAAAAAATAGTAGCCAACTTGCATTCATTGTGCAAGGTGAAGATGCTGGGTGCTCATGCAGTGCTTGTCAGAAGGCAGTGTTTTACAGCCTGATGTTGTAATAAATTGAGCACGTAGTCAGTTGAGCAGCCTTTGTTTTCACTGAAGCCTGAATATGAAAAGACACCTGCACAATCTCTGGACTTCTGTGATGTCATAAACCTCTTTAGCTTTACTCTTGAGGTTTCTGAAGTCACAGGAACCCCTTGATGCATTACAGTAACAATAACAGCTGGATGCCCATCAGTTATGCTGTGTATATTACTAATTATATTACAGTAACTAGTTACTTTTAGAGAAAAGTAATGTCATTACAGATATTTTAAAAGTAATCAATTACTATTACTAGCTACCTAGAAAAGTAATCAGATTACAGTTACTAGTTACAAGTAACTACAGTGCAGCCCTCCTAAACGCATACCCTTGGGACCAGCAAAAAGTATGCATTTAAGAGGGCTATGCGTTTATCAGATCTTGTGTTTTTTAATGGTGAACACAATTTGCAGTATGTGCCAAGGGACTGGGTAGGGAAAAGAAATGCCAGCAGCACTTTAGTGCTACTTTGGTTGGGATAAAGTGATTTGTGACATGCTGTGACATTCTTTAGTCTGATTCCTCTGTGAGGAAGGGTGCTGCTGGGATTCATGTAAAGTGCTTCTATGACATTCTTTGGGGTTCTTTGCTTTGATTTCAGTATGAGGGTCCATTTTTTTTTTTAGTTTTTGTTTACCGGGTAAGGTGTCGTAGCCACAAAATATGACTATTTTCAGACACGACCAGGGATGTTACAATACAAAATTGGCAGACAAAACAAATAACGGGTATAGTTCCAAGGTAATCAACCATACTAGGAAAAATCTACATGATGTTCTGTGATGTAAACAGTATTGCTAATATGACAGAGACAATGGCAGGAAAATACACAATAGTACAAAACATAATAAACATACAATCATAGTGCAGTAGAGTTTTAACACATAATCCATGCTAAGTGCTACATATGACAGTAACAAGGGGTCAGAGCAAAACTGAACATTTTGAGAGCTGAGGAAGGGGATGTCAAGCACCCTATGGGGGTTTAAAACAGGAACATAGAGCATGTTTGATGAGGAGAGTGTGATACATCTTTTCAAAAGCAATATGACTTGGTGCAGAGGGAACATCAAGAAGTAGGGAATTCCAATATTTTGGGGCCAGGCAGAAGAAACCTGAGGTTCCTTTTAGGGTTCTGCACCTAGGGGTGTATAGTAGAGAGAGTCCAGTAGAGCGGAGGCCATAGGTGGGGGACAGAGGCACCAGCATGCCTGCAAGAGAGGTAGGTAGGTAGATTAGTTCTAATGATGTTGTCCAGCAGAGTACCAAGGGCAAGGAGTCAATTGGCAGATGGAGAAGACCATCTAAGCTCTGCATATAGCAAGCAATGTTGCTTCAAACGTGGGGAAGCCGAGGCATAATGACGGATACTATTGTACGTTGTATCCCACTTACTTAGGGTGGTTTTCAAAACATTTAGTTAGGTGACAGCACCATACTCAAGGGATGGAAGTAGGATACCCCTAGAAATAGCCAGTCTAGCTGAGGGGGTAAGCATCCGACTAGTCCTGTAAGCTATTCTGTGTTTGGAGTTTAATGACTTGCAGGTGTCGATGATGTGTTGCTCAAAGTTAAGAGTTTCATCAAGCAGGACACTTAAATACTTGAATGAGGTTACTTTCATAAGGGGGGAGCCATTTGCACAGGAAAGGTTGAAAACGTTGCAGTTTGTTCTAAGTTTGGTTGCAGATCCGAAGAGCATGCCCTGAGTTTTGCTTCTGTGACTTGGGTTTGATGGTTAAAAGGTTCAAGTAGGTGATTAACACCTCATTTTAATAGAGCAGACCATTAACAGACAATTAATGGCTAATTAGTAAGGCAGCTACATGCAGTGTCAGTAAAACTTGGCCGGTCAGTCCACACTTGAACAGCAAATTTAAGGGAAAAAAATATGCATTTAAAAGGGCTCCTTTTATGTGTTTAACAGGTATATTTAACATAGAAAGTATAGGGAAAAAATTGTGACTTTGGAAATTGTATGCGTTTATGTGGGCTATGCATTTATCAGATATGCGTTTAAGTTGGATGCACTGTAGTTGCTACCCAACACTGTGGATAGCTTCCCCCACTCTGTTTCTATGATTCCATTGTTTTGCCTATGTGGCATTAACATTGGCTCAGCATGTCGAAAATGTTTCACAGTCACAACCTTAGGAGATTATGTACGTCCATTATGCAGCGTAAAAAACAGGGGACTTTACCATTGTTGCTAGGGTACTGTAGATACTGTTTAGGTTACTACATGTAACACTGCTGGTTTTAAAGTCAGAGTTTAGGGTGGGAACATATTTCAGCAGACCATTGCATGTCCATAAGATATGACACATATCACTTCAGGAAAGGATTTTGACTTCATTATCTAATATGTGATGCTCTGCATATGCAAACCAGGTATGCTTATGCTAGCAGAGTGTAAGTCAGTACAGTACTTCTCAATGAGTTCTTGGAACATTATACACCATTGTAAAAAACTGGAAAGCCTGTATTGTTTTTAATAATAAGAAAAAAATGAGGCAGCCTCTGTGCTTGTTGTCATATAGTATATGATAAAAGCAATCTGTGAAAATATTGCCATTTAGTAGTGAAAGCAGTGACTCACAATCAAAGCAATGTTGACACATGTAACAGCAACTAGATATCACTTTTAATGGTGGTCTACAGGGCCAGCAGCATGACTGTCAAAGATCTCTCTGATCTCTAAGCTAGAGAGAACTCCCCATAAGCTTAATGGTTAAAGCTGATGACTTCAGGTTCAATTCCCAGCATCAGAATATTCATAAGGGGGCGGGATTAAAGGCAGCAACCAGTATAAGGATTGACAGCAGGCATTGGGAGCCTGCAGAATTTAAAGGGGCAACGCCATTTAAAAGGGCAATTCTGGGTCAAAGTTTAAAGTAGGGCACCAGGCCCATTGGGAAGTGGGGCATTTGGCCCAAAGTGTTGAGGGGCATCAGGCCCATTGTAAATTGGGGCACCAGGCCCAATATAAAGTGGGGCACCAGGCCCAGTATTAAGTGGGGCACCAGGCCCAAGCTAACGTAGGACTTCAGGCCCGAGGTAATGGTAGGGCATTAGGCCCGAGGTAAAGCCTGGTCTAAAGGGAGTCCCTGGCCTAGCGGAATAGGACAGGCCAGCCTAGTGGTACTAAAGGGAGGCCCCGGCCTAGCGGAATAGGGCAAGCCAGCCTAGTGGTACTAAAGGGAGGCCCCGGCCTAGCGGAATAGGGCAAGCCAGCCTAGTGGTACTAAAGGGAGGCCCCAGCCTAGCGGAATAGGGCAAGCCAGCCTATTGGTACTAAAGGGAGGCCCCGGCCTAGCGGAATAGGGCAAGCCAGCCTAGTGGTACTAAAGGGAGGCCCTGGCCTAGTGGAATAAGGCAGGCTCAAGCTAACGTAGGGCTTCAGGCCTGAGGTAATGGTAGGGCATTAGGCCAGAGGTAAAGCCTGGTCTAAAGGGAGGCCCCAGCCACAACGTACAGTAAGGGATCCTATCCCAGAATACCCTACCTATAGAAACAGGGGTTCATTTGAGAGTGTTCTAATTGCCTATACTGTGAAACTACTGTGATTACTGTACTGCTTATGCTGAACTATTGTCCGAAGTATCTGAATTGTTGCCCTAAGTACCTGAACTATTGCCCTAAGTACCTGAACTATTGCCCTAGGTACCTGAACTGTTGTCCCAAATACCTGAACTATTGCCCTAAGTACCTGAACTATTGCCCTAAGTACCTGAACTATTGCCCTAAGTACCTGAACTATTGTCCGAAGTACCTGAACTATTGATTTAAGCACCTGGACACTGGCCCTGAACAGTAACAATTACCCCTGAAGTTATCATTTGCCCTCCCTGGCAAATTATTGTACTATTCTACAGTTCTTTGGGCATTCTTCAGTTATATGTTTACTACTGTACGAAGACAGTCTCAATCTTCTACCACACTGCAGCCTTATAGTGTGGTCTGTAACATCACGTGCTCAGAATCAGTCTCTGCTCAGAAGAAGACATCCTTCCAGCATTCTTCACTCCAGGAAGATCATCCATCAACTCATCCCGTCCGTCTTGTGTCGTCCCATCAAGTCAAGTCCGCTCATCAGTTGTACCAGTCGCACTCTGTTCTCTTGTTTTACAGCTCGAAGCACGTCTGCCAAACGCATCACGGCAGCCGTGCAGTGTCGCTCCATATGGTTCCTGTTCCAGATGTCCCAAGCTGGTCGCCTCTACAGAAGAAGAGAGAGCTCATCTTGGAGAACCTGTTCTGCGCCCCACCTGGTCGCTTGCCGAAAGTCGAGTCCGTCGAAGCCCAGTCCGGGACGCATCCGCCGTTTCTTTGTTTTGTGTTAGTTCCTGACCTGAGGATTGCAGATTCAACCATCATCTCTTCAGATTCTTATGGTTCCTGGTCCTGTCAGAGTTCCTTCTGAGTCCATCTGGCCCTTGGAGTGCTGCAGCATCAGTCAGATCATGGCAGTCCTCCATTGGATTCATCGCCACGCAGATCTTGGTCTTTCTTCATCCTTGGCAACCCTAGAAGTGGGTTTTGGCTGAGGAACCTTTTGCTCTAGTGTGTTATTTCAGGAACCAGTTGCTCTGGTTCTACATTCCAGCAGCCTCGGAGAGAGTGGGCTTGTGCCGAAGATATATGGTCTGTTTACCAAACCTCTCACCACCCCAGTGGCCTTATCTAGGTCCTTGCTGGGAATTGAGATTAGGGTTCCACAGTTCTGTTTTATTTCCTGTAGCTACCAACGGTAA
Source organism: Neoceratodus forsteri (assembly GCA_016271365.2). NCBI lineage: Eukaryota > Metazoa > Chordata > Ceratodontiformes > Ceratodontidae > Neoceratodus > Neoceratodus forsteri. Next base: position 442,535,217 of record CM057459.1, on the reverse strand, counting down.
ATCCACGGTGTACAACGAAGACGCCGGATCTCTGGACTTTTGTAAAATTCTGGACTCTATTGTAGATGTATGATGCTGAATATCCTAATGTAGTGCTGAGTAGCCTAAGACTGGATTCTTGTTTAGAGTATAGAGTACAGTATAAACTAGTACTAGAATAAGAGTGGCAGTAGGCCTGCAGTTTATATTTGTAGAGGTAACCATAAAAGTGGTAGATCGAAAGTGTTTCAGTTATCCTTGTTATAATTTGCCCTATTGTGTATTGGGCATACCTACTCCTTCTTGTGACTGTGTCTGTCTACCCTCTTGGTTCCAAAATAAAACGCCCGCCCTGTGGGCATCGAAAATTACTAAGTCGACTCCTGCCTCTCCTTGTCCGGATAGCAGTTATCCTATCCGAAAAATAATTCGGACCTCTGGTGCCTCGCTCATCTCTTTTCACCACCTTAGAGTAGAGCGCACTCTCTTCATCATCTCTAGAGCACCACTAGACCAGCACACTCTGGATACAGAAGTTGATACCAGCCCATTTACAGAAGAAAGGGTTCTGAAAGAACTCTTAAAACTGAAGGTGGACAAAGCAATGGGGCCTGATTGGATTCATCCCAGAATTCTAAAAGAACTAAGGGGTAGAACTAGTGACACCACTGACTACCCTCTTAGCAAATCATGGGAAGATGGGGTGGTACCTGAGGACTGGAGGAAGGCAGATGTGATTCCACTTCACAAAAGTGGGAGCCGGGCAGAAGCAGGAAACTACAGACCTGTTAGTTTAACCTCAGTGATAGAGAAAATGATGGAATCACTTCTGGAGGAAAGAATTGTTGGGTACCTAGAGGCCAGAGGGGCACAGGACCCAAGGCAGCATGGATTCACAGTGGGAAGGTCATGCCAGATGAATGTAATAGATTTCTTTGAATTGGTGACCAAAGTAGTAGATCAGGGAGAGGCTGTGGACATGGCCTACCTAGAATTTAGCAAGACATTTGACACAGTCCCACACAAAAGATTAATATACAAGTTAGCCAGCCTGGGAGTGGGTCCCAAGATGATAGCCTGGGTAAAGAATTGGCTGGAGAATAGGACACAGAGGGTAATAGTAAATGGAGTCTACTCTGAAGAAAGGGGGGGTTACTAGTGGGGTACCACAGGGTTCAGTATTAGGACCGGTCCTCTTCAATGTCTTTATAAGAAACATTGCAGAGGGACTGGAAGGAAAAGTATGTCTCTTTGCAGATGACACAAAGATCTGCAACAGAGTTGATGCACAAGGTGGGGTGGAAAGGATGAGAGTAGTATAAGGGGATATAACTTGTCAAATGTTAAATTTCAGCCTATCAGAGCGTGCCACATCATTTGACAGGTGGTTACCATAGCAACTCCCCGCCCCTTTTCCAACTGGAAGTCCCGCCTTCCTCGCGCAATGGCAACGCCTCACCCCCCCTTCCTGCCACAGGAAGTGACGCGCATTTTGGTCCTCGAACCCAGAAGTCCTCCCCTTTTCTACGCTGTACGTGCCTCCTTCTTCTTCCCATCCTCTCGCATCCATGCCACAGACTTGCACCTGAGTCCCTCCACCTCCTCTCCCTCCCCTACATCAGAGTGCTAGCAGCTCCTCGAACCCCTCCCCTCCCCTCGGACCCGGTTCGGCATCCTAGCTTGCAACCAGGTCCCTCCCCTCACATCACAACCCAGCCGCACCATCCTAATTCACACCAGAGTCTCCCTCCTTAATCCACCACCACTTGCACCCGAGTCCCTCTTCTTCCACACCACCCTGCTCCCTCTCACACCCCTGCTGAAACATTCTAGCTCGAACTTGAGTCCCTCTCCTCACCACACCCCCTGCTCCCTTCTCCTCCCCCCACCCTTTTGCACCCAAAGTGTTAGAGAATTTTGCATGAAATTTTGATCCCCACTGCGGCAGTGTCACAAATGTGTTCATCATAACTTATTATGATGGTTCACAACCATTTTATACCATTCAGATTGCCACCCAATGAAGATTTAATGTAAAGACCCCCCACCTGGTGCACATTTGCATGAAATTCTGATTCTAGCGTATTATCATCAGTAATTTATATTTCCTAATGAATGACTGTCATATTAAGCAATATATCAATATTCCCATTAGGATATAATCATGATTCCATGAATACACTTATAAGAAAATACTGTGTGGACATTTGCATGAATTCTTGATCCCGACTACAACTGTGTCACAAATTCATTATTTTTAACCTATTATGATTTACAGCCATGTTATACCATTGATATTAATATCTAATCAAGATTTCATGAAAAGACACCAACAAATACATTTGCATGAAATCCTGTTCCAACTGCTCTTAAGTCAGTAATTAATATTTCTCAATGAATGATTGTCATATGCAACAATATATCAATATTTACAATCACTTATAAGCATGATTCCATGAACACATTTATAAAAATAATTTTTGTATATTTGCATGAAGTTTTGATCCCGCTACAGCATTATAACAAATGTGCTAATCATTAACTATTATTTTGGTTCACTGCCACGTTATACCATTGAGATTGCCACACAGGGAAGATTTCAAGAAAAAAAGATGATACAATAAATATGCATGAAATCCTGATCATGAAGTTAAATAGCTAACCATTGGCAGACTGGATGGACTATCATTGCTTTTCTGCCCTCCATGATGTTTTTAAATACAGTAATTCAAATGTTGGTGATTATTTTCAGTGTAGGGAGCCTTTTTGAGTACTGTGCTGATATTGCTTGTATGCTACACAGCCTTTCATAGAACTAGATGGGTCTTCCTTTAACTATTGTATGTACTTCAAAATGATGCCCCCCCCCACACACATACAGTGTTCTGTAGAATGTTAATTGGACATTCATAGGTAACATTAGCAAGTATCAAACGTTTTTATTCACAAACTATGAATAGAGACGGTGCTCTATTGAGGTAAACTCATTTTCAAGGAGGTCACTTGATTGCACTTTCCATAAATACAATAACATGCTCATACAATATAGGCACTGTGGATGGGTTTGGGGGGTGTAGTGATACAAGTCCATTCACAGAAGAAAGGATCCTGAAAGACCTCCTAAAACTCAAGGTGGTCAAGGCAATGGGGCCTGACAGGATTCACCCCAGAATTCTAAAAGAATTAAGGGGTGAGCTAGTGACTCAATGGACTACCCTTTTAAACAAATCATGGGAGTATGGTGTGGTACCTGAGGACTGGAGGAAGGCTGATCTGATTCCCCTTCACAAAGTGGGAGCAAGGCCGAGGCAGGAAGCTACAGAACTGTTAGTCTGACCTCAGTGTTAGGAAAAATGATGGAATCACTTCTGAAAGAAAGAATTGTTGAGTACCTAGAGGCCAGCAGGGCACATGACACAAAGTAGCATGGATTCACAGTGTGAAGGTCATGTCATATTAATCTAATACAAGGATTCTCAAATGGTGAGGCCTGCCTTCCCGGGGAGGCCCCAACCTCTTCCAGGGGAGGCTCAAGCAAGTCTGAAAAAGTACTATATTTAAATTTTGAGTTTTATATATTTTGTGTGAAGAGATGAAGCAAACTGAAAGAGGATAATAGTAGGTGAATTGCATGTATTTATTTACTAACAGGTGACAAGGGAAGGTGAATGAGCCAAGGCTCATTTCCGATGTACCCGGGGAGGGGAGGGAGTGAATATCATTTCAAGAGATAACCGCAAAACGATCAAGAAATAGTGAACAATAGTGCAAACAAATATGAACAGTAAACTGATAATGAGTGGTGGTAGTTGATCAGTTTGTAGACTGATGGCAGAACAGCCCAAATACAAGGATTGAGCATAAAAGTGCTAAGAACAATAGCAGGAAGGAGCAAAGTAATCCCAGAGAAGTTGCTTAGGAGCAGAGGAGGAGGGGGAGAGGCAAAGTGTGTGAGAAGGTTATTTCATGTAGAGAGGAAACTGAGAAAGTAGTGTGACCCATGAAGGTACTGCAACAAGGGGTAACAATGGTTCAAGAGTGAAAATAGCTGAGCAAGTAGGTTGGCCTGTGGGGGGGGGGGGTTACAATAAGCAGAATAATTATATTTGTTTATTTTATTTATTTTTCAGATAACACCTCTGAGCACATGACCTCTTTTTCAAAGGTTCCATGTCAGTATAAGACAAAACTGAATGTGAGCAAAGTACTCAAAGGGGTTTCAATTTATTCATGGTGTACTGCGTAAAGTACAGTCCGTTATTTTACTTTGGAGAGGCCCAAGATTATTTCAGTTTTTGGAGGAGGCTCAAAATCTTTTCCATGGATTTGGGGAGGCTCACTGTGACAAAGTCTAAGAACTATTGATCTAATAAAATTCTTTGACTGGGTAACCAAAGTAGTAGACCAGAGAGGAACTATGCATGGAACAGCCTTCCTGAGGAGGTTGTGGGGTCTAAAACTGTGGGAGAATTCAAGAATGCATGGGACAGACATAAGGCAATTTTGGTGGGGGGGTAGAAAGAAATAGACTGTTGGTTAAATAGGATCTGCAGCTTATCCTCTAGGTAGGAAAATGGGCAGACTGGGGGCGGCAATGGTCCTTATCTGCCGTCAAAGTCTGTGTTTCTATATGGACATGGCACACCTAGATTTTAGCAAAGTATGTCACTCAGTCATGCACAAAACATTAATAAACAAATTAGCCAACCTGGGATTGGGTCCTAGGGTGGTAGCCTGGATAAAAAAATTGGCTGGACAAAAGGATGCGGAGGGTAATAGTCAATGGACTACACTCCAAAGAAAGGGGGATACCTGCAGGATACCACAGATTCAGTACTGGGGTCGATCCTCTCTAATGTCTTTATAGGTGACATTGCATTGGGGGCTGGAAGGGAAAGTATGCTTCTTTGCTGATGAGACAAAGATCAGCAACAGGGTTGATACACAAGGTGAGGGGATAGAAAGGATGAGAAGGGACTTGGAAAGGTTCAAGGAATGGTCAAAAGTATGGCAGTTTAGATTCAATGCAAAAAGTGCAAGGAAATGCGCCTGGGAAACAAAAACTCAGGGCATGTGTACATAATTGGGTGGGAGAGGTACTAACTACAACAAAAATGGAAAGGGACCTGGGGTAGTCATATCAGGTGACCTAAAAGTAGGCAGACAATGTGTAAAGGCTGTAAGGAGGGCAGGACGGGGGGATACTGGGATGCACAGAGAGAAGCATCACCAGTAGAAAACAAGAAGTTGTCATTCCTCTGTACAGACAGTTGGTGAGACTCAATCTGGAGTAACGCTTGCTGTTCTGAAGACCCCATCATCACAAAGACATAGACAGGATGGATGCAGTCAGGAGGAGGGCAACTACAATGGTGCAGGGTCTGCACCAGAAACCATATGAAGACTGATTAAATGAGATTAATATGTGTACCCTCGAGGAGGTTGGGGGGGGGACATGATAGAAGTTTTCAAGTACCTCAAGTGAATCAGCAAAGTCTAAGAGGATAGCATCTTTTCAGAAAACATGATGTGCAAGAACTAGGGGGTCACAATTTGAAGACAGAAGTGGGACAGCTCGGGGGCAACATGAGGAAGTATTGTTTCACAGAGAGGGTTGTGGACACATGGAATGGCCTTCCTGAGGAGGTTGTGGGGTTGAAAACAGTGGGAAATTCAAGAATACATGGCACAGACATAAGGCAATTAATAGTGGGGGTAGGAGGAAGTCAGTTGATGGTTACAGTAACTAGGATCTGCAGCATCTCCTATAGTTAGAGGCAGACGTTGGGGGTGGGCAAGTGGTCCTTATCTGCCATCAAAGCCTATGTTTGTATAAGTAGCAAAAGCAGGGACATTTCATTTCAAACATACAGGCAGCAAGACAAAAATATTTACAAACATTACAGAAATCACAAAAAAAAACATAAAACCTATCTATACAGAGATGCCTGATGATGCATTTCTTGTACAGATTTCCAAGTCACAAAGCATTTACACACATCCTGTCCTTATATCCCCAGACTGACAGGGGTGCGAATGAATAGCGAGGGAGTAGGGTGTATGAAGGTGCTAGGACTCGGGTGTGATGGGGAGGGGGAGGAAAAGGAGGGGAGCAGGAGTCTGATAGGAAGGGAATGGAGGAGGGGACTCGAGGTTTGAGCTAGGATACGGTGGTAGGGGTGGAGGAGGGGGCAGGGTGGTGTGGAGGAAGAGGGACTTGGCAAGAGGCGAATGGATCGAGGAGAGGAGGAGAGGAGGAGAGAGCAGGGGTGCAAAGGGTGGGGAGGAGGAGGAGGAGGCGGGGTGTGGTGAGGAAAAGTACTCAAGTTTGGGCTAGAATGTTTCAGCAGGGGTGCAAGAGGGAGCAGGGTGGTGTGGAGGAAGAGGGACTCGGGTGCAAATGGTGGTGGATCAAGGATGGAGACTCTGGTGTGAATTAGGATGGTGCGGCTGGGTTGCGATGTGAGGGGAGGGACCCAGGTGCAAGCTAGGGTGCCGAACTGGGTCCGAGGGGAGGGGTTTGAGGAGCTGCTAGCACTCCGATGTAGGGGAAGGAGAGGAGGTGGAGGGACTCGGGTGCGAGTCTGTGGCACAGATGCGAGAGGCCAGGAAGAAGAAGGAGGCATGTACGGTGTAGAAAAGGGGAGGACTTCTGGGTTCGAGGACCAAAATGCATGTCACTTCCTGTGGCAGGAAGGGGGGGTCAGGCATTGCCATGGCACCAGGAAGGCGGGACTTCCAGTTGGAAAAGGGGTGGGGTGTTGCCATGGTAACCACCTGTCAAATGATGTGGCATGCTTTGATTGGCTGAAATTTAACATTTGACAAGTTATATCCCCTTATACTACTCACAAGGTGGGGTGGAAAGGATGAGAAGGGACTTGGCAAGGTTAGAGAAATGGTCAAATGTATGGCAGATTAGATTCAATGCTAAGAAATGCAAGGTAAGGCACCTGGGAAACAAAAACCCAGGGGAAGAGTATACAATGGGGGTGAGATACTAACAACAACAAAAATGGAAAGGGACCTGGGGGTAGTCATATCAGATGACCTAAAGGTGGGCAAGCAATGTGAGAGGGCAGTAAGGAGGGCTGGGGGATACTGGGATGCATAGGGAGAGGCATCACCAGTAGAAAACAGAAAGTTGTTATCCCTCTGTACAGACAGCTGGTGAGACCCCATCTGGAGTATTGCGTGCAGTTCTGAAGACCCAATCTCCGCAAAGACATAGACAGGATGGAAGCTGTCCAGAGGAGTGCAACTAAAATGGTGCAGGGTCTGCACCAGAAGATATCTGAAGAGAGACTTAAGGAGCTTAATATGTATAGCCTCGAGGAAAGGAGGGAGGGGGGGACATTATAGAAACTTTCAAGTACCTCATGGGACTCAACAAAGTCCTAGATGGTAGCATCTTTCAGAAAAAGAGGCGTGCAAGAACAAGGGGACACAATTTGAAGATGAGGGGGTGGCTCAGAAGTAATGTAAGGAAGTATTTTTTCACAGAAAGGGTTGTGGATGCATGGAATGGCCTTCCCGGAGGAGGTTGTGGAGTCAAAAATGGTGGTGGAGTTCAAGCATGCATGGGACAGTCATAAGGCAATTCTAGGGGTTGGGATAGGAAGAAGTAGGCTGTTGGTTAACTAGGATCTGTAGCTTATCCATTAGGTAGAGAAATGGGCAGACTGGGTGGGCCAAGCAGTCCTTATCTGCCGTCAAATTCTATGTTTCTATGTAGGACCTTAGGTTCAACATGGCTGTCCTCCTCCCCCTACTTCATAAGTAGTGTAAAATAAATATGCTGTGTAAACATGTACACAAATATAGTAGGCTGTTCTTGAGGTTCACCATGCTCTGGATGATGTGCCTCTTGACACTGTCCTTGAATTTACTGACTGAGCTTCAGGGCATGCCTTGGCTTCCTAGTGGGGGACACCAGATCCATTCTTATGGATGCTCCTGAGTATGTGGAAGACTCAGATTATGTCACCTCTCAGCTTCCTTTTCTCCAAGGTGAAACTGTTAAGGCCACCTGCCTCTTCTTCATGGTCTTGTCCCTCAACCCCCTGATAAATTAGGTGGTCTTGCACTGCATCTTCTTAACTTCTTAGGTGTCCTTTTTGAGGAACCCAGAACTACACTTAGTACTCCAGATGGGGTCTGAACAAAGCCTTGTAAAGAGGCAGGATTACTTCACCTTTATCTCCCATAGCATGCACTGGCAGCCTCCACTCCAGCTCCTTCTAAAGTGACTTTCATACCGGTTGCCACTCTTGTATGTTACTGAATGCAAGAGGTACCTAATCATGACCTCCACCACAAACTCTAGGGCTCTTTTGCTTGACCTCAAATGATGCTGCCTTGATGACAGAAGCATGCTACCCAGTCACCCAGGAGAACAACTAAGGCAAAGAGAGGAACTGGGCAGATTAGAAGGATCACAGTATTTTACTGTCTGTAAACATTTATGCTTCTGTAAGCACCATGGGGGTGAGGCACTACACCAGTTAAACATTCCTGAGGTGGACAGGTCTGTTTTCCCTCATTATCCAGTCAGGGACATTTTTCCCCATGTTGCACCCTCTCATCTCCTGGCTTTTGTCTATGGCTGATCATGGCACTGTGCTTTGGGTGAGTCTGGTGGGTGTTGTGTGGTCACTTGCTATGCTAAGGCCTGCTCAACTCCATCAAAAGAGGTGCTCATTCAGCAAGCAGATCATCTCCCCCACCCCTCATGTCAGTGCATCATGCCTTTGCATTGCTTCTTAAACCATGTAGTGGTCCACTGCAGGGGAGTCACAACAGGAACTCAATCCTGGATCTTCCCTGTTATGGTGCAGATGGGGAGGGAGAGATCAAAAACACATAAAGATACAAAAGTCATGGAAGTAAGTGCTCCCCTAACAACAGATAAAGAAGATAGAACTCTTATTTTTTAGGGGAAACTTCAGAAACAACCAGTCATATAGATAATCAGGTGGATACAGGAAAAGAAGAACCAGGAAGGGGGTAGAAGAAAAAGATGGTGAAACTTCGAATCAATCCGAATTGGCTAGGCAAGCAGAAAGTGCTGGGTGGTTAATATCTCAGACATTCTCTTACTGATGTCTGAATGAATATCCTATCAATGAGTTTATTATTTTGTCACAACCCCTGCGGCACATATGAATGACACTTTGGTGTACATTTTCAATTTAATAGGAAGATGCACTTCAGAAAGTATTTTTTTCTGCTAAAGAAAATAACTATGCAGTTTGATTGACAAACACAGGCAGACACATTTTGTGAATCTGTTTTGGGAGAACCTACAGAACAAATGAAGACTTGGACATTTATTTAGAAGTGACAAACAACTTACAGGTTTATTGAATCAAGATGATGAAGTTGGATTGGAGAAATTAGGCTCTCCCAATAAAAATGAATTTGTGGGATTGGGGATGCTTGAGGAGAATCCCATAGACAGCGGAACAAGGGGGCACATTTTGATGGAATCTCTTAAACAACAAACTTGGGTCCTACATATAATATCTGCTTGAGTATGCAATTTAAGCAGGCAATCAATGTCTTTCAAAATTTGGTGCAACAAGAGATTGAAAACGTTTCCAGGCTCCATCACCTCATTACTAAAACATCACTAAGGTCCAAAATGTGGCCCTTTAGGAATTGAAATCTAATACTAATAGTGTTATTATTATTAAATTATTGGTTAAAAGGATAATGTGAAAGTTATGTACAGTCAGCAGAATTGTGGTGACACAGACAAACAACTGAGTAACAGCAATGTATATACCCCATTAACACAATCCCAAGGTCAGATTTAAAAATGAATTGGATCATCGGACCAGTAGATCTTTCAAAAAAGGTTGGAGCATACTTTTGCTTTGGAGATGAAATTCCTTAAGGTTGATTTTCCTGTGGTTCCAACTTTTAATATACTGCTCAAGATTCACAAGTTGACAGACATGTCTACAAGTGGATTTACTGTGTCTGGGATTGGATCCCTTTGTCAAGCTGTCTCTCAATATTTAGATCTTCAGCTTAGAAAATTGGCTCCTCTGGTTCCTTTTTATGTTTGAGATTAAGTGGATGTAATTGGTAAAGTGAATCACCTCACCTTACAGCCACATTTTTTATTTCTAACTGCTAATGTCACATCACTTAACATCAGCATCTATCATGGTGCTGGTATAGTGGCTGGGAGACATTTCCTCATTGGAGACACAAGGTCTCCCCAACCACCTATTGATTCCGTTATTGAGGCGCTGTGGTTTATATGAAACAATAATTATTTCATGATTGACAAAATATTTTCTCTCCGGATTTGAGGATCAGTTGTGGGGACAAATATGCATCCTCATATGCCAACCCATTTCTTGGGTGGTAGGAACAGACTTCTGTCTTCACTAAGGGAAAACACTTTTTAAGAAAAATAAAGGTGTGATTTCACTTTATCAATGATATCCTTTATATCTGGGAGGCTAGCAAACATGATGCAAGACTTTTTATTGAATGACAGAGTAAAAAATTCCTGAATTTCAATTTGCTAATTCTGAGGAAGGAGTGTACACTGTACTCCTAAAAGTCAGCTGTAGTTCTCACCATGGCTTTGGTGGTGGGAATTACCCACAAACACAGTTTGTCAGACCTGTATTGCCTGATATGTGGACTTTTCAAATGGTGACTAAGCAAAATAAAACAGTTCCCTACTACTAGTAAGATAAGCAACATTTTTATTTTATTTTTCAGCAATCTTTATTGCACCAGTTGTCAGCAATTGTGGACTTTGAGCCTATATTTTCAGATATGTGCTACCTCTAAAACCAGCATTAGATTTATGTTCCATATAGGAGACATCACAAACAACTGTGAATGACTTTTCTACAGTATATCTTATGGTTAGTCACTTGAAATCAGGAGAAATTATGGCTGGCATTAGGACTGAGTCGTAGGCAGATCTGAGGAAAGGGATTACCCTTCAGGGGTTGTTGAAAAAGTCTATGTAAAACCTATGTCCACCATCTCACAGATCTTGGTGTAATCTGCAAGTAGGCAAATATTTCCCTGAACACCTACCTCTATGACACAATAGGAAAGCTTTCAGCCTGAGGTTCAATGGGTGGAGCAACAGCGTCACTCCCCCATCAGGCCTTAAAAGGCCACTCCTCCTGGACTGTTCCAGGATTCTTTCTTTGTTGCCCTACCATCCACTTCTCCTCCTCCAGCAGCTTGTCTCTCTTTCCTGTGAGCTTCTTCCTAAACTACCTTTAGTCAAGGGAATTATTCCTGCAGCACCTATAGGGGGAGAACCCTCCTCTAGAGTTCCTTGCATCATACCCCTACAGGGTGGTATAACCCATGGATAGAGAAGTGAACAGTCACAATGTATCAAAGTCACATAAGCATACATCTCATCCAGTTATATGTTAAAGAATACAGATCCTATGTTTGAGCCCTGTGATACTCTGCTCATTACCTTCTTAACCTCAGAGTACTCCCTGTTCACTATCTCCCTCTGTGTCTGTCTCTTTAGCTAACTTTCCATCTGTGTTGCTGTCCTTGCCTCTACCTCTAGATCCCTCAGTTACTTGACTGATCTCCTGTGGGGGATCAAATTAAAGTCCTTACTGAAGTCCAGATATAGGATGTCTACTGCCCATCCTTGGCAGATCATTCTAGTCACCCAGTTGAAGAAGTTGATCAGGTTCCTCTGGAATGACCTCCCCCACATAAATCTGTGATGCTTAGTGTCATGTAGACTGTTTACTTTGTAAAAGTCTATGAATCTTTCTTATAGTATAGCTTCTTGTAATTTCCCCACTACAGAAGTCAGGTTGCTAGGTCTGTAGTTCCTGGATTATCCTTACTGCCACTTTTCTGCTGAGGCATAATAGTCTGTTCTCCAACCCCTGGGTACCATTCCAGTGTCTAGCAAACAGTTAAAAAAAAGGCTGCTAGTGGCACTGCAAGCACCTGCACCATTTCCTTCAGTATTCTTAGGTGCATCTTTTCTGGGCCCATTTATTCATCCACTATTAGTGATCTTAGCCCCTCCAGCACCCTTTCCTCTGTGATGCTACTGTCCATGGTCCTCCCACCCACTGTCCCTGTTCTAGCCTACCTGCACAGTCATACAGTGCACCTTCCTCCTCCTTGGTGAATACTGAACAAAAGTACTGATTCAGTATCACAGCCTTACCTCTATCCCTTCCTCTCATGCTTCCCTTTTCCTCAGACTCCCTATTCCCTCCTTAATGTTGCACTTCTCCCATATACATCAGAAGATTGCTTTAACCCACTGCTTTGACACCTCTGCAATTCTCAATTCTGCCCTGGCCTTTGATTTTTTTACAGTCTTACTGATTTCCCCTAGTTGCCCTTCTGTATGATTCCCTGTCTTCATCCCTTTGACCTACCTTGGGCTTCCTAAATGCCTTTCTTTTTTCTCTCATCCCATACCTCACGGTCACCGTAGTTTCTTTTACTTCCTGCATTTACTTACTTGTGCAATGCAACACCCCATGGCTTCTACAACCCTTGACTAAAATGCTTCCCAATTCTCATCCACTTCCTGATATTCCCCCTATGTTTTACATTGATGACATGGGAGGCAGACAGGTCGTGAGCTGTCAATGTGGTTTACTTGGACTTCAGTAAGTTCTTCAACACAGTGCCACATGGGATGTTACTAGAGACTTTAAGCAGCCTAGGGATGGTGAACAAGATATCCCTATGGCTAGGAAACTGGCTAAGGAACAAAGCCCAGAGGGTAGTACTAAATGAGGAATTCTTGGGAGAGATGGGGGTCTCAAGCACAGTACTCAAGTTGTCAGCACTGGGCCTGCACTGTTCAACGTATTCATAGGGGACATACAGGTGGGGTCTAGAAGGAAAAGTCTGTCTATTTACAGATGACACCAAGATTTTCAATAGAGTATACATAGTGTAGAGAGTGGAGGGCATGACTGAGGAGGACCTGGAAAAGCTAGAAGAGTAGTCCATAATTTTGCAACCAGGATGCAGTACCAAAAAGTGCAAAGTTATGCACATCAGGCACAAACACCCCAGAGGCACATGGTCCCCTTCTGCCAATAACAATGTTTTTATATTGTTCACCAATAATTCCTGCATCCTCCAAAATTTGCCCTCCTAAAACCCTATACCTTTGTTTGGTTTCTCTTCATGCCGCCATCCTGTTGGACCACCATCTTTATTGTCCAGTGATTGCTTGACCCAAACAGCTCCTAGACTGTGATGCTGTGGACCATTTCCCAATTGTTCTTTACAGTCTAAATTTATTTCAGACATCTAATAATTTAAAGAGGTACTTGAACTATATTGTGACTATACATTAATGTTAATGACATTAATAAATTGTAAGCTTAAAAGACAATGAAACTTAGTACAAAGCATTAGGGCAAGGGTTACCCAAAAAAGGACATTGGCAACAAAGCCAGGTTTCAAAGAAAAGCAAAATCAAACATACTCCATAATGCAAAGTATCATGGGACGTATATGGAAATTACCATGAAAATTTAGTCTGATTCTGCTTTAAGCTGAAATGCATGGCGCCAAAGGGCCTCTCATACAATATGTAAAGGCTGAGAACAGAACAAGTGCCTGTTTCTTCTGTTTTCAGCCTTCTGTTCTCAGCCTTTACAGATTACATAAGAGATCCTTTGGCACCATACATTCCTGCTTAAAGCAGAACCAGCTTAGCAGCACCCTGAGCGGCGCACAGCAAGGCGGTTCCTACGGCTATCTCACCAGCAACCGCTGTTCCAGGACCAAACATCACTTTTTGGATTGGCCTCCTGGTCCCGACTCCTGGACTGAAAGCCACACATCGCAGCACCCTTAGCGGTGCACAGCAAGGCAGTTTCTACAGCCGTCTTGCTGGCTGCTGCCGTCCCCGGACCCAACATCACTTTTTGGACTGGCCGCCTGGTCCCAACTCCTGACTGAAGCCACAGATGACAGTGCTGACGGTACACAGCAAGGTGGTTCCTATGGCCATCTCACCTGCCGCCGCTGTTCCCGGACCCAATATCACTTTTTGGACCTGCCGCCTGGTCCCGACTCCTGGACTGAAAGCTGCAGGTACACCGCTGTTTGAATTTGGAGCTTGGCTGCTCCAGCGGCTCTCTCATTGGTCGCTGCATTTTACTAACACTCCTGATTGGGCCAGCCACGAGGAACATCACTTCCGATTGGTGCGCCTTTTTTTTAGCCAGCTTCTCTGCATTGGAATACTTGTAACTGGCACTCATAGCTCTCTTGTGCCTGTTCTTTTGTCCCACCCCCCTCCACCTCCCAGGCCACTTTTAAATACTCTTCCTGTCCCTCCTTTCCCCAGAAAATTACCTCCCTATTGGCTCTTCTCTCCCTGCTGACACTTCTGGACCTGAGGCCCCAAGAATAGGTGGGAAAATTGCTGCCACACTATAGAAACTCTCCTAGCCTACTAGGATCTATCAAGTTAATTTCACTGTTCTACACAAACTGTAATCCTAGCTTCTCTCACTGCTGTTCCCCCAGGCATTTATCCCCTGCCTGGATCACAGAACATAATAATATACAACCTGCTGTCTGTTCTCAGCCTGTTTGCCCAGCTTGTCATAATGAGCAGTCTATATTGGTCAGTCTCCCTGGCTTGGCTCATTGCTTTAAGCTGGTATACAGACTGGGTGATAGCTGCGGCACTCCAACACACTGCGGGTGAAAGTTCGCTTCCCCCTCCAGTCCACATTGAACCAGAATCCCTGACAATCCTTCTCTACATCCCCTGCCTGCCTAAACAAGATACAGCTCTGCTAGGGCACTGGCTGCATAAATGACTTCTTGCTCCCAATGCTACCCCTGCCCATGGCATCGTCTCTTCTGGCACCTTGCATTGGGTAACTGTCTCTACTCTCCTCCTGCTGCTCCAGGCTGGGGACATTGAAACCAACCCTGGACCTGCCCTTCACTCTCCCCCTACCCAATCTGCAGCATCTTTACCCACTATGAAAGGTCTAGAAATAGTACACCTTAACATTTGCAGCCTATGCCCCAAAATGGCTGAATTGGAAGCCTGGACCATACGAATGTCTCCTGACATCCTGTGCATATCTGAATCCTGTCTAAAACCTGCTATCAAACAGTATGAGGTGTCTCTTCAAGGCTATGGCCTCTTTAGACATGATAGTATTGGTAAAAGGGGAGGAGGGGTAATGATCTATTATAGGATAGGCCTCAATGTCACTATCCTCCCCGCACCTGTCTCCTCACCTCTTCTCCCTGAGTCCCTTTATGTCACCCTTATGCTTGGAAACATTAAAAAAATCATCATAGGATGTATTTATATGCCCCCCAACCATGCCACCATTGGTCTGCCCCCTCTCCTTGAATTGTTAGGCAGCCTCCCAAAGCATGACCTCATCCTATGTGAGGACTTCAACATTGACTGGCTGCACCCCAATATTGGTAATGTCTGTGCTTCACTTGCTGATAGCAACCTTATCCAGTTAATCCATGATCACACACGAGTCAATTCAAAATCGGGCAATCACACACTGCTAGACTGGATAGTCACCAGCTGCCCACTTAAAATCAGATCTGCTGGCACACCCTCCGACTGCATAAGTGATCACTCTCCCACCTTCTGTGTATAGAGAAACGACTATACCAACCCTTCTCCCAAGATTTCCCTGGTCCGGGACATGACTAAGTTTGATGCCAACAGGTTCCTGTCATCCATTAACTCTACAGACTGGGGCCTCATTAATACACTTCCTGACATAAACCTAGCCCTAGACTTTCTAATCTCCACTCTCACCAAAATAATTAACCAACACACCCCTCAGAAGAAATGCAGATCCAAGGGTGTTAAAGCCCCATGCCTCTCCAGGGATATTAGATCTCTTATGGCACTCTGAGACAAAGCATGGTGAATGTACAAACAAAGTGGACTCCCCTCAGACTGGCTTATCTACAGACAGCTCAGGAATCAGTGTAAAAATGTGGTACAAAAAGCTAAGAGATTCCATCTCAAATCTCTTCAAACAGAGCATCTAAATAACCCAAAGGAATTCTGGAGACAAGTTAATGATTTAGTAAAAGGAAGGACTGTTGAAAACCCAAGCTTTATTTCTGTCAATGGCACCACCCTTGATGACCCACTCTCCATAGGCACTGGTTTCAACAATTTCTTTACTGACCTCCAAAAATACACCCAGAGCTTCCACAATGCTCCCTCTCCTCCCACAACTCTCCTGCCCAACCTAGAGGGTCATCCTGAATTCCATCTGAAACTAGCCAGACTCAAAGAGGTGCAGCAACTTCTATCTAACCTAAAACCAGAGGGCTCTCCCGGATTCGACTTGCTGGAACCGACATTTCTTAAGCTGGGTGCCTCTGCCTCAGCTTGCCCCATCCACAACTTGAACTGGTTCTTCCTCTCTAACAGAGTGCCAGATAAGTGGAAGGTGGCAGTAGTAGTCCTGGTCCACAAAGGAGGACCTAACTCCATCATAGAAAACTTTTGCCCTATATCTCTACTTTCTTACCTGGCAAAGATCCAAGAGCATATTGTTTATAATCATCTTCAAGGCTACCTTGACTCCCACAAGCTACTATCACCCTGCCAACACGGTTTTCAAAAGAATCACAGTACCCTCACTGCACTCATAAAAGTAACATCTGACATCTTCCACACAATGGATAAGGGCCAGGCCACTGGAGCCATATTCATGGATCTCACAAAAGCATTTAACCTCGTGAATCATGGGCTACTGCTTCGACAGCTGCATCTACTTGGTCTGGACTGCAATGTGCTGCACTGGATGAAGAGTTATCTGTCTGATCGTTCCCAAAAAGTTAAGTGGCATGGCTCCCTGTCTGAACAAAAAACAGTTTCCCATGGTGTCCCACAAGGCTCAATGTTGGGCCCCATGTTATTTTCACTCTTTATCAATGACCTTTCCAACTTCTGCAGGGGTGCCACAGTCCACCTATATGCGGACGATGCCATCATCTACTGCTCCTCACCAGATATTGACCAACTCAATCGGAACCTTGCCTCAGACTTTCCCTCCCTGGAAGCCTGGTTCCAATGTAATCATCTTGTTCTCAACTCAAAGAAAACTAAATACATGGTCTTCTCCCATCGGCCTGGAAAAAATCCTAATCTACCTACCCTTAGTATTTCCACTAACAAGGTTGACCCGTTAGAGGTAGTACACTCCTTCAAATACCTGGGTGTGACCTTGGATTCTGCACTGTCATTCAACTCCCATGTCTCTAACTCTATTAAAAATCTCAATGAGAAAATTGGACTCCTATGTCGTGTGTGCCTGCACCTCACACTTGCCTCTTGCCAAAAAATTGCTACTGCATCCCTCCTTCCCCTACTATCCTATGCTGCACCCCTCCTCCTCTTCATTAATTCCTCCTCCATGTCCCTCCTCTCTCAGGCATACCACAGGATTGGTTGCTTTGCTGTGGGGGCACCTACCCGTTCTCACCATTGTGATGTTCTCGCCTCACTGGGGTGGCCCTCCTATGGGGCTGAGATACTCCACCTCGAGTCTCATGTTCAAGCTTGTCCAAAAATTCACCCATCCCTGCCTCAGGGAACTTTTATGCCTCAAACCAGCACCAAGCACACTTCACTCTACCTCTCTCCCCTTCTCATTATCCCCAAAATACATCTTGCTATATCTAGATGCTCCTTTTCATATGCTGCTGTAACTGACTGGAACGCCCTCCCTCCCTCTATTCTCTCCTGCTCCTCCCTCTCACAATTTCAGCCCCATCTGTCTGCCTTTCTGTCCTCTACTACCTGCTCCTGCTTTTGCTAAAGGGTTCCTACCTATGCACCTAGCATAATAGGAAACTAATGCGTGTGGGATTCTCAGGTCCCAGCCACTCCCATGTATATTACTAGCATGTTTACTATGAAGTTTTGTACTATAACTACTCTGTATATAGCCCAACAGGCACTCAATTTCATGAATTACTTGTCAAATCTGTTGTCAATTGTTTGTGTACTTGCAACATTTTGTTTTGACATGTACTCTGCCTAACGACATCCCTGTAACATGAGAACTGTATTGCACTTATACCTTTGTGGTTGATTCTCAACTCCAGGTCGACCCTGAAAAAGGGACTGTAATTGTCTCAGTGGACTTACCCGGTTACCAAAACTCAAATAAATATATAAATGTTCATGATCATTTCTATATACATCCTTTGATGCTTTGCATTATGGGGGTATATGTGATTATGAAAAAATTGTAGTCTGTTAACAGTACATAGCTAAAATTATATAACAAAATTAAGATTTTTAAAACCTTGTGCCTGTAAGACTGTCTTTTATCTAAAAGATTGTGCCTTATACTTACATTTTTCATTGCACTTTCATTAAAAATGATGATCAAATCATTTTAAGGTTTCTAACTTACTGAGTAGCATGTGACTTATTTTCTTGTAACTAACTGTATTGCCCGCGTATGATACCAATCATCTAATGTTGGTATCCTGATTGTTTTCCAGTGTCATAAACTTAAATGTTTGAAACCTTAAGCATCTACCAACATTTCTGAAATTTGCTAGTATTCACAGAGATGGGAACAATGACCCACATGAATAGTGAATGAGATAATGATATGTTCTGCCCAATAATACCTGAATGAACCACACAGATCTGAAACCACAGTTTTAGTTGTGAAATGTTTGGACTGTCCCATAACCTTTCTGCTTTAGTGAGAACCAGGTCTAGCATGGCTCCCTCCCTCCTTTATGGAGGCCTGAACTAATTGCAAGGAAAATTTCCAGGCATGCCTGCTCCAGGAGCTGGTTCCTTGCACTTGCCATGACTGGGATCCTCCAGTCCATGTCCAGCATATTAAAATCCCCTAACACCAGCACCTCTCCACATCTTACTGCCCTCCTGACAACCTCCCCCAGGTCTCTGACCACCTCCTGGACCTGGGATGGTGGTCTGTATATCACTCCTGTTTTGGTCCATTTATCATTACTCATAATTATCCGTACACAATGGATTTCAAAATCCCTTGGTTCCCCCAGGTTATTGAACTCCATGACCTCTATATCCTCTCTTATATACAATGTTGCTCCCCCACACCTCTGTGCCTCCTGAATAATGCATAGCTTGAAATGGTCATGTCCCGGTTGTGCTTTGGTACAGCCCACATTTCTGTGACAGCCACAGTGTCCAACTGTACTTGCATCACTAGCACCTGTAACTCTGGATGCTTGTTCGTTAGACTTCTGGTGTGTGCCACATTACCTTTCCTCAAAACTTTTTCCCAGTTTTCCAGTTCCTTCCCATGCCTAATTACCAGTTTAATTTTTGTATTCTGGGGCCAGTAGTTCCCCTCTGAGTCATGTTAGTGTCTCTGTACCCAACTGAGCTGCTCCCCCCCAGCCTAGCTTAAACCTTTCCCTGATGTGTTGTGAGCACTTTTTCCCCAGCACCTGCTTACCCTCCTCATTATGATGCAGACTGTTTCCTTTGAATAGCCTTCACTTCTTTATTTATTTGGTTTTTGTTGACCGGGTAAGTGCACTAGACAAATCCTGCCTATTTTCAGGAACGACCAGGGGGAGGGGGATACAGATAAATGCCAACTGACCTTGAACCAGATTAAGCTGTTGGTGGTATTTTTAGTGAATGAAGGAAATTTGGCCAGGACACCGGGAAAATTCCCCTACTCTGCCTGCAGGGGGGCTTGACTTCCTGGGAGCAGAATGGAGGAGCCCAGTTTAAAGCCAGACAGAAGAGGAGGAGAAAGTACTGATGTAGCAGGGGAGATGGAAGAATCAGTGGAAGGAGACCGGGTGGAACTTTTCAAGGCTCCTCAGGCGACGGAGTTGTTTTTGGCTGTTGCAGTGCCAGAGAAACAGGATTTGCAAGAACTGAGCCTTCAGTTCTTGTGGCTTTACTACACAAACCGAGAAAGGAGGAGAGTTTTTTGCAGGATAACACTGACATGGGATTATTGGCTGGCAGGGAGGGAAATGCTGATTTCCAGTGTCAAGAGCCAAAACCTTGTAGTTCCTTGGAGGTTACTACTGACAACGTGTCTTCAGTTGTAATGGATACTAGAGTCAACACTGCAATACGGGCTATGGAGTCAGTTCGTCCAGTGATTTGCACACCGCAGAAACCGCTTTCCAAAGATGCTGGTTTTGTTTTCAAGCCTCTCCCTCTGCTGCTTTTACGCCAGTCGCAACAGCCTGAGGGTAAGCTGTATCATCAAACAAACCCTTTGGATTAGGTTGGGGTGTCGGAATTTACTTTGCCAAGAAATTAACTGCTCATATTGATTCAGTGGGGATTGAGGGAAAAGGAAAAGCGGGCTGTTTTTCAGCTAAAAGACATTTAGTGACCCCAACAGATAAACCAGTAGTTACTGGGACACTTACTAAGGACTCTGAGCCTTCTTGTCAGCAGGACAGTATTGTTGATAACCCATTGTCAGAAGAAAATTGGACTCCTCAAACAGCACTGTGGGAAGCTGGTTGGTCCTCTAATAATGGTTCATGGCATCCTTCTCCTGACTGGGACCCTAAATTAAATTTTTCTCAAAACGAGCCTTCATGGCGGCCTAATGTTTCTGTTTTACCCATGACACAAGCTAATTTGGTACCAGGTGATGAAAAGCAAGAACCCCCAGGAATAAGTTCCATCATCAGAGATTTTAATTGATTTACATACTGAACATCCTCATACTGATAAAAACTGTGGACTCTAGTAAACCTTTGTTGTCGGACTTATTTTCTAAAATAAAGAAGGAAGCAGCCCCTAGGACGTAATGCTGTTAGATTAAGATATAAGGGTGGTCTGGAAGCTAGGCCAGACAGGCATTATGTGGGGAAATATTTGTTGAAAGACTCTTTGCATTTTACCCCACGTGAAGTGTTTGCTTTTATCAATATATCTGGTGAGGATAATTTTGATATAAGCTTTCGCTCAGCTTATGCATTGGATTTATTCTGGGAACGTTACAACCAGGCCAAATTCTCACTCTTATGGACCCCGTTTTTGGTAGTCCCCCTGACTAAACCATTGGTTAAATTTGTAACAATTATGTTTCGGAATGAAGGTGTGCATATTGATGACATTGTGTATTGGTTGTCCCAGAAATGTGATGTCTTGAGTTCTCCAGAGGCCGTTTTAGATGACCAACAGTTTTGGATGGGTGGGTAGAAATTTAAAGTTAAACTTCGGCAGTCAGATTCAGGGATTTTGCATTTTCCAAACTCTTTTTTGTTGGGCCGGGATCGGGAGGTCTGTTTTTATGCAGGCCAACCTAGGGCATGTTACAAATGTGGTGCTAGAACACACTTATCTAGCTCATGTGATAAACCTCATTGTGACAACTGTGGAGAGATTGGTAACATTGCATTCCAATGTATGAACCATACTAAGTGTGATCTCTGTGATGACACATGTCATGTCTTCACTGAATGTGTGTGGGCGGCTAGGAATAAGACTACTATTAGTAGTCCTGATCTTCTTATTCAAAAAGCTCAGGATGTGGTTTCTGAAGCAGGGGCAGGACATCAGGCCTCTGGTGGTGCCACTGCAGTCCCTAACCCACAACCTTTAATTGTGGACTCTGTAGTTTCATTACCTGATACCTTGAAAGATACCTTGCTTATGTTAGTCCCAGTATGTTATGCTGACAATCAGGAGCTTCGGCCAAAGAGGCAGTTCCAACAGTGCCTCTACAAGTAAGATGGTCCTCCAGGAATTTAAAACCTCCTTTGGTAGGCCGTTCTACTACAGATGTGGAAACCAGTAACCCTTTTGAGGTTCTTTCTTCTCAGTGGGGAGACTCTGTCATGGAGTGTCAGGACTTGGACTCACAACCAGCTAGGGACAGTCCCTCCTCCCCATTTATGGTTCAAGATGGGTACAAAAGTAACAAAAAGAAAAGGAGGAAAAAAGATAGTTGAATGACTCATATTTAGATCTGGAATCATTTAAATTGGGGCCTCTAAATGTACATAGGTGGTTAAACTTTAAAAAATGTCATGTTGTGTTTAATTATATGCATGAAAATCGTTTGGACATTTGTTTATTACAAGCAACTTGGATTTACACCATTGACCAGGTCAGGAATTTCCAGAAGGAATGGTATTGGGGCCCTTCTTACTGGTCCTTTGGACAACATTCAGCTGATGGCTTGGGGTTTCTTTTTGGTACTTATGATTTTTCTTTGATAAAATTAATGGACTTGATCCTGGGAAGGTTGATGATTTTGGATGGGGTTTGGAAGTCTTTGACGTGTAGATTTATAAATGTTTATTGTTCTCAAGTAAAAGCTGAAAAGGTGGCACTAATGCAAATGATTAAACCTTTTTTGATTACTTCATTTGCAGTTTTTCTCTGTGGAGATTTTAATTGTGAATTGGACCCCAGTAAGAAATTCACAACTGCATTAAAAACAGGGAAAATATATTGTGATACTATGGCTCTTTGGGCATTGGTACAATCATCTGGGCTGGTTACGGCCAGTATTAAACTGAAGGGAGGCCCTCGGTTAACTTATCAAAAAAATAAATACTCTTCTATAATTGATTATATTTTTTTATCTTCCAAATTATCTTTTTCTTTTCAGACTATACCTGTGGCCTTTTCGGACCATCTGTTACTTCATTGTAACATTTCTGGTGATTCACTTCCCCATTGGAGGAAATCCAGGTGGAAGTTAAGTGCTCCCTTATTAAGCTCCTGTGAGATTCGGCATAAATTAGGTTCTTTACTGATGGCAAGGTTGTCAGTTACCTTTTTATATGATGACATCAGTCAGTGGTGGTGGGATACGAAAGCTGATTTATGCAAATTCTTTCAAAATCAAGGAAAAATAGCATTGGATTCTTATTTTCTTCGCTATTTAGCTTTACGGCAATAGTTGTATTATTTGTTTTCTAAGGCTAATACTTCAAAGTTCGATTATTCTTCACAAATACACATACTTAAAAAGGAAATGTTATTGGTACAATATGACAGGGCAAAAACTGCTACAGTTATTCAACAATATGGGCTAAAAAAGCAACCTCAAGGTGACCCTTTTGAGGCCTTTAAGAATTATAGAACTAATACTTCTTTAAATACCTTAGTCAATGAAGCAGGGAATATAGTGATGGATAATGAGAGCATACAGAACATTATAAAAGACTTCTTTCTAGCACATGCACCTGCAGTACCTCCCAGCGTAGCAGAAATGGAACATTTCCTTTCTTCTATTCAAATTCCTGAGTCAACCTTCCAAAAATGTTCTGGTACAACCTATAACACGTTTAGAAATAGAGGATGTAATAAAATCTCAAAAAGTAGACATTTCTCCAGGGCAAGATGGCTTAACGGTGGAGCTTTACAAGACTTTTCCTTTGGAATTCAGTCAGTGTCTAGAATTAGTTTTTAATTTTTTTCTTTCTTGTAAGGTTTTTCCAGGGTGGTTCCCAGCTGGATTGGTAATATTCTTGTACAAATTGGGGAAGCAAACCCATTTGGAGAACTGGAGACCGATTACACTTTTAAACACTGATTATAAGCTTTTCACAGGAATTTTAAATAACCGACTAAAAAAACTTGCTGTCACGGTGCTTTCCCCTTACCAATTTTGTGGACTACCTGGCAGAAAAATCCAGCAGTCCCACATGATCCTTTGTGATCTCATTGAATACACAGTTTCTCAAGGGAAACGGGGCTGTATTGTTTCAGTGGACCAGAAAAAGGCTTTTGATAGGGTGTATCGCCGTACTTGTTTTTGTCCTTGCGGCACTATGGAGTACCTAAGGTAATGATTCATTGGATCACAGCACTTTATGAAGGGGCACTGGCCCACCCAATTGTGAATGGCATATGTGGTGTGGGGTTCCACATGCCTAGTGGGGTTCGTCAAGGATGCCCTTTGAGCCCTCTTTTATATTCTTTTACTATAGATTCTTTAATAAGATCAGTGACTACCATTCCCAAATGGGAGGGGATGTTAGGCCCATCCAGCTTGTCTGAGCATTTTATTCAGGCCTATGCTGATGATTTATGTATATTTTTTTCCAAAATTGAATCTATCACTATTTTTCTGGAATTAATGGTTTCTTTTTCTAGGGTATCTAACTCTAAAATTCAAGAACAAAAAAGTCAGGGCTTAGTTATAGGATGAGGGGATGCTGTAGAGGAAATTATTGGAGGAATTTCAATTTCATCAGAGCCTATAAAAATTTTGGGCTTATTTTACGGGTCGCAGAATTTATCAGAACTAAACTGGAACACTGCAATACATGAAATTGAGGGGAAAATTGACTTATGGAGAAAATGGAAATTGTCAAAAATTAAGAGAGTTCAGATATTGAAGCAATTTGTTATTCCTTGCTTTTTGTATACGGCTATGGTTTTTCCTTTACCTATGTCCTTAGAAACTAGACTTTATAGTATATTTTTTCAATTATTATGGGGTAATCGGTTAAATCCCATTAAACGGCAGTATACTTATTTAGAAAAAAGGAAAGGTGGACTTGGGATGGTGAACCCGGTAGTTTTCTTTCATACTTTATTCATCTGACATAATATTCAACCAGGGCTTCTTCCCCAAATAATCCCTTATGGGTCTTTGT
Source organism: Neoceratodus forsteri (assembly GCA_016271365.2). Lineage (NCBI taxonomy): Eukaryota > Metazoa > Chordata > Ceratodontiformes > Ceratodontidae > Neoceratodus > Neoceratodus forsteri. Next base: position 442,510,614 of record CM057459.1, on the reverse strand, counting down.
TTAAACATATTTTGGCTAACTACTTTTTAGCCTGGCAAAATTTACCCCCGAAACCGATCAAATCATTAAAAGTGCCTATTTTTTGTCAGTGGCAAAGAAGTTGTTTACCTGGGGTATTCCAGTTCAATTGGTCAAGGATAAGACTGAGCAGCAATTGTATAAAGAAGTAATGACATTGCTTTATCCGACTGAACCTGCCTTTAAAAATTGCCCTATGACTCATGTCAAAATTGCTATTCAAAGATTGAATACTCTTAGATTGCCTGAATGTATGTGGGAATTGATTTGGCTTTCCTTGTATGGTCGTTTGAATGTAAGGGGCAATGCTAAACATAAAGTTGCAACTGAAAGATACTGTCCTTATCCGGATTGTATTGCTCAAGAAGAAACAATGGAACATTTTTTATGTTCTTGCCACGTCTTTATGGAAATTCCTGTCTGCTAAATGGAATATGTCTTGGCTGCTATATACAGATTATAATACCTTGATTTTAGGCATTAATTTCCAGTTGAATAGACGTTATCATAGGGAAACATGGCACCTTTTTTGTTGTTGTTTAATTTATTATTTCTGGCAAGCCCGATGTCAGTGGGTCTTGTACCAAAAGAGGATGTCCTATGAAACTGTTAGCATATTAATTACAGGGGCTATGGAAAGAATTTATGTTCAAGATTGTGAACACTCCACTTCTTGGCAGGTTACCAGTTGGTGGAAAGGATTCCCAATGTTTATCAAATAAAATAGTATGCCTTTCTTGATCTGATATACATAATTATTTATTTTTATTTATTTTTTTTTGTGTGTGTGTGATTTAACACAATGTGATATTTAATTTGATTTCTTCATAATTAATGATTGCTTTATGTTTTGTGTGCTTTAACACTGTTGGTTTTCATTTTTCCTTGATGTTTGTACAAATAAAAAATTCCCCTACTCTTTTCAATAAGTGCCGTGGGATCTTTAACATCCACCTGAACTACCACTAGTCCAGGCAGATGGGACCTCGGTTTAACATCTCATCCGAAAGATGGCACCTCAGAAGTGCAGCACCCCTCTCATGCTGCACTACAGTGTCAGTATTGGGATATTAACCTAAGTGCCAGATGTGGGAACTGAACCCACAGCCCTCTGATCTCCCGGCCTCAGAGGCGACTGTGCTACCTACTGAGCCACTGATACTGACAGCTTTCTGTGTCCATGGAGTGGGTGGATGAGGGTGAAATGGGGCTACATGGGTTGATGGAAGGTTTTTCATTAATGGTTTGGCTGGGTGGAAGTATGGAGGATGGTGGCTGGGTGGAAGGGTAGAGGATGGAATGGGTACTGTGAGAGAAGTGGGAGGTTAACATTTTTAATTACTGTGTGACTGGGCAGGATGGTGCTATGAGGGTGGAGGGACTGTGACTCTTTTTTGTGTAAAAGAATACTACACTAAGTATCACTTTGGAAAATAATTGACAGTTTTTGCTACTTGTGTATCAATAATCTATGTTGGTAGTAACATATTTTTCACTTTCCCTTGGTAGTATCACTGTATTTTATTTATATCAATAGTTGATCATTTAGGATATTTTCATATATTGAGAGATACACTTTTATATCAGTACATAATTTCACAATTTTAATGTAGCAATATAAAAAATTGAGAGGATTTTTAAAAAACAATAAAAATAATTTTCTGACTTTATCTGAATTTAGATAATACTACACATTGTTGTACTAAGAGTGGTGCAGTTTTCAGCCTCATATGCAGACCTCTTACAGGGCACCATGCCAGAAGTCACAATATATCTAGCTATCTCAGAACAAAAACCCATTCACTTAAATGCAATTTCATAGTCATATACAGTATCTAGATATATCACTATTTATCTCTAGCTTCCACAATATGTGCTTAACTTTGTTGTGAACATTTTACACTCCCTTCTAGTAAACTCAAATTTTCCTAGCTTTCATAGAAGGCAAGCTCCTTGGAGGATGATAATCAGTTGTACTCTTTCTGGAGGCCTTCTTCACCTGTTTTCATACAGTATGTTGATGCAGTATTGAAAAGTAGCAATGAAAATTTCCTTTCCCACTACCATGGCCCACCATCCATACTGTTCTGTAGCTGAAAAAGAGCATTGGGTTCTTACCTAAGCAAAATAATCATGTGTTGTTTTGTGTGCAAGAAATTGATCTGACACTGTCTAAATTCATTTCATACGAGACATTTCACAGTTATAAAACATAAATGCCTTTTGCTTATTTATTCTGAAATCAGAATATTTTCCCCTGCAGTATAATACAGCTGGCTTTCAACCATATATTAATTTATCATGGCACTCGCTGTTCCACTCCTTGGAGTCCCAAACCTTTTTGTCAGATATTAAGAATTAAGAGTTGTATAATTGGCTGCAGGCATCCTATGAACTGCATGTTAATCTTCTGTTACTATACATGCAGAGCCTAATCACATGCTGATCAAGGTGCAACGCTATTTAAAAACATTTCATTATAACAGCAGTAAGGCATGCCCAAGGGTTATGTTAATGGTCAGTTCAGCACCCTCTATGGGTGAAGGGTGAGTAACAGATCATTAACATGTATTTATTTTTTTGGTAACCAGGTAAAGCGCACTAGGCAAGCCCTGTTTTCGGGTGCAACCCAGGAGCACTTGGGAGGCTAAATGGCTTACTCAGGGTCACACCTTATTCAAGTGTAGCTTGTGGGAATCAAACCCAGTTCTGCTGGATGTACCAAGCTCATTCACAGCTTGTTGCTCTAATGTCTCAGCTATACTGATAGCCTTAGCATAACCTTTGGCCATGCATTATTGCTTAAATATTAGTGTGGGACCTTAGTAAATGCATAGCCTCATTGCGTAGGGACTTTATTAAAAAAATGATCAGTTATTCCTTTGAAATTCAACTGATGCATACCATTTATTTTGTTTTTCTTGTTTTACATTAAAAATATACTTATAATTTTTTTAAAATAAGTAAAAATAATGTTGAAATGTACTGTGAGGATGTTCATGTTACTGCTATCTGCCCTAATTTCCCCAGTGATGCAATAGTTGGTGGGACGCAATGTGATGTTGTTTTAGTTATATACAATTTTCTTCTGAAACAAAAAAAAAAAACTAAAAAATGTTCGTCAGTGCCCTTTTCTTGTTTCAAATGTGCCCAATGCATATACCAAGACTATTGTTTGAGCAGGTACAAACCATGCTGTCAAATTTTCTTTCATGATGAGGAGGAGGCTGTGACATAAATGAGTCCTGGCAACAGCAGCCAAAGAGAAAGAAGTAATGGGCATCACAGATTTAGGCAATTACTATAAGGCAAAGTTCATTAGTGTTCTCCCACAATACCTCTCTGGGGGACAAGAGTCCGGAAGGACTTACATTAATGAAGCCTTGCTGAAACAACACTCCCTACAGGGGCTACCTACCACATGTCTAGCAAATAGGGAGCTAGGAATGCTAGGGAACCTTCAGACCAAAACCATTATGTGGTCCTGGAGGATGGTACTCAAAGAAACCCACTTCTTGAACTCTGACAGCTCCTTTACCCTAATCACAGCCTGGCCAGATTTTCTTCTGGTAAGAGTAGACCCAAGGTTCAAAGAATGGGTTACTATGGGCTGCGATACCTGAGCAACAGACTAAAGGCAGATCCTTGAAGGAGTTTGCAACTCTGCAGGTAAGTTTCATCTCCCACTATTGGATTTCTTTACATGTCTGCAGCTGCAGGATAACCCAAATGAAATCCACTTTGAGAGAAGCATTAAAGAGCCCACCAAACCCAATCGACTCAGTCACCTCAATACAGACTAACTGACAGGAGGAATTAAGGATGAGATTATGATGGTCAATGGAAACAAATCTGGGAAAAGGTAAAAGAAACTACAGCCAGAAATAACTGGAGAGAATTTCAGTGGAAGTTGACAGACAGATATTTCTGCACCATCATAGTGACTTGTCACCCTGCCTGGGTTACTCAGATTGTTGCTGGATTCATTGTGGAACTAGGGCTACACATCATCATGTTTTTGGAGTTGCCCTACACTAATCAATTGCATAGGTGAGGTGCAAACTGCCATCTCTAAAATACTAGGAACCAACAGTTCTTACAGACCTAAATTTGGTTTTGGACTCCTACCCCAAAGAATTAGATCCTCAATGAGGAGGTATATCTATATGAATATGGTCATGGCTTACTCTAAATCAATTACTTGTAGATGGCTTACCCCAGCTAGCCCAACATTAGGGGACTGGACACAACAATGGTTAGGTCAATTTATTATTAGGAAAAAATCTCTAAGCAATAAGTGCCTTTTTTCAAAGGTGATCTAGTTGTAAACAATCATCACATCCAGGGGCATCATGCAGTCAGAATTTGTGGAGGGGCACAAAATCTCAACCTCTCTAGGGGGGTCCGGGGGCATGCCGCCCCAAAATTTGAAAACTGCAGTCAAATGGTGCATTTTGGTGACTTTTAGCAGTTCAGAAAACTATTCCCCAGCAAGTTAAGTACCATAATACTGATATAGGTTAGAAAAATGATCAATTGTTTTTGTCCTTTGTTCATTCTACTTGCAGTTACCTCATTATGCCACTGGGCAGTCCGGTATAGCAAAATACTGCCCACCCTGTCGGGTATTATTGCTAACGCACACAACTGGGGTCAGATTGACTGGTCTGTAATTTCTTGGGTCATCCTTGGAGCCACTCTTGTGGAGGGACACCTCATATGCCATTCTTCAGTCCTGCAGTAGCATGTCTGACTGCACTGATCTAGTGAACAGGCCTGCCAGTGTCCATGCAAGTTCCTCTCCATTTCCCCGAGTACCCCTGGATGTACTCTGTCTGGACCTGGTAATTTGAATACCTGCAATGCCAGCAGCCCCTTCCTCATCTATACTCCTCTATCACTACATCCATGCTCCTTTCCCACCTGCTTCTCTTCTCTCTGGAATAGAAGTATTCATTTAGTATCTCTGCTTCTCCCCCATTCTCCTCCCCCCACTCCTCTCTTTTCTTAAGCCGAACAATCCCCTCCTGGAGCACTCAATGGTCTTTCTTTCCTAAGTTTGTATGTTCATATGTAACCCCTAATTGACAGAAAGCCTGGGGTTTCTCTAAAGATGCCAAATGTAGAATGACCCAGTTTGTGGTCTTCATAGAAGCACATCTAGAAACAGAGTATGGAACTTTTTTGTACTTCAAAAGACCTACAAACTGTTTTTATTTTATTTATTTATTTAGCTTTTGTTGACCGGGTAAGTGCACTAGACAAATCCTGCCTATTTTCAGGCACGACCCGGGGGAGGGGGATACAGATGAATGCCAACTAACCTTGAACCAGATTAAGCTGTTTAGTGTTACCACCTTCCAAGTGAGCATAGGACACCACCAGGGTTCTTATGATTGTTTATTTATTATTGTATGTATTTAGGAAATTGGAATTGCAACCCTTTGAGTCACAGACTCGTTTCCAAAGGCTCCATGTACGAATGAAACATAGACATTTATACAGTGCATACATAGAATAAATGTGGATGAGTAATTATTGTTGGACTTATCGCCTCAGTGACAGTAGTAGTCATCATAGTGGCCACTTCATGATGGCCAGGGTGTACACAAAAAAGATTCAGTGGTACTTAAGGAACTTCTGGGTCCCAACTAGTCCCAGCATGCACAAAAACCATGGGAATGCACAAGACTGTTGGAAGCTCATAACAGCATTCAGGAAAAGTGTCTAATTTTTGCTGCCAGAATAGTAACCTTGATTACTAGTGTATTACTCTCAGCTGGAGATCAGAGACCAGAGGCCATTCACTGTATTCCCATTTCAGATGCCACCCTTCCCAGCTGTCTCGACCCTTTTACCACTGTTTTGCACACAGGTCATTGCATGTCTGTGCTCCAGCTGGAATTGGTTTCAGAAGGCACCTGGGTCTTGGCCCTCAGGTTAATGGGTACAAAGCAGTGTGCGGTCCAAGGATGAGCTCTGTCAGCAAAGGAAGGATGAGGGAATGCCCATCAGTCATAGAAAAAGCATATGTAAGTTTTAGCCTCCTGAGTGGAAGACTGGTAGAGTGGGATGACTGGAAGGTAGGATGGGCTGGCAGGCAGTACAGCCTAGAGGATAGAGTAACAAGCTATGAATGAGCTTGGTGCATCCAGCAGACCTGGGTTTGATTCATGCCAGTCATTTAACTGCCCTGTGTACCTAGGACATGTCTGGAAATAATCTATTAGAATCATTGTAAATGAGTCCCTGACTCAGATGGATGGTATATTTGTTTCTAGTGTTATGGTCTGTTTCTCATGAATAAAAATTAATTATTATCGTTATCATTATTATTGTTATTATTAGGGCTATGAAACTTACCATACAAAAGTTGGGGATCTCATATGAAATAACAGCATATCTCCATTAAGTTATAAAAGCACACAGAGTAACATAATATGGATCATTTGCTAATGTGAGAACATTTTGACCAGAATGAGTTTCAGAATAAAGTTTATTCAACCTCTGCTATTCAAAATGGCAAATATAGAAGAAAAAAAACTAAGCTAATCGCTAAAAAGCAAGCAAAGTTTGTAGATTAGTTTCTTCAGCTGATTTTTGCAGATTCAGTGCTTTGTGGACTTAACTACTGTAATTCATTTTTGAAGGAACAGCATGTACTTGCAACTCTTAACATTTTGGAGCAATCAGACACACCGTGCTTTTATTTTCAAAAACCAACTGGTTTAACCCTCCCATAGATTCATAGCAGTGCTCTAACCACTGAACCAAATTGCCTCCATTCCCCTGTGGTACTGACCTTTTTAAACTAGGAAGCAGGTTCAAGCAGCTGTTCTCTAGTGGTCTTAGAGGATGTGAACACTCACACTCGTGACCTGACCTGACCCGACCGAATGCACTCTCTTAGTGCCTGCCGACTGTCTGATAATTCGTCTGGACTCGAGCAGTCACTCAATTGAAGGACGGATGTCAGACGACAACAAAATGAAACAAAAACAATTTGCCGTGTGTCCTGAGCTATTTCGTCGCACCTCCGCTGTAGAGACAGTTGATTGGTGGTAACTGCCAACCAGCAGCCAATCAACTCTCTGTTGTGACTACCCCCTCTCTCTCTTTACAGGCGCTCAACCCTGAATGCAGTCACCAGCCCAGTGGAAGCAAATACCTGTTTTTAAACTGCTGTTCTCAGAGAGTCAGTCAGTCTTTGATTCGGACCCCCACCCCCCAAAGACGTTGAAAAGCACAATTTTTTTTTTTCGGCATGTAGGACCATTAAAAAAATTTAAAATGAAATATATTTTTAAATAACCTTCACAACAATATTGAGGGGGCACATGCCCCCTCGGGCCCTATGGGCATGACGCCACTGATCACATCAATACTTACTGTACATTCAGAAATGCAGTATATAAATAGAATAATAGGGGATTATGTATTACAAGGTTATAATACCATTGAGAGGTCCTGGGAACACACGAACCTCAACAGTAAAGCTTGAGAGGTTTCAACATGTCCCCAGAACCTCAAGATGGTTTTGTAGCTGAACAATCACTGTTCCCTTTTTGCATTTTTTTGGAATATGTGGATCCAAGACAGATTTTTAGTTGTACTCACTATATGTAGTTGAGGTAGAAAGCCATGTATAACTCCACTTTACAGTGCAGTTGCTAGGGACACTATAATGTCCTGATGCTCCTCACATCCCCAGTGTGTGTTTCTGTTGGTGGGCTGGTAGTGCTGTGAATAATTATCATAGAAAAAGGTTGGTGCCTCTTAGCAAGCAAGCAAGAATGCAGCCCGTTATTGCAGTTTCAGAGGTGTGTGCATCAATGATTATGTTTTTTTTGTCGTTGTCAAATAAAATAAAGAATTTCATATTTTGTTGCTGTGCTATGGTTTCTTTGGGTGGTTGTGGTGGTGGAGTGAGCACAAGTAATGGGTGGGGCTTCAACAGAAGCCTTTTATCAAAAGTCATTTTTTTAGTGTGTTTTTATTTTCCTGAACCTGAAGGAATTGATGCCTGTTCTCCTTCATGCTTTCTTGCTCGTTTTGTGCCATTTTCCATTTTCAATTCTTGTCAGCTGTACTACTGGCCAGCCTTTACTGTACACAACAGTTACAGTAAAATCTGGTTTGTGCTCAGCTGTGTATAATATGTGCAGTGCTGGCTTGGTGTTCAGTCTCATAATACTATCATTGGATGTTCATTGATAGTATTTCAAGGTTTCGTAATATCATTGATGGATTTCAGTGACAGTATTACAAGTATTTTTAGTATGCTTTATGATAGTGTTACTGAGTAACTCCATATATTACAGCACAGTACAGTAAAAGACAGATATTATCTAAAACAATTGCATACATTACCATCCTTCAAGTATGTCCTGACTGTAAATGTAAAAGGATAATGCACACTGAGAAAATTACACATTTTAGACCTTCAAACAGACTTATTTAACATCTGATGGGTATTCCTAGGTTACTTAGGGGAGACTGACTGCACCCTTATACTAGATCACATGTTACTGGCTAGGGCTTTCACTTAAGAAATATAATGGGGGCAGTCGCTTTCCATAGAAGGGGAGGGAATTATGCTGCCCCAGGCTGAGACAGGACAAACTTTATTGGACAGTCATCCCTAGAATGGGGTTGGTAGACCCCTTTCAGAATCTCCCAGGATTACGTATTAGGAGGAATTAAGAAGTCACTTTTGTCTTAATGTGAAATGAGAACTCTAACACAAACATATGCCATCAGGGCCAGGATAAATGGTTCGGATAAGAGAGGGTTAAAGGGGACACCTATTCAGAGGGGGTCTGAGTTAAGTGGGGAAAAATAACTACGGAGGCAGAAAGGGGAGGGTGACAAGGGGTCTCTAATAAGGCAGAAAGACTCCCATGGAATTGAGATCATGAATAAGGGGGGGAAGGGGGGCTGAGAGGGCTTAGTGAAGGTAACCATAAGGATGATGGCGGTGTTAAGGTTCTGTTATTGGGAGACTCGATGGTTAGGGGTAGCCAGTGGGAGGGACAGGAGGGTGGATGCCATAGCCAGGTGAAGGTAGTGAGTATCTCTGGGCTGACAGTGCACAGAGCAAAGTTCATGGTGTATGAAATGGTTAGGGATTGTGGAGGGAAACCGTATTTCCTGGTGCATTTGGGAACTAACGATCTAGAGGGAAATAGTGTTTTGGAAATCCAAACAAGGTTCCATAAACTTGCCAGAGTCTGTCGGGATAATGGATGCAACATTTCCTTTTCGGAGATATTGCCAGTACCAAAGGCCTCAGTGGAGAAAAAAATGAAGCTCACAGAGGTTAATGACTGGCTCAGGAAGTGGGGTGAAGAGAGTGGGTTGGGGGTGTTAGGGAACTGGAATGGAGTTTGGGATGATAAGGGACTATATGCCAAGGACAGGCTTCATCTTGCCCCGTTAGGGAAGGAAGTCCTTAAACAGGGGATGGCTGACTACATTCAAGAGAGGTGGGGTTTAAACTTGTGAGGGGAAGTGATAAGGAGGGCTGACCAGAAGCCTCCTCCAGATGAGGGGAGTAGCCTTCAAGCCCAATGGGGGTAGGGGGAAACGGACTGGGGTGGAGGTTTCAGGAGGAGCAGAGGAGGATGGAAGTATAAGGAATCTGGGGGTTCAACAAAGAGGATCAGGGATAAGGGTGGGGTTGGTGTTAGTAAATGCCAGGAGCTTGGAAACAAGTTGCCAGAGTTCCAGGCCATGCTGTTCAGGGGTGGATGTGGCGGTGGTCACGGAGATGTGGGCCAACAAAACCATGACTGGGACCTAAACGTACAGGGGTACACTATGCTTAGGAAGGATAGAAAGGAGGCAGAGGGGGTGGAGTGGCTATGTTCATTAGAGATTACATAGAAATTGCTAGGGTAGAAGAGGCAGAGGGAAACGTGGAGGCCTTATGGGTCACCTTACGATCCCCAGCAGGAGATAAGGTCAAGCTGGGTGTAGTATATAGGCCCCCCAGGATAAGTGATGTTCTAGAAGATGGTTTGCTGGACAACATCATTGCCCAGTGTGGACCAAAAGGGGAAGGAGTGGTGTTGATGGTGGACCTTAATATGCCAGGTACAAACTGGGGAACCATGTCCTCTAAGGTGGCCAAGGAGCAGAGGCTGCTGGACAGCTTCCAGGATGTGTTCTTAACACAGCATGTGATGGAGCCCACAAGGGAGGGGCATGTCCTGGACATGGTTCTGGTAGATGGGGATCTGGTAAGGGACATGGTTGTACAGGACCCCCTGACTGGGAGCGACCACAATACTGTCTGGTTTCAAATAAGCATAGGGGGGGGGTGAGATCTAGGACACTGGCAGTGGACTTCAGGGGGGAAGACTTTGTGGGCATGGGAAATATTGTCAAGGATCACTTGAAGGGGATTACATCAATGACAAGTGTGGAAAGGAGATGGGAGGTCATAAAACGGGGACTTCATGAGGCAGTCAGGATCTGCACTAAGTTGAAACATAAGGGAGCAAGGTCACATAAACCATGCTGGTGGTCCAGTGAGGTACAGGTAGCAGTCAGAGAAAAGAAGGTGGCCTACAAAAAATGTAAATCAACAAGAGGGGATAGGGATAAGGAAATGTATCATCTTGCATCTAGAAAAGTCACCCATATGGTGAGGGGAGCAAAGCACAGTAAAGAGCAGCGGCTGGCATAGGGGATACATGGAGGGGAAAAGGGGTTCTTCCAGTACATTGGGGAGCGGAGAAAAACTAAGGGCCATCTCAGCAGATTGAGATCAGAAGGAGGGTAGGTGGAAAAGGCGAGGACCAGGCGAGAGGTATTTAACGAGTACTTTGCCTTTGTGTTCACTAGGGAGAAGGATGGGATATCTACAAAGCAAGGCACAAAGCAGATAGAAGCGGCAGTAAGTGGGATTAGGGGAGCAACAGAAATGGAGCAAGAGGGAGGGAGAGAGGTACCTCAGGGGTGTCACATTTGGATAAGGATAAAAAGGCCAGTAAGGTGGAGGGGACAGATGATGCTATCTCCACCAAAAGGGTGTGGTTAGCCCTCAAGGCCCTAAAGAAAGACAAATCTCCTGGGCCGGATGGCATTCATCCGAGAGTACTATGGGAATTGGTGGACATACTGGCTGCACCCCTGGCAGAGCTCTTCAACAGGTCACTTGAGACAGGGAGAGTACCTAGGGATTGGCAAGAGGCACATGTGGTGCCAATCCATAAAGGGGGGTCGAGGGGAAGTACCAGGTAACTATAGACCCATCAGTTTGACCTCAGTGATGGGAAAATTAATGGACAGTATACTAAAGGAACGATTGGAGGTGTACTTGGAGGAGGTGGGAGGTCTGGATAGTCGGCAACATGGATTTGTGCCAGGTAGATCATGTCAAACCAACCTTGTGGAGTTCTACGAATGGGTAACATCAGAACTGGACAGGGGAAAGCCTGTGGATGTATTATTCTTGGACTTCAGCAAGGTGTTTGACTCTGTCCCCCACAATGGTCTGGTGGAGAAACTGATGGGGTTAGGAGTAGGCCCTTTGATGGTCAGATGGATTGAAAACTGGCTAGCTGGATGCACCCAGAGTAGTGGTCTGTGGAGGCTCTCCGAACCTAGAGAGATTGGTAGTGGGGTACGCGAGGGCTCAGTCCTGGGTCCGATCCTGTTTAATGCATACATATCGGACATCAGGGAGGGTAGAGTGTGAAATGAGTCTCTTCACGGATGACTCCAAGGTGGGAGCAGTAGTTGAGGGAGAAGAGGGGAGGCTGGCCCTGCAAGGGGACCGGGACACCCTGGAAAGCTGGGCTCACACATGGAAATTCAATTTCAATATCACCAAGTGCAAGGTGTTGCATCTTGGTTGGGGAAACCCTAAACACAGGTACACCCTGGGAGGGGAGGCGCTGGAGGCTTCTATAGGGGAAAAAGACCTAGGGGTCAAGGTGGATGCATGTATGAATAACTCCGAGCAGTGCAGGAGAGCGGCTAGCAAGGCAAACAGGATGTTGGGATGCATTGTAAGGGGGATCACCTCTAGAAGCAAAGAAGTGATTCTGCCACTTTACAATGGACTGGTTAGACCACACCTTGAGTACTGTGTACAATACTGGAGACCACACTTGAAGAGGGACATACAGCTCCTGGAGAGGGTACAGAGGAGGGCAACTAAGATGATACGAGGGCTCGAGGATTTGACGTATGAGGACAGACTTGAGGAGCTCTGCCTGTTTTCATTGGAGGAGAGGAGAGACAGGGGGGACATGATTGAGGTCTTCAAGTACCTCAAGGGAATAAATAGGGTAAACATGGAGGGGATCTTTAGACTAACGCAGGGAGGTATCACCAGAGGGCATGGTTTGAAGTTGGAAGGTGGAAGGGTGAGGGGGGAAGAGGAGGAGGTTTTTCACTGAGAGGGTGGTGGACCCTTGGAATGCACTGCCTGGCGAGCTGGTTCAGAGATCCACAGTGGAGGGCTTCAAGAGAGGGTGGAACAGACACAGAAAGTGGATGTATCAGATGATGGCCAGTCCCAGGGGGGTGGGGATGGATGATAGGGGTTTCTGGAGCACAAGGGATGGGAGGGCCTTGGCACCCAACTAAGGATCTAAGGTTCAAGCAGACTCGATAGACCGTAAGGCCTAATCTGCTGGCAAATAGTATGTTAGTATGTATGGTCCATGCTTTTCCTTATTTCTTTATTTCTTCTTCCAGGCTTCACTACCTGATACATGTTTTAGGCCACTCAGTTTATTTATTTGTTTATTTATTTATTTACTATTTTTGACTAGGAAAAACACACTAAGCTGTGACAGCTTGTTTCCAAGGGAGTCTCGGGGGTGGGCTACTTTGCACTATTTTATTGATGAAGAATGGTGCCCATGATACCAGGAAACTCTGCTACTCTTGCCAGTAGGGGGAGCTCTGATCTGTCCAGGCGACAGCCAAGATGGCAGGCACTGAGGAGGAAGGAGGAGGAGGAGGAGGAAGAGGTGTAGGTGGGGAAAGTGTTCCAGTAATTAGAAAAACTGAAAGAAACGTGGTAACTGCTATGATACACCACACTGCTGCAGAAAGTCAACTTTTTCTCTCTCCTGGTTCCCGGTTACTGTGTCTACAGAACACGATGCTTAATGGAATAAGGAGTGTAAAGCAACTTCAGAGAGTAATGAGGAACTCACCTGTAGCAGCAGTGAGGAAATGCAGATGGAAGATATCCTTGAGGAGCCAGATCAGGAGGAGGCTGAGCTTGAAAAAGGTATGATGATCAGAAAATGCCACCTGCTACAGCTTCTGGCTGGGGAGGAGGACAGAACAGCCAAAGAACCACCTGGGAGATTGAAGTCTGCACTGATCTGCTGCCATGAAACTGCTATACAGTCAGGCGCTGGCCTGACAGCTCCAGGAATGTCAGCTGTACAGCTGACCAGGAAACACCAGAAGGAAGTCAGAAAAACTGCAGCTGCAACTTGCCAGGCCATTCTCAACCCCAGAAACCACCACTGAGTGGTCTGCAAAGAGTTCCATTTGTACTGCAGGGTGGGCGTGACCCCCTGATGGCAGTAACTGGTTGCTGGAAAGAGCACCGACGGTGGCAGTGATCACAGAGGTGGCATCTCAGGTAAGATTTGCAGTGATGAAGAAGTCAAAGGCCAACTCTCTGTTATGACTAGGTCAGAATGCTGGCTCTTTCATAGGAGAGAAGGTTGCTTCAGCAGTGTGGAGTGAATGTCAGACTGAACAGTTGGTTTCTGAGTCTGTGCCTTGTCCAGTCCCTGTCCTTGTAAGAACTTCCACTGGTGGGGAAGAGGCACACTGGGATTACTTAGAACGTAACCAGCAAAATGTGGAATGTGCTGCAGAATGGATGGTGGCAGCTGGAGAGACTGCGCCTGTTGTGACTGTTGCTTCCCCTGGGACTGTAATGAGGAGGACACTGCTGATATTGAAATGTCTGCAAAAATGCAGGGCATTTTACACATAGTACTGGTGCTGGTAATGTTTTGACTGTATCACATGAGCAAATGACTGTAAATACAGAACAGTCTGTTGGTCCTCGAGACACTTCTCACATAGGACAACTAGCCATGCCTCAGGCAGGTCAGCTGTCCAGGGAGATTGCTGCCCCCCTCAGCCAACATGTAATACTGGAGTTGGCACAGGGTAATCCAAGAGTCTCAGTTCTTTCTCACCACCCAAAATGAGGTGAACACCCCCCATATATGGATGCACTGGTGGGGAGGCCCTCAGGCTCATATTCTGTCCTGGACCAAGCCAGTTCTTGTGCACCTGGACCCTCAAATAGGTGTGACCCAGACACACAGGAAAAAAGGGCCATAGTGGAATCTGACAGTCATAGACCAAAGACAGGAGTCACAAAGATTACCTGGGAGGGTTATCAGGAGCAGTAGTGGGAGAGGGAGAGATCTTTTTTGCATGGTGGATTTATTTCAGGTTCAGTGGGAGCCATGCAGTGGCAGAATGCTGTATGGTTGAGGTATATTGGGGGGCTTTGAAAACCCTCTAGACAGGGTCCATGTAGCCAGAAGATTGTTGAAGAATTCAATAGGGTTTTTTGCCATGGAGCTGTATGCTCTGATACACATATCTGGAGAGGAAGTGTATGATGTACTTTTTAAGGCTGTAGATTCCTTTCACAAGTTTTGAGAAAAATACAACAAGCTAAATGACAATGCACTGTGGGCCATCTTCATAGCTATCCCCTTTATGAAGCTCACAGTAAAAAACAAAATTCAAGATCTTGTTTCGTAACAAAGGGGTGAATGTGGTTTACATAATCTGCTGGTTTATTCATTTATTTATTTAAGAATCAGATTTACAACCTTTGAGTCAAGGACTCATTTACAAAAGCACCTCATCGTAGGGAGGGCAGACAAGTAAACAGTGGGAGGTACAACAGAGCAACATACAGATGCAGGATACATATAGCAATAAGAACACATTGTTGCAAGGAACAATAGGCATTGTTGCATATAGCAGTTACTAATTATATAGAGTAGCAGTTCTGGGGACATTGTCAGGCAGTATTGTAGAATAACAGTCAACCAGACATTGTCAGGATAGAAGAGTGGTGTCCGGATATCATGCCATCACAGTAAGATTAGCGGCAGCTACAGTTCTGGCATCTAAGAGGAAATTCCAGAGGGCAGCTTTGAAGGGGCCAAGTTTGGTGAGCTTCGTGACATAGGGCAGGAGGGAGTTGAACCACGTGGGAGCACGGTAGTGGAAGGAACTTTGGGCTAAGAAGGTCTTGGTACAGGGCACCAGGAGGGTGGACTTGACTGCACTTTGGGTGGAAACAACTGGGGATGCATGCAGCAGGGATGTGGCAACCCCTTGGGGTGATAGGAGTAGCAGGGATTTTTTGGCAAGAAGGCAGGTTTGGTAGCACAGGCATTCGTTGAAGGTGAGCAGGTTGGCGGTTGAATAAAGCAGGCAGGTATTAGTCCGATGGGGTGCATCAGTCAGGAGCCTGCATGCCTTATTTATTGAGGTCTGAATTTTAGTGAGGGTGGAGTTGTCAGCCATGGTATAAATAGGTAGGCCGTAGCCTACTAAGGACAGAATGGAGGAGTTGATGGCCAGATGGAGGGCGGTTTGGGGGAGGCAAGCTTTATGTCAATAGAGGAGGCCAATTCGAGAATTTATAGCTGAGGACAAGGTATTGATGTTGGTGTGTAAGGTAAGTGATGAGTCAAAGGTGATGCCCAGGTATTTGTAGGATGACACCTGTTCGAGAGGGTGTGGATTACTGGGGAGAATATGGAGGGAGGTATTTTTGGCCTTGTTCTGGTGGTGAGAAAAGAGCATGGATTTTGTCTTCTTGAGGTTAATGACCAGTCGGTGGTCAAGGAACCACTTTTCGGCTTGGCTAAATGTAAGTTGTAGGAATTCCTGTAGTGATGCGGGGTCCGTGTGGGAGGCAATAAGGGCAGCATCATCGGCATAGGGGAGTATACTGCCAGAGCAGGCACTGGGGAGGGTGTCTAGAAAGATGCTGAATAGAA
Organism: Neoceratodus forsteri; assembly: GCA_016271365.2. Classification (NCBI taxonomy): domain Eukaryota; kingdom Metazoa; phylum Chordata; order Ceratodontiformes; family Ceratodontidae; genus Neoceratodus; species Neoceratodus forsteri. Next base: position 442,494,571 of record CM057459.1, on the reverse strand, counting down.
CAGGGCCCAGGATGGAACCCTGGGGGACCCCAGAATGAACGGGGCGGGAGTTGGATAGGGCACCAGTAACCTTTACACACTGGGATTGGTTGGATAGGTAACTGGTGAACCAAGTGAGGGGGCCAGGGGAGAAGCCAAGTTGATGGAGGGAGTCAAGTAGGAGGGGGTGACAGACAGTGTCAAAGGCCTTGGAGAGGTCAATGAACACAGCTCCCGTAATGTGACCAGAGTCAAGAGCCAAGTGGAGAAGGTGGGAGAATTCCAGGAGTGCTGTGGTGGTGCTATGCCCAGGATGGAAACCATGCTGTTCAGGACACAGCAGGTCATAATTGGCTAGGTACTCGAAGAGCTGTTAGGCCACTATTTTTTCAAGTGCTTTGGAGAGATGGGGGGAGAATGGAGATAGGCCTAAAGTTACTAGGGGAGGTCCTATCCCCACTCTTATGTATTGGGGTGATTTCAGCAGTATTCCAGGCACTAGGGAACTGGCCCAGACATAGTGACCGGTTTAGGAGGTCGGTTAGCGGGATAAGCACTATGTCCAAGACTAGCCGGAAGATCCTGGAGTCCAAGGGATCATAGCTGGGGTTATTGCTGGCTAGGGCTTTTGGTAGATGAGGCCTGGCTTCATGGGGGGATATGGTGTGAAGGTAGAAAGGGGGGCGATCCAGGGTGGGAGGGGTGGTGGCTGGGATAGGGTCGAAGAAGTGGTTTGGAAGAACCGAGCTAAGATCTGAGAAAGCCGTATTGAAGGCCTCAGCTATGAGGGAAGGATCAAAGGTGACAGTACCGTTTATGGCAATTTGAGAAGGAAGGGGGTGTGACTTTCCATTTAGCTCCTTCATATTGTCCCAGAAGGCATGAGATGAGTCCCAAGTGGATGCAATTGAGGTTTGATAATGATCGGCCTTAGCCTGCCTTATGGCCCAGGTGCACCGATTACATGCTGCATTATAGGCTTGTCTGTCAGCCAGTTTGCCAGAAGCAATTGCAATATGCCAGAAATTGCCTCTTAGCTTCAATTTATGGATAAGGGAAGGGGAGATCCATGAGGCGTTCTGTTTTTTGTTGTGGGTCCTAGTTTGGGGGGCATAAAGGTCACAGGCCTTGCTGAAAGCACTGGAGAAATAGGCTAGGGCAGAGTCAATATCTGTTGCAAGCCAGACAGGGGACCAATCAAGCTGGGCTAGGTGCATTTTTAATTTACTGAGACCCCCAGGGTGAAAGCACCAGTGGAAGGTGACCTGGGGCATTTGTTTCAGTGTGGGGGATGATCAGTGATATAGGACAGGAGAGTGGTCACTAAGAGATTCTGGCAATACATTGATGTCACTGATTTTGTGGGGGCAGTTGGCAGAATTACATCAAGGAGGGTGCTGGAGCCACTTGACTGGTTGAATCTAGTGGGTGAGGTAACTAGCTCTGTGATATCTAGAGCAGCAAAGGAGTCCCTGATGTTGGAGGCAGGGGTACCCAGCCAGTTGATATTGAGGTCACCTAAGATAAACTGCTCCACAGAGTGTGGGAGTGTGGTGAGGTAATCGAGGAGGGATTGGACAGCTTGACCCTGGTCCCTCAGGGGTATGTAAGTGACAGTGAGGAAGATGGGAGCCCTGGCAGGGTGTGGGGTGACCTTACGGGTGAGGGCCTGAGTGCTATGACTGAGTTTGGGGGCTAAGAGTGTGTGGGCAAAGAGGGTGTCACGCAGAAAGACTGCCCACCCGCCACCTTGTTTGCCTATATGGTCCTTCCTGAACAGTGTGTAGCCCAGGAGGGAGATGATAGAGTCAGGCATTTTATCAGAGAGCCAGGTCTTCACTAGTGCTAGAATATCCAGTCTGTGTTGCATAACCCAGCACTGGAGCACAGCAGATTTCTTTGGGAGGCTGCAAATGTTCATGGAAGCTATGCAGAGGCCAGGGCTTGTGGGGGGTGTGGGGTGACTAGTTGCCAGTGGCCCAGGGTTGGGGTGAACATTTTCTGAGAACAGAAGGAGTAGGGAGATTAGCCTGGTGAGAGAACTGTGGCTGCTAGTGCCCTTGGCTAGGTACTGATGTAAGGACCTGCTATTTGGGGTGCAGGGAATGGGCAGGGAGCAGAGGGTAGTTATTGTAAGGAAGGGATAGGTCCAGGGTGTCCTAGAGAGGGATGGGGAAGGAGTATTTGGTGGTGGGTGTGGAGGAGTAACAGGGGTGGCCAGGGTGGGGGGAGTTCAGTTGTCGGGTGGTAGCAGGGGATGGGGTTCAAAGTGGAGGGCATGGGAGTTGGGTGAGACATGGGTTGAGCAAGAAAGGTAACTAAGAGTAGGCTGATAGTGATAGCCATAGTACCCATTGTTAATTTCTATTTGGGATATAAGGAGGATAACGGACCTTCAGAGAGAGTGACTGCCACTATGGAGTAGTGGTAGGGTTGCTGCCTTTGGGGCCAGGGGTACCAGGTTCGAGACCTGGGGTGGGAGGGGGTTGTGGGACCTTGGTAGAGAGGCTGGTGTGATTGGTGAATGGGCAATGTAGATGCTGGAAAAGGGGGCTTGGAGGGTGAAACAGAGACTCTAGTGGTAGTTCTGGGTAATTAAGGAGGCCAGATCGGGGAGACAGAGGCAGGTGGGCAGAGGAGAGGGGGGACAAAGGGTAGAGAAGGGAGAAAGAATAAAGTGACAAGGTGGTGTGAGGTACTAGGCAGGAGACTGGGCAATACAGTGACTGTGAGCAGAGTGCCTGCACATAATAGAGGCAGGAGAAATGTAGAGAGGTTGGCTATAGACAGGGATGGAGTTCCCCCCAGTGGCTGGAGAGTATAAGCTGCAAATGGGAAAGTGGGGACTTTTCCGACAGTACAGGAAGTCACATGACATGAAAAGTGAATAAATTGAGGGTCGAGCTTTGGTGGGAGGGTGGCTGGGGCAGTCGATGCATGCAGCACGTCAATAGGCTAACACCCCTCACAAAGATATGGATGCTAGAGGTAGCTTATTACCTCTTAAGGAGCTCGATGCTGTCCTGCTCTAGGAAGGAGCTCTCTGAGAGTGAGATCTTAGGCCTGTTCCTATACTGGATTCTGAATTCATCTGGATGGGATGGTTGAGGTTCAAAGCGAGGTTGCACAACACTAATACTGGGGTACAACACCTACCCAGTAGTTTCTATCTGTGCAAAGACCATGGCCTGTGTTTTTACCTAGGTCAACCCAAGTCCTACCACAAATGTGAGGAAAAGACCCATTTAAGTACAGTTTGGCCAGGGTAAAATTAACCTTTTGTTTTGAGTATGGGCATAAAGGTCCACGTGTCTGAATCCATTTCAGTACAATCCGTGTGAGGAACAAGGGCACCCTTTGTCAGTACATTTGTGCCTCACACAATAGAGAGGACACTGTAGACCAGGAGCACATTATCTCAAAGGGGAAACAACATGAGTCAATCAGCAGGTGGGCGGAAAAGGCATAAGCTGCTACAGAGGAAAATGACCCCCCCAGTACAGGAACAGACAGATGGGAGGGAAGAAGTAAGAGACAGAAGTTCTTCCACACCCTCCCACATGACCCACAACCTGAGAACCAATTGGTCCCTGAAGTTCCCCCTACAAATGAGGATCCAGAAGTGGGGATATGGTCCCCTGGAGACCCCCACACTGAAGGGGAAACAGAAGAGCTGAATATTACTGTTTTGGCTATGCCTCAGAGTTCACCTGGAATAACTACTCCAGGAGATAAGGCTCCAATGACTAATGCAGACATACCACCTTTTCCCCTAGTCAGAAGAAACAGATGGATACCATGGGGCCTAAGAAATGTGGGCAAATGGGAAAACTTAAACCCAGACCTTTTAGGCAGGTGTGCCTAAGCAATAGAGTCATTGTATTATAGGAGAAGAGACAGTGGGGGGACACAGAGGAAGAGGAGGAGGAGGATTCAGAAGCCTCTGTCTCCTCATCCCTCAAGGATTTGCCATCTGACAGAGAAGGGTCAGCATCAGAGTCTTCCTTGATGAAAAGGATAAGACGTAAAGCACATTCTGCCAGCAGAAGACTTGACTGCTGCACTCTTTAAACTCTCCATCACATGTGTCTAGGGACCACCTTAACTACTGTATCCCTAAACATGAGCAGTGTTAAATCTTATAAGAAACAGCTCACTACGCTCTTCCTTTTGGACACCCTGCCTGAACATGTGTTTTCCTCCAGAATACAAGGCTGAAAACAAATTATGAAGGTCATAGGCAAGCAAAATCTGGAACCTCAATCTAGTCACAAGGAAGAGACACATGCAATGTGGTTGGTACCCTGTTTAACGGTTTTGTTTTTTCCATCAAATGATTAGTAGAAAACTCTCCTGGAAGAGCTTTAATGTTGTATACTGATTATTGCAGGGCTTAGTATCAGTTTTAGTGCATTGATGCACCTGAAAACAAATCAGCCAGGATCTCTCTGTTCACTGAGATAAAACCTGTTTTACACACAAACAAGATTATTGTAATGGGAGGGGCCTTCAACTGTGAGGTCCCCTTCAGAAAAACCAAAAGGAAACTTTTCACGTGCTGGGATCCAAGATGGCGAGTGTGAGCAGCTAGAGGCAGCAACTCGGCAGTCCCCTCCCTCCCTCCGCATGAAGTTCATGCACCGGTGACTATTCTGAAATAAAGCTGTTTGGAAGTGGATGAATGAAAGTATCACTGACAATATTAAAGAAGCTGGACATTATAAAAACTTTAAAATGCTTTTTACATTTAGCTTTATAATGACGCCAAAGAAAAACTTCTTCCAAAAAATTTGATGGTGACCACACAAGTTCGAACTAATAGAGTTAAAGAGTTACTGAGTAAACAAAAGGATGGAAAGAAAATGAAACTGCAACCGTTGTTCTCTTAAATTCCCCCAGAGAAATCTATGAGTCGTAGAAATAAGAATCAGAATTCACAACAAGCCTTGGTGGTGAGTAAGCAAATTCACATGGCTACAGGGGTTTTGCACTCTCCATTACAATGACCTATAAATTTAACAAATCCAGATTTGAAAGAGACTGTCTTAGCTGAGAATATGTTACTAACCTCTCCAGAACAAGGATCAGAGCAGGTGGGCTGCTCGTCTCTAGTGGAAGAAGCAGAGAATTGCTATTGTCTCAGAGGGCCGGATTCGAGCAGAGGAACAGTGGTGGTGGATGCATTGGAGAAGGCTTGGACTAAATGCAGACCAGAGTGCTGCAGAGTGTTGCAGGGAGGAGGCCCAGAGTGGAGGAAATTTGGGGAGTGCAGCAGAGCTACAGTTGCAGGATGAGCGGATTGGTAGTGGTTGTTATTTCTCCTCGGAGGATTTCTCTGCGACGAAAGGTAAAATAAAAAATTTAAATACCTTTAAAATGTATGTGGAGAGAAGTCACAAAAGAATGGGTGACTTTAAAACCAAGGAGAGTCCTGAGCAAAAACTTAAACTTGGTAGAATATTTCCGGGAATCAGTTTCAGGAGAATCTTATCTCTTTACCGGAGTTAAAGGAGGTGATCCCTCAAGTACAGCAAACAGATGCAAATCAGTTAGAATCTACATCTGAAGAAAAATACCTTCATGATAAATGAAGGGGAAGTAAACAAGCAGACCAACAAACTGTATTTTTGGCAAATTCACTAAATGAACATTCTTTTCTAAAAGAAAGTAGCATTCAAAATCAAAGTTGACCAAAACTTTTTTTTCCAACCTAAACAACAGGAGGTGGCTTCAATAGAACCTTGCCATCACTTTAAAGGCTTTCAGCAGCAAAATGAAGTGCAGAAGAATTCTGTTTTACAGATTGAAGTTTCACCCAATGAGGCTGTAGTTGTAAATAATCAGTTCGAAAATATTCTGACAGTGATGGGTGATGAGAATAACTTGGGGGCTTGTTTGGAGAAACAGATCCAGGAGGTTGATGGGGTAATGGAACAGATTGATTATTTTCCTGGGCTGCAGGATGGGCACTTGCAAATTTGGAGGGAGTTGCTGGAAGACGTGGAGGTTGCGCCTCACTTGCAGGAATTAAAAGCTCCCACATCAGATGTCCTTGTAAAGAATGCTGTTATTACGGAACTTAAAACCTGTAATGAACTTATAGAGGACTCTCTTAAAATAATAGCTGGCTTAGTAAAGGGGGGGGGGACAAAACAAATGTTAAAATTATTAACTTAGGAAATAATTTGAACTCATCTGATGCTATAGCTGTTATGGATCAGGTGCAGGAGAAGGAGTTGCCTGTAAGGAGTGAAGCCCTTCAAAAATCCCAGGAAGTAGTCAATCAAATAGAAATAATGAAAGGGAAGAATGAATCCATGGAAATAGGAAATCACAATCAGGGAAGGGAAAAACAGACTCAGTTTTCTAGCTTCAAATTCCTGCCATTGGTGAGACTAGTAAAAGATTTACAGTTTCACAGATACAGGACAAAAGAAACATGAATGTCTTACAAAAAATGGAAGGTGGTCCAGAAGAAGTTATTATTCCTTCCTCTAAAATAGTTGTTATTCATTTATGACAAACAAGTAAATCAGAGGAGTCATCATACGACTCTACCCATGAATCTATCTCTGAATAGGAGCAATCCCATATACATGAAGATGAGCCAAAAGAAGAATTTAAAGAGGAGCAGCAAATACTGGAATGGGCTAAAATGATATTACTTCATATAAAGCAGTTAAATCAGAAGCTAACTAAAATGGAGAAGTTAGAAGAAAAATTAGATCTTTTTAGCACTACAGTGGGTCATATTCTGAAGCAGAATCAAGAAATTAAAAAAGATTTATCAGAAGTTCAGCAAAGATTTTCGAAGTTAGTCGATGGCAAAGTACCAACGGACAGGCAATTATTGGATATAGAAAAATTGAATAAGGAATTTAAAGATAAGCTGATGGACCCTGAGTCAAGATCAAGGAGGAAAAATATTAAAATTCTTGGGATTCTAGAAGCTTGGGATGAGGAAAGATCATTATTAGAATCTTTTAAACAAATTTCAGCAGCCTGTTTAGAGACACATCCCAGTAGTATCAATATGGAAATTGATAGGATTCATAAGGGTTTTTCTACCTAATTTTACTAAGCAAGGTTATGGTGAAATTTATGAGATCAGAGGACAAAGAAAAGCTTATGTTATAGGTGAACAAAAAGAAAAGACTAAATGAGATGGGAGCTCAAGTGGCTATGTATAATGATTTGCCACAAGAAGTTTTAGCAGAAAGGAAAATAATTGATAACTTAAAAAGGAAACTTAGGCAAAATAAAATTAAAACTAATATGATATTCCCAGCTAAGTTAAAAGTGTTTATTGATGGGAAAGAATACCTGTATACTGCACCACAAGAAACGGAGGAAGATTTAAGAATTAAATACCCTGAAATGTTTGCAGTGTAAGAATTAAGAAGAAGTAACATAAAATAACATAAAAGGGAATATCAAGTTGTTAGTTGGTTTACCAGTTTGAGATTTATAAGTTAAATAGTTGGTAAAGTTTATAATATAAAATTAATAATATGTTCTCTGTTGGCACTCTTTGCAGACTGTGTGGGTGGCCTTTGAGTGCAATACATTTTTGTTTGGAGTTGAACCAGCAAAATATTTGCTGCAGATTAGGATATACTGTTTATTATGTTTTTTACTGTGGGGGTAAGTGTGATTTTGTATTCTTTTGAAATGTGGCTTTCCCGCCAGATGCCCTTTTGGGTAATCATTGCCTAAGTGCTTGAGCACAGAGATCCTTGATATTTTGAATAGTTTTTTGTTTTGATTGGGTCCCTCAAGACACGGCCCAGATAGACCACCTTGGGGTGGCTGGATCATTTCACGGGGTGTTAAATGGATGAGGCATATTGATGAGTCCTGGTAGAATGAAACACATGTCATGTAATATTCACTGGAATAGGGGAAGGGGAGATGCTGAAACCCCCAGGAAGTAGGAGTATAGAAAGAAGGTAGAGAAGATGCATTGGGGAGTCTACATAATTCTAAATGTAAGATGTGTTGTGCTTAAAAATTATATAGTTATGCTTAAACAAGAGGAAGTTGGAAATTTTTATTTAATAAGAAGGTGGTGAAAATGAAAATTCAAGGGAAAAAAACAATATGGATAAAAATACAATATTTAGATGTTCTTCTTGGAATGTGAATGGAATTAATTCCCCTATAAAAAGATTGTGAATATTAAACTACTTAAAAAAATTCAATATACATTGTATGGCATTACAGGAAACCCACTTGGACGATTTAGAGATTAAGAAATTAAAAAGAAAATGGTGCTCATATCTTTTTTATTCCACGGGGACTAGGAAAAAAGCAGGAGCTGCTATATTAGTTAAGAAGGACCCTTATATTTCTATATTAGATGCATACAAAGATAAAAATAGAAGGATAATAATGATTAAACTTAAATTTAAGAATATGATTTATACGGTAGGATCAGTATATGGTCCATTTTGTAATTATGAGGACTTTTTGGCTGAAATTTCACAGGCAATTGTACAGATTCAAGCAATAAATATTATATTACAGGGGGACTTTAATAACTGGTTAAATCCAGATTTGGATAAACACTGAGGGCCAGATATTCAAAACTTTGCCCCGGGGCTAAATTAGCACTGCCCGGCTGACAAACTTAGCCCAGAGCACAAAGCAAGCTATATTCAAAAGGAAATAGCCCGGTGCTAATCCTCCTGAATATAGCAGTCTAAGGAAGCCGGGCAAACTGGTCTGGGAGTGCAGGGCAAAAATAGCCTGGGAATAAGACAGCACTGAATATAGCAACAGGGAAGTGCAAATTGCAACTGTAGCTCATTAGACTCTGTAGCAAGCCAGTGTTGCAAGTGGAGAACATTGTGTGTGATTGCACAGGGATGTCTCACAGCAACTGCAAACACCTCTCAACCTTCTGCCTCATAAATCAGGGACAAGGCTTAAAACAATCAGGGACAAAGGCATAAAATCAGGGACACACCTTAGGAAATGATGATATCCACTCAGGATGCTGGTAGAATATGTGGTGTAGTGTAAAATGCACATTCTAAGGAAGAACACATCTGTAACATTAATGTCTGACATTATTGTATGCTTACAACCCCCACTACTTGGTCATGGAAACACAATGTTTAAGAGGGACAGAGTAAAACACTGAGGCAAAATCAGGGATGTCTCTGAAAATCAGGGACAATTGAGAGGTATGACTGCAAACAACAATTTAAGCCACACATTGCAGAACTGTGCTCTGCTGAAGTGAGGTTTGCCCGGGGCTAACCTGATTGCACAGGGCTAACACATTAACCTGGTGCAAACCGGTTAGCCCGGGGCAAACGGGAGCTATATTGAAAGCTCCCATGCAAGTGAGCCTACTTAGGTAATCCGTGGGCAAACAGGTACACTTGCATCTCATTAAGTGCTACTTAGCATACATTACTGTGCAGTTTGCCCAATACTACTGCATGGAGCACAAAGCTCCCCCTTTTGGTCAGAATGGAAGTACAGGCTGGACGCTGCAGGCCAAGGCAAGCCCACAGCTTCCCCTGTTGGTCAGAATAGAAGCACAGGCTGGAAGCAGCAGTAACTGTGTGCTGGCAGGTACAAGAAGTGCATACAACATTCCTATGCAGCACTGCAAGCAGTACATAATGATCTACATATACCAGTGGCCACATGTGCCCTGGATGATGCCCCACCCCACACCAACAGCAGCTGTGGTTGGAACACAACTATGCATGAGGCAGGCATCAGGCAAACCTGCTGGGGGTGGGGGGATGTCAGCTGTAGGGTTACTGGGCTGTGCAGTGCAGCCATCCAGTATAGAGGGACCTGGGCAGACAGGCTGGGCCAGGCAGCCCTTCTCAGCCATCATGGTCCCTGTTCCCAGGTATGTTGGTTCCACTCCCTGGTAGTCCAGTGGTCCCCCCAGCACATATTCTGACCCCCATTGTAAATAAGAACTAATTAGTTTCTCTGGTAATCCAGTGGCCCCCCACCCCAAGCACGGCTCCCGACCCCCATAGATATTATGATAAATGCATTTTTCCTGGTAGTCTAGTGGTCTCCCTACCCCCAAGCATGGATCCTGACCCCCTTAGATAGTAAATGACATGTATTTTCCCTGGTAGTCTAGTGGTCCCCCCCAAGCATGGATCCTGATGCCCGTAGACATTAAAATAACTATAATTTCCCTGGTAGTCTAGTGGTTCCTCCCCCAAGCATGGATCCTGATGTCTGTAGACATTAAAATAACTATAATTTCCCTGGTAGTCTAGTGGTACCCCCACCCCCAAGCACATCTCCCAACCCCCGTAGAAATTAAATATAAATTCTCTGGTTGTCTAGTGGTCCCCCCACCCTCAAGCATGGCTCCTGATGCCCGTAGACAGTAAACTAAGTATAATATCCCTGGGAGCCTGAGGGGCTCATTTGTACCTCAGTCGGCGGCCAGCCATGGTGGTAAGGGGAGGGCTGAGCTGGTCACCGGCTCCATTCTAGGGGTCTGATTGGGACAAGCAAGGACATCACTGACAGGTGGGGGGAGCCACTAGACTACAAGGGAAAATATATATTTGATTTGCAACGAGGGACGGGAGCCATGCTTGTGGTGGGGGGACCACTAGACTACCAGGGAATTTAGATTTAATTTCTACGGGGGTCGGAGATGCTTGGGGTGGGGGGACCATTAGACTACCAAGGAATTTAGATTTAATTCTACGGGATTGGGAGGCATGCCTGGGGATGGGGGACCACTAGACTACTAGGGAATTTAGATTTAATTTCTACGGGGGTCGGAGATGTGCTTGGGGTGGGGGACCACTAGACTACCAGGGAATTTAGATTTAATTTCTATGGGGGTCAGGAGCCATGCTTGGGGGTGGGGGGACCACTAGACTACCAGGGTATCACCTTATACTTAACAGACAATGGGGTTTGGGATTAGTTTGTGTGTGTTTGTGTGGGGGGGACTGCTGCATTACCGACAGCTTTTCCTTGGCGGTATTTAGAGCCACACTACAGGTCGCGCTAATGCCTGTAGTGCGGCGCTATACTTTTGAATATGCTGGTGCACCGGCATTCAGGGGCCCTCCCCTCATTCTCTCCCCTGCATACATTATTATTTAGTGTCAATGCTAATGCCTAGCACAATTGCTAAATGTCCTTTTGAATATTGCAGTTGGGCGCAAATTTGGTGCTAATCCAGTGCAAGGGATTTGCGCCTGGCACTCTGCTTTGAATATCTGGCCCTGAGTGTTTCAGCATATAATAAAAAACAGAGTAGGTTACTTAACAGTTTTCTTCTTTTTCATGATTTATTGGATCCATGGAAATTTAAATATCCAAATGTTAAAGAATTTACATTTCATGATAAGAAGAATACATTTTTTCTAGATTAGATTATACTTTTATCTCAAAAACACTCATTACAGACTTTGTAGAAGCCAATATAAATTCAATTATCTATTCTGATCTTGCATTAATTATGTTAGATCTAATAAACACTATTCATAATAGAAATGATATTCCAATTTGGAGATTTAACAATCAGTTATTAAACAATGATATCTTTGTTAAAAAGATTAAAGATAATATCCAAGAATATTGATATTATAATTATGATGGTTCTATACTGGTGATAAAACTATGGGAAGCTTTTAAATCAGTATTGAGGGGTACGTGTATATCATATCAAGCTTATATAAATAAAACAATTAGAGCTCGGAGAAATTCTCTTAAGCAAAGATTAAATGAATTAGATAGCTTAGTTCTAATAGATTATGATAAATACCATAAAGAGTGGTATCAATTAAAATTTCAACAGACTCAAGATAATAATAATGAGGTATTAGCAAATATTCAAAAAGTAAAGAAAATAAAATATATGCAAGGTGACAAATAGGGGAAATTACTAGCAAGGCTTCTTAAGAAACAGAAAGAATGGACAATAATAGAAGCTTTAATGAATAAAGAGGGAGAATTAGAAACTGAAGAGGTGAAAATTACAGAAATAATTATGGAGGTTTATAAGGAAATATATCAGAAAGAACAAAAACCAGACCAAAAAGAGTTGGATGATTACTTAAACAATATTGACTTTAAGCAAGTCCAGACTAAGAAAGATCCATTTTTAGGAGAGGAAATAATTGAGGTCATTAAGGCTATACCAAAAGGGAAGACACCAGGACTTGATGGATTTATTATAGAATTCTATATTAAATTTCTTGAAGAAATGGTTCCTTGGGTAACTAGGATGATTATAGAGGTTCTTCAGAAAGAATTAGACTTTCCAAATTCATGGCAGGATGCCAGAATAATATTAATTCCAAAAGAGGGAAAGGATAAACAGTTAGTGGCAAGTTATAGACCTATAGCTTTGCTTAATACGGATTACAAGATAATGGTAAAACTCATAGTTAATCAAATTAGAGAAAGATTAGATCAGTTAATTTCTAGGGATCAGTTTGGTTTTGTTGCAGGAAGAAATATGTTTCGGGCTACAAGAAGAGATCAACAAGTAATCCAAGAAATCGGTAAAACAGATAAAATTGTTCATGCAGTTTCGGTAGATGCTACAAAAGCATTCAATTTGTTAGACAGAGATTATTTGTTCTGAGTCTTACATTTTTGAAAAGTTCCACAGAAACTGATAAATATGATTCAGAAATTATATGACAATTCAAAAGTGAGATTTACAGTTAATAATTATACTGGTCCTTTTTTTCAATGAGGAATGGATTAAGACAGGGGTGTCCTATGCCCCCAGTGTTATATATTTTATCTTTGGAGCCATTTCTTAGTCATATTAGACAAAACACTGATATGCAAGGTATGGTTATAAGATCAATGCATCTGCTGATGATGTATTGTTGTTTTTGAGGGGAGTAAATCATTCACTCCCTGCTTTTTTGGAGGAAGTCTGGATATATAATAAAGTAGTGGGATATAAATTGAATAAGCAAAAAACAGTGATTTGTAAAATTTCTAAGAATCACTATATATTATATCATTCGATCGAAGAAGACTTTGTTAATGATTTTTTTTTAGGTATATGGGGATAGATATCTATCCAAATCAAAATGCAATAATTCTTAAGAATTATGATAAAGCAAAGCAAAATATATTAACTTTATTAAATAATTGGGAAACATTATCTATCTCATTGTGGGGTAGAATACAGACTTTAAAGATGATGGCTCTGCCATATCTTATGTTTGTATTTCAAGCAGTAAGAAGTACTCCTTTGATCAAGTGGTTTAGGAACATTAAAATTATTTTCTCTAAATTTTTATGGAGAGGGGGAAAGGCAAGAATAGCCTGGTCTATGTTAACTACTCCAAGAACTTTGTGAGGTTATGGTTGCCCAGATCTAATGCATTATATAATAGTGAGTCAAATAGGGATTTTATGGGAATGGGTGTTTCACTGTCCATAATCATCTTTAGAAACAGCTTTTACAAAACAAGATTGGGATAGTCAACAAAAAAATTGATAATAAATGGGATAAAACATCTTATTTTTCCTGAACAATTTATTCCCTTAAAAAATATAATAAGTAATTTAAAAATGATAATTATGAAACAAAACCTTCCGTTGTTAATGTCTAATATTTGGTCAAATAAAATTATTTGGCCACAACCACATAGGGGAAAATGGTTGTCACTATCTAGAACTCAAATACAAACTTAGGAACAATTAATAAGAGGAGATCAATTTTGTTCATTAGAAGAGTTTTGGCAATTGTTTTTGCCAATAACACATATAAATTTCCTGTATTATATTACCTTAAAAGCTAAATGTAGCTTTTTTAAGAAACAGATGGAAGGTAAAACTCAAACAGATTTAGTAAGGTTAAAAAATGAGCATTCTAATATTATGAATGGTACTAGGACTAAATTACTTTAAAAAATATACCAGATGAAGTATAAAGAGCAAGAAGATTTATGGTCAAAAACGAATGATAAATGGAATTTTGAAGCTGGAATGGACTTAAAAGCTCAACAGTGGATACATTTAAGGACAAAAGGAATTAAAGGTTATACATATGCAAAAAATAAAGCAATACAAAAAAAAATTCTTGATAGGTATTATTATGCACCTAAAATATTATGGACATTTTCAAAGATGAGATCTCAATTGTGTTGGCATCAATGTGATCAGGAAGCAAATTTATACCATTGTTTATTGAGTTGTACGTTTATACATACATGCTGAGTACAGACAGTACTAATTCTAAATCAAGTTTTGTCGACTGAAATAGTATTTAAATTCAAACAATTAGTATTAGGAGATTTCTCACAACTTAAATTAGGAAAATCCCAGGAACAAATAATAAGGATAGCCTCAATGATTGCAAAAGATGATACTTGAACAGTGCAATGCTCAAGTAATTCAACCATTAGAAAAAAATAGATGGTGGTGGCTTTTTTGGGAAGCCACCTCATATGAGAAAATGTGGATCAACCAAGAAGAACAAAAAGAAGATCAGTTAATATTGTGGAAGGAAATTGAAGAAATGTTACCACCTTTAATGTCATTGTAAAGAATAGAGTTTATACACATTCAGGAAATTAGATTTTTTTTGTTAAGTATAGCATTGATTTTTAAATTTTATATTTTTTAAGAGCAGTAAATCGATGTAAAAAGATTCAATAAATATTTTTAAAAAAAGGAATCAAACAAAAACATGCTGTAATTGTAATTTCTTACCGGATATGGTGGTTCACGGAACACCACAGATGGGATACAGCCATTCCTGGTTACAATCTGTTCAGGAAAGATAGACATTAGTGAGGAAGTAAAAGCCACAGAAGTAAAAGGGCAACCTGGGGACTTTGAGTCACTGTAGCTAACAGTAGACACGGGCAAGGGAAAACCCTTCAGAATTAGCATCGTGTACAGACCCCCAAATCAAGGAGATAAAGAAGACAAAGACCTAATAGAGGAAATCCACAAAATGTCTGATAAAGGTGAAGTAATACTGGTTGGGGACTTCAACCTACCAGATATTAACTGGAGCACACTAACAGTAGGAACAAGAAGTAGGGAATTCTTATTGTCACTACAAGGTGCAGGAGTGTGCTAGCTTGTTAAAACCCCAAAAAGGGGAGATGCCATTCTCGATCTAGTCCTCACAAACTCAGAAAGAATTAAGGACATCGAAGTGGGATGCCATATGGGCAACAGCAACCATTGCATGGTAAGCTTTAAGATAAACATAACATAGGACTCCAGTCAATCAAAGATACAGGTGCTAGAATTCAGAAAGGCTGACTTCAAAAAAATGAGGAACAACATACGTAGCCAGTTAATGGAAATAGAGGCTGCTGAGCTGGAGGTCATGTGGATGCGACTCAAGGGAGCAATAAAGACTGTCACAGATCAATGTGCCAGATGAGTCAGCAAAGCAAAAGGAAAAATAAATCCTCTATGGTTTTCCAAGGAGGTGGCTACCACAGTCAAAGAAAAGAAGGCGTACAACATATACCGGGAAACCAAAACTGAGAAAGACTGGGAGTTGTACAAGGAAAAAATGAGAGAGTCTAACAAATTAGAAAGGCAAAAGCACAGACAGAGGAAAAGATAGCAGAAGGGGCCAAAAGAGGAGGTAAATCATTTTTTAGACACATTAGGGAATATAGGAAGGCAAAAGAAGGGACAGTAAAGATTGCTACTGAAGAAGGGAAATGCACCAAACATGACCCAGAGAAAGCAAAAATCCTCAACAAATACTTCTGCTCCATGTTTACCCAAGAAAACCCCTAAAAAAACGCAACACCCCAGGACCAGGGATAGACACTAGTCCCTTTACAGAAGCCAAAGTATAGGAGGTGCTAAAAAAACTAAAAGCAGATAAAGCCATGGGACCAGACAAAATGCACCCAAGAATTCTTAAGGAAATTAGCAGACCCTCTGGCACTTCTATTCACAAAATCCTTGAAGAGCAGAGTGGTACCTGAAGAGTGGAAAAAGGCAATAGTGGTTCCACTTCACAAATCAGACAGTTACGAAGAGGCTAGTAATTACAGACCTGTGATCCTCACATCTATAGCAGGGAAACTAATGGAGATACTACTCAAACAGAGAATCACAACATTCCTTAAAACTTGCAGCCAACAAGACCCTAAAGAGCATGGTTTCACAGCAGGTAGGTCATGCCAGGCAAATCTGCTCAAGTTTTTTTGACTACGCTACAAAAATAGTGGAGGATGGTGGGGCAGTAGATATGGTCTACCTAGACTTTAGTAAGGCCTTCGACTCAGTTCCACACAGAAGGCTGGTAAAGAAGCTTGACCACACAGGGGTTGGTTCAGAAGTTGTCCAGTGGGTACAAAACTGGTTACAAGGCAGAATCCAGAGGGTACAGGTAAATGAAACACAATCAATGAAAGGCAGGATGACCAGTTGGATGCCCCAGGGCTCAATGCTGGGGCCTCTGCTCTTCAATGTTTTTATAGCAGACATCGCTGACGGACTGGAAGGGAAGGCATGTCTGTTCGCAGATGGCACAGAGATATGTAACAGGGTGGGCACCTCAGAAGGAGTGAGCAAGATGGAAGCTGACCTCAAGAAACTAGGTGAATGGTCTGGAGTGTGGCAGCTGAGATTTAGTGCCAAAAAGTGCAAGGTCATGCACATAGGAAAGAAAAATCCAAGAAAGGAGTATTACCTAGGAGGCAAAAGGCTGGTGGCCTCAAACCAGGAACAAGATCTGGGAAACATAATTTCAGACAACTTGAAGGTTAGTAAGCAGTGTGAGAAGGCAACATTGAAAGCCAACAGAAAGCTGGGCTGCATTGGGAGGGGAATCACAAGCAGGAGGAGGGATGTGATACAACCACTGTATAGATCGCTGGTCAGGCCTCACCTGGAATATGGAGTCCAGTTCTGGAGGCCTCAACTCAGGAAGGACAATGACTGGGTGGAAACAGTACAGAGAAAGGTGACAAAAATGATTCAGGGTCTGCAGTACATGTCCTACAAGGAGAGACTTAGGGAACTTGAATATGTACTCCCTGGCACAGCGAGGAGGGGGCATGATTGAAACATTCAAGTACATAAAAGGCATTAACAAGGTACAGGCACAGGAACTTTTTCACTTCAAGAAGGGCTCCAGGACCAGGGGACATGACCTCAGGCTGCAAAGAGGGAGATTCTCTACCAACACCAGGAAGCTTTTCTTCACAGAAAGAGTGGTGGACACCTGGAACAGCCTGCATCAAGAGGTTGTGGGGGACAAAACTGTGGGTGGATTCAAGAAGGCATGGGATAGACACAAGGAAGCCCTGACTACAAAGGGCAACTAGAGTGTCAAAATAGGTCTTCTAAAACAAATGGGCAGACTAGATGAATCTAGTGGTCTCCATCTCCTTCTATGTTTCTAGGTTTCTATGGTGAGCACAGCTAGCCTTAAAGATGTTCATGGGACTCTACCTGCAAGGTGGTGCCACTTACATTACAAATAACTGGACAACCAGGACTGATTACTGTTTGTTTCTGAGGCAGTTAAAATTGGTAACACTACCACTACAGCCATAGAAACTTTAGACCATCTGGTGATCACGGTGTGTAATGGCATAATGAAGGCCCCCCTCCTGAACAAAAATGATAGCAATGAAACAATGAATTACTGTCTTCTGATTTGGCAGTAGACAGGTTAACAACCCTGTATCGACTGGGTAGGCTGTACTATGTGTATTCAATACCCCTGTAGAATGGTGGAAGGACACTAAAGTCGAGTTCAAAAACACCTTTATTTCTTGTAGCACAAAATGGAAACAAGAATCTTGCTTTAAATACTTAGGCCTTAAGCAAAATATTACGAACATACAAAATTTGACAGCAGATAAAGGCCTATAGGTCTATCGAGTCTGCTCAAATGTGCAGCTAGCACCCCTTATTCTGCAGCTGCCCCTTCCTTCCACCCTTCCCCTACACTGACCCTCCCCCTTGTCCTGTCCCATCCCTTTTTGAAGCAGTCCACTGTTCTACTGGATATCACTTCTGCAGGTAACGCATTCCACCCAGCTACCACCCTCTCTGTAAAAAAGTGTCTCCTCATCTCCCTCCTGAACCTTCCTCCCTCCAGTCTCATATCATGGGTCCTGGTGTCCCTCCCCTCCCTTACTTTGAACAGCCCCTCTGTATCTGTCTTGTTTATTCCTTTCATGTACTTAAAAGTTTCAATCATGTCCCCCGTCCCTCCTCTCCTCCAGCGAGTACAAGTTCAACTCCCTCAGCCTCCTCTTTTATGATAAGTCCCCCAGCCCCTTGATCATCTTTGTCGCCCTGCTGTGGTGTCTGCCCTCGGAGCAGTGGGGATCACGTAGGTGCGAGTGACGTCTTTAATCTGCGACTGTGCTATCTTGCGGTCATTTCGGGGAATGTTCCGTGGGTCCTGGGATCCCCATCACCTTAGTGTGACCTGCTGCTGAGAGGCTGCTCCCCTGGAATCTAAGGGAGTTCCACGAGGTGTTCAATCAGGGCTCATTTAAATATTCATCATCTGGAGCCCCGATCTGTTGAATATTCATGAGGGCCTGCCTGCCCTCGGGGCAGCTGCTCTCAGTTGAGGCCAAAGAAAGAAAAAGAAGTGTTTTAAAAATAAAATATTGTAACTGCTGCATGTAGGAAGAAGTGTTTAAGAAGGGGGAAAAGTGTTTGAAAAATAAATGCTCTGCTCCTGGCTTCTGCAGACAATTTTGGGACTCAGAGTGTCAGCCTATCTGCTGCTGCAAGGTGTCCTTAAACATTGGCAGTTGCGACAGGAAAATGGACTCAGCAGATTTCTCACTCTGTGCAGTGACAGCAAGCATTCATCCAGGGCTACAGAACTGCGGGGCACTGGGGCAAATATATACTATTTTCTGGCTGCACCAGGATATTATTCAGGACTGTATATAATCTGCTAAAGGGACAATGGGTTAAGCAGCCTTTGCAAGAAGACACAGCCAATCAGAAAGTCAGAAAAACAAAACCAGGACTTGTGGTATTTTCACTAAAGCTCATGGGAAAATGCTAAGTGCTCATGGGAGCTTTCAGGGACCTAATTCTAGGCGCCAAAACAACAGATCAACAGTGCATCGAGTAAGGTTCATGCATTATTCACTTCTGTGATTGACTGGTCCTCCAGCCAATTGGAGGCCATTCACCCCATCACCACAGCCAATCAGGAGCCTTAGGAAAGCCCTATAAGAGACAGTGTTTGCCAGCATTTTACCAGAATGAGAGCCAGATTCCAGCAGAATCAAGGGGGAGCCCCCCACAGGGGTTGGAGCTTAAGCCCCTGCCATGCTTCTGGGCCTGGGCATTCCAGCTAAGCCCCTCCATCCAGGAGGGGGCATTTTGTTTTAGTTAATGTTAAAGTAACCTAGTTAAGTATTGCTAACCTGCTAGTCTGGAGGTTGCCAGATTGTCCTCCAGATGCTAGCCCTCCCTCCCATGTCAGGGAAAGATGTGGACCGAAGACCAGATGTCACCAAGTAGTGGTGAGAGTGCTGACCAGAACCTCAGTTGTGAGAGGACTGAAGATGCCAAGATGTCTTCTATAGCAGAGATCACCCTTGGAGGATCTGCGTGAGTACCCTTGTAACCCCCGGTGCAAGGAAGAAATATCTTGCAAGCTAACCTATGGGCTTGTCAGCCCTTGCAGTTGTTCTGTGCCAAGAAAAAGGAAATAAGTAACCTGGGCTGACATGACCTCTATCTTCTTAGTTGTGAGAGACTGTAAAAGTAATTAGTCTGGGCCACTTTGCCCGAAGAGACTGTTACCTTTAGTAGTTGTTCTGTTAGCACCTTGCCTGCTGCCTAGCTGGCCCAGCACAGGTGTATTTCTGAGACTGTGCTATGCATAGTGCTGCTGCTGCTGGGGGTACCCAAGAGAACCCAGACAGCATGCACTTAGGCAAAACCACATAAATGTGCTGATATCTATCTGTACCTCTGTTTGGTCAAGATTGCCCTATTGGAGCTGCCAGCCATAGTCACATTACCACTTCAAAGGACATGAGGCCCTAGAGTTTGTTGTGACTGAGCTTTATACCTGGAAATGACTTATTTCCACTTGGTCGAATTTTGTCTGAGACCACAGACGTGCTTGAGAAGTACCGGATATGAGTGTATTGGATATGAAAATATATATGTGCCGAATATTCAGGATTTGCAAATCCAAAATCTAGCCAAGGTAACCCAGATCAGTTGCCTTTCTGGAATGTTCAGTCTGTGAACTGCAGGGCAATCCCTGCCCTTCTGCAACAAGCAGGGTGATCCCTGCCTTCTGCGATGAGTGGGGCAACCCCTGCTACACTGCCAAAGGCAGGACAACCCCTGCACCTCTGACCAGAATTCAACAGCCATTGTTGTTCCTTTGTTTTCCAAGTTAGCCCCTTCCTTTCAAATCAAAGCCAGCCAACTCAACCAGCTGCAACATCCACCAAGCCGGCAACATCGAGGACTTTGGTATCTGGGTACTCAGTGTATAGTGTGAGATTGTGGGGTTTCAGATGTATCTGGGACTGGTACCGGTGTGGAAAAAATGGTACATGTAACATCTGATTTAGTCTGCAGTTTAGATAACCAGGGATCTTGGTGTCATTTCTGGTTGGAAAGTTATGATTGCTTTTTCTGTTAACTTAGTAGCCACCCAGCTGGAGGGTTCACCAGCACAAACCAACCAAAACCTGGGTACATTTTGTAATTGAAGTCAGCATAACCTCTATTCCTCCTGTTTCCCCATCCTAACTCCTATGTCCCCCAAATAAATCTTGTTATTACTGTTTCTGCCAATCATTGTGTGCGTGCATATTATAAGAGAGAGAGTCATTAATTGCAAACTGTCTGAAATGTTGGGAATGTCTATTAGGTCATGTTTGGGGTGGCAAATGGTATTTGTGAGTGATATAACATCTCAGAGGTTTATACCAGGACAGCTAGCCCACGTAAAAGTATACTCTGAGTGGAAGCACTGCGTATTGTTTTAGACTTGATATAAGCTAATGAACCTAACTCCATTAACCTAGCTCATAGGTAGTAGGCAGGGGTGTAACTCTAGAAGTAGCACTGCCTATGGGTTACATTTGGATTGTTGTACGTTCTGTTTCCCCAGCTTTAGGTACAAGTGCAGTCCTGGAGGTGGAGGAGCTGATGCATAAGGTGGGACAAAGGAGGGTCTTGTGGAAGGCCTCAGACAGGAGCCAGCTATAACTATGGGTAATGAGAACATTCAGTGGCGGTGAATTAAAGGAATAAAGAAAGTCTGAGACAAGAAGGAGAAGGAGGTCGGGAAACGGGACAGCCCCAAAGGAGTAGGGGTGGCGTGTTAAAGCCAGCTAGTTTGGTGAAGAAGAAACAGGGCAAGGCAGCAGGAAATATTTGCACTGTGTCTGAATCCCGCCTTTAGGTGTCTTTAGATGCTGGACTTTGTACAAGACTATTGGGTCAAACTTAAATATCTTTTGAGTGCCTCAGCTATAGACACTGGGAGTCACTGGAAGCAGATTTCTGTTTACAAATGTGAAAATAGAAGAAGGGCACATAAGTGCAAACAATTTTAAACATACCTCTACACTCCTCCAGATTCTGGGGTGTGTTGGGGGTGTTACTGGTAATCCTTTTTTGTCAACGTAGGGGAAATTGAATTGGAGAACAGAAAGCATATGGTTGATGTGCAACTATGTTAATCACAACAGTAAAATCATAAAACTGCAAAGAACACAGAATAATACACATAAATATACATAATTGAGATTAAAGATGTTTGCCCACGTCGGCCACCTGTACGTAGCTCTGGGGGTCTTTTGGGGTCTTGCAGATGCCTTGCGTGCCCTGGAGAATTCCCCCAGAGCTGGCCTGGAGGCTTCATCCTGCTGCCACCCCTGTATTTCCTTGTTTACGCCCCATTACCCCGAGACCATAGAACATAGTAGTGCATGCTCCAAAGATGGCCCCTTTCACCCTCCTCCAGCCTAATGCCAGGGCTCCTTGAACATGGTGTCAGCCCCAGCCTCCACCAGGAGGCCTCCAAGCACTGAGGAGACTCTTAAGCCCTCCCTGGGGAGAGCTGCCACCCAGCAGCTCAATCTGCTCCTCACCCTCCCCCCCAGCTGACCCTCAGTGTCCTGAACTCATGAAAAAACCTGGGTTGCTGGCATGGTGTGAGGTGTGGCATTCAGCACCGCAACTCTCAGTGCCACTGGGCCAGTGGAAACAAATATTTTTTAATAGAAGCAGCTTGCTCGAGGCACTGCTGTGAATGATTACAGTTTTTAAAGTATTTGTAATTTTTGAGTCTAATTGGAGAAACAACGTGGTATTTAGGATTGTAAATTTAAATTAGGAGGCACTGGGATTGTGTTTTGAGGTTTCTTTTGTAGCCTAATATTGGTTAATACAAGCGAAAGGCCCATATACAGTTTCTTCTGAACGTGAATGTACGAATTTAGAGTAACTACTAAATTTGACCAATACATTGGAACAGATTCTATATTTTAAAAGGGAACTGTATTTAAAGGCACTGTTGTTAAAAATTAAGAGCGTGAGGAAGATTTTAAAAGGAAGCACCATAATTTTAATTGATACCAATAACCAACATATGTGCCAGAGAAAACTAGAATAAAGAAGTTATAATAGGTTTACAGCATTGCTGGTCCTGCTATAAACATTTCTAGAGACTCACCATTATACATTTGGATAAAAGGTCTAATGGGAAAGGAATTGATATACCACTTTAGCCTTATAAGATAAAGAGATTTAACTGCATATATGTCAACTATTTAGATAAACATTTTTATGTTTTACAGGTTTTACTAAAGACTACAGATCACCAGGAAGTGTTCAACTATATGGGAGACTGAGCACTGTGTGGAAAGTTATTCACCGGTCTTGTGCTGTATTGTGACATATTGGGGGGTGTAGAAGAACCTCCACTACAAGAAAATTCTGTGGTACCAATTTGGAACTGTGTATGAAATGGTACTATTTTATTAAGCTGAGCTGCATAAATCGATGGACTAAGGCCTAGGAGCAATTTGGAAAAATGAATAAATACTGGAAGTTAACAGCTATAGGCAGTTAGACACAGTAAAACATTACAGAATAGCAAACAACAACGCAAGAAAGAGACAATACCTGTTGTCTGGACATTTGAAAGTGCTAAAGTTGCTGCATATTAATATTGTTTATCTTGTTACCATTGTACTAGGGGAATTGTACTGTAATCTGATAGGCCGTTCATTTTTTTTTATATAGAAATTGAGTGCAACGGTACCCTTTATTGAGTATAAAATGAACACAAGACAATCAAAAAATAAAGTAAATACCAATATAATTATCTACAAAAATAAATATGTAAAAGATTCAAAAGGCACATGAGAGAATAAAGATGGAAAGACCTCAAAAAGTGCGAAACAAAATCACTAGTTATATTCTAGCACCAGGGACCCAAATTAACCTGGTGGGGAAAAAGGAGGTACTTAGGATACAAGGTTCTTCTCTTCCTCCACTAAGCTCATCCTCCATCAAAATAACACCAGAAGATAGACAGGGTACAAATGAAGAGCATCCACTGATGAAAACGATCAGAGATTTAGAACAAGACCCCCCATGTAGAGCTCAGAGCATAGACAGAAGTACAGAAGCGGAAATAATAGTAGAACGAAAGATCACATTGAAATGATAGTACAAGTTGAAACAGCTCTGGGAGACAGAGCGAAAGATGAGAAGAGAAGTGAATCTAAAGAACTGGCTAAGATAAATAATGAAAGTAGAGATAATCAAAAACACAAGAAAAGGTCAGAGTACAGAAAAAAAAAAACAGATCTGACTGAGCAAAAGACTTACATAGACATATCCCACCAGTGCCCTAACCCTTCATTTTGGGAGATTTTTAAGCATTTCTAACTCCTTATATTGTGAGACTAAGACTGGATCCACTCACACGCTTTCCCCCAACATCTCACATATTGTAGGAAATAGCCAAGTAATGCGAAAAACAAGTAGGAAGGAAGAAGTAAATAAGGATGGAAAAAGGAATATAGATTCCACAGTTGAGGGATATATTAATGACTTGCTGAAAGAAAGTAGAGAATGGATCTCACTAAACAACGAACTGCTACTTAACTTTACAGCTCTACTTAGTACACATAAAACAGAGGAGGGGGAATCTACCCCCCGGTTCTAAATAAGGGGAGAGATACTGTAAATAAAAAACAGACAAGTCAAATAGGGAGACAAATACAATTAAAAGAATAACTGAAAAAAATAGGTGATAAGGAGGTGAAGGAAAGAAACAAAAATACTGGTACAGCCTCTACAAGAGAATAAACAAAATCCATACTTAAAAAAAAAAGGAAAAGTTGAGACAAGACCAGATAAACATCACAAAGATACTAAATAGAACAAGCAAATGGGAATCAAGACTGCTTGTGCACATGCTGTGAGATCACCTTCATGGTGGTGAGACAGTACTGGCAAGTTAAGTGAATTTCTAGCAGTCTTTTTAGTGTGTTTAGTGCTGTTTTAGTGCTGTGTGGCAGGTAGCTAGTCAGAAGGGAATGTCTGGGAACTGAAGTCCATAGCTGGCTCAGTTGAACTACTGACTTCCTGGCTGAAGACCTGGGACTATAGCAAGTGGCTGCAAAAACAACTGCTGTTTGTTGAGGGAAGGCTTTCCTGTGTAATACGGTCTCTGGGACTCAGAAAAGCGGCACAATATGTTTGAAACTTTAATTTTATTCTTTACAGTTTAAATTGGGGCTTCAGTTGGTAGGAGGACATAGAGGAGGTGGATCACATGACCCCAATTAACTTCCTGCTCACGGGGCATAAAACTAGCATCCTGTGCTTGTGGGGTGAGCACGAGTGTGTATGCGTGCGGTCGCTGCATGTGAAGAAATGAAGGAGGGCATAGGACTTTATACATCATAAGTTGCAGACTATCTATATTTTCCCAAGGTGTGGTGCAGAGATGGATTCAAATATAGCCAGGATAGAAGGAGGGAAGCTGGGAATCAGATGTATTTGATGTAGTAAAATAAGTACAGAAGTTACTAATGAGGGACTGATATTTACTTGTGAAGAATGTTTACTGATTAGAGAATTAAGACATAAAGTATTGGATTTGGAAATAAGGCTGGTATCAATACAGCAGCAGAAACTATTAGATGAAATGGGGGAACTGTTGCAAATAGGAACAGAGCAGTATAAAGAGGTATTAAAGGATACTAGAAAGAGAGGCAGAGATATCGAGGAAGAACAGGTATGCACAGTTGAAAATAGAAAATATAAAAAGGGAAGGAGGACAATGGGTCTGAATTTAGAAACTTACAATAAGTTTGAACCTCTGATGTAGTTGGATACAGATGACAACATTGAAACACGGGTAAATGGAGAGGGAACAAGATCTGAGGATAAGGGCGCTGGCTGTAGTATACTGTATAACTCAAGCAATTGTACAGAACAAGCAGCAAGTGAACAAAATGATATAGGGAACATATCCAAATGGGAAACAGTAGATGACCCATCCCTTGCCCCCACTACCATATCAGAAGCTAGTTTAGAATCACCAGATGACCAGAGTGAAGTAGTAAATCAAACTGCCCATCCACATAATATGGATATTCAAAATGGTCAAGAAATGATTGAAACATATGGGTTGGAAACAAATGATACAGTACTGAACAAGCCAATGGATACAGGGCCAAGGAATAATGATTTACAAACTGCAAAACAGGTGTACAGTATGTGTTGGGGATTCAATACTGAAGTACACATCTAGAAGTAACAAAGAAAATGTCACAACCAGTTATTTTTCTGGAGCTAAAGTGAGAGATGTACAGAACATGTTACCAAATATAATGAAAGAAAATGATGGCACACTTTGATGTTACTAACATCAAGGGCCAAAGTCTAAAAGAAATCAAGGAAGAATAGAAAAATGCCCGAACTGAAGTAAAAAGATTGAATTGTGAATTGTATTTCTCAGAAATTCTGTCAGTACTGACAGAAAGCAAGTATAATATGACTAAAATTAAAGAATTAAATAATTGGTTGAGGCAGTGGACCCTAATGGAGGGACTAGGATGCATCACCCATTGGGAGGATTTTATTAATGAACCTGATTATTTTTATCAGGATGGACTGCATTTAAGTAAAAAGGGTAGCAGAAAATTGAGTCTAACAATAAAGAAAGTGGTTAACAGTAGTTTAAACTGAAAAAGAGGGGGAGAGGGGAAGGGTACCTGAACCAAAATTCAGGCACTCAGACCACGATTACTAATATTGCTAGTGATAAGGTTAAAAGACATAAGATATGGACACTGAATGCCAGAAGCCTTAACATAAGCAAAAAACCTGGAATTAGAGACTAAGCTAATTGCTGAAGGGGTCAATATATGTTTTATTACTGAAACTTGGTGGGAGACAGGTGTGGCATGGAATCGTGACATTGAGGGGTATGCACTGTATTCAAGGGAAAGACAGAACAAGAAGGGGGGTGGTGTAGCAACATGCATAAATATTGCTATGCAGAATACAGTTAATACCCTAGCCATGATGATTCCTGAAATAGGATCCCTTTGGGTAGCAGAACAGATAAAAGCAGAAAAGAAAATATTTCTGCAAGTTTACTACAGACCACCTAATTCTAGTAATGAAATAAATACCTGTTTAAAGCAGGAGAAGGAGCACAAGGTAGAGGAAAGGGATGTAATTGTTGTGGGTGATTTTAATTATCTGGACATCAATTGGATAAATCTGAAAGCTAAAACATCTAATGCAAACAGTTTCATGGAATCATTAAATATGGTAGGGTTGCATCAACTAATATATAAACCTACGAGAGATGAGAATGTCCTAGATCTTCTGATTACTAGCAGAAAGGATTTTAGTGGCAAAGATTAATATAAGAGAATATCCATGCAACAGTGATCATAATACAACTGAATTTATATTAAAAATATGTATTGCACACAAGGGGAACCACTACTGCAAAAAACTACAACAAAGCAAATTTCAATAAGGTAAAAAAGGGGCTAGCTGATTGGGATTGGCAACAATGTTTTATGAATAAAAATGTGGAAGAGATATGGGACCTGGTGAAGAACAAGTTGAGGATAAACATGTACCCAGTAAAAAGATATATAATAAGAGAGGCAAAAGACCACTGTGGTGTATGGGAAAGATAGTCAAACTATCCACAGAAAAGAAAAAGGCATTTGACAAAATGAAAAACCATGATACTGAAGATACTGCTAAATCCTACAAACTCCAGTTAAACAAATTAAAGAAAGTAATAAGACAGGAAAGGAATAAATTAGAATTCAGGCTCTTGCATATAAAGGACAATGGTAAAAGCTTTTATGCTTATATAAATGGCCAATGTAAAACTAGAAATCAGATTGGTGCCACATCAAATGATGGAGTAGAACTCAAAACACCTAAGGATATGGCAGAAGTTTTTAATAAATATTTTTGTTCTGTATATGAGAAAAAAGATAATGACGAGATACTTCCTGTGAATAATGAATGCCCAAATCTTATTTTGGAAATCAACACTGCTGATGTTGAGAAACTACTCAACAAACTAAAACCACATAAGTCGGCAGGTCCTGATCAGCTACATCTGAAATTACTGAGAGAAGCTAAAGCACATATCTCTGAACCTCTTGAATGTTTATTTAATGCTTCCTTTAAATCAGGGGAAGTATTAAAGGCTTTGAGACTAGCCACAGCAGTTCCATTATGTAAAAAGGGAAATAAAACAATAAAGTCAAATTATAGACAGTTAGTTTAATGTCTGTTATATGTAAGATTGCCAAAAGTTTTTTGAAACTGAAAACAGAAGAAAATATAGCCTTGTTAAACTATAAGGATCAAAAGCAACATGGGTTCAAGCAAAATAGAGCCTGCATAACAGATCAGATTTGTTTCTATGAACTTGTTAGCAAAAATGTACATAACATACCAGTTGATGTACTTTTTCTGGACTTTCAAAAGGCCTTCAACAATGTCCCACATTATCAATTAATAAATAAGATGGGAAAACTAGGTATTGACTATAGGTTGGTCAAATGGATTAATAACTGGCTGAAGGAAAGAAAACAACTAGTCAGAGTATCGGGTGCATGTTCTGGATATGACAAAGTTACAAGTGGAGTGCCCCAGCGCTCAGTCCTGGGGCCGGTACTACTTGCACTACATATTAGTGATCTCCACCAGAATATAAGTAACTGGGTTGTCAAATTTGCTGATGACATTACATTAGGAGGCTCAGTTAATACTCCAGAAGATACTGAAAGGTTAAGAATTGATTTAAATAAAATTGAACTCTGGTCTGAGATAAATAAAATGCCCTTTAGTGTGGATAAATGTTCAGTGATGCATTTGGTCAGAACTAATAAAACCGTCAGCTATACACTTATTGGGAAACAGCTTAAATTGGTTCTAAAAGAACGAGATTGCGGAGTCATAATTGATAGTGACCTAAGTTTTAAACAACAGCACACCAGTGTCATTCAAAAGTCAAATATTGCAATAAGAAACATAAAAAGGAGTTTCTTAAATAAAAGTAAAGAATGTCTGTTGCATGGATGCATGTAACGGCCTACCTCAGGAAGTGGTGGATATGAATACAGTGCAGGGCTTCAAACAGGCATGGCATAGGTATACGGAAGCAATACATATGAGTATGAATAGATAGGCCATTGACAGAGCAAAGGCCGATGGCACATTCATAAGGTAGAAAAAGAAATGGGCAGACTGGAAGGGCCTTGCGGTCCTTATCTGCCGTCAACTTCTATGTTTCTATGTTTCTGTTATCACTGTACAAAACATATGTTAGGCCACATATGGACTATGGATCTCCCCTATGGAATCCATATGTGAGGGGAGAAATTGATTGAATGGAGAGAGTCCAAAGAAGATATATTAAAATGATTGTTCCTATTGGAGGTTATAGTTATAATTATAATGACAGGCTACAATATTTGGGCCAATTCACTTTAGAGCAAAGGAGAATGAGAGGAGACCTACTATTGTTGCATAAAATAATGAGTGACTTGAAATGATGGAGGAGTTAGGTATAACCATTCAGGAAAAAACAGAAGGCTTAAGGGGAAACAAACAACAAATTAAAATGGATTTGAGCAATAAAAGTAGTTGACACAATTTATTTCTCAATAGAACAAGTAGGTTATGGAATAGATTGCCTCATAATATACAGTAGTAACCAGCAGCTCAGCAAACATCTTTAAAAAAGAGATAGATAATTTGATATTAAAAAAAGGGGTTAGCCTGGATTCGCTAATGTGAGGAATGGTACCAATGGGCAATACGCCTTCTTCCATTCTAAACCCAATATAAGCACCAGTATAAGACAAGCATTTGTCAATGCCGAATGTTTGCTTGCTGGTATTAGCATTGGAAATGCAGGAGGTAGACAGATGCAGAATAGGAATGGCAGTGACGTATTGAACTTCATGCCAACCCCACCTCCATCCTGTAGAGATGGCTAGGCATTGGGGTAAATGTTTGGGTCATCGCCCATGACGTTCATGTTATGTCACCTCACTCTATTCTGCAGACACAGACACGTATTGAGGTGTGGCTTGGGATGTTTGGATTTACAGTCACCCCATTCCATAAGGACTTATGCTGAAATGGGTGCAGCACAGGAGAATGGGGTGAACTATGAGGCCGAAGAGTCCAAGGTACACCTCGATGCCTGTTACTGAGTGGGGGTGGGATGGCATGAGCAGTACAGTTGGCAGTCCAAAGGAACACCCAGATGCCTGTCAGTTTGTACAGGGTGGGACATTATGGTTAGAAATCCTAACACCCCAGGTGTTTGTTAGTATTTGCACCACAAATTTTCAACATGGCCTTTTTGTTACTCCACCTCATGAAAGCATTTGGGACCTCTTCTCATGAAGAGAGGTAGCATGATTTTGTCAATGTGTCCCGAACTTTGACTTCCAACAGTGACCGTGCCATTCTGCTCCATATGTACGAAAACACAGTTTGGGCAGGATATGAAGAATGACAGCTGTACCATCCATAGGGAGCTGTGAAGAGATGGCAATGTTGAAAATCTGTAGTGGGAATAGTAAAAATGCTCGCACTTCCAAGCATATGTGGAAACTGCACAACGCATGTGCATAACACAGTCATTTTATGCACTTTCATCACCATATTTTCAACATAGGCATTTTAGGACCTCTGCTCATGAACAGCATCACTGTGATTTTCTTAATGCATCCTGAACACTGATTTCCCACAGTGACCACGCTTATTCTGTGCCAGAAGTGCGAAAACACATTTCGCCAGGATGTTAAAAAAATGCAACTGCACTGTTCATAAGGAGGTGTGTAAAATGGCAATGTTGAAAATCTGCAGGAAAATATTGCAAATTTGTGAAGTTATGAGGTGTGGGACTCATGTAATGCACGCTCATAACACACTCATATTTTATGGACTTTCATCACAACATTTTCAACATAGGCATTTTAGGACCTCTGCTCATGAACAGTGTCACTGTGATTTTCCTAATGTGTCCTGAACACTGATTTCCCACAGCGACTGTGCTGTTCTGTGCCGGAACTGCAAAAACACATTTTGGCCAGGATGTGAAAACTGACAGCTGTGCTGTTCATAAGGAGATGCAGAAAAATGGCAATGTTGAAAATCTGGAGTGAAAATATTGCAAATTGGTGAAGTTATGAGTGAGCGTAGCAACTGCACAATGCATGCTCATAAAACAGTCATTTTTGGGATTTTTACCATCAAATTTGCAACATAGGCTTTTTAAGAGCCCACCTCAGAGTCATGAACACTGGCACTGTCATTTTGTTAATCAGGCCTGAAAGGTGATTCTGCACAATGGCCGTAAAATCACCTTTTGGGACCAATTAACACCATGACAGTGGCTGAATTCATGAGGAGGGGCCCAATAATCCCATGTTGAAAATGTGGTGCTAAAATTCCCAAAAATGCCCTAGATATGCACCAAAGTTGAAAAAACCCTATTTATGCCATTATACAGCTTATTGGCATTTCCTCAGTTCGCAGTTGGCTTTGAAGAGTGCAGACGTGTTTCCGGTCCACTGAAGATCATCGCACCAGGCTCTGGAGGTAAGTATGGGGTGAGGGGGGTGTGGGGAGGTGGGGTGCACAGCAGGTGAGTGCGGGTTGGGGGAAGGCCACCGGACTTGATGAAGGACCGTTTTCTGCTTTGCAAGTCACAAAAAAAAAAAAAAATTGCAGGACGGTTTTCCTTTTACGGGTCATTTGGCACACTGGGGTGGGCTCCCAGCATGCCGCCTCACTGATTTTTTGGGGGGGAGGCTGTAGCCAATGGGGGATTGGGCACCCCCATCAGCACATGGAGGCGCAAGAGCCGAGGGGGATTGGGCACCCCCTCGGCACAAACCGAATGTTTTGGGGAATATTATACCGATGGGGAGTGGGCTCCCCCATCAGCAAATGACACAGGGGGATGAAGCCGATGGGGATTGGGCCCCCCGTCAGCAAAACAGTGTTCCTGGGGGCACATGATGCCCAGGGGGATTGGGCACCCCCTTGGCACGGGGAGTATAATATTGTTTGTGAACATGGTGGCGGCTTGCTACTGTGTTCACAAACAATATTACTAGGCAACGTTCTGCCCAGCAATGATGGGTCACTCCCTCATTGCAGTGGAATGGCTGATGCTGCAATGACGGGTCGGCCCCTGATTGCTATGGTGAAAACATTTCAACTTGGTGGCACTTTTGAAGATCAAAGTCATCAGCGCACTGTGCCTCCATTCATCCACCAGTGCCAATTCCCCAAACATAGTGCCTCTATTGGCTGCTACAGGGTCATGCCTCCAAAACCCTCTTCTCTCCTAAGCTGCCACATAATGTTTCTTGCACATGCGTGCAAGCAAACATAAAAAATGGACATCATCTTTGGAGAATATTAGAATTAGAAGAAGAGGGGATAGTTAAAATATATACTGTACAATTGTGGAAGAAGTATCAGTTAACAAAGAAACAAGAAAAAAATCAATATATGTAAGAGACATGGTAGACAGGAAAAAACATTACTAAACTCCCAAAGCAAAGACATCCAGAATGAGGAGGAACTAACTGAGAAATGAGAAATTTTACCAACTATCTTCTTCAAATAGATCCCAAAAGCAAATATGAAAATCATATAACACTTAAATTGGCAGTTTATAATACCTGCAAAGGAATAATGGGAAACAAATTTGCATGGAATGACATTGGTTCCACATATAGATATCAGGGGGTAGAGAGAAAGGGTGGATTTGCCTAGTGCTCAAAAATAGAAACACTAGACAAAATTTAATAGAAGCAAGGGAACAATTGTTAGAACTCGGAGTTATAACTGAAAGAACAATTCTTGCAGCAAATAATAATGTGAATAAGACAAATCATGAACAGGATGCATTAACACTGAAATGGAAGGAATGTAAACATAATCAAACCAAGCCTACTGGGGAAATTCAACAAAGAATCTCAAACTATATGAGACCGATAGAAAAAGAGCATCCATTGCTGGCAGATGATGGACTGTTAGAAAATGAAAATATGAAAGCTATTAGAAGTCGCCTTCAAAAGCAACCAAGAATTAATAATAGTATAATTTTAGAAAATTCAGAAATATCTGTCCAAACTGTAGAACAAGAACAAAGTCTGATTATAGAAAGTGATTATAGCAACCAGAAAGTAACCAATATTATATTTTAAGTGAACTTGATGAGAAATGCTGACTGTTGGAAAAGAAGAAATGTATGTTAGCTAGAATATAGCTGGGGTTTCCAATAAGCCAAAGAACACTAGATCAGTAAAATTCCTGTCAGAAGCACATATAATTATGCTGCAAGAAACTCGGGCTTGCACTACTGATGATTGTTACTTGGAGGGATTCCAAAGCTGGCATACTCCTGCAAAAAAATTCTCCAAATATGGGAGAGCTTCTGGTGGAATATGTACAGTAACTCCTTAGAAATATGCCCTGATCTAAATGCTAGATGCATTTGGAGTGATAATGTGTGCTATACATTGGTTATTGAGTTATAAAAATAAGGTAAAATATTAATTAATGTGGATTTTCCCCTGCTACTGGCTCTCCAATTACAGGATGCATAGATAAATGTAAAAATATAATACAGCAATTACAAACTCAATATCCGGGAATAGTGCTATTAATAGGAGGGGATTGTAATGCACGAGTCGGGGCTTCCCAGAAGACGCAGGTAAATACTGGAACCTGGATGATGCATTACAAATTCCTATTAGAAATTCTACAGATAATGTAATTAATAAACCAGGAGAATATTTATTTGAGACTTTAAATCATTTGAATATTTGCATCCTGAATGGATGATGCCATGGGGAAAAAGAGGACAGGAGCACGTATGTATGTAGGAATGGAACCAGTGTGTTGGATTATATTATTTACAGATAATTTCTCATATAATCAGATTTTGTCTCTTGAGGTAATAAACAGCTGGGATAGTGATCACCATCCTGTGAAAGTGAGCCTAAATACCACTGTAGGGGTTTATAGTGAGAATGCAACTCAAAGAAGGATAGCCGACAACAGTATGTTAATACAGAAGAACAAAAGAATAAAATAGTCCAGAGTGAATATGGAGTGCATAAAAATGTATTGGAGGTACAAAAAATTAAGGGAAGCCCAACAAATGAGTAAGGAAGTGCTTACTGCAAGTTTAGAAACTGGTGGCTCAATGACACAAATACAGGCAAATTACTCTCAGTACCAACAGATAGAACAGCAAGTGGTAGAAGAAATAGAAAAGCAACAGGGAAAGAAGAGAAATAATAATATCTTTAAAGCCAAATGGTTTGACCAGGAATGCTATAGGAAAAGGAAATTAATACAACAAATAGAGAAAAGAATAACAAAGTACAATGGATATGAAGACCGGGTTGCCTTAAAAACCTTAAAGATGGAATATAGAGCTCTGATAACCTCCAAAAAAAGAACATTTAATCTTAATTTATGGTGCAGTCTACAAACAGCAATAGAAACAAGGGCACCTGTACATCTTG
Source organism: Neoceratodus forsteri (assembly GCA_016271365.2). NCBI lineage: Eukaryota > Metazoa > Chordata > Ceratodontiformes > Ceratodontidae > Neoceratodus > Neoceratodus forsteri. The sequence goes on along the minus strand of CM057459.1, from coordinate 442,460,534 downwards.
GAACTTAGTGGTGCATGGAACAAGAGGTAATAGATATAATTAGAATTAGGTAAAAGCTTGAGGCGTGGGCGGGGGGGTGTTTAGGTGTTCAACCCCCGAAATGACCTCAAAATGTATTAAAAATTTATTGTACAGAGCACGCTGTCCCTTTAAATTTGTGCTTCAGCACCCGACCACCCGTTGCTGTTGTGCTGTCAGAATGCTAGCCAATAGCCATTACCAAACAAACAAGCAAGGTGCACCGGTATAGAGGTAGCCTATGGGGGGGTCGGCTCTTTCTTTGTGCACGACTGCACGAATCACGGTCCTCCTCCTCCTCGGCTCCACCTCTCAGCTGAGCAGACAGCAGCCAATCAAGCCACACAGCATGTATTTGGTGGCTTGGCGCACCAACTCACGTGCTATTTTCCTCAGAGAGAGAGAGAAGAAGTGCGTCGTTGAATAAATTCAAGCAAGGAGAGTCGGAGCGAAACGGGCGTCAGATCTGCTAGAGTCTGGACTGTGCTGCCAGTGCCACTCGTCATCACCGCCTACCAGTTTTCTGTGTGGAGTTGAGGGCAGGCACCTCTTGAACTTGTTTTCCCCATCAGTCACTGTTGGTGCAGCCACGTGAAGTGTGTAGTCGGGAGGTGGGAGAGTCGCGATCGCGAGTAGGAGCCCGTGCCAAGGCCTGTCACTGACAGGAGCAAGTAAAGAATGAGAGAGCATCCAGGGTGAGCCATCTGCCTGGCCAGCTGCATTCTATTCCTACCTGAAGTCCTCAGAGTCTGGACCGGAGCCTGGAGGTGAACTGAAGCCAGGTAAGGAAATTCAGGAATTGCCTGACTGTCACTGGCAGGGGAAGGGCACAACTTCCAGTCTGGTAGTACCAGAGTCCAGAGGAGATGTCAGAAAGTTATTGAGTTAGGAGAATTAGATGATAACACCTCAGTGAGGTGTTATCATCATTTGTTCTCAAAAGTTAGTGACCTCAGTGACTATAATGGGATGGGGATATTAGGGGGGAAGGGTCCACTGGATGGAATGGATCTACTGGAATTTTGGGATCTGATCATACTAATGACTCACAGTCTCATGTTTCCACTGATCTTGAAGTTAAATCATCCAAACATTCAGATGTTGACGAAAAAAGTGTGGATGATAGTAATGAGGCTGTGGGTGGAATATCTCCACAGGAGGACAGCATCCAAAGTTAATTTGTGGATGATGATTATGATGATGATGTCAGCGACCTCATTTGGGAAATGGACAAAAAGAAAGTGAAGGTGGCTGTTTGTAAACAGTCTGTTGGTCGATCCCCCCCTCAAAGTTCTGATATTGCTGTGTCTGTTGCGGACCCTGAAGTAATCGTTATCAATTGTGTTGTTCAATCAAAGTCCAAGTGCACACAATACCAGAAATCATGCAGTACACCCCCCCATTTCATCGCCAACAAAACTGCCATTCCATATGCAACCCCAGAAGCGACATATGACGAGCGGGGTATCAGAATCCCTAGTCTGGGATTTTTTTGTGCAAGATGGTAGCGATGAAACAGTGGCAATTTGCCAGCTTTGCCAAGTGCGTGTAAATCGTGGTAAAAAGAGTAGCCACCTGGGCACTGGGGGCCAGCATACTCATCTCAAGAGCAGGCACATGGCATTGTGGACTTGGCACCAGAGAGGAGCTAATGCCATAGTGGGGCATTCATCCTCATCCACCTGAGTGAGCATGGTATCCCCATCCTTCAGTGTAAGTAGCCATGTTGGTAAAAGTGGTGAAATAACACTGGAGGATTATTACAGGCATGAGGAGGAGGAAGATTTCTGTTGTTCAAATAGTGGCCAGAGTAGCAGTGGTCTATGTAATAATTCCAGTACATCAACCCCTGTGCTTAAAACAGGTAAAATAACTGCATTTATTGGCTTGTCACCTTTGCACCCACCATCACACATCAAAGATACCTCATCCATGTCAGTTCGCAGAGGAGAGCCATTTGGCATGCCACGTGCAAAACACTGAACGATGTAACCCACGTTGCACAGCCTTTTTGCCTAGAACAGTAAATACCCACCAAATCATGCAGTTGCATGTAAACTCAATGCTGTAGTAGTGGAAATGCTGGCAATTGTCCTTTTGCCATTCTCCTTTGTGGAGAATGCGAGATTCCAGGGCTTTGCGGCACGCACCTGTCCTAAATGGAAGATCCTGTCCAGGACATACATTTCTACCTGTGCTGCCCCTGAGTTATATCAAACTGTGACAGAGTGTGTAAGACATGCCCTTCAACATTCCGCATCACCTTATATTCACTTAAGCATGGATATGTAGACAAGTGGCAAAATGGTGGGTAGTTCCTATCTGTATATTACTGCACATTGGGCACAGCTACCCGGGGTTGTCTGTGATGGTGGGATGGGAAAGCAATGTAATAAGTCAGACTACAGTGGTAACAACCTTCATGGCATTGGACAGCATGGCACATTTGCAATGCATAGTGTAGCAGGGTCGCATACAGGAGAAAACATGCTAGACTTACTACTGACAGAAATTGATGAGTGGCTGCACTCCGTCTCTAAAAGCTGGCTTCATAGCTAGTGATAATGGATCAAACATTGTTAAATGTATCAGCAATGGTGGCTTTGTGAGGGTTCCCTGCATGGCCCATTGTTTAAATCTTGTGGTACAGGAGTCTTCTGCAGTACCCTGAAATAAAGCGAATGCTGACTGTTGCATGCCGCATCTGTGCCCAGTTTAATCAGTGTCAGTGGCTCAGTAGGTAGCACACTCACATCTGAGACTGGGAGATCAGAGGGCTGTGGGTTCAGTTCCCACATCTGGCACTTGGGTTAATATCCCAATACTGACACTGTAGTGCAGCATGAAGGGGGTGCTGCACTTCTGAGGTGCCGTCCTTCGGATAAGACTTTAAACTGAGGTCCCATCTGCCTGGATTGGTGGTAGTTCAGGTGGATGTTAAAGACCCCATGGCACTTATCGAAAAGAGGAGAGGAATATTTTATTGTGTGAAATCATACAAAAGACAAAACTATAAATACTTCGCTTTTTGGTCAACATTTCCTCCAGGTGATGACATCACTGGGCTTCACACAAGTTGTTTCCACAGCTACTCACAAGGGAGGTCACTCTCTTGATCTGGTTTTCCTCCTGGGGATTGAGGCATCTGATTTGGTGGTGGAACCAGTCAGTTGGTCTGATCATTACTCAGTTGGATTCAATTTTGAGGCCCCCCTGGGTAGGTCGGCCCCTGTGGAGTTGGTCAAGTACCGCCCATTGCGGTACGTAGTCCCTGAAGACCTGATGGTGGTTATTGACCTCTCGTTGTTTGACAAATTGTGCTCTGATCCTGAGCAGCTGGTGGTGGCCTACAATGGGGCCATCTCGGCTGCTCTTGACCAGATTGCACCAACCCGTGTTCACCTCCTTCCGCGCCGTCCCGTTGCCCCTTGGTTTGATGGGGCACTGACAGCATTGCAGAGGTTGGGGCATAGGTTGGAGCGTCAGTGGAGGAAGCCTGCCTCTGAGGACGACCATCTTATTTTGCTAGAGCATTATAAGCTCTACCAAACAGAAATTTCCCGTAAGAAGGCAGAATTCCTGTCCAGGGAAATCTCTGTCACTCTGAATCGACCAGCTCAGCTCTTCAGAACTGTTGACAGACTGTGCAACCCAGTCTGTCGGCAGATCCGTTGAGTTTTTACGCAGAATGACTGCGAGGAGATCGCTCGATTCTTTGCGAATAAGGTGGAAGACATTTGGAGGCGGTGTCCCTGACCCCACTCCAAGGTTGTTGCAGTTGATCAGTGTTTTGTCGCAGAGCGCGGAGTTTCCTAGAGTTCCTTTAATCTTCTGGATTTCGTAGACACTATGAGGATTGTCCGGGAGATGCACCCAACATGCTGTAGTTTGGACCCGGGTCCTACTTCCCTGATTATGGGATGTAGTGAATCTATTGGCCCGGTCCTTGCTCGGATTATTCGGTGTTCTTTAGAGATGGGAGTTTTCCCTAGCTCTCTGAAGGAAGGGGTGGTGACTCCCCTTCTGAAGAAAGCTTCCTTAGACCCGAATGACCTAGCTAACTACCGCCCGATTTCTAACCTTCCTTTTGTGGGGAAGGTTATTGAAAAAGTTGTGGTGGCTCAACTGGATAACCATCTGACCATCCATAGCTTATACGAACCTCTCCAGTCTGGTTTTCATAAGAGGCATAGCACTGAGACTGCTCTGGTTCGGGTGCTCAATGATCTCCTAATGGTGAGAGATCGGAGATACCGCTCTATTCTGGTTCTCCTTGATCTATCATCAGCTTTCGATACTGTGGATCATGGGGTCCATTTGCGGGCTTTCAGGTGTGGTCCTCAGATGGTTTTCATCTTACCTCCAGGGGAGAACACCGAGAGTGGTCTCCGGTTTATGTTCATCCGGGGCCTTCTCTCTACCTTGTGGGGTACCTCAGGGTTCGGTGCTTTCCCCCATGTTATTCACATTATATATGCTACCCCTCGGAGACATTGTAAGACGGTATGAGCTGAGGTTTCACTGCTGTGCTGATGATACCCAGCTCTACCTGTCTTTTACACCAGACCAGGTTAGTGCTATCTCAGTGCTGAATAACTGCCTCGCAGATATCCAAGACTGGATGAATACCAGTGGTTTGAAGTTGAACCCGGGAAAGACTGAGGTTATGGTGGTGGACCCCGGTCACAGGGTTGAGGGTTTAGGGGCGGGGTCCTCCTCTGGATTAGTTCTTGGGGCAGACCAGATCCCTACCTCTGAACGGGTGCGTAACCTGGGTGTGGAGCTTGACACTGGTTTGACCCTTCGTTACCAGGTGTCTGCAGTTGTCAAGACTTCATTTTTTCATCTTAGAAATATCTCCAGGATTAGGCACCTGGTTCCACCAGGTGACTTGCCAGTTTTGGTCCACGCCTTTGTGACATCTCGTCTTGATTACTGTAACTCCCTGTACCTAGGGCTTGCTAGGGTTGATATCCGCCGCTTGCAGCTAGTGCAGAATGCAGCAGCATGTTTGTTGACTGGGGTGTCAAGAAGGTCTCACATTACCCCAGTGCTGCGCACTCTGCACTGGCTGCCAATACAGTGGCGGATCACCTTTAAAGTTGGTCTATTGACCTACAAAGCCCTACATGGGTTAGGTCCCGACTACTTGAAAGAGCTTCTGGTGCTCTACACCCCTCTGAGACAGCTTCGCTCAGCTGACGAGGGGTTGCTGGAGATTCCGAGGGTGAATTTGAAGTCCTCTGGAGCCCGTGCCTTTGGATTCATGGCTCCCACCCTCTGGAATTCTCTGCCCCGCCAGCTCCGAGAAAGCACAACGGTGGATAGTTTTAAAAGGGCTTTAAAGTCATTTTTATGGGATAGGGCATTCCCTGCTATACTGTAATTTGTTTATTTTAAATATTTTATATTGGCTGTATCGTTTCATTGTATGTACTGATGTGTTGATGTTATGATGTTTTTGTACAGCGCCTTGAAAAATTTGAAAGGCGCTTAACTAAATAAATTTTATTATTATTATTATTATTACTTTTGTCATAATATAACATTCAGGACATAAAACCCAACAACACCTTCAAAATGAACTTAACATTTATAACAAACTAAATTCCCCTTTAAAGTCAGCTACTTGAAGTTCTCACCTAGTTTACAAAGGAAAAAAATGAATATTATTAACTTAATAAAAAAGAAGACAAATTGTTCTGTAACCCAGGTCAAATTTTTCCAGTGTTGTCTCACTAACTGTTGTGTCACCTGTTTTACTTCACCTATATATATATTTCTCTTATAGCTTTCCAGATTTTCTTATACATGTCCATATATCCAAATTTCTTTTGTTGTAAGGTAAAAATACATCTAGAATTCCAAATGTACCATTTCAGTATTACATAAATCACATGTAAGGTACTTTGTTCCCACTTCCCAAATGTCTTAGGATAACTTCCATGTATCAGTATTTCATAAGTTGTTTTTACAAACATCATTTCCCCTGCTTGTTGAGCTAAAAAAGACCAAAACCTCTTAATATAAGAACATGTAAAATACAAATGCTCAATCATTTCCAAAATATTAATCCAATTTGGCCTTGCACATATCCTCTCAGGCAACGCTTTTATGCTTTTGATTTGCCTTAATATTAAGTCGTTCATGACAATTCAGCCAATGGATGTCCTTATATTTTGGGGTATTCTCCTGTCTGCTACAAGTTTCTGTAGGGCCTCTTTGTGAACACTAGGACATTTAGGGAATACCTCAATTTCCAAGAAATGCATTGCAAAAATAGACGAATATAGTTGTTGTTTAGTTTGGGTAAGGACTTTATTACTCGTGATCCCCCAAATTCTAAATTTCACAAAGATTTCTCTCAAGTATGTAGCTGTATCTTTCTGTTATTTTATTACTTTCAAACTGCCCCTTTCCCATGTTGTGAACCAAGTCTCTACTGCTGAATATACCAGGGGTCCCCAAACCTTCTCAGTATTTGTTAAGAGTGGATAAATATTTATATGTATAAAGTGACTGAAAAAAAATATTGTGGGATTCACCATATTTTGTCCACCCTGTTTAATTTGAAGATATACTATGTTATGTTTAATGAGGATCAGCCGGCTCCCCCAGAAAGCCTGAAAAAATATATTACATATCTGAGTCTCTCTTGATTTGGGAACAGGAAAAATGTTACTAATAAACAAGAATAAAGAGATAAGGTATGCTTTTATCAAGTACACCCATTTTTGTTTATCCATATTCCATGCATTCCATTTTTTAACTATCTGTTTTCCTAATGCTATTTTCGTATCCCAGTTAATGTCATCCATGTGTAAAGATCCATATTCAATGCCTAAAATCTTTATTGTATCCTTGGTGAGTGTAATACCGGCCACAAAGCATTGCTCATTATCTTGATGGGCTAGCTTTTTCCCCTTACATTTCCTCATATTTAGAGTTGTTTCTGACTTCTTTCCTTAAGCTTGACAAATCTGAATAGCCTTCTCAGCTGACTGTTGATCACAGATCTCCAGGTAGAAGGTCACCTAGGGGCCAGTGAGCATCGCATGGTATGGTTCAATTTGGCCACTACAACTAAATCATCCCATTCCAAGGCAAAAATTTGGTACTTCAGAGGAGCTGACTTTGATAAGATGGCCAACGGAGTTAAGCTAGCCCTGGCAAAAAGAAATACAAGAGAGGGGGTACAGGCAAAGTGGGCAAGCATTAAGGATGCAATACTTAAAGCAACATCCTATTGTGTTAGAGAGAAAAGGAAGAGTAAAAGAAGAAGGAAACCACTTTGGTTCTCAAAAACAGTAGCAGAAAAGGTCAGAGCCAAAAGGCTGGCCTTCAGGAAATATAAGGGAGCACAGCAGGATGAAGATAGGGAGGCATACCAAACTTCCCTAACAGAAGCAGGGAAGGCAGTAAGGCAGGCAAAGGCCCAAACCAAGGAAACACTAGCACAGACAGTAAAAGAAGGTGACAAGACTTTCTATAGATACATTAGTGAAAGGAGAAAGTCCAGAGGGGGTATTGCTAAGCTCAAAGGAGATAAGGGGGCATGCAAGGAGGAGGAGGACCATGTAAAAGCATCTATTCTAAACAGATACTTCTGGTCAGTATTTACCAAAGAGAAAATAAGACAGGGTGCACAGCTCAGCACCATGGACACAGGGGGAAGGGAGGTGAGCACTAGTCCCTTCACAGAAGAAAGGGTCCTTCAAGAGCTCAATAAGCTCAGGGTGGACAAGGCAAAGGGACCTGATGGCATACATCCCAGGGTACTAGAGGAGCTAAGGGTAGAACTAGCAGAGCCATTATCAGAATGGTTTAGTGAGTCTCTGAGAACAGGAGTGGTCCCAGAAGACTGGAGAAGTTCTCATGTGATCCCACTCCACATAAGTGGTCACAGAGAGGAGGCAGGGAACTACAGACCAGTCAGTCTTACCTCAGTAGTGGGCAAGATTATGGAGGCACTCCTTAAGGAAAGGATAGTGCAACACCTGGAATCCACAGGAAAATAGGATCCAAGATAGCATGGGTTTACAAAAGGAAAGTCCTGTCAAACTAATCTCATAGAGTTCTTTGATTGGGTAACCAGAGTGGTGGACCAAGGGGGAGCAGTTGATGTCGCCTACCTTGACTTCAGCAAAGCTTTCGATACTGTTCCACATAGAAGATTGATTAATAAGCTGGGTAGGCTCGGAGTGGGTCAGAAGTTGGTCAACTGGGTGGCAAACTGGTTGATGGGCAGAAAACAGAGAGTGGTGGTAAACAGTATACAGTCAGAAGAGGTGCAAGTCACAAGTGACGTACCTCAGGGATCAGTCCTGGGGCCAGTCCTCTTCAATATCTTCATCAGTGACATTGCAGATGGACTGGAGGGTAAGGCTTGTCTGTTTGCAGATGACACCAAGATCTGCAACAGAGTAGATGATCCAGATGGGGTGGGCAGAAAGAGAAGAAATCTGGATAAACTAGCAAAATAGTCAGAAGACTGGCAACTGGGGTTTAATGCAAAGAAGTGCAAGATCATGCACATAGGGAAGAGAAACCCAGAAGCCACCTATAGGCTGGGAGGGGAGCTGCTGGCAGTCACAAGGGAAGAAAGAGACTTGGGCATCATCATCACTGATGACCTGAAATCATTCAAGCAGACCATTAAAGCAATAGGTAAGGCTAGGGGGAAGTTAGGGTGTATTAATAGGGGTATCACAAGTCAGAAGAGGGAGGTAATAATCCCTCTTCACAAGACACTGGTTAGGCCCCATCTGCAGTACTGTGTGCAGTACTGGAGGCAACACCTTCACAAGGACATTAACCAAATTGAGGCAGTCCAGAGAAGGTCAACCAAAATGGTGTAGGGACTGCATCAGAAAACATATGAGGACAGATTAACGGAGCTCAACATGTATACCCTAGAGCAAAGGAGGGAGAGAGGTGATATGATCGAAACATTCAAACACGTCAAGGGCATTAACAAGATGAAAGAGTCTAACATGTTTCAATATAAGACAAATAGCAGGACAAGAGGACACAGCATGAGATTAGAGGGAGGCCGATTAAGGGGTAATGTGAGGAAGTTCTTTTTCACAGAAAGGGTGGTGGATGCATAGAACAGCCTACCTCAGGAAGTGGTGGATATGAATACAGTGCAGGGCTTCAAACAGACATGGGATATTCATAATAGAGCAATACAGATGAGTATGAATAGATAGGCCATTGACAGAGCAAAGAACGATGGCACATTTATAAGGTAGAAAAAGAAATGGGCAGACTGGATGGGCCTTGCGGTCCTTATCTACTGTCAACTTCTATGTTTCTATGTATGTTTTCATGTTTCCCTACTAAAAGTGCTATGTCATCTGCATATGCCAAAGCAATGTATGGCAACCTGTGATGTTGAATTTGAATAGGCTGTAGGTCTCTGGAAATATTCACTAATCTAAGAACGGGATCCAAACTAAAAAGATAAAGCAGAGGGCTGATAGAGCAGCCCTGTCGAACCCCTTTTTGGATCCGTACCAGGGCCCCAAAGTAACCATTCACTAGTGGTTTTACAAATGCCATCTTGTACTTGGCCTGTAGCCAATGCACAAATAGTCTAGGGATACCATACTTTAGAAGGGTTTCCCAAAGACAATAATGATCATAGAAACATAGAAACATAGACTTTGATGGCAGATAAGGACCGCTTGGCCTACCTAGTCTGCCCATTTCCCCTACCCTAAAGGCTAAGCTGCAGGATGATCAACATTATCAAATGCTTGTTGCTTATCCAACGAAAGCACATAACTCTGTAGCTCCATTACATTATTTTTCTCAAAGATTTCTCTTAGTAAAATCAATTGATCAGCAATACTAGTTCCAGGCACTGTACAAGATTATGCCAGAGTCAATAAATATTTAGCCACAGACAATAACCTTTTGTTCAAAATTTTTGCCAGTATTTTAAAATCTGTATTTAAAAGACTAATCGGATGCCAGTTTACTAAGTTGGTTTTATCACCCTTTTTGCGCAGGAATATAAGGACTCCTGTAGCTATTTCCATAGGTATATCCTGGCACTGCAGCATATAATTAAAAACCTGTGCCAATTCTCCTGCTATTTCTTGACCTATTAATTTGTAGAGATCAGAAGTTAGACCATCCAGTCCTGATGATTTCCTTTTTGCCAGGAATGTTATAGCATACTCAACTTCTTGCTGGTTTATGGGTTGTACCGTATCCTCTAACAGCTCAGGGGATACTACTGGGATCTCTAATGATTGTAAAATATCTTTCATACTTTCATTGGGTACTTTTTCCATTGTAAACAAGGAGGTGACATACTGTATTTTCAAGTTTCTACAACTATTGCCTGAGGATTAACGTGCGTAACCCCACATGAATCCGTAATGGCTGTCATTACTCTCTTTTGAATATTTTCTTGATTTCTAAGTAAGGGACATATGTGTTCAAAGCTCCCCTGTGCCCCATGAGTCTGCTGTTTTTGTAATCCTTCTGTTTAAGTGTACTGGAATTGTAGCATGAGTTTTTTAATGTTCTGTATTTGTACTGTAAAATTATGTTTAGCAGATTGTGCCAATGACAGTGAATGTTGCAACTGCTTTCGATCCTTCAAATATGTTAAATAGTGTACCTCCCTCAGATGTTAGGTTCTGAAATTAGTAAGGTTTTTAGTTCATGTTTTGTATCAGCCCACCATCTGGATGGATCCTCATATACCTCAAATAATGATTTTCTGTGTATTAAAAAATATAACAACCTTTGGTGCACCTCCACCTGTTGTAGCACTTTTAGGTTCATTTTCCAAAACCCAGGGCTATTTTTAGGTTTCACTGAGCCTAACAAAATTTTCAACATTTTATGATCTGAATATTTAGTCAGTACCGTACAGCCTTCTGTACTACAAGGGATTTAGAGATGAAAAAATAGTCAATCCATGTTGCTAGACACCCTTTAAAAATTTTTTTATCTCTCTTCCCTGCATGCATGTAAAGCATATCTACCAAATTTGCCGTACATACTGCATTATTTAGTGATGTCATGTCACCAAATATTTTTTCTGTGGTTGTTTGCCTATCTCTGTCATGTTTACTTAAACCACAAATAAAATCTCCCCCCAAATTACCTGGTGTGCAGAATGCAAATGTGGACTAATCAGTTGAAAACTTGTGGTCCTTTCTGCCTTTGTTTGCAGTGCATAAATGTTAATAACCCAATAATATAATGCATCTAGTTTCAAATCCAACAACACCACTCTCCCTGGTATTAAGTCTAGCACTTTTAAAATTCTGGGTTGAAGGTGGTGGAAAAGAATCCCTACCCTTGAGCATTGCTCCAAATCGATAAACCAATAGGATGTACCTGTTGTCCAGTCCTTGGTTGCTTTTGCTTTCTGTATCTCTAAAATAGAATTTAGCCGAGTATCCTGGAGAAAAATTATACCAGGACTATTACTTTGTAATATATGAAAAACAACCATTCTTTTAGCATTGTTTTTAATACTATTGACATTGGATGTCACAAAAGTTAAGGACTGTGTCATTTTGTAAGTTAGTAATCAGTATACCTTGCCTTGATTTCCCAAATTCCCTAATCTCCTACGTCTATTTTTTTTTTACTGCTGCCCCCCCCCTTTTTTCCCCTCAGGTTTACCTTCCTTCTGTTTCTGAATTTTCTCATGTGACGTACCAGTTTCCTCCCTAACGTGCACCTTGGTTTGGGCTAAATCTACCGAGGAACACTCTGAATCACAGTCTGAAAATTCTGTTTCTGTACGAGTTTGGTATCTGTTAGATGTAGCTATGGGGTTTATTTTTGGCATTTTTGAAGCTGGTTGTGCCCAAGTCTGTCTCCTTCTTGTATTTCTCTCTAAAGTGGTCTCTACTGTAGATGGTAAGGATGGAGACATAGAAATGTCTGTCCCTAATACCATATCAGGTGCCTCTTTCAATGGACTATCCTGTGAGGTGTTTTCATTCTGTGTAGTTTGACTACATGCCAGACTGGGGGGGGGGGCTGGCTCCTCTTGTTCTCTTACCTCAATTGGGGCTGGAGTACCCTGAACTTCTGATACCTTGAGTTGCTTATCAACAAGAGAAACCCTACCATGGTTATCTGATTTTGTTTATTAAAAGCCCTTTCTGCATTTGAGACTAATAATCTTTGTTCTTCGCTGTCAGTCACAATGGAAGTACTATGTGCTGCCTCTGGACAAGAAGTGTTGCCATGTCCCTTTTCACCACATAAATTACACACAACCTCCTCTCTGCACTGGCTATGCAGGTGCCCTGTATGTTGACATAAAGTACATTTCCATAGATCACAAGCACTACTTATGTAACCTGTCATCCCACACTTGTAGCATGTCTTGGTTTGGCCTGGATAAAATAAGATACCCCTATCCTTCCCCCCCAAAAAACAGTTTGGCAGATGTTGCAATCCAGTATCATCATTATTCAGAATAACTCTTATCCTCCACCCTCCCCTTCAAATACCCTTGTATCAAAGATTGCCTTAGGATGTCCCAGGACTGTGCAAAGCTGTTTCAACCAAAACGTTAAGTCAGTTACACTTACCCACCTCATTACAAAACAATACTGAAATTGTTTTGTGTGCTGGTCTAGTCAAAGGGATCACATCAAAGGGGGCCCACAGGGGTGTATTTTTAACTTGCTGATACCTTGCCCAGAATTTATCCAAACCACTTCCTAAGTTAAAACTTACATCAAAGGTGGTCCCCTGATACATGTATCAAGGCATATAATTCCAATACATTAAACTGCATATGCTCTTTTAACAGCGTTTTCCATATGTATTGTCCATCTGGGAAAACATCAAGACCCCCTTTATACACAAGACGTATGGTGTTATGCCATTTAGCAGGATACACAGGCTGAGTAAATAAAGAGGCATAAGGCCTTGCATTTTGTCTTTCAGTGTCTGGTGCTGTTTTCTTATTACTAAGCCCCTCATTCTCAGTACTACTGCCAGGTTGGTTTCTGATATCAGCAGGAATGTTCCTAGGAATGTCTGAAACATCCGAAAAGGCACTCATAATTTCTTCCATAGGAGCCAATAAAGGCTCTGTTTCTGGTAAATTTAAACCTACTGGATGCTGTGTCAATTCCAATTCCTTGGGTAATTCAAGAGGAGAAAAATCCTCCATTGGGATCCCCCCCTGAGAAGTGTCAGCATGATGTAAAACATTCTCAGTGTCAGTACTTACAAGTCATTCCACCTCCTTCGGTAGCATACCAACTCCCATTATCTTCACCAGTACAAATCTAGAAATCCAATGTTTTGAATCTGGAGCTTGTACCCACCCAGCTGCTCATAAAGATTTCTCGACAGAACATGGACCCGGTTCTGGAGCCAACAGATCTGCCCAGTTGAATCTGTTTATTACTCCTTTTCTTTTTTACTCTGACCATTTTCTGATTTAAGCACCCCACTGTAAAAGAATATACTGAAGCATCACTTTGATCCCTGCTGGTTACTTGATATGTCACTGACTCAGACACAGACTGTTGTGTGGACTCTGTTAGAGGCCCTACGTCTCCCTCATTGCTAAGGATGCCAGAAGCCCTCACACTCACTGAGTCAGTCGCATCTGAAGCAAACTGGTTTTTTAATTCTTCCGTTTTTTTATAATATTCATTTTTTGCTTTCTGTAGCAATAGCTTAAGTTGTTCTTGATGTGCCACGTCTTGATTCTGGTCCTCCTGCAGATTCCCTGCTCCTTGCTGCTCATTGACCTGTGTGGTTTCGATAATTACACCCTGCTCATCAACAGAGGGTGCATCAGAAAAGATTTCCATGTCTTGTTTTCCATGCGCTGAGGAGGAGATGCCGTCCTCAGCCATCTGCACATACATCTCGCCGCTTGCTGTAACCTGAAATGGTTCAGCCATCCATCCACAGCCAGCATTTCCCCCTACTAGACAGTAGGGGAATTTCCCTGGTGTCCTGGCCAAATTTCCCTCATTCACTAAAATACTATCAACAGCTTAATCTGGTTCAATCTCAGTTGCTTACCATCTGCATCCCCCCCCAGTCGCCCCTGAAAAAGGGACTTCTAGGCCCAGTGGGCTTAACAGGTCAATAAAATCTAAATAAATAAACAAACAAACAAACTTTGCATGCTTTGGAAAGGCCCGTGACCAACTTAGGCAGCTGCAGATTCAAAACAGCCTCCCTCAGCACCACCTCAAGCTTGAAGTTATCACAATATAGAACCCAGCCCTTTACATGGTAGAGTGGTTGTATGAGCAGTACAAAGCCATCTCTGAGTACCTAGTTATGCACACTAGCTGTGACAGTTCAGGGGCCTCAATATCTATGACAACTGAACAATGGGGACTCATGAACTCAGTAATATTAATTTTGAGGCTATCTGAACATGCCATACAGGCAGTGAGTGGTGACACTGCATCCGTTTGTCAAGCCATTCCACTGCTGTGGGTGCTGAGGAAGACTTTGTTGAATCTGCAGCCTAGCCTTGATGTGGCCAGAGATAGGTCATGTTGTGCATTACTGAAACACATGATTACAATATTAGACAGCAATTGACACATCACCACTATTCAGCAATCTCCAGAATTTGGAATAGCAACAATGCCTGACCCATGCTATAAGCAGGGCATTGCATCCATACTGGAGGGAGGGCATGATCAGGTTCAAAATCTGATTGGGTAGCTGGTCCAATTGGCTCATGGGGCACAGAAGTCATGTGCAAAGTTCTGCAAACTACAGCATAACAAGGCTGAAGGTCACTGTGGACAGAGCACATCCAGTAAGGTGGCTGAGGGACAAGGAGTGGTGTCAGCTGCACAGTTGTCCATTAATCCACTTTGGGGTGCCTTGTCCTAAGTCAGAATTTGTGACCTAGATGAATCTTGTGAGCAGGTGGATGATTCATCAGGAACGCATGCACCACAGACCATGGTTGAGGCCTATTTGACAGAAAACAGGCATTTGATGATATTGAATGATCCTTTGGTATACTGGAGTGGCAAGGTAAATGAATGGCCAGCTCTGATGTCAGTAGCACTAAATTATCTGAACAGCCCACCCTCCAGTGTCTGTGTGGAGAGGGCTTTTAGTTCTGCAGGGGCCATAGTGCATGACTGTCATGTTAATCTATCACCTACAAATGTCAGCATGCTGACATTTATTAAAATGAATGAAGATCGTGTACCAAGTTGGACAACCACATCAGTGTTTGTACCCTGTCACGATGATGGTTGTGCTGATGATGCAGGTGAAACAGATCATCCTGGTGGCAGAGTCAAATGGTGTACCATTGAGGTTGATGATACAGCCATGGAGAAAGAATTTCCAAGTGGTACAACTCCAGCATTGAGGATTGCAAGGGCTGCTTCCTCCTTGATGATGATGATAATAAGGATGTTGGTGGGAGGGAGTAACAGCAAAATTACCAGGGTGAAGGCTGTCACAGTTCTGTAATGTTACCACGGTGGCCTTGACTATACTATGACAACTGACAAATAAATATTAAAGAAATATTATAATATTTTGACTTCCCTG
Organism: Neoceratodus forsteri; assembly: GCA_016271365.2. Taxonomy (NCBI): domain Eukaryota; kingdom Metazoa; phylum Chordata; order Ceratodontiformes; family Ceratodontidae; genus Neoceratodus; species Neoceratodus forsteri. The sequence continues at coordinate 442,444,967 of CM057459.1, read as the reverse complement.
TTCTTGATTTTGAGGATACAACTCACAGAATGTGTGCATTCATTATTACTCGCAGTTCTCTAAACACAAATATCAACTTGTAGCCACTTAAATCCTGCTGATTGTTTGACAGATGTCCTTCTGACACTGAAAAACAGTAATGCACCCAAGCCAGCCACCCTGCTTAGACACACAGAGACATTGTACCTGTGCCCAAGCTATGAACCTATGGCCAGCCACAGCCACCCTGCTTCTTGACTGTGAGAGAGAGAGAGAGACACACATTGTACCTGTGCCCAAACTATGAACCTGCAGCCAGCCACAGCTACCCTACTTCATGAAAATGAGAGAGAGAGACAGAAAGAGAGAGAGAGACACTGTACCTGTGCCCATGCTATGAACCAGCAGCCAGCCACATCCACCCTGTTTCTTAAGAGTGTGAGAGAGAGAGAGAGAGAGAGAGAGAGAGAGAGAGAGAGAGAGATTGTACCTGTGCCCAAGCTATGAACCTGCAGCCAGCTACAGCCACCCTGCTTCTTATCACTAATTTACAGTAAGTATGTACTAACATCATGTACTATGGATTTGACTTGCACTGTGTGTTAATTTTTCCTTTACCATTTTAAAGATACCACTGTCACCTCACCAAATACTGGCAATGGATTTTCATTTTGTTTTCACAGGTTACAGAATATGTAACTTTGCAGAACTGCAGTACTCCTACCACCTAAAGGATAACATCTATGTTAAGTATCAGTCTTACTTCCTCTTTAATTTTTTTTATCTGATTTTTTTTCTGCCGGTGTAAAGCATTCAACGGTGGTGACATACAGGCCAGATAATATATTTTTTATTCACAGATGGGACAGGTGTACTGCAGTACACCAGGGTTGTACAACGTGTTATCCTGGTCCTGAAAACCTGTGATGTAATGTAAGTACAACAGAGGGCAAGTGCATGTCACTCATTAAATGTGTGAATTTTTTTAAGGGCTTTACTAATAGCTTGGTATTTTAAACTGGATAAGAGATTTACTAATAGTTTGGTATTTTAAGTTTTTAAGCTGGCTAAGGGGTTTAGTAATAACTTGGTATTTTAAGCTGAATAAGGGGTTTAGTAATAGCTTGGTATTTTAAGCTAGATAAGGGGTTTAGTGATAGCTTGGTATTTTAAGCTGAATAAGGGGTTTACTAATAGCTTGGTATTTTAAGCTGAATAAGGGGTTTAGTAATAGCTTGGTATTTTAAGCTGGATAAGGGGTTTACTAATAACTTGGTATTTTAAGCTGGATATAACAGAAGCCAGGAACAGCCATGCTGGGAACTGAATGTAGTGGTGCAATGAAATTGTAATAATTTCATCATCTGTTTTCAGGTAACAATGAGGTGCTGCAGACTGCTGTAGGTGGTATCTTCCAATCTGAAGACAGACAACAGTTAGGAATGGATAGGCTGAAGATCTGGAAAGAAGATGAAAACATTAATGAAATTTGTTTTCAAATGTGTCCCCACCAAAAAAAAAACATTTATCAGAAATAATAATATTTCAGTTAAACACAACGGCAACCCCCCCAATCCCCCAGAATAAAAATTAAATGTTACAGTACCACATTAGGTGTCGGACTCGTAACATATGTCTGGCATGTGGATGTGAACATCATGTCCACCAGGGTCAAGTGGAATCATTCCATATATATTATGATTCCTGAAAAGGAACAACAAGACAGACTGCTTACAGCACAGAACAAGATTCAATAGAAATTAAACGGCTGTGTCTATGTGAAAAAAAAAATTCACTGGGGTGAGCAATGGCTCACCATTGTGGTATGAAGGCACACACAAAGGGCAGCATGTGTCAGTGATGCAGCAGGCATCAACCTCACCACCAGGCAATGGTCTTACTAAAGTTGGGACACTGTGATGCATTTCTGGCCTTATTCTTCATCTGGACTTATTCTTCATTAATGGAGTCCACGCCAAAGAAAGGTGGGTTACTAGCGGGGTACCGCAGGGTTCAGTACTGGGTCCAATCCTTTTTAATGTCTTTATTAGTGACATTGCAGAGGGACAGGAAGGAAAAAGTATGCCTCTTTGCAGATGACACAAAGATCTGCAACTGGGTTGACACACAAGGGGGGGTGGAAAGGATGAGAAGGGACTTGGCAAGGTTGGAGGAATGGTCAAAGTATGGTAGCTTAGATTCAATGCAAAGAAGTGCAAAGTAATGCACCTGGGAAACAAAAACTCAGGGGAAGAGTACACAATGGGGGGGGTATTAACAACAAAAAAAATGGAAGGGGACCTGGGGTAGTCATATCAGATGACCTAAAGGTAAGCAAACAATGTAAGAAGGCAGTAAGGAGGGCTGGGGGGATACTGGGATCCATACAGTAGGGAGAGGCATCACCAGTAGAAAACAGGAAGTTGTTATCCCTCTGTACAGACAGTTGGTGAGATCCCATCTGGAGTACTGCATGCAGTTCTGGAGACCCCACCTCTGCAAGGACATAGGATGGAGGCAGTCCAGAGGAGGGCAAATAAAATGGTGCAGGGTCTGCAACAGAAGCCATATGAAGAGAGACTAAAGGAACTTAATATGGAAATCCTCAAGGAAAGGAGGGAGGGAGAGAGGGGACATGATAGAAACTTTCAAGTACCTCAAGACAATCAACAAAGTCCAAGAGTGTAGCATCTTTCAGAAAAAGAGATGTTCAAGAACAAGGGAGTACAATTTGAAGATAGAGGGGGGATGACTCAGGGGCAATGTGAGGAAGTATTTTTTCACAGAGAGGGTGGTGGATGCATGAAACGGCCTTCCTGAGCAGGTTGTGGGGTCAAAAACAGTGGGAGAATTCAAGAATGCATGGGACAGGCATAAAGCAATTCTGGTGGTGGGTAGGAAGAAGTAGGCTGTTGATTAACTAGGATCTGCAGTTTATCCAATAGGTAGGAAAATGGGCAGACTAGGTGGGCCAAGCCATCCTTATCTGCCATCAAAGTCTATGTTTCTGTGTTTCTATGTTTCTATGGACTTTTCATGACATTAAATCAACGGGACAACAGCAGCAGCAGCAGTAACTGGCGTCACCACCAGGCAATGCTCTCACTTAAGTTGGGACACTGTGATGCATTTCTGGCCTTATTCTTCATCTGGACTTTCCATGACATTAAAGCAGTGGGATAACAGCAGCAGCAGCAACTGGTGTCACCACCAGGCAATGTTCTCACTTAAGCTGGGATACTGTGATGCATTTCTGCCCTTATTCTTCATCTGGACTTTTCATGACCTTAAAACAGTGGGACATTCACAATATAGAACAACTGGTGGGGTTGGGACTTGGTAGATGATTTAATGGTATTGTGATTATTGTTCTGCTGCTTTACATCAAAAAAGGAAAACAAAGTCATAATTCCAATCTAAATCACATCTCTCACAAATGTATCACACCACTATGCTTTCTGCAACAGAAAGGCAGTTTCTAAGAGTTCTTACTTACTTTCCCTAATTTTTCAAAGGTCATAGCAGGGTCTGCAAAATTACGGACACTGCACACTCTCACTACAGGTGACACTACGGCGACGCACCGCCCGCTTCAATAAAACTGTATTGCAGCATGTGGTTCTGTGCTGCAAATGCAATGTAAATGAAAGCATACAGCATCCAAAAGGTTGGTGACTATGGGAATTTTACAAAATACAATAAAGAAAAAAATAAGCAAAAATTGTTTCTATTGGGGAAACCATAATTGGGGGTGGAATATTAGGGGGAGCTGTGGATTTATAATTATTATGATTGTCACTAAATCCTTGTTAATTTTATGAACATTTTTTCAGGGGATTATTATTCACATTGTAACACTAATACCACATGCTAAATGATGTATACTGTAAGCCAGCAACATTCAAAAGATAGGAAATTATGGGGGGATGGTTGACATGGTAGGTGAGGTGACTTCAGGTGACTTTAGAGTATTTAGTTTGTAGTTGTTGGTATGTATAGCACAAGACTTTACCACAGTAAACAGGATCTAAAAAGTAATAAATAAGGCCTGACAATGAAAGCATCAGTGCAAGAATGTGGTTACAATTTTAACCAATATTTTTTTATTCTATTTTACATTGCCACCTAATCTAATAACTTGTGTATATGAACGATACCCTTCTTTCAACAATTTAAGTATGCAGCACTACATTTTTTTCAGACTCAAAAGTAATAAATGAAGAGCTCATTTTAATCAGCCTTGCACCAGGTTGGGATCAGTATTCTCACATGCTTTTGGACAGCAAGTAGTCAAATTCAGTTCTGTTGTGACTACAATGAAGTTGCATGCAGCAGACAGTGCTACATGACACAATGGAACAGTATCTGTTCAAAAACAACTGGGAATACTGATGCAGACCAGGTCACAGAGTAACATTACAATGAACACTACTTTTATTATTTCTCATTAAAAAAATGGAGTAATGCAGAATAACATACATTATTGAAAGAAGGGTAGCATACGTGTATATACAAGTTATTAGATAAGGGGCAATGTAAAATAGAATAAAAAAGTATCGGTCAAAATTGTAACCTCATTCTTGCACTGATGCTCTGATTGTCAGGCTTTATTACTATTTGGATACTGTTTACTGTGTTAATGTTTCATAGAATACATATCCACAGCAACTACAATCTAATAACCCTAAAGTCACCAAAAGTCACCTCACCTACCATAGCACCCATTCCCCATAATTTCCTATCTTCTGAATGTTGCCGGCTTGTACTATACATCATTCAGCAAAGTATGTGATATTAGAATCCAGTACACACATGAGGAATAATCCCCTGTAAAACTTATCAGAAAAGTAACAAGTATTTATGAGTTGTGACTTAATTTAGTTTATTTTTTACATGATAGAGGGTCGACAAAATGGCAGATACTGCGTGCTTTCATTACAGGTGAAACTGTGGTGTAGTAACGCACAATGAAATAAAAGAGTCCTTAAGAGGGCATTTTGGTGCCACAATTTCAAATGAAATGAAAGCATGGAGTGTATGCAAAGCTACTGACCTCATGACTTATTACATAAAATAAAGTAAGGAGTAAGAACAAAAACATTTCTATTGCAAAAAACAGAATGGGGGGGGCATTTGGGGGAGGTGGGAAATCAATAAATATAGGATTAACAAAATTAACATAAGGAAGAAAACATTAATTGAACATAAATTACATACTTAAGCTGTAATAAAAAAATATTGCTTAAGAAAAAAGTAAAAGCAGAGGACATTTTGTTTGAGGGAAGATTTTGTGACATAATACTTTTTTACAGGTCTTGTGGGGGCTGGGGCTGACCACCAGTAATTGTTGCTAGCATTCTAATTATATCTGCATTCTGCCACTCAATGCGGTTGAGCTGCTGCACTGCATCCCCCAGAACATTTTTTATTGCTTCAGCCTCTGCCCACAGCACAGCAAGGTAAGTCTGTGTGGCAGGCTGTTGTGAGGGGTTGCACTAGCAGTGGCAGCTGTGGGAGCCACCACCACTTCTGATGCCCTGGCCATCTGTCTGTGACACCATGCAGACGGACGCTCTACACTTCAGCTTCTGCTGCAGGAGTGGCTGGTACCTCCTGCAGCTTGGCTTCCCACTTTGCATGGTGGTGCCTCAAAAGGTGGGTTCTCTGACCACCCTTGCCCAGGAGGCCTCTCTTGTGACCACGATGTACCAGTGCATCACAGTGTTTACACCTGACTACCACTGGGTCACCAGGGGGGCAGATAAAAACTGCCAGATGGGAGAATTGCGGGAAGGACCAGGCACAGTTGGTGGGGGGGGCACCACATACTACCACCTGCTGTGCTGCTGTTGGTGGAGGGGCAACAACAAGCTGCTGCTGCTGTTCTGCTTGTTGCTGCAGTTCCTGCTGCTCTTCCACTGTTGCAGGGCTGGCAGTTGCTGAAATACTTGTGGCCAAAAGAGGGCCGCTGTTAAGGTGAAATTGTTGCCCCAGGTCACCATGCATTTGGTGCCCCCACTGCCCACCACCTTGCCCACCTCTCACCATGTTAATTAAAACTTAACAGAAATCAAAACTCAAACAAAAAAACTAGTAGAAATACTAGTAAAAAAGTACACTAACTAAAACTAATAAACTAGTAAACAAAATCAACAATCTTTTTTTAATTTAAAATGCTTTATTGCATTTCAAAATTGAACAATCAACAATACAATACAAGACAAACAAACAGGATAACATTCACCCTACAATCCCCCCAAGCCCCTACACTACCCCCCCACACCCCTTACCCGTACCCAGCACCATGTGTGAGATGATATACACAGTCCCAAATGGAGAACCATAGACGCATTTTATCTAAGGTAGTCAGATACTAATAAGCAGTTGAGAATCCCTTTTAAGGGGCAGAGTTTAGTTTATTATTATTTTGTAAGACACCTTTGAGCCAAGACTCTTTTACAAAGGTTCCACATCAGGGCAACAATACAGAACATAGTAAGGACAATAACAAGTACAGTAGTTTCAAGCAGCCATAGGCTTTGTTGGGTACATTAAAGCTTTCATATGGAATTACTGTAATATGTGCAATGAGTCACAGTATGTGTGTTCAGTTAAAGTAATTTTTGTATATTATTCAAGTACATATGTACAATAAGAAAACACAGTTGTAATATGGTTCACTAGAATAAACTAGAAACTGCTAGGAGAGATGGTAGGTCCATGTAGAGGAGGCTATGGGGAGAGAATGTAGATAATAGTGGGGAAATAAAAAGGGAGGAGATATGAGATAGCGGAGGGGTAAAGGTCGGAGGGACTTAGAGGGGGAGAAATTAGAGGGAAGGAGAGTAAGTTTAGTTAGGAGAAACATTCACAGGAGGCCATTGTGACAAGGTGCTGACACAGGTAGCACTTAAGTGCCCAGGGTAGTGTCATTGGTAACAGCAGGTGGAAGTGAGTTGTACCAGGATGAGGCTCTGTATGTAAAGGAGCGTTGTCCTTGGGTAGTGCGGCAGCGTGGAAGAGAAAAAGTAAGATATTCTTAGCTCCTGGTTTGGTGGGACCTGCAGCTAGGGGTCAGTAAGGACTGAACTCTTGAGGGGAGGAGATTTTAGGTAATCTTTTTTGCTAGCATACAGGTCTGGTACATGAGTCTGCTGGGGAGTTGGAGCCAGTTTGCTTGCTTGTAGATGTCACAGGTATGTGAGAGGCATAGAGCAGAGGTCAGTAGACGACATGCCTTGTTAAGGGCAATGGCTATTCATCAAAGTGCTGTGTCAATGGCAGAGCCATAGATCACAAGCCCATAGTCGATTATTGATGTAACAGAGCTCTGAATGGCAATGCTTAGGGCTTCATTGGTGAGGCAGCTCCTATGTCTAAAGAGAAGTCCTAAGCAGGTGTTCACGATCTTGGCAATGCTCTCAATGTGTTCAGAGTAAGACAAGGTGCTATTGAGGGTAAACCCCATGTATTTAAACAGCTGAACATGTTTGAGCAACGTCCCTTCACTGTTTGTGTTACATAGACATTTGTTTTTATGTTTGTTATGGATACCATGAAACATCATTGTTTTAGTTTTTTTGTGATTTAGTATGAGTTTTTGAGATTTAAACCATGTTTCCACTTGCATAAAGCATGTCTGCAGTTGCAGTTGTAGGAGGGAGGGGTCAGGGTGGGAGGTGAAAATAACTGCATCGTCCGCATATAACAGGAGTCTATTAGGGCATGATGCAGTGAGATTGTTCAGAAAAATACTGAAAAGCAAGGGACCCAAGATGGACCCTTGGGGAACTCTAGAGCGAATCGGATGGGAGGGTGAGAGGAACTCACCAACTCTGACCTGTTGGGTTAGGTCGCTAAGGTAGCTTTGGAACCAACGTGCGGTGTCATCTGAGAGGCCAAGGCAAGATAATTGTTCAAATAGCAGGGAGTGGTTGACAGTGTTTAACGCCTTTGTCAAATCAATGAAGGTGGCGCAAACAAGATGTTCCTGATCCAGAGCATTATGGATATAAGTGGTGAATTCAAGGAGAGCTGTGGTGGTACTATGTCTTTTCAAAAACCATGCTGCTCCTGACATTGCAGGTTGTGGTTAGCAAGGTATTCTGTAAGTTGATCAGCATCTATTCTCTCCAGTGCTTTCGAGAGAGGGGGAAGAATGGAGATGGGTCTATAGTTAGAGGTTAGGGTCTTATCCCCACTTTTGTGAAATGGCATCACAACAGCAGATTTCCACATTTGGAGGGACTGAGAAAGCATTAGGGAACAGTTGATGATTTTAGTGAGTGGGGTCAGTACTTCGTCAATGGTGAGGGCAAGGAGTTTCAGGTCTAGAGAGTCGCCACTGAATCTGGACCTCCCAAACACTCTGAGCAATTGTTTTTGGATAGGGCCTCCAAGATAGTTTTAAAGTAGAAAGATAGATGGCCCTGTGTTATTCTTGCTTTGTCCAAGCCTGGAGAGTCCAGTGGGGGGTCAAAGAAGGTTGGAGGAAGCACATGACTAAGATCGGTGAATGCCGCACCAAAAGCGGTAGCCATGGTGACCTGGTCCAGAGTGAGGCTGCCATTTACATTAAGCATAGAGGGTGGTACTTTGTGGATATGCCCTATAACTTCAAAAAGATTCACCCAAAACATCTTCCCATCTTTTCATGAGTTAGCGAGTGCGCTCCTGTAGTATCTTGCCTTTTTGTTTCAAATTGCTCTAGTACAGGCATTTCTTGCTGATTTGTAAGTCTGGTATCAGCCTGGGTGCCAGTCAAGTTGGCCAGATGCCAAAGATGATCCCGGGACCGCAGTTGTTCAAGAAGATCAGAGTTAATCCAAGGGTTGTTGACACCTTTAATCTTGCGTTTTTTGAATGGGGCATGGACATCACAGGCTGTATTAAAGCTGTGGATAAAATATTCAGGAGCAGTGTCAATGTTGGAGACTGTGTCTATCAGAGACCAATCATGGTCTCATAGGAGGGGTTTTTAGAGACCCAAGATGACCAGGAATAAGTCTCCCGCTGTTAATAGTTTTGAGAGGAGGCTTAGTGTATTTGTTCGACCAGGAGCAATGGATTGTGGAGTGGTCACTTAAACTGTCGGAAAGAACTACTGTTTTTGTGATGTGATCTGGGCGGTTCATGAGAACCCAGTCCAGAAGGATGGTAGTACCTGTTCTGTAGTTCACCCTTGTGGGTGATTGGACCATTTGCAAGAAGTTAGCAGCAGTCAGTGCGTCCTTATATTTGTTCACACTGGGGGAGGACCAGTTTACATTGAAGTCACCAAGCAGAATTGTTTCTATGTTTTTGATTAAATTAGTGTATGAAGTTTATTATGGGTTTTAGCCCTTGGTTGGCCAGCTTGGGGAAGGGGGGTCTAGATTGATGCCACTGTCAGGTTTTTGTTTTGTGCTCCAAGCAGTATCTTAATGACAAGGACCTGGATGTCATTCTCAGGGAGAGGCACACTGAAAACATGACCCTTAAGAGATTCTTTTAGGTAAAGGGCACAGCCTCTGTCTCTTTGGACAGCCTGTCTTGCCTGAAGACTGTATACCCTGGGATCAATATTGCTGAGTCCGGGATCTTTGGCGAAAGCCATGTCTCAATTACGGACAGAATATCAGAGTTGGGATGTGCTGTCCAGGTTGTGAGGGAGTCAAGTTTATTGGGGAAGCTACAGATGTTGATACTTGCCAAGGAGAGTGTCCTAGCCTTGACTTGTTCTTTGGCACCAACTCATGGGGGAGGGCCAGGGTTAGGGTGTATGTTTCCTTGTATAAGTAGCAGCAGCAGCAGTAGTATTAGACATTTTATGAAGGTCAGCTTTGGTTGTTGGATAGATAGCCCTTAGAGACAAGTGCATTAAAAGTTTATATCAATTGAAAATGCTGATACTTGGTGGCTAAGTCAAAAGCCAAAAGAAATGGTCAACTGCTGAGGTCCAGAGTCACAGAATACGTTAAAATTCCTTAAGGTGATGAAGGTGATGAACTGTTCCTGCACATATGAAGGATGTGAAATCCTTTTATTTGTATGCTTCTTTTGTTATTCAAAGAGGTTGTTGAAAAGCCCACACATAGATCCTTTAGGAGAAGGTCACACGAAAATGTGGATTCAAGCAGGACCCAGGGTCACTGAGTTTGTCAGACTTGGTTGATTGACTTATGTTTTGCTTGGGATAGATTCAAAAAAGTTGCTTTTAAAATGAAAATGTAGATACCCAGTGATGATGTTTTGCAGAACTCCAGTCCAGGAGAATTTCACGGATGTAGTGAGCAAGAATGGTGTCGTTACTGCAAGCAGAAAACCATGTAAATCCACAAAAACTAAGCTACAGACACAGACAAACACAAGCAGTCACCCCATAGACCCAGGAGTACCAGCAACAGTGTTTCCAGTTTACCCCATCTCTTGGAATAAACCTGCATACGATTCTTCAAACTGGCTATAGACTTTTCCACTCACAGGTTATGCAGGATACTATTTATTTTATTTTATTCATTTATTGAATTGTTTCTCCAGGAAAGATACACTGAGCAACTTAATGCTCATCTCACAGTACATCCTGGGGGAAATGGGGAGAGGGATGTACAGAGTGAGAGTTCTTAGATACATACATAACAGATGGTGAATACATACAATTTCCAAAACAGGTTCATGGCAATTAAGTACATAATAGGCTGATGCAACAGTTACTGTACTGGCAGTTCACAGGAGCAGCATACATAAAGAATCAGTATAGGGTCAAAAGTATAGGATGCAAGGTTGACAATGCATACATTACAGGCAGTTCACTGGTGGTATAAGATGCAGCATGGGTGAACACATAGGATTCAGTCACCTCTTTATGAGCTAGTCTATAAGGGGCAGTATAAGTGCAGGTGGGGTAGGGGGATGAGAAAGAGGAGAGTGAGAGAGAGAGAGAGAGAGAGAGAGAGAGAGAGAGAGAGAAAGTGAGAGGGAGACATGGGAACATTTCCTTCTGTGAAGGAAATGGTCTCCTGATCTAACCAATGTCGCAAGACAAGTATTTTCACAGTCAGAAAAATCAGAGACATATGGAATCTTCTTTCTTTTATGGGAATTATTGATACATTACCCACCGCACAGATTTCTGGAGTGAAGTGCTCAGCTAAGCCCAACAGGGGATCCAGTGATGTCTTAATTTTCTTCCATATAGGGCATACTTTGAGGCAGTCTCAAAGGATGTGCTTTAGGGTCCCTTCTGCAATATGGAATCTGGAGCAGATAACTATTGGAAGCTTACCCATTTTACACAAGTGGGCTGGAGTGTAATATATATTGTGGAGAATGTAAAATTTGGTAAGGCGCAGTCTGTCGTTAGCAAGGTACTGGTAAACATCCTTCCAGATACGCTCCCAGTTCGGAGACATAGTAGGTAGGACACCCACCCAGTAAGGTGAGCTCCCAGAAGCATGGGGATAATTGTGCGAGAAGAGAAGGGATACTAATTTAGAAATTGTGTGGGGTTGCCAGGAATAGGTATGAATAAGGGAGAGAAAGATTTCATTATTAACCTCCCATTTTTTGTCACCAAACCACTTGATTAGCAAGTGCCTAAGCTGGTAAATTTTGAAAATCTGTGTGTTGGGTATACAGAAAAATCCCAGTAAAGCCTGACTATCAAGCAGACACCTATCCCTCAATATATCTGAAACTCGTCTATCAGCTAACCCCGGAAATCATTGGGAAGAGAAAACCCTTCCTTCTAGACTAAAATTAAGATTGTGGCACAGGGGTTGTGAAATGTCATGTGTGTTTCTGTACTGCATAGCTCTACATAATTGAATGTGCACCCACACAGAATTATATATTACTGTCCCCTTAAGGCTCAGAGGGATTCTGTGGGGGAAGGTGAAGAGAAGACCCAGAGGAGAGATTCCTTCAGATGAAATAAGGTGCCTCTCTATTTGCAGACAGATGGGTAAATAATCTGAGGGGGGTAATGAGCCAGGTGGGGTAGCCCATCTTGCATACTTAGAAGCATGACTGGCTAAATAATAAAGATAAAAGTTGGGAACTTTGAGCCCTCCCAAGTGCTTCAGGGCTACTAATCGGTGGTATGCTCTACTGGGTGGCTTGCCCTTCCAAAGGAAACTGGATATAAGAGAGTGGAGCTTTTTAAACCAGGCCTGGGGAAGAAAGATATTAAGCATGTGGAGGGGATAAAAAATTTGTGGGAGAATATGCATTTTGATCACACTGACCCGGGCCTGAAGTGAGAGTGGGAGCATGGCCCATCTAGAGAGGTCTTGGGTGATGGTGGTCGCAGTACCATCTAAATTAAATTTTCTGATTAGGGGTTGTCTTTGGGACAGAATGATTCCCAGGTAGGTAAACTTAGATTCCCAGATCAGGCCTAGATCCTTGCAGTCTGAGGGAAAAGCCCAGCAGTTCAGTGGCATAACTATGGATTTGCCCACATTGAGCTTGTAGTTAGAATACGTGCCACACCGAGAGATAATGCTCAGTGCCTCTGGTATGGAGGTGACAGGGTGTGAGACTTGTAGCAGAATATCATCTGCAAATGCTGAAACCTTAATGTCTAGGGGTCCCATCGGGATACTTTGGAGATCTGGAGTGGCCTTCAGAATTCTAATCAGTGGTTCCAAATACAAGTTAAAAAGAAGAGGGGAGATGGGGCATCCATGACCGGTTCCCGACTAGAGGGGAAACCCTTTGGAGAGTATACTATTACAGAAGACTTTAGCATTTGGACTGGTATAAAGCACTTGTATCCACTGAATAAATTTAGCTGGAAATCCAAACTGTTTCAATACTAAAAATAAAAATTACACCGAACCCTGTTGAATGCTTTCTCCACATCTAGGGAGACCAAGACCATAGGATCTTTGGAGTCCCTGGCTGCCAAGAAGACATGGTCCAATTTCTGGAGATGATCCATAGAAGATCTTCCTCTCATGAATCCTGTTTCGGACCAATCAAGTGGTCCCATACGTTCATGATTCTAGTGGCTAGAATTCTGGCAAAAGTTTTCATATCACAGTTCATGAGGGAAATGGGCCAGTAGGTAGCAACTTTATCTGTGGGCTTGTTGGGCTTAGGAAGGACAATAATAAGGGTGGCAAGTAAAGAGGGATCAGATAGGTCTTTATTGCAAAAATATGTGAAAAGCTGTGACAGGATAGGGGCTAAATCTGGGGCAAATATTTTATAGAAATTAGAGGGAAGGCCATCAGGCCCTGGTGACTTATCCAGAGATAAGGGACACAGGGCAGCTAGGATTTCTGAATTGGATATGGGACGCACTAGGGACTCTGGCTGAACAGGGGTTAGTGTGGGAAGTGGTATGGAGTCTAAATAAGCTTGGGCCTTGGCTCCTATAAGGAGATCAGCTGGGAGGCTATAAAGCTATGCGTAAAATTTATCAAACTCTTGAGCAATTTCCACAGAAGAGGTAGTAGGAGTGGTGCTGGTCTGGGATACTATGGAGTGTACCAATCATGAGGATTCTTGCTGATGGAGCCTCAGAGCTAGTAAGTGCCCTGCTTTGTCACCCTGGTCCATATATGAGGCCTGGGTTTTTAAGAGGGCATACTCCGTTTTCTCCCTAAGCAAATCTGAATACTGGTGTCTCAGTTTAGTTAGTTGCACCTGGTCCATCTGAAATGTCTGCTCTCGATTCCAGGGCCACAATTTGGTGAAGGAGAGTCTGCAATACAGATTCCCTTTTCTTTTTCCTAATGATGGCAAGGCGAATGAACTCACCACACAGCACACATTTCAGAGCTGCAGAGATTTTATCTTTGTTCACAATAGACTCTCTGTTACGCTCCTCGTATTCTACTATGAGGGACTTTATCTTGGTGATCACCCAGGGTTCTTTTAAAAGTTGCATGTTGAGCTTCCATACTTTGTCACGCTTAATGCTAGGAAGGGGGTTGTGGAGCAGCCAGTCCAAGGAATGGTCTGTGAGGACTCGTGGTGCTATGCCACAGTCCACTACCCCAGGGAGAGCCAAGGTACTTATTAAAAAAAAGTCAATTCTAGAAGATGACTTGTGGACTGGGGAGCAGAACGTGAATTCTAAGTTCTGTGGGTGGAGTGTTCGCCATGGATCACAGAGACCCCCTATATCAATAAGTTCTCTAAGGGCCTGCTGAGTGGGAGTCAACTTAGAGTGATGTCCCCTGACCTATTTAGGTTTGTGGTAATAGTTGTGTTCCAGTCCCCTGCCAAAATTAGAGGGGGATGCAAAAAAGGTGCTGTCACATTCAGTACCTCAGAGAAAAATGCTGGGGATTGAACGTTGGGGCCATAGAAAGAATCCAGTATCAGCTATACATGGTCTAGAATGCAGTGTAAGAGCAGCTATCTGCCTTTCATATCTCCTATTTCCTGAATTAGCTGGAAATGGGTGCCTCTGGAAATAAGAGTGGCTACTCCCCTTTGATTTGTAGAGTCACCGGCTGCATAAACTTGGCTCACCTGCTGCTTCCAGAAAAACAATTTCTCCAAGAACAGCAGATGGGTTTTTTGCAGGAAGGCAAGCTGGCACTGCATTAGCTGCAAATACTTCAAGATCTAGTACCTCTTCACAGTGGTACTTGCCCCTTTAACATTCCACAATACATACTTTGCCATCATAACACTGCTAATAAAACAGGAACTGAAAGGACGGTGCTGACCCTCGAAAATTGACACAAAAGAATCGATGGTGTTGTACCCACCCATCCCCCCTTCCCCCTTTTGTTAATATGAGATAGATTGCTTACCCACCTACTCCCCCAATCCCCCCAATGTGTGGCATTGCACAGGTGTTGCTATTCACAGCCCCAATAACCATGCTAGTGGCACTATTTGGACTGTAATATAATCTACAGCCTCCCAAACATCTGCCAAAACTCCCCCCCCCACCTGCTCTCTAACCAAAAAATGCTGTCAAGCAAAACAAAGGGAATTTGTGCTACACCTACTAAACATAAAGTATCTGAAGTTAAGCTAATCTAAGCACCCCAGCATGTAATAAGTGAAGCGGAAGGATAAACTTAGTAATACATAGCAGTGCTATCTTACAAACAACATATAACAGTTGAAAGGTATTAACCACATAGGCAATTCTACCAGTATTTGAGCTGATTGCTGGGACTTTGAAACAATTACTCTTCCTCACGTAGATTAAAATGGACAAGGAAATAGCAGACTCATGAGCACATTAAAGTTAGCTGCCTATAAATATCGAAATAATAAATTAGAGACCAAACACGTGGCCAACAGAAAAGAGAGTCGATAGTCAACAGATTCAGTTGAGAACTTATTTTTGTATATAGGAGGTAATGATGATCATAAGTCCCAGTTCAAAATGAGCCAGAGGAAACAAAAAAAAAACCCCCCCAAAAAACCAAGGGCTTCCAAACTGGTATAGGCCCATCACCAGATATTCCTAAAATGATTAGGCTACACAGTACCTTGAGGGAGAGTCAGAAAATCCAAGCTTAACAAGGTAAATATTCCAAATCAAATCAGTGATGCATAACAGCAATCATGGTCTGTATCTGTGTTCTTGGTAGACCGAGTTGTAGTGTAGAGACATTCCAAGAGGAGATATGCCCAGAGAGACTCTCCTGCTTCACTTAAAAAGATCTGGGTAGAAATTACTCAGGCTTTTCATGGCTTGCTCCTGCAACTCAAAATTATGCCACACTTCTTTCTGTTGCACTTGGAGGATGGCAGGATATTTCATTCGAAAGCAGATTTCAGCCACAAAGAGTTTAGTAACTGTTGGATGGAACTCTGTCCTCTTCTCTTACAGACTTAGAAAGATCCTGCATGACACATATTTTCTGACCCTCCCATAGAACTTCACCTAATTCTTGGACTTTACTGAGAATGTGCTGCTTGTCTAACAAATTAAGGACTCCGAATAGAAAGGTCATGGAGGAGCCCCACGAGGAGGTGTGGGGCATAAGAAACGGTGGGCCCACTCAATTATATACTCTGGGCCATTGGGGGAGGGCCCCACTAACTTATTGCATAATTTTTGGACAAAACGAATGGGTGAGGATCCCTCTTCCCCTTCAGGGAGGCCCAGGATTACAATGTTGCTGCAGTGGGATCTCTCTTCGAGATCTTCCATTTTGATTTCCATTGCCTTTAAGCGCTCTGCTGAATAGATGCAGAAAAGTGAATTTTAGATGAGAGCGGGTCAGAAGCTGAAGGGAGTGCATCTTGCTCAGGTGGCTATCACGTACCCCTCCTACCATCAACAACCCTTTTTAAATAAAAAGTTTTAAAATAAACTAAAACTGCCTCGAAAACTTTTACAACACATTACTAAAACTTAAAGGCACAAACAAAGAGCATTAGCTTGACAATTTTTGCCAAAAAAGCACACTATCCATACACTCCACACAATGCTGCGTAGTCAGCTGCTTCTCAGAGAGGAAGTGAAAGTAATTCACTGACTTCCTGCCTGATTAACTGCCTGCTTGCATCATGTGACCTGCAGACAGTCAGACATGTGATCTGTGGGCTGTTTCTTGCCAACTTTGCCTTCTCAAACTGTAACTCAAAGTGAACTCAAAGTGAACAACACAAAGTCCATTAAAGGCTAATTTTGCCTTTTTAATGGAAATTTTGCATAGTGCTATGCAAACTTGAAGTTACCCACTTGGGGTTAACTTTGTAGGTGAATTTAAATTTTGCTGCATCTCTAGATATAATGTAGTAGCAGTAATACCACCAGAAACTTGAAGAGATCATTTTAAAGACGTATTTAGTAGAAATACAAATAAGGAAAATGGGGTCAGGGCACAAAGTGATATAACAGAAGCTCCAATGAAGAACTTAAACAAACAATGGTTACAAACAACAAAACAGGTGGTGATATAGGCAATCCTAACACAAAAAAAGAAATAAGGCCTCAGGGATTGCTAAAATAGGTGCTGAATTAAATCAAGCAGACCTGGATTGCTGGGCAGAATTGCTGGTACATCTGTTCCAAAATATAATAAAATATAAAAAACTACCAAAAAATTGGAACATGGAGATAGTGGTACCATTGCATAAAAAGGGTTTGGTTATGCTACCAGAAAATTATAGGCCTATAACCTTACTAAACATACATTTAAAAATCTTTTCAAAATTAATCCTGGACAGAGTTCTTTTCCTGATGGCGGATATTTCAAGCTGGATTCTATAGAGGGTGCTCCACAAGTGATTAGACTTTCACCTTGAAATACATCTTGTATTAATATGTAGAAATTGAAAAAAAGGAAAATATATACTGCTTTTCTGGACAGTCGGCATTCAACTCTTTTAATCAAAACACTTTGTGGGAAATCTTGGAAAACAAAGGTATGGAGGGTCATTTACTCTCCATTATTAAACTTCTGTATACAGACACCAAACTGGTTATCAGATATGGTAAAGGTGGAGCTATAACAAAGGAAATAAGTGCAATATCAGGGGTAAAACAGGGATGCCTACTTGCACTAACTCTATTCAACTTATATATGGATGTAATGGTGGAAAAACTGGCGACAGCAGATACTTTTTCACCAAAAGTAAATGAGATACTAGCTCAATCTCTTTTATATGCAGATGATGCAGTTTTGTTATTGCAAACCCCACTTGGCTTGAAGAGAGCCATCACATCGGCAATGGAAATTTAAAAAATTGGATATGGTTCTCAATTTAGATACAAAAACAGTAGTTTTTGGGGAAAGGAAATCAAATTACCCTATGTGGAAAGTAAATGCAGTAACTATATCTGAAGTTAGTGAATTTCAATACTAGGTGTCATTTTCAGTAACAATTTGAAATGGAATAAGCATATAGAAAAATGAAGGACAATACTTTTAAGACGTTAAATGGAATAAATCATTTTGCACATTCTTTAGCAAAAAAATAACATTTGGCACAAGACAGATGCCTTGTAGCTAAAGTGAACTTTTAACTTTTCTATGGACATGAAACATGGGGTCTGCCTTGCAATTTTAAAGAGGTGGAATCAATTCAAAATAGATATATATTTTTTTATGCTCTATTTTTCATTCCTCTGGTCTGGCGGCATTTTTTCTTGTCTGAAGCCCCCAGCCCCATCCAACACTCGCAGCTTACCTCTGCTCCAGCAACCCCACGGCTTGCCCTCACTCCGTAGTGTGGCGGCAAGGATCCCTCAACCCACCTCACACACAAATCTGGAGTGGGAGGGGGTTACTGCCCACCGTGTGTTCCCAAGCCAAAGCGTGCAGTGACGTCACAAGGAGGGAGCCTGCATGTATCCTCATGTACTCCTCCAGGTGTCTGTCTCGACTCTGCCCCCTTGTTGCATTGGTACGTCAGACCCAGCCTCTGCTAGGGGCCAGGCATGCACCGAGTGTGGATGTCCCCCCTCCCTGGAGAAGGAGAGCAGTCCCATGGTTCTCAATCCTTCTCCTCCCCTGCCAGCCCCCAGTGGCCCATTCTTGTTTCCAAACACGGGTCACTGGCATGGCGCAAGGTAAGGAGTCCAGCACCTCAGCCCTCAGCACCACCAGGCTGGCTCCAAAATAGATATTTTAAGAAATCTTCTGGGGGTACCAAGAGCAACTTCAAATGCTGTAATATGTGCAGAAATTGGCAGAATCTCATTATATGCTGCAGCATTAAAAAAAAAAGTGTCGCATTCTGGAGAAAATTTAGTAAGGTGTCCCAGGATAGTTTAACTTATAACTGCTGGACAGATGTGGCCCTTAGAAATGACTACAATGTGTCAACCTGGTTTGGTCAATTAAATCATGAATTAAACTGATGTAGCCTGCAATACAACTATATTATGAGAAATCCTGTAAATCCAGACAATTTTATGGCTTTGGCAGTACAAAGGATTGTAGATAATGCAAAACAAAAAAGATATAGCTAGCATAAAAGACTCATGCAGTTCTCTAAAATATTCAAGATGAATTTTGATGTGGAAAAGTATTTGATTCTGTGAGATAATCTAAGGCATAGGAAAGCCTTGACCAGATTAAGATCTGGAATCTTTACAAAATGGGGGAACTGGAAATATCCAAGAAGTATGAACCAGGTCTGTCAGGGATGCAATAATGCACAAATGAGTACAGCTTATTTACTAGGGGAATGCAAGTTTTTTTTGCAAAAGAGACAGATACTTATCCAGGCAATGTTTAAGAACATATCCTATTTAATAAAAATGAACACATAAAACCAATATTTAATGCAGGCATTCCAAAACAGATCTATGCTTTGGCAAGTTTTACACACAAAATTGCACTAAAAGTAAACTGGAAGTTATTAATTGTGTGAAGGCCATAGCTGTAGAATTATAGGTGTTGATATTTTATTTATTTATTTAAGAGTTTTACCAGGAAGGCATGCTGAGCGGGGACCACTCAATTCCAGATGCGTCCTGGGGAAGGGGAAGCAAGAATATATACAATACAGTAACAAAGCAGGAAAAATACTTTACAGTAAATTAAATACACAGAGGCAGCTATTGTATAATAGGCTACAGAGTCGATATCCCAACTGGTTACAAAGTAGGTGGAAGATCGGAGTAGTAAGCAGGTGAATTAGCACTACAATTCTTAATGGAGACTAAGGTACCTAGCTTATTTTTGCATTGTATTTAATACCTGTTTGAAGTGCTGGTTGGAATCCCTATGCAACAGGTGGATAGGCACAGCAAGATGGAGACGGACTAGGTGCATGAGCAGGTGGAGGAGAAATGCACCTTGAGGAGATGGTTTAGATGCTGAGTGCTGCCTGCATGCTTAATGTCTGCTGGCAAGGAGCTCCACAGTTTTGGCATACAGAAGCTGAAGGCAGCTTGGCCTTTAGATGTGGACATGCATGGGACATAAAGGAGCCTGGAGTCAGTGTTCCTGAGTGCGTACGCAGAGGGGGGGAGTTGGACAGAGAGGGTGGACTCGAGGTATGAGGGGAGGGACTGTGCCCAGAATTTAGCTGTAACCCTGGCACAGTGGGCTTGTCTCTGTTCCTGTAGTAACATCATGTCAAGTGACTTGTAAAGGGTACAGTGATGTGTCATGTGTGGGTAGTCCAGGGCAAGATGGCAGAAGGAATGGAAGAGGGTCTAGTCTGGTTATGGTGTTTGTATAACATTTTAAACTATATGTGTACTGTCTATTTGGAAAATTGGGATTTTATTGGTTTGTTTTGAAAATGATGTGTATGTAACACATGTTATTTTATGCATGCAAATTTACAAATAAACTGAACTGAACTGAAATAGAGCTGATACTACAGAAAATAAAGACCAGTTATATGGTAATTGATCTGGAAATTAGCCTGACTGTCTACATAAAGATCCTGGCCTATTAAGATGACATCTGTCTGTTTTCAAACACTGCTGAGGATGGTAGGGAGGCATTTAAGGTATTTCATCAATACTCTGAGGTTTTCTGTGCAAAGCTCAACTTACAAAAATGTAAAGGTGTAGACTTAAGGAGCTGACCCAGATAAGCTAACCTGTTCTGTCATATAGGGAATATATGTCACTAATGCAATGGTGTCTGTATTAGTTATATCTTTTGGGAACATTGATATTATAAAATCTAATTGGCAGTCATGACTCAGTATTGCTCAAAAGAAAGTTAATTGCTGGAAGGATAAGACCATTACAAAACAAAAGGGAGTATTTTTAGATAAGATCATTCCAGTACCATGTTTTTCGTATCTCAGCTATGTGTGCCCCCCCCCGCCTTGAGGCAGAAGCCAGACTTTATAGCATATTTTGTCAGATGATACAGAGAAGTCATTTGAACCCTGTGAAGAGAGGTATCACATATGTAGCACTATCTGATGAGGGTTTGGGAATTGGTAACCACATAGTTTTTTATCTCAATATTTTTTAGGCCATTTTAGGTGTGGCTCGGGCAAACTTGAGAAATGTTGTGATCCTCCTCAGTAAGGGAATGGTGGAACCTTATATCATAGCTTGGAAAATAGGGAAGTTGAAAATCCCCAAGTAGGGGACCTTGCATCAGTTACCCTTGTGTGGGGAACTTATAATACAGAAAGTAAGGCAATGGAAGGTGATCTGTGACTCTGTGGTATCTCATCACAGAAAACTACTATATAAGCACATTGGGTCCTATTCACAAAGGTGCGGAGTGCCTAAGCACTGCATATTTGTGGCACGTAACCACCCCTCAAACATTGTGCCTTTCACATGGGATTCAGCAACAGGATTTGAGTCCCATACACACCTGATTCCCTGATCGGACGTGGATATCCGTGCGGGGCTGCTGCAGAGGGGGGGGGTGGCCACACTCTATGCCATTCACAAAAATGCAGAGTGCTAGGTGCAGGGGCCACAAACTACACTGGGTGACCCCAGCCATAAATGTTATGTGCCCCCACAGGACAGGATGCTGGCACTAGCTGCAATGGAGATACCAGGGCACACCATACCCCCCAGCATGCATCCTAGTCCTCAGGGACCATAAGGAGGGCTGAGGCAAACCAAGCACCTGCCTACCATGGTGCTATTGGTGCACCATGGCTGCCTGCCATATGTGACACCCAACAGGTGCAAAAGATCCAGTGGAGCACCAGGTCTGGGCATCCCATTGGATGCCCACCTGTGTCTGCCAAACAGCCCCCATGCACCTGTACACTGGGGGAACAGGGTCACAGAAGAGAGCTGTGCAGTGGCCATGAATATGGCCACTGCACATCTTACCATGGGTGTGGAGCTATGCAGGCAGGATATGTGCCTTTGCTGCATTCTTCCTGCCCGTTAATGAATAGGTCCCGTTATAGCTACAGTATGTACTTTTTCTCACAGTTGTTCTTCCCTCTTTGCTCAGAGGGTAAGGAAGATTTAGCCCTTGCCATGTTAAAGGATCCTCATATATTATGCTATATGTGGGATTTGCAGTAGCTATGCTGCCACAACAGGCTGGGAGTTAGGGTTTCTCTCAAGCATAAAGCTCTGGAGGACAAGTATTTATTTATTTCATTCTTGGATTACAGTATCTTTGAGCCAGGGGCTCATTTACAGAGGTTCCACATCAGAAGAGAATACAATAATAATTGTGTAGAGTACAAAAAATACAAAAACTAAAGGAAAACATAGAGTGGGAGAGGACACAATAATACAATCAATTGGGAGAAAATTAAGCAAATATGTTCAAGAAATATAAACAGTTCTTGTCATAAGTGCATAATCAGACAAAAAGCACAGATTTTTACAGAAGTGTAATGGCAGATAACAGTGACAATACCCAGGGTTAAGGGTGTATAGGAGGAAGAGATGCAGTAGAGGGTGAGAACAAGGTGGAAGACTAGAGAGGGGGGGCCTTAAAATGGTGTAAAACAGTGGGAGATTTAAAATAGGGGCTGTTTATAGAGAGGAAGAGGTAGTAAAACCATTTTGGTAAGTGGTGGGTTTTAGGGGGGGAAGAGGGAGGGTAAAGAGGAGCGGGGGTACAGTAATAGTAATAATAGTAGACATAAGGAGAGGCAAATTGCAGAGGTGCGAGAGAGAGCAGGGAGATAATAAGGAGGGGAGGGGTGGGTGAGTGCTACCCCATAATAGAAATAGGGGAGAAAGAGGTAATGAGGGATAGAGGAGATACTACCTTACGAGTTAAGGATGATTAATAGTGTGAAGGTGAGATTAGAGCCCACAGTCACACTTACTGTTAGAAGCTAGATAAACTCGGAGTTTTGATTTGAAAGGGCCAAGTTTTAATTCATTAATTAGGTCATCATTGAGAGAGTTAAGCCAGAGGGGGGCTCAGTACTCATAGGACTGTTGGCCTTGTGTAGTCCAACGAATGGGATTTTTGAGGTTGGTTACTGGACATCCTGGTGCACCTGGTGTTGTTGGTTGAACTGAGGAGATTTTGCACCCCAGGATGAGTTAGGCATAGTGTGAATTTCTTTGCAAAAAGGCAGATATGGAATTGTATTTGGCAATCCAGGTTGAGCCATCCCAATTGAGCATAAAGCTCACATGTGTGTACGTGACTGTGTTCCGAGTACCAACCTACAGGCCTTGTTAAGTGTAGTTTTTACACTTTTTAGGGCTTAGTCTGTTGCGGCACCGTAGACCACAAGGCCACAGAGCTTGTCACTGCAATTTGAATGCATCATTCGTGAGACACTGTTTGTTTCTATATAGCTGACCTAGTCTGGCATTAGCCGATTTAGCCACGTGGTCTATGTGCTGCACATATTAAAGGGAGCTATTTAGTGTTACTCCTAGATATTTAAAATTCTGAATGATCTCTAGTGGTGTATTTTGGCTGTTGAGTATATTTAGGGGGTAGAACTTGTGTCGATTGTGAGTAGAGGCAAAGATCATAATTTTTGTCTTTTTGCAGTTCATCAGTAATTTTGATTGTAGGAACCATTTTTTGATGGCAGCAAAGTTAGCCTGCATCCAATTTTCTAGTGCCAATGGATCTGAGTGGCATGAGTACAGCGCTGCATCATCTATGTACAGAAGGACCTTGTCTTGTATTCCTAGAGGTAGGCGACTGAGAAACAAACTGAAGAGTAGTGGGCCCAGTATGGAGCCTTGTGGTACCCCTGTAGTTATATTCTGATTTTCAGAAAGGACGTCTGTAATCTTCATCTTTTGAACTCTCCCAGTGAGGTAGCTCCTATACCATGACACTGATTCAGAGGACAATCCCATAATATTTAGTTGTTGAAGACGTGCCCTTAGTTTTCCTTTTTTTAGAATTCTGTTTGTGACTGTTTTTGCCGGTAACTTAGGGGTTTTATCTGTCCAATTGAAAAGTACAGGGGAATGATCACTGATGGAATCCTGGAGGACGACTGTGTGAGTTATTCTGTCAGGATGGTTTGTGACTAGCCAGTCAAGTAACATGCTTGTTCTGGTTCTGTAATTAGTACGAATGGGTGAGTCTACTAATTGTGATGCATCAATGGAGGCTAGAGCATCTTTAAATGGCCCAGCTTCCGGGGACAGCTAATTGATGTTGAAATCACCAATCATAATGAGCTCTGAGTTTTGGTAGAGATTAGTAGAGGTTAGTAAGGTAGTCGAGAACTGCCCTGAAACCAAGGGCATGGTCCTTAGGAGGTATATAAACAGATACCAGTGTTAGTGCTTTGCCTTTAGTGCCAAACAGAATCTTTATTGCCAGCAACTGAGAGCTGCAGTTGGTAGTTATTGGAGCACTTGTCACTGAAGGTGCTCTTTTAAATAGACAACGCAACCACCACCTCTCTTGCCAAGTCTGTCTAGCCTAAAGGAGATATAGCCTGGTAATTGGATAGCTGTATTCAAAACCCTAGGCATAAGATAGGTTTCGACTACTGAGAGTATGTCAGGTTGATGATAGGTAACCCAGGCTTGTATTGAGTCGAGTTTTGCCAACAGGCTGCAAATATTAATTGAGGCAATAGTTAGTCCAATGTGCATTTTTAGTGTGTTCGTAGTTTGAGGATAAGGGCCAGGGTTTGGGTGTATATTTCCTAAAAGTAGCAGAAGTAGCCAAACCAGTCTGATAGCCTGCCACTTCAGGAGTTTTAATGTGATTGTTTGGCTACGTATTTTTGATTTATAGAATTTCAGTTTAGTACAGGTAAGGATGAATGTAAGGATTGGAGGGGGGAGAGGATATGTAGGTTTGTGCCTTGTCAATGTAGGACAATGAGGTTGAGGCATGTTGCAGTTCATTCATGTATTAAAGGTAGAAGTAGTTTTGATACTCTGATATCTTAGGACCATGTTATTAGTTATAATAGTGCCAAACTGAGAGGGGTACTTCTCAGAGACTGCTGCAAGCCCTAGCCAGATATATAAAAGGAAGATGATTCTTAATAGGGTCATCATGGGAGAGCAGGTAGTACTTCACTAGCAGCAGAAGTTCCAAAGTTATAAGCAGGACAGAGTAGAGTAATTAGCTTTAATTCCAAAATTCCAAGTATAAAGGAATTTCAAAAATTCCAAGGCTATATGCAAGATAGAGTAGAGTTAAGTTAAATTAAGTTAGCGTTAGGTACCCTTAAGAGTACAGGAAGCCTTTTCTGGCAGCCAATAGTGTAGATGTATTAAGGTAGGGGAGGAGCTAAAGTGTATTTAATTGAGGTCAGGGGCAAGGGTGGGGGGTGGAAGAAAAATTCAATTCAGGGTAGTTAAGGCAGCAGGACCCACACTTTTGGATAGCGACAGGGACCAAGCTACAGTTCCAGGGCAGGCTTCCAAGTCCAGCCAATAGCAGCTCCGAGAGCTGCGAGTGAACCAGTTGGGTGCTCTGAGGAGTGCTGCTGTGGCCAATAGTAGAAAGGAGCTGACGCTGTGGTTCAAGCCAGGTGGAACAGAGTGAAGAGCCATATCTTGTGGGGATAGGAGGCGGACAGCCAGCGTGGGGGCAGCAGCAAGAAAAAACAAGTATTGTCTAAGGGATTCATGTGTTAGAATACTCACGATGCAACAGTGCCTTTTTCTTGACTGCCCATATGCACAGCAATTTGAGGCTTTTAGTGAAAGGGGAGTGGGAAAATGATAATTTAGGCTAAATTGCCTATGAGGCACTAGTATTAGGGCTATATTTATTTATTTAAAATTTGTTAATCGGAAAGGCACACTGAGCCAAGGCTTGTTTCCAGGTGCAACCCTGGGGTATGTACACAGAAAGGAGGTACAAACAATAGCATATTCAATACCATACAAAAATAAAGTACAAAACAATACAATACAATACACTGGTATGTACAATCAAGAGGGATTACAGTGAATAACGTAATATCATACAGTAGAAACTACAAGAGCAAAAAAATTAATAGTATCCAGTAATATAATATACAAGACAGACCCCAGAACTGTACAAAGAAACAAAAGTTCAGTCTGAACTGCATACCGGAACTGAAGTACTGAATGCGTTCACTCTGAACAGCATACTGGAACAGAAGTGAAGAATGAGTAGTGAAGGTGACTCAGGCAAAAGCAGAGAGAGGGGAAACACAGATTGGACTAGAAAGACTAGCAAGAGTAAAAAGAGAAGGGAGAGCGGGACAAAGAACCCTAGGATGGGGTCCTCAGGGGGCTAGAGCATCAGGATAGGAGAAGGAGGGCTGGGAGGGGCAGGAAGGAAGCACAGAGGGAATGGGATGGCAGTTGCAGGGGGCTGAGGGAAGGGTATGAAGTAGGGATTTGAGGGCAGAGAGGGAGGGGGCATGGCAGGTGGCCCAAGGGAGCTGATTCCAGAGGTGAGGTAGGTGGTAGGAGAAACCCACTTGGCCTGAGCAAGTGCAAGGGAATGGAAGGGAGAACATTTGGGTGTCCCTAGAATGTAGGGAGTACTCAGAGAAGCTGACAGGGGAAAGACATGAGCTGAGCTAAGAGGGGAGCAACCCAAACTAGAATTTACCAATGAAAATGAGGCTGTGAATCTGGTGCCTTGTGGGAAGGGGGAGAGAGAGGAGTAGAGGGTGCAATGGTGAGTGAAAGGGGGAGAGGAGGTAGCCAAGCGGCAGAAATAATTTAGCAGGGTGTCCAGTCTGGCAAGAGAGGTTGCTGGAGCTGAGCAGTAGACAATGTCAGCATAGTCCCATACAGGGACAAGAGTTTTCATGACTAGATCACGCCGGGTTGACAGAGGGAGGCAGTCTTTGTGCTGGTAAAGGGTGCCAAGTTTTGTGCAAAGCTTCAAGCAGATAGAGCCTATGTGTACAGAGAAGTCGAGACTGCTGTCAAGCCAGACTCCCAGGTATTTAAATGAGTTTACTGATCGGAGGGGTGAGCCGTCGAGGATGGTAAAGATGGTGGTTTGGGGGGTGGAAGATTTGAGCAGTTTTTACCTGGAATCAAAAAACACAGAAATTGTCTTTTTAGAGTTGAGATTTAGTTGTTTTTTTTAAACCAGGACTGCACCTTGTTGAAGTCATGTTGAAGAGGGGCTGTGACATCAAGGGCAGAGGGATCAGAGTAGAATAACACAGTGTCGTCCATGTACATGTGAATCCTGGATGGGAAGCAGACAGTGGGTAGATCATTAATTAATAAAGAGAAAGAGATGGGACCCAGAATGGATCCTTGTGGGACACCAGCAAGAATTGGGAGGGGGTGGAGAGGGAGGAACCTACAAGAACAGATTGATAACTGTGCTGAAGATAAGAGCTGAACCAGTGAGTTGCGATGGGACCTAGCCCAATAGAGTGGAGTTTATGGACAAGACGGGTGTGGGAGACAGAGTCAAATGCCTTAGCCAAGTCCACAAAGATGGCTGCAGAGACATGGCCTTTAGCCATTGCAGACTGAACTAAGTCAGTTACTTGAAACAGGGAGGAGACTGTGGAGTGCTGTTTCCTAAACCTGGACTGGTAAGGTGAGAGAATGTCAGTGGCAGTTAGGTGTTCCAGGAACCTGGTGTATATTAGGGACTCCTGGAGCTTGGTGAGAGCTGGAAGGAGAGATATGGGTCTATAGTTACCAGGAGCAGAAGGGTCCCCACCCTTGTGAAGGGGGAGCACTTTGGTGTGTTTCCAGGCCAGGAGGACAGAGCTGGTGGAGAGGGAGAGGTTGAGGAGGTGAGCAAGAGGGGCTGCTATGGCAGGGGCATATGGAAAAACTTTGGGTGGAGAACATCTGGGCTGGATTTTAGGGGGTAAGGGCCATTAATGCCTTGTAGACTTCTTGCAGAGAGATAGGGGGAAAGGAGTAGCCAAAACCAGCAGGGATTGGGGGCAGAACAGGGGCAGGGGGAAGGGGTTGTCAGGCAGGGCACAGGAGAAAAATAATTTATTGAAGGCCTCTGCAACAGCAGCTGAATCACAGACTGACTCTCCCTCAATGTTTAGAAATTTTGGGGCTTGAACAGAAGGGTGGTCTAGGAGGTTATGGAGGGCTTGCCAGAAATTTGCAGGGGAACCTGATGGGGATTGTAGTTGGGATTTAAAGTAGCTGGATTTCCTCTTTCTGACTGCTTGATTGTAGGAATTTTTGAGGGACCTATAGAGCTGGAAATCTGAAGGAAGTAGGGATGCCTTAAATTTTACCCAGCTTGGGGTGGGGGGAAGGGGGCACTGTGGAGCCCAAGCCTGGTGACAGCAACTTCTAACAGCTCTTGGAGATTTTATTAAAATCATCAAAAATACTTGTACAGGAGCTAAATTCCTGGAATAATTTGAACATTATTGGAAAGAGGAAGGTTAACATACTGAAATGGGCAACCCATGAAAAGACAGAGGTGGTAGCGCAGGGGGAAAATTGTCTGGAACCTCCCAGCCCACGAGTTCAAGCCCTGAGACTCAGGCCATTCAGGTACCTGAGATGGAAGAATCTATTTCCTCTATCGGCCTAAAGTTGCAACGGCTGATCTCATCAGTGTCTGAACTGAATACAAAAATAGATGCTTTTGGTACAAGAGTAACGATAGTGGAGAAAACAGTCAAAGGTCTACAGAAATGACAGATTTGAAGAGGAGCTCAGAGTCATCTTTAGCGACCACCATGATGTTAATTAAGGAGAATACCCACTTACGTGCATGGTTGGAAACTCTTGAGAATCAAACCAATCATCTTGTGCGAATCTTCGGACTACCCAAAGGGAGTGAGGGGGATCACCCCCTCATGTTTCTGCAGGATTGGTTGGCATAGAAAATTGTGCTAGAAGGTAAAAAAAATTCAGTTTGGGCTACAAAAAGCTTACCACATTACGCCTAGAGGGTATAGAGAAGATTTTGGACTCCCTTGTGCTCTATTATGTGTGAGTGATGGAGTGGGTACTTGAGACAAGATTTTGAGGATGACCAAATGGCAGAATCCCTTACCCAAGAAGACCATTCCATCTACTTATTTCCAGACATCAGCTACTCCACCCAAATGTGCTTTAAGAAGTTTGATGTGGTTCGTAAGCAACTCCGCAAAGCTTCCATCACACATGCTATGGTATTCCTGGCTCGTCATACAGTTGTGCATAATGGAAATGTCTGGATATTTTCAGACCCCAACGAAGCTGATAAATGGGCCTCCCAGTTCTCAGCAAGATGCCGACGTCCTTCTCGGGGATCAGATGTTGAAGACGAGGTGCTGGAGGAGTTAGAAGATGACTGAATGATTAAAGTATGGTTTCTCTAATTTGCTTACTAACTTTCAAGGGGACTTAACTGTAACTAACTCCTAAGTTACTATCGACGGGCTGCAAAAGACAATGGTTCTTTTTAAAATTACTGGTAGTGACAGCCTGAACTGGATCATTATTAGTGTGTTGTTCCTTCGGCCGATAGCATGTTTTATTTTTCCTTCTCAATTATACATAGATACATAGACAGTGTCGGCAGATGAGGGCCTGTGGCCCGACCAGTCTGCCCATTTGAGCTTGTAAGTTCAGTTTATGTACATGTGACATGTACATGTATACAAATGTGATTCGCTCTGATTTAGGACAATGCTAAAAGAAGGGCTTATTTTTATGTTTGAACAATTTTGTTTGGGCTTCTTGTGGCCACTTCTCATCTTTGGATTAGCCCTAATGTTATTGATATCTTCGGATGTAATTCAATTTAAATCACTTTTATAAAAGTGAACTGCCTTTATAGATTGTATGAATTAGCCTGCTTTAGGTATGTAGTATGACGCCATGATCCCATATAGGGTGTGACATTCAGATTCTTAGTTATGAACTTTTAGTGAAATGAATTAGTCATACTGCTCATGGACTCATTATTTCAGCTTATAAGTAATGGATCTTTTAGAATAAATTGAGTTTTCCCTCCTAATGAGGTATCACAATATCTGGGAAACAAAAATCATTTGATTAAGGAACATCTCTCTTTATGGTATAAATTATGTAAATGGTTGTCTCAGGTACACTACTGTTATCTGTGTATCGACAAATGAAACTAATATACAAAAAGTTTAAAAAAAATTCTCTCAGCTTTTGTCATGAGATTTACATAGGGATAAGAGGTTAGGTGTAATCCAGAGGAGGTGATGACGTTTTACACATACCTTTTTTAAAGGAGCATAGATATCACAGACACTGGTGAGTGTGTCAGAGAACATTTGGAGAGCAGAATCAGCATTAGGGGCAGAGTACACAGGTGACCATTCTACCTGGAATAGATCATGAAGGAGGGAGTTAGAGTCAAGGTTGCGGGAGGGGTGATATCAAATTTATTTGGGTGTGGTCTTTGCATATACAGAAGGTGATACAGTGGTCACTAAGGGCATTGGGAAGAAATCCGGTGGCAGAGATGTGGTGGGGGTGTGATGTAAGCACCCAATCAAGGACAGAGTGCTTGGAAGACTTGGGGTTCAGGCGAGTGGGCTCAGAAATCATCTATCCATCATCTATATGGAACAAATGGGGGAACAACCATGAGAATATTTTATGAGTAGTATTTGCAATTATTAAATACTACTAATGGCAAGGGCGATGTGAGCTTACAGTGAGATGGAACATATATATCCCACTGGAAGTTGTAAACATGATTGCTTCCTCTCTGTTTTGAATATATGAATTTGAATCTCAAACTCAGCCTGCAGGATGGTTTACTAGGATATGGAAGCAGCCTTACTGGCTACAGCACTGGGTCAGCTCCGACTACCTTTATGAAATGTGTGATTTTACTGCATTGAAGTGTTTTTTGTTTTTCTTTATGATTTTCCTTTTTTTCTTAGGAATTTAAGGGATGTTTTTTACCTTTGTATGTTGTTTTTCTGTTATTTCTTTTAACTTTGGATTTTCTATTTGTGACTCAGTAATGTATATAATAAGAATGTTCTGTTAACTCATTTGAATTTGTGATTATGTAACATACTGTGTTTTTGTTTACTGTTGCCTTTCGGATTCGTTGAAAATGATTCAGAGCCAACAGTGGAGGTTCTATGAGGAGTGTCTCAAGATACTGAACATGTACGCACTGGAGACCAGAAGGGAGAGGAAAGATATGATAGAGACCTTCAAGTTCCTAAAAGGAATTAATAGATGAAATGAAGGGAACTATTTAGCTTGAATACTAGTTCACAGTCATGTGGACACAAGTAGAAACTCACAGGAGGAAGGCTTGGAAGGGACATGAGGAAGTAGTATTATTTTACAGAAAAGGTAGTGGAGCTTGTGGAGTAGTCTGCCTGCCAAAGTGATGGATGCTAAAACCATTGCTGGTTTCACACGCGATTAGGAGCGAACGAAGGATATAGTGGTTGTTCAGGTGGCAGAAGCTGGGAGGAACTGGGTGAGGATGGAGAGGGCCTAGACCTTGGAGGGTCAGTAGTTCCTAGGGCTAAATAGGGAACCCAGGCAGACTGAGTGGACTGTTGATCTTTTTCTACCATCATTGTCTATGTTTTTATGGATTTTCTTTTAAATAAAATTCACCTACTCTTACAATATCAGCACCCTAATGGTATTACTGTATTTGTGTGTTTAAGATTTTATATTTGGCAAACAAGATTCCGTTTAGTGCTACAACAGCTTACAATGTCTTATACATCATTAGGAAAAATGTGTGCGTCTGCTTTTTTGGATGTTTATAAAACATGACTGTAATAAATTATCATGACTGAAGTTAAGTGCTTTATGGGCAGGCTTCACGGTTACATTTTTCTGGGTGAGAAGGTATGGAACTGGTGGACACTGAACTGTAGTAAAGTGGTAGAGGAGAATCAACTTTTTGCACATGTATAACAACTGCTAGAGTTACAGTAGCTTTTTTTTGTTTCAGGGTATCAGGCTTCTTGATGGTGGGGAAGAGTAGTTTCTTTTGCTTGTTTTCGTTGTTTGATATTTTTCGTTTTATGATGTGTCCCTTGATTAATTTATTATTTATGAACATGTACTCTCCTGGTGAGGGATGTGGGAAGCATATGTTGTATATTTTATCTGATTGCTAAAGTGCTTTGTTCAGTAAAATTTCCCTACCCTTCTTCAATAAGTGTCATGGGATCTTTTACTTTTCCCTGGACAGAGATCAGCAATGGGTGCAAGGGACCTCAGTTTAACATCTCATCTGATGGATGGTACCTCACCAGTGCACCACCCCCTTGTACTGCAGTACAGTGTCAGTTATCGGTATTACCCCAAGAACCTAGTGGGGGGTTAGAACCCATGACCATCTGATCTTCCAGCCCTAGAGGGGAGTGTGCTACCTACTGAGCCACTGACAATGCTAAAAAAAGCAAAACTGTAAAAAGCTAAAACAAACTTTGGTAGTAGGACTGTGCAAGGTGAGGATATGACTTTATCCTCAAAATGAATTGTACCTGTAAAAGAAAATGACAGATTTATCAGTACACCTATCAGATTTTGTACCACTGCAAAATGTCATATCTGTATTTTTCTGCTTGCTGTATCTTGTATCATTAAAAGATGAGTTAAAACTAAGTAAACAAGCATTTGTCAATGCCAAATGTTTGCTTGCTGGCATTGGCAGTGGTAGTGTAGAAGTTACAGGGCTGCGTAATAGGAATGGCAGTGAAGTATTGAACTGAAGCCAACCCCACCACCACCCTGCAGAGAGTGACAGGCATTGGGGTGTGCGTTTGAGTTGTCAGGCATAACGGCCACGCCATTTCACCACACCCCACCCTGTAGAGACTGACAAGTGTCACAATGTTCCTTGTGGTCTTTGACCCTTATGCACACCCCATTTCATTAGGAAATATGGTGAGATGGGTGCGATATAAGAGAATGGGGTGAAGTCTGGGGCCGAAGAGTCCAAGGCATACCTCGATGCCTCTCAGTGACTGCAGGGTGTGGAATGGTATGAGCATCACAGGCAAGAATCCCAAGTCACACCCCTGATTCCTGTCATTCTCTATAGGGTTGGGCGTTATAGTTGAAAACCCTAATACCTCAGGCATTCGTTGGTATTTTCACTCCAAATTTTCAACATGTTTGTTTTGTGACCTCACCTCATGAACAGGGGGAATATCGGTTTGTTAGCCGAAAGCTGCTTATGCACAGTGACTATGGCATTTAGCACCACAGGTGCAAAAATATTCCGAACAGGATGTAAAAAATGACAGCTGTACTCTTTCATGGGGAGGTGTAAAAAATGGCTACGTTGTCAATGTGTAGTAAAAATATTTAAAAAAATGGTAAAGTCACGAGCGCACATAGAAACTGTGCAACGCACACCCGTAATATAATTAGGTTGGGGATTTCTTACAGCAGATTGTCAACTTAGGCATTTTGGTGCTCCGATCATGAACAGTGTCACTGTGATTTTCTTTATCTGTGCCAACAATGATTTCCCACAGCGACCACGCATCTCTGCACTGAAAGTGTGAAAACACACTTCAGCCATGTTGTGAAAATGGCAGCTGTACTGTTCATAAGGAAGTGTGGAAAATGTCACTGGTGAAAATCTGGACTGAAAATATTACAAAGTCATGAACTAACAAGGGTGCATGGAAACTGCGCAATGCTTACTCGTAACACAGTCATTTTATGGACTTTTGTCACCAAATTTTCAACATAGCCATTTTAAGACCTCTGCTCATGAACAGTGTAACTGTAATTTTCTTAATCTGTCCTAAACATTGCGTTCGCACACCAACAGCACCATTGTGCGCTACATGTGCGAAAACACATTTTGGGCGACATATGAAAAGTTGCAGCTGTACTGTTCATAAGGAAGTTTAATAAATGGACATGTTGAAAATCTGGAGTGAAAATATTACATTTGCAAACTTACTAGCATGCATAGAACTGTGCAACGATGCCTGTGAAAAGTCATTTTTAGGAATTTTTTCACCAAATTTTCAACATAGCCATTTTAAGACCTCTGCTCATGAACAGTGTCACTGTGATTTTCTTAATTTGTCCTGTACATTGATTTCGCACACCGACTGCGCCATTGTGCGCTACATGGGCGGAAACACGTTTTGGGTGAGATGTGAAAAATGACAGCTGTACTGCTCATAAGAAGATGTGGTACAATGGTAATGTTGAAAATCTGGAGTGAAAATATTGAAAATTTGTGAACTAACGAGCGTGTGTAGGAACTGTACAATGCACGCTCGTAAAACAGTCATTTTTTGGAATTTTTTCACCAAATTTTCAACATAGCCATTTTAACACCTCACCTCATGAACAGTGTCACTGTGATTTTCTTAATTTGTCCCGTACATTGATCTCGCACACCAACTGCGCCATTGTGCGCTACATGGGCGGAAACACGTTTTGGGTGAGATGTGAAAAATGGCAGCTGTACTACTCATAAGAAGGTGTGGTAAAATGGCAATGTTGAAAATCTGGAGTGAAAATATTGAACATTTACGACCTTACGAGCGTGCGTAGGAACTGCGCAATGCACGCTCGTAAAACAGTCATTTTTAGGACTTTTTTCACCAAATTTTCAACATAGTGATTTTAAGATGTCTGATCATGAACAGTGTCACTGTGATTTTCTTAATTTGCCCCATACATTGATTTTGCACACCGACTGCGCCATTGTGCGCTACATGGGCGGAAACACATTTTGGGTGAGATGTGAAAAATGACAGCTATACTACTCATAAGAAAGTGTGGTAAAATGGCAATGTTGAAAATCTGGAGTGAAAATATTGACAATTCACGAACTTATGAGCCTGTGTAGGAACTGCGCAACATACACTCATAAAACAGTCATTTTTGGGAATTTTGGCATCAAATTTTCAACATGGGGTTTTTGAGACCCCTTCTCATGATTGAGGTCACTGTCATGGCATTATTTGGGCCCAAAGGGTGATTTCACAGTCACTGTGCAGTCACTGCGCGAAATCACCCTTCGGTCCTGAATAACGCCATGACAGTTACATCAATCATGAGAAGGGGTCCCAAAAACCCCATGTTGAAAATTTGGTGCAAAAATTCAAAAAAATGCCTGAGATATGCAATAAAGTTGAATCCCCCCATCTAGCCCATTATACAGCTTAGCGGCATTTCCTCAGTTCGCGGTCAGCTTTGAAGAATGCAGACGTGTTCCCGGTCCACTGAAGATCGTTGTGCCAGAGTCCAGAGGTAAGTATGGGGTGGGGGTGTGGGAGGCTGGGTGCACAGTGGTGGTGCGGGTTGTGGGAGGAGGCCAGGAGACTCACCGCCGGGACCTGCTTTTCTTTACAGGTTGAAAGAAAATAAAAAATAGATGACGCTGGACATTTGCCATGCTGGGGTGGGCTCCCAGCGTGGCACAAGGATGTTGGGGGGGCCGTTCAGCTGACGAGGGATTGGGAACCCCTGTTGGCCTAAGGAATACATTGCCACGCTGGGGTGGGCTCCCAGCATGGCACTCACTACTCGGGGGGAGAGGACAGTGCAGCCGACGGGGGACTGGGCACCCCCGTCGGCTATATGATTAGTTGCCATGCTGGGGTGGGCACCCAGTGTGGCATTTTAAAGCCTTTGGAGGGGGCGGGGAGCGCACTTTGCCGACTGGGATAGGAGCACCCGTCGGCTATACAGTGCGTGGGGCGCCGCACGCCTGCGTTGGTACGCATGCGGTGGTGTGTGGGGGAGCTGTGCATGAGCAGGTGATATCTTATTGCTGCTCACTTCAAGCGAAGTCTCTTTCAATCAGAGGCACATACTGCATTTTGGAGCATGTCACAGATAGCTCCAAAATGCATTGGCTTACAGGGGCCGCGCCTGCCAGCACACTGACTGAATTGGAGGAGGAGGTGACACACCTCTGAAATCTCCGATGATGGCACTATGTTTCTTGCACATGTGTGCAAGCAAACATAAAAATGCCAGATCATGGCAATTCAGAGAAAAAAAAAATATTTTGAAGCTGCATTACCAGACTAAGTGTGCAGTTTAGTGAATTACCACACAGGGGTGTGTATATGACAGCACTAAAAGGTGCATTAACGTGCTTCAGTCATGAAAACCTCCCCCACTGGCTGCTGCTGAAATGCATAGCAGTATGTTCTCCTTTGTGAATTCTGGCTGTTCTTTGCTTCAGCTGCAGGTAGTACAGTACACTCAAGTTCATTTGCCTAGGTTTTAGCAGCGGGGAGTTCACATTGACAGAGTCTAGTAAGAGAAAACACTTGGAATTACACATACAACGAAGTCTGAGTTTTCACATCAAATGCTGAGGTATTTTTTTTCTGGAGGATTAGAACCCATGGAGTCCATGAAGGTGTGCTTTGGAAAGCTGGCGTGTGTTAGGACTGTTAGGCACCCACACATTTTGGTGGTCCTGCTGTGGCAGGGAACAGTTTATTAAAGTAATGATGTGTGGCTTGTCTCTCTAAGCTGGACAAGACTACAGCAATCTATCAGGTAACCAACACAGTTGATCTGTGTGTGTATGGGGCGGGGGAGGAGCTGCTCACTGAAGCGTAGCTCCCTCTTTCAACTGTATGCCACTGCATTTTCAACTGCTGTCATAGACAGATCCAGCAGTGATTGGAGAACTGTGACCACGCCTGCAAACACACTGACTGAATTGGAAGATGCTGACACACCTCTGAAAAACTCAGATGATGGCACTATGTTTCTTGCACATGCGTGCAAGCAAACATAAAAATGTTACATATTGAACTTCTTGGTGTAAAGGGATCTAATTCTACTGATATAAATTTTTGTTCTCTATGTTGCCTTGAACAAGTTATTGCATTTCAGTGTCACCAGTTGTAAAATTGAGTATGTGTGTGTGTGTGGGGGGGGGGGGGCTGCAGTTCTTAGCTTTAGACTACACATAATTCTGAGGCTATCCTGATTACTAGATACATACATTTACATTACTGCTTTTCATTGAAATATAGAACATGACTGAATAAAAAGGCCCACTGATCCATCCAGTTTGCCCTATCCTATCAGTTACTTTTGTGATGGCTCCAATTATCATCCTCCTTTTTGTGCTTCCTTGTGCTTGTGTAAGAAACACCCTGGGACAGTATCGCTTTTGAGAGGTGTGTCAGGGATGAGTCCAATGCAGAGCACTGTACAGTGGGCATGACCCTGACACACCAAGGACCACTGAAGCCGAGTGTGACGGTCGTTGGGATTTCACAGCGGGGAGCCAGCTCACACTTGAGAGAAATGAACCGCACCAATGAGAGAGTGCTCTCCATTCCTCTCATTTGCATGCTGCAGTCCACCCCCCCCACACACCTTTCATTTTCCACCAGCCTGGCTGCCTGCCATTTTTCATTAAACCCTCCCGCTGCATCCCATTGCTGCTGTCCTCTCACTCCCATCCCAGACCTGGGCACCTAATCTAAGAGGCAGACTGGATGGACCATGGGGTCCTCTTCTGCCATCAAGTTCAATTATTCTATGATTATATAAAACCCTCTCGTTCCCTCCCACTGTGTGCTGCCCACCCTGCTTCCTCCATTCCCATGCTGACATCGGGGTGCTCAATCCCCATGTTGGCATTATGTACCCCCAATTCATATGGCACAGTGGGAGCCCACCCCAGTATGCCCAATTTTTTTTTAGTACCTGTAAATAAAGAAAACCGTCCCCAACCTCTTTTTTTTAAACTGTAAAAAGGAAAACAGTCCTTTGTGGTCTACCCAGACCCCCCCCATCCCCATCCTCCCACTGAGCACCCACCTCTCTGCATCCCTCTTACCCATATTCACCTCCGGAGGTCAGCAGTGTCATCTTCTGAGGACTGGAACACGTCTACACGCTTCAAAGCTGACTGGCAAGCTGAAGAATCAAAGTTAAGCACTGTATAATGGCAGTCAACAGGGTTTTCAACTTAGGTTGATATCTCAGCCATTTTTAGGAATTTTGGCCCCAAATTTTCAACATAGGGTTCTTTGGAGCCCACCTCAGGAACACCATCACTGTAATTTCATTACTCAATCCCAAAAGATGATTTCGCAGTCACTGCGTGGAATCACCTTTTGGGATCGATTAACAAACAACAGTGCCACTGTTCATGAGGTGGGGTCCCAAAAAGCCCATGTTTCAAATCTGGTGAAAAAATTCCCAAAAATGACTGCATTACGAGTGTGCATTGCACAGTTTCTATGCACGCTCCTAACTTCACCAATTTTTAATATTTTCACTCCAGATTTTCAACATTACCATTTTTTCCTCCATTCCCATGCTGACATCGGGGTGCTCAATCCCCATGTTGGCATTATGTACCCCCAATTCATATGGCACAGTGGAAGCCCACCCCAGTATGCCCATTTTTTCACACCTCCTTATGAAGAGTACAGCTGCCATTTTTCACATCCTGCCTGAAATGTGTTTTCGCACCTATGGCACAGAATGGCACGGTTGCTCTGTGAAATCACCTTTCCGTATAAGTGAATGAAATGACAGTGGCACTCTTCATGAGGTGGGGTCTCAAAAAGGCCATGTTGAAAACTTGGTGAAGCAGCTCCAAAAAATGAGTTACACCCAGTCGTTCAAAATTTTCTATGCACGCATGTAACTTTGATAATTTTCAATATTTTCACTCCGAATTTTCAGTATAGCCTTTTTATCACACCACCTCATTACCAGTACAGCTGTAATTTTTCACATCCTGCCCATAATGTGTTTTCACACCTCTGATGTGGAATAACATTTTCTCATGGATTTGAAAAATTTCACCTACAGGGTTCATGAGGTGGGGTGATAAGAAGACTATGTTCAACATTTAGGGTAAAAATATGAAAAGATTATAAAGTTATGGTCTCTTGTTGCAATTTCAGTACCCATGCTAGTAACTGTGGAAATCTTAAATATTTGCATCCCACATTTTTTTTTAATTATTTGTACTCCTGCTCCACAGCCCTCTCTATCTATAGAGAGCCTCAGCCCCGCCCCTTGAAGTCCATCAGCCGATGCAGATCAGCTACCCCCAGAGCTTACCTCCCCAGCAGGGTTGGCGGGGGGCCCACCCCCACCCCCACCCCCAACAAGACCATACCCACCCCCACCAAGACAGGATCCAGTACAGTGTTCTGCACCGTGACTATTCAGTGGCAGGACCTCATGTAGCCCTTCATCATCCGCTGTGAGCTTTTTCCTCCTGGTTTCTCCCCTTCAGAGATGGAGCATACAAGGGTGGCAGAGAAGGTGCCATGCACACTCCTGTGCATGAACCCCCTCAGGCATCTGCCCCGCCTCTGCCCTGATGCCTGCAACATTGGTGTGCAGGCATGCACCGACAACTGGTTGCCCCTCTCCCCAGAAAAGGAGAGCTGTCTCTGGAACGTTCAATCCTTCTCCTCCACTGCCAACCCCCAGCGGCCTGTACTCACTCCCGAACACGAGTCACCAGCATGGCGTGAAGTGTGGAGTCCAGCGCCTCAACCCTTAGCGCCTCTGAGCCAGCGATACACCCCACATGTTCAACATAGCCTTCTTATTACTCGGACTTCTGTTTTCAACTGCTGTCCAGAATATGACAGTTTGTCAAAACATAGTTCAGGCAGAGTTTCCCTCCCACCAGAAGTTCAACTAACCCAATACACACCTGCCACATAAACCATGCAAGGAAACAGTCAGCATTGACAAATGCTTGTTCCCTTTCCCTTTACTTCTCCACCTACCTTATCAGTTGTTTGTGCCTGACCCACCCATTTTGAATCCACTCATTTTTTGGCATGGATTGCCTCCTCCGGCAGTCTGTTCCACTTTGTAAAAAATGACTTACGGACATTCCTCCTGAATTTTCCCCCTACCAGCTTTAGTGGATTTTCCCTCATCCATCAATCAATCACTTTATTTAACCAGGCATAAACACCATTGAGCAAGCTCATTTTCAAGGTGGTCCTGGGCATAAATACAATACAGTACACTTCATAAGATTACAATTATGGTGGACAAAGGTGCAAAAAAAAAAAAAAGGAAAAACATTGTGAAGGTGCCGGTTCAGCTTTACTGAAATGAGAAGAGACAACAATCCCATATAGTCTCCGCTGAGTAAGAGCCCATACATAAATGATAAAAAATAAGGAGGTATTAAGGAATAGGGTAGAAATTGGGGTGAAAGAGTAGGCAGCCAAAAGGGAGGCCAGAACAGGTAAAAGGTAGAGAATAGGCAGGGTCATCTTGGATTAAGGAAACTAGGCTTGTAGGTTCTAGGTTTCTGTTGTTAGGAATGTGGGGTGGATGAGATACTTAGGTGTAGGATTTGAGAGTGGCACCCGAGGCTATGGGGTCATCGGCATCTGAAACAGTTGCATGATTCCTTCAGATAATCCGTTAATAGAGCTTTGAATGTGAAAATGCTTGGAAGTGAGGATAATTTTAATGAGTCTTTCATAGTGTTCCAAAGTGATGGAAGTGAGAAGTTGATTGCTGCTGAGCCAAGGGTAGTTTTCACTCTAGGAATCTGAAAGCAGATTAAGGAGAAGCGTCTCAGGCCATAGGAAACTTTAGCCCATTTAAAGATGTTTGAGATGTATGCAGGGAGGTTATCAGATAATGCTCTAAAAAACCAGAGGAGAACATTCCGTTTTCTTCTAGTTGAGAGAGTGAGGTCCATCCCAAAACCTGGTATAGATGACAGTGATGTGTACTACGGGGTAAATTTAAGATAAATCTTAAAGCCCGGTGGTAAAGGGTGTCCAGTTTGTTTAGCATCGTTGATGGGCAATGACTGTAAAGGAAGTCAGTGTAGTCCAGTATAGGTAGGAATGTAGTTTGTACTAGTCTCATTCTGGCTTCTAACATGAGTAGGTGTTTAATGCGATAGAATAAACCTAATTGCTGTCTTAAGTTTCTTCAAGGTTTCATTTAAGTGGCACAGAAAGTTGAGCTTGCTATCCAGCCAGAACCCTAGGTATTTAAAGGTATCAACTACTTCAAGGGGTTCATCTAAGAGTGTTCGGATTTGTGTGATATGTGGACATCCGTAAGTAGACTTTGGTGAGAGAATCATTGCTTTAGTCTTTTTGGCATTGAGGAGGAGCTTATGAGTGAGAAGGTTGTATTGGAGGGTGACTAAGTCTTTCTGTAAGTACTCATGGGCCAG
Organism: Neoceratodus forsteri; assembly: GCA_016271365.2. Lineage (NCBI taxonomy): Eukaryota > Metazoa > Chordata > Ceratodontiformes > Ceratodontidae > Neoceratodus > Neoceratodus forsteri. The sequence continues at coordinate 442,404,135 of CM057459.1, read as the reverse complement.
ATCCAAGGATGAATTTGTGGTATAGAGTACAGTATCATCTGCGAATAAGTGCACATTTGCTGTGCCCACCTACGAGTCCAGATTATTGATATATATTGCAGAGGATAGGGCCCAGGATGGAGCCTTGTGGGACTCCACGTAACTAGGATTTTTGTGGGGACAGATCTCCTATGGCTTTGACTTGTTGTAACCTATTGGTTAGGTAGCTGGTGAACCATTTAATGGCAGAACTATCAAGTCCGATGTTACTCAGTGCAGTAAGCATGATGGTATGATCCACAGTATTGAAGGCCTTACTTAGATCAAGGAAGAGGGCAAATACTGTACGTGGTTCTTAGAGTCCAAGTCCATTTGCCAGTCTGTAGTTACTTTGGCAAGAGCGGATATTGTACTGTGTTGTACTGTGCATACGGTACATGTTTCCCTAAGGAAAAACACGTCATTGCGTTTCACCCTGTTAACCCCATTGAGATATTTGTATGGTTCAATTATGCCACCCAACCTCTTCTCTCCTTGTCTCTGAGGTGTGCATGTTGAGGTCCCTTAATCTTTCCTTATATGCTTTTTCTCCTAGCCCATGGATCATCTTGGTCATCCTTCTCTATATAGCTTCCATCCTATCACAGTTCTTATACAGGTGTGGACTCCAGAATCTCGCACAGTACTCCAGGTAAGAGCAAACCAGAGACCTATGCAGGGAAGGATTACTGCTCTGCTTCTACCACTGATCCCCCTTCTATACACCCCAGTAATTGGTTTGCTTTCCTCGCTGCCCTGTTACATTGTGTCATAGATTTCAGGCTTTCTGATATTATCAGAGCTAGGTCTCTTTCCTCTGCTGAGCTTTCGAATACCACTCCCCCATCAGGGATTGTGTTTTACATTCTAATTTCTAAGTTGCAGCACCTTGCAGCTCTTGGCATTAATTCTCAGCTGCCATATTTTGGATCACTTTTCAATAGTGTCCAGGTTCTCCCGTTGCTGTGATCTCATCTTCATTGTCCACTTGTCCACGGATCTTGGTCATCTGTGAAGAGACAGATCTTTTCCCCAAACGTGTACCTCTATGTCACAAATGAAAATATTAAACAGGATTTGCCCCAGAATTGAGCCCTGTAGTACCCCACCCATTACCTCCTTATCCTCAGAGTGCTTCCTGTTCACTGTCATCCTCTGTGTCCTTCCCTTTAGCCAGTTTTCTACCTGTGTTTTTACCCTTTCATCCACCTCTAGTTCTCTCAGTTTCTTGACTAGTCACCTGTGGGGGACTGATTCAAAGGAATTTTTGAAGTCCAGGTACATATGAACATATGAAAATGCCAGCAGAAGCAGGCCTATATGGTCTATCGAGTCTGCTTGAATGTGCAGCTAGCCCCTCAACTTGCAGCTGCCCCATCCTCCTCCACTCTCTTCATCTTTACACCCCCTTACTCTGTCCCAACCCCTCTTAAAGCTACCCACTGTTCTACAGGAAACCACCCTCTCGAGCAGAGTATTCCACCTGTCTACCACCTTTTCTGTGAAAAAATGTGTCTCCTGATTTCTTTCCTGACTCTTTCGCCCCTCCAACCTCAGCTGATGCCCTCTCATCCCTCCATCTTCTAATCTGGAAAATCCTTTCTGTATTAACCTTATTTATCCCCTTCAGGTATTTAAAGATTTCAATCATATCCCCCCCAATCCCTCCTCTCCTTCAGGGAGTACATGTTCAGCTCACCCAATCTATTCTCGTAGGACTTTCCCTCCAATCCCTGGATCATCTTTGTCACCCTATGTTGCACTCCTTCCAACAATTTGATATCCTTCTTCAGGAACGGGTGCCAGTACTGCATGCAGTACTCCAGATGAGACCTGACCAGGGACCTGAACAGGGGAAGGATCACCTCCCTATTCCTGGAGGAGATTCCCATCGCTACACACCCTAGCATCCTATTGGTCTTTGCTGCCACCTTCCTGCACTGAGCTTAGTTGTTCATGCTTTCCATTATAACCACCCCCCAGATCCTTTTCCTCCTCTATACTTTCCAGCTGCACATCTCCCAGCTGATAGCCCCTTCCTTGTTTTCTCACTCTGAAGTGCAGTACCTTGCAATTCTTGGCATTGAACCCCAGCTGCCATGTTTCTGACCACTTCTGTAGTTTGGTCAGGTCCTCCTGTAGCCCATTCCACCCTTAGATGTCATCTACCACTGCTCCTATCTTTGTATTGTCAGTGAACAGGCTGATCCTGTGTGAGATATCAGCTATGAATATTCCAAACAGCACTGGCCACAGTACCAATCCCTGTGGCATGCCGCTCATCACTTCCCTTGGTGATGAGAGCTCCCCCTCCCACCACCACCTTCTGCTGCCTTCCATTCAGCCAGTTGACAATCTATCTAATCATCTTTATTCCCACCCCCATGTATTCCAGTCCCTCCCAGCCTCCCATTCAGCATGAAATCAAAGGCCTTGCTGAAGTCCAGATACAGTACATCCACTGCATGGCCCCTGTCCAGTTCCCTGGTCACTAGTCATAATATTCGATTAGATTTGTCAGGCAGGATCTGCCCAAAACAAACCCCTGTTGATGACTATCCTGGAGACCATTGTCCTCCAAGAAGGTCACCAGCCTCCCTTTAGGATTGTCTCCATGAGTTTCCCCACAATTGATGTGAGGCTCACTGGCCTGAAGTTGCCTGGCTCATCCCTGGGGCCACTCTTGTAAATGGGCCATCCTCCAGTTCTGTGGTACGCATCCTGTGTCCAGGGAGGTATTAAATAGATCAGTCAGTGGTCCTGCCAGGATCTCTGCTAGCTCCTTGAGTACCCTAGGGTGAATGCCATCTGGTCCCAGTGCCTTGTTCACCCTTCATGCCCTCAGTCCTTCCATAATCCTGTCTTCTAAAGTCCGTACATCAGTCACCCTTTTAACCCCACTAACCCCCTACCCCCCATTGGGGGTATCTGCCACCCTTTCTCCTCAGTGAACACAGAACAGAAGTATTAATTTAAAGCCTCGGCCTGTTCCCCCCCTCTCCACCCATTCTCCATCCTTCCTATTACTCACAATCTGGTCTTTGTTCTTCCTTCTTTCTTTAATGTATCTGAAGAAGTCTGTCTCTCATTCCTTAATATCCTGTGCCAGTCTCAGTTCTCTTGAGGCCTTGACTACTCTAACCAGCCTGGTACCTCCCTGGACTTCTTTGCATACTCATCCTTGTCAACCCCCCTTCCCCAGATTTCTTCAGTTTCTGAAATTCCTTTCTCTTGGCACTTACTCCCCCCATAACCTCCTTAATAAACCGACTGGGCTTCTTTGCCCTTCTCTTGTTACTCCATGTCTTTGTACATGTCACAGTGGCCTCCTTCGGACCTCTTTTAATAATATCCCACTTTTGATTAGCATCCATGTCTTGACGAATGCCTGCCAGGGAGTTGCCCAGAATTTCCCCATCCTAATAAAATCTGCCCCTTTAAAGTCAATCACCCTGGTCCCCGTACCCCCTGTTTCCCTACTCATATTGAGCGTGAACCACACCGAGTGGTGGTCACTCCCAGCAAGAGGGTCCTCTACCCCCAGATCCCTTATTTATTTATTTATTTATTTAAATTTTGGTAACTGGGTTAGCACACTGAGACCAGAGGTCCCTTTTTCAGGGGTGACCCGGGATTAGTTACATAAAAACATACTTTCACACATTGGACTACATTCAGTGGTTGCAATTGTTACATACATTGGAATGACAGTAATTACAAATGACATTATCAGCTATACCTTTGACACAATACAATGGGGTAGCATTAGACACAGTAGATACTATCATAAAAATGAGCATGGAGTACCATAGTCATGGGTAAGACCTATGTAGGAAGGGGAAAATGTGGGGGCTAATGATTGCAGCCACAGAGGCTGGGTTCCAGGAGGTAAACTTTGAGGCCCAGCTTGAAGCCTTGGAGAGATGGCTTGTTGACCAGGTTAGCTGGGGGAGTGTTCCATAGGTGTGGGGTGGAGTATTTAAAGGAACGCCTGCCAGATTTGGTGCGGACCCATGGGATGCAAGGGGATAGCCAGCTGAGGACCTTGTATCACGGCCATGTGCCCTAGGGTTGAGCAGGCTCCACAAGTGAGGAGGGGGGCCCCCTCATTTGAAAGCACCAGGTCCAAGGTCCTCTCCAGTCTAGTTGGCTCATGTACCAATTGTACCAGGAAGCTGTCCTGAAACACCTCTAGTATGACCTGCTCCCTCGTGCTCGTGGTGACTGGAGTGCTCCAATCCATCCCAGGTAGGTTGAAGTCCCCACCACCACCACCACTGTGCTCCCCTTCCTACAGACCCTTCTAATTTGATCAGCTAGCTGTCTGTCCAGGCCCTTCCCTTGTGCTGGGGGTCTGTATACTACTCCCATTCTCAGTGCCCTACCTCTCGAGTCCTGAAACTGCATCCATAGGGCCTCTGTTCTGCCTTCCTCCCCCTACTCTTTATACACTTTATCCCTTCTCATATATAGATTGCCATGCTCCCCCCTTCCCTTTATCCCTATCCTTCCTGAATGTTCTGTACCCTGGGACCATCATATCCCAGTTCTGGTACTGGCAGCCCATGTTTCTGTGATGGCCACAATGTCAACCCCCTCACTGCCAAGAGAGCCTGTAACTCAGCTGACTTATTGCCTAGGCTCCTTGCATTAAATGTGATCACCCTTCACCCTGTTTACTTCCTTGTCTTACCCTGGGTTCCCCCTCCCTGCCTCCGTGCCTCTACCCTGACTCCTCCCCTGTTATCTTGGGGGGTAAGCTCATCAGGCTCACCTCTCTGGGTTCCCTACCTACCAGTTGTCCACCTCCTGACCTAGTTTAAACTCACCTTTGCTGATATGTACCCCTCTTTCCCCTGCTTTAATGTTCCCTTTCCCTCTGTGCTCAATTGTAGCCTGTCTCATGTGTATAGATCACTGTTGTCCCAGGTTCCTCCACAGCCCCCCACTAACCCATGCCCCCTGGATCAACACCACTCCCCCAACCATGTGTTGAACTCTCTAATCCTCCCTTTTCTTACCATACTAGTGCATGGCACCAGGAGCACCTCTGAGAAGGCCACCAATTCTCCAAGCTCCTCACACACCCTTCTTATTTCCTTGAACCTCTCCCTCACCACCTCCTCCACCATTTTCCCCTCCAGGTCATTCATACACACATGCACCACAAGATGTGGTTTCCTCCTGCCCGTCCTTGTGCACTTCAGAATTGACTGCCCCACCCTGCCCACCGTTAACCCAGGTATAGACACCACCCATATTTGACTGTGCCTTCCCTCTTATTGCCCCATCTTATTCCTTTTAGTATGAACTTCCAGCACTAGTATCCCCCATCATTCCTTGTTCCTGCCCCCACTGTGCTACCATGGTACCTATCTCTGGAGTCCACCACCTTGTAGCTCTTCCTCCCCATGACACCCTGTCCCCCACCTCTGACCTGTCCTCCTCTCCCTCCCTCCTCCCTGCTTTTTCACTATCCTCCACAACCCTGCCTTCTCACTGGGCCCCCACCCACTCTGCCTTTCACAACCTCCCAGCCCTGTTCCTCTCTCATTCCTCACTGCTCCCTTTGACCACCCTCCCCCTGTGCCCTTTCCCCTTTACCCTTGGCTTCCTCCTTCAACCTACTTCCATCCCTTGTGCCTTCTCCACCCTTCCCCTCTCCTGCCCCCCTTGTACTTTGTCAGCTGCTCTAGCTACCCAGTCAAAGAACTCAATCAGGTTTGCCTAGCATGATCTTCTTCTGAACTCATGTTGTCTACTGTCTTGTAGATTGTTTACCTTGAGAAAGTCTGCCAACCTTTTCCTTAGTATAGTCGCCAGTAATTTCCCAACTAGTGCTATCAGGCTGACAGATGTATAGTTACTGGGATCATCTTTACTGCCCTGTGTTGGAGGGGTACAACATTAGTTGCCCTCCAATTTGGGGACCACCCCAGTGTTTGATGAGCAGTTTAAAATATCTACTAGTGTTGCTAGAAGTATCCATGCTTTGTCATGTAGTATTCTTGGGTACATGCTATTTGGACCCATTGATTTGTCTACCTTTAATGTGCTTAGCCCAGCCCAGCACCTTTTCTTCTGTGATGTGAGTGACAATGGTCTCCCACACCCCTCACACTCTGGCCTTACTGCACAGTCTGGCAGTATTAAAAATGGGACTTTTCTAGTGTAATCTTCATCATTTTGTATCTATGGTATCCCTTTACCAAAATTGTTATCAAAAATGACCAACACCTCAATGAAAACAGCAACTAAAGACATTCTCCAATGAATGTCCTGGGTGGTGGAGTGTTGAAGACAATGATGGTAAGCCCTCACCTTCACAGGCTGTAATGCATGCACGGGAAAGCAGGACGGAAATAGAGAGCACACTTCACTCCCAAAGGTGCTGCTGTGAAAAGCATATAGAGATGAAAGAATGGGAACAGAGCACACACCAAACTCAGTAGAACTAAGTTTTATAAAGGTGCTGTGAGAAAATGTCAGTCAGCGACCCTTACATATCGCCTATGGCTAGGCTTCTTGAGGAGGCACGGCTGCAAATGACACACACTATTTAACTACCCCTTTCAACTGAAAATGTGCAAAACAGTAAACAAGTGTAAATCATGATCGAAAAATCCCAACTGGGTGGCAGTAAAGTGCACAAACAGGGAAACAGATTCTGGATAATGGCCTGATATTGAATGTGACAAAAACAAAGTACATGAGATTTGGAACAAGACAGAAATTACTATCTCAGGTCCCCTTCTTCTCTAATCTAAACAGTGAGGGAACTGTGACAGAATGCAAGGAAAATTTCAGATGTTTAGGATATGCAATTGATTGTACATTATGTGTGGTTCATAGCTCAGTGCTTATGTAACATATATAGTAGAATGATGTAGATGGTTGTTGGATACAGAGGCCAGCATTAAGAGGACAATGTTTACTAGGTAGTAGTATAGAATGATTTGTGTTTAGGTACTTGGATGCTTGAATTGAGACTTTTGATAATATTTGATGGTTTTGGCCTTTCTCTGTATCCCACCTGTAGGAAGGAGGCTTAGTTTAGAATTATGAAAGCCCCAAAAAGAATATATCAACGATTGATCTGTAACTGAATGCAGAAGAAGTTGTGCCTGAAACACCTAATAATGATAGGAATAGATGATCACCTCCTCCAACTCCGGAGAGTGTGACCAGTAGCACTCAGGAGAGGAAAAACTCCCTTGGGGGGAACCTCCGAGGACCCATGGCTACTGACCTAACTGTCCTTCTGGGCATACTAAAGGAGAGAGAGATCCTAATTAAACTAAATTAATCAGCTAAATCTGAATTCTAATTTGTAGAATTTAATCCAAATAAATGGAGCTTAAGAAAGAACCGAATTGTAAATATCCAGTGAAGTAATTTCCTCCTAATAAAGTCTGAGTCCGAGAATCCATGTACAATTCGGAATGATGGAGAGTGGATATATGTAGAACCTTCTTCCAAACTTCAGTTGATAGAGGGCATAATTCAGGAAATGTATGATGGTGGAGATGAAGTTGATGACTGAATTCAATACAGGAGACCAGACGCAGATAGTTGCATCCAAACTTGACGTCAATGAGGCAGGATGAATAGAAGTAGTACAACTTTCTGATTTCTAATAGAGGGCTTGTACAGTACTTGTAATGAGAGAAGGCTTGTAGCCAGGCTACCGACTGATGAATCCAGTTCTGATAAGTCAATCAATCAATCAATCAATCAATCAAATCTTTATTTATTCGGGCGGATATCATTGAGCAAAGCTCATTTACAAGCTGGACCTGATAGGTCAAGGATCAAATTGAAGGTACAATAGCAGACATATACAGAACACTTATATTTAAACAGATACGGTAATATAAACATATATACAAATGAAGGATAAGGATGATTCAACCTAACAGGATAAGGTAGGATACAGTAGAAGTACCCTAGAAGAAACCAGAATGTCCAAGATCCAATAGAGGAGCCAAAGCAAGCACGGCAACATGGTAACAGGTGGTTACAGGCTCCAGGGCAAACTAACACAGACAAACAGATGTAATGATTTATGACTGCAAAAATGATGATAAACAGCCTCTGATGAATGACATGGAGGGGCTGGTGGGAGATTCAGAGAGGGGCTAAGGCTACTAGTAGTAGGAGGTATGGAGGAGTGGTTGGGGTAGCCAGGAGTTGGTGTGGAGGTCTTAGTCAGGTGAAGCTAAGCTGTAAAAAGGTATGAAAGGGGGCTGAGATACAAAAAAAAGGGGGCTGCGAGGGAGGGGAAAAACTAAGGGGAAGATTTATGGAAGAGCTGTTAATAATAATTGCTGACTGAAAGGGGGAGGGTTGTGAATGTGACTGGACTAGGCCTTGTGGTAGCAATTGCATTTCTCTGGGAAGAGACTTACGTAGAGCTTTTTAAAGGATGCTAGAGGTATAAAGTTGGTCAACTTTAGGGTCTTTTGTAGAGAATTCCATGCCAATGCTAGAGAGTAGCTGATTGCAGACCTCCCATGCCGGGTGTAGGCTTTGGGTAACTTAAGCGTGATGAAGTTGTTGCTTCTTAGGGCATAGGACCTAGCTGTGGCCAGTGTAAAGCAGTCTAAAATATAGGATGGAAGTTTATTTGACAAGGCTTTGTATATCCATAGTGCAGCATTTCTGTTCCTTCTGAGGTGTAGGGATGTCCAACCAACTGCAGCATAGAGAGAGCAATGATGAGTGTTGAATGGAAGATCTGTAATAAACCGTAGTGCTCTGTGATACAAGGTATCCAATTTGCTTAAGTAGGAAATAGGACAGTGACCATAAAGGAAGTCTGCATAGTCGATAAGTGAGATAAATGAGGCCTGGATTAGTCTCAGCCTTGAGTCTCTGGTTAGAAAATGTTTAATTCTGAAGAGTAGGCCGAGCCTCTGCAAGTTTTTTCAGAAGTTCTTCAATATGCTGAGTGTAGTCAAGCCTGCTATCAATCCACACCCCTAAGTATTTGAATTTATCTACATAGTCCGGGCTTTCTCCAAGGATGGTGGATAAATGGGGAAGATTGCTTGGTGAGGAGGTGTTAGTATGGTTATTAGTGGAGAAGAACATAGCTTTTGTCTTCTTTGCATTTAGGAGGAGTTTTCTCAAGTAATTGGTGTTGCAAGAGGAGAATTCTGATTGTAAAATTTCACAGGCCACTGCAGGCAATGGGTTACTGACATATAAAACAGTGTCATCTGCAAAGAGGTGAACATTGGCTTTGGTGAGATTAGTGTCAATGTTGTTAATGTAAATGGCAAAAGGATGGGGCCCAGGATAGATCCTTGAGGAACTCTCTTAGAAGCGATTTTAATGAGGATAAGTCACCTTCAGCTTTCACCTGCTGTGTTCTATCAGTGAGGTAACATCTGAACCACTTAAGAGAGGGTGGGTCTAAGCCTATGGAGTGCAGTGAAGAGAGTAGCAGCTCATGATCCAAGGTGTCGAATGCTTTGCTTAGATCAAGGAATACAGCACAGACACTGCTCTTTTTGTCAAGCTCAGTTTGCCAGTCATTTGTGACTTTGGCCAGTGCAGAGGTGGTACTGTGCCTGGCCCTAAATCCAGATTAAGCAGGATTTAAGAGGTTGTTAACTTCAAGGTAGTCTCTTAATTGGATGCTCACTAATTTCTCTAGCATCTTGGAAAGCACTGGAAGAATGGATATGGGCCTGTAGTTGTTGAGGTCCATGGGGTCCCCTGATTTTAGGAGGGGAAACACTTGGGCTGTTTTCCATATCGAAGGAATAGAGCCAGAGGTTAATGATAGATTAAAAGATGTGTTAATGGAACTGCAAGCACATGAATTGCAATTTTTAGAAAATAGGGGTCAAGAGAGTCTGCACCAGCGCTTTTTTTAGTGTCCAAATGCAGCATTAGGTCCTCTACTTGCTTCAATAAAACTGGTTTGAAGGAGAAGGAAGAAACAGCCCTCTGAACCTCAGTAGACTGGGACTTTAGTTGTGCCCGCAGTAGATTAGCTGGAGAGGTGTCAAAAGCAAGGCCAGCCGTAATGAAATGATTATTGAATGCATCCAGTACTTCCCGTTTATCAGAGATAGCAACCTTATTAAGGTGCACTTGAGATGGCAGAGAGGTGCTAGAGTCCTGTCCTAAGATCCCCTTGACGGTGCCCCAGAATCTAGCAGGATTGTGGTAAGAGGCGTCAAGTTCAGCCATATAGAAAGCAGCCTTAGCATTCCTTACTTTCTTGGTGCAGCTATTTCTGGCTTTCCTGAACAGCATCCAGTCATTTGGTTCCTTTAGTCTTCCTTGCCAGTTTCCATAGTTCATCTCTCAACAGTGCAGATTTAAGGTCGGGTGAGAACCAGCGCAAGATTTGCTTTTTGTTCTGACACTAGTGATTGGTGCATGAGTGTTAAGGGCACCTATGATTATGCTATTTAACACCTGATGTGCTTTTTACACAGAATGCGTAGGTAGAACTCCTGCCAGCATGTAGAGTGGCTTAGGTCATGGAGATATCCCTCAATATTAAGGTTTATCTTAGATCTTCTCAGAAGGAATTTTGCTGGGTTAGCTGGTTTGCCGGATGATCTTATTCCTGCAATGAGACAGTGGTCACTTATGTCACTGAATAGCACTCCAGTGTGTGAGAATAGGTGGGGTTTGTTTACCAGCATGATGTCAAGTAGGGTGCTACTACTTCTATTCTTTAAATTGATTCTTGTTGGTTCATTTATCAGTTGTGTGAGCCCATGTGTATCACAGAATGATACTAGAGGTGCAGCTGTTTTGGAGAGCCAGGTTAGGTTTAGATCACCTAGGATTATGATATCTTCAGGGGCCAATTTGATTAGGTTCCCCAGGTGGGTTAAGAGTTTGTGGTCAGCAGAGGGGGGCCTATAGCAGCCAACTAGTTGAAAAGCTGCCATGTTGGGGAGAGTTATTTTAAGGATATACATTCGAATTCTTTGGAAATGATGTTGCACTAAGGCAAGATGCAGATATATTTGACTTTACATAAATAGCTACTCCACCACCCTGTCAGACAATCTGCTCTGAATATTTGGTAGTTGGGTAGATTTACCTCCTGTCTGTTGTTGCAGGTTTGAGCCATGTCTCGATATTATGAGAAAGTCTGGCAAAGTATGGGTGACCCAGGCTTGTAATAATGAAAGCTTTTCAGGAGGCTGCATGCATTGATATGAAGGAAGCTTAGTCCTTGATGGAGGCAAGATCAGCTGGGAGGTGATGCCTCTGGAGGGCCTGGATTGATTTCAACATTACCAATACAGATCAGCAGAAGGAATGAGTTTTGTAAGGGCTTGAAAGACAGGAAGATGGGACTGTCTTGGGCCTTCTCTTCTTGCTCGGAGGCCACTGCTTGAGGTGATCACTTGGGGTTGTGACTTGGTATCCTGTCACAAAGTGCTAATTTGTGGCAGGTGTGAGGGGACTGTGGACCCAACAATGGAGCATCGAAGTAAAAAGTACATGACAGGTTGCGTCCCTTTTTGTGGGTTACCCCACTGATTATGATGTAACATCGGTAGGGCATATGTGAGGATCCGGTCAACATCCACTGGAGGTGTAACAGAGAGACTAGGCTGGTGGGCTGCATTATTCAGTATGGTATGGATCGGGATGTCTTCATCCTCAATAGTAAGTGAATAATAAGTGAAGTATAGTCTTAAGAATTGATATGAAGGCAACAGCTGTAGAGCTGAGCTGGAATAATGGCAAGCTGTAGAGGATAATCGGAGACACTGGTGCGAGGTACTGAAGCATCCAAGTAGTAGAATATGGTGAGCCCCAAAAAGTAAGCAAGTCAGTTGGACTGCTAATCTGAAGTGAGGGGTAGTAGGAGCAGGGATTGCACCCACAAAGGCAGATGAGAAGGAACAGGATGTAGCAACAAGCATCTGAAGAAAGTGCAGTGGAACTGATAGCTGGTGAGGTAGCAGAGAGGCAGCTGATTCCAGTATGTGAAGCACAGCCAGACCCAGGAATGTCTGCTGGCAGAAATCGAGCATGGAAGATAGTCCCTCGACGAGATGTGCAGCAATCCATCAGCTGTAGAGGTACGAGAGGCAAATAGCTCTAGGTAACATGAATGCAGCTATACCTATGAGAGTCAACTAATAAATTAAGAGTGGCATACAGCCTCCATGAGACGCATCTTGAATCAACCTTGAGCACAGTAGTATTGCAGCTGTAAGGCAGACTTAGAGAATGTAATGATGCTGAGAACCGATGTATCCAGATCAAGGAAGATAGCAGATAGGGATCGCATGGAAGAGACTGAGGCAGATATGGCAACTGGATGAGAGGAATAACATCCAAACTGAAGGTATGCAAAGTTCAAGGAAGGAAATTCAGAAGAGACTCAAAGAATCCTAGATGGAGATAACTGAAGAGGCCGAATCAAATGAAGTAGTGTTGTCACAGGTCTGAATGCGGCAAAGCACAACCATGATAAGGAAAGTCTGCAGGAGACGATGACTAAGTGCTGTAGGAAGAGAAGCAGCAGTAAATCCATCCAAAATATCCAAGAAACACCAGATATAATCCAGTAAAGAAGCTTCTGAGCGGCTGACATGGCAGCAAACAGGCGAATAACAAAAAAGTGAATCTCCCGGCCCTAAGCAGGGCAAGTCAGAACAGCAAAAATTGGGAAACCTCCCAGCCCGAAGGGCGAAGGCAGGTATAAATGTAGAGGAGCAGTATGGCACTCTCTCAGCTTGATGGCGAATGCCAAGAGCAGAGGTATAGGAGAAATATGTAGACCTCCCAGCCTGAAGGGCGAAGGCAGGTCAGCGAAGCAAGCAAGTAGAAGGCAATTCTCTCAACCTGATGGGTAAAGGCAGGTCGTAGAAGCATGGGAGTATCAGGTAAATGTTCCAGCCTGAAGTGCGAGTGTATGGCGTAGAAGCAGGTGATAATGGAAGCAATGTGAATCCATATTAAGGAGCTCTAGGGCCGGCAGCCATGACAGCAGGCAGGTGTATAGAACCGTGAACCTGTAGGCTCCGAGCTGGCGAGGCGGTGGAACAGAAGAGCGTACATACAGCTTGACCAGTGAAGCAGTTCAGACAAGTAGGCAAATATCAATGGCTATACTCCACTGAAGGTAGCTGGCAAGGTGACGAAGGAGGCCGTATATCTACGGAAGTAGGCAGGGACAGATGGATTCTTCACAGGTATTTTGGAAAGATAAGTAGCAGCCAGCCAGCAAGCAAGCATGCGCAGAAAACTCCTTGAAGGGCGGCCTGACCCGTAGGTCAGCTGGTAAGCAGGTGAGCTGAAGCTGGTGAACTGAAGAGCATGGTGAGTTTAGAATGAATGACCAGGAAACTGCGGTTGAGAAGGCCAATAGCAGAATGAGCGCAGCAGGATCCCATGTTGAAGGGAGGGTAGTATGACTGGAAACGTATTGCTAAGCATGAACAACAGCTGTATAAGCAAGCGTAGATATGCATAAGGTCAGCAGACAGTAGTCCCGAGGCAAGCCATAATAATAATTGCAGAGCAAATAGAGAAGGCGATTAAGCAGCAGTTAATGTCCCCGGGTATAGGATGCGTGGCTGGACCCCTCATATGACTGATATCAAAGTAACAATAGAAGCAGGGAGCATAGCAACATAGGATGCAGTTCAGATTGTGATGGGAAACCAAGTGGGACGGCTGAGCTGTGATGAAGCAGAATAAGGTAGGCATGACAATGCGAGAATTGGTACTGTTGGAAGACTGGGAAGATCCAGAACCAGCGAGGCCCCCTGAATGTTGCAGCATAGGAAGCAATTCTGGAAAACGAGTATTGAAAACCAGGACAACTGAATGAATACGCCATCTAGTAGCGACCGAAAGTACATGCAAGTGAACAAACCGATATATACACAACAATAGGGAGTATAGTTGTAGCCGAGACATTTAATAACATCTGTTGTACAAAAACAATGCAAGGTCCTCAGGACAGGTGGAGAGCCAATAGGAAGTCAGCAGGTAGTGCACTCGTAAGGCAGCAGAAATCTTGCATGAAGTGAGCAGGGCAGAAACTATTGAGCATATGAGGAAGTAGACAATGAAGGTGAGTCAGAACGAGCAATTGATAAGCAAACAGCTGATCCTGTAGTGGAGCTGCGAATGCTGAATAGCAGTGTAGGAACCAGCCCAGTGTAGTCCTATGGTATGATGAAGGTCCACAATGGAGAGGACCGTAGTCTATGCAGCAAAGAGAAGAGGCATGGTAGCAAAACATGGTCCTTTGCGAGTGGTATGCAGCTGAGATGGAGAGGCACTAGGAGAATCAAATTGACGACAGCAAAGCAAACAGAGGTAATGAACTAAGTGATGGCACGGGGCGGCGGTTGCAAAGGGGAGAGCAGCATACAAACAATCAAGAAGAGGAAGCAGGAGTTAAAGCGAGGCGTAGGCTAATGAGGAGGATGAGGGGAGAGAGTATATGCATGGTGGCAGAACCCTCGAAGAAACGTAAATAAACAATGAGGAAACAGGCAGGAGGAAAGGGAGACAGGACAGAGCAACAGAAGAAAATGAGCAAGAGGCAGCAGGAGAGTAAGCAAATAGTAGGCTAAGCAGATGAGGACAGAGAAGGGGGGTTTGAGGAGTAGAGGCATGGTGGCAGAATCCCCGAAGAAACGGAAAGAAACAAACAATGAGGCAACAGGCAAGAGGGAAGGGAGACAAGATGGAGCAACAGAGGGAACGAGCGGGGGAAGGGAACAAACAGAAGCAGCAACTGCATCCCAGAGCACACCAGTGAGTGCGACTCACTCTAAGCAGAGCGGGAGTCAGCTGCTTTAATTAAATAGGCTGTGGGAGAGGAGCTCTTCCCCACATAATCCCGGGCTAATACCTACAATTCTCATTTCAGAATCACATAAAACTTTTGAGCAAAACTACACGAGACGTGCAACTTTGCCGATTAAAAAACAGTTTGATTGCAAATTCAAGGAAACTTTTAGCTCAGTCATTATTGCTTTATTCATTAGATTATGGTCTTCCAATTTATATAACAGCTTCTGACGCATTCATTTACAGAGTATGTGATATTATTTGATTTGTTGAGTTGCCCTGTCCGGTTCAAAAACAAAACATCATTGCATTTTATATAATACTTTGAATTGGTTTTCTTTTGACACCAGATATATTTGCTTTACATTACACAGCTTTAGATGATTATTGACAAACACTTCATCTTTTGTTTGTATGATCTACCCAAGGAGACAATGCAATCCAATTTTTTTAAGTCATCATTTGGTCAAAAATCATATCTTTTTAGAGCAATAAAATACTGGAATTCTCTTTCTTCAAGTTTGCAAAGCATTCAACCTGATCTTTAAGTCTGTTTTACAAAAATACTTTTTGAGTATGTCTGTTTTTACTTGTTCAGACTGAGAGTTTAGTTTCATATTTTGTGCATATTTAATGTTAAATTTGTGAAATGTGATTTGAATATAATTGTTATTTGTAAATTTGTGTATGATCCCTGGTCACCCTTGAAAATGGGCATTTATAGCTGGTCCAGTAGCTCAGTGGGTTGAGGCATCCATGCCTCCATGCTGCTGCACCGGAGACCCGGGTTTGGGAATGGACTCAGTTCACTCAGTGGCTCAGCCAGGGAGGGAGACTGAGCATCCATAGGACAGCTCTCTTCCCTCTGGGAAGGTGGGGGTTCTTGTGACTCGCCATTCGACTGCCACCTGTCAGGTGGTGGCATGTGTGAGTCCTGTAACTGGAGGAAAGGTAGGCATAAAGTGTGCTTGGAGTGATTCCTTGAAGGAGGAGTGCGCTTGGGCCACATTGCACATATGCTGTGCCTTGGGGAGAAAACAGGAAGTAAAATGGAGGTTGTGCTTCATGAAGCCCTCTCCACAAACACTGATGGCCTACCCTGTGTAGGAGAGAAGGCTGGAGACTTGTGGCGGCCACGGTGCAATTGGGCAGGGCTGATACAGTCACCTAGTCTGCCATAGGGAGCTAGTAAGTGAAACTATGGAAAAAAGAATATGGGCATTTATGTCCTTGTGTTATACCCAGTTAACAACTTTTAAATAAGTAAATAAAAATAAAAATTGTAGTGTACAGTTCTGAACAAAGGAACTTCTACACATATCAGTCTTAATCCTTTAATAGCTCTAGTCCAGGATTCATTTAAGAAGGCTTCAGCATACTTTTGGGATGCATACTGTATGCCAATGATGATACTTTATTGGCAGCAAGTAAAGCCATTGCAACACATATTGTATCAATCAATTTTATTTTATTTGTAATTTGTGACCAGGACCAGCACATTGAACTGTAACGGTTCACTTCAAGGTGTGTCCTGAGTTGTTTTTTTTATTGACATTCATTTATTTCCTTGTATGGTACCAGGTAGAATATATTAAGCCCACTGCTCCTTTGCAGTGTAGTCCTGAGGCATGAAAAGAAGACTGATTTGCCAAGGCCTTGGGGAAAATCCCCATCTCTCAAAGTACAGTAAGTATCATGGAATTCTTGACTTCTGACTGGAAAGCTTTTAGAGATGAGCACAAGGCCCCTCAGTATAATGCCTCATCTGAAGTATGGCACCTTGCCAGTTCAGTACCTCCCCATACTGATCAACGGCATCAGTACTGGCCCAAGGTTCTGATGTGGGAATACAACCCACGACACTCCAATCTTCCAACCCCAGTGGCAAGCATACAACCTAGTATGCCATGGACACTGCCTTCAAAATAACTATATAGATGAAAAACCTAATACGTTACACATACAGGAGAATTATATATCATTGTCAGAGTTCATCTTTCATCAAATACTATAAATGCGATTGTTTTGTAATGTATGCTTTAATATTTGTATTGTGATACAGCAAGCAGCAACTGCAAAACATGCAATGCCTTCTTTTCTGTCCCTGGAAAATCGGTTCCATAATTAAAGCTAATACTGTACGTCAGTAATATGCTCTTCTTTTATAATTGGTTCTATTATTTTTTTTCTTTATTTTGTAATGGTAAACACAGTATGTAGTAGACAAGAGGGATGCAAATGTGTCATTTGACAGATGGTCCATGTTTTAGGAGTTAATTTTCTACTGCAATTAGGGCTTTTCTGTAGTGATGACATGTGCATGTGACTCCTACATTAAGATTGTATAGCAGATTTATTGCTCAGCTATGCAACCTAAAAAGTAACTTTGTAAAAATGAATTTACAAAAAAAAATGATGTAAGACGTATTCTATCAGAACACTGCCAAGCTAATAAGTAGATTGCAAGACTAGAATAAGATAAGAAAGTTGAAAGAATCCTGCAGAACAAGCAATAATTACCATATGTGTTTAGACATAAAAGCTATTCATCACTATCTCCCATCTTTTTATGTTTATGTTCCAAAGGCAGTACTTATGTGAGTTGATGAATTATTATGAAAAGCTATTGAATTCCATTTCTGAAAGAAATACTGCTTCATAATACTGTTTCCATACAGTCTGATTATAATTATTTGCCTATTCATATTTAGATTTTTTTTGTTAAATTACTGTACAGGTGTGCATACCTCTAGAGCAGGTAGCATTTTTTGCAGACCTAAACTACTACTGTGCTCTTGCTAGCTGAGATTTGTTAATTTTACTTGTAATCTTGAGATTAGATTTACAAACTTACGAATTGTTTTGCTTTGTCTTTTTGTAAACGCAGCTTTATTGGGAGGCTCCATACAAATGCAAAGTTTTATAGACTGTGTATTGTTTAATACAACTAATTTAAACAGCTTCTTCTGCAAGACTACAGCTAGAGTAATCATATAGTACATCTTCATGTGATATCAACTTCCATAGATCTAATACAATGATTGAGCCTACTCAGATATAAATAATAATGAGACTGAACATTTGTTACTTTTGGGGGAAGAACTGCCCCGTTCAAACAGAACAAACCTGTCTTATGATTTTAGGTAACAGATAAACAGCTGCCAATGCTATGTCAGTGCAGAGAACCATCATTGTGTCTGGGAGATCTCCCTCCAAGAGTCTATCTCTTTTGATCATGAATTCCAGCCCTGCCACTCTTCTTCATGTTTCTTGATGGCGAGTCTCAGGTGGCCGTAATTCTCTCTATTTTCTGGACTTCATTTACTCTTACAACCCAAGAGTCAAAGGTGCAGGGAGCTTCCTGAAGGTTTGGTGTGGAACATCTTGGAAAGAAGTTTAGTTATTACTGCACTTTGAATCCTTCTAATAGGCAGAGTTGCACTATTTAATTGACTATAACCTGGAACCATTTGGTGATTAACTTTGCATGAGTTTACAGACTGTTTTGCTCCCGCAGATGGAATTATGAAATTACAGGTGTACTATGCATTTTTTGTGGCCTGACTGTAGGTGTGTCCTGTTTACATTCAGTTTCAAGTTTATTGTTAACTGAATTATTAAAAGTTACTTTCTTAATGGATAAAAAGGAATTAGAAAAAGGAATTAGAAGCACTGCATCTATTTGTTAAAGATTGGTATCCAAACCCACATGATATATTATGGAAATTATTATGAGCCCTACATACTGTATGTACGACTGTATTTACATCAGCATGAAATTATAAGCATATTTAACATTTATTGCAAAAAGATTTGTTAATACATCAGTTAGGGTTGAAGCAACAAAAGTAGGGAAATGAGGCATTAGGGTTGACACCCTAACACTCCCCCTCTTCCACCCCATCCCACCCCCCACCCACTACAGACCAACAGGTGAGAGGGTGTGCTTTGAAGTCATCGGCCCTAACTCTCATCCCATTCCATGTGTAACAAAGCTTACATGATACAGAAAAGTAGAATGGGGTGAGAATTAGGCCCAATGACCCCAAGGCTCACCCAACACCTGTTGGTCTGTGGTGGTGGGGGTTTGTTGGGGTGGTAGGGTGGGAGTGTGTTAGAGTGTCAACCCTAATGCCTCATTTCCCTTCTTTTGTCACTTCAACCCTAACTGTTGCATTAACAAAGTTTTTTTTCAATGAAGTTCCTTACTTTTTGAGAAAGCATAATGTAATTGACAACTGGCATGTGTTGGTGGGCGTGCGGACCCTCCTTCAAGCTGTCCATTTTTTTTTATGTGCCATCTTAAATAATTTTCACCCCAAATGTTCAACATAACCTTCTCATCACCTCACCACATGTACTGGTACAGAAAACTTTTAAATCCCTGTCGTAATGTAATTCTGTGCAAATGTAATGCCGTTTTGCGCCACAGGTGTGGAAAAATATTTTTGCCAGGATTTTAAAAATTGCAGCTGTACTGTTCATGAGGGGTTGTGAAAAAATGGTAATGCTGAAAACCTGGAATGAAAACATGCAAAAACTGGAGAACTTACGAGCATGCATAGAAACTGTGCAATGCACCCTCGTAACACAGTCATCTGTTGAACTTTTTTTCACCTAATTTTCATCATAGACTTTTTGGGACCTCCCCTCTTGAACAGTGGCACTGTGATTTTTTATTAATTTATCCAAAAGTTGATTTCACACAGCAACCATGCCATTCTGCTTCACAAGTGTGAAACATGTTTCAGGCAGGATATGAAAAATAACAGCTGTACTTTTCATAAGAAGAAGTGAAAAAATGGCAGTGTTGAAAATCTGGAGTGAAAATATTCAAAACTGGCAAAGTTACAAGCGTACGTAGAAACTGTGCAATGCACGCTCATAACCCATTCATTTTGGGTAATTTTTACTCCAGATTTGCAACACAGTTTTTGTGGTACCCTACCTTATTAATGCATTAGTTAGGGTTGAAACAACAAAAGTAGGGAAATGAGGCATTAGGGTTGACACCCTAACACCCCCACCCTTCCACCCCAGCCCACCCCACCCACCATAGACCAGCAGGTGAGAGGGTGTGCCTTGGAGTCATTGGCCCTAACTCTCACACCATTCCATGTGTAACAAAGCTTACATGATAAAGTATAGGAGAATGGGGTGAGTTAGACCCAATGATCCCAAGGTTCACCCCATCACCTGTTAGTCTGTGGTGGGTGGGGTTGGGTGGCGTGTGGGAGTGGGGTGTGTTAGAGTCAATGGAAACCTAACACCAGTCTCTTCTTTTGTCACTTCAACCCTAACTGATGCATTAACAAAGTTTTTTGCAATGAATTTGCTTACTTTTTGAGAAAGTGTAATGTAATTGGCAACTGGCATGTGTTGGTGGGCGCGTGGACCCTTCGGGTCCCCCACTCCCTTTAAGCTGCCCATTTTTTTATGTGCCATCGTAAATAATTTTCACCCCAAATGTTCAACATAACATTCTTATCACCTCACCTCATATACCCAGTACTGAAAATTTTAAAATCCCTGTCGTAATGTAATTCTGAGCAACTGTAATGCCGTTTTGTGCCGTAGGTGTGGAAAAACATTTTTGCCAGTATTTTAAAAATTGCAGCTGTACTGTTCATGAGGTGTTGTGAAAAAATGGTAATGCTGAAAACCTGGAATGAAAACATGCAAAAACTGGAGAACTTACGAGCGTGCATAGAAACTGTGCAATGCACCCTCGTAACACAGTCATTTGTTGAACTTTTTTCACCTAATTTTCAACATGGACTTTTTGGGACCTCCCCTCATGAACAGTGGCACTGTGATTTTATTAATCAATCCAAAAGTTGATTTCACACAGCAACCGTGCCATTCTGCGTCATAAGTGTGAAAACATGTTTCAGGCAGGATGTGAAAAATAACAGCTGTACTTTTCATAAGGAGAAGTGAAAAAATGGCAGTGTTGAAAATCTGGAGTGAAAATATTCAAAACTGGCAAAGTTACAAACGTGTGTAGAAACTGTGCAATTCACGCTCATAACGCAGTCATTTTTGGGAATTTTTACACCAGATTTGCAACACAGTTTTTGTGGTACTCTACCTCATGAACAGTGGCAGTGTCATTTCATTAATAAGTCCTGAAAGGTGATTCCATGCAGTGACCACAAAATCATCTTCCGGGATGGAGTAATGAAATGACAATGCCAGTGTTCATGAGGTGAGGTCCCAAGATCCCCATGTTGAAAATCTGGAACCAAAATTCCCAAAAATGGCTGAGATATCAACCTAAGTTGATGCCTCCCCATGATTGTCATTATACGGCACTTACCATTTATTCTTCAGTTTGCAGTTTGGCTTTGAAGAGTGCAGATGTGTCCCGGTCCAGAAAAGATCGCTACTTCAGACCTCGGAGGTAAGTATGGGGTGTGGTGGGGTGGGGAGGTGGGTGCTCAGTGGGAGGGTGGGGATGGGGCAGGGAGTACTGGGGAGAAGATGAGGGACAGTTTTATTTTTTTCAGGTTTTTAAAAAAAATAAAAGATTTTGAGGGACAGTTTTCTTTATTTACAGGTATTTTTTCAACAGTTAGTAGCTGGGCACACTGGGGTGGGCTTCCAGTGTGCCATATTAGTATAGGGAGAGGAGAACACATGCGGCACAGAGGATTGGGCACCCTGTGTCAGCAATTGAACAGTACCTCTTTGGGGGTGGGGAGGGCATCATCTGACACTGGGAGTGTGCATCCTGGTGTTGGAAGCACTTTTAATTTTTATTAAAAAATATATATTTGGCACACTGTTGGTGTCTTTAAGTATGGAGAGGTAGGTCAGCTCAGCTGAGGGCTGAGGTGCTGGATGTAGTGCCTCTTGCAGTGCCAGTGACCCATGTTCAGGAATGAGCACGGACCACCGAGGGTCGACAGGGGTGGACAACAATTGAGCATCCAATGAACTGCTCTCCTTCTCCTGGGAGGTGGGTTCCCAGTTGTCGGCACCTGTCTGCTCCCTAGCGGAGGCTGGGGGACATGGCTGCCACACTGTAGATAGGGGAGGAGTCGGGGAAGACTCTTGGAGGGAGTGCATGCAGACACATATACGCTCCACTCTGCAGTCATCATTGCATGCCTCAACTCCAGGGGAAAACATAAAAAAAATCAATTGTCACAGCAGAATGGTGGAGGGAACCTCACACGCTCCACTCCCAGCCAGCCACGGCACTGGTCCCTTGAATCCAGTCTCTGGTGGGGGTTAGGAAACCCTGCTGGCCCCACTGGAGGGTAGTAAGCCCTGGGGCCAGGTCAGTGCCAGATAGTGGATGTCAGAGGATGGGGCTGGGGGCTCCCTGCAGATGGAAGGCAGCAATAATAAAGAAAAACAGCTAAAAAAAAAAGTATGGGGTGTGGGAGTGGAGGCCCCTGCATTGTGGGGTGCAGGGGGTGAAGCTCCCTAAACATTAAAAAAAAATTTGCCTCAGTCAAAATCCTGATGTCGGGCAACCATGTTTCAGGCACACAATGTCAGGATTCGGAGCGTATTAGGTCACTACTGGGGCAATCTGTGCTACCAAATAATGTAACATGAGGTTCGGTATGGCTAGCTCTACCAGAACAGGGAGAGAAGATTTTTGTTTACTCTGTGTCTACCACAGGCCTAAACAAAAGTGAGTAATAGTATCCTGCAGCTGCCTACAGAACTCCTTCAGAATCCCAATGATAAGGGTATGAAATAGAAATAAAAACCAAGGAAGTATATTCATTTTTAATAAAATACAAAATCACACATGCCCCCACAATGCAAAGCATCATGGGCTGCATATGCAAATCACCACAGAATGTTATGCTGGTCCAACTTAAAACAGAATTGCATGGTGCCGAAAGGCCTCTCACACAGTTTGCAAAGGGTGCTAACAGAAGACATAGACACGTGTTTCGTCCTACCAGGACTCATCAGTATGCTTCATCTGTTTGACACCCCAGTGGAATGGACCAGCTACCCCTAAGGCAGTGTGCCTGGGATATATTGTGGTGAACCCATTAAAATAAAAAACTATTTAAAAGACAATTTTTAATGTTGCGATTCTCTCTCCAAGGCTCAGGGGCAGCAACTCCCAGGCTCCTAATAACTTGTCATAATTTAGTGAAAACAGTGAGGACAATCTTGAGGAGATACAGAACTCCAAGTATGTGACCACACCCTCTGCAGTCCATTTAAAGGAGGATGATCTAAAAGTGAGTGAGTAGGTGCCACTCAGTTGTATCGCCTCCAAGTTGTTGAAGTTAACTATAGCCTGAAATGGCTCCATACAGTTTTAGTTCATGTAGGAGGACTGAGATGGAAATATCTGAGGATGACAAGTACAGGAGCAAGTCATCTACATAGAGATTTTTTTTTATGTTCTCTGCCATTGACTGTAATGTCCTTTTTCTTCAGATTTCATTGCACAGTGGCTGCTAGGGGCTCAATGTAGAAAGCAAACAAGTGGGTATAAGTTGAACCCTTGCCACATTCCCCAAGATAGTAAGACATGCTCTAACTGCAAAGCATTCACCTTAATGGTGGCTTGGGGAGAGGTACACAGAGTTTAAATGCTGGTCTGGAATAACTACCCAGCCCCATTTCCCCCAGCATGCAGTCTAGGGATGCCCAGTTCACCTAGTCGAATGCTGTTTCCATGTCCATGAATATTGCCAGTGCAAAATCTGGAGGTTGCACCGCCAGGAGACAGCATTCAGGTGGCATCTAATATTATCATGTATTAACCTTCAGTTTATGAAACTGTTTTGTTCCAGGTGAACATGGGAACCCCCTTACTTCTGCAGAAAGCAAGCTAGTACTGATGAAAATATTTTCTGACTGACGTTAAGAAGGGTGATGGGGCAACAGGAACCACAGAATGTGTGGTCCTTAGCTGGTTTCATGAGTAAAGTTATTTGTGCATATTGCCATGATAGTGGAGTGCCTTCTCCACTCTGTACAGCTCTATGCTTCTCAGTAAGCAAAGGTTTCAGGCTCTCCATGAATGTTTTACAGAATTTGGAAGCCATCCCATCTGGACCTGGGTACTGTACTTGCTAGAGATTTAAGGACCTCTATTGCCCCCTGCACCTCTGCCTGGGATACCGGTATTTCTAATTCCTGTTTACCCTCATTTAAGAGTCTCTACAGATGGATTCTCTGGAAGAAGGCATCTATCTTAATCTCTTGTCCCATGACTATTTCCTGCAAGTAGACAAACTTGAAGAAGTTCCCAAAGAGTTGTGTTATCTTTATGGGCACTGCTATGTATGTGGACGCTGTGATGGTCTGCCACAGTCATAAGACTGCTCAGCTGACTGCCTCATGTCTCATTTACCATGCCAGCAGAAATGTCTGGCTCTGTTCCCAGATTTGTAGAATCTCTGGAGGGAGCATTTAAAGGCCATCTCAATCTTGCCTTCCAGCAGCTGGTTAAGGTCAGCCTGACATTCATCCAGTTTGTGCCAGATTTCTTCCTCTAACACACTCATGTGTTTAGCCTGTAAATCAAATAACTGATTTTCTAGGTCCAGTTGCCCCCATATCCTCTCTTTCTTCAAGTAGGATGGTGTGGACCACTTTAAGGCCATCCCTCCAAACAGTGGTTGAAGTGCCCATCCTTGAATTCATGGCTTGGTACTGTGAAATTCATGTTTCTACCTAGGCTTTGTACTCCATGCTGTTTAATAGGGATACATTAAGCCTCCAGCTGGGTATTTTCACTATTGGGTTAAAAGCCAGGTCCAGACATATTAAAGCATTGTCTGAGTATGACTGACTAAATTGTGTATGCTTCTGTTGCATGAACCCAGTTTGCTGACAAGAGAAAGCAGTCAGTCCTGGAGTACACTTGTTGCGGGGGTGGGGGTTGGGGGACAAGCACTTATAGTCCTGGCTAGATGGGTTTAGTAACTTCTGGACTACAATTTACCTAAGTTTCCAGGCCAGGCATTTAATGCAGGCACCAACTCTGGAGGTGGGAGCTCGCCCACCCTTGGCCTGTCCAGTGATGGTTTCAATCCCTATCTACTAGGAAGAGGTCCTTTGGGGCTGGGGTATGGGTCAAAAGGTGAGCTTTTAAAATTCCATATTTTCCCACTCTGAATTTGAAGAGTTTAGCATATGTTAAGTAGAGTGCATAGCACTGCTCTATAGAGACCTTTGACAGACACAATGGTCCTTTGGATCCTGGACTATATCATGCACTTTGAAGGGGAAAGACTTGTGCATAAGGATGGTGACCTCTCTACGGTGCACATGTTTAACAAATGTGGAGGCATGAACTGAGCCCACCGAGTATTATTTTAGTTACCCTATGAACTGATTGCAGATATACCACTCTTCCGCTATTGGAGCCATGATGCAGGAGTGCCCTGGGAGGAGCCATGGCATGGACTTTGTTCTCCACCCTGGTACCATCCCCATTCCCCTTCACCCTCTGTCATCAATTTAATCAGGGTCACCATCGCATAGTAAGAGATACTCTCCCTACAGGCCCTGCAGATTAATCAGGAGTTAAACTAGTATTCCTCCATCTCGAGGAGAGAGAGAGAGAGAGAGAGGACCCAGGCCCCATTCAGAGCCAACCACAGTAAATTAAGACTGGCACTATGTAGCCATTGTGTCTTTCTTGGAGCAGTGGAGGAGGACCCCCCCAACTGAGTTGAGGTGAAGCAAACCCTCTCGAAGGTTCCCAAACCTGAGTCCCTCTGGGTCTGGCGGCTGGCCTGAGTTAAGCATTGGTTAAAGGTTTAGAACAGCACACCTACTCTTGTGTCAGTTGCAATCTCCCCAGAGGTCATCAAGACAGTGTACCCAGGTTGCTACATGTGACAAGGATATTGTGGGGGGTAACCCCCATTATGGCATTGCTTGAAGGCCCCACTCCAACTAACTCCCCTGCCCTCCCTGCACTGCCAACTTATTGTTAAACCTGCCAAAACAGTAGGAAAAAAAAAACATGTTATCCTCTTCCACATTACTGTTAACTGATGTCTGGCAACCAAAAGACAGGAACAGTAATCCAGAACTGTACTTTTTAGAGAATGTATTTTTTTTTTCTCAGCTTGAGTTACCCGAGAGACCTTTGAGTCAATGTGAACAGTCTCTTACTCATGGGAGGTTGATTTCAGCATGATGGGTGGTTGAAATGACCATGAAAAAGTATCATCATGGCTGTCTGTGAACTGATTGCCACATAAAAAGTGAATGCCTGGTGATCCTCAGCTATATTCTACCCCTGGCCATGTCTGTTTCTTTTGTGGGTCTTACCGATGGTTCACCAGGCAGAGGCCGTAGGCATCATGTCCAGAGCAGGATCTGGGGTGGAAAACAGATCCTAGAACACCCCAAGCTTTCTAAGAAGTGCCTTTGCCCCCTTCAGGGTGCATAAAAAAGTAATTCCTTCTGCCATATAGATCTTAAACAGGGCAGGGGCAAAGATCTGCATTTCCCCATCTTTTGTTGCTAGTTCCTTGCAGATTGCCAGGAGTGTATCTCTTTTGAGGAAAGTCAGAGGGGTGAAATCATGTTTGAAGTAGAGGTTCCTGCCTTCAAAAAGTAACTCTCTTTTGTCCTTGGCTAGCATCAGAACTTTTGTTTTGGTTCTGAAGCCTAGAAACTTCTAAAGGATGGATCTAGGTCCAGCATTTTGATTAGAGGGCTTTGGTCCTAAAGACCTGTGTACACAGACAGACAGTGTACAGCAGATCCTCCTAAGGCCACTTGAGCAGCTCACAGATCAGATTCAAAGAAAGGTGCTCTTTCTCCCTGCTTCAGTCCCTCCAGCAGCCTGTAGATTCTCCAATTATTGTGCTGGGAGCAGAACTCAAGATCATCAAGCTTTTCTATAAACTCCCACTCCCGGCGGCACAGGTATCCCAGAGTGGTACCATGCTGGTTGAGTGTCTCTGCAACCTTCATCAGGCTGCCTTGGAGGCAGGCTGTTTTTTGTTGCACTTCTTTTAAGCCGTGAGTGGTTTCCCTGAATGCTGCATCCAGGCGCTCCATCAAGGATCCTAACTTCTACAGTTAGAAAAGAGTCTATGTGAGTTGATCATAAATTGCTCCTGATTTCCATCCTCGCTGTGGGCACTAGTGTGTACTGAGGCAATGGTGGCTGACCTGCTCCTGCTGCAGAAGTGGGTATCTGGGCAGTTGGGTAAGTCTTTTTGTTTATAGAAGCTGGCGAAGCCCTTTTTCAATTTGTTTCTGTTTGGCATGATGGAAAACAAGGTTTCCTGAGTCTAAATCACCAAATATTATTTAGCAGGGTGAATTTTAGTGGCTTTTAACTGTGTGTGTGTGTGTGTGTGTGTGTTGGGGGAGGGTGAGGGGGAGTAAAGAGAACTCACATCAGCATTGGAGGAAGGCAGAACCAGAAGTCAACACTTAGTACTGAGGGTTTTCTAAAATCATTATTGCATTGTTTTGTGTCACCACGGTTCTTAATTACAAATAGCACTTGGTGTGGTTTTTTGAATGGAACATTGATGTAGTATATGAGCAGGTTGTCAAGGAAAGGAATACATGCACATGTTTCCTTTGTTACTGCTTAGGCTTCAGCACAGAGCATCTTAAACACAGACTCTGAACCCAATTCTCAAACAAGACCTTAGAGTGGCACAAGGTACGTTGGATGCACCGTGTGTCAAAGCACCCTGTGTCATCAGCAATGCACACAATTCTGTACGGAACGCACCATGTGCCAGACGCAGTGTGTATGGTGCAAGAATGCACGGTGCTTCAAATAAATAGTGTAGACAGACTGCAAGGTACAGGCAGTGTCAAGACGCAGGAGTAGAATAATGGCTGAACCACAGAGGTCGCAGCAAGGAGAGAGGGGGACAGACAACCCCAGGAACATGGAGGAAAAAGACTGGGCACTCCAGGAAGACGAACTTCACAGACCAGGAGACAGACACCCTCCAGGATGCAATTGAGGCCCAGGTAGGTGGGAATGTGGGTGACAATAGCACATGAGCATGATGCGCAATAGTGCAAGGATGTGACATGACTATGACATCCAACAGGCAGACCTGCTACTGTCCTGGGGAGGGGACCAGAAGGTACGTACACAGCTGCAGGAGGCATGGGATGAGGTAGCCAGACTAGTGATTGCAATGTCACCCTGCAGTCACAGTCTGAGGGAACTGCAGAAGTGGCACTGTGACATCAAGCGCCATGCCAAGGAGAAGGCAGCCCACAACAGGTGCTGCGCAATGGCAAAGGGTGGAGGACTCACACAACCACGGCCCCTCAGCAGACATAAATAATGTGTAGTGGCACAGATCAGCACACACAGCATACAGGGAGACACTGAGCTGGACATGTATCGGCAACAACATGCGCAAGGTAAGCACCGGGCATGCATGTGGCGAGTGACACCACGATGCAAACTGCAGACATGGCACCAGCAGTGGTGGATTATGCCCTGCATGGGCATCAGGGACCCACAATGGACAGTGACCCAGGGGGCAAACATAGAGGGACACAGTGACAGCCTGGTCCACCATGCAGAAGCATGGGATGCATGCTGTGACCCCTTCACTGGGCATCACAGGCTGGACATGCACAGTGGCAATGGACACATGCTAGGACATGTGTACCAGAAGTAATACACTGCACATCTGTCTGTATACCAAGAAGGTGCCCAGAATACCGGAGGACATGCCACTGTCAGGCGGGCCACACCACCACAATGCCATGCTGTGACCAACAGTGACAGTGATGGATCACAGCACAGCACGGACAGCAACAGTGATGAAGAACAACAGCAGGCATCTGCCAGCAACAGCACAGTGAGCCAGGCCCAGAGGAGGGTGATAGATAGTAATGCAGAGGAAGGACAGGGAAGTGACACCAACAGGAATGCCATGCTGCCCAATGGCTGCAGTACCACGGGGCACAGCACACCAACTGCATACCAACAACAGACCACGATGAACACTGAGTGGCATGGGCACAGAAGGGATGGCAATGTTGTGGGACAGGCAGACAGTGTACACACCACTGGAGGCCACGATGTCCAAGCACACAGCACTGCCACATAGGCCCTTGGAAGTGCAGGTGGGACAGGTGAACATGGCGCAACACAACTGCCACTGGATGACGACCTTGGGGAAGACCTGTCCCGATACTGCCAGGATGTCATTTTCACCCAGGAGGCAGCACAGCTGGAGCTGACTGGGATACGTGACAGCATTTGTGAACACACCACTGCCACGGTAGCACACATGGGACAGCTGCAGCTGACAGTGGCAGACATCCAGTCAGCCATTATACATGGGATACAGGAAGGGGCATGCCAAACAACACAGACAGTGAGGCTACTCCAGGACATATGGCTGTGTGTCACATGCCAAATGGATGCATAGAATGGCAGACCACTGTCATGGAACACAGCATGGTGCTGCATATCACTCAGACAGAGGCAACAACGGCAATGGCTACAGCATTGCAGGAGATTGCAAGATGCATCCCACAGGTATGTCAGGAATGCAATGTGCGGTGGCGCAATAGAGGGGCAGGAGACAACCACCACAGCATGGAAAACACAGCTGGTGTGACCCAGCATGAGGCCCACAAGGGCGTATGGGATGCGGCACAGAGCCATGAGGGCATGCAGGGCACAGTGCAGCCATCGATGCCTACAGGAAAACAGCCGGAAACAGTGATGACACAGCATGTAATATGCACAGCTGTGCCTGAGGACAGGGCAGTGGGTGACATGGCTGGCCAACGTGCAGACAAAGAGAAACAGGTGCAGGAAGACAATGCCATTGAAGACAGACAAGTGGTCCCAACAGACAACAGAGATGGGCTGGAGCCAAGCAGTGATGCTGGTGTTGCTGGTGGACATGGCACAGTGGGGCACACACAGCAGGGAGCCACAGCTGGACATGACATGGAAGTCATCTGCAGCACCACATCAATGAACACAGCTGAGGTTGTGCAGAGGCACATACTGTAGGGGTACTGGAACATGAAGTGCACAGTGGGCAGGATGTCCACCTGCCTGACAGTGCTGTGGTGCAGTCTGGCCATACACAGATCAGTATGGTGCTGGGTAACAACATGGCCATGACAACACCTAGTGCAGCACAGATGCTGAAACAGCACATGACATCCCAGTCCTGAGGCCGCAAGAGGGGCCACACTGATGCAGGTGGAATGGCCTGTGAGGGGCGGATGACCAGGCAAGGACCCCCAGCAGCAGAACCCATTGCCAAAACAGCAGCAGCGGGCAGCAGGGCCAGATGGAGGGGGAACAGCAGCAGTATGACAGGGACCACTGCAGCACAACAACCACTGCCAGTGACACCACGTCAGCCACAGAGACAAAGGGTGTATGCAATGCCAGCTGTACTAGGGGCAAAGACAGGGTGTGCCACACTGCAGGATGCTGCACAGAGCAGCAACGCATGGTGGTACAGCCACCATGTGCTACAGAGAGTCTGACTCCGGCCACTGTAGGCTTTAAAGGGCAGCCAGCAAACACACAGCAGTAGGAAGCATGCATCAAGCCAGACATGTGCATCGGACAGGGGGTGGTCTCACTGATGTTAATGTCCACCAGTATGCATTGGTCCCATGTCCGCACCATACTCTGAGCATAGACCACCACCCAAACACACACCATACATGGATGAACATGAGCCATGCATACCTGTAGTGCACGTACATGTACCCCATGTCCACTGTGCATGCCCATGGCCATGTCACACCCAGACATGGCACCATTGCATGGGACATGCATACAAGCCTGCATCCCTTAGAGCGTCACCACCCATGCAACAGTGGTATGCACACTGCCAACCCAGGCAGCATATACCAGACATCTGCACAACCCCCAATGCCTGCCCTGGGAACAGTAACCTGCAACCGGGTGCATACACCATGGCATGCCAGCAACTAACACTGCACACCCACATCCCGTGCACCACCGACTACCGCCAACCAGGTGTGCCCCCCCCACACCTGTACTCAGAGTGAATAGTGGGTGCACACACCATGGTGTTACGCACCAGCACAGACATGGCCCATGGCACACATGGCACCACACACTTCCATGGTGCCATGCATGCCCCTACACATGGGTGCTTGGCCTGTGCAGGACTGTTGCCACCCCACCATACAAGGGGTAACACATACAACCCACTGCCAGCACTCACACACAGTACCTGAAGTGTGACATGCCACCACAGCAGGCATACAGAGATGCACATTGCATGCCAATTGTCGGGCACTGTGGTATGCCACATACCATGACACACCCCTCAGCCCCACCATGGAAATGCATACCACATGTCTGGTACCATCACATACACAGCTCATTCAGGCCCAAACCGTGGGGTCCCACCTTGTCGACTGATGGTTTGGCTTACACACTGTAGTATACCACTGTAGAACTAAGAGGACCCCAACACTGGTTGACACACTCACACAGGGGTACAGTGTTCTGACACTGTGCCCAGCATGTCACATTACCAATCCCTGTGACACATGGCATCGATGTGGCATGCAGTGCATGCCACATGGCGAGGACAGCGGTCCCTGTTGTCCACATGTTGCTCTGTGTAGGCCCATGTGGGCAGGCACCCACACATTGACCAACACTAGCCTGTACACAGCATAGGCAGATGTAGGACATGCACAGTACTGAATGACACACAGACACAGCACGAACATGGAAGAGCAATGTATTAAGAACACAAAAGCAATACACAACAGCAACTGTGATGGTAATTCAACAGGTACACAATGCAGTGGGTACAGCAGCCCACACAGCAACAGGGGTACAATGATGATACATTTAGCATCATTGCACACTGTGTTACCTAAACCCTGCAGTAACGGACACCTGTGTACATGCTACACTAGGTGCCCTGTCCATAACATGTCCGCTGTGGTATGAGTGATGTCCTGGACATTATTGCACTCACATGTTCTCCGCTCAATGTCCACTCATCTGTTCCAGGTAGTCCAGCAGGTCAC
Source organism: Neoceratodus forsteri (assembly GCA_016271365.2). Classification (NCBI taxonomy): domain Eukaryota; kingdom Metazoa; phylum Chordata; order Ceratodontiformes; family Ceratodontidae; genus Neoceratodus; species Neoceratodus forsteri. Next base: position 442,372,317 of record CM057459.1, on the reverse strand, counting down.
ACATTGCATTATTCAATGAGGACAGATGCCTTGCCATGGGCCTGATGTGCAGGCTGAGTCCCTGTGCAGTCACGGATGGTGGGCGGGTGGGGCTGCACATCATCACCCCGGCATCTGTCTGGCGATGTGTCATTGTCACTCATGGGCTGCACTGGGTCATGTTCAGGGGCTGATACACCCCCCCCATGCATGGGGGTGGCACCATCCTCAGCCTGGCCAGCACTCGCCTGTCCAGTTGTATTAAAGGTGCCCTCACCCGTGGCCATGTCTGCCATGTCTCCTGCCACAGACAGGCCCACAGCACTGTTGTCCAGCCCCGCATGTTCGGGATGCTTCTGTTGTTCATCCGGGTCATCCTCCTCCTCTGTTATGCCCTCCGTACCCTCCTGCAGTGACACCTGTTGACCACCCTGGGCCATCCTTCTTGTTCTGGCTGTGTATGCCCATGTGTCACTCCACTTTAGGTGGCACACTGCCCATTCCAGGGCATGCCACCATGCATCCTGGCCCTGCTGTCCACTCTGCGCATCAGCAACGGCACCTGGAATCCAATGTGACAGACTGTGAGTGACTGCACCGTGCATCCACGCCTATGTGCGCACAGACAATATATATGTTTCCCAGACTGCAAACACAAGGCTGGCATGCCATCACCATATCATGCCACGTGTTGCATAAGCTGTAATATGCACTGATTGTGTATGGGGCACACTCCCACACATGTGTACATGGTGCATGTGCCATACCCCCAACCGACAGCCATGGCTGGCATTGCTGGCCCTGCTAGTGGGGTGTGTGTGTGTGTGTGTGTTGGTGTGTGTGTGTGTGTGTGTTGGTGTGTGTGTGTGTGTGTTGGTGTGTGTATGTGTTGGTGTGTGTGTGTGCGCCTCTCTCCTGCTTGATGGTCCCTACACAGTGGCCTACACTGCTGCATACATGTCATGTCCACTGTACACTTACCTTGGCAATGTTGTTCTCTGCAGGGTTCTCGTCCATGTCTGTCCTGTCCATGTCCTCTAGGCCTACCCTGCCCTTTGGTGGTGCCACCCTCTCCTGCAGAGACATAGTGGCATGTAACATCATCAGTTCACATCTGTGCAGTCATGGTGACTGTGGTGTGCTGTGTGTCATTCTCGGTTGTGGTTATGCATACCTGGCTGATGTGGCCATCCTCCACGCATCTGGACATCAGCTTCACATGCCATCCTCCTCAGGTGAGCCAGGAGCTGACCCTCCCTCCAGGCCGGGTCATTCTAACAGTGTCTGACCTGTTGCATGGTTCTCCTGATTCCAGATACCACCTGGAGCCTGTTGCCTATGGTGGACCACACCTTCTCCCTGTCTCTCTGTGTGCTGGGCTGGATTGCTGTCCCCCTGTGGGAACAGCACCATACTCCACTGCTCAGCCAGGCTGATGAGAAGCACTGTCTCATCATCAGTGTAGTTGGGTGTCCTGTTCCAGTGTGCCACTGCAACTGGGACTGCCACCTGGTATGTGCCCTTGGGATATTGTTGTCCCCTGACTCCCTTGGCACTGTATGTGGAGGCAGTGTCCTGTGTGGCCTACAGCTCATGCAAGTGCTGTCCTGGCACATGCTGGTGGCTGTGCTCCTCATGGGTGGTATTACCCTACATTTCTGTGGCTGTACACACATGCAATGCATGCTGTGTAGTCCAATGGCCCACTTGCAATGCAGTGTGTGTGTCAACACGCATCACACAATGCAACCTGCGTTGCCATGGTTGATTTTCCTGCCTGCTGTGTGGCATGTTGCCACACACTGCATTTGTGCAGGGTAATACAGTTGTGCTGGGGGAGGCATGCCTACAGTGCCACTATGTGCCACTTCACATGGCATGCCCTATGGGTATGCCACAATACACCCATGTCCTGCAGCCACAGGTGTACTGCTCCTGACCATGTGCCACACCTTGGGGTTTGCTGCAAAGTGTGTGCAGCCACCCACCCACACAGTCCTTCCTGTCACCATTGGGCCTGCTTCTTGTGCCCACCATACAATGACATTGCATGGTGGAACTAGCACCGGTGTGCTGTGTGTGGCATGTTGTCACTGTTGTGCTTTACCCATCCCATGCTGTCTACATGTGCTGCCTAGTGCTGTGGCTGCAGTGCCTGTGACTCCACATATCCCACCATGACAGTTGCCATCCCTGCCATACCTTGCTCGTCTACAGGTTGCCCATGCTAGCAATGGCCATCCGGCCACTCATGATGCTACCAGTATCACTGTGCATTGCACCATCTGGGTCAGCACACAGGCAATGGGCACCTCTTTGTCAACAGTGCTGCCACTGCCTGTCTGCAGACCCAAACGGCGACACCTCCATATCACCGCAGCTGTTTCGGTCCACCAACAGTGTGTGGGCAATCTGCAGTGGTACCTGGCATGGACTTATTGTTCTCTGCAGTGCCATGGCATTGCTGCCCAGTGTATCTATAGTGTGTAACATAGCTGCATGGGTGTGGTCTTCTCGTGGCCTGAGGGCTGTGGTCCATCGCCTGCACATAAGCTTGGTGGTATTGCTGTACCTGTGCCCTTGCATACTGCGCATTCTGTTGTGTTATCATCCAAAGTGTGATCTGATGAGCTGCGCCTGCATGTGTTGTCTGGCCAGTGTGTGTTCTGCCTGGCCTTGTTGTCACCAGTCATTGGCAGGCCTCACTGCCTCCTCCTCCTCTGTAGTGTCACCATGATCATTGGGTGCCTCCTCATCCTCTGCCATTGGTGTGCCATGTTCGAGTGCTATATTGTGCAGCATGCAACATGCTTTGAACAGTTTGCATGCCATTACTGGTGTATACTGCATTGCACCGCCTGATCTGTCAAGGCACCGGAACCTCATTTTGAGGATACCGAATGTGCTCTCTATCACACTGCATGTTGCTGTGTGGGCATCATTGTACCGTTGCTCTGCTGCACTCTGGGGATGTCTCACTGGTGTCATCAGCCAGGGCTGTTGTGGGTATCCGCTATCACCTGTGGGGAGGGAGGTGTAGGTTACTGTTGTGTCCCCATGCTTCACATGCCCACCTGTGCTGCATGTGTATGTGTGTGCCTTACCTATCATCCAGCCATCTGTGAGTGTCCCGTTCTGGAAGGCCTCACACACTGCACAGTTCCTGTAGATGTATGCATCACGTGTGGACCCAGGATACTGTATCATGACATCCAGTATTTTGTACCTGCTGTCACAGATGACCTGTACATTCATGAAATGGTATCCCTTATGGTTAACATAGGTATCTGGTTCATCCAGTGGTGCCTTTATGCCAGTGTGTGTGCAGTCTATTGCACCAAGCACACATAGAAACATAGAAACATAGACTTTGATGGCAGATAAGGACTGTTAGGCCCATCTAGTCTGCCCATTTCCCTAACTACAGGATAGGCCGCAGATCCTAGTTAACCAACAGCCTATATCTTCCTGCCCCCCACAAGAATTGCCTTATGTCTGTCCCATGCATTCTTGAATTCTCCCACAGTTTTAGACCCCACAACTTCCTCAGGAAGGCTGTTCCATGCATCCACTACCCTCTCTGTGAAATAATACTTCCTCACATTGCCCTGAACCGCCTCCTTCTATCTTTAAATTGTGTCCCTTGTTCTTGCAAGTCTCTTTTCTGAAAGATGCTACCCTCTTGGACTTTGTTGATTCCCTTGAGGTACTTGAAAGTTTCTATCATGTCCCCCCTCTCCCTTCTTTCCTCAAGCGTATACATATTAAGCTCCTTTAGTCTCTCCTCATATGGCTTCTCTTGCAGACCCTGCACCATTTTAGTTGCCCTCCTCTGGACTGCCTCTATCCTGTCTATGTCCCTGCGGAGATGGGGTCTCCAGAACTGAACACAGTACTCCAGATGGGGTCTCACCAACTGTCTGTACAGAGGATAACAACTTCCTGTTTTCTGCTGCTGATGCCTCTCCTATACATCCCAGTATACCCCGGCCCTCCCTACTGCCTTCTCACATTGCTTGCTAACCTTAAGGTCATCTGATGATTACCCCAGGTCCCTTTCCTGTTTTGTTGTTGTTACTACCTCCCACCCATTGTGTATTCTTCCCTGGGTTCTTGTTTCCCAGGTGCATTATTTTGCACTTTTTGCATTGAATCCTAGCTGCCATCGTCTGACCATTCCTCCAACCTTGCCAAGTCCCTTTTCATCCTTTCCACGCCTCCTTGTGTATCAACCCTGTTGCAGATCTTTGTGTCATCTGCAAAAGGCATACTTTTCCTTCCAGTCCCTCTGCAATGTCACTGATGAAGACATTAAAAGGACTGGACCCAATCTGAACCCTGCGGTACCCACTAGTAACCCCTTTTCTTCCAGAGTGGACTCCATTTACAATTACCTTCTGTGTCCTGTTGTCCAGCCAATGTTTTCCCAGGCTACCACCCTGGGACCCTCCCAGGCTGGTTAATTTGACTAATAATCTTTTGTGTGGAACTGTGTCATATGCCTTGCTAAAAGTCTAGGTAGGCCATGTCAACAGCCCTCCCTGGTCTACTACTTTGGTCACCCAGTCAAAGAAATCTATTAGATTCATCTGACATGACCTTCCCGCTGTGAACCCATGCTGCCTTGGATCCTGTGCTCCACTGACCTCTAGGTACTCAACTATTCTTTCCTTCAAAGTGACTCCATCACTTTCCCTACCACAGAGGTCAGACTGACAGGTCTGTAGTTTCCTGCCTCTGTCTTGGTCCCACTTTTGTGAAGGGGAATCACATCCGCCTTCCTCCAGTCTCGGTACCACACTATCCTCCCATGATTTATTAAAAGAGTAGCCATTGGTTTCACTAGTTCCTTCCTTAATTCTTTTAGAATTCTGGGGTGAATTCCATCAGGACCCATTGCTTTGTCCACCTTCAGTTTTAGGAGTTCTTGCAGAACCCTTTCTTCTGTGAAAGGACTGGGATCGACCCCCTATCAAGAGTGCTTCTGTTAATTGGATTAGGTACTTCCCTCCTCTTTTGTGAATACTGAGCAGAAATATTCATTCAGTATTCCTGCTTTTCACTGTCCCCTCTGCCCACCCACCGTTCATTCTATTCAGCCTCACTTCCCTCCCTTTGTCTTTCTCGCTCACTGATGTACCTATAAAGGTTTTATCCCCCTTCTTAACTGGTTGGCTATCTTTTCCTCAGTTTGGGCCTTTCCTATTCTGACTTCCCTCCTGCTTCTTTCTGCCTTAACTGGTACAGCTCTGTGTCCTGCTCCTTCTGTGTTTCCTTATACTTCGGAATGCTATCTTTTTCTTCCTGACTTTCAGCCACCTCTCTTGAGAACCATAGTGGCTTTTTCTTTCGTTTTGATTTGTTTATTTGCTTCACACAAAGGCTTGTTGCCTCTGTGATGGCAGTTTGATAATTCCCATTGTTGCTCCACACCTCCTTCTAGCCTGTTTGCTGAGTGCTTTTCTGAGGCACTCTGCCATCTTGCCAAAGTCAGCCCTCCTAAAGTCCAGTATCCTCACTTTTGTATGGCTTGTCTCTGTAGCTGAGTTTAACATAACCACACTGTTTGATGGTCACTTGTCCCCAGATGGCAACCCACTTCTAGATCTGAGATCCTCTCACTGCCCCGTTTGAGAGCACGAGGTCTAAGATTGCTCCCTCATGAGTGGGTTCCGAAACTAGCTGTCTAATGCCTGCCACCTGTAGGGCATCAAGAATGGCCCTGCTCTTGGATGTGGCTGCAGAAAATGTGCTCCAGTTAACATCTGGCATATTCAGGTCTCCCATCAACAGTATCTCCCCTTTCTCTGCCATTCTAAGAATGCCTTCCATCATATCCTTGTCCATTCCTTCCCCCTGACATGGGGGTCTGTACACAACCTGTGCGGATTGTGGTGCCTTTCCAGTCTCAAAGGTGACCCATAGTGCCTCCTCTCCTCCCTGTTTACTCTTTTGTTCAATTGCTTTTTATCCTTCCTTTACAAGAGAGCTACTCCTCCCTCTTCTCCCTGCCTGTCTCTCCTGTAGGTTATGGTGCCCTGGTATGTTAACATCCCAGTCATGGTTTTCTGTGTACCATGTTTCTGTGACTGCCTATGATATCAGGCATCCCTCTTCCATTAAGGCCACCAGCTCAGGGAGCTTGTTGCCCAGACTATGGGCATTGGTACTCATTACCCTCCATTTCCTGATGGCCTTACCACCTTTTGCCCCATCCCTGACCTTCTTGCCTTTGTCACTTTTTCCATTTACCCCAGCCCTTCTCCCTATTGACACCTCCATGTTGGTGTTTGCCATACTTACTACCGTGATTGTTTGGGGGCTAGGATTTTCCTGCTCCTTTCCAGTGCCTCCCCCCTTGGCTAGTTTAAAAGCTTGCCAATGAAGCATTTAAACCTATCACCTAGGATCCTGGTTCCCCTCCCGGACAGATGCAGCCCATCATGCCAGTATAGGCTTGCATCACTCCAGGTGGACCTCCAGTCCCCAATGAAGCCAAATCCCTGAGCTCCACACCAGTTTTTCAACCACTGATTGAATCCCATGGTACGGAACACCCTAGCCTCTCCTATGCCACACATGGGAATCCTGCTGTGTTATAGAATCCCTGCTTGATTGCCAGTTGCTCTTGAGCATCTGTGGTTAGGTGGATGTACTGGTGTGACCTGTGTACAAGGGCATCCATGCATGCCCTCAGGCACTGTGATGTGGAGAGCTGTGAAATGCCCACAGTGTCACCGCTTGGTGTCTAGAATCCACCAGTGGCCAATACCCATAGGGCTGCACATACCTTCACCTCTGTTGGTATGGCATGGCCTCTCTGGGTCCTGCTTCTCATGTCATCATCAAGTTCCCGGCATAGTTGTGCTATGGCTGCCTTGCCAAGCCAATATCGTGCAATGCACTGCTCCTCCGTCAGGTCCATGTGTGCGGTGGGTGGGCGGTATACATGCATGACATGCCTCCTGTGTCTGCATTGCTGCTGTCTGTGCACCTGCTGCATCTGTTGCTGTGGCAGTTGTACAGCACCACCCTGTTGTGTTTCCTGGTGGGCACATCGCCTGTGGTGTAGCATGGCCAGCCGTATGCCCAGTGAGGCCAGTGGTGCAAACATCCTCCTGGGATTCTCTCTCTCTCTCTCTCTCTCTCTCTCTCTCTCTCTCTCTGTCCTGCTGCAGTCCTGTCTGCCAGTCCTGTTACAATAACCCTGCCTCTTCCCTTCCTTTTTCTAAGTCCTCTTAGATCAGCTCTGTGTGGTCTAGCAGGTGTTTGAAACCTCCTGTTTGGGGCACCTTTGTGAATTGCACTCCTGTGTCCTGCTTGCCCTGCCCCGTCACAATACACCATGCGTCACTTTGCTAGCCAGCGTCTGGTGCTGCATTGGCACATGGGGTGGTTGCCACAGCTGGTCTTTGCATTCATGCAGGGTGCATTTGTGAATCCCGTCTTGCTTGCGTTTTGATGCAAGGTGCTGCCTGCATCCTTCAGCTTGATGCACGCACCTTGCATCTTAATCCAGTGTTTGTGAATCAGGCCCTCTGTCATTCAGGAAATGTCTTAGATTACATGAATAATATGCAAAATTACCTGCATTAAATTGTCATCCTGCCTCTTAGATTTTAAGCCATTTGAGGCTTTTAATGCAACACAAATGTAACTACTAAAGCAAAATATGCTAGTGCTTTCCTGTGAAAACTGATAAGTTGAAAAGGATAGAAAGAAAAAAATGATTGAAGGATAAAAAGAAACAAAAGAATCAAAGCTAAATTACTTGGACAGTGAAACAGCTTGTGTGTGCGTGTGTGTGTGTGTGTGCTTGTGTATGTCTGTGTGTGCATGCATTCGCTGAATGCTATGGACAGTACATCAAAGTAAGACCATTTCTCCCACATTGGTCAGGGCTGGATATGTGCATGTAATGGAAGTGAAATTGCACAGACGTGAAGCAGCATTGTACATCAATATTGCTGAGGTTTAAAAGGAAATGAGCACCATCAAATTGAAAATCCAATATGTAATTCCACCCTGCAGAAACTCCTCGATAGCCCTATGAAGACAATCAGGTCTGTCATGTTTTTGTAAGATATAAGACTGCTCCATACTCAGGTTAGGCAGCACCCATTTTCAGCAAGTCTGGGTTTTCTTTACAAAGTCAGCAATGTGTTACTAGATCCCCTTCTTTTTTAAGCCTTTTAATATTATTACCAGAAAAAAACAATGCATAGGGAAAGTCAAGAAACATGCAAATAGCAGCACTGGGGAAAAATTGCTTCAGTGCATAGGATAAATGATATCCGTGGAACTGTGATGCTGCTGCATCAGGGGTGTTGTCACAGCAATCTGCAGTACAGTCATTTATGTTTTACTGCAATGAGTTGCTAACTCATTTGTTACCGAGTAGAACTGTGGTTGTTTTACAATTTAACTGTGATTCTTCTAAGGGCTGAAATTTGTGTTGTCAGAATTCACTGATGGGTTCTGGTTCTGGTCTAGAACTTTTCAAATAGTTCTAGAGTTATTATCTTCATTAGAACTAGAACTTGTTTCATATAAGACTGGAAAGGAAGGAATGAGAGTTATAGAGCAGAGAAAAAAAGAACTAAAAAGAGACATGTCCGCTCAGGGCATCAATAATATTCTGTTTCATTGCACATGCAGAAAAGAAACAGAAACGCTGTATGCCATTCAAAAAGCAAAGATAAGAGTCACAACTGCTGTGTTGTAGTTTGGCACACCTACATGTACAGGTATGTGAGCAGCATGCTTTCATATGTGTCTCTCTATAACATTTTAAAATGTGATTCCAGTTAGTTTGCTTTCCAGACTGGCATCCCCTGTTTTTGAAATGCCTGAACAAAAGAAGCATTTAGAACCATTAACACTTACAACCATGTGGCATTCTAGTTCTAAATTAGAACTCATCGCCTGCCTGGTGGCACTGAGGGCTGAGGCACTAGTCACCTTATCTCACGCCACACTGGTGACCTGTGTTTGGGAACAAGCATGGGTTGCCGGGGGTTGGCAGGGGAGGAGAGGGATAGAGCGTCTGACAGACTGCTCTCCCTCTCCGGGGGGTCAGAAGTTAGTGCAAGGGTGTTCACTAGTGGAGGTTAGGGGATATAGCACCACTGTTCTACAGAAAAGGGGCATGATGGGGCAGGCACGCTCCTTCCATGGGTGCCATTGCACGCCCCTCATACAAGGGCAAAAATGAAGGGGAGAAATTTGGTCCCTGTCAAACACTGATGAGCCTTCCACCCACCGCAGGCCCTGATCTTAAATGGCGCTACCCACACTGGATCCTATGAGAAGGTGAGTTGAGCTGAGCCCAGGGAGGCTCCTCACTGCATGGGGGGGGGTAATCTGTGGGTGTAGGGGGGTTAGTGGCCTGATGTCAGGGTATGGGGCTGGACGGGTGGATGAGGATGTTAGCCAACTGGGGACCAAGGAGCAGAAACAATGCAAGAAAAAAAATTTAACTCATACCCCTGGGTTCTAAAAGGGTTCTAATCTTTTTATAACTAGTTCAGGCAACCCTAGATAAAACCTATTTTAATGTAATGTATAACGAGCCTTAAAAAAAAAAACATTTGAGGCACCAAGTTTCAGCGACTGATTGATTGATTGTTCGTAGTTTTTGTTATTTTTAAATCTGTTTCATTGTTTGTTTAGTAACTATTCTGCTGCAATTGTATGTAATTATGCTTACGATTTTAACTGTTGTTCGGCACCTTGGTTTTGGAAAGGCCCATTAAAATAAAGTTTTATTATTTATTATCTTTTTTATTATTATAGATATTACTATGCTTAAGTTATTGCAGAAAGAAATGCAATGCAAAATGCTTACAATGTATTGCCTACATGGCTAAAAAAATGACAGGACTTCATGTGTCAAGTTCATTGCTTTTTTTCAGGCACCCAAATATCAACTCAGTAGCAATGAGGTTGCTTTTACATTTAATACTGACTGTACTTTACACCACTGACAACAGTTTATCACAAACTGCTCTGCACCAGCTATGATCTGAGATAGATTGGTAACCTGTTTTTGCTGCCTTGACCTAGTTCTACCCTTGGGTTCTAGTTCCAGTCCCACCAGGGCTATTTTCCTCACAGTGCCTGACCTCTTTAGACAAAAAATAGTCCCTTTTATTCTCCAGGAAACACTCATCTGGTGTCACTCAGGTACAGCTACATTACTTATAACATCTTTAGAGATGGATCAAATAAATATACTTTTGCTAATAAAAATAGTTACCTCACATACAAAAAAATGCACTGCCACCATTTTTATTATACACACAGTTATTTTTTGGAATAACTGAAAATATGTACTAAATTTACAAAGAACAAAAAGGGATACATTTTAGACTTATGAATGAAATACAAGCTTGTTAATGAAAACAGCAGATTGCAGACAGGAAAAAAAAACTAGCTAACTGTCTAATTTAAACACACCTCACACAGCCCAAGAAAATGAGTCTTCGACAACTGATTCCTCGATTCTTTCAGCAGGGTATCTATTAGGGCATCTGACATCTCAGTGTGCCAATGAAATCTGACTTTGAGGACCTGGGCCACAGAAATTCTGCCCCATTCTATTCTGTAGCATCAGGACATTAATTCATCTGTCAGAATCTCCTTTTGCATTGATGAGCCACGCAGGTCCAGACATGGGTCTGCGTATCACAGGGTGGTCAAAACAAGAATTGTCCTTTCCTATTATCTTGCAGATCAGGATGTGGGTTCGAAGCTCCTCTGCCATCTCAGCCCTTGTGATCTACAGCAGGGCTCCAATAAGTACCAGCAATGCCTGCTCTCTCGCAGGGGCTCTGTCTCACACACACACACTCACACACACACACGATGTAACATATCCATACTTCTCTACTGTCACACATTTCGAGAAACATCACTCATTTTACCTCTCAGAAACCCTCTGTCCCCCATGGAGAAGGCAATATTCCATGTTTCCCACTGAGATTGTGAAATATATAGAAAATAATGGATGGGGAAGGGTTTGATATGAGAATTTAATGCACACCCGAGATGTGGGATGCTACATAAACCCCGAGGGTGAAGCCCGAGGGGTCTATTAAAGCATCTCACAACGAGGGTTGTTATGGAAAATATCAACCTGGTCAGTACATTGAGAGAAATTGCTGACCAGTTATTATAAATTCTTAATCATCTATGACGCTCCATTATCAGCAAACATGATAAACGTTAGTGCACTGATCGCCATAGTGTTGTGAGCTTGTAGTGTCATGTTTCATGATATGTCACTCATTTTAGCCATTTGTCACACTGCTTGTCACACATTTAGGTGATGAAAGGTTGAGAGATATGAAGACATGTCTGCATTAGGTCTGAAGTAATCCTTTGTGACCTGGTGGAAATATGACCCATCTTTACCACAGCAAGGACTAGGAGGAAGAAAAAACTACATAGGTAAAGAGGAAATCCATCAATAAATAATGAACTCACCATTCTGTCAACACTGCCCACAATAGTTGAATCACAGTGAGAATAAATTGTTATGTTTCCTTGCGCTTGCGCAGGAAATGTTTTGCTACAGTGATAGGCATCGCAGAAGTGTGTCAGTGTTGTGTCCAATGCAGATCAAGCTGCATTGGTGACATCCCTGACAGGCCAATGAGCAGGCAAGCTGACAATGACAATATGTACATTTTCATGGGCTGAAACTGTGCACACTTGAAAGGAGTGAAGTGCTCGAATGAGACAGCACTTCTGTCCTTTCATTTGAATAAAGCCACTGGGCAAGCAGCCCAGTGACTTTATGACTTTATGGATTGTGATTTTCCCATTTTCTTGCTTGCCCCTTTTCCATTTATCTCCCTTGCTGCCTGCCACTCCTTTATCACCTTGCAGTGTTTTGGTGGCAGTCCTTCACTGCCCGGCAGACCTTCCTCTTCCTCTGTAGATTTCACTCTGAGAGTCAAAAAATATAAATATATATGTTTGCCGAGCATTTCATTTGAAAGACCTTTTGCAAACAATAGCCCAAACCAACAATAGGAGCAGCCAGCTAGCAATGGGTTAACCCTTCCATGCTGTTGCAGCACTGGTTCGTCCTGCGGTACAGAAGCCAGGTATCTCTGCAACAGCAGGCATTCCTCACCTGCCATGGCACAGTGTGTGCGTCATCAAAATGGGCAACCAGCCATGTGTTAGATGGTAGCGAGGCAAACATCATTTACTTAAATTTTCTGTGATAAAACAACACATAGTACCACTGTACGATACCCTGTCCTGGAGACGGAACACCCAGCTCCGCCATCACTTTATGGCAGTAATGCCAGTTTGATTTGCAAACAATGCAGTCTCACAGTATGCATCATTTTTTTCTGGGGGCTTACCTTGTAAAAATAACAATTTGTTCACCTGTCCTGTATTTTATTTTAGTCAGGTTGTATTGGTTTCAGACTTATGACTCCAGTTGTTTAGATCTGTTTCTGTGTCAGAGTCTTTGTTTTGGGCTTGCATACAATGTTAAATTGGTAATCTTTCAAAGCTGCATGCCAAACTAATGATAGCAGCTTTATGCATTTCTTTTTAGTTTGTCCTTTCAGTAATTATTGCATTGCAAATTAACTGGTGAAACACTGCATGATATGTGGCTGCAGTAATACAGATTTGGAAACCATGCCCTTGCGGTTTGCCGTACCCTGAATATCCTGTCCTGCAGATCGCACATTGACTTGAACCTGCATAATTTGACTGTAAAAAATTAAGCTGTTCTCATTCTAATATATAATTCGTATCTTTATATCATGACTCTGGTACAGCTACATAAAGATACAAATTAGACATTAGAATGAGAACAACTTAGTATTTTTACAGTGAAACTATGAAAGCTCAAGTCAGTGATCATCAGGACATTCAGGATAGTAAACTACAAGGACATGTTTTCTGAATCTGTGTTACTACAGCCATGTACATTTTTGCCATTGCAATTCACAATGTAACAATTAATGAAAGGACAAACTAAAAAGTTAAAAATAGCACAAAGCTGTCTAACTATTGTTATTATTAGTTCACCATGTGACTATGAAGATTGCTAATTTCACCTTATGCAAGCCCAAAACAAATACTCGGATATGGAAAGCAAATGTAAGCAACTGAAGTCATATGCAGTGCTTTGGCATTACAATGTTAAACAGACAAAAAGATGTAGTGTTCAGTAGTCAATGACTGGTCCTCAGCAATGCACTTTTTTCACATACACCATGCAAGGAAACATTTGGCATTGACAAATGCTAGTTTCTGTTCATTAATGTCTTTTTTTGCTTTGCAGACCACAGTCCTGGCCTGTGTCAAAGACTCTGAACAGCCACCACTGCAGACGTGACATCGGCTCCGAAACACAACTGTTTGTGTTCAGGCTGTGTTGAGCAGGAATTAAGCAGTGTAGCAACTGCAGTACTGCTATCTGAAGTATGGGAGTCATTACAGTAGCTGTATTTTTCACATTTAGTGCAGATGGTCTTTTTGATATTAGGTGGTAGTCTCTGTACATTTGCCATGTTTGTAAAGGCTGGTTAAATGATCAATTCAGGCAATGGTTCAGTCATCCTCTGTGCCAGACCTCAAGTACTGCTGTCAATGATTGGGTATTGACTGACACGTTTAGGTTTTACACTTTGTAAATGTGGCACTTGTATTTATCTGACCGAGTAACGTTTTTTCTTATTTTGTAGTATATTTGTCCACTGTGGTAATACTGACAACCACATTTCAGATAGTGTATTCCTTTATATCTTAATTGCTGCTCATTCACTAAGGTGTACATGTTGGCAGTTCTGAAGTTGCTGTTAGGTTCTGTATAAGTCATTCATCAGTAACTGGTTGTAGTGTTATTGTTATTGAAAGCTCATTTTTGTGTATGTCTAGGTAATGTTCAGTAAGTTACTGTGTTGTAGCAATTTCACTTTGTGTGAGATTATACTTTTCTGTCTGTACCTATTCAGGAACATTTTCAGTAAATCTGAGTTTTGTGTGCAAATATGCCAGGCAGATGTGTGGTCCAAAAATGTGGGAAAACCAAAGTTGAACTTTTCTTTATTTGCTTTCCCAAAGTATGAGAGGTTTGTGGAACAGATTTGTCAAAGTGAAATGTGCTGACTGATATTGGGCAAATGACACCAGCATACTGTGTTCTGCACATTTTTCTGAGTAGTGTTTTGATCAGGCTATATTGGCCATGTATGGCCTCATACTGGCTCAAGTGTTGCATTTGATGCCTGGCACAGTGCCTCCAATGCACATTGAGAAGCCTGCCAACACTAAGGTGCCTTGAAATCTATGCAAGATGATTCTGTGTTTGATCCACTAGTAACGAAGAAGAAAGTCAAGCACAAAGAAAGCGTCAACTTTCCTAGGTATATATTACATTTCAGCTGAGAGTATTGCAGTTTTAAATTATATGTACAGTACAAGGCCAATAAAAGGTGTACATTTTTTCATATGGTTGATGTCCTGTCCTCTGGCCCCCAAAAATAGCCACCTCCTACTAAGGACAATCACTTTGCTAAAGACTTCACCACTGAATCATTTTCCACACTGCTAAATGTATTTCTGTGATGACTGGTGTCTTGTACTGCCACACTGTAAACAGTGCTTATCCTTTTAACCTATTGATGCTGGAGCTGACAATTCCTAGTTCTGTCACCACTCCAACAACTGGAACCTACTTCCCTCAGAATTGTGCCACTACGCAGTTCCACACATGGATCACTGACTACAGTGGTTGTCCTCCCATCACCAGCACCAGCTCCTCCACCACAATCCCCTCCCCACCACCACCAGAAATTGAGGCTATAAGCATGTTTGGTGTATTTGACAGCTGAATAATGCTTTGTCATGCTACACTGTCAACAGTGCTTAGCCCTTTACCCTCTCAGTGATGGAGCAGACAGCTTCTAGCTCTGTCACCCCCCCAAACAACCAGTCCTCCTCATAGCCCAAATCGTGACTATACTACATCTACTTGTTTCTGTGCAGCATAGTTACATTCACTCTGTGCCTTTTTCATAGTTGTTTTCAATTAGTCATTTTCATTTACCTGTAAAATCACAAAATTGATCTTCTCTGTCTTCATAAAGTAAAATTTGTCCAATGGTTTTTGCTGTTTATTCATTTATTTCTGTTAAATCTTATACATGTCTGTGGTTTGTTTTGAATTACTTGTGACTATCCACAAGTTTTTGTTACCATACCATGGTGATGAACTTCAACAAGGGTGAAATATGTTTTTATTACTGATCATTTCGTACTTGTAATGGATATCTACTCTGGTAAGTAACTTTTCCATGAATATTTGTGCCACCTTGATTTAGAAGGAAAATTTTGATTTCAACTATGTGTAACCCTCCTTTGGGGGACTTACCTTTATTGCCTCATTTCTCCTGACTGCCTGTTTGCTCCAGTGGTGTTCCCTGTATCTCCCCCATTGTTTGCTGTCACAGCCCCCCTTCTCCTATGTGCCCCAGGACACCCAATCAGCTCCTGTGTTAGTTTTACCCATATCAGGACTGTAGGAGCTAGATTGCAAGTCAACAGCATTTTCTGGATAGGCCGGCACCCGCACAAGTGCAAAAGGTGCATTTCTTTGCTGACTGCGGCTTGTGGTCAAACTTATGGCTCCTTTTTGGTTCTGATCCCACTAAAGGTCCAAGTAGTGACCGGGCACCAGAGCAAGGCCACTGAGAGGCCTCTTTTTAATGTAAATAAAGAGCACCAAGAAAGGCTCAGGGGCTCATGGATATTAATAAGAGCCTTCCTGCACATTAATGAGGAAGCCTGCCTGCCACCTAGGGGGACTGTGCTTCTGTGGTAGTGCAGGCTCAGGGATTCCAATAAATGTTTAATAATGGGTTCCTTTGAAAGGGCACTGAAGGGACTATTGAACTCTGGGGTTAGTGTAAATAAAACATGCTTACTCTGGCTTCACCAGAACTTTATTTGTGGGAACATTGTGGACTGCAAGGGGACTGAATTCAATAGCAGCCATGTTTGCAGCTAGCCAGCCAGCCATTCAGAGGCTGGATTTATCATAGAGACTCTTGGGACAATGCCAGAGACTTTTAGAGGAAAAAGCAGGGACAATTCTTGGCACCCATTTTCTAGCCAATTGGAACACCAGAACTGTGATTGAAAGCTTCAGCAGCCAATAGGAACTCAGAGTTTGTTTCCCTTTAGAGAGATGGACAGTTAAACTGGGGCCAGTCCAGAGAGAGCATCCAGCTGGTGGGGAGGCTGTGCTTCAGCTCACTGACTTTGAGGAGAAGCCAGTTTGCCCTCCTCAGCCCGTGATCCTGTGGGGATCTAATCGAGACTGCCAAGGGTGCACATTGCCTAAAGACTCCAAAGCCAGAGAAAGAAGTATTTTGCTGAGCTGAGAATTTGCTGGAAGTGGTTTGGAGCATTAATAGCCACCAACACTGCATTGTGGTGAGAAGCTATTTTTGCCTCAGTGACTGTGTTTGAATCTAAAGCCTGGGGTCACTGGAATTGTCGCCAGCTCTGTTGCCTAAAGAGGGAGACCTGAATTTCTGGATTGCCAGTTTACATGTTCAGGACTGCAGTTTGCAAGCGGGTAAGCTGTATGGCTTATGCCAGAACTGCACCAGAAGTTAATCCTGAGATGCCAAATAATTTGCCTAAAAGACTGTTGCTGCTTGTGAGACCAAAGCTGCTAGAGAAACCAGCTTGGGGAGTCAGTTCCTGTGGAGAAGATCATTGTGGGTTGTGGCCACCCTTGGGGTTATGCTGTGATGAGGGGGGTGAGTCGTGTTAGCAATGGTCCCTTTATCCTGCTCCATGTCAGAAAGGATGAAGTCCTGCAGCCGGCACCCACATGCCAGAGAGCCAAATCCTGCCTCAAGGGGAGTCAGCCTGGAAATCAGCCCAGATCCTGAGGTCCATGGTTCAATGAGTAGAACAGGGTCTAACCCTGCAATGCAAAATAAAGTGCTTTTCCATCTGATTTGCTTTCACATTCTCATTGTGGTTTATACTGTTTTTGCAGGCCATCCAGCCTGGGGGTCACAATTTTCTTGGGTTTAAAGCAATTGTTTATGTTGATACGGCCAAGTAAAAAGAACCATAACCATTTCTCTATTTAAGGGCCCCAACCAGCTGCAAAGCCAGCCAACCCGCGGCAGCATTTCAAGCCTGCACCTAGTAAGACTCTGGGTAGCCAGCAGCTGTAACTGGAGTTTCCAGGGGGTAAATGTATTTATTGTGTTAGTCGAAACCTAATACAGTACTTTAAAGTAAAGCTTGAGTCACACCCCTCCACTGTGTTCAAATCCCCTAATAAATCAGTTATTTGTTTGAATGTTATACTGACCCATGAGCATATTATTACTGAGTGCTGGTTTAATTCAAATAACTGAATGGTACAGTGTTGTTGAGAACCTTTTATTGCAGGCATGCAGAATGTAAACCGGAAGCCAGAGTCCTGTTGGTACGTGTGGTCACTGTGAGCATATTACTGTATTAGCACTCACCATTAATTGCGTCATTGAATGTCAGGTAAAGAGGTTTATGTTTCTCTATGTGTGGGACCACTGGGTGGGGCTGTGGGTAGGTACAACTTCCCAGAGGGTTATGCTAGCTTACCATCTAACCTACTTAAAAGATGCTGTGGGTGGAGGCACCACGCTAATAGCAGTATTGTGAAAATGGAGCCCCTGGTAACAGCTAAATCTGAACCCAGGCCCCTCAACCTGCATTTTGGGCTGCAAGCAGGAGTAGTAGACCACTGGAAGATGGTACACAGGTTACATATGGTAAACTGCATGCCCACTTCAAAGAATCATTCACTAGTTTACTCAAATAATGTTTGCTGGTTGCTTGTTGCCATGCTCAGCCATTCAATAATACACTCAAGCAATGCACGATATAATGCAGTGTAATGTTTGATTATTTCAGTTGATGTCTATTATTTTTTTCTTTTGGTGGCTGGGTTTAGTTTTTTTTTACTGCTTGTGCATGTATGTTTATAGGTATTATTTGGTGCTGAGTATTTAGATTTATTTTTTCATTTCAAGAGTTGCACCAGGAAAGGCATACTGAGCAGAGACTGCTTGTTTCCAGATGCATCCTGGGAGGAAGGGGGTGGGGACAAATAATAGTTAATAAAATAACATATGAGTAAATTGGGAACATAGTTACAGAGTTAAGTACACTTAGTATCAGAGCTTAAAATTGAAAACAAATTAACCCAACATGAAAGGAGAGGAAGGAGCATGATCAAATACAGCTTTAAAATAAGTGCATGGTTGAGTTCATCAGTTCCCCTGGGAGACTGCATCATCAATGGACTGTAAAGCAGGCACACCAGAAAAGACAGTGAGCCAGAGAGGAATTGAGGTGAAAAAGGGGGAGACAGAAATGAGGGTGAGCAAATGGGGAGGGTTGGGGTGGGGAGAAAAAGGGAAAGGGGTTTAAGACGGGGGAAAAGGGGGATAGAAGCAGGAGGAGGTCAGAAGCAAGTGCAAGAGGGGACAATGTAGTCTAGCAGAAGGGCATAGAGGGCCCTTGGGGAAGACCCATGATGAATAGGGGGTTGGAGAGTGCTTGCATGATATGCATCGCAGTGGCAATTATGACCATATAAAATGATTTACTATAGTCTCTGCATAGTTCCTTTATACTGTAAATAAGATAGTTACATTCAATTCTGGTTTCACAAGTAAAGCAAAAAGCAAGCAATATTATTTTCACACAGGTTGTAGACTGTCACTGTAATGACAGTTCAGACTGTGCCCCAGTCCATGCTGAAGTCCCTGACAATTGCATCTCACTGTCATCCGAAGTCATTGATGATAGTGCTGCATGTGGTTTTTCTGAAACATCTTATCTCACACATAAAACAGACGCTGGTTCCGGTAACAGCACTTTGACAAAAGCACACAGTATTCAGCACCAAGAGTTCATCACTGCTCAGCTGGTAAGACATTCAAATATTGATGCTGTCACATTCAATGTAAATAAACAGTCCTTTGTCCATCACTGTCTAGATGCTCTCTGACTCACATTATGCAATTTCATGTACTGTTGAATGCTTAAAGCATTTAAAACATATGAATAAATCATCATTACCGAGTACAGCTAAAAACAGCTAGTCCTATAAAATTAATTTGTACTCAGACACTACTTGTAGCTGAAAGCTATTAAAGGACACAGTAATATCTTTATTGTGGTACAGCACATTCAGCTGCCCTAGCTCTCGTCAGACAAATGCATTCTGCGTTTGTCTTGCACCTTGTGGAACAGACTGAATGAGCATTCAACACACATGGATGTCACTGGTATCGCCAAGTCACGTAGCACAACAGAGCTCACTGTTGGAAGGTGCTGCTTCTGACATTTTCAGTAGCGACTGCATCTATGCTTGTTTGTGCTGGCACGTCCAGTAACGTGTCCTGCTCAGATTCAAGCTTAAAGGCTTCAGTGTTACAGCTGAAGTGCCTAACAATATTTTGGTATGCAGTGACATCGTTTGATAGCTGAGATTTTAAAAAGGGGTCAAACATCTGCAGGTTGGCAAAAAGAGAACCCAGCCCAAAAAGTCCGTCAGGGACATTGCGTGCCATTGTGGCTTTGAATTTTTGTTTAAAATGTGAGGAAAAAGCGTGCATTGCAGTAGATAATTTAAACCTCTTAGAACCCATATACCTCAAATCTACTTGTTTTATGGCACCATCAGGATCAGCTGCAATTTGCAAGTCCACAGTAAATGAACTTTTCAATGCAGTGTGATAGAGGCTCACTTGTTTCAAGTTTAAGATGCACTTCATGAATTTTACTTAAGTAAATGCAAACAAAGCTCAACTTATAGTGAAGCTCCTGTTGTGTGCCATCCTCTGCAACCATTATTTTGAGTCTGCTTGCCTCTTTGGATTCACTTGCAACTTCTTCATTTGTGAGAAAGTCTGTCACACTGTCCCAATAAGAATAAATAAATGTAGCAACTTCCAGCCAAGAGAGCCATTGAGTCGGTACTACATGTGGTGGGACATGCAAAGAGGATGGACTCACTTGATTGTTAGGGCAAACTTTAAAAAAAGCTCTGTGCTGGCAGCTAGCATTTTTAAATATGGCTGGAAAATGAATGAAAAAGTCCTTCACATCTGAGAAATCAGGTGTTCCCAAGGCATGCTCTATTGCAACATTGAGGAGATGTGCGATGCAGGGAATGTGCAGCAGATGTGGATATATTTCTTTTAAGTCTGTCACCAGTCTCTGCATGTATATGGTACTGTCACTGTTGACTGACAGGCAATTGTCCCAAGTCTGGCCATATTCAATCATCACACCGTGCAGAAGAATAGAAATCGTACCAGCTTTGCCCTGTAACAGGACAGTAGACTTTAATAAGAGACTTAGTATAGAGGGTAATACAAATAAAACATTTGCTAAAGATAACAGTAATGGAAAGCAGGCAGGAGAATCAAGATTAACCCGTACTAATAATGAGAACATTTTAGTCCCTACAAAAGTGGGAGAAACTTAAAACAAGCATTTGTCAATGCTGAATGTTGTCTCACTGGCATTGGCATTGGTAGTGCAGGAGTTAGGGACAGATAATAGGAATGGCAGTGAAGTATTGAACCAAAGCTGATGCCACCCTCACACTGCAGAGACTGACAGGCGTTGGGGTGTGCCTTTGGGTCGTCAGCTATAATGCTTATGCCATTCTACCTCACCCTACCCTGCAGACACTGACAAGTGTCATGGTGTGCTTTAGGGTCATTGGGCCTTATACTTACACCATTCCATAAGGAAATATGCTCAGGTGGGTGCAGTATAGGAGAATGGGGTGAACTTTAGGGTCGAACACTCCAAGACACACCTCAATGCCTGTCACTGGCAGCAGGATGGGGGTGGAGGTGGAATGGTGTCAGCATTACAGCCAATGATCCCAAGTCACAACCCTGTCTCCTGTCAGTCTATACAGGATGTGGAGTTACAGATGGAAACCCTAATGCTGTAAGTGTTTGTTGGTATTTTCACTCCAACTTTTCAACATATGCCTTTTGTGATGCTACCTCATGAAGAGCGGCACTATCAGTTTGTTAGCTGAAAGGTGGTTTTGCACAGTGGCTATGCCATTTGGTGACACAGGGATGAAAACACATTTTGGGCAGGATGCAAAAAAAGACAATTATATTGTTCTTGAGGAGGTGTAAAAAAATTGCAACGTTAAAAATCTGGAGTGAAAATATGAAAAATTGGTGAAGTCATGAGCATGCATAGAAACAGCGCAACACACGGCCGTAACCCAGTTATTTTAGGATGTTTTTTAACCACATTTTCAAAATAGGCATTTTGGGACCTCCCCTCATGAACAGTGGCACTGTGATTTTGTTAATTTGTCCCAAAAGTTGATTTCCCACAGCGACCATGCCATTGTGCGCCATAGGTACGAAAACACATTTTGGGCAGGATGTGAAAAATGACAGCTGTACTGTTCATAAGGAGGCTTTAAAAAATGCCAGTGTAGAAAATCTGGCATGAAAATATTGCACATTTGCAAAGTTACAGAGGTGCGTGGAAACTGCGCAATGCACACTTGTAACACAGTCATTTTATGGATGTTCATCAACAAATTTTCAACATAGGCATTTTAGGACCTCTGCTCATGAACAGTGCCATCATCATTTCCCCAAACTGTCCCGAAAACTGATTTCACACAGCAACCATGCTATGGTGCTCTGGACGTGCGAAAACACATTTTGGCCTGGATATGTAAAATGACAGCAATGCTGTTCATAAGGAGGTGTGGGAAAATGGCAATTTTGAAAATCTGGAGTGTAAATATTACAAATTCACGAAGTTACGGCTGTGTGTGGAAACTGCGCAACGCACGCTCATAAAACAGCCATCATTTGGATTTTTCCACCAAATTTGCAACATAGGCTTTTTGAGAGCCCCCCTCATGAACAGTGGTACTGTTGTTTCATTAATCAGTCCTGAAAGGTGATTCCGTGCAGTGACAGTGAAATTATCTTTCGGGACGGAATAATGCCATGACAGTGACTGTATTCATGAGGAGGGTTCCCAATAACCCCATGTTGAAAATGTGGTGCCAAAATTCCCCAAAATGGCCAAGATATGCACCAAAGTTGAAAAAACCCTTTTTATGCCATGATACAGCTTACCAGCATTTCTTCAGTCTACTGTCAGCTTTGAAGAGTGTAGATGTGTTCGTGGTCCACCGTAGATCGTTGTGACGGGCTCCAGAGGAAAGTATGGGTTGAGGGGGGTGTGGGGAGGCAGGGCATGTAGAGGGTGGGCAAGGGGTGGGAGGGGCAGGGAGACAGCAAGGGCCCATTTTCTTCTTTCACAGGTTTAAAAAGAAAAAAAACACAGCCGGATGTTTTTTCTTTTTCAGGGGATTTGGCATGCTGGGGTGGGCTCCCAGTGTGCCACCTCAGTACTTTTTTTGGGGTGTGATGCTGTAGCCAACAGGGGATTGGGCACCCCAGTCGGCACATACTGAAGGGGGGGACAAGAGCCGAGGGGGATTGGGCACCTCCCTTGGCACACAACAAAAGTGGGGGGGACATTATGCCAATGGAGAGTGGGCTCCCTCATCGGCAAAATAAACAGGGAAGAGAGGACTGAAGCAGATGGGGATTGAACCCCCGTCGGCAAAGAAAGACTGTTGGGGGGAGGTGTATGATGCTGAGGGGGATTGGGCACCCCCTCAGCATACATTGTAAATGGGAGGGGGGTCATTATGTCGACTGGGAGTGGGCTGCCCATCGGCAAAAGAAGTGAGTCAGGGCACTCTACAGGCGCTGTCACCAGGTATGTCAGGAGGGTGTGTTGTGCATGCAGCGGACCTTTTCTCAGATCTGGTGGCCACCTGACGTATGCCTGGTGTCAGCGCCTGCAGTTGCCTTATTGGGGAATGAGTGATGCACCTTCTGATGAGTGCACTGCATTCACCCACAGTGACCGCACCTTCAAGTCTGCTACTAGTGCAATATGTTGGCTGGTGTGCATGCCCGAGCCAACATAAAAAGGACTTTGGACAATAGATCCCTACAAGAACCAATAATTCTTGTTTTAGATGGAAATACAAACAAACAAAAAGAAGGTAAACATATTAAGGCAATACAAGTCAATTTTCATGTAGAAAATATGTGAAAATCACCCTGCCCACTCATCCATGCTTCTGCAATTAATTTAGAGAACTCAGTAAATATCACAAAAACTAAATTGGACTTGTTTAGTCCCCTCAGCATACATTCCTGACTTAGAGAAGCTGAGGAAATGTTAAAAGGTAATGAGGTAATAGATTTCCAGAGTCATTCCAAGGAACTTCTTAGTAATTCAGGGCCAGATTTTCAAGGCTTTTTTTAACTCAGTAAAAATGTATTTATATTTGTGAATGTTAAATATGGTATAGCACATTTTAGAATTTCCATGCTATTGTTCACAATAAGTACTTTCCTTGATAATTTATTAACAGTATACATTTTAAACCATGGTGATCTATGTTAGACCCTTCACTTATTACACAGTTCAAAGTCTTTGACTTTAATAAGAAGTTTACAGTCCTTTACAGTGTCTTGAAGGTCTTAACAAATTAGTCGAAGCAAAATTCTATTAAGTAAAAAATCTTTACAAATTTAGCCTAGAAACCTTTTCTGCTCAAGTCCTCATCCCCCCAACTCACATGTCTAAAGCTCATTAAAAATCTGTTAGTTGGTCATAGTCAATGTGTTGGTTTAAAATATTGACCTCTTCCAAGGATCATCTCCTTCCTCTCCATTTCCCCCTGAAGACACTTCTCCCATTGGTTCCTCTACTGTGAGATGCCAGGGTCACCATCTATCTAGAAAATTTTCCTGTTCTAGCCAAAGGATGTATGTAATTCTTTCCATCCTTTCCATCTCCTCTACTCTAGATGCCCACTGAGTCAAAGGGGGGGGTCTTGCTACAGCCACTTTGCAGTGATGCATTTCCGGGCAGCTACCCTTAGAATCTGTCTGAAGGCTGCCACTCTCCTTTTTTTTGAGGACAGTGTTGGAAGGCCCAGCACCAAATCTGAGAAAGTAAAAGGGAATGGGAATCCTGTTACTCGCTGTATATTCTCATGAATTTGACACCTGAAAGTGTCCAGCTTGGGACAACCCCCAAAAATATGGTGATGTGTACTCTTGGTTTCTCCACAGAGATGCCAACATATTTCTGAAGCCTGTGGGTTAAAATGTTTTGTGATAATAAGGGTCCTAAAAAAAGGGTTAGTATTTTCCAATTATATTCTCTCTGTGTTGGCGAGGATGTCACCTGCCACCCTCTTCTTAATCTGTGTGCCCAAGCAATCTTGGAAATTATTGTCCCACTCTCTCTTTCCCATCTTCTCCAGGTCTTGTATAGGATATAAATAATATCTCAATTTGTCCCTTAGCCCGATGGCATCATACCAATAACTCTCTAAGGGCATCAAATCCCTTCTTGCTAACATACGAATGTGCCAGCAAAAACAGATCATCCGGTCTATCTAAGTCTGCTCGAGTGTGCAGCTAGCATCCCTAGTTTGAAGTCACGGGTTTGAAAATATCTAAAAAAAAAGTCCTCTTTATGGAGGGAGAAGCATTCTTGTAGGGTGGCAAAAGTGAGACAACCCATTCTGTCTATGCAATGGTGAGAAGTAGTGAGGCCTCTATTTATTTATTTATTATTTATTACATTTTGGTGACCGAATAGGCCCACTGAGCCCCGAAGGTCCCTTTTTCAGGGACGACCCGGGATAACAATACAAGTCATAAGAATGAACAAGGACATAAGGAACATTTGAGGCATTGTGAATTACATCATGAGGTGGTTACAGTAAAGAAAAACAGTGGATACAGGCATGGCTTACACACACAGTAAAAGAAAAGCAGTGGATGCAGGCATGGGTACAGGCATGGTTATCATCATGACATGTAAGCAATTGGTAGTACTTTGCATATAGTTTATTCAGGGGTTATACATGGCCTCTGGTGAGCAGTCTGTATAAGGCAGGTAGTAGGAAGGTTAAGCTAGGAGACGGGAGTTGGAGAGGAGGGGAGTACCTTAGGAACTTTAAGTGCCATGACAGTGGCATGCGACCGAAGTCAGCAGATGGGACTTAAGCCTGGTGTGGAAGTTCATCAGTAAGGAGGAGGAGGTCTGGACCTGGGGAAGGAGCTTGTTCCATTGGCAGGCTGCTTGGAAGGAAAAGGATCTTCTGACAGTTTGTCCTTACCCTAGGGACTTCTAATAGCATTCTATCTGAGGTCCTTAGGTTCCTTGGGTTGTGTTTGAGGGTTATGATCCTGGCAATGCTTGGCGGAGCATGGTGTTTGAGAAGCTTTTAGGCCTGGACAAGCAAGGGGTGTTGGAGGCAGGCGACCAATATGGGCCAACGAAGATTGGCCAAAGTGTCACAGTGGTGACGTCTCCGGTGGTCTACGGTTGCGAAATGAGCTATTTTATTATATAGGGTTTGCATCCTGGTAATCTCTTGTTTAGCCATGCCCTGTATAATAGGGGCCGCAAAGGTCAGGTTGGGTAGAAGGACGCTGGTAGCTATGGAGAGCCTGGCTTCAGGGATGAGTTGGTCCCTGAGTCAGTACAGGGTGCCAAGTTTCCAATGTAGGGTCCTGGTGACCTGGTCCATGTGTTCCTTGTATGTGATATTCTGATCCAACGTGAGGCCTAGGTATTTAAGGGAGGGGACTACGTTAATGGCTTTACCAGAGAGTGAGGTTAAGGAGAGGGATAAGGACCTGTCAAATCCCAGGGATCTTGGCCTGAATAGCATTGACTTGGTCTTGTCAGCATTTAGTTCCATTCTGTTCGTACATAGCCAAGTCTCTAGTGAAGTGAGATCCTTTTGGAGTAGAGGGTCTAGGGCAACCACATCATGCAGGGGTCGGAAGATGACAGTATCATCAGTGTACTGCACAACCGAGCTCTCTCTGCAGGTCATTGGTAAACAAGAAAAACAGGAGGGGGCCTAGAATTGAGCCCTGAGGTACATCCTGGTTTAGGGGTAGTGGGACAGACATGGTCCCTTTCCACCCTCTGTGTCCTGCCTGATAAGTAGCTCCAAAACCACATCAGGGCATGATTGTCTAGGCCCATATTTTGCAGCTTCTGTAGCAGCAAGTTGTGGTCGACGAGGTCGAACGCATTGGATAAGTCTATAAAGACTGCACCAGTGGGTATCCCTTTGTCCATTGCCTGAGAACTTCATCCGTGAAGTTAATGAGGGCAGTGTCGGTGTACTTTCCCAGTAGGTGAATCTGTTATCTAACCTGGGTGGGAGAAATGAGGGAAATAGGGCCTAATGTGTTGGGGGTGAGTGTGAGTTTACAGAGATGGAAGAGGATCCTCAATGAGTGCTTCACCCAAGAGTTTGTTGTATGTGACCATACTTGAGGATGTACAACATTAGTCGGAATTGTCTACAGGGCCCCCCCCCACCAGTATGGCCTCCTCTACTGGGTACCACCCAGATTCAATTCTTTGTTTCACTCAAGTGCATTGCTTGGCTCCCTGCACCACCAGGTAGTAATGGTAAAGATGGGGAAGTCCTAGGCCCCCCTCCTCCCTGGATGCTCTAAGGACTGTAATTGACAGCCTGGGGCATTTACCAGCCCAGATAAAACTCTGAACTTCTCTGTTCAATTTGCTCCAGTAGTGATTCAGGATTTGGATCAGGAGGGTCTGGATAAAAAACAAAAGTCTCAGGAAAACATTCATCTTCACTGTCTGTACTTTACTATATAAGGAAAGTGATAGTAGTCTCCATCATGCAAAATCTGCCTATAAGTCATTGTAGAGCTTGAGATAATTAATATTAAACAGTCTAGTTAAATCTGCCGAAATTTGGATTCCTAGATATTTAAAGGTATTTTTTTGGCCTATGTGAATGGGAAGGTCTCTTTAAACTCCTTTGTGGGCTTGCCACTGAGGACCATCACCTCTGACTTGGTGAGGTTTATTTTATATCCCACTCCCCAAAGGTTTGCAGCACCTCTAACAAGTGGGAAAGAGAGGTCCAGGGCTCACTTAA
The DNA here is from genome assembly GCA_016271365.2 of Neoceratodus forsteri. Lineage (NCBI taxonomy): Eukaryota > Metazoa > Chordata > Ceratodontiformes > Ceratodontidae > Neoceratodus > Neoceratodus forsteri. Next base: position 442,345,247 of record CM057459.1, on the reverse strand, counting down.
AAAGAAGAGGAAGTCATCTGCATACAATTTCAACTTTTGCTCCGCTCCTCTGACCATCACACCTTTAATGTCTGAGTTAGTGCAGATCCAGATTGCTTGGGGTTCTAGGGACAGGGCAAAGAGCAAAGGGGAGAGGGACAATTTTGTCTGGTACCTCTCTTCAGAGGTAATCTGTCTGACGTAAATCAAGTAACTCTCACCCTCGCTTCTGGTTTTTAGTATAACGAAGATATTGCTGAGATAAACTGTTCCCCAAGACCCATTTTAAACAGGGTGGAGGTCATGAAGAACCAATCCACCCTGTCAAATGCCTTCTCGGCATCCATGCTTATGGCGAGTGGGAATGAGGTAGAGTGGTGTTGGGCTGAGATAATGTTCAAACACCTTCATATGTTATCTTGCAGAAATCTACCGGAGATGAAGCCCGTTTGCTTGTGGTGTACCAGAAGGGAAATGCATTGTTGGAGCCTGTCTGCTAAGATGCCTGTGAATATTTTAATATCCACCAGCAATAAAGATATTGGGCGATATGACCAGGGCCACTGGAAAATCGGGGGTGCAATTTTTCCGCAATTTCCGCAATTTTCACCCTTCTCCGCACAAAATCCACAATTTCTTGTAATTTCTTACATTTATGGAATTTTTGACTGAAATTGTATAAAAATATTTAAATTCTCAAGGAAATCTACTCAGATATGGTACACAGGCTTGGATTTGACCAAAACAGTACAGTGTGAGCTGAGAAGGGGTCAACTGTGACTCTGCTTTCATGTGATTCACTTCCCTGCTTTGGTTTCAGAATCCTCTGGTCATGCATATGTAGACTTGAACACTTAAAATCTGTGTTAAAGCAGACTATCTGAGAACCTTTTGCTGGCACAGAGACTGAAACAATAGGTGTGAGAAGAGGTGCAAAGTGCCCCATTCACCTAAATGAAGTCTTGACCACGATGCTTGTTTTTGAATGGTAGGGTAGATTTTCCTAGTATAAATACTTTCAATCTGAAAGGATTTTGATTCAAATGTGTCAGGAGTTTGGGTGGCCCTGCTAATTATAAACTTGAATGTGCTTCTGAGGGGGGTTGGTGACAGTGATTCCTTACATGTCAGTCTGCCGCAACTGCATACTCGCATACAAAACCTACAAAAGGAAACATTTTTGAAAACATGCTGAACAGGTTAAGTATAGTTAAACAGTTACCTTCAAATAGACAAAGTAATTGCAACCCAAGTAAAATCACTGCAGACCGAGTAGAACAATAGTATAATGTATTGAAAACTATTGTATGACGTAATGAAAAGCTATTGGTATGATTTGATACTTTTATCATGTGATTTTAAAATGTACTTACAGTGCTGATTAAGAACAGTAATTATTTTAACAAAATAAACATTTTTCTTACTAGACCTTTATTAGGCACACTGCTTATTTGTTTATTTTGTTCTTGCACCAAAGCAAGTAGTTTAAATAGGCTTCATTATTTAACATCTAGAAACTGGCAAAATATGTTGTTTCAGGATGTATTCAGTACAGATTAACTGTAAATTATTGAATAAAATCTAGTTAGCACTGCATGACATAGATGTCTTGATTTTTAGAAGATATGTTACATAATGATTAGTTTACAGTGCATTTCAAAAACACACATCTTTCTTCATATTAAAAGCATTTACAAGTGGCAATACATTTATCCAACAATTTATGTGATCAATACATGCTGCAGCAAACAATAAAATATTTATTAGGGGCAGTTGGGACGTATAGTGAACCCCCACAATTTTCCTGCAAGAAAATCCCTGCATTTTTAGGTAAAATTTTCCACAATTTTCCACTGGCCCTGGATATGACCCACAGGATTCCGGGTGTTTGTCAAGTTTGAGGATGACTGAGATTTGTGCTAAGTTCCACGACGGGGGTTCTTCTTCTTGTCGGCTAGAATTTCATTATATGTGGAAACCAAAATGTCGATTAACAGGGGTGAAACTGTTTATAGAACTCGACCAAAAAAACATCCAGTCCTGGTGCCTTTCCATTTCTGAGCTGTTTAATTTATCAAGTACTTCAGATTTAGAGATGGGGTGTTTAGAGCTGTTCTTGCTGGGTTGTCAAGGGAGGGTACTGACAGATCATCTAAGAATTGTTGCATTTTAGCCATATGGTTTGAAGTGGGCTTTGAATCATATAGATTTGAGTAAAATTTGGCGAACACTTGGGCTATCTTCTTTGGTCAGGTAATGGAGGGATCTGCTTCTCTATCACTGAGTCTAACTACTGCTCTGTCGGCTGCTTCCTTACATAGCTACCAGGCCAATAATCTTTCTGCCCTATTTCCATTTTCATAGAATTTTTGTCTAGCATATATCAGCTGGCCCTCTATCTTTGTGTCTGTAAAGTGGTTTAAAGCTCTTTGTTTCTTCTCTAATTCTTCCTTACTACCCTCATCTAGGGTCATCTGGTGTTGTGACTCAAGTTGTGTTATTTGCTGTTCTAATTCCAATCTTATTTTCTATCTTTCTCTTTTTAATTTAGCAGAGTATCTGGTTATCTCTCCTTTTAAGTAGCATTTCCGAGTGTTCCATCTGATACCCTCCCTGGTATTCCCCTGAGGGTTATTCTGGATAAATGTTTCTCTAACTAATTCTTTGAAATCTTCCCTTGTAAGGTGGCTCACATTTAGTCTCCAAGACGTCTCAGGATGGGACAGAGGGGTGGCCATCTGCAGAGACACTGAGGCATGATCAGAAAGGGTTATGTGCCCTATATCACATCTGTACACTTTCTGGATCCAACTTGTGGATATTAAAAATAGTCAATTCTGGAGTACCCCTGATGTATAGGGGAGTAATAAGTGAATTCCTTATCCCTTGGGTGCAGAAAATGCCAACTTTCCATATAGGAACATAGATTTTGACGGCAGATAAGGACCGCTTGGCCCACCTAGTCTGCCCATTTCCCTACCTATTGGATAAGCTACAGATCCTAGTTAACCAGCAGCCTACTTCTTCCTACCCCCAACCCCTAGGATTGCCTATGACTGTCCCATGCATGCTTGAATTCCACCACTGTTTTTGACAACACAACCTCCTCTGGAAGGCCGTTCCATGCATCCACAACCCTCTCTGTGAAAAAATACTTCCTTAAATTACCTCTGAGCTGCCCCCCTTCTATCTTCAAATTGTGCCCCCTTGTTCTTGCACACCTCTTTTTTTGAAAGATGCTACCCTCTTGGACTTTGTTGATTCCCTTGAGATACTTGAAAGTTTCTATTATGTCCCCCCTCTCCCTCCTTTCCTCGAGGCTATACATATTCAGCTCCTTAAGTCTCTCTTCATATGTCTTCCGGTGCAGACCCTGCACCATTTTAGATGCCCTCCTCTGGACAGCCTCCATCCTCTCTATGTCCTTGCGGAGATTGGATCTCCAGAACTGCACACAGTACTCCAGATGGGGTCTCACCAACTGTCTGTACAGAGGGATAATAACTTCCTGTTTTCTACTGGTGATGCCTCTCCCTATGCATCCCAGTATCCCCCCCAGCCCTCCTTGCTTACCCACCTTTAGGTCATCTGATATGACTACCCCCAGGTCCCTTTCCATTTTTGTTGTTGTTAGTATCTCACCCCCATTGTGTACTCTTCCCCTGGGTTTTTGTTTCCCAGGTGCATTACCTTGCACTTCTTAGCACTGAATCTAAGCTGCCATACATTTGACCATTCCTCTAACCTTGCCAAGTCCCTTCTCATCCTTTCCACCCCACCTTGTGCATCAACTCTATTGCAGATCTTTGTGTCATCTGCAAAGAGACATACTTTTCCTTCCAGTCCCTCTGCAATGTCGCTTATAAAGACATTGAAGAGGACCAGTCCTAATACTAAACCCTGCGGTAGCCCACTAGTAACCCCCCTTTCTTCAGAGTGGACTCCATTTACTATTACTCTCTGTGTCCTATTCTCTAGCCAATTCTTTACCCAGGCTGTCATCTTGGGACCCAATTATACCACTAGTCCCAATTCTTGACTTATCCTTGAAAATAGTTTACCTGTTCTGTTTACCCCCATTACCCCCTCCTAATCAGGCCATACCTGGGTTTATGACCTCATTGAAGTCCTCTGCTATCAACACCAGACTGCGAGTCTAGAATGCTATCTTTTAGAATTTTTACTAGAAAGGAGATATGGGTTGCCTCCTTGTTGGGGACATAGATGTTGATTAGGGCACATATTTGACCTCTGCATGTTCCTTGAATCAGCACAACTCTACCTTCAGGGTCTGTCTTTACTTTTGCAGTATGCAATGGGGTGTCCTGTCACACCAGTATGGTTACCCCACTGCGGTGTGGATGTGTCTCATATTGTGAGGCATATACTTTCCCCACCCATGAATGTCTTAGCTTCAGGTGTTTGGCAGAGGTCAGATGTGTCTCCTGAAGAAACCCCACTGTAGCTTTCTGGCACTGTAGTTCTTGTAGGATCTTTGCCCTTTTAACTAGGTTATTAATGCCCCTCACATTAAAAGTAACCATCTGAAGATCTGCTATGGTTTTAGGGTTGAGGCCTAAAAACAGCCTTGCGAGAGAGGGTAGGGGGAGTGCGCTTTGAACAATCACATAACATTGTGAATATATATTTCATAAATTTCCAAGAATCCTTCAACAGAACCATATTCAACACAACAAATAACAATACAAACAAGAATCTCTGGTCTTCAAGGTGTATCCACCCTGTGCCACACCCGTTGTTGGTCTAACCGTGGGTTGTGGAGAAGGACCCACTCAAAGTTAGGTCCTATGTTTGATTTGGGCTTCAAATAAGCTTAATAACCAGAAGGGCAATAACCTAATTGTGTAGCATGTCTCTTGTAATCAAGAATCACACATTTTCATTAGCTCAAGCTGTCAGCCATCCAGGGCCACTGCTGTGTTTTCTTATTTTAGATAACTTTTTTAGAGGGTGGGCAACCTGTCTTATAATAGAGTGTCAGGGGAGAAACCCCTACCATCCTCCCTAAAATCTTGTACTGAGTGCAGAATTATAGGCCCCGATCCCCCATCACCACCCCCAGCATCCCCTCCATTCATCCTAAGGGGACTCTCCCAGGCATTTAGAAAAAGAAAAGGTGTCCTTCTCCTTACATTTCTTTCTCATTGGTGTTGTTCAGACAGGGTGACTCATCCAGAGAGGTCTGCCCCAAGCCAGTTCGTAGTAGACCAGGACCAGCTGAGGACCCTTAAGATTGTCACAAACTGTAGCCTAAAATGACAAGTTCCAAAGACTGCATTTGGCCAAGTAGTTACATTTTAAAGAAGACCCATCACCAGTGACAGCATCCTGTGGACGTGCCAAGCTAGCCTCCAGGGTCCTTCAAGATTTCCTGAAATGAATGAAACTTTCCAGTCCCTGGACTAGTGCCGGCTTCATGAGCTAGCAACCCAGCCACCAGGGCCTAGGTTTAAACATCTTCATTTTATTTATATAATCTTTTATAGGAGCCATACGATAGGGTGGGTCTCATGGTCCAGTAATTTTCCCACATGCACCATCTTAGAGGTGACCATCTCTAGAGAGCTCCCTCTACTTTGCCCAGTTGAAACCCCCAGGACTTTCGTGGACACCACCAAGCAGCTGGGAGATCTCCTGACCCGCATCCTAAGCTCTCCTCTGTCTCAAATGGGGTCACCATCACCCCAACATTCTAATTTGCTATATCCACTGTATTTTGATCATACCGATGAATAAATCCAGAAGGAGATATTTTGCTCCATTCCTTCTTAAAAGTGAAAAACAATAAACACTCCCACCCCAACTTTGAGTATTTGTGAGAAAAAAGGAAAAACTATCACCAATAAGTCCCTTGGTGTTTTAATCCCATCATTGCTGAGTTTCACAGCATATTCCATCCTGCTAAGAGTTCAGACTCTTCAGGTGGGGCCAAGTCTGTACTATTCTGACCGCTGCAAGGGGTCGCTACATCCGATGTTGATGCTAGGTCTTCTGTGCGATCTATTAATGCTGGTTGTTCTCTGAGCACACGTATGGAGTCCCACAAGCTGGAAGTCTCTGGGCGATCCGCCAACCCTCTTCTTTTGGTTCCTGCCTTCTGCCATGCTCTGTTCAGTAGCTGGGCCTTCTGTGTTTGATAAGAACTTAGGGGCACACTCACATCCACTGAATCCAAAAATCATCCACCTTCTTTTAGGTCTGCATACCTCTGAGGCCCTTTTTCAGTAAGTATCCTAAGTTTTGCTGGATATTCTACAAAGGCTTTATATCCCTTCTGTTGTAGTGTGTGAATCACAGTGAGGACTTGTTGCCTTTTGGTCAAAAAATAATTGGACGGCCGGCCCGCCAGCACAGCGGTAGCACTACTGCTTGCGATGCCAGCAACCAGGGTTCGGAAACGGACTTGGGCAGCTAGAGGGCTGGCTGGGGGGAGGAGGATTGAGCACCCAGTGGCTGCTCTCCTCCTCTGGGGTGGGGTGGGATGCAAATCCCGCTGCGATATCACCATCTGGGTGACCGCAGGTGGAGGTGTAGTGAGACTGCACATTGAAGGGTGGGAGGATGTCTGCCGGGAGCTGGAGTGTCATGCACGTCGTGATGTGCTCCACCCCTTGGCTTCCCCAGCATGCGGACATCCTGTGGGCTGGGAAGAAAATGGAAAAACCTGCACCGGATTCCCGTAGACGGGACCTGGTCAACCCAAGAACACCCATAACCAGGCTCCATAGAAGGAGCTGGCAAGCCTTCTGATGCAGACTTAAGGACCATGGAAGGTGATTGTTGATCCCCCCCTCTCAGCCCCGCCCGGGGGGGTAAACTGAGGCAGGATGGGGACAGGCTGGCCAGTATCCTGAAGGAGGTACCTGGGGCGGGACTACGGGTCCACACGACCTAGGGATCCCAGAAGAGAGGAACCTGGTATAGCGAGGAAGGTCACACAAAAAAAAAAAATTATTGGACGTCCCCGAATATTATCTATTTTTTGTCCCATGCTTTTCTGAGTACCTCTTCTTTAATGCGAATGTCGAGGAAGGCAATTAGAATTTAGTGAGGTCATGCCTTAGGGTCTTTGGGGTGAGGTATCAAAGAATGGTTGTCTTGGATTCTATTGAGCAATTTTTCAGTGGGTCAGTTAAAAATTTGTGACAAGAAGGATTCCATAAAGTTAGTCATACTGCCCCACTCAGTTCCTTTTGGAAGTCCATGAATGCAGATGTTATTTCACTGATTGCAATTTTTTAGGTCTTCCAACCTAAGCTCCAGCAGTTGTTCTCTTTTGTGTAAGTCCAGTAGTGCTGAGTTGTGGACATCTGTGGTTGTCTTGTAATCTGTAAGGCTTTCCTCTATAATTTCTGGATTTTTTCTGCTAATTGATTGATTTGGCGGTGATCCTCTGTGGCCCTTGATTTTAGTCATTCTAGCGTGGCTTGTACCTTTTTTAGGGTTGCACAGAGCTGTTTTGATGTGATCGTGCAGTCAGATTCCTTCGCAACTTCTAACTCTAGGACTGGTTGCAGCTAGGCTGTGGATGGGCAAGCCATCATGAGCTGCGGGTAATCCAACAAGGTTTTCATTTGTTTTACTGGTTGTCCTTGCAGTTTTTTTTTCGCCTTGTGCCTAGAAGCCATCCTGAAGAAGTTGTCTTGGTTATAGAGCTGAAATGGAGCGATTATGTTGGTGATGCCAGTGGATTTGTAAAGCAATCAGAGCTCTCAGCCTAAGCTGCCATTCGGGTGGTGCTCTCACCGGAAGTCTTTCAAGGCTTTTTGACATTCCACAGGACTGAAGCAGATGACAGTGCAAGAAGCCTAACTCCAATAAAAATCTTAGATCACACAAAGAGTAGTAGTTACAGATCTCCATTAGTTATTGGTCCCAAGTCAAATAGACGGTTAACATCAATGCAACAGCCTGTTTTGTTGGAAGTGATAAATGACTTAAGGAAAAAAGTAAGTAAAATGAAAAAACAGTCACCACAAATGACCCCACACTTGAGTACTGGGTGGGTCCCATTGTGCATTTTGTGTACAAATAAAATGCTTTTGTTTACTTACTGTTTACTATAGTATAGTAGATTGTATCAGACTAATTTTGTTTACTTCTAGGCTGATACCTTTTGTTGCTACAAATCCCAGAATCCCTTGCAACTGACAGGAATACATTCAATAGCCTGCAGTTTGATAATTATCAATGGGTGCCCAGAATCTGATGTACTGTAGATGGGAATCTTCCCCATTTTGCTAGTACAGGTGAGAGTACAACTTTAATTATCTCTGATCAGATGTTTTCTAATTCTGCTTTTCTCCAGAGGCTAAGTACAGTCCTCTGTGACTGCAGTTTATCCCAGCAAGGACATCATCACCAGCAAGCAAAAGATCAGAGCTTATATAAACTCTACCGTGCACTACAGTCTATTGACTCTACCATTGCTGGCTACTGCTCTGATGCCAGCTGCAGAGGATTCTGGGATTTGTAGAAAGAGAAAATGTCTGCCTAGAAGTAAACAAAATGAGTCTGATACAGTTTACTATACAGTAAGTGACCCAAAAATAGTTTTGCACAAAAGCTGCACATTGAGACCAGCCCCACCCTTGAGTGTGGGAACCTTTGGTGCTGATTGTTCCCCTTTCAATAGTGCTTGAGGCATCATACAAGATTACTAGGTTTGGTGTTGCAGAAGGCAGAGAAAACAAACCAAAAATATGAATTGTTTTCAGAAATAACAATTTCAGACACACCTGCTACAAGAAAATGGAAAATCAATGGCAATACTAAAAGAATAACAACAAAAAAAATTAACACAAGAAAAATAATAAGGATAAGGCAAATGAAGAAATAAATCAAGACGGCATGAGTCTAACAAAAAAATCATCTGGTGCACAGAAAAAGAATAGGGAGAGCTAGAGAGACGATGGCACCAAGAGGGAAAAGTTATGAATAACAGCTAAATAAGTCTAAATAAATAATCCAAAACATAGAGAATAATGGATAGGTAAGTGAGTTTTATGGATTTTTTTTACCCGCTTGAGGTGTGTGATGACCCATAAACCTCAAGAGCGAAGCTTGAGAGGTTTATGAGGTGATCACACACTGAGAGTATGTAACAAAAATCCATAACACACACGCTTATCTATTCTTTATTTTTTTACAATTGCTGGTGCATGGACTACCACTGTTTACCTACCAAGGGAAAGTGACTTGGAGGGTCCCTCCATGAAGTGTGACTGAGCAGTGTTTGCTGTGGTAAACAATATGCCCCAAAATGTATTTAAACAGTAGTGCCCAGTGCGAAGTTACTTTCCTTACTTTGGTCTAAAAGAAGCTGCAAAAGTATTACAGCAAGAATGACATTTTTGCATTGATTTGTGCATTTGATTGGGAAATCATGAGGCCTATTGAAGACCAAAATTGGGAGTTTAGAGACGGTATTAATATTATTTTGGGTTTCTTTGATTTCGACTTCTCATTGTCTGAGAATAATGCTTCCCTGAACCAGACAGTGAAGCTGTTGAGTACAACATTTCTTGATATAGACCTAGGAAAAGATGGAATAGCAAAAGTTCAAAAGCCTAAAAACAAAGAAAAGAGATCTTTGGTTAATATATGGGTCAGAGACACATCCCTAGCAAATCAAGTTCTTATGCAAAGTGAATACCTAGATAATTTTGGAATACAAATATAGCAGATATTGCCTTAATCTTCCAGAAAATGAAATATGTGCAACCTATGAAAACTTGAGAGAACCTCATGGGTACTCAGGTAAATAGAGAATTGTCTAGGCCAGTAGTTAATCAAAATATGCAAAGAGCTCCTATTTTTTTTTTAATTATTATCTGACTGTAAATAATAATATAGGAATAAGGGTTTTGTGTAATAATACTACTGTTAGGCTGAATTTCCAAATTATTTCATGGAATATTTATAGTTTATCAATGAAAACTGCTGATCTAGAATGGCTGAAATTCCTAAGTGATTTTTTTTTTGCTTATCAAGGGGTATTCTCAGTAGCCCCCCCCAAAAAAAAAAAATCTAGAAATTGCCAACCAGTGGATGTGCTAGCTGAATATATTAAAATAACACCAATCTAAAAGAAATTCATGCACTAAAGCATGACAGCAACTTTCAGTTAATAAATATCATATATGAAGATCTGACACTTGTGTTACTCATTGTTTATATTGCACCAAAACATTCCAGGTATTGCAGTTACGAAATATGGGACTCATTAGGAAATTCTCTGGCAGAATCTAAACTCCTGGTCATGGGTGATTTTAAATATTATCTTGCATTACATAATATTATGCTAGATTTAGCTATATCTTCACAATCTGTAAACTTTCTAGAAACTGTAAAGATGCAGTAGTTAACGGAAATGGCACTAAGTTGACCTCACTAATGGAAAATCACAGTTTGATAATTATCAATGGGTGCCCGGAATCTGATGTACTGTAGATAGGAATCTTCCCCATTTTGCTAGTACAGGTGAGAGTACAATAGACCTAATAATTATACAGTTTTTGGAAGCAGCATCATTAAACTATTTTAAAATAAAACCAAGGTAAGAAAGCAATACTACTGCATTAATCCTCACCTTGAATTTAGATGAAGCAGATGCTTAATATAGCTATATGCACATGAATGGTCAGTCCCTAGGAGCCTTTCTTAAAAAGAGTTCACATGGAGTTAAAAGTACTACAGCACTTTAAGGAACTATTATTTCTCCTGGAGAATATGGATTTAATTGTAACAATTAAAAGAAATAAATCACTGGATCGGGCCTCAGAACTGATGATTGTTCAATTTTCAAATCTTGCACATGCTGTATATAGAGGAAAAAATCAGAAAAAATAAATTATGGTTTAACCAGATATGTAAAACAGCTAAAAGTAATCTGCAGAAACTAGTATAAGAAAGCCAACAGCAAATATAAATCTGACAACCCTCAATAAGGCTAGGAAAAAATCAATGATTTTTTGTCAGAGGAGAGGAATAAGTTCCAAATAGAACTGTGGGACCAAATGTATAAAATAATAATTAATGAAAACACTAGGACCTTTTGGCTAATGGTAGCAAAGGGTACTATCAACTACAACACTAACCTTGCAGCCTTGATAGTAAGTGGTTGAGCTGCTGTATTTTAGTGGTATTTTTATTATTCTTTGGGTCAGATTCTCAAAGGGCTGGGAATGACCACAGTGCTTGCACCAAAAAACATTGACGCAAGTTGAGACTTGCATCAAAGTTTGCATAAATTCCGATTCTACAACACACTGTGCATCGCACCCAGAACTATTAGTACCAAAGTGGCTTGTGCCATACTTGCAGCAAAAACTTGGGAGCACTATCTCATTACAGGGCTTGCATTGCAAAATGACACAATGTCTCCTTTTCTGGGATTCTCAAATGTGGAAGTCCTGGCCCTGCGCCAATGATGGCAGACATCCATGAGACCAGGGTGGAGCAGGTTTAACTGACAGTGGTGCACAGAATGGAGAGGGTATATCACAGGCAGGGATGGTAATAGAGCTCATAGTCCCCTACAGGATGTTTTGTGGGCGCACATGCTACTGTCATGGCCATTTCACTCCTCACTCCTCACTGGATACTGGCTCCCTGGCGGGGGCCGTGTTCCTTGACCTATCAAAGGCCTTTGACACGGTCTCCCACTCCCTACTACTGGAAGCCCTCTGTCACGCTGGTTTTGCCTCTGGACCACTTGCTTGGTGCTCCAGCTACCTTTCCGCCCGCTCCCAACGAGTCAAAATTGGTGGGACTCTTTCTGCCCACATTCGATCCTCTCAGGGGGTTCCACAGGGCTCCATCCTGGGGCCCTTCTCTTCTCGCTATACCTTAACACCCTGCCCAGTGCGTGCCCTGGGAAAATTCTGCTGTACGCAGATGATACCGTCCTCTTTGCCACTGACCGTAACCCCACTTCCCTCCAGGTTTCCCTACAAAGGGCCTATGACGGCGCTGAAACTTGGCTTAAAGAGCATAGAATGGTCATAAATCTTAAAAAATCTAAAACCATGCTCTTCACCCACCCTCAAAACAAATCATCCAACTCCCCTCTCCGTATCCTCTCCAGCTCTAAACTACAACTGGAGCAAGTCCAATCCTATAAGTATCTAGGGATCTTATTTGACTCAGCCCTCTCCTACCATACCCACATAGACGCACTCGATTCTGTAACCAATATCCGACTCGGTATCCTGTACTGCCACAAAAACTGTCTCCCCCCCAATGCCCTCCGGCTTGCAGTTACGTCCTCCATACTATCCCTGGTGGACTATGGGCTACCTGTCTATGGTGCTGCCAACATGACGGCCCTCAACAAAATCTGCCTCCTCCTAAATAAGGCCTGCAGGCTAATCACTGGGGCCCCTAGGCTCACTCATACCTGCCAACTCTATGACCTTGCAACAATGCTTGACCTCGACATTAACGCTGCTTTACCAAACGTGCCTCATTTCAAAAACCCTACTAGGACTTTCTCCTCCGGGCTGACTTCCTCCCTCCTCCAGCACAGCCCCTAGTCAGCACCCGGACCTCCTGCAAAGCCACCTTCCTGGTTCCTCGTGCTAGGACCTCACTTGGACAGAGATCTTTCTGCCATAGAGCCCCTGCTTGGTACAACACTCTTCCTCGGGCCATCACTGAAATCCCCACCATCTCTACTTTCAAAAATGCCCTCAAAAGCGAGCTATTCAGCAAGCGCTGCTGCTCCTGTGCCTAACGGATGCTCAAACCCCCCTCTTCACTGACAATGCCCTCTGGGCAGCTCAGTCCCCTCACTTCCCTACTTCTAACAACTTCACTACTGCCACGATTCCCCGCTGCTACTGTATCACTACTGTCTAGAATGAACCAGTTGCATTCCTTATGCTGCTTATGCTACTTATTTACACCCTGTTCCATACGGATCATACTGCTCTATACTACTCCTGTCTCAGGCTTTACACTTTTGTAATCTGTTATCATGGGACCGTGTGACTGCTTTATCGATTTACCTGTACTGTTCCTGTCTCATGCCTTACGTTCCTTGTAATCTGACACTGTAGACCTGTTTGGCTGTTATCACTCTTCCATGACATACCGTTATGCTGCTAAACCCTGTCTTCTCCTGTTGTCAATTAAACCATATTTTGCTCTGTATTACACTACCAATGTTTGCTGTAACCATGTGCCATTTATGCGTGTCTGTTTATACTCATGCTCTTCTTTTGTATGTACCCTGCTTTCTGTATTATCTGTATTATCTACCACTGTTGACGAGGTACCTTTGGAAATGAGCCCCTGGCTCAAAGGTTGTAAACTGATTGCAATATAAATAAATAAAATAAATAAATTTCATCTCCCATATGGCTTGACTCAGGTCTCACCCCATGCAACGTTTTTAGCTACAGCTTCTGTCTCACCCCGTGCAGTGTTTTTAGCTGCAGCTTGTGTCATTTCTCACCCACTGCATCATCTTTGTGATGTAGATTACAACAGTTCTCATTCCATGCCTCCCTCCTCAGTTGTTATTCCTCTTGGGGCAGTCCTGCCCTGTGAACTGCCTTTCAAACTCAGCATGGGCATTCTCACCCTCCCCTAATTGTCTTTGTGGCTCATGGCATTCATACCCCATGCTGTTGCTCCTGAGCTTGCAGGCTTCTCCTCTCATGCCTCATATTTTTACAAAGCAGACCGCTTGTGTCAGTTCGGGGGACTTTGCCATGGAGACTGCTATTTTTTTTGAATGTGGTGCACAGTATTTGATGCACCTGGCTTTGACGTAGTGTGTGTGTGTGTGTGTGTGCGCGCGTGTGTGTGTGTGTGTGTGTGTGTTTGGTGCACCTTGTGTCTTTTCAGAATGCGGCCCCTTATGTCCTAGGAATTACAGTCAATTGGAAATATCATAAAAAAATAAATTAATAAAATTACCCCCCTTAATATTTCCTTTTGCTGACGTGGAGGATGCTATTCTGTCATGCAAATCCAACAAAGCTCCTGGTCTAGATGATATGCCATTGGACATATATAAATTACATCTTAATGCGTGGGTTCAAGTTCTAACCAATGTCTATAATATGTACCTAAAAAAAATTATGTTACAGCTAGATGGAAATCAAATATAATTGCCTCTTTGTTCAAAAAAAGGAGACCTAAAGGAGCCCAATAATTTTAGGCCCATAAGGCTGTTTGATGGTATATCAAAAATGTTTTCTAAAATCCTGTTAAAATGCTTTAATAAATGGGTTGATGAGTACATAATTATTTCACCATTACAAGCAAGGTTCAGAAGTGACTTTTCAACAACTAATCACATTTTTACACTAGCACATTTAATAGGAAAGTATGCATTCATAAAGAATCTAAAACTTTATGCTGCTTATACAGATTTTCAAACAGCTTTTGATTCGATAGACAGCGTGCTTATATGGAAAACACTGAAACCCTTAAACTGGATGCTAATATCTTGTTGCCTAATGTTCATTACACTCAAACAACAAAACATGTAAAGGTGTTGATCTGCAAGGTAGCCTAACAAATCAATTTGACTCAAATCATGGAGTAAAACAAGGCTGTCTATTGACACCTGATGTACAGTACATGCCATACTGGAATACTGTGTCCAGTTCTGGAGACCCCATCTCCGCAAGGACATAGACAGGATAGAGGCAGTCCAGAGGAGGGCAACTAAAATGGTGCAGGGTCTGCAAGAGAAGCCGTATGAGGAGAGACTAAAGGAGCTTAATATGTATACCCTTGAGGAAAGAAGGGAGAAGGGGGACATGATAGAAATGTTCAAGTACCTCAAGGGAATCAACAAAGTCCAAGAGGGTAGCATCTTTCAGAAAAAGAGACTTGCAAGAACAAGGGGACACAATTTAAAGATAGAAGGAGGGCGGTTCTAGTGGCAATGTGAAGTATTATTTCACAGAGAGAGGGTAGTGGATGCATGGAACAGCCTTCCTGAGGAAGTTGTGGGGTCTAAAACTGTGGGAGAATTCAAGAATGCATGGGACAGACATAAGGCAATTCTTGTGGGGGGCAGGAAGATATTGGCTGTTGGTTAACTAGGATCTACGGCCTATCCTGTAGGTAGGGAAATGGGCAGACTAGATGGGCCTAGTGGTCCTTGTCTGCCGTCAAAGTCTATGTTTCTATGTTACTGCGGAATTTAGAAACATCAGATTTTCACTCACCAAATATTGGAGGAACTGTTTGTCCTGCATTAGTCTATGCAGGCTATATGATTCATTTCTTGTTGTCCCAAGCTGGCTTGCAACGTAAACTTAAATACTGTTTACACACTGTGCTCAGCTAATGAACTAATCATAAATTACAATAAGAATTACGATATTTGGGGAAGAGAACCTTGTGGTTTTTACATTAATAATCAAAAACTTGAAATGGCAAAAGAATATAGTTACTTGGTGTAAAATAACACCAAATGGGAAATGGGTCAAACATGTCCAGACACAAGTAAAAAAAAAGCAAAATATCAAGGCAATAGAAAAATTTAATTGTATATACACAGGCAGGATTGTAATGCCAGCACTACAGGCATGTGAGGTGAAGATTAATCCAATAATTCTATACTGGACAGAGGCCTGGGGTTACTTTTTGCCTCACACTATGAAAATACATATCACTGTTTTATAGGTCATTATTAAGGGTGAGACAGTCATGACCCAGACAGATAGTGAGGGCTGAATTGGGCAGAGTCCCAAGGAACACCTTTGTCAAGCTGAGAATAGCATGTTATTGACTTCACTCAGTAAATATATGGTCTAAATTATGCCTGAGGGAAAAAAACTAAATGGAGTTAGGTACAGAATAACTCTCCATGGTTTGGCAGTCTTCACAAAACATTTAAAAGAAATTGAGTTATGGTATCTTTGGGAAGATTCTTTGAAAGAAATCACAATTTGTTGTAGTTATAATAAATTATAGAAATATAGAATATCCGGAGTGGCATAACATAATGACATGACATGTTGCAAACTCTACATTAATTGACTGGTGTTCAAAATATAAATACTGCCTTGGGAGTGAGTACTATTTATTCTTGCCTCTAAAAGTTAATGAGAGGAGATACATCACATTTTGTAGATTTTAATTATTACCATTCAAAAAACTGGAAGTTCGATATGGCAAACAAAATAAGAATGATGTACAGTGCTTTTGTAGAGGGGTTCCAGAAGATCTGTTTCATGTACTATTCAATCACCCCTTATATGAGACTTGGCATATAAAATACCTAAATAATTTTATCAAACCATATAACTTTCCTCTGACAGACTGTACAGAAATATTATTGAATCCAACAACACTAGGAGGTTTACTGAATTCATACACGCAGTTGTTAGACAAAGAAAAACAAGATTGTTTTAAAATGTTTACCCTGATGTACAGTTATTGTACTGTTTAAAGGAAAGTACTGAATAACATACCTGTGCAATATATATGTATAAATAGAGGTTTATATGGCTTTTAACACTCTTGTAATGACCAAAAGTCAATCAAGTAAAACTTGAATACTAAATATAGTTGTGACAGGGTAAATAAGACACCGGGGAACAAGGGGTTAACACCTAGGATGAAACTGAGGAAATGTAGAGACTGCAACAGGCAAAGGAGGGGGGATGCCTCCACAGGTGTGGCCAATTAGAGAGAGACTGCAAAAAGGTAGAGGAATTCAGCCAGAGAGAGAAGTTGGAAGCTGCTGCCCTGTAGGAGAGGAATCAGAGCTGAATCCAAAGAGAAAGTTTTAATTTATTCAGAGAGCCTTTGGGGAAGAATAGCTGAAGCCTGCTATTGAGAACCAGACCATATCTGGAGCACAGGATTCTGAAGTCAAGGACTAGTTTAGCCAGTGGAGCCAATAACAGTGAGTAGAATCTACTGCTGAGAACTGCCTGGAGACAAGGCTAAAAGGGGAAACTGTGCCTCATTTAAGACTGTATTTTGAATAAACTGCTGGCCCACATAGGTGGTGCAAAGATTCCTTTGTCAAGTCAGCCTGAAAGAACTGTTTTATGTTAATCTTTATGTTACCAGACCAGGCTGAGAAAGTCGAACTGACTGATTATGATTTTCTGGAGTAACACCTCACATTTGAAGCAATAAAAGTGCATTTTGTTATGTGAACCTGAAACACAGCATGTTGCCTTTCCATATACATTAGGCGAGCTTGTCACACATGGTGTCAGAAGTGGTATTTGAACCCCTGCTGGAGTGAGCAGGACTAGTTACCTTCTAGAAAAATGGATATAGAGAAATTGCTGAAGTTCCTCGCTGAACAACAAGCACAACAGGCTCAGCAACAACAGGTTCTCACCCAGCTGGCTCTGCAGCAGCAGGAGGCACAACAGTGGGCACTACAAGCACAACAGGCTCAGCAACAACAGGTTCTCACCCAGCTGGTTCAGCAGCAGCAGGAGATGCAACAGCGGACACAACAAGCACAACAGGCTCAGCAACAACAGATTCTCACCCAGCTGGCTCAGCAGCAGCAGGAGGCGCAACAGCAGGCACAACAAGCACAACAGGCTTAGCAACAACAGGTTCTCATCCAGCTGGCTCAGCAGCAGCAGGAGGCACAACAGCGGGCACAACAAGCTCAGCAACAACAGGTTCTCATCCAGCTGGCTCAGCAGCAGCAGGAGGCACAACAGCGGGCACAACAAGCTCAGCAACAACAGGTTCTCATCCAGCTGGCTCAGCAGCAGCAGGAGGCACAACAGCAGGTGCAACAAACACAACAGGCTCAGCAACAACAGGTTCTCATCCAGCTGGCTCAGCAGCAGCAAGAGGCACAACAGCAGCTTCTTATACAATTGGGGCAACAACCACAGCAGCTCCTGCAGTCCCTGGTGCAACAGCCACAACAAGATCCTACTGCTGAGGCTGCTCCGGCTATCATGGGGCCAGGGGTTCCTAGAATGAACACCGTGCTGACCAAAATGACATCTGAAGATGATCCTGAGGTCTTCTTGGTAACATTTGAGTGAGTGGCAGATGCTGCTGGATGGCCCAGACCCCAGTGGGCTGTCCGCCTTGCCCTCTGTCTGACCAGGGAAGCCCAAACAGCCTATCGAGCTATGGACAGTACTACAGTTGAGGAGTACACAGAGGTGAAAGCAGCAATCCTAAACTGCCTAGGCATCAATGCAGAAAGTTACCAATGGAGGTTCTGGAGATTCAAATTTGTAGCAGATGCATGACCTAGAGCAATGGGACAACTGCGAATCTGTGTTGGCATTGGCTAAAACCTGAAGGATGCAGTGACCCCGAGGTGGCCGAGTTAATCATCTTGGAACAATTTATGAACATCCTGGCCCCAGGAGTACAGAGCTGGGTCCATAAACAGAAGATCACCACCCTAGCAGAGGCCGTGTAAATCTCAGACCAAGTGTTGGATGCTGAACTCTCCTGCCGCCCCGTGATCCAGTCTACAAGACCACCGGGGAAGATAGGGAATTGACCCAGGTGCCAGACTGAAGGAATATTGGCTGGAACTATGAAGGGACCTTGGGCATGTAGGGAGGGGGTGTATGAGCCAAATAAGGGTCAGACTCTGGGAAAAATGATACCCCAGCAGCCCAGGAAGACATTTCCTGAGGGTCCGCTGCCTAAGCCCAGAGGCTCACCCCAGAGCCGAGACATGGGGGCATGTTTCTCATGTGGACAGAGGGCCACTTTGTGAAGAACTGCCCCCACATGGACTGTACCTTCATAGATTGCATGTTTATAGATGGGTATTCACTAGGGGCCCTGAATCCTGAGATTTTGTGATCCCTGTTAAGGTAGAAGGGATAGAGATGGAGGCTCTGGTGGACACAGGAAGCCACCAGACCCTAGTCAGGGCGGCCCTGGTGAACCCCCGATGCTGGCAGGAACAGAACCCAGTCTCTATCTGATGTGTGCATGGAGATGTAAAGGCTTACC
This sequence comes from Neoceratodus forsteri, assembly GCA_016271365.2. Lineage (NCBI taxonomy): Eukaryota > Metazoa > Chordata > Ceratodontiformes > Ceratodontidae > Neoceratodus > Neoceratodus forsteri. Next base: position 442,326,308 of record CM057459.1, on the reverse strand, counting down.
CTGGCGCGATGGTTACCCTCACTCTGGGGGGCCAAACAGAGACTATAAAGGTGGGAGTTGCCCCTGGGTTACCCTATCCAGTATTACTGGGGAGAGATTGGAGATGGTTTGATGACTTATGGAAAGCAGACTTATCTTTGGTAACTACCCAATCTCAGGGTCATGAAGGGAGGGGGGCCAGCCACCTGAAGCTTGGGGATGTTTTTCCCTTTCCCGGACCCAGGGATTTTTAATGCCCAGTCCAGAACCCGCAAATCTAAGCAGGAACATAGGCAGCAAAGGAAAAGGGGTCCCAAAGGGGCAGATGCACAGCAGGGAGGTGAAGCAAAGGTAGAAGTGGGTCCAGACCCACAGCATGACCCTAACACTGACCAAAGTTCGGGAGGACCATCCCTATCAGAGCAAGATGTATTAAAGCACTGCCCAGATATTACCAAAGAACAAAGGGCTGATGGTATACTCAGCCGGATATACACCCAGTTGGCTGTCAGGGAAGGGGAGGTGGTAGATGAGAATCGGGCAGCACGCTATCCTCATTTTGAGTTACAAGAAGGTATCCTGTATCAAATTAGTAAACAGGCCCAAACAGGGGATACCCGGCATCAGTTGTTAATCCCCGAGTCTTTCAGGGGGAATTACTCCACCTTGCCCACTCTATCCCAGAGGCTGGGCACTGTAGGGTAGACAATACACTAGCCTGACTGTTACCCTGATTCTTTTGGCCAGGCATATATCAACAGGTTAAAGACTATTGTGCATCTTATCCCAAGTGCCAGTTAGTAGCCTCAAAGAACAATCCCAAGGCCCCTTTAGTACCTTTACCTGTTATGGAGGCTCCTTTTGACCGGATCGGGGTTGATATAGTGGGACCCCTAGAAAAGAGTGCAGGGGGTACCAATACATTCTGGTAATTGTGGACTATGCTACCCGGTATCCCGAGACCATCCGGTTATGAAATATTTTGGCCAGAATTGTAGCTGGGGAGCTGTTAAAGGTCTTCAGTCACATGGGAATACCAAAGGAAATGTAGACAGACCAGGAAACTAACTTCATGTCCCGCCCGACTCAGGAGGTGTGTACTTTGTTGGGAATCAGCTCCCTACGGACCTTAATCTACCATTCCCAGATGGATGGTCTTGTGGAGTGATTCAACCAAACCCTTAAAACCATGCTTTGAAAGTTCATAACCACCGAGGGCAGGGACTGGGATAAGTTACTTCTCTTATTGCTGTTCGCAATGCGGGAGGTCCCTCAAGCATCTACAGGCTTTGCTCCTTTTGAACTCCTCTATGGGCATCACCCACAAGGTGTTCTTGATATGGTAAAGGAGATGTGGGAGAAACCTGACCCCCAAGACTGAAAATGTGGTGCAATATGTCTTGCAATTGAGGGAAAGATTAGAGCGGGTGGGGAAATTTGCCCAAGGGAATCTGGTGAAGGCTCAGCAAAGACAAGAGTACTACTATAACAAGGGAGCCCGATTGAGGGAATATAAACCAGGGGACCAAGTACTAGTGATGTTGCCAAGCAGTCAGAATAAGCTTCTAGCCAAATGGAAGGGGCCATACGAAGTTACCCGGAGGGTTGGCCCAGTTGACTATGAAGTTTTCCAGCCAGAAAGGTGAAAAGATACCCAGATCTACCATGTCAATTTGCTGAAATTCTGGAACCAGAGGGATAGCTCATTGATTTCCCCTGAACCAGAAATAGTGGATCTGGGACCCCAAGTGCCAGATGACAATCCGGGGATACAAGTCCCAATGGGAGAGCAGCTGTCTCACAAACAGAAACAGCAACTAGGAGAGTGGTAAGCCAGTTTTTAGATGTTTCTCCTTCCTCCCGGGGACAATCCACATGATAGCGCACCATATAGAAACAGAGCCAGGGGAAAAAGTGCGGCAGCGACTGTATCACTTGCTAGAAGCCGTACGAGATATGGTTAAGCAGGAGTTACAGGACATGCTAGAGTTGGAAGTGATTGAGGAATCCAGCAGTGACTGGAGTAGCCCAATAGTATTAGTTCCATAAGAAGGTGGGGCTACCCATTTCTGTATTGATTTTTGCAGGGTCAATGCCTTCTTGAAGTTCAATGCCTACCCCATGTCTCGGGTAGATGAACTGTTAGACAGACTTGGGGAAGCCAGGTACATCACGACACTGGACCTAATAAAAGGGTACCGGCAAATCCCTTTGACCCCTGAGTCTCAGGAAAAGACAGCATTTGCTACCCCCTTTGGACTATACCAGTTCCGTACCATGCCTTTCGGCCTACATGGGGCCCCTGCAACCTGCCAAAGGCTCATAAATCACTTGCTGTGAACCCATGCCCAGTATGCAGCTGCTTACCTGGATGACATGGTGATCCACAGCACTGATTGGGAATCCCATGTATCCAAGGTGGCAGCTGTACTACAGTCCCTCCGAGAAGCAGGGCTGACTGCCAATCCCGCAAAGTGTGCTTCGGCCAAAGCAGAGACAAAGTACTTAGGGTACTGTATAGGCAATGGACAGGTGAGACCCTTGGTCAGTAAGGTCCAAGCCATAGCAGGGGGCCTGGTACCCACCACAAAAACCCAGGTGAGGGCCTTCTTAGGGTTGGCAGGGTATTACCATCAGTTCATACCACACTTCTCTACCCTTGCAAGCCCCCTCACAGACCTCACCCGGAAATCTGCTCCCAACAGGGTCCACTGGTCAGAAGAGTGTGACCAGGCCTTCACACAACTTAAAGCGGTACTATGCAGAGAGCCAGTGTTACACAGCCCTGACTTCAACAGGACCTTTATCCTGCAAACTGATGCCTCTGAAGTCGGGCTAGGAGCCGTGCTCTCCCAGGAGTTTGAGGGGGAGGAACATCCTATTTTCTACCTCAGCCAAAAACTCTTTCCCCTGGAGAAAAACTATGTAGTAATAGTAAAAGAGTGTCTCGCAGTCAAGTGGGCTGTGGACGCCCTCCGCTACTACCTGCATGGCCGGCAGTCCATCCTGGTTACTGACCATGCCCCTTTATGTTGGCTCCAAGTGATGAAGGACGACAACCCCCACATCACCAGGTGGTACTTGGCCCTCCAGCCATTTTACTTCACCGTGCACCACCGGGCCAGGACCCAGAATGGAAACGCGGACTTCCTGTCCCGGGAGGGGAGAGGTCAGGGGCCGACCAACTATGCCTTCGCACAAAGGGGGGGTGGTATGTGACAGGGTAAACAACACTCCAGGGAACAAGGGGTTAACCCCTAGGATGAAACTGAGGAAATGTAGAGACTGCAACAGGCAAAGGCGAGGGGGGATGCCTCCACAGGTGTGGCCAATTAGAGAGAGACTGCAAAAAGATAGAGGAATTCAGCCAGAGAGACAAGTTGGAAGCTGCTGCCGTGTAGGAGATGAATCAGAGCTGAAACCAAAGAGAAAGTTTTAATTTATGCAGAAAGCCTTTGGGGAAGAATAGCTGAAGCCTGCTAGTGAGAACCAGACCATGTCTGGAGCTCAGGATTCTGAAGTCAAGGACTAGTTTAGCCAGTGGAGCCAATAACAGTGAATAGAATCTACTGCTGAGAACTACCTGAAGATGAGGCTAAAAGGGGAAACTGTTTGTGCCTCATTTAAGACTGTATTTTGAACAAACTGCTGGCCCACATAGGTGGTGCAAAGATTCCTGTGTCAAGTCAGCCTGAAAGAACTGTTTTATGTTAATCTTTATGTTACCAGACCAGGCTGAGAAAGTCGAACTGACTGATTATGATTTTCTGGAGTAACGCCTCACATTTGAAGCAATAAAAGTGCATTTTGTTCTGTGAACCTGAAACACAACATGTTGCCTTTCCATATACCATAGGCAAGCTTGTCACAATAGTATATTAAGCAAAAGTAAAGACCTCATTTAGTCATGTAAAATCTGGGGATAGTCAAACCTAGAAAAAATAAGAGAGAGCTCAGAATACATTTTTGGGAATGCTTTTTGCTATCCCACCATCAGCTCCATTATTTATGCTGAAAGCAGAATCTGGCACTCTTCAGACAATGTATACCAGCCCAGTTGATGATTTGCAGCTATGGCCAAAATCAGTGGCAGTGCACCCTAGTTGACTTCCTATACTTTGCTGTTTGGAGGCCATGTTATATCACCTTTGGGGAGAGAAGGCTTTTCCTTGACTTAAACTAATAGGTGATAACCATTATACAATCGGGTGGCGGTTACATATGGGACTCACAACATACTCTGGATCCAAACATACTTAAAGAAAATATTCAAAGTAGAATAGATGATATTTCAAGGAAAATAATTCACATTTTACCCACTTACAAAAACTCCACATATAGTTATTGGTAGATATATTTATCATTATTAACCCCCTTCAAAAAAAAAATCCATGCAGCATTTCTTGGGATTTCCTAAAATCTGACCTTCTCCCTAGTGGTCACCCCATGCTGCTATAATGAAGTTCCAGTGCAAATTTACATACTGTATGTTCCTTTACAAATCCAGACAATAACAGTGTTGAACACTTTTTTTTTATATGCCTCTTTTATGAGAAGGTTAGAGACTCTCCGATAGGCCCTGTTTTGATACGCCCCGGTTTAAAGGAGAAGAACAGTATTTTGATCCAATCACATAAATTGTCTGTTTGCTATAGAACAAAGAAAAACATTCACCACTGAAGTTGCTGCATTTGTATACAAAACTGTATCTCTGAGACAGAATAGGCTTGTTGCTCCCTCCACAACTGTGGGCAATTACACTCATATTTTGGCATCCTCTTGGGGGCTGTTTGTTGCTTTTTGTATTTACTTGTGCTCTTACCTGAATGTGCAATATTTGGCATAAGTTTACCCGGTGCATTAAGAGAGGAGAGCTCAGGCTGAATATGATTTAAATGTTTACTGGCCATACAAATCTCCTATTGAACACTGTATATTTATGATTATGTTGCTGTTTTAAAATGTTTAATGACACCTGTTAAAGCAAATCTGAATAAACTTGAACTTGAGTGGAGTGCCCCATATTTATAGTGAATATTACTTTAAGTAAAGAGTCTTGTATTGAGCCTCTCATGCCATAGAACAGTAATTTCTCTCAGTTGTTTACTTTCATTATTTTATCTTAAACATTATATTAGAACACAGTGTTTGATTGTGTTTTATTTTACTCATTAATTACATTCTTGTAGCCAGCAAATACAAATCTAAGACATTACTATTCCCATACTTCATCTCTTAAGTACTTCTAAACAGAAATATGATGCACATTTCACTAATAAATCTGCAAATAAAAAAAAATCAATGCCCAATAATTAAATTAAAATACTATCTAGATTATTCTAGGGTTGCAGTACAACATAGTTTTGAAATAGTAGCATTTTCATTGTGACACATTCAGTATTAAACCTAGTGGCCTTGCCTCACATGGATGATGCTGTCCTTTGGAAAAGGTTTGTGATAATAGTAATTTCAGTCTGGAAGTTAGCTGTTCTATTGTTATGCTATTCAGGACACGTGCACACAAATAGTGTACTTTTTAAATATGAATATCACTCTTAAATATTTGTAATTGTGTAGACCCTGGCTAATTCACTGAGATTGAATAACATTTGATGTACATTTTTCTTAAATTTTATAAGAATGCTGGGAATATGTGGCTAGCTTGAGAATCAAACAAAATCCAGTGTGCATCCCTCCACCCCTAAAAAATGCTGCTCAAAGTTATCTGTATATCATACAACATGATTTCCCTTTTCACTCACTTTCTTCATTCCATAAATAGGCAAGTTAAAATGTACCTTTTGTGGAGGTCATTTTACCATCAGTGGTCAGCCTAATCATGGTTTGGTTGAATGATGAGAACAAGAGCAGCTTTTAAAACCATGGAATGAAGAAAGAAAGTGAGTAAGAAAATGGAACAACTTTGAATGATTTTTGCAGTACATAGAGGATTGTGTATGAGCAAGCATACACAACAAGGCAGTTGTGATCAAGAGGTTTCCGTGGTAACCAGAGACCTCATGAGCATAGCTCTTGAGGTCTGTTACCACGGAAACCTAGAGATCCTACAACTGCCTTGTTTGTGTATGCTTGCTCATACACAATATTTTATGGAGTACGGGCAAGCATAATCAGCGCTCTGTAATCCCCCAAACAAGTCTACCTCTAAAAATAAGGCTTACTTTGGAATGTGTAGCAGCGCTCTGACTTCCGCATCACTGTGGGCTGCTCAACTGCGCATGCGAATCACCGTGGGCCGCTCAACTGCGCATGCGAGAATGCATTCGATCTTGTTGTGCTGCACCGGTGACTTACTCAGTGCAGCACAGCAAGATAGTGATGCACTGAGGCAAGCACAACAATGCTGTTGGGAGCATGGATTTCCATGCTCAACAGTGTTCTACCATACACTATAGTACTTTTGAGCAGCATCTGGGAGGAGGTGCACTGGATTTTGTTTGGTTGTGTTACATAGGAACATTGAAGTTGATGGCAGAGAAGGACCATGTGGCTCACCCATTCTGCCCATTTTGCCTACCCATGTCAAAGCTACAGATCCTAGTTGATCTGCAGCGCACCCTTTCTTTCCTGTCTCTCTGGTACCCTTATGTCTATTCCATGCATTTTTTTATTCCCTAATTGTTTTTGCTCCAACCACCTCCTTAGGGAGGACATTTCAAGCATCCACCACTGTCTCAGTGAAAAAGTACTGCCTCATGCTGCTCCTGAACTCCCCTCAACTTCATCTTGTGCTCTCTGGTTCTTACACATCTTTTTTGAAAGATGCTGCCCTCTTGTACCTTGTTTATTCCACTGAGGTACTTGAATGTTTCTATCATATCCATCCTCTCTCTCTCCTCCAGGGAATACTTATTGAATGTTAGACCCATAACTTATTATATCTTGTCAGAGGCTAGTGTCTCACACTTGTAACTACTACTGATAATAGCATAATTGATTGTGATTGTTGTTAGTGATATTATGAATGGCTTTGTATTGTATTTTGGTTTTGTATTTGTGTGCTATTGTAAAACTGTATTGTAATTGTAAAGCTGGATGCATGTGAAAACAAACTTTTTTTCTCATATTGCTCATCAACATAAACCATAAAATGAGAGAAATATATCTGCATAGTTTAATGATGACTCTTAAACCCTTGTCCCTCTGTCATCAACAGCAGAAACAAAACTAAGATGTAAAATATATTCTCAGTGAACATGAATATGCAAACAAATTGAAATACAAAAACAAATACTAAATATTATCCCTGTGCACAGCCCTTATATAAATCAGCTAACATAAGAACATTTCTATACATTCTGCAAGGTCCTATTTCTGGAACTTAAAGGTACAGTAACAAAGCGCACCGTAGCTTAATACAGTAAACACCACACCATGAGTTGGGGTCGGTTCCACTCTATGAACAGAACATTACAGAGTGGAAATGGGGCAGGGTGAAAGTCCAAAGCAAAGTGTCACTAGATTATCAGCATTTAGACATTCAGCCCTTTGAAACACATTTATTACCAAAGCTGTAATTTTTGTAGACCTCAATAAAGCTGACAGCTGTTACTCTCGTAACAAGTTATCTAGCTGTCGAGAAGATAAAGAATGAGGGGATGACAACTGAAAATACCCCCCACAAGGAGTGGGAAGGGCAGTCTTGCTAGGCCTAGCACCTTCTTCTGCCCTTTAAGTACAGAGTAATCCCAAGTAATGGGGACAATCGAGCAGGGGAGCCCTAAAAGAAGGGGTGGGTCCAAGGTCAAGGGAGCAACCTCCCACCTCCAGAAGAATCTCGGAATCACGGGAAGAAGTAAAAGGGTTTTTGTAGTGATGTATACTGCTCCTTCTCCACAACACACACACACAGCTGTGAAACACACATATGAACTATTGTGTTTAAAAAAGTGTGTGAAACAAAAAGCATATTGCAGCATGTATAGCAGTAACACAGTAATATTTTTCATTCTGTGCTTTCCCCATTCCAGCCAGACCCTGTCTTTCTTGACCTCCCCAGCCCTATCACCCATCTTATACCCAGACTTACCTCCACCTTTCTTTGTGTATTATGCCACCCTGGCATGGACATGGCGTCAGGGCAGTTTTCTGGCCCTAGGGTCTTGATCCTTGTAGTTGGAAGGTGAAGCACTGAAGACAGCAGTGCAGACCTTGCAGAAAGCCTGGTGTCATCCACTTTAATCAGCATCTTTATTCTCCTGTTTCTTCTCAGGGCTAGATGTGTGCAATGATGCCACCTGAGTATAAAGCTGACCACCCAAATCTAAATGTCTCTTGGAAGGCATTCTAGGTCCATCAAGTCTGTCCCATGCTTCTTAAACATGTTTTGCATGTTTACCCTCCCCCAGATAAAAAGCAAAATCTAGGAATATCAACTCAAGGGTCTTAATTGAATGTGTCCATGTTGTATTTTGTAGTGGACAGAGCAAATGTACTCAGCATCACATTTGTGTATGGTGAATAAAAAAAATGTACATGATCATTTAATTTTAGTTTATTGAATTGAGTTTATTGGTAGGTATGTATGTGATGGTTCTGAAAGGGTGCATGAAATCTACTTGTTCTTAAGTGGAGTATTGTGGGAGAATTGTTTTGAGTCTTAACTGAAAGGTATTTGCGTATGTGCTGGAAAGGGTAAAATGATGACAAGCAGGACTGATTGCAGCTGTGCACACCTGCGTAGTCACAGGTCTGGAAAACCTGCAGGCTCTGTTCATCTGTTTTATTTCTTTGCCAGCATTTTAATGCTGTTCTTATGCTTGCTTCGGTGTTGATGTAGCCATTATCTGTGAGTAGATCTATGACATTTTGTGTATTTGAAGTTATAAATAAAAAAAATTACCTTACACAATGAGCAGAACATAGGAAAAACTTAATTTAAGAAAACTCAAAATGAGCAACTTTTTTTCACTCTAGAATTGCTTATTTGAAGATGTGTTATCAAAGCATAAATCATGTTCAAGATCAGTTTTTATCAGGTAATGATTACCAGCAAAAACTAGATTTTTTTTTTGCTTTCCTTGAAAAGCGGATGATGCATTTACTGCTTATGTAGTGTGAGGGACTGATGTACTGAATCTCTCTTTTTACTTTACATGTCAGGCAGTATGCCCTTAGTCATGCAGTGCTGGGGCCGTATCATGCTACATTTTAAGATTAGATTTTATTAAAAGTGGGACAGCATACAAGCCACTGAGTTAAAACCCATTTCCATTTGTGTACCTAATGAAAAGTCTTTTTTTTATAATGTTTTGGTAATTGAAAACCGCCCCACTGGGCACAAGGCCCATTTACAGGGGTGACCTGAGGGCACAGGGAGTTTAAGTGACTTGCTATGGGTCACACAATATGTAAGTGGAGCCTGTTGGAATCATATTTAGGTCTGCTAGATGTACCAAGTTTGATCTCAGCTCATTGCTCTAACCTCTAGGCTATTATGCAATTTGCAAATATGTTCCACAATTATTTAAACATATCAAACATCAATAGTATAAATAACACATTATTAAACTGTGCATAGGAAAAGCATGGAGAAAATGAAGCCAAAGAGGTTTCATGTAGTTTGTTACTGTAGCTGTGTATATAGTAGATGATTAACATTATGATAAAAACCTTTGCACTCATGTAATAGCTCAGGTTAATGTAGCAGTGTAATGACAGCCATTACAGAAGGCCCAGTTTACCCTTACCCATTTGTCCAGCAGACATCACTTGGAAAAGGTCCATTTTTAGGCCACATGTTAACTGGGATATTATTCAAAGACATGGGGCCTATAAATGACAAAGACTGCCTGGGACTACAAGTTACAGACCACAAACTGATTGAATCCCATAGCAGGCTTGCTTCACTACCAGTAATTTAGTTATGTATGCAGATACATTGTTCTAAGGACTCATGTGCATAAATTGAGAACAGTGCAGCTCCCGTCTCCCACCAAGCAGAATTAAACCTAGGTCTACAAAGACCTTGTAGTGTGATGCTCTCTGGGTGAGGCCAAGATAAATTGCCCAGGTCAATTTTTAAGTGTGTCTAGTCTTCCCAAACAGTGGCCACAATCTGTCCATGTGCAAGGTCACCATATTTAATTGTGAGTACTAGGGCCAGTGAATTCCAGGGATCACTGAAATTGCCACAGTTTGTGCCAAAATTACATCCTGGATCTAAAATTGCTGTTTTTGCTCATCTATCTTCCATAAATGCTGCACCCTATTTCACTGCAGAGTTGCCATTGAGAAAAACCCCACATAGTGGCCACTAGGAAAGCATAAGTATTAATTTCACATATGTTTGGAACTGTAGAAAATTGGGAACATTCAACTTGATTGTTTTCTGTGCTCCTAGTGTGTCCTGCACTGAACCAGATAGGTTTAATAGTTACATTTTGCAAGCAAGTTTGCTGGAGTTCCCAAGCACCTCCCGTATAAAAACAGACCTCCCCTCAGATTCCACAGAGTGAAATAAACCAGAAATGAAGAAATATAAATAAAAGAAATACAGAGGGGAACATGTATGTATTAATGATAGTTTGACTGTAATTTTCAGTCTTTTTGTGTTAGTGAGGATGAGTTAGGGATGGTACAAGTATGATGGTCAGGGAGGCTGAGATCTGGAAATCAGAAGAGCACCATTCAGCGGTAGTAGTAGTAAAACATTTTTATTGGCCGACTATAATAGGCATTACAATGTAGTAAAAAAAGATCTACATCATAACAATATTCACAGATATCATTGGCAGGGTACGTTTATACACAATAAATAAAAAGTATGCACGCAGTAAATATGCATAGCTATGGGCTTAAAATGTACTATACATAGTGTAAATTTAGTTCATATGTGATTTGTACATCAAATGACAGATTACAGTAGTGCGTGTACATTTCCTAAATTTTTAGGCTCAAGGATGGTTGGAGGAATATTAACAGTATAGGTTATTATGTAATCTTTGAATTAATGCTTGTGGCTTGCATACTGTGTGACCCTGAGCAAGTCACTTAACCCTTGTGCTCCCAGGTCACACCCGGAAACAAGTTTCAGCTTAGTGTGCCTTTTCTGGTTAAACAATTTCCCCTTTCTCCCCCTAATAAAGTCAGATCTTAATTACACCACCAAATTAGCTATTTAACATTTTCTTGTTTTGACACTAGGAGTCTAGTATGTTGCGATCCTTGTTATGATCCATTTATCTTCTGTCAGCATCAGAATCATAGTCAGATCATTTATTTCATTTATGTTATATGAGTTTTTGAAAGATCCTAACCAAAAATCTCTTGAGCTTTTATACCATGTGCAATACCAATCCAGTCCAATCCATCTTTATTTGTATGGTGCCTTGCAAAACCAAGGCACTGTGCAGACCATAAATACAATAAAATACCATAAAACTCATTTACGGATATATAAAACCAAATCATTGTCATCCAGCTCTAATTCGGCAAGGCCAATGAAAACAAATAGGTTTTCAACATTGTTTTAAAACTACTGATGGTTAGGCATTCTCTTAACTGATGAGGTAGAGAATTCCACAGGGTTGGTGCTGCAAATGAAAAAGCACGGGCGCCAGACATTTTAAGATGAACCCTGGGAATCTCTAGCAATCCCTCATCGGTGGATCAGAGTGGATGATTGGGGGAGTAGGGAGCCAGGAGATCTTTAAAGTAGTCGGGTCCCTGTCCATGTAAGGCTTTAAAGGTAACCAAGCCTACTTTATAGGTAATCCACCACTGAACTAGCAGCCAGTGCAGTTCACGCAGGACAGGTGTAATGTGGCTGGACCTAGAGGTACCAGTCAACAACCTGGCTACAGCATTCTGCACCAGTTGCAACTGGCAGATATCAACCACTGACAGCCCTAGGTAGAGGGCATTGCAGTAGTCAAGACGGGTGGTAATGAAGGCATGGACTAATGTTGGAAGGTTGCCAGGGGGAATCAGATGTTTCACCCCGGCGATATTCCTCAGATGGAAGAATGAGAATTTGACAACGGCCAACACCTGAGACTTCAGGGTCAGCCATTATCAAAAATAGCACCCAGGTTTTACACCCAATCTGAGGTGACGAGCCGGGCACCATCCAGCCAAAGGCCAGACATTTTCCCAGCACCAACACTGCCCCCAGGCAACCTGGTTCCACCACCAACACCTCAGTCTTATCCGGGTTCAGTCTCAGCCAACTGGAGCTCATCCAGTCTTTGATCTCAGAGAGGCAGCTGTTTAGAACAAAGACTTGTCCGGGTACAAAGGACATATACAGCTGAGTATTATATGCATAGCAGTGAAAACTCAAGCTGTAATGCCTAATGATTTATCTCAAGGGCAGCATGTACACTGCAAACAACATGGGTGCCAAAATGGAGCCCTGAGGCACCTTACAAGGCAGGGAGAGGGCATCAGAGGAATAAATTCCTGTGACCACCCTCTGAGACCTGTCTGTCAGGAAAGATCTAAACCATTTGAGGACTGTACTTGACAGTCCACAAAGAAGCTGCAGGGTCTCCAAAAGCACCTCATGGTCCACAGTGTCAAAAGCTGCTGAGAGATCGAGAAGGACCAAGATGGTACAAGCCATTCTATTTCTTGCCATTAGGAAATCATTTAATACCTGAAAAAGGGCAGTATCTGTACTATGCCTCTTCTGAAAACCCAGCTGGAGAGCCTCATAGACACCATGAGTTACTAAATAATTGTCCAACTGCACCACAACCACCTTCTCAATAACACTTTCCAACAAAGGGAAGGTTAGAGACAGGCCGGTAGTTAGTGGATCACTGGGATCTAAGGAAGATTTTAAGGAGTAGTCAAATGACCGCCTAATTTAAAGGGTCTGGAAAGGTTCCCCCCTCCAAAGATCTTCAAACAATTTCAGCTAGGATTAAGCAGATAACATCTGCACACCCCACCAACAGAGAGGTGGGGCCCAGATCCAAACTACAACAAGTTGGGCGCAAAGTTTGGATAATCTTCATGATGTCCATGCATTCCGGTCAGCAAAACTCCATCCAGACAAACCGGGCATTCATCACCTCCCGTTGACCACTGCATCCCCTCATGGAGAGGGTTTGGCTGATTCGGGACCTAATGCTGGCAACCTTATCTGCAAAGAGTGGAGCTAGCTCATCACATTTAATTTGTGAAAAAAACTCTTCCAAACTGCAGACAGACTAGATTGCACAGTCTGTCGACAGTGCAAAAGAGTTGTGCCAGTCAGTTCTGCACAGCAGAATCCTCCCTGGACAGGAACTCTGCCTTCTTACTGGTGACTTCTGATTGATTGATATTTTTATAATGCTCCATCAATCTAAGCCTGTCAGCATCCAGGACAGATTTCCACCAAGCTCTCTCCAGCCTTAGACCACCCTGCCTCAACTCCTTCAAGGACCCATCATACCATGGTGACTTGGGTGAAGAGTGAGTGGTCGAACACGAACAGGAGCAATCTAGTCCAGGGCATCTCCCACTGCCCTATTATAAGCCAGTACAAGGTCCTCTAGACTTTTGCTTTCACCCAGCAATCCTGATAGATCCAGCACCACTGATAGATCATCTGGGATAACTCCCCTCAAAGGGCGGAACTGGACCATCTCCACAGGGGAAGGTCCAATTCGGGGAGCCCCAAAACCAAACCCTATGGCATGATGGTAAGACCAACTGACTGGTTCCACCACCAGATCAGTGATCTCTATCCCCAGGAGGAACAGCAGATCCAGTGAGTGGACTTATATATGGGTAGAGGAGGTAACAACCTGTTTAAGGCCCAGTGATGTCATTAACTGGAGGAGATTTTGACCAAATTGCAAGATTTCATTGTTTTCCCAGGCATTCAAATTCCCCAGAATTATCCATCTGGGAAACTCCAATACCATGTTGATGATGAAGTCTGCAATCTCCCTCAGGAATATACCCCCATCACCTGGTGGATGGTAGATGAGGGGTATCCTGCAACCTACACCTTCACCCATAACACACTCAAAGGATCTGGTGGTCCCCACTGGAACATCCATAAGGCCCAGTTCAGTCTTAAAAAAGATGGCTACACCCCCACCCCTACGATCCAACCTCGGGTGGTGAATCACTGAGAACCCAGCTGGAACTGCAGAAGCCAAAACCGGGCCAGCAGTTTCATCCAGCCAGGTCTCAATGATGCATGTCAGGTCCACCGTTTCAACAAGATCAGCTATAATGGCTGTCTTGTTCTTGATGGAGCTAGCATTGCATAACACCGCCTGTGCTGGATGAAATGCTGAGGAAGACCTCAACTCCTGTCCAGCACTAACTTCTGGACCCTTGGGTATGGGAATAAGAACAATTCCAAAGATGCTGCGCTCATCCAACAAACCACAAAAGAAAGAACCACAGAAACAGTTTTAAATAACAGAATGTTGTATTAAATATCCACCTTATGAGAGCCCCTAGCACCTCGGCTTAGTGCCTTCAACATACAACATTCTGTTATTTAAAACTGTTTCTGTGGTTCTTTCTTGTGGTTTGTTGAATGAGTGCAGCATCTTTGAAATTGTTTGGATTCATGTGTGGGGTAGCCACCCCTTTGTTGCGAACCCCTCATTAGCAGAGTCTGAGTTCCTTTGTTTTGTATGGGAATAAGACAGGGACTTCCCCTATCCTGACACCATTTCACCCCAGGGTACCACCTGGTCCCCATCATCTCAATACGTCCTCCCCTTTCACTTTCCCCACCAGGCTCAGCCCCTCCCCCTCTTCCTATGCCTCCTAGCAATTCTGAGGGATTTACAACACTTATAAATTTCAGTTGGTGAAAAGGACAATCAAAGGGGGCATAACTCTCTGAGCCTAGTGGGGGAATACTGTCTGACCATCCTTATACCTTCCTTACACATTATAACATGAACGATCTACATACAGAAAAATTTACAGCAGACAAATATAATACATTACAGATTTAAACGCTATACCACAACTCTCACTTGTGAAACTTAAAATCATTAAAATATTACAGTGTAATACATTCATACCAAACAGCAACAATGCACTGCAACAGTCTAATCAGACTGAGTTCATCAACAGCATGTTTGGAAGATCTTCTATTCAACCAAGTACACAGTAGCAATTTGGTTCCAATGAGTGTTTAGTATATTTAGCTCTTAGTAGATTGTTATCAAGCAATTCTAATTAGGCTCTCAGGAAAGTTCTACATAGAACTTGATCATGTGATACATCCCAAGTAGTGTTTATATTTGACTGAGAATATGTTTTCCTCAATGTTTTCCTCAAACCTCTTTGAATATTTTGTAGAAGAGAGTCTCTCTAGGTCCATTTTACTCCAGTATTGGCATATCCTAGTTGTAACATATTTGTTTGTATTTGGTACTAATACTGATGCCTTTTTGGACATATTTTTTCAGGAAAGATGAGTCATATTTATACAGTATGCTGTGTAGATCTTTCATCCAGTTTTTATGGCTGTGGGAAGAGCCTACAGCCATCCTGCTTTCACTTGAAAAAAAGTGTTTCCGTGGAACACATCTTTTAGGAGTTTTCAGTGTATCCTTCCATCAACTGCAAAATAGTGTGCCCCCGTCTGATTTTTGCTATTGGCTACTCTGCCTTAAAGGTGGGGGGGGGCTACTGTGCCTTCCAACTTCTCAGGATATATAAAAAAAAACTTTTGAAGCTGTTTCATTTAACCCTTACAGGGCTGCAGAATGAGCATCTGTCCAGCTCAAGTCAAATAGATTCATTTCAGTTATTTCAGCAGCCTAGGGGTTCATTAATTATCCCTCACTTTGACCAAATACTGACCCAATAGCACATGGCTAATTAGGCACATGTGTTATATGGGAGACAGAGCAATGTAAGAACCAGACTCAGACTTCTCCTCCTCTCCAGAATCCCAGCCTTGAAGCTGGGAGTCATCATGTAGGAATTTCTACTGTCTACTGCTCTCAGCACTCCCATATGTCTAAGTTATGTAGCTAAAAATAAATTAGAACTACAAAACCAGGCATACAGAGGGTATAATGACTTGAATTGTTTTTTTTTTTTTTCCTTTTGCTTGTTTTCTACTACTGGTTCAAAATAAGCATCAGTTTATAAGTGTATGAGTCCTGTTTGATAAATGAATGCTCTGCTATGCCATGTAGCTTGAACTTTCAGTAATAAATCAATGTTATCAATGTGTGTCCATTTGCCTGTTGCAGCAAGGTTAAACTGATTTCATGCTAAGAAGGCACATTCTGTAACTGAATACTGTCTATTCTGCTTCTCTCTGGGATCCATTTTAATTGGAATTTCGGACACAAAAATAGGGTTTAAGGATCCTTTAAATTCTGTTCTGCTATTCTCTCTGTGTGCATTTACAGTCAATTTACGTAATGTATTTTCTTGGAATCAGTTTAGCCTTGCTGCAACAGGGAAATGGATATGCATTCTACAGCAAAAATGTATTCAACTCAGATTTAAAAAATAAATATGTGTGCACAGATTCTGTTTTGCAACAGTAGCCATGAATGTGATGAAAGTATCCCTGATCTAACACAAGTGCTCCCGGGTTGTCATCATCACATGTAAGTGGCTCTGGTGGGATTTGAAGCAAGTGATTCATTTATCTCAAGCCAGGTAACAGCTCTGTAAACATAAGACTGTAGAATAGTGTTTTCAGTTGTGCCATAAATCTGATGTACCACTTTTCACTGTCATGTTTTCTATGACACATTTCAGATCACCTTACGAGAATAGGTTGAGGGACCTCAACATGTACTCAGTGGAGGAGAGAAGAGAGGGGGTGATATGATCAGAACCTTCAGATACTTAAAGGGCATCAACAGGGTTAGTACAGAGGGCATGTTTTGATTAAAGGGAGAAGGAATTACTAGGGGGAACAACCCTTAATTTGGTGGGGGGGTAGTTTCAGAAGAGAGGTGAGGAGACATTACTTCATGGAGAGGGTGGTGGGGGTAGAACACACTTCCTGAGGAAGTGGTATCTCTTAAAACAGTGGAGAGCTTCAAATGTGGGGTGGGACAGGGTCATGGGCAAGATACTAGTCAGTGGGAAGTTGAGGGGGAAGAGAAGGAAGCAAGGGGTGGGAGCAGCAACAGGAGTCTAACCTGTGTGCTGCATGACTGAGCAGATATGATAGACCAATTGGCCTGAATCTGCTGGCATTTTTGTATGTTCGTATCACTATATTTTCTTAGTTCAGATCTGAGATTTGGATTTGCAGCTGTTATTGCTGAAGATGCTATTAGTTAAAACAGTGATTAAGTTATTTCTCTATAATGACAGGTTTGTACAAGGGGTAAGTGTGGTCATGCCAGAAATTAAAACTATAGACTGGATTACATTCTAATATACAGCACAGAGTAAGATAAATTATACTACAAAGTTTAGTGACTGCAGTGTATAATCAGGGATTATGCCTTCATTTCAGTTAGACTGCTGGAAGCTGTGCAAAGATAACAAGAAAACAAGCATTTGTCAGTGTTGAAGGTTTCCTTGCATGGTGTATGTGGGATGGCATTCAGCGGCACTCATGCATTTGTCAGTGTTGAAGGTTTCCTTGCATGGCGTATGTGGGATGGCATTCAGAGGCACTCATGCATTTGTCAGTGTTGAAGGTTTCCTTGCATGGCGTATGTGGGATGGCATTCAGCGGCACTCATGCATTTGTCAGTGTTGAAGGTTTCCTTGCATGGTGTATGTGGGATGGCATTCAGCGGCGCTCATGGGGCTCGTTACTTGGAGCTTCTTCAAGCTTGCCACAGCCTTATCATCTCTGGCTAGACTTTGTTAGGGCTGCAGTCAGTCATTCAACAGTAAGTAACCACATGGGGAACTGTTGCCATAAAAAATAAACCAGTCCAGTCAAGCTTTCTTTTTTGTCTGTATGATAATGGTGGTGGTGGGGGAGTGACTGAGTTTGGCTCAGTGCAGAAGTAGCCTACAGGTAAGGTGAGGGTACACACACACACTATGGGGCATTATTAAAACAATGCTGTTAGTGCTAACTCAGCAAGTCTTAGGATTAGAAAATTTGTAGGTTGAAAATTAAACCAATCCATCAGGTTTTCTTTTCAGACAGAAGAACTGTGGGGGGAGGGGGGTGCTGTATGGCATCAAGTAAGACATTTAATTCAGACCGCAAACAGCAGGGCACAGAATTTCGATAAGAATGAATTCCATTTCTGGCTATGCGATGGCAGGAAATGAAATGAATAAAATTATTTTTACTGTGAAACTAAAATAATTTTACAGTAAAAATTTCCAGTTCTACCATATATTCTGAATGGTATCTGAAATAGTCTAAAATTGGCAATTTTTAACCCCCAAAATTGGGAAAATTCCTTATCCGGAAAACACAAGCCCTAGTGTGTACCATAGTGTTAAACATTTTTTCCTGAGTTCCCTTATAAGTAGGCCAAGTGATTTCTGGATATGGAATTACTCAAAATTTATTTCAGCAATAAAAAAGATGCAATTTTGTATAATTTTGGATATAGTAGTTACTTAACACAGGTTTGTTATCAATAATCAGTATACAACAGAAGTGTAACACATAGTGTCACAGTGTACAGAATGTCAATGATTAGGTTACCACAGTCTAGTTGAGAATGCATTACTATGGCTGTTAAAAACATATCTGTTGCTGGACCAGTGGTGTGGAGGGCTGATTATCTGTGCCTATTCCCTGCCAAACTGGTGACCTGTGTTCACGGTGTGTGTGGGCCCCGGGGGTCTGCTGGGGAAGGAGAGAATCAAGCATCCAGAGGACTGCTCTCCTCTCTCAGGGAGGGAGGACTTTCTGCTACCACCAAACGACTGCCTCCAATTGGAAGCCTGAAGGTAGTGTGGGTCTGTTGGGCACCAGAGAATGGAGGGTACTGCAGGACTTCCTTGGGCGTGCACGTGCCTCCACGCATACACGTCTGGCATGTGCACCCCAGTGACAGGGATGGGAAAGGGAGAAAAATGGAGGGAAAACACCCTGGGCTGCGGGTGATGACTGACCCTCCCCAGGCTCAGCACCCAGCAACTGGGCATTGCCACAGCCCTGTGGCAGAGGGCATAGGCAAAAGTAAGACTGGTAAGACCTGGGGATGCCGGGGTTATGGGGCTGGGGGGGGGGAGTATGTCTGAAGGGGCACCCAGGGGAGACTGGAGGATAAAATGTGTGTGTGTGTGTGTGTGTGTGTGTGTGTATATATGTATATGTATATCGATATATCGATTAATCGATAATCTATACATCGATATATCGATATATAATATATGTAAGTGTGTATGTGTATATCGATATATCGATATATCGATATATCGATTAATCGATAATCTATATATCTATATATCGATATATAATATATGTAAGTGTGTTCATGGAGGTTGCATTTTGGGAGAAAAACACTGAAAAATTCAGGTGCTGAAAAATGTGGTTCCACTGTTTCCTCAGATGTATTCAGCAGAATATAAACATTCATTTTAAAAGCTGACTCCCATATAAAAAATATCCAACAGTACCAATGCAGGAAGTCATACTATTGCAAACCTGTCTAAACTGAAGCAATGGTACTAGATCATAGGTGTGAACTAATTCCCATTCACTTTAATGAGGCACTAGTATCAATGCCTTTTGATCATTTAAATATTCAGCCAACAGTGTTGAGCACCATATAGCTTCTCTGAAAATTTAAAATACACAGGCTTGAACATGTGAAGTCTGCATCAAAGTTATTTTGTTTATTTTATTTATTTATTTTGTTAACCGGGTGGGCACTCTTACCCTGATTCTCAAAACTTGATGCAAGCCACGCCAAAGGCAGCTTGTGCTGATCGCCGGTGCACCATGGACACTGCACCCGATTCTCTATCGGGCAAGGTCCTGGTGGCAAAGTCTCATTGCTTGTGGCAACTGTACTGGTACACAAAATGGGGGGGGGGCACTTAAACAGGTTGCCACAAGCCATGGGCGGCCATGCAGCAATGTCCCCATGCAGTTCCTGGTGGTCTAGTGGACCGCCCCAAGCCCTGATCTCTCCTTATAATAATAAAAATATCCCTGATAGAGTAGCAGCCCCCCAAGCCCTGATCTACTATTATCATTATAAAAATATCCCTGGTGGTCTACTGAACCACCCCAGCCCCAATCCCCAGTTAATATCATTGTTAATATCCCTGGTGATCTACTAGACCACCCAGTCCCAATCCCCCCATCGGCAGCTGGCCATGGTTGTGAGTGATGGGATGTGCCAGTCACCATCTGGGTTACAGGATGGGGGGAGCAGGGTGGTAAGGCACTACATGGTGGGGGGTCCACTAGACCACCAGGAATATTGGGAGTTGCATTAACTGGGGATCGGGGCTGGGGTAGTCCAATAGACCACCAGGGATATTAAAAATTATATTAATGGGGGATCATGGCAGGGATATTAAAATTTATATTAATGGTGGATAGTGGCTGGGGCAGTTCACTAGACTACCAGGGATATTTTTATAATTATAACAAGAGATCAGGGTTTGGGGGGGGAGGCGCTACACTACCAGGGATGTTATTAGGTACATACAGAAAGATATTGGGGCGGGGGGCAGCACATTGGCGCACCTTCCCAAAGGATTTCTAAGTACCATTAGACCAACTCTCCTTTGGTGCGTGCAGCCTGCGTTTGACCCAGGCTGCTTTTGAGAATAGCTCAGGGCACATGACCGTGTTAACATGTCACATGCTGCGTGTCTGGTAGTGCACTGAGCACACCGGCAGATAGTGCCATGCTGCAAACAGGCCAGCACAATGCACACATGTGTACACATACCAGGGCAGCAGTGTGCTACAACACAGGCAGAGCACCCCGTATACCCATGAACAGACAGGCATACCATGGTGGCTCATGGCCTTGTACTCACATGTCCTGTGTGATGTGAGCTGTGCCTCACAGCCACCGACCCCCCCATGCCAGCCACAATCCTGATGGCGGATGCCACCACCTCCAAAACAGGGCTCATCAGTGTTGCCAACGCAACTGGGCAGAGACCTCCTCCAGTGCCCTGCAGTGCATGGTGGCCTGCTGCCTCTTCCTCCTTAGCCCAATGCTGCAGGTCATGCCGCCTTATCCTGACTGCATCCATGGTGGTGTGGCCCCATCCACCCACGGCATTCACCTCCGCAGTTATCTGGTCTCACATGTCCTGCACTGTGGCATCTGTGCATCTATAGCAGTGCATTGCCTGCTCCTTGGACTTGTACCCATCAACCAGTGTTTTCAGCTCCCCCCCCGGTGAACTTATTGCAATGCAGATGCTTCCTGCCACCAAAGGCACCTGTGTGGGGATATAAAGACACAGAGTCGACCTGCAGTGTGCGTGTGTGTGTGTGTGTGTGTGTGTGTGTGTGACAATACACACAACAGATGGGTCACACCGTGGCATCGACTGTGGGCATGCATCACAGGGATGTAGGGTTTCCTCCCACACACCATGCTGTCCATGCCCAACAATGCCTTCCGCATGTCCATCTGTTGTTGGCAGCCACAGGATGGTGGCAGCGTGCCACATAGATGCAATCAGCAGCCTTCAGGTGTGTACTGCACCAGGCCCCGTGTGTTGTCTGCACGCCAACTGGTGTGTGACATAAGGTGGCCACAGGGACTGGTGGAGATGGCAGAGTGTGAAATGTGTCCTGGTGATGCACAGCATGTCATGGAGTACACATACCCATGACGGTGTCACAGGACCAGTCATGAGAACAGTACTGATGTGTTGTGTGTTGTGAATACCCCTCCCCACCCTGGGGAATGGTATTCTTACCTGTGGATGTACATGGGCATCCATATGTGTCACAATGTGTGCATCCACAGCCAGTCATGGCATATACATGTGGTATGGCACATCAACAGTGCAGCGCTCTGACTGCTCATGCCTGCATGCTGGGCCTGCTGCATGTGCACCTGCAACATTCAGCAGTACTTGACACATTACAACACAGAGCTGGTCCCACACTAACACCATGGCCCCAGGTAACTGTAGCAGACCTACACAATGTTGCAGATCATAACAGCAGGGTATTGCTTGAGAGACACCTACCTGTACCTGTGGATGTTGTGCCCTGAGACATGTTGTGGCCTACTGTTATCTGCAAACTCCTCAGCCTTCTATCTGCAGTTCCAGTCAGTTCTGCAGGTGGTGCTGAGTCACCGCTGAAATAGCCTGGGCAATACTCACATGATAATGCATGCAAATAAAGCCATAATGAGATGCTAATGTGGTGGTTTGAACTCCGATTACCTAAACAGGCTCATTTGCATACCACCTTTGAATATAGTAAGTTCTTGCACTGGGCTATCGCAATTGCACCTGGCAAATAATTTGTACTGTGGCGCAGTGCTAACTGGATTGCGCCAGGTAAAATAATTTAGAACCGATCCTAGGATGCATGCGCAATGACATCAGCACGGTGAAGATCACGCAAGAGTCGCGCATGCTCAGTGGTGCACATCTGAGTTAGCATGGCACTATACTATTTTGCACATACACACACTTCATTTTGTGGTCTGCACAGCTGAGAGAAAAATAGGTGACAGGGTGGTGCCACAAGCATTGAGAAAAACTGTAATGGCATCCAGAAGGTGTGTCAGGGTGGTGGTCCAGAGGGACCAGAGGTGGGGGAGACTGAGATGGCCAACCTTGTTGAACTGGTCATGGCCAAGGAGTGCTAGCTCTTCAGGGGGGGTTGAGAGGAGGACAGGTCTTGGAGACAGGTATGGGCGTCCATTGCGCTCCACCTGTTGGAGTGGACAGGGATTGCTGCACTGGTGAACAGTGCAGGCATCGCTAAGTCAACTTGCAGCGCTGCGAGAGGCAATGGCTGGACAAATTCAGATCCATGGTGCATGATGGCACTGTGCCTGTGCCAGATAAGTGGACACCTTTCTTACAGCTGAGCCTTTTGCATGTCAGTGGGTGTGGGCAGCTATGTACACACTACACATGTGGGTACATATGTGTAGGGAGGGTCACTGCATGCATGCCTGTCATGCTGCTGGATATGTCCCATGCAGTGCACTGGGTGTAACACTATGGGTACAGTGGTGCCTGTGTGTGGCTCAACAGTGCCTGTGTCTGTGGTTGTACATGTGATGTACATTGATGGAATCACATGACAGGTGTCAGTGTTGTGTCCATCAGTGGTTGTGTAGCACATGTACATTGCACCTACAGTGCACATGTGTCCCATGCGACATATGCTTGTTGGGGTGGGCACATTACATTGTTTGTAGTTGTGCAGTGGTTACTAGGCACAGTTGGGGGAGGGGTTATTGATATCCATGGTGGTACAGACACTGGTGTATTCCCTTCACTCTGCAAACTGCAACAGCAGGGGACAGCAAGGGTGAAGAGAGAGGCCCCAGGATCAAACACAGCAGGAGAGGGACAGTGGTGATGGGTAGCAGGATGCCCGCATGTGAGTATGCTCCTATGTTGCCTACTTGTGTTACATACGTTGTTGGGTGGGGCACCTTTGATACCCTACATGGCATTGGGTCACCTGCATATGTGCATTTGCCCTGTGACATGTCACTGGTCCCAGGGGCATGTGGCCCTGGGGTGCCCATGGTGCTGTGCTGCTGTGGAGGGCATCACACACACCTACTGCTGCCTGTGGTACGGTGCACCTGGACACTGCCCAGCCTGCCCACACAGACTGTGGGCCTGTGTTGTGGAGCACGTGGCTGCTCACAGTCCTGCACTGCTGTCTTACAGTCTTTCCTGCATGCCCAATCCATGCGGGGGGTTGTACTCTGCATGTCGCACTCACCTTTGTGGGAACATGCCTTCTTTGGTGCTGCTGTCCTCCTGTGCTGCATCTGCACCCCGGGTGATGCATGTCTGCCATTCAGTGGCCTGTGTCACAGCTATGTCTGTGACATGGTGGCATGGGCATGACTGCCTCCTTGCACCCTGCACATTGGACTGTGCATGGTGGCCTACAGTCCACTGTGGGACATCAGTGAACACTGCTGGGCTGTGTCTGTGGCGCTGTTGTCCCATGTGTGCTGTGCATGGTGTATCTGCTACCATTCTGTGGTTGTATTGTACCATTGCCTGTGGCCAGCTCCTCCTGTGTACTGTGGTGCATGACACCTGTACATTTGCCGTGGCCATGTTAGTACTGTATACATTGTACGGTGGCCATGTGGTGTGTGGTACTCATGACTGTGTGATGCTGGGTAGGTGTATTGTCAGGTTACTATGGATACATGCCCACAGCATGCATACACTGCATAATGTGCCTATGGCCTGCACATAGTCCCTTTGGACATTGTGTTCACACAGTGGCATGGCCATGTGCGTGCCATCTGCATTATGCATGCATACTGGTCACATTGCACTGTGCTGTTTCAGTGTACCACCATGTCAGGGCTGTGCTGCACACGTGGCAACCGGCCCATTGTCTTCTCTGAAGGGGGTTGTTGCTGCTGCTGTATGGCTCAGTGGTGCATCATAGCCCTGGGGTACTGTGTCCATTGCATGTCCACATGACACACTTGTGTCATAGTTGGTGTCTGTGGCTGTGCGGGGGAGGGGGGACATCTTCACACTGTCTACTACACAGCCCTGTGGATTGTCACTACAGCCCACAGTCTGTTGACATGTGAACATTAGTTGTGAGGTTTCTGATTGTGATTTCGCAGTCACCTGGCTCTAACTTCTGTTCCATTGGGCACCATATCCCACCCATTCTGTTGCAACAGTTTGTTTGTTGCTGGTATGGAGCAGACTGTGGTTTACCTCAGGGGGGGCTGTGTAGCTGTACTGTGACAGGGGCTACATTGGGTATGCATGGGGCATCATCCCATCTGTGGTGGTGGTGGCAATGGCCTTAAGGGCCTTCACATCTGCGTGGGATGGTCATGTGTACCATGGGGTTTAGTGCTGCCACATATAGGCACGTGTCCATTGTTGGGTACATGGGCATGGTGGTTGGGATATGCTTTCCTTCTCTGTGGCCACATCCTGAGTTCTGCATTGCTCCACAGTGTCAGTGCACTATCCATATATGGGCATCATTCCCCCATAGGTCAACGTCGCAGCTCATTGTGGGCCAGGCATCTCAAGGAAGGGGAGGGGAGGGCTGGGACAACTTCCTATGGAGGATTGTGTGGCAGCAGAGAACCTTATTAGACCAGCAGTCAATGCTCATTCAGGAGACCAGGAGGATCACAGACATCCTAGAACAGAAGTTCCCTGTGCAGAACCAGCAACAGACTGCGAATCCTTAATCCCCCCCATTTGTTTTTCACCCTTCCTTGTTCCCACCCACCCCCTGCCATTTTGTTTTTTGTTTGTATTGTAAATACTTGTACATAGTTTGCTTTGATGTTTCTATAATACATATTTTTTCTTGTTGCATTCCTGTGTCCTGTCTCTTTCTTGGGTAACTGTAGTCAGCGTCACTGCTGTGACGTGTTGCACTTACTAACTATCTAGTTCGCCATGGTGGATGCTATCCTGACCTCTCTTGTGGTGCTGGTTTCATGACAACTCTCCCTGCACTGTCTGTGGCAGTGCATCTGTCAGTGGGTTGTTGTGGGTGTGGTGGATTTCTCCTCCACTTGGCTGACACATTCTGTTCTCCATGTGTACCCTGCATGTCCTGTGTGTGTGACAGATGTCATCTGTCTTGTGTCTGCCCATGGACATGGTCTGTTCCCTGTTCCTTGGGTGCACTCCAATGGCATTGCCTGGTTGGGGGGGGCTTGGTCAGTGGGCCTGTGTGTGGCTTTATCCATGTGACCATGGCTGACATCCATCCCCCTGTGTCCTCCCACTGTGTATTCTGTGGTGTGCTGTCCCCTGATCTGTGTCAGGGATCCTTGTCCCCTCCCCTGTGCACACTGGACACTGGTTGAGTCTGTACTGCCACACAGGCATGGCTGGTCCTTTCTGTGGGTCACATCACCACTGTCCCATCTCTGCACCTTTTCCACAGTCCACATTCATGCAGTGTTTCTGCATTTTGGGGTTCCTCTCTTGGCATTGCCTCTGGTGTTTCTTTTACTGTTGCTTGTGTTGTACACTGCTGTATTTTCAGGTTTTCACATTTTAGGCTCCACTTCTTTGCATGCGCCCCATGGTTCACCTGTGCCTGACTCATCCTCTGTGTGCATTGTACTGCTGTTGCTGTTTGCACTGCCCAGTTGCTATATTCAGCGCTGTCTTCTTTACTATATTCAGTGCTGTCTTCTTTGCTATATTCAGAGCTGTCTTCTTTACTATTTTCAGAGCTGTCTTCTTTACTATATTCAGCGCTGTCTGCTTTATTATATTCAGCGCTGTCTTCTTTGATATATTCAGCGCTGTCTTCTTTACTATATTCAGTGCTGTCTTCTTTGCTACATTCAGAGCTGTCTTCTTTGATATATTCAGCACTGTCTTCTTTACTATATTCAGTACTGTCTTCTTTGATATATTCAGCGCTGTCTTCTTTACTATATTCAGCGCTGTCTTCTTTGATATATTCAGTGCTGTCTTCTTTACTATATTCAGCACTGTCTTCTTTACTATATTCAGTGCTGTCTTCTTTGCTACATTCAGAGCTGTCTTCTTTGATATATTCAGCACTGTCTTCTTTACTATATTCAGTACTGTCTTCTTTGATATATTCAGCGCTGTCTTCTTTACTATATTCAGCGCTGTCTTCTTTGCTATATTCAGCGCTGTCATCTTTACTATATTCAGAGATGTCTTCTTTACTATATTCAGAACTATCTTCTTTACTATATTCAGCGCTGTCTTCTTTGATATATTCAGAGCTGTCTTCTTTACTATATTCAGCGCTGTCTTCTTTACTATATTCAGCGCTGTCTTCTTTGCTATATTCAGCGCTGTCTTCTTTGCTACAATGAGTGCTGTCTTCTTTGCTATATTGAGAGCTGTCTTCTTTGCTATATTCAGCGCTGTCTTCTTTGCTAGATTCAGTGCTGTCTTCTTTACTATATTCAGCGCTGTCTTCTTTGATATATTCAGCGCTGTCTTCTTTACTATATTCAGCGCTGTCTTCTTTACTATATTCAGCGCTGTCTTCTTTGCTATGTTCAGAGCTGTCTTCTTTACTATATTCAGCGCTGTCTTCTTTGCTACAATGAGTGCTGTCTTCTTTGCTATATTGAGAGCTGTCTTCTTTGCTATATTCAGCGCTGTCTTCTTTGCTAGATTCAGTGCTGTCTTCTTTACTATATTCAGCGCTGTCTTCTTTACTATATTCAGCGCTGTCTTCTTTGCTATATTCAGCGCTGTCTTCTTTACTATATTCAGAGCTGTCTTCTTTACTATATTCAGCGCTGTCTTCTTTACTATATTCAGAGCTGTCTTCTTTACTATATTCAGCGCTGTCTTCTTTACTATATTCAGCGCTGTCTCTTTACTATATTCAGCGCTGTCTTCTTTACTATGTTCAGCGCTGTCTTCTTTGCTATGTTCAGAGCTGTCTTCTTTGCTATATTCAGCGCTGTCTTCTTTACTATATTCAGTGCTGTCTTCTTTATATATTCAGCGCTGTCTTCTTTACTATATTCAGCGCTGTCTTCTTTGCTATATTCAGCGCTGTCTTCTTTACTATATTCAAGCTGTCTTCTTTGCTATATTCAGAGCTGTCTTCTTTATCTGAGTGCTGTCTTCTTTGCTATATTCAGAGCTGTCTTCTTACTATATTCAGCGCTGTCTTCTTTGCTATATTCAGCGCTGTCTTCTTTACTATATTCAGCGCTGTCTTCTTTACTATATTCAGGCTGTCTTCTTTACTATATTCAGTAGCTGTCTTCTTTACTATATTCAGTGCTGTCTTCTTTACTATATTCAGTACTGTCTTCTTTACTATATTCAGTGCTGTCTTCTTTACTATATTCAGCGCTGTCTTCTTTGATATATTCAGTGCTGTCTTCTTTACTATATTCAGCACTGTCTTCTTTGCTACTATGAGTGCTGTCTTCTTTGCTATATTCAGAGCTGTCTTCTTTGCTATGTTCAGAGCTGTCTTCTTTGCTATATTCAGCGCTGTCTTCTTTGCTACAATAATAGCTGTCTTCTTTGCTATATTCAGAGCTGTCTTCTTTACTATATTCAGACTGTCTTCTTTGCTAGATTCAGTGCTGTCTTCTTTACTATATTCAGCGCTGTCTTCTTTGCTATATTCAGAGCTGTCTTCTTTGCTATATTCAGA
This sequence comes from Neoceratodus forsteri, assembly GCA_016271365.2. Lineage (NCBI taxonomy): Eukaryota > Metazoa > Chordata > Ceratodontiformes > Ceratodontidae > Neoceratodus > Neoceratodus forsteri. The sequence goes on along the minus strand of CM057459.1, from coordinate 442,298,128 downwards.
GCTGTCTTCTTTACTATATTCAGAGCTGTCTTCTTTGCTATATTCAGTGCTGTCTTCTTTGCTATATTCAGTGCTGTCTTCTTTGCTATATTGAGAGCTGTTTTCTTTGCTATATTCAGCGCTGTCTTCTTTGCTAGATTCAGTGCTGTCTTCTTTACTATATTGAGAGCTGTCTTCTTTACTATATTCAGAGCTGTCTTCTTTGCTATATTCAGTGCTGTCTTCTTTGCTATATTCAGAGCTGTCTTCTTTGCTATATTGAGAGCTGTCTTCTTTGTTATATTCAGCGCTGTCTTCTTTACAGATTCAGTGCTGTCTTCTTTCTATATTCAGAGCTGTCTTCTTTGCTATATTCAGAGCTGTCTTCTTTGTATATTCAGCTGTCTTCTTTGCTGATTCAGTGCAGTCTTCTTTACTATATTAGAATGTCTTCTTTACTATTTCAGAGCTGTCTTCTTTACTATATTCAGCCTGTCTTCTTTACTATATTCAGCACTGTCTTCTTTGCTATATTCAGTGCTGTCTTCTTTACTATATTCAGAGCTGTCTTCTTTGCTATGTTCAGTGCCTACTTCTTTGCTATATTCAGCGCTGTCTTCTTTGATATAATTCAGCTGTCTTCTTTGCTATATTCAGAGCTGTCTTCTTTACTATATTCAGAGCTGTCTTCTTTGCTATATTCAGAGCTGTCTTCTTTGATATATTCAGCGCTGTCTTCTTTGCTATATTCAGAGCTGTCTTCTTGCTATATTCAGTGCTGTCTTCTTTGCTATATTCAGTGCTGTCTTCTTTTACTATATTCCAGGCTGTCTTCTTTGATATATTCAGCGCTGTCTTCTTTGCTATATTCAGTGCTGTCTTCTTTGCTATATTCAGAGCTGTCTTCTTTGCTATTTCAGCGCTGTCTTCTTTGACTATATTCAGCGCTGTCTTCTTTTATATTCAGTGACTGTCTTCTTTGCTATATTCAGCGCTGTCTTCTTTACTATATTCAGCGCTGTCTTCTTTACTATATTCAGTGCTGTCTTCTTTACTATATTCAGTCTGTCTTCTTTGATATATTCAGCTGTCTTCTTTGCTATATTCGAGCTGTCTTCTTTGCTATATTCAGAGCTGTCTTCTTTGCTATATTCGAGCTGTCTTCTTTACTATATTCAGCGCTGTCTTCTTTACTATATTCAAGAGCTGTCTTCTTTGCTATATTCAGTGCTGTCTTCTTTGCTATATTAGGCTGTCTTCTTTATATATTCAGAGCTGTCTTCTTTCTATATTCAGAGCTGTCTTCTTTGCTATATTCAGTACTGTCTGTCTTCTTTGACTATATTCAGCGCTGTCTTCTTTACTATATTCAGGCTGTCTTCTTTACTATATTCAGCACTGTCTTCTTTGCTATATTCAGTGCTGTCTTCTTTACTATATTCAGCGCTGTCTTCTTTACTATATTCAGAGCTGTCTTCTTTGCTATATTCAGTGCTGTCTTCTTTGCTATATTCAGTGCTGTCTTCTTTGCTATATTCAGAGCTGTCTTCTTTGCTATATTCAGTGCTGTCTTCTTTGCTAGATTCAGTGCTGTCTTCTTTGCTATATTGAGAGCTGTCTTCTTTACTATATTCAGAGCTGTCTTCTTTGCTATATTCAGTGCTGTCTTCTTTACTATATTCAGAGCTGTCTTCTTTTCTATATTCAGAGCTGTCTTCTTTACTATATTCAGAGCTGTCTTCTTTACTATATTCAGTGCTGTCTTCTTTGCTATATTCAGAGCTGTCTTCTTTACTATATTCAGAGCTGTCTTCTTTACTATATTCAGTGCTGTCTTCTTTGCTATATTCAGAGCTGTCTTCTTTCTATATTCAGAGCTGTCTTCTTTACTATATTCAGAGCTGTCTTCTTTATATATTCAGTGCTGTCTTCTTTACTATGTTCAGAGACTGTCTTCTTTGCTATATTCAACTGTCTTCTTCCAGTATATTCCATGTCTTCTTTACTGTATTCAGTGCTGTCTTCTTTGCTATATTGAGAGCTGGCTTATTTACTATTTTAGAGCTGTCTTCTTTACTATTTCAAGCCTGTCTTCTTTACTATATTCAATACTGTCTTCTTCGATATCATTCAGAGCTGTCTTCTTTACTGTATTCAGCGTGTCTTCTTTACTATGTTCAGTGCCTTCTTCTTTGCTATATTCAGCGCTGTCTTCTTTGATATATTCAAGCGCTATTCTTCTTATATTCAGAGCTGTCTTCTTTACTATATTCAGAGCTGTCTTCTTTGCTATATTGAGCTGTCTTATTTACGTCACTGTCTTCTTTGCTATATTCAAGCGCTGTCTTCTTTACTATATTCAGTGCTGTCTTCTTTTATATATTCAGTGCTGTCTTCTTCACTATATTCAGAGCTGTCTTCTTTGCTATACTGAGCTGTCTTATTACTATATTCCAGCTGTCTTCTTGCTATATTCAAGCTGTCTTCTTTACTATATTCAGTGCTGTCTTCTTTGCTATATTCAGTGCTGTCTTCTTTTACTGTATTCAGTGCTGTCTTCTTTGATATATTCAGAGCTGTCTTCTTTACTATATTCAGCATGTCTTCTTTACTATATTCAAGCGCTGTCTTCTTTGCTATTCAACTGTCTTCTTTGCTACAATGAGTACTTGTCTTCTTTGCTATATTGAGGCTGTCTTCTTTTGCTATATTCCAGCGCTGTCTTCTTTGCTAGATTCAATTGCTGTCTTCTTTACTATATTCAGGCTGTCTTCTTTGATATATTCAAGCTGTCTTCTTTCTATATTCAAATGCTGTCTTCTTTACTATATTCAGCTGTCTACTCTGCTATATTCAGAGCTGTCTTCTTTACTATATTCAGTGCTGTCTTCTTTGCTACAATAGTGCTGTCTTCTTTTGCTATATTCAGAGCTTGTCTTCTTTACTATATTCAGCGCTGTCTTCTTTGCTAGATTCAGTGCTTCTTCTTTACTATATTCAAGCGCTGTCTTCTTTCCTATATTCAACTGTCTTCTTCTATATATTCAGAGCTGTCTTCTTTGCTTATATTCAGCGCTGTCTTCTTTACTATATTCAGAGCTGTCTTCTTTACTATATTCAGCGCTGTCTTCTTTACTATATTCAAGAGCTGTCTGCTTTACTATATTCAAGCGCTGTCTTCTTTCTTATATTCCAGCGCTGTCTTCTTTGCTATATTCAGAGCTGTCTTCTTTGCTATGTTCAGCGCTGTCTTCTTTACTATATTCAGTGCTGTCTTCTTTGATATATTCAGCGCTGTCTTCTTTCTATATTCAGCGCTGTCTTCTTTACTATATTCAGCGCTGTCTTCTTTGCTAAATTCAGCGCTGTCTTCTTTGCTACGAGTGCTGTCTTCTTTGCTATATTGAGAGCTGTCTTCTTTGTTATATTCAGCGCTGTCTTCTTTGCTAGATTCAGTGCTGTCTTCACTACTATATTCCAGGCTGTCTTCTTTACTATATTCAGCGCTGTCTTCTTTACTATATTCAGCGCTGTCTTCTTTGCTAGATTCAAGCGCTGTCTTCTTTACTATATTCCAGTGACTGTCTTCTTTCTATATTCAGTACTGTCTTCTTATATATTCAGAGCTGTCTTCTTTGATATATTCAATTGTCTTCTTTACTATATTCAAGCACTGTCTTTACTTTGCTACAATGAGTGCTGTCTTCTTTGCTACTATGAGAGCTGTCTTCTTTGCTATATTCAGCGCTGTCTTCTTTGCTAAATTCAGTACTGTCTTCTTTACTATATTCAAGCTGTCTTCTTTACTATATTCAGCACTGTCTTCTTTGCTATATTCAGTGCTGTCTTCTTTACTATATTCAGAGCTGTCTTCTTTACTATGTTCAGAGCTGTCTTCTTTGCTATATTCAGTGCTGTCTTCTTTGCTAGATTCAGCGCTGTCTTCTGCTATATTCAGTGCTATCTTCTTTGCTATATTCAGAGCTGTCTTCTTTGCTAGATTCAGTGCTGTCTTCTTTGCTATATTGAGAGCTGTTTTCTTTGCTATATTCAGCGCTGTCTTCTTTGCTAGATTCAGTGCTATCTTCTTTACTATATTGAGAGCTGTCTTCTTTACTATATTCAGAGCTGTCTTCTTTGCTATATTCAGTGCTGTCTTCTTTGCTATATTCAGTGCTGTCTTCTTTACTATATTCAGTGCTGTCTTCTTTGCTATATTGAGAGCTGTTTTCTTTGTTATATTCAGCGTTGTCTTCCTTGCTAGATTCAGTGCTGCCTTCTTTACTATATTCAGAGCTGTCTTCTTTGCTATATTGAGAGCTGTCTTCTTTACTATATTCAGCGCTGTCTTCTTTGCTAGATTCAGTGCTGTCTTCTCTACTATATTCAGAGATGTCTTCTTTGCTATATTCAGAGCTGTCTTCTTTGCTATGTTCAGAGCTGTCTTCTTTGCTATATTCAGTGCTGTCTTCTTTGCTAGATTCAGTGCTGTCTTCTTTGATATATTGAGAGCTGTTTTCTTTGCTATATTCAGCACTGTCTTCTTTGCTACAATCAGTACTGTCTTCTTTTACTATATTCAGAGCTGTCTTCTTTGCTATGTTCAGAGCTGTCTTCTTTGCTATATTCAGCGCTGTCTTCTTTGCTATATTCAGTGCTGTCTTCTTTACTATATTCAGCACTGTCTTCTTTGCTATAATCAGTGCTGTCTTCTTTGCTATATTCAGAGCTGTCTTCTTTGCTATGTTCAGAGACTGTCTTCTTTGCTATATTCAGCTGTCTTCTTTTTGCTACAATTGAGTGCTGTCTTCTTTGCTATATTGAGAGCTGTCTTCTTTGCTATATTCAGCGCTGTCTTCTTTGCTAAATTCAGTGCTGTCTTCTTTACTATATTCAGCGCTGTCTTCTTTACTATATTCAGCACTGTCTTCTTTGCTATATTCAGTGCTGTCTTCTTTACTATATTCAGAGCTGTCTTCTTTGCTATGTTCAGAGCTGTCTTCTTTGCTATATTCAGCAGTGTCTTCTTTGCTAGATTCAGTGCTGTCTTCTTTGCTATATTGAGAGCTGTTTTCTTTGCTATATTCAGCGCTGTCTTCTTTGCTAGATTCAGTGCTGTCTTCTTTACTATATTGAGAGCTGTCTTCTTTACTATATTCAGAGCTGTCTTCTTTGCTATATTCAGTGCTGTCTTCTTTGCTATATTCAGTGCTGTCTTCTTTACTATATTCAGTGCTGTCTTCTTTGCTATATTGAGAGCTGTTTTCTTTGTTATATTCAGCATTGTCTTCCTTGCTAGATTCAGTGCTGCCTTCTTTACTATATTCAGAGCTGTCTTCTTTGCTATATTGAGAGCTGTCTTCTTTACTATATTCAGCGCTGTCTTCTTTGCTAGATTCAGTGCTGTCTTCTCTACTATATTCAGAGATGTCTTCTTTGCTATATTCAGAGCTGTCTTCTTTGCTATGTTCAGAGCTGTCTTCTTTGCTATATTCAGAGCTGTCTTCTTTCCTATGTTCAGCGCTGTCTTCTTTGCTATATTCAGTGCTGTCTTCTTTGGTATATTCAGAGCTGTCTTCTTTGATATATTCAGGCTGTCTTCTTTACTATATTCAGAGCTGTCTTCTTTACTATTTTTAGAGCTGTCTTATTTACTATTTTCAGGCTGTCTTCTTTACTATTTTCAAGTGCTGTCTTCTTTACTATATTCAGTACTGTCTTCTTTGACTATATTCAGGCTGTCTTCTTTACTATATTCAAGGCTGTCTTCTTTACATATATTCAGTGCTGTCTTCTTTACTATATTCAGAGCTGTCTTCTTTGCTATATTCAGAGTCGTCTTCGTTATTCAAGGCTATTGCTATATTCAGAGCTGTCTTCTTTGCTATATTCAGCTGTCTTATTTACTATATTCAGCGCTGTCTTCTTTGCTATATTCAGTGCTGTCTTCTTTGCTATATTCAGTGCTGTCTTCTTTGCTATATTCAGCGCTGTCTTCTTTGATATATTCCGCGCTGTCTTCTTTACTGTATTCAGTGCTGTCTTCTTTGCTATATTGAGAGCTGGCTTATTTACTATTTTTAGAGCTGTCTTCTTTACTATTTTCAGCGCTGTCTTCTTTACTATATTCAGTACTGTCTTCTTTGATATATTCAGCGCTGTCTTCTTTACTGTATTCAGCGCTGTCTTCTTTACTATGTTCAGTGCTGTCTTCTTTGCTATATTCAGCGCTGTCTTCTTTGATATATTCAGCGCTGTCGTCTTTGCTATATTCAGAGCTGTCTTCTTTGCTATATTCAGAGCTGTCTTCTTTGCTATATTGAGAGCTGTCTTATTTACTATATTCAGCGCTGTCTTCTTTGCTATATTCAGCGCTGTCTTCTTTGCTATATTCAGTGCTGTCTTCTTTGCTATATTCAGTGCTGTCTTCTTTACTATATTCAGAGCTGTCTTCTTTGCTATATTGAGAGCTGTCTTATTTACTATATTCAGCGCTGTCTTCTTTGCTATATTCAGCGCTGTCTTCTTTGCTATATTCAGTGCTGTCTTCTTTGCTATATTCAGTGCTGTCTTCTTTACTGTATTCAGTGCTGTCTTCTTTGCTATATTGAGAGCTGGCTTATTTACTATTTTTAGCGCTGTCTTCTTTACTATTTTCAGCGCTGTCTTCTTTACTATATTCAGTACTGTCTTCTTTGATATATTCAGAGCTGTCTTCTTTACTATATTCAGCGCTGTCTTCTTTACTATATTTAGCGCTGTCTTCTTTGATATATTCAGAGCTGTCTTCTTTACTATATTCAGCGCTGTCTTCTTTACTATATTCAGCGCTGTCTTCTTTGATATATTCAGCGCTGTCTTCTTTACTATATTCAGCGCTGTCTTCTTTACTATGTTCAGTGCTGTCTTCTTTGATATATTCGGAGCTGTCTTCTTTACTATATTCAGCGCTGTCTTCTTTACTATATTCAGCACTGTCTTCTTTACTACATTCAGCGCTGTCTTCTTTGTTATATTCAGTGCTGTCTTCTTTGCTATATTCAGTGCTGTCTTTGGTATGTTCAGTTCTGTCTTCTTTGTTATATTCAGAGCTGTCTTCTTTGCTATATTCAGAGCTGTCTTCTTTGCTATATTCAGTGCTGTCTTCTTTGCTATATTCAGTGCTGTCTTTGATATGTTCAGTGCTGTCTTCTTTGTTATATTCAGAGCTGTCTCCTTTGCTATATTCAGTGCTGTCTTCTTTGCTATATTCAGAGCTGTCTTCTTTGCTATATTGAGAGCTGTCTTCTTTGCTATATTGAGAGCTGTCTTCTTTGCTATATTGAGAGCTGTCTTCTTTGCTATGTTCAGTGCTGTCTTCTTTGCTCTATTCAGAGCTGTCTTCTTTGCTATATTGAGAGCTGTCTTCTTTGCTATATTGAGAGCTGTCTTATTTGCTATATTGAGTGCTGTCTTATTTGCCATATTCAGTGCTGTCTTCTTGGCCAAGCTATTTTTGCACTGTACTCTGAGCCCTGTTTGCCCAGCTTCATTTGCACACTATAGTATCCATGTTAGCCCCTGGGCTAGTCCTTTGAATATTGCAAGCAATTTTCTGTGGGCTAATTTTGCATGCTGGCAGTGTTAATTTTGCCCTGGGTCAAAGTTTTGAATATCTAGCTCCAAGGTTCTAGACCATCTTGACTAGCACATATATTTTATTTATTAAGTAATCAGAATTACAACCTTTCAGCTAAAAGCTCATTTACAAAGGATTCTCATCACAAAGGGAGGGGAGAATACATGAGTTTGGGAGTCAACAGCAGCTAAATAGACATTGTCAAAAACTTCATAATATGATCAGTAGCAATCAATAACATTGGTAATAGTAACACAAGGTAGGTAACAAAGTCAAAAGCAACACATAACCAGAGTGTGGGTACAGGGTACATGGGGATACAGTACACACAGCAGGGCAGACAATAAAGTGCATAAGTCAAGTTAGGTACTAGCTGGAGAAAATCAGAGGTTGGAGATTTACTGGAGCTTGTAGGGAGGAACAGGAGATCTGGCTGAACATCATTCCTGATAACTGGATTGGTCAATGGCTAAATCCAGGGGAGCAGTCTTAGCCATGGTAAACATTTGGGGTAGTGGGAACTATTCAGGAAAGGTAGTAGAAGAGGAATCAGAGGAGGGTAATGGGGATTAGGCTCATGGGTGGGGGGTATGGAATAATATGGGTATGATATATTTGGGAGAATTTGTTTTAACAGTTTTTGAATCTGTGAGGATTCTATAGCTCTGAAATAAAAAGGAAGAAACTACTTTGCTGATAAGGAAGGAATGAAATTCAGCTGAGATCCTTCCTGGTCAGTGAAAGCCTTCTGATACTGGGACAAATCACTAAATACTTCACATAGCTGAATGAGTTGCGGCAAAGAAATGCCACTGCAAGAAATTTTAGTAGCCATTTCCATGCTTACTGGGTCAATCAAACTGTTTACTGCAGATCAGACTTTTTAGGATCACAAAATGCATTTTTCTGTTTATTCTGAAAATACTTAGATTTAGGTAATCAAATATTAGATTTAAAGAGAGTCCTCAAGAGCTGATACTTGTTCCATTTGATATACAATATGTGGCCTTAAAATTTTTCCGATGGGTAGCTCTTTGTTTCATTAAGCTGAAAATAGCTGGGATAAGCCAGTTATTTTCCAATCCAACATGTTGAGTTGTAACAGGAATAAATTTATTTTATATCCCAGACAAAATGTCAATAAAAAAGTTGACAACTACGGTAACATCAGGGATAGCATCTTAAAATAGCTTGATCAAGTTCACTTGTTAAGGTGTCCATGTTGGCGTTGTTAACATTTCTGAGTGATACAAGCTTTTCGGACACACAAAGTACAAAAACTTGGAAGGTTGTTGCTGATGGAATCAACAAAATTACCACAGCTACCAATGCTACTACTCTTGTTCATGAGTATCCAGTCAAGCAGTGAATGTTTATGGCTACACAAAATCATGTGGGTAGGGGCCTTAATAAGATGAGAAACAATAGAATGAGAAATTATGTATTCCAAATAGGTATCATGTTTTAAGTTCCAATCTAAATTAAAATTACCCATAATAAGGGCATCTTCATCATAATTATAAGATCTGAAAAAATCAAGGAAATCATCTAATCCTTTGATTCCATTTTAGGATGATTACAAACTATTCTAATTCAAAGTTTCTAACAGTCTCGCAATTTTAACTCCAGTGGGAGCTAGTCGAAGTTAGTTTTGGGAAGGTAATTAACAACCAGTTCAGAAAGCTCAAAATGGTCCCTATAGTACACTATAATACTGCTACCCTTTTTTTACCTAATCTATCATTCCTTAGAAATCTTTAGCCTTTAATCTTGCATAAATTGCAGCAAACCAAAGGCTTCAGCCATGATGCTTTTAACCCTATGATGCTATTAACCCTTAAAATGTTAGCTTGGTACAGGGGCACCCATGCTTCAATTTCTGATTTCTTGGACAGCAAGCTGCACATGTTTAAATTCACAAACTTCAGGCCAGCAGAATTCCAAAAGGTTTTAGAGTCAAGGATGTTACACTTAACGGGACCTGCATTTACTTCAATGTCTCTTGAGAAAATTAATAACCACCAAAAAAAACAGACCGACAGTAACAGTAAACCAAGTATAAACAAGTTACACTTCCCAAAAGGATGATCAAGATACAAACCTACAGTAAATCAATTACGGGTTTAGTTATGGAAGATGGCATATGTTTTATTTATGGATAGAAAATGACAAAAGGGGGGAAATCAGCATTTGAGATGAAATTTTATTCAAAATTGCAATTTCTTTTATTTTATGCAATTTCGTCAATGTTTGGAAATTTCAGGCCCTACTTATAACAAACTATGTAGAAACTCTAATCTAGGCTCTACTCTCAAGATAATTTAGCTTACATGGTAGTCTTGTTTTATATTGGCATCCTATCATGAACCAGCAATCTGTACAAATTAAATAGCTGTAGGAGATTCCCATCTAGGGAAACCATCTCTAGTGGCTCTGACATTGTACTAATCTAATTTTTTGTTCCAGACAAAACAATCTAAGTTTTATTTACATTTAAAATCAGTTCATTACAAATGGAAAACCTCTGCAGGCTATCAAATCACTGTTGTAACCCCTTCTGTGCCTCTTTAACTATGGCATCTTACCTGCACAGACCCACACTGCATCATTGACGTATAGGTGCAAATCCACACCCTGTAGTCAGTAATCCAGGTTGTTTATGTACAACATGAACAATTCAATGTTTATGGAATAGCAATAGGGTATATAGCGCTTATGTAACTTGTAGTACTTTTTGTGGCTTTACTCTAGTCCCACTCTTGAGTAGTAGGTATGTAGGTAGCAATTTGTAGGGAATAGAAGTCCCATGAACAAGGGTGAGAAGAGTGCCAGAGAAGGAGGAGGGGGGATGGTAGTGGACAAAAAATACTCCCTAAGTAAGGGAGATGCATTAGTGGAGGGCTTAAGCAGAGGTTGTGGGAGGAGCTATTCACCACATTGAACCTGGGGCCAAGACCTCCCATTCAATGTTTGTGAAATAGCAATGGGATATATAGTGCTTGTGTAACTTGTAGTACTTTTTGTGGCTTTACTCTATTCCCACCCTTGAGTAGTAGGTATGTAGGTAATAATCTGAAGGGAACAGAAGACACAAAAATATACCTCCTCCAACTCACAGAGAGTATGACCCCTGGCAATCAGCAGAGGAAAAACCCACAGGTGGAGAAAACCCCTGAGGATCCATGGCCATAGGTCTGCCCATCCTCTGGGCATACTAAGAGGAGAAGGACCAGGTTCTAGTAACCATAGCTAATGTAAGGAAGGAAAGCTTCTTGGAGAGATGATAATCCATCCTTGATCCATATCTGATGTAGACTGAATGACGATCTGGAGTTTGAAGGGTAGGTTTTTTCTGCAGGAGTGGTAGAATCCAAAGTTTGAAGCAAATCTGGTTGAAGAAAGGCAAATGAAGCCCAGATTTCTGAGGTGATGTAGGATGCTTGTCCATGGGGGATTGCATGGACATAATGGGCAGAAAGCATGAACTGATTGATAAATTATTAGACAGTGGAGGGTGGACGTGTTATGATATGAGAAGTCATGAGTGAATGATCAAACTTCTGTAAAGTCTGACTATCAAGGTAAGATCCAGAGGCAAGGAATTTGGTAGTGAGTGAGGAGTTGCTAAGAAAGCATCTGTGAAGCAAAAACATGATTAGAAGAGAGTCTCTGAGTGCCTTGGAGATGATGTTCCATCTTCGATCCATTAGCGATGTAGAGTGAGTGATGATTCTGAGGATGGAGAGCAGGCTCTGCTGGTATGCTGGGTGAAGTAAATGTGGGAATTGCTGAGGCTGCATGTCTGAGTTTATGGACCATGGGAATCAACTGAAAACTAAGCATGGGACTGAGAAGTAGAGTGCAACAGAACTGAAGCATTGGCAGGGGACCAGAACTGAAAGAGATGTGGTAAGCAACTCCTTATGGTCCCATAGCAGCCAGACCAGACCAGACCAGGATCCTTGACCAACAAGAGCCAGCACAGACCCAGATCCCCAACCTGACAGCAGCCATTGCACAGTAGGTTGATAGTAGTGTTGGCTGCTGCAGACTTACCCAGTTATTGGTGTAATTAATGTGAGCTGCTTGGCGCTGTAAGAGTTAGGGTGCATGCAGCATCAGGTAGTAGACTGCAGCTCTGGGAATCTCCTAGCCACCTGAGTCAGTCTGTATATAAACAGCTCAGTATAAAAAACAATAATGAGCCAGGAAGACACAGAGTTGTAAGGCGTGGAACAGACCGGAAGCAGGCGTGTGGTGGGGGGGGGCAGAGCTGGAGGCGAGCTCTGAGAAATGGAGAGGAGTCAGGAATGCTTCTCTAGTGGAGAGCAAGAGGATGAGTGGATGTGGGTGGAAAGCTCAAAAGGGAGTTCAGGGGGGAAAAAACAAGAAAAAAAAGGAGGGAGGGAGGGAGACAAGCGAAGGAAGGGGGACAGGAAGGCAGAATGGTGCTGCCTACAGGCCAGCCAGGACATGGGGGAAAAAAGACGAACAAAAACACCAAAAGAGGGGAAAAACAGAATGACAAGAGGGAAGAAGGGACACACAAGGCATGAAAAACAGACAGAGCAGCAGGAGTGCAGAGAACAGCACAGCTACACGATCCACGCAGGTAACCTGGGGAACAAAGAAACATTCCTTATGCAAGGGAGGTGCATAAATGGAGGGCTTGAGGTTGTGGGAGGAGCTATTCCCAACATTAAACCTTGGGCCAGGCCCTCCTATAATGGGCCAAGAACCTATTTGGGACTTCATACAACCTTGCTGCCTTTTTTGTATTTAATAATAAGGCTTCAGATATAGTACCTCAAAAACCTGCATTCCTACTTGAGTTAACATTAGTCTGTGCATAATCCTCTTGTGATGTAACCACTGGGGTGTTTTTCCTATGTAGGCTGCTGGCAATAATGTCTATGTAGGTTACTAGCATTCCTGCACATTTCTTAATTTTCCATGTACTAAAATAGAGAATGGCCATTCCTGTTTCCCCACTCCTTCAAATGTTTTTAAGTATTCTCCAAAAGTTGTGTGCAATGATTTTGTGATGGACACTAGTGTTCGCTAAGAACTTTGCTGAGATGCCAAACTCTGTTTGCTTTCTGTATGTCTCAAGCCGAGTCATGAATACAGAGTTTCAGTGGTGCCAGCACCTTGTGGTTTTTTTTAATCCTCCATTTTGCCACCTCTTATTTGTTAGGTGGTCAAGTGGGTCCCTGTAGCTTTACCAGTTAGACTGGACATGGGAGCAACTGACTCTGCATCTGACACGTCATAGTCAATCAGCTGGATGTGCGCATGCCATATGTAAGCTGTGTCCTTGCCACTGAAGGCTGAGCAATTTTACTCTGTAACACATTTAGCCTCTCAAGGCCTAAGTACTCAGAATCATTGTGCTTGTAAGCTTGCTAGTACATGTTTAATTTTTGAATAGTTTACATCATGTTTGTACATCACAATTTAATAGGCTATTAACTGCATTTTAATGTTTAAAGGATTCATCATTATATAGCATAAAGCAGAATGGCAGCAAATGGGGCCTATACTTAGCAGTTTGCTGGTTCTAATCTCTTTAAATGTTAGTGGATGGGCCCATTGTCTCCTCCTCATTTGCATGATCTTGCTTAATAAAGTGCCTGAGCTCTCAAAGTTCGCTATTAGTATGGCTGTATCCACATTGATCTAATGAGAAATAAAAGTATGTCAAAAGTGCTGCCATCTAGATAGCAGCTGCTGCAAATAACTGAGTCCTTCAGTGCTGAATACAGTAATCGTAACAGACAAAGAAACCTTCAGGAGTCACCCTCAAGATTACATTGTATAAAATCAAAAGGGCATCTAACCTACCAGCTAAGTAAGCAGTAACACACGACAAGAGTGTGCATTAACTTATCACCACACTTCCCAGGTGATTGTAGTCACTTAGCCTGATGGTTCATGTCTCACATGGCACAGTGAGCATGCAATGATGTATGCACCACCAAATCTGCTCCAGCAAAGAAGACAGGGACAAATGCCTCATCTCACTGAAAAGAAAACAGTTACTAAATTGGGAAATTTACAAGAGAAATCATCAAAGCTGTGGAATGTGCCATGCTAATGCCAAGGAGATAGCTACTACAACATAAAGAAATGACTACCACCGGGGCTACCACCAACCAAACACCCTTAGTTGTTACTTACATCTCAGATCTAGAGCCCTTATGAAAAATTATCAAAGGCCTACTATCAATTTTAGTGAAGACGATGCACTAAATTGCATTTTTCAGGACTCATCCCTTTATAGTCTTTTTACTGTCTTTTGAACAACCATCCAACTTATCAAACCGATTGTCTGGAACAAGCTTAAACATGACCATAACATCAGAACGACAGGAGGCTCTAAATACTGCAATGATCCTAAATGCAAAACTTGTAAACATATTGCAGCTTCACATTTCATAAACAACCTCCCTCAGAACAAACAACTTAAAATCCAGGGAGCCTACATATGTATGTTGGTTGTAGAATATTGTTTATTACATCCATTGTAAGACGTGCTCTAGTACAAGTTATACGGGTGAAACCAAACAGCTCCTCTGCACCAGAATAAACTCACACAGGCACACCATAATGAAATAAAAAGACTTACGTGTCATTGAAAAAGCATTTCCAGGAGTTTGGCATGCCCAGTTGTTCTAGGGTGGTATTGAATGCATCTTTTATTGGTGAAATAAGTGGGTGGCATAGGTTTTGTGATCTGGTTGTCTAAAGCCTGCCTAGGCTCCTCTGAAAGCTCAGGACCTTTTACCTAGGTTAGGAATTCTTGTATCTGTGCCATTTGTCCTATCCCTGACTCATTTGTGCACAGGTTAGTTAAAAATTCTGAAAGGGTGTTGCTGTAGCTGCTGGACTTCAATATAGTGTTCCCCCTGCCTCCCCTCCTTTAATTTCTTTTCTTTAGCCTTGATGTTGTTTGCTTGCACAGCCTAAGGGCTAGTAAGTTGCCAGTTCGAGGTCCCAATTAAAAGTATCGTTATTCAATATATCTTAACTTGCCCTTTGTTTCTGTCTCACCAGGATGTCATTTAGTTATTTCCTATATCCTTCCAGTTATTAAAAAAATGTAGTGTTCCCATCCTTCTCTTTATGGACCATTTCTAGGGTCTTAATCTTATCTCTTGGCTATGCTTCTGGAGTGCCCTTTGCTTCTTTTAAAGTGAGGCATAGGATATGATTTCTCCCCGAATCACCACCTTAAGCCCATCCCAGTTATATTTGTATTCTATGCCTTTCCCAGTGCTATGATAAAGATAGTCCTGTATTACATTTTATATTGTTTACATTTATTAATTTATTTATTGAAATAGTTTCACCAGGAAAGGCACACTGAGCAACAAGATGCTCTTCTCCCAGTGCGACAAATATCTCATTGTTTAGTAACAATATACTAAACTGCTATGTTCATTTAGTTTCAACCTTCCCTAGCTAGTGGCTAACTGTCACTGGGGCATGGTTTAAAAGTGTAATGCTGCCTATCATACTTTCCTCCACCCTGTAACCTGCTTGTGTTTATGTATAATCTGTCAATTCTAGAGTAAGTTGGTGGTTCATTCGCATAACATGAGTAGTCCCTTTCTCCCTTGCATTGTTGCCTCCAAATGTCTACAAGGCCCAAGTTATGTGTGGTGTCTCTGCTCTCTTGATTTCTTGTTTTGTGAGATCTATATAGCATGAGGAATAGGACACAATTCTTTTTGCATTTAATGCTGTTCCTCCCCTGGCACCAAGTAGATGCTAGCCATTCTGGCCCTGTATCCCCAGTTTTTCACCAGGACTTACCATCAGCATGAAAACAGCATGGGCTGGGTGTTCATTTGTTGTGGGGCTTGTAGGTGGCTGGAAGTCAGAAGCCCCCAGGAATCCATTTTTACCTGGTTTTCTCCCTTGCTTCAAGGAGTAGTTGGCATGCAATGTTGTCCAGACATCCCCACACGCAGTACCATATGTGGGACATCATCAGCTGTCACTCTGCCCCTTCCCTATCCTGACAGTCCCTGGCTGCTATACTCCTAGCCAATGCTAGGGATCAGATTAACACTAGGGCTATAACCCTCCCTCCCAGGGAGAGGAGAGCAGTCCTCCAGATGATCTATTGTCTCCCACCCTAGTTGATCCCCGGCAACCCAAGTTCTTTCCTGAACCCAGGTTACTGGGGTGGTTGCAGGTGAGGCACAAGTGCCTCAGTCTTCACCGCTACTGTATCATCCAGGGATGGGAAACAATTAAAATCCCCCACTAAGTCTATGAGCCAAATACTATGTGACCCTGACCAAGCTACTGAAAATGAGATGCATCTAAGTTGGCGTATCCTGGGTACATACTGTATAGTGTAAAAATGAGTAAAAAGTAGACCTTACTGGACTCAGGATGTTACATCTTAGCTGGGCTTTCCTTAGTAAATAAATTGCAGTAAATAAAATAAAATAAAAAAAAAAACAGCCTGTCTACTGGTGCAGTGGGTTTGGGAGTGAACTGAGGTTGGGGGAGTAGGATTGAGTGTCCATAGGACTGCTCTCCTCCTGGGAGGGAGGGCTACTGCTCTGGCATAATAATTACACCAAGTGGTGGCTTGGGGTTGGGCACCTAGGGACAGTAATTCAGGAGTGAAAGAACGGCAGCCACTGACGTCCTGTGTGCGGGTACATGCACAGACCCGTGTGGGTGGCATTTCATGTCCACCCTCCTGATGAATATATAGTAGGAGGAACACATGGCTGGCTAGCATGATGGGACTGACACCTTGCAGGCCTCACACTCAGCTTTATGATATGTCTCCATCCTGAGGATCCTGACCATGGCCACGGGTGGGGGGGGTGCCCCTACCAGGGGGTTAAGCCATGGGGTAGACTGGAGTTGGAAGTAAGTAATTACGGGACTGGGGGTTGTTCCCTGATGATGAGGTCAGCCTGGGGGAAATAACAGCACCAACAGCTAAAAAGAAAAAAAATATTGCGGAGAGTCGCCTGACATTTCCAGTCCTATTACACTAGTACATACTTCATCAGCAGTACTTGTTTAAATTAATTTACTCTATCAATAAACTGTGCAAAGTAATTGCATTAATAAAACTTGTTTATACCTAAGTTTTGTTTATTTCTGTACCATTTGTTTTGTTTTACTCAATGTTTCACTTAGGTAATGTAACTAGTAGCCCTGTAGCTCTTGTACCTCTTTTTGCTTTTTATCATATTTGTGCCATCTTCATGGCCTGGTTTGGACCGGAAAATGGTCTCTGGGATTAGTGCACTTACCCAGTTAACAAACAAACAAACAAATAAATACATTGATCCTCCTTCAATTACAAAGGATAACAATTTTCTCTTCTACAACCTGCAAACAAATACAAGACATTCCCAATGCTTATCTTTGGTATGTACCACCCTCTCATTATAATTTCAGAAACATAGAAACATAGAAAGTGACAGCAGAAGGAGACCATACAATTTATCTAGTCTGCCCATAGACCTACACACCTCCCTTAACTGCTAGTCAGTGCGGTGGTGCCTTTGTACAGTACCTGTCCCAAGCATTCTTGAAACCTACCACTGTTTTTTGCCCCCACCACAGTCCCAGTTCTATATATAAATTCATACTCAATGCAGATTCCTTCTCCCCCTACCAGTTTTAGAACAATGATTAGCACACCTACACAGGTGGTATGGAGCTCAGTAAACAACAAATCTTCTCAGGGAGATGATGAAGTTGGAGTGCATGTTGCTCAAATTGCATTCAGTACTACTCACAAACCTCAGCCAGAACCAATTTGCAAAGACTATTTGTAACATAGAACTAATAGTTTTATGGTCTGCAACCCTACGCCAGTCATATCACTGACATCAGCAAACCAAATCACTCAGTTTTCGTAAATGCAGAATATGCATGATTACACTTTGCCCTGGTGCATCTGTCACAGCACTTTTGTGACAGACCATGATTACAGTCTGTTAAAGCTGGGGGTAGGGGCCGGGGGCTGTCAGTGCTGTATGGATGTAAACAGACAGTGTGAGATTAAGAACATCATGGGAACATAAGGAAAAAAGCAGCAGTGCATGTAGAAACAAGGTGGGGGGGGGAGTACTTCTGGATTGCCAGGACAAAAGGACACTGGGTTTGTGTTGGAGGCCTAGTGGACTACCAGGAAGACTAGTGAGGGACAGAACAAAAGAAGATTTTGTCAGGATTATAAGCCTAATATGGGTTACATGATAGCACCGAGTGGTTAGCCACTGTCTAATATAACTGTTTTTTTTTTCTCTTGCCTATTTCTTTCTCTTCTTCCATAAGAGGTATCTCTACACCTCTGTTTCTATCTTAGTATTGCAAGGAAAGATTCAAAATGTGTTAGTCGTGTATACCAAATGCACCATGTTTAATGAATTGCTTAATAAATGTTATGGTCTAGCCTGTTCTAATTAGGGGATGCTGAGTTGGGGTGGGGGGATAGTCAAAACCTGGTGGCTAAGCCTGGCTGCTTCTGTGTCCAAATGTTATTAGAATCCATGAAAAGTTGTTACTAAATCTGTGGTGATGATTCTAATGTTCATGCAATAGGGCACATTGACAATGATATTGAGAGGATCTTATAGTGGAAATTAAAGCCCAGTGATATTGTTTCCACCAGCTAATCATGCTGCTTATATGTAAAATGGAGATGGGGCCATGATGAATATTCATAAGTTTAGACATTGGTAAGGTCAACATGTTACAGCAGCATTACAACATGTACAGTAACATAGTATGACTCTATTAGTATTGGATGAAGTAAGCAAACTGCAGCTGAAAGAAGCAGAGATGTTATAAAACTGGATTTTACAGAGCATTAAGGAGCTCTTAGATGAGCACCAGTCATGGTACTTGTTGATGTGACATTGCGACATCAGATGCTATTGCATCATGATATCAGATGTGGTGACAAGGCACAACACTGCTGAGAGGCACAGAGTGTATAAAAACCTTGTGTTTCCCTTGCCCTGATGCTCCCACTCAGAACGGAGGAGGGGAGTCATGCCATGGAACAGAGACCTAAGCTACATTTCGAAGGATATTTTGAAAGTAAAAGCAGTTAGTGCTAAACGCTGATATATGACTGAGGGAATAAGTACAAGACTATATAACCTTATATTTTTCCTTACTAGCAAAATGGCGCAGAAAGACTAAAAGAGACTGAGTACAGTGAAATCATGATAAGCAGAAATGAGAGAATTGTACAGTATGCGTGTCATCACTGATATAGATGTGGAAATTGAACCTTAAAGGGTACAAGGATATCGTATTCTGAAGAAAATATAACATTTTTTTAAAATACTGAGGTCTTAAAATGTTTATGATTTGTGGCCAGAAGCTATTTTTATTTTAGTAACTCAAAATGAAATAGTGTGCTATTCACAAATTAAAAACATTTGAAGTATAAATATAGTAGATATGCAGTATACTTGACAGTGACAATGGGGTTCTGCTTGCTGGCACAACTGTAAACTTGTATGTTAGATCATTTTTATTATTCATAATATTACTAAATATTTTATCTAAGGTATCCCAGTCCACCCTGAGGAAGGGGTTAGTTCCCCCAAAAGGTACGTGCTGGGTGGGGCCCCATATATATCTGTGTATTGCTGAATTAAAACAAATGTAAATATACATTAGTCACAAGAGTTGGTGAGCGGTCACTGCTTTCTGATGCTTCCAATGGTTATATGATCCCCATAGAAACAGATTGCTCCCTGATTCTTGTCTGCATTTGTTTCAGTTCTCTGGGTGGTTCTGAATTTCCATACTAGAAATAAAGATACCCCAGGCCAAATAATGACCTAATCGGGAATTATTGGTATTACAAAATAAAGAACGAGTAAACAACTGCTTCCCATACCTTGAAAGAAGATATCTTCTAGGTTAGATTTCACAATTCACTAGCTGGCCCAGCACAACATATCACATAAGAAGTTCTGTGCCCTCCTCGAACTATGCCCAGCTAGGACTGAGCCACCACCTTAAGTTTTGGGGAAGAAGGATCCCCCAATACTGTGTTGTAGTCCATACCTCTTAGTACTATGTAGGGACATGTCAAGTCATGCTGGTCATGTCACCGCACGTCACCTCACCATGGACTCTTTGCCCTGACGTGAATTGCCACCCTCTATAGTTCATCACCAGATGAGTTTGTTTTCTAATATTTACATTGAGAGTGAAGTGTCCAGGGACAAATTGTGCAGGGTGCCAATTCATGTTGGAGTGAAGAGTCCAGGGCGAGGTGTCATGTGGCCACATGAACAGCACAAGTTGTCATGTAGCCAGTACTATGTAGTACCTCCTGTCCAGCTCATGTAATGCAGATCTACGATGGCAGCTGGACAAAACTTTTGTCGACCGCCATTACAGCGACATCTTTATGTTGACTGCATAAAGGTGGTCACTGCCACCCATGTTTTCTTCAGAGGACTTCACCCCCCTAACCCCCCCCCCCCAGTGTGGGTCTGTGCTGCCCTGCATCCCCCAATTAAAATAATCAACTCTGAGTTGCAGCTGATTAGGGAAGGGGGTGCAAGACCCCCAGAAAACAGTGCCAGGGTCCAGCACTGACACTACAGTGACCTGGCGCTGTTGTCACTGTAGTGTCGGTTGCTGTTGACTTGTTGCTGTGGGGGGGGGTATACCATGTAATGCCAGTCCAAATTCCAATGTAAATCACAAAACAACTATAAGTATAGTGGCAATCAGTTGCTATGCTTATGTGACACATAAAGTGATGTATGGAACTATGTTTCATATCTCTTTCAGAGTGTAATAGCCCGTAACTTGTCATTTGGCTATTCCAGGGCCCTCGGGGGTTTATACTGTACTCACCTTCCGAGGGAGCCAATCTGGGTTCACTAATAGGTTTGCTACACTGGATTGGAATGGCATGGTGCCTCCACCTGGGGCAGTAGTACAATATTGGGTTCCTGGTGGATAAAACATAAGGTTATCACCCCCTCCCAGGAAAAACATATTAGTTCCCTTCCACACACAGTAACTTTTCCCCACAACATAATAATACACACCATGGAATAAACAGTGAGCCAGTATTATAAAACAAACTAACCTCTGATTTATTCTGGGTATGGTGTAACAGAGATTAAACAGCATAAACCAACTACTTTAATAGCTATACCCCACACAGCCCCAGTACCTCCCCATGGTTGCACCCGGCTTTCCCCCTCAGCTCCGGTGTTAACAGTCTGTTGCAGTGAACACTTTACCGAGTTGCTGATGGCCAACCAATTGATGCAGAGTAGGTGCACCAAAGACTTTGAGATATGAAGGAAATAACAGTTTTGAAAATAACTTGGAAGTCTGTAAGGTGCTCCAATCGCAATTCACACAAATGCAGCAGTATCTGTTCCACTTTTCTGACTGGGCTTATCCTGTAGATTGCCAAGTCCTGCCCAGGACTTCACCCCCTTTATTACTAACTATTTAGCTAACTAAAATGCAGAAGGAATCCTTAGAGCCACAGCCCGGAGTCTGAAGGCTTCTGGGGGTGTTGGAAAACACAGTTAAATGGTACTGTTGTGGCATGGGCAGGCAGTCTTGCAAAGCACCACATCAGCTGGCTATGGATATGCACCAAACTGGACCTTCACCTGTCAGACCTTTCCTCGGTTTTGCCCCGGGGTCTTTCATCATCTTCACCTGACAGGACTCTCATTGTCTTTGCCTCTTCTTGTCTTTCATCCATCCAAGGTGTCTGGGCAGGCTGGGAGTCACCCTGGACATCCACAGGGTACACAGCTTCTTCTGGAGCAGAAACCAACTGCGCACTTGCACTGTCTCTGATTCAGCCCAGTCTCAAATTTTAAACTGATAAGATGTAACATAAAAATAATTGAACTTTACAAACAGAACTTTTTTTTTTTTTGCAGTTAATCTTTTTATTCAGGGGAAGGGTTTACAAATTTTGTTTAAACACAGTTACACACAGACAAAGCACAACATACATTTTACAAAGTTGTATATACAGTGTGAAATTACAGCTTGAAATATCACAGTTTCACAGACATGCAATTCTTCAAATATATTACATAAATCCATCCTGAGCACAACTTCAGTTCAAGGAGGTTTGATTAGCTCCTTGGAGCCCATATCTTTAGGTGGTGGGAGGTGAAAAGTAAAGGAATCCAGATATGGGACCCAGATTTCCTGATGTGCTTGACAGGTGTTTTTCACAAAGTGGGCCAACCTTGTATGGGATGCCAGGGATTCCACGGTCTGGTACCACTCCTTGTACAAAGGAACATCCGGGGTCCTCCAGTGTTTTAGAATTAGCCTGATGAGCTCTACAAAGGTCTGAATTAGCCATGACATGTTTATCCCTCAGCTGGTCTCCTCCAGATGGGAGGCTGAGCAGCCAGAATCCCAGGTTGGTAGGAAGTGTCAGATTAAGGATTCTGGAGCAGAAGTGGATTATCCTAGCCCATAGAAGGTGCAATGATCCACACTGTCACAATATGTGGAGGAGGTTTGCACTGGGAGTATTGCATCTCCAGCATACATTTTCTGCTAAGAGGCTCATTTTTTTTTTTAATTGGCATGGGGTGCGGTACCATAGGTGTAAGACCTTGTTCCTAATTAGAAGGCTATGCTGGTCCACACACACTGTGTGGGTGGTTCTCCAGCACCTGATCCGTTCTTGGTCAAAGATCTTTGAATTCAATGTTGTTGCCCATCTGGCCTTCGCATGCATCATTGGGTCTGGTGCACAGTGTCTCAACCAGCCCTGAATAGTTTCTGCCAAGCCTTTATTTTTCTGGGACCAGGCCCAGAGAGGGAGCTTCTCTGGGGGAGATGTGGATGATCGTAGACAAGTGGAACAGATGCAACTCTTCCTTTTCCAACTGTAGTACAGGCTTCTGAGTATTGTTAGAAACACTCCTGTGGTATGTGATGGTTGTCCTTCAGGTGTTGAAAGGAAACAAAGGTAATGTTATCTGCCTGCACCAAATCTTGAAATGTGTGTATCTGGTCTGTAGTCCATGTGTTCCACCCAATGGGAAGATGTTGTACACAAAGGTGTTGGTTCTTCCACAGGGGCTCATGAGGCCAAGGTCCAGACATTTGTGAGCCCCTTTCCCCAAACTGGTCCCGGCCTGGTGATGCCATGATTGTCAATCACTTTTGAGCCTTTTTTGGCAGTGTAGAGCCCAGGTAACTAAATGGGAAGTACAACCCAAAACCGCTGTTTCCATAGCTATTGAGGCTTGACAGTCCCTTTTGCTCAGGCTGCAACATATCTTGGCAGCCAGGAAGGAATAGGAGTACTTAGTAAAGTCGGATAGGTTCCAACCTCCCTCTTTTCCAGGAGGCCTGGAGTTTAGCTCTGCTAAATCTAGGTTTGTTGCTTCCACATAGAAATGTTCTCATTAGAGAGTGGAATTTCTGTGCCCACAATTCAGGCATCATGAGCGGTGAGTGGGAGACCAGATAATGTATCCTGGGGCCAGCATCAATTTTATTGCAGCTATCTTACCCACTAAGGACAGATGTGAGTGTTTCCACCTTTGAACTTCTTTGGTCAGATAGGTCCGTACTGAGGCGTAATTCATGTCAGCCAAGCTGGGAAAGTCAGGGGAAAGCTTTACCCCAAATACTTAATTTCTGAGGGAGACCAGTTAAAACCCATAGATGTTACCATATTGGGTGTAGCAAGGGAGTTCAGGGGGAGTACCTTTGATTTGGAAATGTTAATTCGCAAGCCAGAGGTTGTATACTGCATTCAGTATCTGCTGTCACTATTAGGCAGTCATCTGCATACAGCTTGGCGTGGTAGTGTCGGTCACCCATCTGAATTCCCTGAATCCCCAAAGTGGTGCGTATAGCTGTGAACAAAGGCTCCATGGCCAGGACAAATAGTAATGGGGATAGGGGACAGCCCTGCCTTGTACCCCTATGTAATTCAAAAGCTGGGGAGGGGATAGTATTTGTTATAACCCTACCACTGGGTTTACTGTACAGGGTGCGAATCCAAGAGGAAAAGTAGGGCCCTATGTTGACAAGGTCCAGGACTGCATGCAGGTACTCCCACTTTACCAAATCAAAGGCTTTTTGAAAATCTATGGTTACCATTGCTGTGGGAGAGGGGAGACCTGCCACTTGTACATCAAGGTAATGAGGGCACGAAGGCGATCTGAACTGTGTCTCCCTTCACAAAGCCCACTTGGGAGGGATGGACAATACCGGGCAGGAGTTTCTCCATTCTGGAGGCCAGAACTTTAGCCAAGATTTTGGCATCAGCATTTATTAGAGAGATGGGCCTATAGCTCCCAGGGAGTGTATGATCCTTCCCCTCTTTGGGGAGAATAGCAATCATGGCTTCTCTCAATGTGGGGGATAATTCCCTCTCCAAATAGGCTTCTTGTAGCATTCTCAGCGTGGAGAGGTCACCTCTAAGTGCACCGGTCTGTAGATGTCTGTGGGATAGCCCACACTGCCAGAGACCTTATGCTGTGCCATGCTTAAGATGGCTTTGCTGATTGCTGAGGCAGAGATTGGCATATCCAGTGTGTGTTTTTGGGCTTCTGACAGGGCCAGGAGAGATTGCCGCACTGTGAAGGCTGTGCATTTAGCTTTACTCCAGTCTGTATGGGAGGAACAGAGGTTTTGGTAGAAACCAGATATGGTTTTGTTATTTTCCCATGGGTCAAAAACCAATTTGCCCTGTGGGTTCTTCAGCCCGTGGATATATCTATCCGTCTATCTCTTTTTGAGCCTGTAGGCTAGCAATTTCCCAGCTTTCTCTCCCTCTGCCCAATATTTGTGTTGAGTTGTCCTTATCTGTAGTTCAGCCTGTCTAGTTGCTAGGGTATTCAATTGTATCCTAAGTCTTGTCAGGTCTGAAATTAGTTTGAGGTCCTTGAGCCTAAAGGCCTGAGTTTTATATTCTGCCTCCTTTGTTTTAAGTTGTGCTTCTAATTGGACCCTTTCTTTGTCTCTCTATTTCCTCCTATGTGTTGCAAAGCTAATAATAAGACCTCTTAATGTGGCCTTGTAAGCTTCCCAGATCATGGCAACTGAGGCAGAATCTGGAGGATTGTTCAAAAAGAATTTAACAGTTTCTTTTCTAACCAGCTGTTGAAAATCAACATCTTGTAGGAGCAGTGGGTCCAACCTCCATGAAGCAGATTTTTGTGGCTTGGAAGAGTCTATAGAGAGTGTGAGCATCAGTGGGACATGGGCTGATAGGTAAAGTGGTGCTATAGATGTGCTGGCCACCAGAGGTGTAACCCCCCCCTGAAGTCAGCCAGTAGTCTAACCTATTAACCATTGCTCGGGCTGCCGAGAAATAGGTGAAGTCTTTCACAGATGGGTGATGAAGTCTCCAGACATCAGCCAGTTGGTGCAGGGTAAGCATATCCTGGAGGGCTCTGTGTGCATTGGAGTGCCCAACCACTCCCTTGCCAACTTCCGGGCCTCCTGGTTGTTTAGTTTAGTCTCCTGGAAGAAGGCAATGTGACATTATAGGCTCTTAAGCCATGCCAATATTTTTTTCCATTTGATTGGGGAGTTCAACCCCTGAATGTTCCAGGAAGTTAAAATGATATCAGATAGGCTAGCCATAGTCCTGAATCAAGAGAATGTTACTTGTTTAGTTGGTCAGTAAGTGCCTATTCCTAGTCTGAAGGCCAGGCCTCTGCCCTTTGACTGCTTTAGTTGAACCAGGTGGAAGGGTATAACCCCACTCATGGTGTGTCTGTGTCAGTGTCTGTAGCTGTTACAGATCTGTGTGTTGTGCATGTAACCTGAATTGCTAACTCGATTCCCCACACCCTGTTTTTAAGGAGCCTCTTGCTGACTCCTGTGATCCTATCTGTTGCCTATACATGCAATACTTGAAACAACTACTGAATAGACTAATAACATCTACCATCAATAAAATGCATAAAATTACAACATAGCATCATTTCATCTGAACTAGAGGCAGGGCTCGGAATGCAGAATTGGGTGTCCACCACACATCATGGGACCCTATATTCCCAGAGCCCCTCTCTGGAGGAAGGTTATTGTACTGCAGGTAAAACCTCCCAGCAGTTAGTTCAATGTGCTTAAGCAACTGGATGAGATAATATGAGATGCTTGTGTAACTTGATTTGCTTTGTGGCTTTCCACCTCTCTATCCCTGGGATATACCACCCTGTAGAGGTACGACGCAAGGAACCCTACAGGATGGTTCCCCCCCCTTACAGGTGTCGTGGGAATGAATGCATCAGCTAAAGGTAGGTTAGGAAGAAGCTGATGGGTAAGATAGATGAGCCGCTGGAGGAGGAGGGGTGGATGGTGGGCAAGTAAAAAAAATTCCTGGCGAGGTCCAGGATGTGTAACCTTTTAAGCCCGATGGAGGAGTGACGTTGTTGCTCTGCCATTCGAATATTGGGCTTAAAGTCCTCCCATTCAATGTGCTTACGCAACTGGATGAGATAATATAAGATGCTTGTGTAACTTGATTTGCTTTGTGGCTTTCCACCTCTCTATCTGTGGGATATACCACCCTGTAGGGGTACGATGCAAGGAACCTTAGAGAAGGGTTCCCCCCTACAGGTGCCATTGGAATGACTGCATAAGCTAAAGGTAGGTTAGGAAGAAGCCCAGAAAGAATACCCAAAGATGTCAAGCTTCAAAGAGGCGAGGATGATGAATGAATTTCTGAGAAGAGAAAGGCTAACTTCCAAAGGAGAGAGGGGAAAGTCGGGGCCACCATCCGCCTCCATCCAACAGTGGAACCTAACTAACTAACTAACTGAAGAAAGCACCAACTCTAACTAATATTATGACCATTGGCACGGAGGAGAGGAAAAACCCCCTTTGAGGAGGAAACCTCTAGGAAGCCAAGGCCTAGGTCGCCTTCCCTCCAGGCTGACGACGTATGATTTGAGAATGTATGTTGGTAAAGAGAATGGTTCATTAATGAGGGATATGAGTAGGGACAATGATGACTGGATAGGGAAAACTCCAAAGAAGCACAGATGAAAGAAGGAACATGAGGCAGCAGGGACCCAAGAAGGGTATGCTTGAGTAGTCGATGGGAGGGAGTAAATCCATGTAGAAATCAGAGAAGCAAGGGGTATCCAGATGTGCTCATGAGGAGATTCCAGATGTGCTGATGAGGAGACTGAGGATAATGTATACTGGCTTGATTGAGCGATGTGAGTGAGCAGACACTGAGATTGAAGAGGCATACTTGATTATGCGATGTGAACGATTAGACCCTGAATGATTAGACCCTGAGGTTGTAGTCGATGAGGTAGCATAGGATTCAATGATAGGAATGTCTGAGTAAGCGATGTAAATAGATAAACCTTGAGGTAATGCTGAGTGAATGATGACTGCTGTGAACAACTCGATACATGCGGCAGGATGGCTGCGAGTTGATAAGGTGGCATAGGAGTCATGATAGGTACGCCCAAAAGAAATATCGATAGCAGTCCACAAGTTGAGTGATTCTTGGATGTCCGGTATGGAATTGGAAGAGGAGAAGGCAGGAATGATTCAATAATAATGATGACTGCTGCAGGAGTGCAGCGGTTCGACATGAGAAGATTGAGGGAAAGGGAGACTGGAAATGAACTTGAAATTAAACTTGAACGATGGAGGAGAGCAGCCAGCTGGCCCATAGTAAAGGGCAACAGACAGTAAGGCATGGCCAGGAGCAGAGATAGAGCTGAAACAAGATGACTAAGGAAGATGAATACGGACGATGATGCTGACTGCAGGAGCACAGTAGGTAGATGAGGTAGCATGAGACCTAATGAGTGGCAGCCCAAAGGAATATTGAGTGCAGGCCAGATGGAGACAGCCGAGGCATACAGATTGAGCTACTGAAATAGATGAGCAGATCAAGGTGAGGGATCGGGGCCAGCATGTCCTTGACCGGAGATTGAATCGATTTGAGGTAATGTGAATGAGAGTAGACAGGAATGAAACTGAACTTGTATGAAGGTAGAATGCTCGATAGAGTGATGTGATTAATTATGCTCCTCGAAAGGAGGTAGACTTCGAGGCCAAGAAGGCATGAGAATCCTTGATGGCTGGTACAAGATAATAAGCTGGGAAGGATGACCAGAGTCATGAACCAGATACATGTTGCAGTAGGGCCACGGGTCGAGGAGGTGGCATATGATTAATGATAGGTATGCCCAAAAGAAATATCGATTGCAGGCCAGAAGGAGGCAGTGGAGACATACTGATCAAGGGGATTGAAAGAGATGAGCAGGTTGAAGCGGGGTATCATGGAGCAAAATCAGATGAGGTATGAAGAGGAGGGAAGTAGGTCGAGGTGAGGTTTCTTGGACCTAGAGAGCCAAGCTCAAGCAGCAGATGCGATGGAGTAGACCCAGTTAGAGGCGGATGAGCGAAAGATAGAAGCCAGGGCAGGAGAAGCCACATGGAGAGCGAAGGCGTGGAAATGGTAACAGGTAGGATCCAAATTAGGACAGATGACAGAACACAGTCCTCATATTCAGATGAACCAAATGTGAGATGAAAACTCAAATCACAAGAGTGGACCCAGCAGTGCAGCGATTCAAATATGAGGTGGACTGCAGGGCAGCTACAAAGCATGGAAATGCAGATAGTCGGCCGAGATATGGTGGAAGGGATGAGAAGTCGGAGGGAAATGCACAGGTCATGGCGAGACAAGGTCCCGAACAACTCAGGTGAGGAGGCTATCCCTGAGGGCCAAAACCAAAGTGAAAAGGCACAAGGTGCTCAGCTGATCATGGATGGGCAAACACCACCAGCGTCAAGACAGTGGGAGAACCTGCCCAAGAGAACAGTGAGAATCAGCCTGATACAGGTAGGATTGTAGAGCACCAGACAGGTAGGGAGGACATCCAGGGAGGGCAGTACTATGAATATAGTAAGGAAGCCCAGCAGAGTACACTAGATAACCAGAGAAAACCCACTGAAACTAAAGAAATCATAGAGCAGGAGAAATAACTCATGGAATGAAGCCCTCCGTGAGAGAAAGGAGAGCTGGACTGCCAACACCAGGTGGCTGAAGCAGTGGGGAGATACTGGAGAGTCGAAAGCAGCAGTAACATTTTTTTTTTTTTAATATGTTTGAAATGGAAAAACAGAAGCCAACTCCCAGAGCTCACGGGGCATGCAGTCTGACTGGAAAAGCATGAAATCACAGTGGCCGCAGCTATGGGAGACTTGGAATGCAGGTAAGACAGCATTAGAGAGGCAAAATGAGAGCAGCACAGGAAAGGGAGGGATTGACACCAGCTCCGAGTAGGGAAAGCGAGTGGTAGGGAAAGAGAGGGGAGGGAGAGAAGCCCAAGAGGAGAAGGGTCGGCCGAGCCGGAAACAAAGGGGAAACGGAAGAGGAACATGGCCAAGCTGCAATAGAGGAGGAATGAGGAGAAAACAAATGGCCACACACCAGCGGCCATCACGAACAAGGGGGATGGAGACCAAAGACATGGGCAAGGCAGAGAACCGCAGCTGGCCAGCAGCTCCCCGCCCCTGCCGTCGATGTACTTGGAGCCGGTAGGGTTAACAACAGAAGCGAGGGCAGTATAGGAACAGGAGCTGCTTGGCCGCAGCAGGAGTGTGGCGGCAAGCAGGGTGACAGGAGTGTTCGAGAGCGCTGACTGAGAAGGGGCCAGAAGAAGGAAGCATCAGTAGCTGTGGGAAGAGAGAGAGGCATGGAACAAATGTGCCAAAGAAGGCGAGGAGGAGGTACTAACAGGCAGCCGGAGGTGCAGCACAGACAATGGGATAAGCAGCAAAAAGCTAGCGAGGTTCATGAAAGCAGTACCTCTGGCTGCAACGAAAAAGAATCCAGGTGAGGCCCAGCATGTGTGACCTTTTAAACCCGATGGAAAGTGATGTTGTTACTCAGCCCATTGAACCTCAGGCTTAGAGTCCTCCCATTGTGAAGGAGCATCTTCCATGCAGAGAGGGCAAGGCCCTTTTCTTTCAGATCAATGTAGTTGTCCAGCGACCTATGGCACCCTAAAGGCCAAATAGTAGGCAGTAGTTCCAAGGTCTTGGTGGGGGGGGTGGGAGAGTTCAGCCCTTCTATGGGTGCCTCTTCAACCTGGGTGAGACAGAGCGGTGTGCAGCATAGGTAAGCTAGGATGGGGGCCCCCTAGTATGGACCCGACGGGGAGGAGGGGTGAATGTGATGATGCAAAGTGTTTATTTTATTATTCCTGGTAAGTCGCAAAGGACATACATTGTCTGCTCCCTCCCTCCTGAATGCGTATCAACACTATGTCCTGGAGACATCTCAGAATGTCCCTTATGAAAATTTAGCTGGCTTACAACTGAGCAACTAAAATTATAGGTGCTATCCATGACTGTGTTTGCCCTTTATTTTATCAAGGCAGCATCCACATACGGTCATAAAGAAGTAAAGCATTGCTTTTTAGTGTTACCCTTTCCATCCCATAGGCAGGGAGCTAGAACCATCATGCAGCATGGAAGAGATTGAAGAAGCAGACCTTCTTTAAGCAAAATCAGCTGATGGGCTAGCCTCAACTGTGTTAACACTGCATTCCCCCTCCCACCTAAGTTCATAGCAGTACATGTAGGAAAATGTTACCTGAACCCAGGCTGCTCTTAGTATCAAAGTGTTAATCAAAAACACTGCGCAACTAAGGGTCAGCCCATCAGGTCAGTGTTTTCTGAGGCATTAAGCGAAGCCTCCAGTTTATCCAGGGAATTTTTATCCTTATAATCGTCAAGCGGGATACAGTCAGCCCAGTTGTCTGGTAGTGGGGACTATTCCCCAGAGGCAGTGGTTACAGTCCCTTCTTGTGTGGATGCCCTCAGAGGCCCAGCCTGCAGGTCCAGTAGGGCTGGGGTTAGATCTCTCAGGGGTTCAAATCTGTTACTTGTTTTGATTGGTGTCATCCTGGGGGAGCAACTGCTGGTGTCAGAGGGGAGTGGTCTCTTCTGGGTTGGGGTTTCCCGGGGGTGTCCCTTCTGGATTTCTTCTTGGGTTGCCCTCATGTTGTGGATTGCCATGGTGCTTCTCGTTCTGGTCCTCGAGATTTCTGGCATGTGTCAGGCTCCTGCACCTCGTGGCTCACCTTATCTTTGATTGCGAGCTGCCTTGTAGGAAACAGCTGTTTGGTGTGGACGCTGCAGGCTTACGGCAGTGCTCCTGAATGAAGTGTTCAGCTTCTGCAGGGCAGTTGAAAGCAATGTATTCCCCATGTAAATTAATATGTAGGATGGCCGTGTACCTCAACAAAGTCTGAATATTCAACCTGTAAGATTTCTGCTTGACCCCAGCATACACCCTTCTCCTGTTCGATAAGTCCTGAGAAAAGTCCTGATACATTTGTATATGGTGGTCATCCCACTGGAAAGAGCCTTGTTCCCGTGCCCTCCAGAGAAAATATTCTTTCTCAGGGTATCAGAGGAATTTGCAAAGGATGGGCCTGGGTTTATCTCCTGGTTGTGGGCGAGGGGGTAAGGATCGATGGACCCTCTCGATCTTAGGGGTGGTACAATTGTTATCATTTAGCAGCTCTGGCAGGAGAGTGTGAAGAAAGGTATACATGTCCCTGCCCTCCGCTCCTTCTGGGGCCCACACAATCCTAATATTTTTTCTACTGGCATGGTTCTCCATGTCATCCATGTTATTAAACAGGCATTGGATTTTATTACTGTGGTCTAGCAGGGTTCCTTTGTGAGAGTGTCTTGTTGCCTCGAGGTGCTAGGTGACCTGCTCAATTTGGGCTAGCCAAGAGGCTAGTGTGGTTAAATTAACATTGGTTTTATTGGCCACTCTTTTTAAATTGTTGGTGTCTAGAAGTATTTTATCCAGTTTGGGCAGTAAAGCCCCCATGCCCATATTAACATGACTTGCCTGGTGCTGTGGGTGGAACCTGCATTTTTAAAGCTGATGCCATTGCAACTAGACTGGCACAGCAGTTTCTCTTGGAGCTCCTCACTGCGTATCAGGAATCTAGCTGACCCATCTAGCAGGGCCGGTGCCTCGTGGTGCTGTGTTGGCTTCTCAAGAAGGAAAATAACTGCTGGATATTATTAATGCCACCGAGTTTAGTATCCGAACACAGCGGGACACTTTGGCTTTCTTTTGCATTGAAATTAAATCGCCGCCTGCAGTCTGGACAATTAGAAGGTTGTTGGAGGCTCTCCATTGATGGGTGCTAGCTAAATCACACTGCCACCATCGCGCTGGCAGGCTCCGCCCCCATAAATAGAATTTTTGATGAGTACATCAGCATACATTGTGATTCTGATGATTCCAATAAAATCTTCAGCAATATAGTCAGGGTCCGTACTGTGACACATCTGGCTTCAGCTAGTGAGTATGTTCGTATTCAGTACAAGTTCACATGTGCCATATGTTACGATGGCAACCATACACAAAACTCCAACTTCAAGTAGTAGTAATTTTGCATGTGTGAACACTTAACAACTGTGGTTTCTAGGCAGTACTTTTTGGTGCCAGTATAGCCTGAATTTTATTATGTGACATAAATAGCTTTTTGAAGGCAGTGAGAGTGCCATTCTGTCTTAGTCTCATCACAGTGAAAGGGTTTGGGGGCTGATTAACTGTTTATGGACATTATAGTAGAGACATTATTCTTGTTTTAATCCTTTTTTGAGGGTTTTAAGTGTGTATATTTTGTGTGAGGATGTGCTGGGGACTTATTCTGATGGTCAGGCATTATTTCCCCTCCCAACTTAGGGACCGCCACCCTTTTAACTGCCCTCCACTGTCCCCGAAGGTAAATAGATGTTGTAGAGCTCTAGGGATTGTGAGGAGGAGGAAGGTGGGGGCCCAACTTGGAGGGGGAATGGATAGGAGTCGACGGATTGGGACAGTGAGGACAAGAAGATGCCCTGGGGCGAAATGGGTTCAGGAGAGAGGTCCACCTTGCCTGATTCCTATACCCAAGGGCTCTGCTTCTAGCAGGCAGGTAGCTTGGTCTTCACTGGCAACTCATCCAACTCGGACGGGGTTATGTAATGCCAGGTCCATTAAAAACAAGACTGCTATAATAGCTGATCTTGTTGGGTCATCTGACCTGGCATGCATCACCGAGACCTAGTTGGATGAAAATGCTGGCCCTGTTTTGGCTTCAGCTATACCAGTCGGGTACTCAGTGATACACCGTCTGAGATTGGATCATAGAGGTGGGGGGTGGCAATCTGTTTTAGGACAGAACTGAATCTGATGGAGATAGCAGTGGGAGTTACCAAATCTTTTGAATGTATCCTGGATGAGGGTGTGGAGTACAGGATTCTTCTCCTTTACCGTCCACCAGGTAATGGGAATGTTTTCCTGCGGGAAGTCGCAGACTTCATCGTTGACATGACATTGGAATCCTCCAGATGGTTGATCCTGGGGGATTTCAATGCCTGGGTCGACGATGAACTCTCGCAGTTTGGTTCTGACTTCCTCCAGCTAATGAATTCGCTGGGCTTCACACAGGTTATTTCTTTCTCTGCCCATATAGATGGTCATTCATTGGATTTGGTGTTCCTCCTGGGGATGGTGATATCCAACTTGGTGGTGGAGCCAGTTGGATGGTCTAACCATCACACCATCGGGTTCAGTTTCCTTACCCCCCTGGTTGGTAGATCTCTATGGAGATGGTCCGGTACCGCCATTTGAGGGGTGTTACCCCAGAAGACCTGATGGCGGTGCTGGATCTATCGAGTTTGCCTAGTGAATGCATGGATCTGGGGGACCTGGTTCTTCCCTATAATAAGGCAGTTGTAGGGGCCCTGGATTCCATTGCTCCTGAACGTGTTCGACCCCTCACCCTTCGCCCAAAGTCTCCTTGGTTTGATGAGACTTTAAGGGAGTTGAGGAGAGTGGGAAGAAGGCTTGAGAGATGTTGGCGGAAATCGGGCCTGGAGTGTGGCAGGCTTAATTTGATGGACCACTATCGTGTCTATCAATCAGCAATTACCTGTAAGAAGGCAGAATTCCTGTCCAGGGAAATTGCTGCTGCACAGAATCGACCAGCCCAGCTCTTTCAGACCATGGACAGACTGTGCAATCCACTCTGCCTTCAGCCCGAGAGAGCATTTTCACAGGAACGCTGTGAGGAGTTTGCTCGATTCTTTGCAGATAAGGTTGCCACAATCGGGTCCGATCTCCTTTTAACTCTCTCAAATGGGAGTTGTAGTGGTTGGCAGGAGATGTCGGACACCCAGTTTTGTGTGGTCTGACTTTGACTGACCCACAATCAATGACATAGTGATGATCGTCCAATCACTGCGACCAACCAACTGTAGTTTGGATCCGGGCCCTACCCGCCTCTTAGTAGGATGTATGGATAAAATCTGCCCGATCCTTGCTGAGATAATCTGGTTGTCATTGGAGAAGGGGATTTTTCCTGACCCCTTGAAGGAAGCCGTGATTAGGCCCCTTCTAAAAAAGTCCTCCTTAGACCCGGAGTGTCTGGCTAACTACAGACCTGTCTCTAACCTGCCTTTTGTAGGCAAGGTTATTGAGAAGGTGGTTGCGTTGCAGTTGGACGATCATTTGACCAGCCACAATGTCTATGATTCTCTCCAGTCAGGATTTAGGAAAAGACATAGTACTGAGACAGCCCTTGCAAGAGTACTAAATGACCTCCTAATAGCGAGAGATCGAAAGACTCATTCCATCTTGGTCCTTCTGGATCTCTCTGCGGCATTTGATACCGTTGATCATGGGGTTCTTTTGGAGTGCCTGCGGGTTATCTGTGGGCTATCTGGTTTAGTCCTCAGTTGGTTTCGATCATTTCTCAAGGGTAGGACTCAGAGGGTGGTGTCTGGGATTTGTTCCTCAACATCACCTCCCCTATCCTCTGGGATGCCACAGGGCTCTATTTTAGCACCCATGTTATTTTTGGTCTATATGCTGCCATTGGGAGTGATCATTAGGTGGTACAGCTTGAGTTTTCACTGCTATGCAGATGATACTCAGCTGTACATGTCCTTTGTGCCTGACCAAGGTGATGCTGTCTCGGTCTTTAATAACTGTCTTACCGAGATTCAGGCTGGATGACTGTGAGTTGGTTGCGGTTAAACCCAGAAAAAACTGAGGTGTTGGTGGTGGACCCAGGCCATCGAGGGGTAGGTTCATTGACTGGGTCACCCTCAGGTCTTTGGCTTGGGGGGACCCAGCTGACGACCTCAGACCGGGTGCAGAACTTGAGCATTATATTTGACGATTGTCTGACCCTCAAACATCAGGTGTCAGCTGTTGTCAAGACCTCATTTTACCATCTGAGGAATATAGCCTGAGTGAAGCATCTGGTTCCCGTTGATGACCTTCCAATATTGGTCCATGCCTTCATTACCTCCCGCTTGGACTACTGCAACTCCTTGTACCTAGGGCTACCGGGGGTGGATATTTGCCGTCTGCAGCTGGTGCAGAATGCCGCGGCCAGGCTTTTGACTGGTACGTCAAGGGCCAATCATATAACGCCTGTCCTCCGTGGACTGCACTGGCTGCTGATTCAATGGCGAGTCACCTTCAAGGTCGGTTTGCTGACCTATAAGGCCCTACATGATCAGGGACCTAGTTACCTGCAAGATCTCCTTTGTCCTTACTGTCCTTCCCGTTGGCTCCGATCCACCGATGAGGGATTGCTAGAGATTCCCAGGGTTCATTTAAAGACATCTGGGGCAAGATCATTTAGTTTTATGGCTCCGACCCTGTGGAATTCTCTACCTCATCGGGTAAGAGAGTGCCTGACTGTCCAAAGCTTTAAATCAGCTTTGAAAACATATTTGTTTAACCTGGAATATCCAGATTTTTAAATATATTTATGGATTGTTTTTAAGATTTTAAGTTTTATGTATTGATTTGTTGTAAAAGCGCCTTGGTTTTGGAAAGGCGCCTTTTTAGAAATAAAGTATTCATTCATTCATTCATTCATTCAAATACAGGCACCAGCATGCAGTCAGACCGCTTCTGTCAGCAGGAAGATGGCTGGTCCTGGTTTAACCTGCTAATCATACTTACAAGGTAAAATGACTTTAGTTAGTTAAAGAATATAATAATATAGTAACTACATGTACTAAACAACTTGGAAAACTAGATAGATAGATATTTAAAATCCTTACAGTATGTTTTAATTAGAGCACAGAGTGCAAAAAAATTTATTAAAAAATTGGTTGAAATTACACAGGAAGTCGAGTAAGCTAGGGAACAGTTAAAGGTAAAAGATATACACAACTAATGCAATGCAGACATGACATCAGAAATTGAACTACAAAAAAAATGTTCAATAGTATATGTACTAACGAGAATTTTGGTATATTTTCTGCAGACAGTAGGTGGAATTAGTTTCAGAGAATTAAAATAAAGATGAAAAGGTACTGTTACCATTACCATTACAGTTACACAGTCTACATGTTGCCTAGGCTGTGTTACAAGGTTATAATTAGGAATTCTGACATTCATGACAATTTTACTGAAGCATGCAGTATATTCAGCTGCTTGGACTGATGGCTAAAACAATATGGAATCAAACTTTGTTAAATGAACATAGAATAATTAATTGTTTCATACAAAAATATATTTTTCTGCTGTGAAAGTATAAGCATATTTTATAAGTTAGCCTGCATCTCAAGGTGGTTTGAACAATTGTACATGTCACATTGTGATTTACACTTACTGTGGCTAGTAAGGGATTAGTATGAATTTTGCAGCCAGTAGAGACTATTAATTTAAAACTGTTTGAGCCCCCCAAAAATCAATAAATAAGGGTTAGTTTTGAAGCTAATCAAGTTAAAATTATTTAAGGTTCTACCAAGCCACATCAGCAACAAAGTTGTGAAGTACTGCGCAGCAATGGAAACAATGTTCACGGTGAAATTTTGCATGTCTGACATTGAGTGTTTTCCCCTGCACCGCTCATGTGGGGGGCTTCACCTTACACCCCCTTCCTTAATATAACAAACTCCAGTCACAGCATTCGGTGGGAGGACACTCGAAACCAGCAAAATTCACCATTGAGTCAATACAGTGACAACCTCGAGGTTGTCGCTGTTCTGGATTTCAATGTTGAAATTTTGCCCAAGTAATGTGATACGATTATTTAAAAGTTTTCCATAGTGTTAGCATATTTTCAGGGGATTTTGGCAATGGATTTGTTTTGAGTGTAAAAAGATAGGCATCTTTATCCTATACATTTTGCTTTTGTTTTTTCTATTTAATAGAATACCACCTACCAGAAGAAGTGGTATAGCCATGAAATGTCATATTTAGATGTAAGATAAACATTAAAAGAAAATGAAGCAGAATACAGGAGTTGAACCTTCAGAATTGTTTATTTTGGATTGTTTATGCACAGAAGAGTTCCTCCAAAACTGCTTTGTTTTTTGGCATGACATGCAGCGGGCATCCTGGTTCATATGCTGTATTTGCAGCCTTGCAGGTGTACTATATCCAGTGGAATGTGTAGCTCCTTCAGTACTTTGCATTGTGTACCATGTGCAGCTTTTCTTCTTTACTTCATCATATTGTGTACCATGTGCAGCCTCTCAACCTCAGTCTGTCATATTGTGCAGGATGTGCAGCTGCCCAGGTGCACCATATCCAGCAGGAATGCACAGGTCCTTTGGTACATCATATTGCACACCATGTGCAGCCTCTCAACCTCAGTCTGTCATATTGTGCAGCCTCCACCTTCACTTCATCATATTGTGTACCATGTGCAACCTCTCAACCTCAGTCTGTCATATTGTGCAGCCTCCCCCCTTCACTTCATCATATTGTGTACCATGTGCAGCCTCTCAACCTCAGTCTGTCATATTGTGCAAAATGTGCAGCCACTCAGGTGCATCACATCCAGCGAGAATGCATGGTCGTTTGGGACATCATATTGCACACCATGTGCAGCCTCTCTTCTTTAGCCTGTTGTACTATGTACCATATGCAGCCTCTGTTTCAGTTCATTGTATTGTGTAGAATGTGTAGCCTCTCTTCTTCAGACCATCATATTTGGCAGGATGTGCAGCCCCTCCTGGGGTGCTGCATCCAGTGAAATGTAGAGCTCCTTCAATACTTTGTATTGTACATCATATATAGTCTCTCTCATTCAGTACTTTGTATTGTATACCATGTACAGTCTCTCTCCTTTAGTCTGCTGTATCGTGCAGGATATGCAGCCTCTCAGGTGCTTCATATCTACTGGAATGTACAGCTACTTCAGTTCACTGTATTGCTTACCATGTAACTGAGAAAAAGGTTGCAGAGCTATTGAAATGGCATGGCAATGAAATGGTGAGGTGACAGATATGGGGTACTATAACAATTAATGTAAAAATGAGCAGACAAAATTGAAGAAACTTTTGCAAACAAAAGCATCTTTTACCCTACTGGATCTACACCCGTGCCAGCTGTGCAGATGAGTTGCACCAGTGCAGATCCGGCAGTGTAGAGCTGCTGGAGCATTTCAAGCTGCTCCGTTGTGGCAAAACACATTCCCTGGTTTGTTGGGAATGTGGAGTGGAGTGTATCGGTGCAGGCATATTTTGCAAGCATGTAAAAATGATACTTCACCTGCACCAGTGCACTTCTATTCACTAACCCCTGTACTGTAAGTGCCCCTAAAACTCCAGAAGGCCATCATCTATGCTGCACAACTGCAGCATGTAAAAGAAAAGGGTGGCAGTGCAAGTGGTGTGGAGCAAGCTGATTCAAGATGGTAACGCTCCAGGTAAGTTAAATGTGAAAGCAGCTAAAGACAACAATACTGTACCAGCTGATGGAACTAATGAAAGAAGACTTCAGGTTTCTAGGACACCACCTGCATGTGGCATCATGACAGCAACACCAGTTTAGCACATTAACAGACAATATACCAGAGGGAGGATTCTTGATCATTTTGAACTTTGCAGAAAATGATGCTTGCCAGTATCATGATGAGATCTACTTGGGTCACTGGAATCATGAGCAGGCCATTGTTCACCCAGTAGTTTCTGACTACCGGTGTGAGTACTGTGCATGCACTGTTACAGAATCACTGTTTTTTTATATCTAGAGACTTAAAGTATGACCATAGCTCGGTGCAGAATTTTGTTAGAAAGTTCAGTGATCACCTTAAGAATGTCCACTCAGTTAACATCACAAATAAGGTGCAATTCACAGATGGCCTTGGGAGCCAGTACAAATTCAAAAGGGTTTTCTATGGCATCTCAGTGGCATCCACCAAATATGGATTCCAAATTGAACATGCGTTTTTTTTTATCTCTCCATGAACAAGGCCCATCCAATGGAAGAATGCCATCTATGGCAACTCGAACTGTGCAACACAGGCTAACAGTCATTGTCGTAGCTGAAGGCCTCTTGAGTACTGCAAGGAAAGTATGACTGAAGAGCCTACTGCAGATGGTTGCAGCCATTTCAAAATTATGTTCTTTTGGGTTGATGACAGAAAAGGGCATGAAGAACCCACTCTCAAGACAATACAGGAGACCCACAAAATACAAAGTGTGAGGTCTGTTGCTAATGATGTGGTTACAACCAGAGAGTATAGCTGCTTTTGTATGGCTTGTCAGAAAGGTGACAGCCTATATAAAAATACCAGCCATGTGGGTACATGAATGGTGAAGAAGTCCAAGGTTCCCCTGGTCATATGTATGTCACATTTCAGAACAAGCCAGACAACAGTGTACCTCGATGTCTGATCCTGCTAGTACATATGCCAGCACCATGCCAGAAAACAACTTGCCTTCTGCAGCAGAAACTGCTACAGCTAGCACACAGATCACCACCATTCCAGAAAACAACATACCCTCAGTTGTGAAACCTGATCCTATTAGCACCCAGAGCACCACCGTGCTGGATAACAATATACCTTTGGCTGTAGAAACTGATACTGCCAGCACAAAGATCACCACCATGCTGGATAACAATATACCTTTGGCTGTAGAAACTGATACTGCCAGCACAAAGAGCACCACTATGCTGGATAACAATATACCTTTGGCTGTAGAAACTGATACTGCCAGCACAAAGATCACCACCATGCTGGATAACAATATACCTTTGGCTGTAGAAACTGATACTGCCAGCGCAAAGATCACCACCATGCCTGGAAATAATATAACTTTGGCTGTAGAAACTGATACTGCCAGCACAAAGATCACCACCATGCTGGATAACAATATACCTTTGGCTGTAGAAACTGATACTGCCAGCACAAAGAGCACCACTATGCTGGATAACAATATACCTTTGGCTGTAGAAACTGATACTGCCAGCACAAAGATCACCACCATGCTGGATAACAATATACCTTTGGCTGTAGAAACTGATACTGCCAGCGCAAAGATCACCACCATGCCTGGAAATAATATAACTTTGGCTGTAGAAACTGATACTGCCAGCACAAAGATCACCACCATGCTGGATAACAATATACCTTTGGCTGTAGAAACTGATACTGCCAGCACAAAGATCACCACCATGACTGGAAACAATGTGCCCTCTGATACAGAGGTCATATATGGTCTGGAACCAAAAAAAGACAGACAAGTGGATGACACAAGCACTGGGCACTTCTATGCAGTGCACTATTCTAAGACTTTTTATATAGGACAAGTCAAAACATTTGATGAAAAGAAAAGATTCAAGTTCAGTTTCTCCTTTAGCACCTGGATGGTCTCTTCACATGGTCACAACATGATGACAATGATATAATAAAGAAAAGGTGAATATTTCATGGACCAGTAAACATGTCTGGCAAGCCACCTGTTGAACTCCAAACTGAAGAACTGCAAACAATCCATGAAAAATATGAATAAACTGAAAGAAAGGTGGAATGAAGTACTGCTCTGCAGGTCTGCTTCTAACATGAAATTGGGTGGGCTGGACAAAATGTTTTCTCATTACATTGCCCTGTGTTTTTATGCTTACATGCAATTCATTGTTGACCCTCTCTTTTAGAGGACTCATGATGGATGTAACAGAGGACACTGACAGCATTCACTGTCCTTCGTTACACTCATCACAAATCAAAGTATGCTATTTCTGGACACAACATGCTGTTAATAGGGTGCTGGCACATTAAATATGCCAGTATACACAATGACAGTTAGTATTTGGCATTAAAGTTGTAAATTATTTTTTTTTGGGAGGAGGGGGGTAAACTGTTAAGGGATTCATGCACACTAAAATTTAGAATTGTTTAACTCATTGAACAGATCAAGTATATTTATTGCTCAACATTTATTCAATATTGTATACTACTTTTTTAGAGTTTGCTGTACCATTTTATCAATTAGATTGTGATTAGTAAACCTTTTTAATTTTAAACAGCTTTATGGTGTCCTTTGTTGAATGTTTTCCCGACTGTCTGGTGTCCTTTGTTACATACATAATGGCTGTTTTTCTTGGGCATCTGTAAGGCAACTATCTTAAAACATGCCCATTTTTTTACCAGCTTGATCATAGGATTTTGAAATGCATTTAAAATCTGACCTTCATTTCACACTTTGGTACACCATTTTCATGAATGTACCTATTTGAATATACATGTCCAGGCTCAGTTCTCACCAGTCTGGAAACTGCCTTCACTTAACAGTTTATATTTTATTTATATTCTCACACAGACATTGTTATAGTTTTATTTATATCCCTAACCCCAAATCCATCCTTCATGGCCCCACAGGAAACCTCCATCTATCCGTCAGGGGTCTGGCCAGGCAAATTTCAAATATGTTCCCTGCCTGCCCTAGCTCAAAGCCTGAGGAATCACACAACATCACAGCTTCCAGTTCAGGTAATTCTTAGAATCAGACCATCCCTTTGTTCCTCCGTGTTACAGCCTACATCCTAATGCTTGTGGCCATGTGTGAACTGTTATATGTACTGAAGATGCAGCATGTACATCTGTTACTGTAGAAACCCTGATTTCAAAGTTCACAAAATATTTAAAGTTGTTGGTTATAATATTACACCTTCACTTAAGTGTGTTGAAGGGCACACATATCAGTATCTAGATAATGTCATAGAGAATAATGGATGGGGAAGGGTTTGATATGAGAATTTAATGCACACCCAAGTTGTGAGATGCTACATAAACCCTGAGGGCGAAGCCCAAGGGGTTTATCAAAGCATCCCACAATGAGGGTGTGCATTAAAGTCTCATATGAAACACCCTCCCCATCTTTTATTTTTTATAATGACAGGCCAGCAATTTTTCTCCAGCAGTTTGTGAGACTGTTTGGCCCCGCCCACATACAGAATGTTGGCCAATGAGGCAGCAGCATAGTTTGACTGGCATGGCTCATGAATGTCATAACAACCAGCTGGTTGTTATGGAAAATATCACCCTGGTCAGTACAGTGCGAGAAACTGCTGACCAGTTATTATATGCTGATATCTACTCTATTCTGATGTACAGTGTTTCAGTTTAATGTTTATTTCTCATTCTATGTTCTGTGGTTTATTTATTTTCTAGTCTATATTTTAAATAGTGAATGTTTACTTTGCATGAAGAAATGTCTTTCTCATCCTTCTACTGACACACATACTTGGCCATCTTCTCTGTAGCTATTATTACTGTTTACATTTTTTCTATATTGTTTTTTAGTAAGTGACACTCTAAAACAGTATCAAATATTTTTAAGCTCAACGCTTTCCAATTATCTTAATATTAGCCTCCACTCCTATTCTGGAAATTTTTTTCATTACTGTAATGAAACCACATTATATTTGAATGCTATGCATACAGTAGCTAATATTTTAACATTTGTATCTTGGAATATAAATGGGTGCCATAATACTATTAAATGCACCAATGTTCAGGCTTATTTCAAGTTTCTTAAATATAAATGTGAGCTTCCTGCAGGAAACATACCTCAGAGAAGAACAGATCCTTAAACGTAAGAGGTCCTGGGTGGGGACAGTTATAGGCAACTCATATCATTCAAAAAGTAGAGGTGTGTGTAGTCTCCTGCATAAATGCGTTGCCATAAAAATGTAATCAACTGCTAGAGATCTAGCAGGGAGATAGCATTGTTATGAAAACCTGTGTAAAGGGGCAAACCATTTTGCTGATTAATGTATGTGCTCCCAAACCAAATTGAATTTTTAATTCTGTTAGCAAGCAAAATAGCATCATTCAGTGTTTCTGACATTGTATTGGGCAGGGATCTGAATACTGTATTAGATAATGATATTGACAGAAGTGGGGGTGTTTGGCCTAGCTATTTTCCTTCCACTCAGGCACTGAGTACATTTTCTAAGGAATTTAGATTAACTGACATATTGAGACTTGTTAACTCCAAGGGGAGGGAGCTTACTTTTATGTCAGAACACTAAATAGCTATAGTCATCTGGACTACATACCAGTATCAAGGCCTACCCTTCCAGGTGTATCCTCTTCTTTTTTTTTTATGCTTGCTTTTATGCTCTTTGCAGCCCGACTTGCAATCATTGAGCCATCACCTTCGTCCCCCATTCAACCTGCAGGCACACTCTCATACTGGCTAGTGCTTATACCGTGCCTGCAGAGAGGACCCCCATTCTCCCGCACTGGGCTGGGAACCACTACTGCAGTGCAATTCCACGACAGGCCCCCTGGGTGGAGAACTGTACAC
Source organism: Neoceratodus forsteri (assembly GCA_016271365.2). Classification (NCBI taxonomy): domain Eukaryota; kingdom Metazoa; phylum Chordata; order Ceratodontiformes; family Ceratodontidae; genus Neoceratodus; species Neoceratodus forsteri. Next base: position 442,254,921 of record CM057459.1, on the reverse strand, counting down.
ATCAAGCTGCTCAGTCATCTGCTCCTTTTTGCTCCTGTATTTCTCCCCTCTAAAGTGCAGACTTGCAATGATGTCTAAGGTACAATGTGCCGACGTCTGCCACACTTCATCCCCAAGTACAATAATCCTTGTAGTGCCCCCGATCTCCACTGGGGACCACTGCAGACTGGTGGAGGCCCCAATCCCTCCCCAAGGAAAGGAGAGCAGTCCACCAGATGCTCAATCTTTTCACTCCCCTGCCAATCCCAGACAGCCTGGGTGTGTTCGCGAACCTGGGTCTCAGGCATGACACGAGGTGTGGCGTCCAGTGCCTCAACCCTTAGCACCACTGTGCCTGCTATAGTCTCTTCTAATATAGGGAATATTGTCATTTCTGATCATACTTCAGTTTCAGTAGGAATCCAAATTGGGACTTCCACAATATTAAAAAAACATGGACAATTAACCCTACTGTTCCCTTCTTAAAGATCCAGAATTCCTCAAATGGCTTGACAAAGAGATCAGTAGTTAGAGTGCTCCCTACTTAATCTGCTCCCTTATCTACCACTGACACTTAATGTCAGTGTGCGCTCCTGTCCCTTTTTCCAGAAATGTTATCTCCCCCTTTAACTGCCACCCTCTATTATTCACCACCCTCTTTTATCCACCAAAATTTAGGAGGTATGGAGGATGGCAGATAAAAGAGGGAACATTGCATTTTGAAATAAATGATACTGGCTCAGTCTCATAGGATAGTGTCACTTGTAAGGCCTTTCAGAGAGCATGTTTTATGTCTTAAGCTAGCTGCAGATGAAAGGCTAGAGTTAAAGAGCTATAAGAATTGGAAACTAATTTGAAAGATAAGAAGAAATGTTTCCTCAAATCAAACAGTAAAAAAACAAAATTTATATCATTAATTTATATGTTTAAAATACAGCATTAACTCCATTAGTAAGCAAGGGGCAGTATACGCTCTTTTAAAACTAAAACAAACATATAGGGAGTCAGGAGAGGCCCATGGTAAACTCGTAGCTCATAAGCTTGAAAAATCTCAGAAAATGCTGAAGTGACTAAAATTAATGGACAGATAATGTTTACATCCATGGATAGTGCCTTGACAATTGAGGAGTTTTGTTCTCAGTTATATCAGCCAGAGGATCTATTTACACAGGAATATCACCCTCTTACTTATCCAATATTAGAATTCCTACCATTAATGAAGAAAACAAGCAATTTCTTGAAAGACCTCTCACTAAGGAAGAAATTACAAAACACATTCTGTCAATGCCCTCAGGGAAGTCTTCAGGTACAGATGGGGTTACTGCTGAATTTTATAAAGCAACTATGCAAAATATCCTGCCAAGGCTACAGAAAGTATTTTCCTACTCTCATGGCACTGGTATTCTTCCAAAATCTATAAGAGAGGCCACTATATTGGTTTTACTGAAAAAAAGGTAGAGATCTTACTAAATGTGAACATTATAGAGCAATCTCCTTGATCAATGTGTACTTAACATTTTGACTAAGATGCTAGTGAACAAGATTAATAGAGTTATCACATCATTAGTACATCCTGATCAAATTGGATTCATTACAGCTAGACACAGTACTGACCACCTTAAAAGATTGTTTCATATCATCCATGGTTCAGAGAAATTGAAAGATAAATCCATTCTATTGTCATTATACATAGACAAGGCATTTTATCTTTGTTGAATGGAATTATCTGGCAGCCATTCTAAGCAAATACACATTGGTCCTTCCTGTAGATGGACTAAAATTCTTTACTCTAGCATTTTAGCTAAGGTTATGATCAATAGGATACCCTCTAAGAACTTTTCTTTACATAAATGTGCTAGACGAGGACGTTCTCTGTTACCTTTACTCTGTATTGTATATTGACTTTGGAGCCTTCATTAATACAAATACATTAATTGTCAGACATCCAGAATATCAAATTGGGTGGAATAAATAAATTAATGACTCATGCAGATGACTTACTATTTACTATTATCTTTAAGCAATCCATATATTCATTAGCTCTCTTACTTAAGACAATTAATGATTTTTCAAGCTTCTCTGGTTTCAAAATTAATTTGGGAAATCAGGATCAATGCCATTTAGTGAGAGACTGGATCTTGACAGACTTAAAAAGACTGGTGCCAAGATAGCTACAGTCAGTCTGGTATAAAATGTCTAGGTATTTTTCTTGAGAAAAAATTTTAAAAAACATCCTAAAGAAAAACTTTCTTCCCTTTATTGATAAAGTTAAAATGGCTATCCAAAGGTAGTTCACTCTGAATTTATCATTATGGAGGAAGATATAATCAATCCGTATGATGATTGCACCCCAAATTTTCTATGTCCTTCATCACCTACTCATACATATTCCCTCTCTTTGGTTTAAAAAAGTAAATCAAGTTTTAAGAAAATTTATTTGGGATGATAAGCCTGCTTGAATTTCCTGGATCAAATTACAGCAACCAAGATATAAAGGTGAGGTTAACTTACTAAATTTTGCACTATGTCATGACACATTTATGGTGGCCCAAAATGTCAGAATTTTATGGGAGCATAATAAAAAGAGAGACACTACAAGATGGGTCAAAACAGAGAAAGGTTTGCTTATTATTTATTTTATTTGAAAATTGGTGACCAAGAAAGAAGCACTGAGCTGAAGCTCATTTCCAGGTGTGACCCAGGGGAAGGGATTAGGGGATACAAATACATAGCACAGACACAATTTGCAGCAATTATAAAATGCAAATTAATTACAAATACAAAAGTAAGACCTAAAGGAGCAATCAAGGTAGGAACAACAAAATAAGGTGTTTCAGCTACCACTACACTGAGATAGGAGCCATATGCAAAGGGAAGGTCAAGTAGGTTCCATGTCATAATAGCGACTGCAGAAAGGTGAATGATTACAACAGCACCAAATCCACATCACGGTGACTTTAGGAAAAGTCTTTTCTTCCCCCAACCCCGTTTGTGCAGCGGGGGACTTTGCCCCCCACACACCCTTAATTAAATATTCCAAATTCAAGGGAGTCACACTTCAGGATTGGGAGGACCGCCAATCACAGAAAAGTGCTGGCACTGTGATTCTGTTGCTGTCATGACCATTCACCTTTCTGCAGTTGCTGTCTTCATGGATTACCATCAAGTAGATGGAAAACAGGAGTGGGGAGGGTAGGAGTTTAAGCTGATATCAGAGGGAGTCAGGGGAAACAGTGAAGTGGAGGGAAGAGGGTAGTTGGTCCCAAAGTGCTGGGAGATGTTAGGAAAAGGCTGATTGCTCAGCAGATGAGTGGGGATGAGCAATGGCAAGGGTGCAAGGATCCCTAATGTGGAGGGAGCAGGAGGTAGAGGGGATGAGGGACAGGAGTGATGAGAGATAAGAAGAAAGGGACCCACATCAGAATTTGTATGTGAGTGAGGCGCAGTGGATCTGGTGACTTGAGGGTAAAAGAAGAATTGCTAAAGAGGAATAAAGTGAGCTAAGATGAATACAAGAGGGGGATCTGTTCATGGTCTGTCAGAAGAAGTTAAAGTAGGTGTCCCATCTGGGCAGAAAGGTTGAGGGAGCGGTACCATAGACCACTTAAGGGAAGGGATTCAGAAGTAATACTGTTTGGTGGTATTCCAGATACTTCAAGATTTAATTCTATATTAAATAAATCTCTAAATACATTCACATTGAATCCTGTATTAAGGTGTTCAGTTAAATCCTGGAGTAACACCTCAAAAGCACTCAATTGGGACCCATGCACTTCTCTCCATTGTCTACAATCAAACAATTAGCTAATTCAGTTTGAAGGGAAACCATTAATTGGGATTTTTGGAAGCAAAGGGGTATATATTGCATAGGGTATATAATGGACCCCTTGCAGGGAACTATTGCTCCCTTTTCCGACTTAGCAAAAAAACATTTTCTAGGATTGAATTTCATAGATACTTCAGTTAAGAGACACTCTGAGAGTTTGTGTTAACCAAGATCTGAGATTCCACCTACTAATACATTAGGCAAAATTCTGAAAACAAACCAAAGCCATAAGACTTCATACAGTCACATGATTAATTCCTTCCCAAATCCAATAGAAAACTTAAAGTTAAATGGGAAGCAGAGCTAATGGTAAACATCACAACAAGAATGGGAGGAAAATTGGGAAAATACTCTTAGAGTACGCAAAGAAACAAAATGCAGGCCTATCTAGTTTAAGATTAAATACCGATCAAAGCTGGCCTGCTGGCACAGTGGTTGGATTTCTACTTGCGACACCAATGACCAGAGTTCAGGAACGGACCTGGGAAGTCAGAGGGCCAGCCGGGGAGAAAGATTGAGCATCCTAGGGACTGTTCTCCTTCTCTGGGGAAGGAGGGAAGAGTGTCTGGTGCATTGTGGACCTCTGGTGGAGGCTGGGGATACTGCCATGGTGCTGCTGTAATATCGGGGGGTGGGGCAGATGCTGGTCATCACTGCATGATACCCTGTTCCATCACTGTCCCCTCTGCCACCAGTGTTCACCGGGGTGGGCCGCATTACTGTGGATTCACCCTGCGGGGTAAGCCAGGGCAAGCAACCAGTGACTGTGGGGAGGGGGCATCCACTTGGTGGTTCCACCCAGGGGGCAAGCCTTAGCATGGGGGTATGGCATGCAGGCATGGGCTGAGCTCCCTTTAGGGAGTGGAGGGGGATTAAAAAAAAATATTAATCACCGATGGCACTACTTTTTTAAAAAACTGCTTGAAATGGGTATTGATACTCTCTTTGCGGATGACTCAAAACTGGGGGCGGTGGTGGATGGGGAGGAGGTGAGGGTGGCCCTACAGGGGGACCTGGAGGCTCTGGAAAGATGGTCTAGAAAGTAGAAGCTGAGGTTCAATGCAGGGAAATGCAAGGTATGCCACCTGGGGGCCAGAAACCCGGGCCAAGTGTACACCCTGGGGGGGGGGATGCTACAAGTCTCGATGGCTGAGAGGGACCTGGGGGTGGTGGTGGATGTGAAAATGAACAACTCGGAGACTTGTAGGAGGGCAGCCCAAGGCCAACAGGATGCTGAGATGCATCGCTAGGGGATCACCTCCAGAAGGAGGGAAGTGATGCTCCCTCTGTATAACTGCTTGGTGAGGCCACACCTTGAGTACTGCATGCAGTTTTGGAGGCCACACTTAAAGAAGGACATTAAACTCCTGGAGAAGGTCCAGAGGAGGGCAACCAAAATGACTTGAGGCTTGGGGGACAGGACCTATGAGGAGAGGCTCGAAGAGCAAATATGTACACATTGGAAGAGAGAAAGGACCAGGGGGACATGATAGAGGTCTTCAAGTACATGAAGAGGGTAAATAGGGGAGGAACAGTCAGGGTGCTTCGAAGGAAGGAAGAGGGGGCCACTAGAGGGCATGGGTGGAAGCTAGAGGGGGGAAGATTCAGGGGAGAAAGGAGGAGGTGCTACTTCACTGAGAGGGTGGTGGAGCCATGGAATGCACTGCCTAGGGGGCTGGTGGAGGCAGAGACGGTGGAGGGGTTCAAGAGGGTCTGGACAGGTACAGGGGAAGGGTTCTTGAAGCAAAATCCAATGCAGCAAGAATATCCAGAACTGGGAAGGGAGAAGCCAGAGAAGGTGAGGGGGGCAGCAAGGTCAGCACCCAGGGTGGGGGCTGACCAATCGAGCAGACTCAAGAGACCATTAGGCCTATTCTGCTGGCATTTTAGTATGTTAGTATGTTAGTATACTGATGAGAGATACTGGAGATAGCAGGTTTTTTGGTGCAGTGGTAGCGCTACCCCCTCTGACACCAGTGACTTGAGTTTGGAAATGAACCTTGGTCATCATGTGCTGGTCAGGGGAGGAGGTCTGAGCATCCCCTTGGATGATCTCCTCCTCTGGTGGGGGGGCTGTTGCACCGCGAGGCATGATACCCCTGGTGAGAGGAGGGGAGGATGCCATTAGGTGCTTGGCTGGGATGTGCAGTTGCATATCCATAGTTTGGACCATGGTCCTTATGCCAGCATCCTTGGGGTGGGGCAGGATTTCTGGGGGCCAAAGGAATGAGCCAGCAATGAAAAAAATCACAGACCCCACTGCCATGCAGCATGATCCCCCCCTCAAGGGAGTGGGGGAGAACTGAGCTCCAGATAGTTGGCATAGCTACCATCAAGCCTTCGGCAGGGAGTGAGTGAAAAAATGTGATAAAAAAAAAAGATGATGGAGATGTACGTCATGTCAGTGTACATTAATGCATATCTTTTGGTTATGCTGTAAAGTACTAAAATTTTACTATTAGCTGCTCTGCTAATTTGATAATGCTGGGCATATTCTCAGATGTAAATAACTAAAAACAAAAAAATTGTGGCTTCCTGTTGCTATTATAACAGCAAAGAATCCAAGTCCCTCAAAGCTTCCTTTCCTAAAACCCAGCAGACCCACAATCTGGCTCACCCTCGGAGGTTCTGGGCCATGTCAAATTCTCTAATTCAACCAGGCACCAAGCAGATCCAGAGCAACCTGCATATTGTTGCTGGATTCATTACTTTCAGTCTTACCTCACAGACAGGTTTCAGAGAGTTGCCACTGGAATTTATTCCTCTGTCGCTCACTCCCTGCCTTGTGGGGTACCACAGGGTTCCAGTCTAGCACCCATGTTGTTTGCAGTGTATGTGCTGCCATTGGGAGATATTATCAGGTGATACAGTCTGGGTTTTCACTGTTATGCTGATGATACTCAGCTGTATTTGTCCTTTCCACCCGGGCAAGATGATGCTGTCTCCGTGCTAAACAATTGCCTTGCTGAAATCAGATTATGGATGAGTTCTAGCTGGCTGAGACTGAATCCTAATAAGACTGAGGTATTGGTAGTGGACCCAGGTCATCTGGTGGTGGGTTTGGGGGCTGGATAACCATCGGGCTTATTGCTCGGTGGTATGTTGCTCACTACCTCTGATCAGGTACGGAAGCTGGGCGTTATTTTTGACGATGGCTTGACCTTAAAATCTCAGGTATCAGCCGTAGTCAAATCCTCTTTTTATCATCTGAGGAATATCACCTGGGTGAAACACCTGGTTCCACCGGGTGATCTACCAACATTGGTCCATGCCTTTATCACTACCCGTCTTGATTACTGTAATTCCCTCTACCTAGGGCTATCTGGGGTTGATATCCACCACCTGTAGCTGGTGCAGAATGCGACGGCCAGACTTTTGACTGGGATCTCTAGATCCAGCCATATTATGCCTGTGCTCCACGAACTGCACTGGCTGCTTGTTAGGTGGCGGATCACCTATAAGGTTGGTTTACTAACCTTTAAAGCCCTACATGATCAGGGACCCAGCTACCTGAAAGATCTCTTGGTACCCTATTGCCCCTCTCCGTCCTCTCCACTCTACCAATGAGGGATTGCTGGAGATTCCCAGGGTTCAATTAAAAACATCAGGATCCCATGCTTTTGCCTCTTCAGCACCAACCCTGCGGAATTCTCTACCTCGCTGGTTGAGAGAATGTCCAACCGTCGAGAAATTTAAAATGGAGTTAAAGACGTATTTATTTAGTTTAGCATATCCTAGTTATGGTTGGTTAATTTATGATTGTCTTAATTTATATGTATGTGTGATCCTTTTGTACAGCATCTTGGTTTTGAAAGGCGCTTTAGAAATAAAGATGATTTAATTTGATTTGATTTGATTACGGAGCCTGCTCAAGTCCCTGAGGTTCTGAACCAAAAAAGTTACTAACCTAGCTGATAATCTGACCAAACTCCCACCCAAGAATGCCTCACCTAACCCTGTGGAGAGGCAGATTGAGGTAGGTGGCATTCCTGCCTTCAGTTTCAAGACCACTTCCCCCACTGAGGTCCAGTGTCTCCTCAGTAACCTCCCAAATTCTGGCAGTGCCAGTACTGATAGTCTCTGTTGCCAGTTCCTGAAGCTGACAGCTGACCTCATTGCCAGACCCCTTACCAACTTATTTATTCTGTTTGTCTGCTTTCTGGCCATCCATTAGTTATGGAAGCAGGCTAGGGTTGTCCCCATTTTCAAATCAGGTGACCCTAAACTACTAGAAAATTACAGGCCAGCATCCATCCTCTCCTACTTGTGCAAAACCCTGGAAAAAGTTGTCTTCCAACAAATATCTGATCACGTCTTAAAGTATAATCTGTTATCCCTCTACCAGCATGGCTTCAGAAAGGGTCACAGTACTTTTCAAGATATTCATATCAGACATGGGTAGACATATGACTAGCTGGATAAGTAAATATGCAGATGACACCAAAATTGCAAAAACCATAAACTCAGAAGAAGATAAAGTCATATTACAAAATGACCTGGATGAGATACTAGAATGGGCAAAGAGATGGGGAATGAGATTTAATGATGATAAGTGTTGTGTCGTGCACCTAGGAAAACAAATCAACATAACCATATATACATTGGATGAATCTCCATTTAGAGAAACACAAGAGGAAAGAGACTTAGGAATAACAATAAAATGTAACCTAACTTATACAGTAAATTGCATTGTGAAAAACAAATAAACAAAGCAAAGGGGTTATTGAGGACAGTTACAAAACATTTTAGAAATAGAAGCGAACAGGTGAGTATGCCACTGTACAGGTCATATATTAGACCGATACTAGACAATGGGAGTGTGATATGGGGACCCCTTAAAAGAGGGATTACTGAAAAAATTCAGAAAGTAAAAAGACAAGCAACAAAGTTAGTTCATAACATAAAAGACTTGACTCACAGTGCACCTGTATGATTCTGAGCAAGTCACTTAACTTTCTAGTGCTTTTAGGTCGCATCAGGAATCAAGCTTCGGCTTAGTGTGCTACTCCTGGTTAAACAATGTTCCTGTTCTTGTTCCTGTTCTTGTTTACATAGCCTAAACCTGCTACCATTGGAGACCAGAAGAATAAGATGGGACTTGCTGCTATGCTATTATATCATACAAGATGATTATCTTCTAAATTACTTAAATTTAGAGTTCAAAAATGACCAAAAAGGAACTAGAGGACACCCATTACAACTGAAGCCCAAGAAATTTAACACAAATAAGAGGAAGGCAGGTTACACTCAGAGTCATCAACCCATGGAACAAACTCCTGAAAGAAATTATAATAAGCAAGGACAAGAATCAATTTAAAAATAGATTTGATAAGTATATATTAGATGGTAACAATTTGATTTATTATGGATAGCAGCTAGCAGTGCAAATGGGCCGACAGCCTTCTCAGCTTTTTTCACCTTAGTATGAACCTTAGTATGAACCACTGCACATGCCTTTTTTACTGACCATGTCCTGAAGAACCTGGACCAGGGTAAACTTACTGGTACCATCTTCTTTGATCTAGCTAAGGCTTTTGACTTAGTTGATCATAGCATCCTGCTTGGCAAACTCTGCTCTTATGGCTTCTTGATAGGTCCGACAGCATGGTTTAGGAATTACCTCACCAGTAGATCTAAGAGGATGTGCTCTGGGGAGTCTCCTCCAGCCCCCCAAAGGTGCATAGTGGTGTCCCTCAAGTATCCATACTAGGACCTACCTAATTCTCCCTTTTCATCAACCACCTCCTCAGAGATAACGTAGACTGCCACATGTTAATGTATGTGGATGATCTTGTCCCTACAGGTGCAATAAGAGCCAAATAAATGAATCCATCTCTGGCCATAGATTATGGGGATGCCCCAAAATGGTTTGTATCCAGCAGATTACTTTTTAATGCCAAAAAAATCAAGGAGATGCTTTTTGGGTAAAAATCAAGGTTTGCCAAATGTATCACAGAGCAAAAAAAACAAACTCCCTGAACATTTTGACCCCAAGTGGTGCCTCCCTTGAACAAGTAACCACTTTCAAATATCTGGGGTCAACCTTGACCCCTTCCTAACTTTTGAGTACTACATTGAGCAAGTAGTTAAATGGCTGAACCAGAGACTGGGCATTTGCTACCACCTAAAGCACTTTCGGACCCCAGAGGTGCATCTAGCCATTGCTCAAGGCACACTTGTACCCCTGCTGGATTACTGTTCTCCTATCTTTTCCAAGGCTGCACGTTGGTGCCTCACATGACTGAATACCACCTTCAACAGCATCTGCAGGTTTGTAACACTTGCCCTGTACTACACCCACAACTATGCCCTTTACATGATGCTTGGTTGGATGTCTTCTCAGGCCTGCTGTGACTTGTCTTATGGGCACATTTATTGACAAATCCCTTTGTGATGGGGTTAGCTCCCCTCCAGCAAGACTCCTTAGTATTAAGTCTGGAATATGCAAACTGAGGTCCTCCTCTCAGTGTCTCCTCGACCATCCCTGGACCTCAATTGAGTTGGACAGAGCTTTCTCTGTTGCTGTCCTTAGGCTCTGGAAGGGCTTACCAGACTCGCTCCACTCACTAGGCACTTCCCATCTCTTCAAATCCCATTTCAAAAAATGCCCTCTTAACCACTATGGCCTTCAGGCACACCTCCTGCCATGGGACTAGGGGCAACGCTTCTATTTGTATGAAATATTGCATCACCTCCCCATGCATGGTGAATCCAATGTAATGGTTATTTGTAGGAACTGTTGCACTATGAGCATTACTCCAATTGGATGTATCACCTCCACTGGTATGTTGACTCCATTGTACTGGTTATTGTATGAATTTACTGGACTACATTTTTTCCTCCAGCTGTAAGTTATTTATTATGTACTGTGTGCTAGATACCATGTTTTCGTATGTGCCATCTTGATGGGCCAAGTCATTTCTGAAAAATGGTCTCTTGGACCACTGTAAATACCTGCCTATCAAACAAATAAGGAAAGAAAGGTAGGTAGGTAGGAAGGAAGGAAGGAAGGAGGAAGAAAGAAGAGAGAGAGAAAGATAGAGAAAAAAGAGAAAGAAACAAAGAGAGAAAGAAAGAATTTTAGACTGAGATACTGGAATCAGGCAACATCTCCGTCTTTTAATGAATGGTTACAATGGCTACAACAGCTAACTACAAATGAATTGCCCACTTAAGTCAGAAAAGAACTGATAAATTCTGTTCTTTATGGGACCATTGTTTTGAATTCCAAGTTCTGCAAAATCCCCAACATATAGTACAGAATTTGTTGCAGCAGTGCATCTAGATTTTTAACTGTAGTTCTGTAAAAAAAAGAGAGATGTGGTAGCCATGTTAGTCCAGTCAACAATGTACAGAAAAAATACAACAAATATGTTGCAGATGATACCTTTTGTTGGACTAACAAAATTATTTTTAGGACTAGCTTCGAGAGGTGAAACTCTCTTCCTCAGGTCAAAAGTCAATAACTGTAGTTCTCACACTTCTGTGTATAACAAAAGCATGTAATTGCTTAGATTATTAGAATATGCCATTTAAAGTTAAGTTCTACAAGAGTTTTTTTAACTTTTATTTCTATCAGTTTTTGGTATTTTATCTGTGTGAAATATGTATTTTTTTTTTATTTACATTTTTTCCAGAGTGGGCAGGTGGCTCCAGCCATTCTATGAGGGCTCATTCTCTGGTCCTGGGTGCCTGGGCCATCATGGAGGCTGCCAGCTCCATTTTTCACATTTTCTCCCCGGGCCCCATGAATGTGTAATGGGCGGAGCGGCTGGGCTCCACCTCTGCAGAAGCAGCCTTTTGCCCTGGATGTGGAGCCCTCCCTGTTCTGGCGGTGCACATGCACTGACACCCAGCCACCTCTGGGTGTCATTCAAACAGCGCACCACACTGTCCCCCCTCCCCAAGGAAGGAGAGCTGTCTACAGATGCTCAATCCTTCCTCACCCCTACCAGCCCCCACGTTACCTGAGTCTGTTCCTGTGCCCAGGTGATGGCGTGGCATGAGGTGTGGTGTCCAGAATCTTAACTCTCAGCACCACCGGGCCGGCATGAAATATGCATTATTCTGTATGTGTTTACATTTTCATTAAAATAATTATGAGGAAAAACATCACAGCTCCCTGTCAACAAAAACAAAACAAATGAAAAAATAATCAAGGTCAATTAAGGCTTTCTTTCGCAAGTGCAGGCTGTTTCTTTTAGGAGTCAGTCTCGCCTCCCAAAAATTGGCTGCACAGTTCGGTACCTCTGCCTCTTATGTCTTGTCTGATTGGCAGTTATGGCCAGTGTCCAAAGGGTCAGTAAATCGCTTGCTTGCTGGTTTCTTGGCCCAACTAAACAACGGAAGTGCCAATTGATTGAGTTGACTCAAATTGTTTGGTGCAGGCTGTGCAGTGCAGTGGGTCACAGAGGTGGTCAGGCCAGGTGGAATGGAGAATGGCAGATAGGCATGGCAGCAGACATGTGGAGCAGTGTACGGCAACTCTCAGGTGTTGGTCAGATTGATTCTTAAAGATGCAGCAGTCTTGGTAGCAGGACAAAACTGGGGTCTGGTGCCATCTGCAACCCATATTTTTATACCCCACTCAGCTCTTTATTTTTGGCTGAAGCTTGATGTTGCACCAGACAGGTAAGCTTTTACTGCCCTGCAAAGGCACCACCGACCTTCAGACATCAAAGAACTTTCTGGGCAAGCACTTGTGTTAGGTGTTAAGCTGACCGACTGTTTTAGAGTCCTGCTGCTCTGGGCTGGGGGTGGGGGTCTCTTGTTATCGGGGCTGGAACACAAATACAGTGTTAATGGCCCTCAGGCTCATCCACTACAATACAGGCTTCAAAAGAAGTCTGCGGTAGTAGCAGAGGGTTTGTACCAGAGACTGCGGAAGCACTGGGAGGAGGTAGGAATGTGGGAGGGGAGATTTGTTTTGTACCAGAGACTGGGGAAGCAATCAGATGGTGACAGGATTGCAGGGATGGGATTTGTTTTGTACTGGATATTGAGGAAGCAATCAGAAGGGGCAGGATGGCAGGGCTGGTATTTGTTTTGTACCAGGGACTGAGGAAGCAATCAGGAGGGGGCAGAATGGAAAGAGTAGGATTTGGTTTTGTACCAGAGACTTAGGAAGCAATCAGGAGGGGGTGGGTGTGGTAGAGGGGAATTTGTTTTGTACCGGAGACCAGTTAAGCTATTAGGAAGAGGTGGGATGGCACGGGTGGGATTTGTTTTGTACTGGAAACCATGTAAACAAACGATACAGAGCAGGATGGCAGGAATGAGTGGAATTTGCTTGGGGGGAGCAATCAGAGGGGTGGAATAGCTGGAGGGTGTTATTTTTTAGTGGGCACCACAGGAAGCAATCAGGAGGGGTGGCATGGCAGAGCAGAAGGCTGATGATGATGGAATGCTCTCTTATTATGCAAATGAGTGAAAAATGACCAAGACAGGTGTAACTGCTTCCTTTTATATGTGATAAGGTTCCACCCATCCGGGAGCTGACTGGCATCATCATCAGCCTTCTTAGCACTGGCTTTTCACTACCAGCCTTCCTATAGGCTGAACTCCATTGGCTGCATACAGGTGACATCTCCCAGGCCTGTCCATTGCCAATAAGTTTGCTTTGTGCATGTGTGTGCAAACAGACAAAAAGGATCCAGAGCAGATCAGTTTCACCTTTTAGAAACATAGAAACATAGACTTTGACGGCAGATAAGGACCACTTGGCCCACCTAGTCTGCCCATTTCCCTACCTACGGGATAGGCTGCAGATCCTAGTTAACCAACAGCCTATTTCTTCCTACCCCCCACAAGAATTGCCTTATGTCTGTCCCACGAATTATTGAATTCTCCCACAGTGTTAGACCCCACAACCTCCTCAGGAAGGCTGTTCCATGCATCGACAAACCTCTCTGTGAATATAGATTAGATAGAGCTTTGTTATATCTCTTGACTCATTGATTCATTTAATTACTGGCCATAGGCTTATTACCAAATCTCTGCACATGCGGTACCTGTGCACAAAGGATACTTTCTATTGGAAGCATTTTTACATAGGTAGGTGTCATTGCTGCTCTAATTAACAAAAGAGTGGTGTTGGACTAGTTGAATATTTTGTTAAATGAAGTGGTCTTTGGCCACTAGTTCAGTTTTTTTAACTGTGTCATGCAATGTAAAAATGTAGTTGTTAAGGTCACAGCTGATTCTGTGAGTTCTTCACAGAACAAGCAGATTGTAGCTGCAGTTTTTATTAACCTTTCCAAGGCATTTCCTATTGATTGCAAACTCTAGTATGACACATTGATATCTAAAGGTTATCTGGTTAGGCTGTGGATTTGTTTAGTGGGTTACTTTACACATAGAAATCTAAAGGTGAAGAGAAGGTGGGCATATTTTTCCTTCTCTATTTTCAAAGGTACTGAACAGGACAGTGTCCTAGGTTCAGCACAGTCTTCACTGTATGTTGATGGGTTGTAAGAAGACCAAGATGATGTAAAATCCAAAGAGCTCAACCTGTGAGTACTGCGGTGCTGGGCTGGTGCATGGTCGTCTGTTTAATGTTAAACCCCAATCTGTGCACCTTAATAACTTTGGTATCATTTACCAAAACAGCAGAAAATCTGGCATGCCTGATCAAGCAGTCAGAGTCTCAAGACAAAAAAAGTTTAATGACAGCATCTTGTTCTGTTTTCAAGGTACGGAGTGCCAAAAAAAGGACCCCCCTTCCCCCCCTCACATACAGTCTAAACAGTGTGGAATTTTTTCATGAAATATTCAGAGTTGAAGGGGCCCTTGCCATGGGTGAGCTTTTCTAGGGTTTTGTGAAAAAATATTATACAGTTCCAGATTTATAAGGTTTTTTGGATAACTGAAAATTACAAGTGATAAAACAAAACAAGCAAAAAAAAAAAAAAAAGATTGTGAGTGCTCATTTTTGTACACCCAGCTTTGTGACAGGAACCATTCTTCCATGATCTCAATATGAGGACAGCAGGACTTTTTTGAATTCTGATGCCATGGCTGGAGTCATGCAGCGAGCTTCAGTTGCAGAAGAAAGCCAGCGATCCCCTGATCTCTCTGTCTCCATCTCTGTCTCTCTCCATCTTTATCTATCTATCTATCTATCTATCTATCTATCTATCTATCTATCTATCTATCTATCTATCTATCTAGTGGACCAGGGTGCCCATCCCAGTACTGCTTACTTCTCCTGCCTTCCCTCCACATTGCACACCTCTACTTTCCCATGTTTAATTTATAACTTTTAAAAGTGGACTGGGGTGCCCATCCCTGGTACTGCTTCTCTTCCCCCCTCCTCTCCAGGTCACCCACCCCTCTTCCTATTATATGCATGGCAGCACTAGGGTGCCCACATCTGTGCTGCTGAACACTACCCTGACACTGATGTGTCCAATCCCCAGTATCAGAATGTCCCCTGCAATAAAGAAAACAGTTCCCCACTGTTTTTTTATCCTGTAAAAAAGAAAATGGTCCCCTCACTGATTTGACCCCCTCACACACCCACACATCCCGCTCTGATCTCATACTCAGCACCCACCACCCCACACAACCACACACCTTCACTCACCTGAACATGTCCCATAACGTGTTTTTGGGCACCCAAAAAACCTGGGTGCCTAGCATAGTGAGAAGAGACATTCACTCATGTTCTCAGTATAAGAAGAGCAGGACTTTACTGAATTCTGGAGTTGTGCTGCCAGCTTCAGTTGAAGAGTGAGCTGGCAGTCCCCTGCTGTCTTCATCTCCATCTCAGTCTCTCTCTCCCTCTCGCTCGCTCTCATCCATCTGTCTATCTATCTATCTATCTATCTGTCTATCTATCTATCTATCTATCTATCTATCTATCTATCTATCTATCTATCTATCTATCTATCTATCCATCCATCTACTTGTCTGTCTGTCTGTCCATCTATCTATCTACTTAAATACCTTATGGGCTTGGGTGCCCACCTCCAGTACTGCTTCCTTCTCCCCCTAATCTACAGGTCACCCATATGGCTGGAAGGACTTGGGTGCCCACCCTAGTGCCACCAAACAGTAGCCTGATGCTGGGGTGCCAAATCCCCAGTGCTGGAATGTCCCCTGCAATAAAGAAAACTGTCCCTCATCATTTTTTTTAACCTGTAAAAAAGAAAATGGTCTCTTACTGATCTGACGCTACACACACACACACACACACACACACACACACACACACCCATACCACCCCTGAGCTCCCACTCAGCACCTGCCACCCCACAAACCACCACACCTCCCAAACACCTTCACTCACCTGAACATATCCCATGGTGGAGATCCACTCTCCAATCAAAGACATGTCTTGCTGCTGGAACCAACAAATACAATATGAGAAAATAAGGTAAGTCCAGTTTAATATATTTCAATGGGGTTTGAATGTTTCTTTATAACTTTGTCATTTTCAAATATTTTTACACCAAATTTTCAAAATGGCCTTTTTGGGACTTCACCTCATGACCAATGTGGTGGAGTTATGCAAATCTGACCCAGAAGGTGATTCTGTGGTCACTTTATGAAATCATCTTTAGGGTTGGATCTGAACATTTTCACTGCCCTTGTTCATGCGGTGGGGTCATACATAGAAACATAGAAGTTGTCAGCAGATAAGGACCTCTTGGCCCACCTAGTCTGCACTATATTACATAGAAACATAGAAGTTGACAGCAGATAAGGACAACAAGGCTCATCCAGTCTGCCCATTTCTTTTTCTACCTTATAAATGTGCCATCGGCCTTTGCTCTGTCGGTGGCCTATCTATTCATAGTCATTTGTATTGCTCCCTTATGCCTATCCCATGCCTGTTTGAAGCCCTGCACTGTATTCATAGCCACCACTTCTTGAGGTAAGCCATTCAATGCATCCACCACCCTTTCTGTGAAAAAAGAATTTCCTCACATTCCCCCTTAATTGGCCCCCTTCTAATCTCATGCTGTGTCCTCTTGTCCGGCTTTTTTTCTTCTTATATTTAAACATGTTAGACTCTTTCACCTTGTTAATGCCCTTAAGGTGTTTGAATGCCTCAATCATATCACCTCTCTCCCTCCTTTGCTCAAGGGTATACATATTGAGCTCTGTTAATCTGTCCTCATATGTCTTCTGATGCAGTCCCTGCACCATTTTGGTTGCCCTTCTCTGGACTGCCTCAATTTGGTTAATGTCCTTGTGAAGGTGTGGCCTCCAATACTGCATGCAGTACTCCAGATGGGGCCTAACCAGTGTCTTGTAAAGAGGGATTATTACCTCCCTCTTACGACTTGTGATACCCCTACTAATACACCCTAACACCCCCTTAGCCTTACCTACTGCTTTAGAGGTCTGCTTGCATGATTTCAAGTCATCAGTGATGATGATGCCCAAGTCTCTTTCTTCCTTTGTGAGTGCTAGCAACTCCCCTACCAGCCTATAGGTGACTTCAGGGTTTCTCTTCCCTATGTGCATAATTTTGCACTTCTTTGCATTAAATCCCAGTTGCCACTCTTCTGACCATTTTGCTAGTTTATCCAGATCTCTTCTCATTCTGCCCACCCCATCTAGATCATCTACTGTGTTGCAGATCTTGGTGTCATCTGCAAACAGACAAGCCTTACCCTCTAGTCCATCTGCAAGGTCACTAATGAAGATGTTCAAGAGGACTGACCCCAGGACTGATCCCTGAGGTACCCCACTTGTGACTTGCATCTCTTCTGACTGTATACCATTTACCACCACTCTCTGTTTTCTGCCTGTCAACCAGTTTGCCACCCAGTTGACCAACTTCTGACCCACCCTGAGCCTAACGCAGCTTATTTATCAATCTTCTATGTGGAACAGTGTCAAAAGCCTTGCTGAAGTCAAGGTAGGCGACATCAACTGCTCCCCCTTGGTCCACCACTCTGGTAACCCAGTCAAAGAAATATATGAGATTAATTTGACAGGACCTCCCTTTTGTAAACCCATGCTGTCTTGGATCCTGTGCCCCTATGGATTCCAGGTGTTGCACTATCCTTTCCTTAAGGAGTGCCTCCATAATCTTGCCCACTACTGAGGTAAGACTGACTGGTCTGTAGTTCCCTGCCTCCTCCTGCTACCACTCTTGTGGAGTGGGATCACATGAGCCCTTCTCCAGTCTTCTGGGACCTCTCCTGTGCTCAGAGACTCACTAAACAGTTCTGCTAATGGCTCTGCTAGTTCCACCTTTAGCTCCTTAAGTACCCTGGGATGTATGCCATCAGGTCCCATTGCCTTATCCACCCTGAGCTTAGCAAGCTCTTGTAGGACCCTTTCTTTTGTGAAGGGAGTAGTGCTCACCTCCCTCCCCCCTGTGTCCATGATGCTGAGCTGTGGGCCCTGCCCTACCTTCTCTTCAGTAAATACTGAGCAAAAGTATCTATTTAGGAGAGATGCCTTTACAGGGTCCTCCTCCTCACATGTTCCGTTTTCTCCATTAAGCTTAGCAATACCTCCTCTGGACTTTCTCCTTTCACTAATGTATCTATAGAAAGTCTTGTCACCTTCTTTTACTGTTCGTGCTAGTGTTTCCTCAGTTTGGGACTTTGCCTGCCTTACTGTCTTCCCTGCTTCCCTTAGGGCAGTTTGGTATGCCTCCCTTTCTTCATCCCGCTGTGTTCCCTTATATTTCCTGAAGGCCAGCCTTTTGGCTCTGACCTTTTCTGCCACTGTATTTGAGAATCAAAGTGGTTTCCTTCTTCTTTTGCACTTCCTTTTCTGTCTAACACAATGGAATGTTGCTTCAAGTATTGCATCCTTAATGCTTGCCCACTTTGCCTGTACCCCCTCACCAGTGTTTCTTTTTGCCAGGGCTAGCTTAACTCTGTTGGCCATCTTATCAAAGTCAGCTCCTCTGAAGTCCCATATTTTCACCTTGGAATGGGATGATTTCGATGTAGTAGCCAAATTGAACCATACCATGTGATGGTCACTGGCCCCAAGGTGACCTTCTACCTGGAGATCTGTGATCCCTTCCCTGTTAGTCAGTACTAGATCTAGGATAGCCCTGTCTCTTGTGGGTTGCTGTACCAGTTGTTTGAGACCCTCCCCTGCAGGGAATCCACTATGTGTCTAGTTCTGGCAGATGTTCCTGCTGGTATTGACCAATCTGTATCGGCATGTTGAAGTCTCCCATTATCAGAACCTCCCTTTAGCTGTCATGTTTTGTATATCTTCTAACAGTAATGTGTCTATGTCCTCCCCTGGTCTGGGGCCTGTAGACAACCTCAGTTCTTATGGCTGTCCCATTTCCTGTTTCCAGGGTGACCCACAGTTCTTCTGGCTCCTTATGTGTATTCTGAATTTCTGTAGATTTGATATTTTCATTGACATACAGGGCCACTCCTCCCCCTCTTTTTGCACCTCTGTCTCTTCTGAACAATGCATAGCCAGGTACTGAAGTCTCCCAAGTGTGGTTACTGGGAAACCACATCTCACTAATTGCTACTATGTCCAGTTTAGCCTCTGACATTATTGCCTGCAGGTCTGGGATCTTATTTCCCAGGCTGTGAGCATTTGTGTACATGATTTTCCATTGGCCAGATTTCAATGTGTTAGTTGTTGGGTGAGGTTTGGCATTACCCCTGTGTGTCGTATGGGGAGACAAACCTTTTTTCTTACCTGGTGGTGCAGATGAACTGCAAACATGCACTTACCTATTGTGCCACCACAGACCCTACTTGATCTCCAGTCTTCTCCCTCTCCTTGCCTTACTTCTGAGGTCCCCTGATGCCTACCCCATGCATACTTGAATCCTGTTACCAATTTAGCACCCACCACCTCTGCTGGGAGGCTGTTCCAGGAGTCTACCATCCTCTCTGTGAAAAAGTATTTCCTCACATCTTCTCTGAGCCTCCCCCCCCAACTTCATAGCATGACCCCTTGTCCTGGAGCATCTTTTTGTATGGAAAAGGCTACCTCCTGTACCCTATTAATACCTGTGAGGTATTTGAATGTTTTTATCATATCCCCCCTTTCCATCTTTTCCTCTAGAAAGTACATATTTAGTTCCTTGAGTCTTTCCTTGTATGGCTTTTGATGCAAGCTCTGCACCATTTTGGTAGCCCTCCTTTGTACCATCTCTATTCTATCTATGTCCTTCTGGAAGTTGGGCCTCTAGAACTGGACACAGTACTCAAGGTAGGGTTTTACCAGTGATTTATATAGGGATAATACTACCTCCCTCCTTTCTTCTGCTGGTGTTGTCCCCTCCTATGCACCTGAGCATCCTGCTAGCATTCCCCACTGCCTTATCAGACTGCTTGGCTACTTTGAGGTCACCAGAAATTATTATCCCTAGGTTCCATTCCTTTTTTGTGGTTACTAATACCTGCCTGCTCAATTGGTACATTGCCCCTGTGTTTCTGTGCCCAGGAGCAAATTGTAAGTGACCAACTGATGGAATATCTAGACAAGTATCATTTACAATGTCAGCAACAACATGGATTTCAAAAACAACACAGCGCCACAACCGCTCTAGTGGAGTTTACCAGCTTTATCCATAATGCTCTAGACAGAGGGCTCTTGGGGGGGCAACATATATTGATCTCACCAAGGCCGTCAATCACAATCTGCTCCTGGATCAGCCCTCCAGTACCGGCCTCTCCCTTGCACCAATAGCATGGTTCAGAAGCTACCTCTCTGGGAGGGTCCAAAAAGTGAAAATCCTGGACATCTTCTCTGACGACCTTAGTGTTAACACAGGCATTCCTCAAGGCTCTATCCTTGGCCCTCTACTGTTCAACCTGTTCTTAAACAACCTCTCCCAATCGGTAAACAACCAGTTACTACTGTATGCAGATGATGCGGTCCTATATTCATGTAATTCTGACCCCTACATACTGAAAAAGCACATGCAGGCTAATTTCATCGTGGCTGAGCACTGGTTCCTACAATCAAACCTGCTCCTCAATTATGAAAAAAACTAAGACTATGTTATTCGCATCATCACATAAACACCGCACTCACCAACTTTGCATTCATAACAATCAGAATACTTCCCTGGAGATGGTTCAAACATTTAAATAACTAGAATTGACATTGGACCACACCCTCTCATTTAACCAACACACAGACGCAGTCGCAAAGTCATCAAATGCAAAACTTGGATTACTGTACAGACACTGAAAAGGCCTGATTTCTGAGGCACTCAAAACTGCTGTAAATAGCTCAGTCCTCTCAGTGATAGACTACGGTCTAGCAGTATATGGGGCTGCCTCACAAACTGCTTTGAAAACATATCAAAACAACACTAAACAAAGCATGTAGTTTAGTCCTAGGTGTACCCCATCTCACTCACACCTGTGAGTTGTACACTTAAACAAAATGGCTCAACCTTGACAGTCACCTTCAGTATCAAGTATGTATGCTCAC
Source organism: Neoceratodus forsteri (assembly GCA_016271365.2). Classification (NCBI taxonomy): domain Eukaryota; kingdom Metazoa; phylum Chordata; order Ceratodontiformes; family Ceratodontidae; genus Neoceratodus; species Neoceratodus forsteri. The sequence continues at coordinate 442,233,722 of CM057459.1, read as the reverse complement.
CAAGAAGTCTATTCTAGGACTTACCACCCCAGGCCTGCAAAGCCTCCTTGGCCAACCTAATTTCATCAGATGCACTAGAGGTACAAACAACTCAGCTGTCTGCATCCCTTTTTGTTGAACCACACAAGGCCAACGATCCTACGAATACAGGGCACCACTTTGGCTTAATGCACTTGACCTAGGCATCACAAAAGAGGACAAAATAGGCCCCTTTAAAGATAAACTCCTAGTGGCCCTCGCCACAAACAGGAACTGTGACTGTGAGACCTGAAGTCTCCACATGCTTCTCTCTTCTTTCCTGCTACCCTCATTCTAACCTGCACCCTTGCCTCTCCTCTATTCTTACTAACTAACACTTCCCTAGTAGGCTCCAGGTCCCTGCCTTAGCACCCCCCCAGTGAGTCTAGCCCTCATTTATGACAACACTCTTTAGCACTTAAGACAAAAGAACTGCTGCCCATCAAGTTCTCACCTCCTTGCATACAGTATTAGTTAATTATTTTACAGACTGTGTCATCCTCTGTTCCCTACCTGATTTGCTCTACATCCTGTAGATTCTCAAGTTGTTCACTTAACCTGTCAACCTAGCCTGCTTTAAATTGTGTCTGTATATTTTCACTTATGTACTCCCTGTTATTGTAATTATGTAACCTCTGAAACCTGATGTACTCATGTCTTTCTAAGCATGGAACCTCCTTGTATCTGCTTATGTACTTGTAACCATTGTAAATGATGTTATGCCCATGTATTACTATGATGTGGGACCTCTGTAAAAGAGCCTTTGGCTCAAAGGTACTTCTTATAAATAAATAAATAAAAATATAAAGTGCATGATTTTGCACTTTTTTGGGCTGAAACCCAGCTGCCATTTCCTTGACTAATCTTCCAGCTTTTTCAGACTGTCCCTCATTCTTTCCACCCCACCAATGTATCCACTCTGGTACATACAGTATTTCTGTGTCATCCATGAACAAGCATACTTTCCTGTCCAGCCGTTACACAATGTCACTAATAAAGACATTGAATAGGACCAGGCCTGGTACTGATCCCTGTGGCACCCTGCTTGTCAACTTGCCTTCTCCTCAGTGTACCCCATTCACCACCACCCTCTGACTCTTATTGCTTAGCCTATGTATTACCCATTTTACTACTTTTGGACCCACTCCTAGGTTACCCAGCTTACTCACCAGTCTTCTATGTGAAATGGTGTTGAAGGCCTAACTGAAATCCAGGTAGGCCACATCTACCACTCCTCCCTGATCCACTTCAGCTGGTCACCCAGTCAAAGAACTCAGTCGGGTTTGTCTAGCAAGACCTTCTCCCTGTGAATTCATGTTGTCTTGGATCCTGTAATTCACTGGTTGCAAGGTATTCCCCAATACTTTCCTTCAGTAGCAATTCCATTACTTTACCTACTGCTGAAGTCAGGCTGACAGGTCTTTAATTTCCTGCCTACTCTCTATTTCTACTTTTGTGTAGTTGGTTCACATTTGCCCTCCTCAGTCCCCCGGAACCTCCCCTGTTTCTGCTGATAGCCAGCACCTTCCTGAGCTCCCTCAGTATCCTAGGGTGCACTCCTCCCAGTCCCATTGCCTTGTTACTTTTAATTGCATTAGGTCCTTGAGGACTCTCTCCTTTGTAAAAGGACTAGTGCCCACCTCCCTTCCTTTAATGCCCTTGTCCCTTATCTGTGGGCCATCACCTACCCCTTCCTCTGTAAACACTGAACAAAAGTAATTGTGCAATATGACCACTTTTTTGGGGATTCCTTCCTCCCAACCCCCCTTCCCTTTTTAGTCTTTTGAGGCAGTATAGCACAGTGGGTAAGGCTCTGAGCTGCAGATCTGGAGACCTGGGTTTGAATCCCACAGCCAACTAGTTGCATACTATGTGATCCTGAGCAAGTCACTTAATTTCCTTGTGCTCCCAAGTTGCATCTGGAAACAAGCTTTGGCTTATTGTGCTACTCCTAGTTAAACAATGTTCGCTTTCCTGTTCCTTATCCCTCCTTTGGTCTTTCTCTTCTCGCTTATATAGCTAAAGAATGTTTTATCCCCTTTTTCTACTGATTGGGCAATAGTCTTCTCCATTTGTGACTTTGCGCTCCTAACTACTCTCCCTGCCACTCTGTTTCTCCTGGTATCACTGCCTATCCTCCTCCTTCTGTGTCCTCTAGTACCATCTAAACGCTAGGATTTTTTTGTCTTTACTTTCTCAGCTACTTCTCTAGAGAACCATAGCAGTCTCTTTTTTCTCTTGCCCTTGTTAACCTGCCTGACATAAGAGATTTGTTGCCTTTTCAATGCCCCCTTTTATTTTTGCCCATTGTTCCTCAACTCCCCCAGTTTCCTGATCCCTACTAGGGTGTCCCTGAGGCATTCTCCCATTTTCTTAAAATCAGCCCTTCTGAAGTCCAGGACCCTCATCTTAGTGTGGCTCCATTCTGACTCAGTTCTTATATTGAGCTACACCATACAGGGATCATTGGTTACCAGATGGCCACCCACTGTGACGTCAGCAACATTGTCCCCATTTGTCAGTACCAAGTCCAGTATTGCCGCCCCCTTCCATGAATGGGTTCTTAACTAGTTGCCTGAGGAACACCACTTAAAGGGAGTCCAGAATGTCCCTACTTCTGACTGTTGCCACAGCTGGTAGGCTCCAATTCATGTCTGGTAGACTGAAGTCCACTACCAGCACTACCTGTGTAACAAGCTCTGTGCACTAGTGGCCTCAATGGAAGAGGGTTGTCTGGATATTGTGGCAGTCACAGAAATATGGTACACAGAGAACCATGACTGGGATTTCAACATACCAGGATACACAATCTATAGGAGGGACAGGGAGGGTAAAAGAGGAGGAGAAGTAGCTCTCTATGTAAAGGAAGGGATCAAAGCAACTGAACAAAAGAGTAAACAGGGAGGAGAGGAGGCACTGTGGGTCACCTTGGAGACTGGAAAGGGCACTACAATCCGCATAGGGGTTGTATACAGACCCCCATCTCGGGGGGAGGGAATGGACAAGGAAATGATAGAAGGCATCCTTAGAATGGCAGAAAAAGGGAGATATTGTTGATGGGGGACCTGAATATGCCAGATGTTAACTGTAGCACCTTTGCTGCAGGTACATCCAAGAGAAGGGTCATTCTTGATGCCCTATAAGGGGCATGCCTCAGACAGCTAGTATTGGAACCCACTTGGGAGGGAACAATCTTAGACCTGGTACTCTCATATGGGGATGGAGAAAGAATCTCAGATTTAGAAGTAGGTAGCCACCTGGGAACAAGTGACCACCAGTGTGGTTCACAGCCATACAATCAAGCCATACAAAAGCAAGAGTATTGGACATTAGGAGGGCTGACTTTGGGAAAATGAGAGAGTGCTCAGAAAAGCACTAGCAAACAGGCAAGAAGGAGGGGTGAAGGAACAATGGGGAGTAATCAAAACAGCCATCACAAAGGCAACAAGCCTTTGTGTAAAGCAAATCAACAAAACACAACGAAGCAAAAAAATGCTATGGTTCTCAAAAGAGGTGGCAGGGAAGGTTAAGGAGAAAAGGATAGCATTCAGGAAATATAAGGAAACACAAAAGAACCAGGACAGAGAACTTTATCAGTTAAAGCAGAAAAAGGCTGGGCAGGCAGTCAGAATAGCAAAGACCCAAACCAAGGAAAGGATAGCCAACTCTGTTAAGAAGGGGGATAAGACCTTTTATAGGTACATTAGGGAGCGAAGAAAGAACAGAGAAGGGATACTGAGGCTTAATAAAGGGGAGAGAATGTGATAGGGTGACAGTGAAAAAGCAGGGATACTGATTGAATATTTCTGCTCAGTATTCACAAAGGAAGGGGGGTACCTAAACCAAACAAGAGAAACACTCTGAAATGGGGGGTCGATACCAGTCCATTTACAGAAGAAAGAGTTCTGAAAGAACTAATAAAATTGAAGGTGGACAAAGCAATGGGGCCTGATGGGATTCACCCAATAATTCTAAAAGAACTAAGGGTAGAATTAGTGACACCACTTACTTCTCTCTTTAACAAATCATGGGAGGATGGGGTGGTACCTGAGGACTGGAGGAGGGCGGATATGATTTCTCTTCACAAATGTGGAAGCAGGACAGAGGCAGGAAACTACAGACCAGTTAGTTTGACCTCAGTGGTTGGGAAAATGATGGAATCACTTCTGAAGGAAAGAATTATTGAGTACTAAGGAGGGTGCAGACAACTGTCACAAGGGTGGCCCTCAGGAAGGAGGCAGAGGGCACTACATGGAAAGGAAGCAGCTTCTGGTGGGGAACTCAATTATTAGGGGGAGAGAACTGGGGGGAGCAGGGAAAACTGAAGTAAGGTGCCTGCCTGGTGCCATGGCTTGGAGGGACAGGAAGCACATCCTTAGGATCACGAGAACAGTTGCATGGGAGTCTGAGCTGGATGTCATTGTCCACCTAGGGACAAATGACTTGGCTCACCATGAGATTAGAGCAGTGCAGAAGGACTTTGTAGAGTTGGGGAGGGGCTTAAGACAAGTAGCACATACAGTATCCTTCTCAGAGGTGCTGCCTGTCAGTGGCATGGGTGAGGCGAGGGTACGTTGCACGATGCAGTTTACTGAATGGTTTAAAAAATGGTGTGGAGCACAGGGGTTTGGCTTCACTGGGGACTGAGGTTCCACCTGGAGGGACACCAGCCTATACTGACAGGATGGTCTGCATCTGTCCAGGAAGGGAACAAGTATTTTGGGCAATCGGTTTAAATGCTTCATTGGCAAGCTTTTAAACTAGTCAGGGGGGGCACTGATAAGCAGCAGGAAAATCCCAGACTCCCAATACAAAATAGGGTACTAAATGAGAAAAAGACCAAGGCAGAAAGGTCAGTGGGGGATGCTGCTACAGAAGGTAAAGCCATCAAAAAACGGAGAACAATGAGTACCAATGCCCGTAGTCTGGGTAACAAGCTTCCTAAATTGGTAGCCTTGATGGAGGAGGAACATCTGGATATTGTGGCAGTCACAGAAACATGGTACACACAGAACCATGACTGGGACATAAACATACCAGGATACACTATCTACTGGAGGGACAGGGAGAATAAAAGAGGAGAAGGAGTAGCTCTCTACATAAGAGAAGCAATCAAAGCAACAGAACAAAAGGGTGAACAGGGAGGAGGAGAAGAAGCACTGTGGGTCAATTTGGAGGCAGGTAATGGCACCACAATCTGCAAAGGGGTTGTATACAGCCCCCCCCAAGGGGAGGAAATGGACAAGGAAATGACAGAAAGTATACTTAGAATGGCAGATAAAGGGGAGATATTGCTGATGGGTGATCTGAATATGCCAGATGTTAACTGGAGTGCAGTTGCAACAGCCACTTCTAAGAGTGGGGTTATTCTAGATGCCCTGCAGAGGCATGCCTTAGACAACTAGTATTGGAACCCACTTGAGAGGAGCAGTCTTAGACCTGGTTCTCTCAAATGGAGATGGAGAAAAGGATCACAGATGTAGAAGTGGGTAGCCATCTGGGAACTAGCGACCATCGAACAGTATGTTTCACAGTAAACACAGCAATAGAGTCAAGCCATACAAAGGCAAAAGTACTGGACTTCAGGAGGGCTGACTTTGCCAAAATGGGTGCGTGCCTAAGGAATGCACTAGCAAATGGGCAGGAAGGAGGGGTGGAAGAACAATGGGGAATAATAAAAACTGCCATCACAGAGGTAACAAGCCTTTGGGTGAAGCAAATAAACAAAACAAAATCATATAAGGAACCACTATGGTTCTCAAAGGAGGTGGCAGTGAAGGTTCAAGAGAAAAAGAAAGCATTCAGAAAGTATTAGGAATCACAGAAGGAGCAGGACAGAGAATTGTATCAGTTAAAGCAAAAGCAAGCTGGGAAGGCAGTCAGAACAGCAAAGGCCCACACTGAGGAAAAGATAGCCAACCAAGTTAAGAAGGGGGATAAAACCTTTTTTAGGTACATCAGGGAGTGAAGGAAAACTAAGGGAGGGATAGTGAGGCTTAAAAAAAGTGGAGGGGTGGGCAGAGGGTGACTGTGAAAAGGCAGAGATACTTAATAAATATTTTTGTTCAGTATTTACAGATGAAGAGGGGGAGGTACCTAAAACAAACAATAGAAACACTCTGGATACAGAAGTTGATACCAGCTCATTTGCAGAAGAAAGGATTCTGAAAGAACTCTTAAAACTGAAGGTGGACAAAGCAATGGGGCCTAAAGGGATTCATCCCAGAATTCTAAAAGAACTAAGCGTAGAACTAGTGACACCACTGGCTACCCTCAATAACAAATCATGGGAGGATGGGGTCGTACCTGAGGACTGGAGGAGGGCAGATGTGATTCCCCTTCACAAAACTGGGAGCAGGGCAGAAGCAGGAAACTACTGACCTGTTAGTTTAACCTCAGTGATAGGGAAAATGATGGAATCACTTCTGAAGGAAAAAATTGTCGAGTACCTAGAGGCCAGAGGGGGCACAGGACCCAAGGCAGCATGAATTCACAGCAGGAAGGTCATGTCAGATGAATATAATAGATTTCTTTGACTGGGTGACCAAAGTAGTAGATCAGGGAGGGGCTGTGGACATGGCCTACCTAAACTTTAGCAAGGCATTTGCCTCAGTCCCACACAAACGATTAAAATACAAGTTGGCCAACCTGGGAGTGGGTCCAAAGATGATAGCCTGGGTAAAGAATAGGCTGGAGAATAGGACACAAAGGGTAATAGTAAATGGAGTCCACTCTGAAGAAAGGGGAATTGCTATAGTGGGGTGCTGCAGGGTTCAGTATTAGGACTGGTCCTCTTCAATGTCTTTGTAAGCAACATTGCACAGGGATGGAAGGAAAAGTATGTCTCTTTGCAGATGACACAAAGATCTGCAACAGAGTTAATGCACAAGGTGGGGTGGAAAGGATGAGAAGGGACTTGGCAATGTTAGAGGAATGGTCAAATGTATGGCAGCTTAGATGTAACGCTAAGAAGTGCAAGGTAATGTACCTGGGAAACAAAAACCCAGGGGAAGAGTACACAATGGGGGGTGAGATACTAACAACAACAAAAATGGAAAGGCACCTGGGGGTAGTCATATCAGATGACTTAAAGGTGGGCAAGCAACGTGAGCGAGAAGTAAGGAGGGCTGGGGGGATACTGGGATGCATAGGGAGAGGCATCACCAGTAGAAAACAGGAAGTTGTTATCCCCTCTGTATAGACAGCTGGTGAGACCTCATCTGGAGTACTGTGTGCGGTTCTGGAGACCCAATCTCAGCAAGGACATAGACAAGATGGGAGCTGTCCAGAGGAGGGCAACTAAAATGATGCAGGGTCTGCACCAGAAGACATATGAAGAGACACTAAAGCAGCTTAATATGTATAGCCTTGAGGAAAGGAGGGAGAGAGGGGACATGATAGAAACGTTCAAGCACCTCAAGGGAATCAACAAAGTCCAAGAGGGTAGCATCTTTAAAAAAAAGAGGTGTGCAAGAACAAGGGGGCACAATTTGAAGATAGAGGGGGGCGGCTCAGAGGTAATGTAAGGAAGTATTTTTTCACAGAGAGGGTTGTGGATGCATGGAACAGCCTTCTGGAGGAGGTTGAAGAGTCAAAAACAGTGGCTGAATTCAAGCATGCATGGGACAGCCATAAGGCAATTCTAGGGGGTTGGGGTAGAAAGAAGTAGGTTGCTGGTTAACTAGGATCTGCAGCTTATCCATTAGGTAAGGAAATGGGCAGACTGGGTGGGCCAAGTGGTCCTTATCTGCCATCAAATTCTATGTTTCTATGTTTACCTAGAGGCCAGTGGGGCACAGGACCCAATGCAGCATGGATTCACGATGGGACGCTCATGTCAGACAAATCTAATAGATTTCTTTGACTGGGTAGCCAAAGTAGTAGATACTGGGATGCATAGGGAGAGGCATCAATAAACAGATAGGTTTATCTGTAGGCCAGATAAACTAAATCAGCCAATCAGCAGTTTTTGAGGAGCAAGGATCTCTGATATTTAGGGCACGTCAAAGAGAATATTGCAAAATGCAGGTGAAAACTTGCTAGTAGTGATCCATGTGGGTGCTAATAATGTTCAAAGACAAAATATAAATGGAATAAAGAGGGACTATATAAGACTCTGTGAGAACTTAGAGAAAAGGGGCTGTGAGGTTGTGCTGTCAGAAATACTTCCAGTCACTAGGGTTTACAAAACAGAGATACAGTATATAGAGACCAAGATTGTAAATGAATGGCTCAGGAAATGGACTGTAAGAAAGTCGCTTGCATTTAAATAAGTATGGTAGTGTAGCCCTGGAAAAACAAATTGAAACACTAACTACAAATACTTTAAACTTAGAATATCAGGGGCTTGGGTTCAAAATAATAGAATGAAAAATTAAAAGATTGTGCTGAATAGGAAAGGAGAAGGCATAAGTTTCTATCTAGCCAAGGCACATAGCTTAATTATAATGAAAAAAAAGTCAGAGCTTGAAATAATACTATCTGAAGAATGTATAAACATAGTTACAATTACCCAGACATGGTGGGACAGTACAAGTGATTGGAATAAACATATACCAGGCTATATATTGTTAAACAGAAATAGGAAAAACAGAAGGGGGAATGTGTATTCATTAAGAAAGTGGTAGAATGTTTAGATATAAAGGTGATATAAAAAAAGTTGATTCAGAGGTGGACTGTATATGGGAACAGCTAGTAACTATTAAGGGAAAAACGATAACAGTAGGAATCTGCTGTAGACCACCTAACACTGATAACAGCTATAATCAAGAACTATGAAATAAGATTACAAAGGCAGCTGAGATGGGAAATCTAATTGTTATAGTGGATTTTAATCTACCAGGCATTAAATGGAGTGATATAAGAGGAGAATCACATTATCAAAAAGATTTTGCAGAGACACCGCTAAATGAGGGCCTTGAACAGAAAGTAAGAGAACCAGCAAGAAAAAGTAATATTTTGGATCTTATTGTAACCAATTTATTTTATGAAATCCAAAACATAGTGACAGGGGATAACCTAAGCATCAGTGATCACAATAGCATAAGATTAAACATAAAAACAAATATAGTGAGAGCAGAAGGGACAACGGTTATCAAAAATTATTTTAAGGCAGATATCAAGAAAATTAGAGACTGCTCCAAAAGTGGGAATAGGAAAAAATCCTAGATGGAAAATCATTAGAGGAATGTTGGTTAAAAACCAAAAATAAATTATTACAGGTGGAAAGCAAGTATGTTCCTGTTAAGCAGATTTATAATAAAAGAGGGAAAATTCTTCTATGGCTATCCAATAGTGTATGAAAGCAGATTAGGAAAAAGGAAAAAACACATGCTAAATCATAGAAACTGCCCAGTGAAGATAACATATTGAAAGATAAATTACAGCTTAAACAAAACTTAATACAGAACCAAACAAAGAAACTAGAATTCAGGATGGCACATACTAAAGACAACAACAACACTTTTTTTGCATATGTAAACAACAAAGGGTCAGATAGGGTAGTAGCACCAATAATGAGTAAGGGGGAGTTAATAACGGATGCTTGGAGGATGGCAAATAACTTTAATGAGTTTTTCTGCTCAGTATTTAGCAAAAAAGCAATATAAAAGTGCCAAGTCAGAAGGAGGTAAATATAAATAATATGGATACATTTGTAGAAAGTGAAGTATTGTCAGTACTGTCTAAAATCGGACTAAATAAATCACATGGTCCAGATGGAATGCAACCCAAATTATTGAATGAAACATATGATTGTATTATAGGACCTATAACTATGCTGTTCAATATATCTTACAATAAGGGAGAGGTTCCTGAAGATTGGAGGCATGCTATTGTTGTTCCAAGTTTCAAGAAAGGAAAAAAGAATATGGTAGAAAACTGCAGACCTGTCAGCGTGACAGCTATTCTCTGCAAGCCACTTGAAACATTAGTAAAGGAGAAGTTGATTAAGGAAATCAAGGAGAAGGGGTTACTGGACTTCATGTCATGATTTTGTGCCTGGCAGATAATGTCTGACAAATTTGACTGCTTTCTAGCAAAAATTAGTAACAGTCTAGATAACAATATTCTACTGGATGTGTTTTTTTCTTAGCTTTACTAAAGCATTTGAAAAGGTATCTCACCTTGAACTGATAAAGATGGTTGAATGAATGGAGATAGATAGTAAAAGAGTAGCATGGGTAAACAAATACTTACATAATAGAACTCAGCAGAATAGAATAAAAAATACATTATCAGATATGGGGAAGGTCACAAGTGGTGTGCCCCTTGGGTCGATCTTGGGTCTGGCACTTTTCTTTCCTTATATTAGTGACATGTAAACCAACATTAATAATTGGATTAAGAAATCTGCAAATTATACCAAGGTAGGGAATGAGGTGGATACAGATATTAAGCATGAATCACTTACAAGGGACTTAAAGAAGGTTGAATGATGGGCAAACGATCATAAAATGATATTTTACTGTATTGTTTTACATCTGGAATGAAATAATCCAAGGTGGGAGTACAGTATGGAAGGATAGTTACCGAAGAAGGTGGAGACTGAGAGAGACTTAGGTATAATAATAAGTAACAATTCGTCCAACAGAAAACAATGTAGAAAGGTAACTATAACAGCAAGTAGAATAATCAGTTGCAAAAGGAAATCTTTTGTTACTAGGAATGAACAATGTATGATGATGTTGTATAGGATATATGTAAGACTGCATGTGGATAATGGAACTCCATTTTGGAGCCCCTATTTGAAAAGACAGGGACATGCTGGAGAGGGTGCAGCGTAGAGTAACATGGTCAATTCTAAATTTAAGAAGGATTACATACAAACAAAGGGTGGCAAAATTGGGAGACTTTACATTGGAAGCAGCAGGAAAATCCCAGCCTCCCCCTACAAAATAGGGTACTAAATGAGAAAAAGACCAAGGTAGAAAGGTTAGTGAGGGATGCTGCTACAGAAGGTAAAGCCATCAAAAAATGGAGAGCAATGAGTACCAATGCCCGTAGTCTGGGTAACAAGCTTCCTGAATTAGTGGCCTTGATGGAGGAGGAACATCTGGATATTGTGGCAGTCACAGAAACATGGTACACACAGAACCATGACTGGGACATAAACATACTAGGATACACTATCTACAGGAGGGACAGGGAAGGTAAAAGAGGAGGCGGAGTAGCTCTCAACATAAGGGAAGGAATCAAAGCAACAGAACAAAAGGGTAAACAGGGAGGAGAAGAAGCAATGAGTCAATTTGGAGGCAGGCAATGGCACCACAATCCGCACAGGGGTTGTATACAGACCCCCCTCTCAGGGGGAGGAAATGGACAAGGAGATGATAGAAAGTATACTTAGAATGGCAGATAAAGGGGAGATATTGCTGATGGGTGATCTGAATATGCCAGATGTTAACTGGAGTGCAGTTGCAGCAGCCACTTCTAAGAGTGGGGTTATTCTAGATGCCCTACAGGTGGCATGCCTTAGACAACTAGTATTGGAACCCACTTGAGAGGGAGCAATCTAAGACCTGGTTCTCTCAAATGGAGATGGAGAGAGGATCACAGATGTAGAAGTGGGTAGCCATCTGGGAACTAGCGACCATCGAACAGTATGGTTCACAATAAACACAGCAATAGAGTCAAGCCATACAAAGGCAAAAGTACTGGACTTCAGGGGGGCTGACTTTGCTAAGATGGGTGAGTGCCTAAGGAATGCACTAGCAAATGGGCAGGAAGGAGGAGTGGAAGAACAATGGGGAATAATAAAAACTGCCATCACAGCGGTAACAAGCCTTTGTGTGAAGCAAATAAACAAAACAAAACTATGTAAGAAATCACTATGGTTCTCAAAGGAGGTGGCAGTGGAGGTTCAAGAGAAAAAGAAAGCATTCAGAAAGTACAAGGAATCACAGAAGGAGTAGAACAGAGAATTGTATCAGTTAAAGCACAAGGAAGCTGGGAAGGCAGTCAGAACAGCAAAGGCCTGAACCGAAGAAAAGATAGCCAACTCAGTTAAGAAGGGGGATAAAACCTTTTTTAGGTACATCATGGAGCGAAGAAAGACTAAGGGAAGGATTGTGAGGCTTAATAAAGGGAAGGGGGTGGGCAGAGGGTGACGGTGAAAAGGCAGAGATACTAAAATATTTTTGCTCAGTATTTACAAATGAAGAGGGGGGAGGTACCTAAAACAAACAATAGAAACACTCTGGATACAGAAGTTGATACCAGCCCATTTACAGAAGAAAGGGTTCTGAAAGAACTCTTAAAACTGAAGGCGGACAAAGCAATGGGGCCTGATGGGATTCATCCCAGAATTCTTAAAGAACTAAGCGTAGAACTAGTGACACCATTGACTACCAAACTGCTGCCCAACTTTTTGCATAAAACCAATTTGGGAGTTCCCTACCAAACATGGTCAGACTGCTTTCTCTTTTCTACCATATATTTTACCTGTTTTTGAGCTGAATGCCCCCACTCAAGTTCCTACTGGCTGGTGACCACCCTGTCATGTCACCCAACACCACCGCTCCAAAGGTACACCATGGCTTGCTGCCCCCCCCCCCATGGCAGGACTGATTCAGAGGCAGGCATCCCCACCTCCCCAGTTAAAGTACAGTTTTACATAGGGCAGAATGGCAGGCACAGGCCCTGAGTAAAAACACAAAAGGAACAAGCTCACAGGGAACAAACTGGTGACTGAACAGGAACAAGTGTCAAACAAAACAGTACAGGCAGCACTCACTGTAGGTAAAAACAGAGTACTCATGAAAAAGGTAATATGCGAATCTGAAGTTGTGCACTAATAGGGAAACAGCACTAAGCCCCGGCACTTCACATCATTAATGTGATACTTCGTCAGGGGGCATGGCTTACAACACTCCCTGATGAAGCATCACATTAATGACACAAAGCACCAGAGCTTAGTGCTGTCTCCCTATTGGTACTCAATAAACTTCAGATTGACAAAGTACAGTACATGTTTTGTGAGTACTCTGCTTTTACCTACAGTGAGTGCTGCCTGTATTGTTTTGTTTAACAGGGCACAAGCATGCTTGAGCCTTAATCCTGGCAGCCTCTCTTTTCTAATTTGCTCCCTCCCCAGATGGCATTTAGCAGGGCCCCCAAGCATGCACACTTACGCATGCCAATGTGGGAGTGATGCAGCCTGCTCAGTTTGGTGCACCCTCCTCATGCTGACTCCCTGTAGCCACCAGGGAGCGGTAAAGGAATGGGTAGCATAGCCCTCCATCCTCATAGGCTGGGGGTGCCTATGCAGTAGTCTTGCCAGCCTTCTGACAGCCTGCAGTGATGATTTAGTCTGGGGTTGCAAACCTTTCCACTCACGATAAGTGGTTCCACAGCTGCTGTGCTGTCAGTCAGGTCAGGCAGGCAAAACTGCTTCTAAGCTGAAAGTCAGTGTCTTCACTAAGATTTTCCAGTCAGTGTTTAGAAGGGTAACTGGTCTCCCACTAAATGATAGCTGAACAAAGGAATCTATGCAATGATCTAACCTTAAATGGTTGTCGGATTCCATTCAATATTTAGGAATTAAAATCACCAGCGTTACAAACAGATGATTGATACAAATCTCAAGTGAGTATGTTCTGTGCTTGAGAGGGACCTGAGTCAATGGAAAAATCTCAACTTTGGGGGGAAAACAGCAGCATTTATAGTGATGGCCTTTCCCAAAATTCATTCTACCCCAACAACCTTCTCTTGGTCATCCTGAAGCAATACATTCTCAGGCTGGACAAACTGGTCTTTACTTTCTATGCTAGATAAGGTAGTCTTTATTTATAAAGCACCTTTCAAATACCAAAGTGCTGTACAATGCCACAATAAAAACACACAATCAAGTGAATAAATAATTAACATAAATATGACAAGTCAAATCAGCACATGAATAAATAGGTTATAAATAATCACCTTCCTGAGAAAAACAACTAAAAACAGAGAAAAGCTTGTTGAAAAAGATAGGTTTTTAGATTAGTTTTGAAACTTTCGATGGTCAGGCATTCTCTTAACTGACAAGGTAGAGAATTCCACAGGGTAGGTGCCACATACGAAAAGGCTTGGGCACCAAAGGTTTTCAAGCATACCCTGGGAATCTCTAGCAATCTCTCATCAGTGGATCAGAGGGGATGGAGGGGGCAGTAGGGAGTTAGTAGATCTTTCAGGTAGTCGGGTCCCTGTCCGTGTAGGGCTTTAAAGGTTAGCAAGTCAACCTTAAATGTGATTCACCACTGAGCAGGCAGGCAGTGCAGTTCGTGTAGTATAGGTGTAATATGACTGGTCCTAGATGTGCAGGTGAAAAGCCTGTCCACCACGTTCTGCACTAGCTGCAAGCGGCGAATATCAACCCCTGGCAGCCCTAGGTAGAGGACATTGCAATAATCAAGGTGGTTGGTGGCAAAAGCGTGGACCAGGGTAGCCAAGTCATCCGGGGGAACAAGGTGTTGCTCCTGGGTGATATTTCTCAGATGGTAAAAAGAGGACTTGATGATGGCCGACACCTGAGATTTCAGAGTCAAACTGTCATCAAGAATAACACCAAGGTTCTTGATAAGGGAGGAGACCAAGATTCAGTGTGCAGAAACTTAGATCACAAGGAAAACAGAGAGGCTGGAGCCTCTGATGGTTATGGGCATATTACCAAGCTGCTAGAAAGATAGAAACATAGAATTTGTCAGCAGAAAAGGACTACTTGACCCATTCAGTCTGCCCAAATGGTCCCTGCCTAGTCTGTCTCTTCAGAACTTAACTGGTCTCTGGCAACCCTCCCTCCTCCCTGCCTGTTTTCTAATACACCCCTATGTATATCCCATGCACACTTGAAGCCCCCCACTATTTTCACCTCAGCACTTGTGCTAGCATCTATTCCAGGCATCTACTGCCCTTTCATTGAAGAAATATTTCTTCATATCTCTCTTAAACTCCCTTCTCCTCCAATTCATTGCATGCCCCCTGGTCTTGGTGCTCTGATACACCCCATGTCTATCCCACTCATGCTTGAATACCCCACTGTTTTCACCTCCACCACTTATTTTTTTTATAATTCAGATTTTATTGAGAACAAAAAGAGTACAGTAATAGGACACTAAGGCTGCAAAATGATGTGAACAGCAAACATCAGTCCACTGCATAGGAAACCCAGTAAACAGCCATGTCCTCCCCACCACCCCCAATAGAACAACTAATATACAAAGTATAATTAAATAAGGAGTAGACAAACCCCAAAATAACTCCCCCTCCCCCCCACAGCACCGTAGAACACTAGAAAAATCGAATAAACCAAAATAAGAAAGTTTACCCAGAGCAATCACCCTCAGTCCTCTAAACAGAAAACTGACATAAGGGTATAAAGGGAAGCCCATCTCTGAAGAAACAGGTCATCCCTATAGTGTAGTCTTGAGATCTGTTTCTCAACCATGAGAGCCTAGTGCCACTCCTTGAAAGGAGGCATAATGTCCTCCCATCAGAGACGGAAAATAACCGCCTTAACCATGGATGAGATTAGGGCTATATGGACCTCCACCACTTATGTTGGCAGTTTCTTCCAGATGTTTACCACTCTTTTAGTGAAGAAATATTTACTCACATCTCTCTTAAATCCCTACCACTCCAACTTCATTGTATGCCCCTGCTCTTGGTGTTCCCTCTCAGTTGAAAGTGACTCCGCTCCTGGATGCCCTTCACCTTTGTGAGGTACTTGTAAGTTTCTGTCATGTCACCTTCCAGGGTGGACAATTTGGGATCCTTCAGTCTCACATCATAGGGCTTTTCGTACAACCCCAGTAACATTTTAGTTACCCTCCTCTTGACTGCCTCTACTCTGTCAATGTCCTTTCTGAGGTGTGTTCTCCAGAAAGATAGCATTTGGTGGAACCTCCAATGGCTGCTATGAAAAACATTCCCCTTCCCACTCTGGCTGCATCTAGAGAAATCCTTACAGATACCCCCCTTCCTTTGATTCTAGGATGCCAATCAACATCTGGTGACTATCCTTGCTCTCCTACCAATGGGCACTCACAAGTAGCTTGGTACTAACTAGTGAGACAAAAATATAGAACAGGGTATCCTTAGGGAAGTGGTAACCCCTTTGGAAGAACCCTCATCTCATGGTAGTGAAGGTTCCTTTCCACTGGAAAGCATGGTAAGACAAGGGTATCCTGTTGGTGGAACATCTAATTGACTGATAATCAAGTGGAATAAACTCAGAACTCGAGAGCAAAGAGAGACGGCTCTTTCCCTGTGCAGCTGCCAGTTTTATGACCCCTCTCCCCACCACAGGCATAGAAACTCAGGACTCGAGAGATAAGGTTGAAGAACCTGATTAGATCCACCGCTGCTAGCATGGTGGCTGCCCCACCCACCCTGGGTGGGCATTTGATTTATAGGCAGGCTAGGTCACTTGTCTGTATCACATTACTGTCGCCAATTTCTATCTCCCCAAACTCCCTTTAGCAGCGTATACTGCTAACTATTAGGGGACACTGTGCTATCTCATTGCTTAACTCTAAATAGAAGCATAGTTGCTTTGCCTGTAGCTGCCCCTTCTCCCTATTCCACCTACTAACTGCCTTTCTGCCTGTGTCACCTATCTCCTCTTCCATCTGTGTTCCCTGCCCTTCCATTATATACCTTCAATTATATGTAATCCTTCCTTTCCTTTTGGCTTTCCTTCCCCCTCTTGAGCCTTGAACCCAGGCCTGAGGTATACAGTTACCATGAAGCCTGTACCTGAAGCCACTAGGCCACTCAGCCTCTCACTCTTTTCACCCGCTGCTATCCTATAGCACCTTTGTCCTCCCCCCATACATAATTGGTATATCCCACCTATCCTCTTCTATCTCACTCACCTGGGCCCCACTGACATGGATCATTCCATCTGTCCTGTGCAGTCCTTTCCACCTGGGTCTAGAAGTACCCGCTTAATGTCACCTTCTTTAGGAACTCCATACAACCTTGCTAAAATATCCTTAGGTAATTAAGGTTAAAGGCATTTTAACTACCTGGGACACACTTAACTTCACCTTTTTAGTATCTCCATACAACCCTGTTAAAATACCTTAAGGTAATTAAACTTTAGGGCATTTTAATTACCTGGGACCTTCCCAACCTGTCTTTTAACATGTCGTCTATTATACTACTTGTGCTTATTTCACTACCCTACCTTGCATTACATACCAAACCTAAGACACCTCAAATAACTCCTATTAATCCCTTCAATCCCTTCTTTATTGTCAACCCATATCCCCCCTTGGACAAGTCCTTCACATCCCTGGCAACATCCCTTCTCCTGCCTCATGAACTTGCCATTCGAGCCATTTTGCTCACTTATGCAAATGCTGCATACTGTTTACATAATAGTTTAACACTGTTTACCTCACCTTTTCCTCTTTACCCTACTCCCTGCAAGAAGGAGATTCCACTTATGAGGTATTGGCTAAAAAAATCATTACAATTCTACTTCTTTGTACAGGGAATATTGAAATGAACCCAGGCCCTGTCTCATCCTTAACCTCCCCCTCTGAAAAAAGAACTCCAAGACAAAGAAACACTAAAACACTATGTCCCTCCACAGCCCCAAACCCTGCATCCTCTCCACTGTAGCCAGTCACCCTCACCACACCACAGTGCCAGCTCATCAGCCTAACACCGCACTACCCCTTACATACCTGCCCTACTCTTCTGGTATCCATCCTGTTCTTCCCTTTGCCCTGTTCTTCACCCATTACTACCCTTGAAGGGTAGCCCACATAACAGGTGCTGAAAATGTCTCGCTCATATTTGAGTTGCTCACTTTCAGTTAGCATTATGATGGTATACCAGTGAAACCATGGGTTTCCCACACAAGCCCTGACATCTTGGTAATTATCGAATCATGACCTAAGAACACTACCACTGACAAAGAGATAGTGCTGCCATCCTATAATACCTTTCAGTTGGCTAGACCCACTAGAGGGAGGGGTAGTTAGTTATGTTAATGCTAAATACCCTGCTACCAAACACAAAGAATTTGAATGCCTAGCTGTAAGACTTTCTTGAACCCATGTTGTGGCATTCAACATGACTGATTGCTACAGGCCCCCATTGTGGGGGGGGGTCAGAACTACTTTCAACCTTACAAAATTTTATCGATACCAACTCTGAGCCAAAAGGCAAATACGCTAAAAGAACTGTGTGATGAGTTGGGCATTACTCAGCTAATATCTGAACCTATGAGAATTAACTCAAAAACCCTGCCAATAGCTCTGTACTGGACTTGATACTGACTAATAGACCACACAACATATCAGGAACAGTTGTATTCCATAATGACCTCAATGATCACAATAACGTCTGTTTGAGAAGTTCTGAAAAATGCTCCCACAACCCCAAACTTACTATCAAACAAAGCTACCATAAGTTCAAGTCAGAACATTACATAGCTGACCTTAGGAGCATCAATTGGCATAGCTTCTAATTGCCCCCCCAAGTGGATAAGGCTGTTGGCATCTTTAATAAAACTCTTTTAAACATTATAACCAAACATGCTCCATTCAAAAAACGTCAAGTAAAAAAAGCCTCTTGTCCCTGGTTTACCTCGGAATTGAAAATAGCTTTTTTCTCAATGGGACAAATTATGGCCCACAGCCAGAGATACCAAATCACCTTCAGACTGGGTAGCTTTTCAAGCCATGAGTAATAGCTGTACCAAGCTGATTAGAACTGTTAAAACCAATTATTACGTGTCTGCCCTTGAAGATGCCAAAGGCAACCTAGCAAAAATATGGCAAATAATCAAATCTGTTGGAGGTCACAGAATCCTCCCATCCATATCCACAAAAATCACATCACAAGGAACAATGATATCTGACCATGATACCATATTGGAGAAGCTAACTGTTCAGTTTATGACAGTTTTTGACAGCGGGTCTAGTTTTTGACTCCTCCCCAGTTGCTGGTCTAGTGGATCACCATGCATCAAAGGATGCTCCTGCTGACCAGCAGGACACAGTGACCTTTAGTCTCTCTCCAATAGCTTTTAAGCAAGTGGAGGACCTACTGGTAACACAGAACACAAAAAAGAGTGCCAGTGCTGACGGCATTGACCCCACATTTTTAAAGTCAGGGTATTATTTGTTAACAGCACCTATAATGCACATTTTTAACTTATCTATTACGTCAGGCATGGTTCCCTTTCCTTGGAAAACAGCCTTTTTACTTCCCCTATTCAAGTCAGGCGATCCAACTAACCTGAATAATTACAGACCCATTTCCATTCTCCCAGTTTGTCAAAGCTTCTAGAAAAAGTACTTAATAAACAGCTGAAAGAGCATCTTGAAAATTTACACTTATTTAATCTGGTACAATCAGGCTTCCGGCAAAAGCATAGCACTGCCTCAGCACTTGTCACTGTAACAAATGATTGGTTTACAGCACTTGACAATCAGTTACTCACCAGGGCTGTTTTCCTTGACCTAAGTAAGGCATTTGACACTGTTGACCATGTCCTACTGCTTGATAAGCTTAAAGAGCTTGGGCTAACTAACTGTTCATTAAATTTGTTCTCCAGTTCCCTTGCAGGTAGATCTCAGCGTGTCAAGGCTGATGGGTTTCTATTCCCTTCCTCCCGCTACCACTCACAAGAGGTGTACCACAAGAATCCACCCCTGGAGCACTACTTTTTTCAATTTATATAAATACCATAAGTGATAATATCCACAATTCCAACCTTCACCTCTTTGCTGATGACAAAGTTCTCTACACTTCAAAACCCTCCCTAGCAGACATCTGGGCTGAGCTTCAGGCTGACTTTAATCAACGGTAGCTCAGCTTAAAAAACTCCAAATTACTGCTAAATGCCAAGAAAACCAAAGCCATGTTCTTTACACCCCATAACCCTTCTACCTTGCACTGCAAACAAACTACCATTGTAACTATTATAACTTTTACAGCTTTGCTAAAGGACTCATTAGAAGTTGTTGACAAATTTTAATTTTAGGAATTTGGCTTGAGAGTAACCTTTCATTCGTGGAACATATTGAAACCCTAATAAAACAAGCATTTGTCAATGCCGAATGTTTGCTTGCTGGCATTGGCAGTGGTAGTGTAGAAGTTACAGAGCTGCATAATAGGAATGGCAGTGAAGTATTGAACTGAAGCCAACCTCACCACCACCCTGCAGAGAGTGACAGGCATTGGGGTGTGGCTTTGAGTCATCAGGCATAACGGCCATGTCATTTCACCACACCCCACCCTGCAGACACTAACAAGTGTCACGGTGTGCCTTGTGGTCTTTGGCCCTTATGCACACCCCATTCCATCAGGAAATATGGTGAGATGGGTGCTGTATAGGAGAATGGGGTGAACTGTGGGGCCAAAGAGTCCAAGGCATACCTCGATGCCTCTCACTGGCTGCAGGGTGTGGAATGGTATGAGCATTGCAGGCAAAAATCCCAAGTCACATCCCTGATGCCTGTCATTCTCTATGGGGTTGGGTGTTATGGTTGGAAACCGTAATACCTCAGGCATTCGTTGGTATTTTCACTCCAAATTTTCAACATGTTTTTTGTGACTCCACCTCATGAAGAGTGGCAATATCAGTTTGTTAGCCGAAAGCTGCTTATGCACAGCGACTACGGCATTTAGCACCACAGGTGCAAACACATTCCGAACAGGATGTAAAAAATGACAGCTGTACTGTTCATGGAGAGGTGTAAAAAATGGCAATGTTGCAAATCTTTAGTAAAAATATTAAAAAAACGGGTGAAGTCATGAGCGTGCATAGAAACTGTGCAACACACACCCGTAATGTAATTAGTTTGGGGATTTTTTACAGCAGATTGTCAACAGAGGCATTTTGGGACCTCCGATCATGAACAGTGTCACTGTGATTTTCTTTATCTGTTCCGAACAATGATTTCCCACAGCGACCACGCATCTCTGTGCTGAAAGTGTGAAAACACATTTCGGCCATGTTGTGAAAAATGACAGCTGTACTGTTCATAAGGAAGTGTGGAAAAATGCCACTGGTGAAAATCTGGACTGAAAATATTACAAAGTCATGAACTTACGAGGGTGCATGGAAACTGCACAATACTCACTCATAACACAGTCATTTTATGGACTTTTGTCACCAAATTTTCAACATAGCCATTTTAAGACCTCTGCTCATGAACAGTGTAACTGTGATTTTCTTACTCTGTCCCAAACATTGCTTTTGCACACTGACTGCACCATTGTGTGCTACATGTGCGAAAACACATTTTGGGAGACATGTGAAAAATGGCAGCTGTACTGTTCATAAGGAAGTGTTATAAAATTGCAATGTTGAAAATCTGGAGTGAAAATATTGAAAATTCATAAACTTAGGAGCGTGCGTAGGAACCGCACAACGAACGATCATAAAACAGTCATTTTTAGGAATTTTTTCACCAAATTTTCAACATAGCCATTTTAAGACCTCTGCTCATGAACAATGTCACTGTGATTTTCTTAATGTGTCCCATACATTGATTTTGCACCGACTGCGCCATTGTGCGCTACATGGGTGAAACACATTTTGAGCAAGATGTGAAAAATGACAGCTGTACTACTCATAAGAAGGTGTGGTAAAATGGCAATGTTGAAAATCAGAGTGAAAATATTGAAAATTCGCTTGAACTCTGACGTGCGTGGGAACTGCGTGTGCGTTAAATGAAACAGTCATTTTGAGTTTTTCACCAAATTTTCAACACAGCCATTTTAAGACCTCTGCGCATGAACAGTATAACTGTGATTTTCTTAATTTGTTCAGTACCTTGATTTCGCACACCGACTGCATCATTGTGCGCTACATGGGCGGAAACACATTTTGGGTATGATGTGAAAAATGACAGCTGTACTACTCATAAGAAGGTGTGGTAAAATGGCAATGTTGAAAATCTGGAGTGAAAATATTGGAAATTCGTGAACTTCTGACCTGCGTAGAACTGCATAACGCCGCTCGTAAAACATTTTGGAATTTTTCCACCAAATTTTCAAAATAGGCTTCTTGAGAGCCCCACCTTATGAATACTGGCAGTGTCATTTCGTGTCGGGCCCAAAGGTGATTTCGTGCAGTGACTGCAATCACCCTTTGGGCCCAAATAGCTACCATGACAGTGACATCATTCAGAAGAAGGGTCCCAAAAACCCCATGTTGAAAATTTGGTGCAAAATTCAATAAATGCATGAGATATGCAACAAAGTTGAAAAAACCCTATCTATCCCATTATACAGCTTACAGGCATTTCCTCAGTTGCGGTCAGCTTTGAAGAGTGCAGGCGTGTTCCGGTCCACCGATGATCGTCAGCGAGCTCAGAGGTAAGTATGGGGTGGGGGTGTGGGAGGCAGGGTCGCAGTGGATGGAGTGCGGGTTGTGGGGGGCAGGAGACTGCGTGGGACCGTTTTTTAATTTACAGGTTTTTTAAATTGTGGCGAAGACGTTTGCCACGCTGGGTGGGCTCCCAGCGTGGCACAGAATAACTGGGTGGGGCGTAGAGCCCAGCGGGGATTGGGCATCCCGTCGGCCATAACATCAGTTGCTCACGCTGGGTGGGCACCAGCATGGCATGTGGAAAGCTTTGGGGGGCGCAGCACAGCTGACGAGTTGGGCACCCCATCGGCTATACAGTGTGTGTGTTGGGAGGCACCACGCGGTGGCCATGCGTGTGTTTGTGTGTGTGTGTAGGGGGCGCTGCGCATGAGCAGGTGATATCTGATCGCTGCTCACTGAGGCGTAGCTCCCCCTTTCAACTGTATGCCACTGCATTTTGGAGCTGTCATAGACAGCTCCAGCATGCATTGGTGGACTGGGGCCGCGCCTGCCAACACACTGAATTGGAAGAGGGGGTGACACACCTCCGAAAACTCAGATGATGGCACTATGTTTCCTGCACATGTGTGCAAGCAAGCATAAAAACTAAAAACCAGATTAGATTTTTTTCTACAGGAACAAAACACTGTTTCCCACAGACATTAGGATTAGGTAAGTGGAAGCAACTTTCCTTCCCCTTCTGGATTATGCAGACATCATTTATAATAGCAGCTCTGCCACTAATTTTCATAAGTTAGATGTTCTTTATCCCCATGCCCTACAACTTATAACTAATGCACCCTTCTGGACCCACCACTGTGTTCTATATTCTTACATAGTCTGGACATCCCTGGCTTCCAGAAGGATGCTCCATATGTGTACCTGGGCCTGCGAAGCACTGCTGAACAAACTGCCCACCTATATCATGTCCCTGTTCCACCACTCCAGCAGCTGCTACTCCCTTAGGAAAAACAACAGCGTCCTGTTAATTGTGCCCAAATTCCACATCCTGTATTGTAAAGCAGCTATTCAATACACCATTCCGTCAGATTGGAACAAACTGCAGACATTGCTAAGTCTCAGCAAGTTATTATCTTTGAATCTCTTCACATCCCTAGCGAAAACAGCTGTCCAATACTTCTCTAGTTAGCATTCCTTCAAAGGTTGTATGCTATATGTGAGCACTTATGCCCATTCCTTGGTTTCCTTCCCCTTGCACTTGAATATCTATATTTGCCTTTATAATAGTGTAAATGTTATTTTCCAATATATAAAGTCTGTAAGCCCTTTGTTTGGTGTAGTTGTAACGTTCTAATTTGTAAAGCCTGTAACCCAATTACAACTGTATGTTTTCTTTATTACTAGAGTGTATGTAGTAGGCTATCTTCTCCACTGTATTTTGTTGTTGCTATCAAACTTTGTATTGTACTTATATTATATTGCCCTTGACAGGACCTCCTTGTAAATGAGCGTGCTCAATGGTGTTTTTCTGAAATAAACTTGAATTTGAACTTGAAACTCTTTTCAGAACCTTGTCTCTCAGTATCACCTTCTCAAAAAATTGTTTTTTGAAGATATCTACAAATAAGGCATGCCATTGAAAAAAGGGGCTACATTCCAGCCCCTCTCATACAAACCTTTAAACCATATGCCCAGATAGACTCAGTATCCTAGGCAATTTGTGGTCAGATATTTTCCCACCTCCTTGATCCACATGCAGCATCCTTACTGAAGCAGAAAGGGGACTGGGAACAGGGCATACAAGTGGGTATGTTGGATGAACAATGGCAAGATCTGCTA
Source organism: Neoceratodus forsteri (assembly GCA_016271365.2). Lineage (NCBI taxonomy): Eukaryota > Metazoa > Chordata > Ceratodontiformes > Ceratodontidae > Neoceratodus > Neoceratodus forsteri. The sequence continues at coordinate 442,209,592 of CM057459.1, read as the reverse complement.
CAGAAAGCTCATATGGCCTTTAGAGATATAAGGTATCAACTAATCCAAAAATAGATCCTTCACAGGTGGTACCAAATGTCTAATACTCCCAAAACACATGTGCTGGAGGTGTAAGAGGACATAAGGGTCCTTGCTGCATATCATATCGGCATGTCCTGATATTCAATAATACCAAAATGGAATTATAGCATTATGTGATAAAGTTATGAGAACCACCCTCCAAAGAGACCCCTTACTGTAGATCTTAGAAGAGGACTCAAGGCAGGTGTCACTACCCAATACAGCCACATCTAGAGCCACCCAGCCACATTAGAAGCAAAATGGAAGCTGCTTCTTTGATGGAGCACAGATACTCCCCCTGCCCTGCAAAACTGGCAGCTGCTCTTGTCAATCTGGCAGAGTATGACAGGATGTAACATTTTGCACAGAGGAACTTCTCCAGATTTAATCATATTTGGGCCCCTTTTCTTTCTAAGGATCCCCCATGTCACCCTCTGCCCCTGAAGGCAGACAGACAAGAGACTACAGGAAAGCATGTAGACAGCACAATAAAGTATTTATACTGTACCTGGTAAGGTGTTAAACTCATAACAGAAAGACAATTAGTTTAGTAATGTTTTTATTCACTATATATATATATATATATATATATATATATATATACACACACACACATATATTTTGGGCTGTCATGCAGCGGTTCCCTCTGCCTCAGTTATGGCCTCCTCCACTTCCACTCCCACATTAGCCGCAACTCCATGATACCCCCTGGCTTGACCCCCAGGGTGGGGCTGCAGTACCAGCTCTAAGTGCCGCAATTGACAGGATAGGTCAGAGAGCGGACTGGGAGCTCATCAGAGTGGAGGGGCAGGCATCATTCAGGTGGCAGTCAGCTGGCTTTTTTCCCCCCTATATGCTGGTGCGGGGATGTGCAATGATGACCAGCATCTGCCCTGACCCATGTATTATGTTAAGGTGCCTGTCACTGTAGTGCTCCTGGCCTCTGCCAGGGGTCTATCAAGCACAGGACACACTCCCTGCCCTCCCCCCAGAGAAGGAGAGCTGTCCCTGGGATGCTCAATCCTTCTCTCCCTGGCCGGCCCTCTGATGACCCGGGTCCGTTCCCAAACCCAGGTCACTGGCGTTGCAAGTAGAAATCCAACCGCTGCAGTGATGGGCTAGCACATGTTTTTATTCACAATATTAAAAAAACATTATTTGGTACACTTCATTTGTATAGTGTATGTTCTTATACCCTCTTCTTATGTTGCAGATGATGTTCTTTATAGGGACTCTGCATGTGGATTCAAGTATACAAAACATTGTTAGTCTTCTTGTTACAATGTTTCTGGTTTTCTTTGTATTCCATTGTTCTTCATTGTTTGCTGTAAAGAAAAATGGAGAAATGTTATACATGATATGTATATGTACTCTGGTATCTTTTTCAGAAATAACTGTTTAAAACAATAGAAGGGTAACTGGTCTATAGCTTTCCACAAATGTAACATCTTGATCTTTTTTTGGTATAACTGTAATTAATCCTATGTAAAAGGATTGCAATAATGTGCCCTTATCGAACACCTAATTGAAGTAATTAGAGAGGACCGGAGGTAATGATGATTTCAAGGTATGATAAAAATTGTGTGAAAGTCTATCTAATCTTTTTTTTTTCAATCCATTAATTGCTTAACTAACTTCCCTTCCCTGGAATATTGCATTGCAAGGTTGTTGTAAGAGGCTTGTACCTTTTCCACTGCCAGTTTTTCAAGAATGCCACCATCTGCTAGCCTGGGTGACTGTCATATAATTATCCTTAATGCACTTTAAAGGTTTTACTGATGAATCATTTAAATCCAGCTTATCATCCCTAACAATTGTAGAAATGACACTAGCCACCTCTGAGTTTCTAATTCTTAAAGGGCTAGTACACTGCCTGAAGTAATATTGTTGTTTAAAAGCAATAAACTGTTACTTACTGTATCTAAAGTAGCTTTTCTTTTCCCTTTTGCTAATTATAAAAAATTAAGTACTTGCCAGTACCAGCTGTTATGTGTGGAACAGTACTTCAGATGGAGGCTGACATAGCTAGTTCTCTTCCCCATTACACACCATCAGCATTATGACTGCTCTGATTATGACATAATGACTGACCAATTAAAGCCACTCACATACTAACAGATTAGTCACTAGTGTAAACAAACTCTGGCCAGAGCCGATAGGGCTGTGAAGCACTACCAAGTGATGACAGTTAGACATGCGTGTAGAAATTATTCAATGCCCAGGTGTAACTTGGCCATATGTTGGAATCGTTGCACTAAATTTTCAACAAGGTCTTTTTTGGACCCCTCCTCATGAACAGTGCCAGTGTAATTTTGTTCAAATGTCCCAAAAGGTGATTGCGCAGACCAAATGCGCTATTGTATGCCACAGGTGTGAAAACATGGTTCGGGCAGGTTGTGGAAAATGACAGCTACACAGTTGTGAAGAAGTTGTACAAAAATGGCTATGCTAAAAATGTGAAGTGCAAATATTAAAAATTAGCAACGTTAGGAGCATGCATAGAAACTGCGCAGTACACACTTGTAATGCAGTCATTTTTTGGAATTTTCTTCACCAAATTTTCAACATGGCCTTTGTTGGATCTCTCATCATGAACAGTGCCACAGTCATTTTGCTTAATTTTCTCAAAAGGTGATTGCACAGAGCAAACGTGCTATTCTGTGCCACAGGTGTGAAAACATGTTTTTGGTGGGTTGAGGAAAATGACAGCTGTACTGTCGTGAAGGAGGTGTGCAAAAATGGCAATGTTAAAATTGTGGAGTAAAAATATTAAAAATTAGTAACGTTAGGAGCGTGCATATAAACTGTGCAATGCAAGCTCAAAATGTAGCCATTTTTTTGAAATTTTTCACCAGATATGCAACATGGGCTTTTTGGGACCCCACCTCATCAATACTGGCAATGTCATTTTGTGAATCAGTCCTGAAAGATGATTCTGTGCAGTGACCTCAAAATCACCTCTCCGGGCCGAGTAACAAAATGACAGTGACAGTTTTCATGAGGTGGGGTCTCAAGAACCTCATGTTGAAAACTGGGGTAAAAAGTCCAAGAAATGGCTGAGATATGAGCATAAGTTGAAAATCCCATTGAATGGCTGTATAGCATGCTTAACTTGAATTCTTCAGTTTGTGGTTGGGCTTTGCAGAGTGCAGATGTATCCCGGTCCAGAGAAGATGACAGTGCTGAGCTCCGGAGGTAAGTATGGCGGGTGTGGGGAGGTAGGTGCTCAGTGGGAGGGTGGGGAGAGGGGGGAGAGGGACCACAGTGATGATGAAGGACCGTTTTCAGTTTTGCAGTGGAAACAAACTGCCGAGGGACCATTTTCTAATTTGCAGGACAATTTTTACATTTAGGTTCACTGGGGTGGGGTCCCAATGTGCTGCATTATGGGAAAGAAACTGACGAGGGAATGTTTTCTAATTTACAGGACTAATTTTAAACATTTAGGTACACTGGGGTGAGCTCCCAGTGTGCCACATAAATGCTGACATGGGGAATTGGGCACCCCAATGTCATGTATTCGCTGGCAGGGGGCACCAGGACAACAATGTGATGAGGTAATGTTTTCTGTTTTTCAGATAAAACAACATTTTACACACTGTGGTGGGCTCCCAGTGTTGCAATATTAGGATTTGGGGATGACTTGGGGAAGGGGGCACAAAAAGAGAATGGCATTGTGCCATTTGCAACATGCCAGCCCCGCAGCGCCATGCATGCGCACAAATCCACGCATGTGCATGACTCATGTACGTGCACAGAACACCCATTGGAATGTAGAAGTAACAGCCGAAATAGTGTGGCTGTTATTCCATATGCCAATTGTGGCAGAGGGCTTTCAGCTCCGTTGGGTTTTCGGAAGGATACTTCCAAAAGTCCAATGAAAGAGGTTGTAAGTTCGGCCATTTTCAGGGCTAGAAAGCTCTCGAAAAATGCCTGTAGGCACCACCCACAGCCCTAAAAATTAGATATCTTCAAAGGAAAGTACTGTTCCATATATAAACATACCTGTAATACTATCAGCTATATAGCTGTCTGCTTTTAAAATTAATATAATGTCTGCTGTTTTTTGTGGTACTAGCTTTTTAAGGTCAGCCGTTTTCCTGATTTACCCCATTCTCCAAATCATTAAATGTTGCCCTGTGTAATGTGACATCAGTTTCCCCTTGTAATAATATATTGTATTCTGCCTTTTTACATTCCTAAGCCATCCAGAGTGTTTCAGAATAGGTTGTTTGATAAGCCTTCCCTTCTTATTCTTTAATCAGTTTCAAAAGATATGTTCTTTCTGTTCTTCTGTTTCTTCGTTTATTCTGATTACCCAGCTAATAAGCCTCCCAGTTAATGTGCATTTGTATGCTACCCAAACCATGGAATTAAGTTTTGTTAATAGACACATTTGGAGATTTTCTCTACATGCTTTAGTATAGAAACATAGAAACATAGAAGTTGACGACAGATAAGGACCGCAAGGCCCATCCAGTCTGCCCATTTCTTTTTCTACCTTATAAATGTGCCATTGGCCTTTGCTCTGTCAGTGGCCTATCTATTCATAGTCATTTGTATTGCTCCCTTATGCCTATCCCATGCCTGTTTGAAGCCCTGCACTGTATTCATAGCCACCACTTCTTGTGGTAAGCCATTCCATGCATCCACCACCCTTTCTGTGAAAAAGAATTTCCTCACATTCCCCCTTAATCGGCCTCCCTCTAATCTCATGCTGTGTCCTCTTGTCCTGCTACTTTTCTTATATTTAAACATGTTAGACTCTTTCACCTTGTTTATGCCATAAGGTGTTTGAATGCCTCGATCATATCACCTCTCTCCTCCTTTGCTCAAGGGTATACATATTGAGCTCCATTAATCTGTCCTCATATGTCTTCTGATGCAGTCCCTGCACCATTTTGGTTGCCCTTCTCTGGACTGCCTCAATTTGGTTAATGTCCTTGTGAAGGTGTGCCTCCAATACTGCATGCAGTACTCCAGATGGGCCTAACTAGTGTCTGTACAGGGATTATTACTCTCTTACAACTTGTGATACCCTACTAATACACACCATAACAACTCTAGCTCCTTACCTCTTACTGCTTTGAGAGGTCTGCTTGATGATTTCAGGTCATCAGTGATGATGATGCCCAAGTCTCTTTCTTCCTTTGTGACTGCTAGCAACTCTCCTCCCAGCCTATAGGTGGCTTCAGGCTTTCTCTTCCCTATATGCATGATTTTGCACTTCTTTGCATTAAATCCCAGTTGCCACTCTTCTGACCATTCTGCTAGTTTATCCAGATCTCTTCTCATTCTGTCCACCCCATCTGGATCATCTACTCTGTTGCAGATCTTGGTGTCATCTGCAAACAGACAAGCCTTACCCTCTAGTCCATCTGCAAGGTCACTAATGAAGATGTTGAAGAGGACTGGCCCCAGGACTGATCCTGGGTACCCACTTGTGACTTGCATCTCTTCTGACTGTATACCATTTGCCACCACTCTCTGTTTTCTGCCCATCAACCAGTTTGCCACCCAGTTGACCAACTTCTGACCACCCCGAGCCTACCCAGCTTATTTATCAATCTTCTATGTGGAACAGTGTCAAAAGCTTTGCTGAAGTCAAGGTAGGTGACATCAACTGCTCCCCTTGGTCCACCACTCTGGTTACCCAGTCAAAGAAATCTATGAGATTAGTTTGACAGGACCTTCCTTTGTAAACCCATGCTGTCTTGGATCCTGTGCCCCTATGGATTCCAGGTGTTGCACTATCCTTTCCTTAAGGAGTGCCTCATAATCTTGCCCACTACTGAGGTAAGACTGCGGTCTGTAGTTCCCGCCTCCTCCTGCTACCACTCTTGTGGGCGGGATCACATAAACCCTTCTCCAGTCTTCTGGGACCTCTCCTGTGCTCAGAGACTCACTAAACAATTCTGCTAATGGCTCTGCTAGTTCCTCCTTTATCTTAAGTACCCTGGGATGTATGCCATCAGGTCCCATTGCCTTATCCACCCTGAGCTTCGCAAGCTCTTGTAGGACCCTTTCTTTTGTGAAGGGAGTAGTGCTCACCTCCCTCCCCCCTGTGTCCATGATGCTGAGCTGTGGGCCCTGCCCTACCTTCTCTTCAGCAAATACTGAGCAAAAGTATCTATTTAGGATAGATGCCTTTACAGGGTCCTCCTCCTCACATGCTCCCTTTTCTCCATTAAGCTTAGCAATACCCCCTCTGGACTTTCTCCTTTCACTAATGTATCTATAGAAAGTCTTGTCACCTTCTTTTACTGTTCGTGCTAGTGTTTCCTCAGTTTGGGACTTTGCCTGCCTTACTGCCTTACCTGCTTCCCTTAGGGCAGTTTGGTATGCCTCCCTATCTTCATCCCGCTGTGTTCCCTTATATTTCCTGAAGGCCAGCCTTTTGGCTCTGACCTTTTCTGCTACTGTATTTGAGAACCAAAGTGGTTTCCTTCTTCTTTTGCACTTCCTTTTCTGTCTAACACAATGGGATGTTGCTTCAAGCATTGCATCCTTAATGCTTGCCCACTTTGCCTGTACCCTCACCTGTGTTTATTTTGCCAGGGCTAGCTTAACTCTGTTGGCCATCTTATCAAAGTCAGCTCCTCTGAAGTCCCATATTTTGCCTTGGAATGGGATGATTTAGATGTAGTAGCCAAGTTGAACCATACCATGTGATGGTCACTGGCCCCAGGTGACCTTCTACCTGGAGATCTGTGATCCCTTCTTTGTTAGTCAGTACTAGATCTAGGATAGCCCTGTCTCTTGTGGGTTGCTGTACCAGTTGTTTGAGCCCTCCCTGCAGGGAATCCACTATGAGTCTAGTTCTGGCAGATGTTCCTGCTGGTATTGACCAATCTGTATCTGGCATGTTGAAGTCTCCCATTATCAGAACCTCCCTTTAGCTGTCATGTTTTGTATATCTTCTAACAGTAATGTGTCTATGTCCTCCCCCTGGTCTGGGGGCCTGGAGACAACCCCAGTTCTTATGGCTGTCCCATTTCCTGTTTCCAGGGTGACCCACAGTTCTTCTGGCTCCTTATGTGTATTCTGAATTTCTGTAGCTTTGATATTTTCATTAACATACAGGGCCCTCCTCCCCCCCTTTTTGCACCTCGGTCTCTTCTGAACAATACATAGCCAGGTACTGAAGTCTCCCAAGTGTGGTTACTGGTAAACCACGTCTCACTAATTGCTACTATGCCCAGTTTAGCCTCTGACAATAATTGCCTGCAGGTCTGGGATCTTATTTCCCAGGCTGTGAGCATTTGTGTACATAATTTTCCATTGGCCAGATTTTGGTGTGTTAGTTGTTGGGTGAAGTTTGGCATTACTCCTGTGCGTCGTATGGGGAGACAAACCTTTTTTCTTACCTGGTGATGCAAATGAACGGCAAACATGCTGAATTCTTGTTTGACCACTAGCTGAGGGGGGAAGGGTGTTCTTCCCATTCGACATATGGGGTGCTGCACCCCTCTCCCCAATTGCTAGTTTAAATATTCTGCAAAGATGTCAAACTTCTGCCCCAATGCACTGACTCCCTCTTTAGTCAGATGCAGTCCATCAAATTTAAAGAATTTTTGCTCCCAGAACTGTTGCCAGTTCCCTACAAATCTGTGTCCTTTTTCCTGGCACCAGTCCTTGAGCCACGTGTTTAGCTCCCCTATCTCCCCTTCTCTGACCTTCCGTCCATCTGCTCCCCTCTCCCAGACTGGCAGGATCTCAGAGAAGGAGATGCTGGACGAAATAGATGATAGTTTATCACCCAGCCTAGTCAGGTGTTCCTTGGTCTCCACAGCTGACCGGCTGGCGAGATCATTAGTCCCTATGTGTACTAGGACATCAATGTTTTCTTCTGCTTTGTGAACAATTTTAGCGATGCGGTCAGTGTCTTTCCATGCTGATGTACCTGGGAGACATCTGACCATCACCCCTGGCTGGAGATGGGTATCAACTCCCCAAATCATGGAGTCTCCTATGATCAGTAGTTTTTTGGATTTCCTTTGTGCTTGTTTAGTTTTGGTTCCTGATTTGGGTGAGTTTTGTTGTGCTAGCTCCTGTGCTGCAGTGTTCTGCTCTGCAGTGTCTTCTGCCTCTTTATTTGATTTCAGAGATAGAGGCAGATACCTGTTTGTAGTGTTTATATGTTTTTGGAGGTAATGTGTTGGAGAGCAGAGAGTGATGGGGCACCTGATTTGCTCCTCCTAACCACCTGCCAACCTCCTGGACCAACTACCCTCTGCGGTCGAGGTTTTTCTGTTGGATGCTGGGGAAATGGCAGGTGGTTCTTATAATGTATTTCCTCTTCAATATGAAATTTGAGGCGTGCAATCTCTGCCCATGCTGCCGAGCTGAGCCCTAAGATCTCAAAGGCCCAGCATGTAGGACAATGTCCTAAATCCTGTAAGACTGTCATTCTGAAAATTGTTCCACAGTACCTGCAGTTAATGAAATCCATTCCAAATAAGTTGCTGGGTTTGTAACCTAGTCAGAGTAATTAGAAGAAAAAAAAAAGGAAAAAAAAATGCAAGTAATGGTTTAATTGTGCTTTGTTTAACTTGTTATAACAAGTTAAATTACTAGTGCCCTGTAAATGAGATCCTTGTGAGGCTCCACTGATCCGCCCCTTCCTGCTCTGCCACAGGAAATGTCACAATTGTGGTACCCTATAAAAGGAGTGTAGCGTGGGGTGGTTGGGGATGGGGGTGGGTGGCTGGGCCCTTCCCCTGCCTAAAAAGAAGAACCACGGATGAAAGAACAAGGAGGTAAGAGCAGAAACAATCAGTCAATAACAAATGCAGTAACTCTGAAAGCTTATCCTAATGTTAAATAAAACTGTAAAACCTGTAAAGCACCACCTGTAATAATTTCAGAGAAGATATACGCTGTAAGAAACACTTTGCTCCAGAGAAAAATAAAGCAGTAACAGAAGATATACCTTGCAAAAGACAATTTGAATCAGAAGATTACAGGAGTAATCTGTTAGCACACACCTGTAGGCACACCTTGTAATAATGCAGAAGGTATACCAGCAACAACAATTTGAATCAGAGAAAAATAAAGCAATGAAATGTTAGCAACAAACAGTAGCAATCCCTGTGAGTAAAAAATAAAAACACCACCACACAGTAAATCTGCTTAGCCAAACTAAATCTTAATCCTTCTCCCTTGCTCTGGTAAGTTTCTCTACTCTGCCTTTCAAGCAGTCTTAGAAGGAAAAAGCTCAGGTGAAGCTAGGTGCCTTGGCCAGCAAACCAAGTCTTCTACCTCCAAGATATCAACTAACCTGACTTTTAACCTTCTTTCTGTTGAAATTTCTGACAGTTTGCCAGCTCCACCCCACATACACACCTAATCCTTGGAAGAGCTGTGGGAGGAAAAGCAATTAGCTCCTTCAATGTGAGAAGGAGACTGAAACACCTCTGAGACAACAAACCTTTTCAACAAACAAGAATAAAATAAAACACAGTGTCAAACAGTAATTTTGTTAGCCCAATGATAAAAAGTCACAAAATGTAAGCTCCACCTGTAATACAGTAATTTCAGAGAAGATATACGCTGTAAAACACTTTGCTCCAGAGAAAATAAAGCAGTAACAGAAGATATACCTTGCAAAGACAATTTGAATCAGAAGATTACAGGAGTAATCTGTTAGCACACACCTGTAGGCACACCTTGTAATAATGGGGAAGAAGGTATACCAGCAACAACAATTTGAATCAGAGAAAAAATAAAGCAATGAAATGTTAGCAACAAACAGTAGCAATCCCTGTGAGAAAAAATAAAAACACCACCACACAGTAAATCTGCTTAGCCAAACTAAATCTTAATCCTTCTCCCTTGCTCTGGCAAGTTTCTCTACTCTGCCTTTCAAGCAGTCTTAGAAGGAAAAAGCTCAGGTGAAGCTAGGTGCCTTGGCCAGCAAACCAAGTCTTCTGTAAGCAGAAATAATTTAGATGCCATCTACTACTGTATACTGTTTAATTAGAGTTCTTCATGTATAAAATATTTGTGTTGGGCCTTGGTATCAATAAAGAATGTTGACCACTAAATTTAGCTGATGTAAACTGAGTGGGTAACTGAAAATCATATCACATATTTTGGACTAAAGGTTATAAGAGACTGCAATAGTATTTGAATGTATTGAATAACAGGGGAAAATATGTGGAAAACAGAATTTCAGATTAGAAAAGATGGAGGAAAATACTAATGTCACTTTAAGAAGTAATTGCTATTCTAATGATGATGGTCATAACCAGGATAAACTACCCAGTATACTATATGATGCCTGTTATAATCCACCCAAAATGGTTTCTAAAATTTCATAGTGTAATAGGCAAATGTACTATGTATGAAACTTCTGTATAAAAGAGCAAGTGCAGTTATAGAAATAAAAATTGCAGGGACCTCAGATTTCCACTTAAATCACCAGTTGAAAAGAATGGTATAGATTTTTAAGTATGTACACAATGAAAATAAATCTACTTCAGAAACAACTGTATAACACTCTGTTTGCAAATATGGGATCATTTGGTAAAAGTCTATGTTTACATCTTGCCAAGTATCCTGTTTTTCCAAAATACCTGTTAAAATTGTTGCAACACTCATCATGACTACAAATCATTGCCTAAGACACATTGTGAAGAAATGTAGTATAGAATGAACTAAATAGAATATCGAGGGACCCAAAATGGAACAACACAAACTTCATTATAAACAGCACATGCTTAAAATGATTTTCCAGTTTTCAAACAAAAGAAAATCACCACTGGAACCAACAAAACTCAATTATGCCGACTTCCCACACTGCTATATTTCAGGATTTTCCATTTGTTACTTCTGAAAACAGTTTCATTAAAAACAACATATTTTAGTCCACCCATTGGCATGGAGGGCTGAGGTGATGCAAAGCACCTTACTTCCTGCCGTGCCGGAGACCTGGGTTCAGGAATGGACTCCAGTCATTGGGGGTCTGTGGGAGAGGGAGAGGGAGAGGACTGAGCATCTGAGGGACTGCTCTTCTTTCCAGGGAAGGGGTGGATTGTTGTCCTGGCCTCAGCTGCCCCCAGGTGGCTTGGGGATAGAACAGGTGAGGGAGGCAAAGTATGACAGGGACCTGTGGAGATATGTAGGATGGGCACACCTCCACGTGCAAGTCCAATGCTCTGACGGAGGGATGGGATGGGATGGGAGAAAACAGGAGGAAAAATGGACACTGCGGATCTTCAAGAAGCCTGAACCAGTTGTCTCTGCTCCTGCACTGCCACCTGGTGAGTGACCTAGTCTGCCTCAGATATGATGTACCAGTGGGAGGACAGCCCTCCCCCCTTGACCCTGTCATGAGCAGGGAACTCATGGGGAGAAACTATGACCAGATGTATGCCAAAAGAGGTGGGGAGCTGGCCTGCATGGGCTGGGGATTGGGCTGAGGCAGCTGTGCCTTAGATGTAGGAGGATAAAAACTTGTATAAAAAAACACAACATATTTTGCCCATTTGCTTCAGCCTGCTGTGAAGTCATAACCCTCTGCTTCTGCTATGTAACTGGTTGACATGGAAATTATTCTGATGTTACTTAAAAGCAACAAGAGCAGAAGAGTCTTAGAGTCAGTGAGCCTGTTTGTATTTTACCTATTTTGTTTATTTTTATTTGCTGGGTAGGCACGTTGGGGAACTAGTACTCTTTTACAGATGTGACTCACACAATTAGCACTTAACAAATGCAGGACAATTTATTTATAATTTGTTGTGAAAGTACAGCAATGGTAAGCTAAGTGAGCCAGCCAGGGTTCAGCTTCATCAATTCAGCTGAACCACTTCAGCTCTCAGTGTAGTAATTGGGATACTGTAAAACAGACTACAAATGGGGGATGCCTTGAGGTCATTAATCATTATGAATGACTATGGCTTATTTATGGTAAGTGGTGTTTGCATGCCACTGCTGGGAACTAGTGTGTCTGTGAAAGTGTGACACAGTACACAACAAGTACTGCATGACTTGTGCATACCATTTCTGAGCTGTAGTCATATTTAGTATTCTTTCCTGAGCTCAAAGATTACCTCAATTTAGTCTATGTTGTACCTCCATGCTAATTACCACCTTCTGACTGGCCCCTATTTATTTTCAAACTTTATAACTCCCCCAAAATAGTTATTCACCCAAGAACATAAACACAAGTTAGAAAGCAATACATATGAGGGATTACATTTAACCTCCCAGTTAAAACAACTGCTGCCCTCTGGTAGTCAAATGTCTTGTAGTCAATGGACTACATGAGGTCACAAGGCCAAGGAAGTTATAAGTCTATGTGCAGCCATCACTGATGACTCATTTGATGTCAGGGTCACTGTCTATTGACGGGGTTGAGTGACATGCTGAGTTTTATTTAACTGAAAATAACTTGGTGTGAGCCACATGTCACATCTGATCATGTCGAGCTAGCGGGTGATGACATTGCTAAAGTTGTACTGTCTTCTGGAGGACTTGAGGTGGAGGTGTGTGTTACAGTATAGTCCTTATGTTGCTTGTCAATGCTGAAAGGAGTAGTGAGCTGGACTGTGGTGCTGCCAGTGATAGTGAGAGTTCAGTGTGACTTGTCAGCAGGAGGTATAGGAGTGGGAAAACCAGTAGGTGTGACTTACTGAACGTGTGAATAATCAAATGGATAAGTGATGTTTATCCATGGTAAGATGAGTTTGAGATAAGCTAAGAATTCCACATTTTCTAGAGTAATGCGTTAAAGGACAACTGCGCTGAACCTGAAGGTAATTTTTCCCAGTAGAAACAGTTTTTTAAAATCTGGTTCAAATTCTGTTATTGTTCTATCTTTACCTGCATATTAGTGACCTTCATGGTTATTTCCGATTAGCAGTCTGGTGCTGAGTGCCATTTTAGAATTGTATGATGTAGTTTACGTCACTCTCCAATCACAGAGTTCTATAAAAGATCACAAATGCATTGTTTCAACAATGGAAGAGCTAAGCAAGGGACATAAACTATATCATACAGTTCTAAAATAGCACTTACTATCTGTGTGCAAATCAGAAACACCCAATAAGATTACTAAAATGCCTGTAGAGATGGAACAGTAACAAAATTTGAACTAATACTTAAAAATCAATTTCTACAGAGAAAAATGACCGACAAGTTTAGAGCTATTTTCCTTTAAGGAAATATTACTAGTTCTGTAAGAACATCTTTCTGGAGTGACCAATGTTGGAGGGCATTTGACAAAATACAAAGCAAGTTTAGACACTGAAGGCCAAATGACTTCCCTGTTTTGTCAGAATTTGATGGGATCACTACTTCAGCTAGATAGGCACGCTGCTAGATAAGCCTTAATCACATACTCTTGGGAGATGTCTGTGCCTTCCTACAAAATGTCAGAGCAGAGCTGGCGGTCAGTGTTAAAAAGCTGCCTAATGTCCTTTGTTGTCACCAGATCATCACTATCCAAGTTGTTTTTTCCATGTCATTCTGATGCCTGGTACTGGAAGCATGCAAAGTCAACCAAGCAGCAGGAGCAGTACAAGCAGGAGATTTATTCTCTGTGGTTTATTCTCATTGTCTCTGTGTCTCCATTTGAAGTGCATGCAACAGTTTCCACTTTATATAGCTGATACATCCAGGGGTAATGCACGTATTATTATTGGGATCCAATAGTATTACCATTCCAATCTGAGCACTGAAATGTTTTCTGTAGTTTGTGCCAGACAAATGGTTTCCATTTCTTAATAAGTATTGCATTCTGCTTGTACTGCTACTAAGATGATTTAGAGGTAGTGTCACCACCACCTCCTACATCACAATCATCATTACTCTTATTCTCGCCATTATTAGCAGTGCCACTGCCTCAACAACCACTACCACTAGCCTTACTTTGTGGGGTTGCTGTAGAAGATCTCAGCTAACAACATGTGTACCATTCAAGTAGACATACCAAGGGAAGGCCTGTGCCAAGGGTTGCTGTTTCAGAACTGACATCTTTGGTGGTCTATTCATGAGGTCTCAGAAGTGGAACAAGCTTTTGCAGAAACTACCACTGCACCCATGACAGATATCTCACTGGCCACAACATCAAATTCTATAGCATGGAACATAGTTTTCTGTTCCACCAGTTTCTCCACCATATAAAAAGGTAGAGTTCCACCTTGTCACAACATCTTAACTCAAGCAATACTGCAGAACATTGTCCACCTGGTAGTACTGGCAGAAGAGCTCAGTGTTTTGTGGGGAGCGATGCAAATTTCCAGTGAGATTCTGTGCAGTGTAAAATATTTCTTTTAGCTGTGTATTTGTGTCAGACACGACTGACCATCAGAGTCAGTGCATATACAAAGCAAAGTGCATGATAGGAATCCCCATCATTCATGGTCTTCAGCATGTTTCTCCCATTGTCCATCATGAACACTCTCACCTTCAGATCATGAGGGTATATCCAGATATCCAACAGTGTTGGATGAACCACTGAATGCTTACCACATGGTGCTTCCCCTTCAAGACTGACACATTATGTAAAGCATTTTCTTTATTTTTGTGCCTATGCGAGGCTGTCTGCTTTACTGTAACTCCTGCAGTTGCTGGTGGTGGCAAAGGTGGAGCAGGAATGGTGGTGGTGGTGCTTGATGTAGACAGAACCAAATGCAGTGGAACTTAGGAAGCTTTTCTTTGCATTACTGTTCCAGATATTACCAGTGAAATGCACTTAACCTCCATGTATCCTTCAGAAAGGTCAACTTTTGCATGCATACTGACTCAAATAGAAAATGTGAAGCATAATGGAATGTTGTATTTGGGCTTCAGGTCATACAACAGTCTTTGACAGCCAGTGTCCTCTACAATGGAGAATGATTGAAGATCAAGGGCCATCATCTCTCTCTAGTCAGTTGTGTGATTCAAACAGAGGTTGAGTAACTTGGCAGGTATTTAATTTTGAGATGCAATGACTTATCCAGCATAACTTTTTTCAGTGGTGGTTAGAGTGGTGCTTTGGAAGCAGTGCCAGTACATGGCGATTTATCAGTTGGCTGCTATGGTGCCTGCATTACTGGAACAATCCATCTTATCCCACCACCCATGCCTGAATGTCCATGCTACTACTGCCCCATGTGACCTGAGTGGAGACTGGGAATCAATGTGACTGTTAGTAAAAGACTATGTTCCCACTTTAGATGATCAGCTGAAAAACTGTTTCCCAGGGTACCCAAGCAGACTGACCCTGGCTTCTCTTTCTGTCACACCAATTGCAACATACTCACAAGGGTTTGTGGGGTCATTGACAGAATACTCCCACACCGATTAACATAGTAACGTAGAATCTGCAGAAAAAATGCTCTTGACTCCTCATGTCTGCAATTCCTACCAAACTAATGTTGATTAATGTTGACTTTATTTGCCCTGCGGAGGTGTTTGTACAGTGTGATTCAATCATGTCCTTCTCTCCCTTCTCACCTCAAACTTGTACATGTTCAGATCTGCCAACCTTGTTACTTCCTTTCCTCCAGCCCCTGTATCATTTAGGTTACCCTCCTCTGCACTGCCTCATCTCTGTCCCTGTCTCTAGATGTGGACTCCAAAACTGCACACTGCACTCTAGGTGAGGCTGAGTCAGTGACCCATACAGTGGAAGGAGCACTTCCCTTCTTCTACTGCCAATCCCCTCCCTATGCACCCTAACATCTTATTTGCCCTAATCACCACTGTATTGCATTGTGGTGATATCATCAGACTGGCAAAAATTATTTCTCCTAAGTCCTTTTCCTCAGGAATGCTTTCCACTACTAATTCCTCCCCCATTCTATATTTAGTGTTAGAATTATTTTCCCCATGTGCATCAACTTGCAGTCTTTGCCATTAAACCATACTTTTGATCACACTTGTAATCTACAGAAGATCACTTTGGTTTTTAGTGACATGACCGGACTGCTGGAGTTCTGTGGGAGCAATAAGGTGGCAACTGCAAGATGATTTTGTTAAATGTGCCACAGTGGAATGAGATGGTTTGGCTGGATACCCTGGCATTGCAGCACTGGCAGCAGCAGCACTGTTGTTCCTATGAGGCTGATCATGTTGGGTTGGGGGCAGGGCTGGTCTTTACATTTCCCTGCCTGACCAACTTGCTTTCTTGCTTTTCTCTTGTGCATCATTTTTTAGGGCTGTGGGCAGCGCCTAGAGCTGTTTTGTGAGAGATTTCTTGCTCTAAAAATGGCCAATCTCACAACCTCTTCTGTTGGACTTTTGGAAAGTATCCTTCCAAAAGCCCAATGGAGCTGAAAGCCCTCTGCCATGATCGGCGTATGGAATAACAGCTGCACTATTTTGGCTGTTACTTCCTCATTCCGATGCGTGCACTGCACATGCGCACAAGTTGCATGCATGTGCAGTGCTGTGGTGCCAGCATGTTGCAAAATGGCACAGTGCCATTCATTATTTTGTGCCCCCCTCCCTAAGTCATCCCTAACATCAGTATATCGAAACACTGTGTGCAAAATTGTTTTTTTCTCTGACAATCAAAAAACGGTCCCTAGTCGCATTTCTTGTGCCCTGGACTCCTGGTGCCCATTGCCCATGCCATGGCCAGCATCGGGGTGCCCAATCTCCATGTCGGCATTCATGCCGCACACTGGGAGCCCAACCCACTGTGCCTAAACATCTGTTGTGCTGTAAAGTAGAAAACTGTCCCTTGTTGTTACTTTGTTTTCCCTACAAAACTGAAAATGGACCCTCATCATCTGCTGTGGTCCCCCTTCCCCTCCCCACTCTCTCACTGAGCACCCACCTCCCCACACACCCCCTTACCCCATACTTATCTCTGGAGGTCAGCACTGCCATCTTCTCTGGACTGGGACACGTCTACACTCTTCAAAGCCCAACTGCGAACCGAAGGTTTACAGGTAAGCATGCTATAGAGCCAGTCAATGGGATTTTCAGCTTATGTTCATATCTCAGCCATTTTTGGGACTTTTGCCCCAGTTTTCAACATGGGGTTCTTGGACCGCCGTGACTGTCGTATCATTTTATTTTCGGTCCCAAAAAGTTCGCTGTCCTGCGATGGAATCACCTTTTTCGGCCAGTTCAGAAAATGACAGTACCACTGTTCATGAGGTGGGGTCCCAAAAAGCCCATGTTGCAAATTTGGTGAAAGAATTCCAAAAAAATGACTGCGTTAGGAGTGTGCATTGTGCAGTTTCTATGCGCACTCCTAACGCTGCTAATTTTTAATATTTTCACTCCACATTTAACATTGCCATTTTTACACATCTTCTTCACAACAGTACAGCGGTCATTTTCCACAACCTGCCCGAACTGTGTTTCACACCTGTGACGTAGAATAGTGCATTTGCTCTGCGCAATCATCTTTCAGGACAATTGAACAAAATGACACTGGCACTGTTCATGAGGAGGGGTCCACAAAAGGCCATGTTGAAAATTTGGTAAAATAATTCCAAAAAATTACCATGTTACCAGTGTGCATTGTACAGTTTCTATGAACGCTACTAACCTCGCCAAGTTTTAATATTTTCACTTCACATTTTTAACATGGCCATTTTTGTACACCTCCTTCACAACAGTACAGCTGACATTTTCTACAACCTGCCCAATATGTGTGTTCACACCTGTGGCACAGAATAGCGTGTTTGGTCTGCGCAATCACCTTTTGGGACAATTGAACAAAATGACACTGGCACTGTTCATGAGGAGGGGTCCAACAAAGGCCATGTTGAAAATGTGGTGCAACACCTCCAGCATATGGCCAAGTTACACCTGGGCATTGAATAATTTCTATGCACATGTGTAACTTTCATCACTTGGTAGCACTTCACAGCCCTATCGGCTCTGGCCAAAGTTTGTTTACATTTGCCATCTCCTCCTGTGATGACCTCCACTCCTCTGTATCACAGTTATCATCATAACTTGCTGGTGTAACTAACAACACAATTTCATCCTCCTCTGCTTCATCCTCCTCCTCTCTTGAATAGGCTTCTTCCTTTCCTGCTTCCTCCTCTCCTACTTCTTCTCCCTGCTTCTCCTCCTCCTCCTCTTCAACCTTTTCTGCCCCTTTCCCATTCCCTTCCTTCTCAGTCTCATATGATTCTTCAGCTTTCCCCTGCCTTCTTTCTGCCTCCTCTTCATGTGTGTCAGCTTTCCCCTCCTCTACCACCTCACTCTCACACTTCCCTGTGATCCAACAGCTCAATTTCCATATCCTCCTCACTGGCACCCTCCTCCCATATAAGCTGCTTTGGTGATGGTGGTGCTACCGACTCATGTTTGTAAAATTGTGGGGTTAGTACAGTATACCTTGTCCTACCCTAAACAATTCTAGATTTCCTCCAGTGGCAAGATAACAATAATATTGTCAGACCCAAACTCACTGTCTGAGTAGCAGAACTAGGCCTGATGATACTTCTGCTGCTGATGCCTTATTTGGGGGCTGGCACAGAGGGGAATATCGTGCGGTGACTCAAGGAGGACAGCCAATTGTCTATTCCCATGGTGCAGAGGTGGGTGTGGGGGTGCTGGTGCCAGTAGTACTGGCAGCTGGTTTTGTGTTTATATAAGATGAATGGGCAGGAGGAGGGCTTGCATTTACAGACTGGGATGGATCTGATACTCTCATCACCAGATGCACTGGATGACTGGGACTGGCTAGGAAAGCTGCTGCTCGAAATGTTCATGGAACCAGTTGACTTCTGGGAACTAATGAACCATGGTGCCTTTGGACAGAGTACCATATGACAAGAACTAGTCCTTCTCTCAGGAATAGCCCCTGCCCCACCACTATGAATCCCAGTCCCTGTCCCAACCTGTCCTTCACCACCATCTTTTGGTGGTACCATAGGTAGAGTCCTGTGTTTTTCTTAAATAAGAAATAACAAGATATATCAGGAAATTAAAGGTATAAAAAGAAATAAAATGAAAAAAAAAACACATAAAAAAAGTTAAAAAATTGTATTTCTTTTTGGGCAAAAACCAAATAAATGTTTGCAGCAGTTGTTTATGCTCTGTTGTTATCACAGAGATGGTCTATAAGGAAGCAGCAGCAGAATTGTCTGATTCACAAAACCTTTCAAGACCATAACTTAATGCTGCTTAATACAATGTAGTACACTAGGAATATGATTTCTAGAGTGTGTAAGGTCATTTTAAGATATTTTATGAATGTAAATGTGGTAACAAGAAATAAAACTACATTTTTAATGAATAAAAAGAAATAACAAGAAATTCCAAAAAAAAAATTATAAACAAAAATAATTTCACAGGGCTCTAACCATAGGCAATTCGGATGTAAACAGAGAGATACTGCTGTGGGACTTAGAATGACAAAAATGAAATGAGTTGTGATATTGTCCGGATGGAAGTTCTGGATGGGGGAAGATAGAAGATTGCATTATTGGAGGGTTGGGGTGGGTTAGACAACTGCTGAACTTGGCATCAGAGGGGTGAGGGGCAGCCACATAACTATAGCTGGCCAATGGTATTGCTGTAGCAAAATATTTAAAGCCCATCTCACCAGAGACCTTGGAATAGTCACAACCCTGAAGTGCCGTTGGTGCAGAAGGGCAGCATCTGCAAGGGATATGTAGGTAGTCCACAGTGCCATGGGGACTCTGCCCCAGCAGTAGCTGAACCACAGGACAGGAGGTAAGCAGATAACCTAAGGGGGACAAAGGTCTACCATGGTGTAAGTGTCCAGACATGCCCTGATACTCTATCTGGGGTAGGACAATAACACAAATAGTGTAAGTAATCCCCCCTGGCTTAACACTCAATCTCGGGTAGGCAACAACACCATTAATGTGTGATCCTCTCCCAGTCTAACACCCCGTCTGAGGTAGGGCAATGACACATATAGTGTGTGCAATCTGCTCCTGTCCTAACACCCTACCAGCATTGCTGCAGTCACTGCTCCCTATCTGATCTAACCAACACTGCAGTGAAGCAGCATAAGAGCGGTAGCCCTTTCACCAAGTGAGATCCAACTTTAGGTACACATCTCAGGTACATCAGGGAAAACATTTTTGAACAGAAGGAATAGTGTGAATGGGTTCAAGCTGCAGGGGACTTGGCACAGTTGTCTTCTGGACCATGTTCTGGGAAATGGGGGATGCCTTGTTTGCAGGAGCCTGGAACTATTAGTGGCAAAAATAAACCCCCTCATGTCTAAGGAAAATAAACTGAGAGGTCCTCCTGCCCATTACATTCCAGCGGTCAGGATACCACTCCCGCAGGGGACCCAGAGGGCTTCAGGGGTGGGTTGTTCAAGAGTAGGGAGGCAAGAGAAGGTTGGCTGGGTGGACACTAGTTTATTCTCCCAGGGCACCAGGACTAGCTTTCGTCTCCTTAAAATCCCAGGAGAAGGTATATACCCTTGAACCCCAGACTAATGGCAAGAGCCAAGCATAGACCGCAGGGGCCGAGGTTCCCTTTGGGCAAAAGGAACCTTGTAAAGTGGCTTGATCTGAAAGAGGGGAGCTTACTGAGGGAGAGATGGGAAAGGGCACCAATCCATATGGAAGAGAGAGAGGGGGTTAGGAAACAACACGGAATAATCTGACCCCGGACCTTGTGCTTATGAACACTGATTACATCAGGGACATCAGCATAGCTGAGCCATAAGCAATAGGGCATGACAGGGTATTGGTTATCTGGGGGCTAATGCATGGACAGGTGCATAATGAGACACAAGGTGCTTGCGGCAAGTGCCTTCAGCACCTGGAAGTGCATTAACCACAGACAACCAACTATCTGGAATGTCTTAATGTGCTTATAAAATGGGTAAACTGCAAAAAAAATGTGTATTTTTAAAATATTAATTTTCTTTCATCAAAAGTAACTAGTAAAAAGAAGTCCTTCCCCACTTATCAACAATCTGTCTTTCCACACATTCAATAGATGGAATATTTGTTTATTATGAAATATATGAATTTAAACTTCTGTAGCATTCCTCTGGTAGAATGTTCACCTCCTCACACACAACAGAAGGCCTTATATGGAGCCATGGTCACAGTTTTATCTCTAGCAGGGTAAGCAGCAGGATTCTGTCTAAAGCAGCTGAAAAGGTCAGCCACATTCAGCTGAGCTCTGTGACTGCCCCCCACAATGCTAGTTTCGTTTTTTGGAAAAATCAATTTTAATGTACAGTTTATAAAGTTCATTTACTTTTAATTTTTTTTTAATTAATTTTGATCGAACTAAAATGAATTTCCTCAAAACTGGTACTGTTCTAATTGTCAGCCTATCAGCCAACCTTCTAGTGGTGGCACCTGTATAATAATTTTCTATTTTACAGTCCTTTCTCTATTCGATCAAAGAGTATGGCTGATGAAAATGAAACAGAGATAGACATTACTATCCAGACTGATTTATGACCTGGTAGAGGAAGCAAACAAACAATGAAAGAAGCCAACATTTCAAACGTTAATGCAGTTTCAACTGAAGTGGTCTGTATGGTCCCTCAATTACACCTGGATAAATTAATGTTGCAAATGAACTCCTTGCACAACATGATGGCTGACCTGATCTCTTCTTTTAAAGAAGTAAAAGAAGATGTTAAAAACAACAAACTGAGAAGCTGCGATGCCAAAACTAGGATTTCAAGTATAGAAGACACAATCAATAAAGGCACCAGGGACATTGTCACCAGCAGCCGCTGGATAGCTAACTTAAAGGACAGAATGGAAGCCCAAGAAGCCTGGAATAGGAGAAATAACCTGACGATTACCAACGTACTAGTGGGCTAGGAAGGAAATGATACGATATTCTTAGTAAACTTTATTTTACTTCATCTAGCTGGTCTCCCCCCAGATTATATTTGTTTTTTAAATAGGGCACATTGCTCCTTGAAGCCTACGCCTACAAATATGGAGAAACAGAGACCCATCATTGTGCGCTTCTTAAATTTCCAGCAAAGAATTTATTTTCAGAGAGCCATTCATGAGATTTCCTTCCTTGAATACAAAAGTGTTAAACTGAATTGTTTTAATGATTTACCATGTGAACTGTTGAAGAAGAGGGAAGCATTTTATACCATTAAGAAAAAAGCTGAGAGAATCCAGCCTAATGTATAGCCTTCTACATCCCACTACTCGGAAGATTTAGACCCCAGAAGGGGATTAAATCTTATCCTAGTTTACAAGCTGCAAATGCGGGACCAATAAGGGACTTGCCTGTTTGTTTCAGACTTCTGTGTTTCCAAAAAGCTAAGGCCTTCAGCGAAATGTTTTGAAGTGAGTATTCTTTCTCTAACTGCTATTCCCCGTTGATTTCATCTTGATAACTTTACCCATAATCTTTAAAACTGGCTTACACTGCATGTAAAGGTGAGGGGCCTGGATTTCAAGAGTGCGGACTTCACTAAGATGTGGAAATGTCTCAAGAATACCCTGGCAGGGAGGGACGAATGGGGGGGGGAGTTGAGGAGCAGTGGGCCCATCTAAAAGTAGTCATAATGGAGGCAACAAACCTTTGCATTAGGCAAGTAAACAAGGGCAAGAGAAAAAGAAAGCCACTATGGTTCTCAAAGGAAGTGGCTGGGAAGGTAAGGATGAAAAAGATGGCTTTCAGGAAATACAAGGAAACACAGAAAGAGGAAGACAGGGTAGTGTGCCTGGATAAACATAGGGAGGCAAGGAAAGCAGTCAGGAGCGCAAAGGTGAAAACAGAGTTAAAAATACCACAGGAGGTAAAACAAGCATTTGTCAATGCCGAATGTTGTCTCGCTGGCATTGGCATTGGTAGTGCAGGAGTCAGAGATGCATAATAGGAATGGCAGTGAAGTATTGAACTGATGCCAACCTCACCCCACCCTGAAGAGACACATTTTCAACATAGGCATTTGGGTCCTCCCCTCATGAACAGTGGCATTGTGATTTTGTTAATCTGTCCCAAAAGTTGATTTCCTACAGCAACCACGCCATTCTGCGCCACAGGTGCAAAAACACATTTTGGGCAGGATGTGAAAAATGACAGCTGTACTGTTCATAAGGAGGTGTGAAAAAATGCCAGTGTTGAAAATCTAGCATGAAAATATTGCAGATTTGTGAAGTTACAAGGGTTTGTGGAAACTGCGCAACGCATGCTTGTAACAGTCATTTTATGGACTTTCATCACCAAATTTTCAACATACGCATTTTAGGACCTCTGCTCATGAATAGTGTCACTGTCATTTTCTCAAACTGTCCCGAAAACTGATTTTGCACAGTGACTGCACTATAAAAAAAAATAATTCTGCGCCAGAAGTGCAAAAATACATTTTGGCCAGGATATGTAAAATGACAGCTGTACTGTTCATAAGGAGGTGTGGAAAAATGCCAATGTAGAAAATCTGGAGTGAAAAAAATTACAAATTCACGAAGTTACGAACGTGTGCGGAAACTGCGCAATGCAAGCTTATAAAACAGTCATTTTTTGGATTTGTTTCACCAAATTTGCAAGATAGTCTTTTTGAGAGCCTACCTCATGAACAGTGACACTGCCATTTCGTTACTCGGTCTCAAAAGGTGATTCCGCGCAGTGACCACGAAATCACCTTTTGGGACCAAATAATGCCATGACAGTGACTGAATTCATGAGGAGGGGCCCAAATCACCCCATATTGAAAATTTGGTGCAAAAATTCCAAAATATGCCTGAGATATGCACCAAAGTTGAAAAAACACAATTTATGCCATTATACAGCTTACCGGCATTTCTTCAGTTCGTGTTCTGCTTTGAAGAGTGCAGATGTATTTCCAGTCCACCAAAGATCATTGTGCAAGACTCCAGAGGTAAGTATGGGTTGGGGAGGTGGGGAGGCAGGGTGCGGAGAGGGTGGGCGTGGTTTGGGGGAAGGAGCAGGACAGACCTCAAGGGACTGTTTTCTTCTTTTACAGGTTAAAAAAAAAAACATTTTAAAAAATCCACCCCTACTGGCTCTCACAGATACAATACTCAGCACTTAATTCCCTTTCCTGCACTCTATCCCCACTCTCTTCACCCCTCTCCCTGCTTCACACTTACTCTGTCTGTGCCTTTGCTTACTGGCTTGTCTTGTTACCTCCTGTTCTCTGTCATGTGGTTGATTCACTGTTATAATATGTTGTAGGTATTCTTGTCCTTTTGTCCCTAATTGTACAACTATATGTTATGCATAATATGTAATTTGTTTATTTCAGCCTCCCTGTAACCTCCCCTATCGTACGTCAGATGTCAGCTATGTATGCTACGATTACGTAATTGTGCCTTGTATGTAACTACTTCTGTAAGTAACATTATGGTTCCTTGCTTATTTGTACAATGCTTGTGTAAATCCTTTGTACTCCCAGGTCACACCAGGAGATGAGCAACCTGTTGTTCAGTGTGCTTTCCTGGTGAAACATTTCCAATAAATAAAAAAATAAACATACAAATATCTAAAGGTTGTAAATAGGGTACCCGAGGGTAACATCTTTCAGAAGAGGAGATGTTCAGGAATGAGGGTGCATGACATGAGGTTGGAAGGGGGTAGACTAATAATAATAATAACAATAAAACTGTATTTATTAAGCGCCTTTCAAGCATCAAGGCGCTGTACAAATGAATGTTTAAGCAAAAATACACATATAAAGTCAATATTCTCAGCAACATCAATTCATAAATGCCTTACTCCACAAAAGTGTCTTAAAATACCGCTTAAAGGATTCCACGGTTGTGCATTCCCTAAGCTGATGAGGCAGAGAATTCCAGAGGGTTGGGGCCACAAACACAAAAGCTCTGGCCCCAGAAGACTTCAGTGTAACCCTCGGAACCTCTAGCAACCCCTTGTCAGTTGAATGGAGCTGTCGTACAGGGCGGTAAGGAATCAGAAGCTCTTTCAAGTAGTCGGGGCCCAGTCTGTGCAGGACTTTGAAGGTCAAAAGACTTACTTTAAAGGTGGTCCGCCACTGTATGGGAAGCCAGTGCAGATCACGCAGCACAGGGGTAATATGTGTCCTTCTAGATGTCCCTGTCAACAACCTTGCAGCAGCATTCTGCACTTGCTACAAGCGGTGGATATCAACCCCAGGAAGCCCCAAGTACAGGGAGTTGCAGTAGTCAAGGTGTGAGGTCACAAAGGCATGAACCAACACGGGTAAATCACTGGACAGAACAAGGTGCTTCACCCTGGCAATGTTCCTAAGATGGTAAAATGCAGACTTAACGACTGCTGACACCTGATGACGAAGGGTCAGCCCATCATCAAGTACCACTCCCAGGTTACACACCCATTCAGAGGTAAGGATCTGATCCCCTTCCAGCAATAAGCCAGAGGGTTGGCCAGACCCCAACCCCCCTGTCCCACGACCCGGATCCACAACCATAACCTCAGTCTTACCGGTGTTCAACTTTAACCAGCTTGCATTCATTCAGTCATGGATTTCAGTGAGGCAGCTATTAAATACCACGAGAGCACTAACCTGACCGTGGGCAAAAGACAGGTAAAGCTGGGTATCATCAGCATAACAGTGAAACCTCAGCCCGTACCATCTTACAATGTCTCTGAGGGGCAGCATGTACACTGCAAACAACATGGGGGAAAGCATCATGCCCTGAGGGACACCACACTGTAGAGGAAAAGGGTCAGAGGAAAAAATCTCCGACACAACTCTCTGTGTTCTCCCAGATAGAAAAGATGAAAACCATCTGAGCACTGTACTAGACAGTCCACAGATGGACACCAGATGCTCGAGCAAAACCCCATGGTCGCCAGTGTCAAAGGTGAGGAGAGATCAAGGAGAACCAAGATAGAACGGTTCCTCCAATCTCTCGCCATCAAGAGATCATTGAGCACCCAAACCAGAGCAGTCTCAGTACTATGCCTCTTATGAAAACCAGACTGGAGAGGTTTGTAGATACTATGGCTGGACAAATGGTCCTCCAGCTGGTTTGCCACAACCTTCTCAATAACTTTCCCAATAAAGGGAAGGTTAGAGATAGGTCTGTAGTTGGCAAAAATATCTGGGTCCAGAGAAGCCTTCTTCAAAAGGGGGGTCAACACAGCTTCCTTTAGGGAGCTAGGAAACTCACTCAATTCTAAGGAGCACCAGATTATTTGAGCCAGAAACAGGCCCACAATCTCAACACAACCCAAAATCAGGGAGGTAGGACTTGGATCTAAACCACAGCATGTAGGGTGCATCCCCTGGATGATCCGCATAATATCCCTGAACATCGGCAGGTCAAAGGAACACCAGGAGGCCGAGGATTCCATGGCCAGACGCCGACCATCAGGCGGACCTCTGATATAATATTGGCAACCTTATTCACAAAGAACTGAGTGATCTCATCACACTTCTTTTGTGAAAAAGCTCGATGGAGCTGGAAACAGGCTGGGTTGCACAGCCTGTCCACAGCTCTGAAGAGCTGAGCCGTTTGATTCTGAGTGACAGAGATCTCCCTGGACAGGAATTCTGCCTTCTTACAGGAGATCTCTGATTGGTAGAGCCGGTAATGCTCCTCCAAACTAAGGCAGTCGACTTCTAGAGCAGATTTCCACCAACAATGCTCTAACCATCGTCCCACACGTCGCAACTCCCTGAAGGACCCATCAAACCATGGGGCCCGAGGGCGGAGAGAGAGGGGACGAACATGGATTGGAGCAATTGAGTCCAGGACCATGGAAATGGCCTGATTATAAGCCAAGATCATAGGTTCTGGACCCAAGCTGGAAACCAGAAACTCTGAGAGGTTCAATACCACCATCAGGTCTTCAGGGCTCACATCCTGTAAAGGGCAGTATCGAACCATCTCCACAGGGGCAGACCTACGAAAGGGAGCACAAAAATTGAAACCTATGGTGTAGTGATCAGACCAACTGACAGGTTCCACCACCAAATCAGAGGCCTCAATCCCCAGAAGAAAATCCAAAGAGTGACCGTGATTATGAGTTGCTGAAGAAACAATCTGTGTAAGACCCAGTGATGTCATCAACTGGAGGAAGTGCTGACCAAAAGCTGAGAGTTTGTTGCCGATCCAGGCATTGAAGTCGCCCAGAACCATCAATCTGGGTGACTCCAATGCCATATCAGTGATGAAGTCTGCTACTTCCTGTAGGAATTGCCTCTCATCTCCTGGTGGACGGTAGATGAGGGCTATCCTGCAACCCACACCAGCCACTACGGTACACTCAAAGGATTCAGTTTCCTTAACTGGTACACCCGTGAGCCCCAACCTGGTCTTAAAACAGACAGCTACTCCCCCCCCCACGATCCAATCTCGGGTGGTGAATCACCGAGTACCCAGCTGGAACGATCACCTCCAGAATGGGGCCAGCATTTCCATCCAGCCAGGTCTCAGTGATGCAAGCCAGATCTGCTGTCCCAACAAAGTCATAAATAACAGCAGACTTGTTTTTAATAGATCTGGCATTGCACAATACCATCCGAGTTGGACAAGGCTCCGGAGCCGTCCCGACTTCTTGCCCATCCAAATAGGTGGTGCCCTTGGGTATGGAGACTAGGCATGGATCACCACGTTCCAGACTCCATTTTGCCCCAAGGCATCTTCTGGACTTAACCAACCCTATATGAAAGCTCCGTTCATTTGCCTTACCGTGTCCATGCCCCCCTGCCACACACCCCCTCCTACGAACAATACCAGGCGCCCGACAGCACTGGTAGGTGGAAAATGGGAGGGGAGGAGGGCAAAAAGGGTGAAGGTCATGGAGATCGGAGGACGAATAATGCACGACCGGGGTAACTAAACAACACATACCGAAAGCAGGAAACAAACTAGCTGCTAAACAGCTAAGTAAAAAATCCTGATTACCTCTTATATAAAATGCCCACAATTACAATTACTTAGGGGTAGTGTAAGGAAGTATTTCCTCACTTAAAGGGTGGTTGATACATGGAATAGACTCCCAGTGGAGGTGTTAAGGGAAAACATAGTGGGGGGATTTAAAAATGCATGGGACAGGCATAGGAAAACCCTAGAGATAGGAATGAGAAATTAAAGTTGAAGATCAAGTAGGGTCATGGCTTTTGATGTATGTAGGGAATATGGGCAGACTGGATGGGCTTAGTGGTCCTTATCTGCTGTCTATTTCTATCTTTTTATGTTTCTATGTATATGCCTCTGCCCAGAATCATGTTAATTACAAATGTCATCCCTCTCCCTCTCTATTTAGTGGCAAGCTCATTTTTAAAATCTGCTTATTTCTTGACGTCCTAAAGTTATAGCAGGTATGATGGGGACTATGTGGTGGAAACTCTACCTGCTGGTGAGGAGGGTGCTCAGTACTCTACCTTTCCAGCCATAGGGGATCTCATTTACCACTGATCCACCACTGGCTTGTTTAGCCTTAGCTGCGAGCATTTACAAGTATCTTTTGCTCAGGTATGAGTTGAAAGGAGCCTCTTATTGCTCCCTCAACATGATAGCTGGGATTCTGTGGCACTAGCAATACTAAGGATCAATAATTATGGGGATTAGTTGGTCCACAAGGAAGCTCTGACTATCACTTAAGAGATCACTGCATTTTATTTATTTTTCTAGCTTAATGGTGTTATATATCAAACACTAGTATTTATTTTTCTAGCTTAATGGTGTTATATATCAAACACTAGTCTGAAAGATTTTAAACGATCATGTACTAAATGCTTCTTGAATTGGGGAAATTGCCAAACTATGCAAGATAGAGTCTTTCCTCTGTTTTACTTATTTGTAATGTTCTCTATGGTTGTCCCAGAGCTGTCACACATCTGGAACTCACCAAGTGATTTTTCAGTTCCCTGAGTCCCTGCTGTTCCATTCTGATTTTTTTTAATTTCCACCATTTTATTCAGACAGCTAAAAAACAGCAGTTAAAATTTTAAAAAAAGTCTTAGAATGTTGAAAATAGAGTGAGATTCTTGTTTCATGATTACATGATTCCTTAGATGTTTGGTCTGAATTACACCACGGGTAGTATGGGAAAGAGTTATCTGCACATGACCACTCCATGCAGGATGGAGAAGTGTTTTCGTTCACTGAGTTTATCTTTGCTTTTTTGGCCTCTGTTTTTTTTTTTTTAAGCTTGAATTTCTTTGTTTTCTTTTTTTGCCAATAGTTTTAATGTTAATGTTTTATTGTTCTTTGTATCGAGTCGCAAATTGGGTTACGTGATTAAGGGAGAAGGGTCATTTCCTTTATTGGCAAATAAACTATTCAGGTAGAAATGAAATTGTTATTAATTTTACAGGGACAAACAATTTTCCTATTAGACTGGAAATCTTCATTTCAGCTAATGTTTATTTTAGAATGATCAACTAAGGGATAGGTGTCTACAGCAAATCTTCCACTGTTAATGCTTGGGAATTGTCTAGGGGGAGTGTTTATAGGACCTACTGATATTGTTGTTCCATCCTCATCTCTTTTCATTAATTGTTTTATGCTTAAAATTTAAATATTCATTACAGTGATTTCATAGGTGAATTGCTTAAAAGTACTTAACTACATGAATGTTTTTATTATAACTTGATACTTATGCTGTTTTTCCTTTTTTTTTCTTCTACTAAACATGTGCTCTACTTCTTTCTAATGGTTTCTGTCCTACCCTTAAAACATATGTTGGCATACAGAAAAATGTGAGTAGTTGTACCTTGCAACTGTTAACAGGTGAACAAGATTTTAATTGGTCTAGGGGCTTAAAATTATTTTTGCACATTTCATTTTTTTATTTAATGTATGACAAAGTAAAGTATGTTAACTGGAATGTTAGGGGTCTCAAAAATAAGGTTAAGATGTATGATGTACTTAGACATCTTAAGAAGCTTGGTGCTGATGTGGTTTTCTTGCAAGAGACTCATCTTAGACAACATGATGTTGAGCTCATGAGGAGGGAATGGGCGGGCCAAGCCATGGTGAGGGATGGGGAGATTGAGAGTAACAAGGGAGCTAGTGTAATGACTGTGATTCATAAAAATATTAACTTTGATTCTGAAGAGACTGTGACTGATAAAGATGGGCATTATCTCATTGTCAGGGGAGTTCTTAACTCAAGCTCAACAACTTTGATCAACATACTGTATATGGACCAAATAAAAACAATCAACAAAAATTCATCTCAATAATGGCCTTATTATATAAATCCCTTGATTCTAACATTATTTTAGCAGGAAACTCAAATTGTATTATTGATCTAATTCTCGATAGGTCTAATAAACAATATAAATGAACTAAGGCTGATAAGGACTTTAAATAAATGGCTAATACGTTTGACTTGATTGATGCCTGGAGAATTATGCACACAAATATTAAGGGATATTCATTCTTGTCACTGGTTCACAGGACAAGATCCAGGATTGATCAGATCTTTATTTAAAAAACTTTTATTCAAAATATCGAAAGTACTGAAATACAATACATCCAATTGTGCCATCAGATTGTGCTCCTGTCTCAGTCTGTGTTATCCACTGAACAAATCTTTTGGGTCCAAAAAGGGGGCATCTCAACACATCCTTATTGGAAGGCAGGAGGTTAAACAAAAAGCTTCTTTAAAAATTAAGCATTCCTTGGATGTAAATGGCCCCACTGATACATCTTGGGGAATTAAATGGGATGCTCTCAAGTGTGTTCTTATGGATGTTTTTATTAGTATAGCTTCCAACAAGAAAAAATAAAAAACATCTCTAATTTCAGGGTAAATGGAAACACTTCACAGTACTGAATTACAGTTACAATCTAATAAGTCAGAAGAGATGTGGAGATAGTGGTCCATAGCTAAAAATGAGTATGCTGAAGTACTAAAAGAAGAAGCCATGTTTTCAATTAGAATGGCAAAGAGTAGGTATGTGGAAGCAGGTCCTAATGCACAAGAACTTTTAGCTGTCAGGCTTAGAAATGTGTGTAACTCTGAATGGTTTACGTATAAAAGATACAGCAACTGGTAAAGTAGTTATTAACACAGAAGACATGACTAAAGTATTTGCTGACTTCTGTGCTAATCTATATGAGGAACAATTAAACGCCAATATAAATGGGGCTTTTGATAGATTTTTCAAACACTTGCATTTTCCTAAGATGTCTGAAGACAATAAAATATTGTTGGGAATGCAAATAACAGAAGAGATACATTCTGCTATTTTATCTCTTAATAAAAATAAATCTCGGGGTTCTGGTGGCTACCCAATAAACTTTTATCATTCTTTTGCAAAATAAACTGTCCCTATCTTACATAAATTGTTCACTGAATTGTGGGAGACTTATCATTTAGTGAATTCAAGGAACAATGGTTTAATAACAGTAATTTAAAAAAAAAAGATAAGGACCCAGATATGTATAAAAATGACAGACCCATTTCTCATAAATTCAGATATGAACATTTTGGCAAAGATTCTTTCTTCGCAGCTTGAAAAAATCATTCAGCATCTGATAGGTCCTCAACAAACTGGCTTTTTAAAAGAAAAACATGCTGTGGGTAATGTAAGGAAAGTATTACATATCTTTAGAATAGCTGAATGCAGACAGATCCCCATTGCTTTGGTCTCATTAGATGCTGAGAAAGCATTTAAGTAGGTTAATTGGGAATATATTTTTGAAGTATTAAAACATTTTAATTTTCCTGACAGCTTTATCAAATGGATTAGGATTTTATACGCGAGTCCCCAGTCAACTGTGTTGGTCAATGGGAAAATATCCTCTTACTTTGACATACAAAGAGGTACAAAGCAGTGGTGTCCATTGTGTCCTAGCTTATTCATCTTATCACTCAAACCATTACTACAAAAACTAAAGCAAGAATAAGATTTGCTAAGTTCTCTATAATCCCTGGAACCTACTGTTCCTCCAGTGTACTAATCCTCCCCGTCCTCTCTCTGTTCTCCTCCTTGGTCCTATCGCTCACAGTGACCACAGTTCCCTTCATTATGTCCCAGCCCTGCATGAATCCCCTGACTGTTTTCATACCCACCACTTCAGCTGACAGACTGTTCTAAGATTCCACCACCTTTTCTGTAAGGTAGTACTTCCTCACATCTCTCCTGAACCTTCCTCCTGTTAATTTTCATTCATGTCCACGTGACCACAAATTGATATTTAGGATAAATAGTTCCCTGTAGTTCACTTTGTTAATTCCTGTAAGGAACTTGAATGTCTCTATCATATCTCTCCTCTCCTTCCTGGTCTCCAGTGAGTACATAGTTAGTGCCTTGAGGTGTTCCTACTAGAATTTTCCCTGCTGGCCATCAATCATTTTTGCTACTCTGTGCTGCACTGTCTCCAACCTATCCATATCCTTTCTGAGGTAAGGATGCCATAACTGGGTGCAGTACTCTAGGAGAGGCCTCATCAGGGATCTGTAGAGGGAAGTATTACCTCATTTATGTTGCTATCAGTACCCACTCCCGATACATCCCAGCATCCTGTTAGCCTTGCTATAGGCCTTGTTGCAGTGACTTGATTGCTTAAGTGAGTTGCTAATGATAACTCCCAGATAGTGTTCTTTAGCTGTAGTGACAAGTCTCTCACCTCCCATCCAGTACTCTATCTTGGGGTTCTTTTTCCCCCAGGTGCATTACCTTGCACTTCCTAGCATTGAATTCTAACTACCAGACCTTTGACCACTCCTCTAGGTTTTATAGGCCTCTCTGCATTTCCCTTATTCCCTCATCACTAACCACCTTCCCGCATAGTTTTGTATCATCTGTGAAGAGACACAACCTATCCTGAATTCCTTCTCCAGTGTCAGTAATGAACATGTTGAAGAGGACTGGACCCAAAACCACTCCCTGTGGAACCCCACTCATAGCCTCCCTCTCCTATGATTTATCCCCATTGACCACCACCCTCTGCTGCCTCCCCTCTAGTCAGTTACCCACCCAGTTCACTTTGGGTTTAGCTCCACCCAGGTCCTCCATCTTCTTGAGCAATCATTTGTGAGGTACCAAGTCAAAAGCCTTGCTGAAGTCAAAATAGAGCAGATCCACAGCATGGCCATTGTTTAATTCCTTTGTCACCCAATCAAAGAAAACTATCAGGTTAGTCTGACAAGATATTCCTAACATGTAACCATGCTGTTTACTACCCTGGAGCCTGTTGCTGCTATGACAAGCACATAGGCAGCAGGGTGTAGCAAAGGATCTGACTCTGGTGGTAGGAGGCAGCAGGGAGAAACAGCCCCAACTCTGGAGGCAGAGGCAGAATGCAACAAATACCCTGACTCTTGTGGTAAGTGGCAGCATGGTCCAGCAGCCCTAACTGTGAAGGCATGGGGCTGTAGGGAACAGCAGGTCACAGCAGCCTTGACTGTGTAGACAGGAGCAGGGTGCAGCAGCCTTGGCTGTGGTGGCAGAGACAGAGAACAGCAAGGTGCAGAAGCCTTGGCTGTGGGGCAGGACATGAAGGGGCATCACAGTACAGCATCCTTGACTGTGGGACAGGGTGTACATGGTGCAGCAGCCCTGCCCATTTGGGGCAATGGAAGTGGGTAACAGGTGCAGCAAATACCCCACCTCTAGTGGCCTGCGGAACCATGGTGCAGTAGCCCCAACTGTGGAGGCAGGGGACATGGGACTCTAGATCATAGCAAAGAACAGCAGCCCTGACTGTGGAGACAGGAATAGGGGGCAGCAGTGTGCACTGGCCTGACTGTGGGCATAGGGGATGGAGGAAGCAGGGTGCAGCAACTGAACAGTTTGCACAGGAGGCAGCAGGGTGCAGTAGCCCTGACTGTCTAGGAGAAGACAGTGAGCAGGAGGGTGCAGCAGTCTTGAATGTGGTAAAGGAGACAGGGGGCTTGTGGAGCAGGGGACGGGGCAGCAGAGTGCAGCTGCCTCAACTGTGGGGCAGGAGACAGAGACATCAGAATAACCATATAGTGTTTTCAGTTATACACATAAATGATATATTTTCATACAGAAACCCTCAAAGAACTGAAATTTGTGAGTTCATACAGTACATGTGCCTGAAATAACAGAGTATGGCAGCCACCTGTTTTGTCAATCTGACATGAAAAAAATTTTCCTTACATGAACTTATTAATGGAGGCTACATCAAAGACAAACTAATTCTATGAATGAACAACATTTAGATTTATTTT
This sequence comes from Neoceratodus forsteri, assembly GCA_016271365.2. Taxonomy (NCBI): domain Eukaryota; kingdom Metazoa; phylum Chordata; order Ceratodontiformes; family Ceratodontidae; genus Neoceratodus; species Neoceratodus forsteri. The sequence continues at coordinate 442,175,524 of CM057459.1, read as the reverse complement.
ATATCCATTAAATAACCCTGTGCTATATAGCTAGAAAACAATGCAGGGTTTTGATGAGAAAGAACTGACAGCTGTGATACAGACAAGCTGATTTCTCACAGAGAAACATTCATGCCACTTCAGTTCAGCATTGAAACTCAAATGATCAACTTTTTATGAATACAGAATGATAGATTTTCAGCTAATCTATCTAAATACAAACCAGATACTGAGTTAGTAAAAAACATGGAGAGCAAACAATTAGCTCTACAGACTGTTCTGACTGGGAATTGAAAAGCTCTTGAAGCAGGGACTTAACTGCTGAAACCACCAGCTACTCCAATATGATATCATCTCTGTCTAAGCCTCACTCAGAGGAACAGAAACAACTTCACTATTCTCAGGTACTGCAGTGCAAGTTAACAAATGCTAATTTAAAGGAAACCACAAAAGCAAACAGCATGACATTTTCAACACTAATCATGACACAGTGACTTGAATTCAAGTTTTTATTTACAATATGTAAAAAGCATTGCATTTGATCTTTAAGTAAATCTCCACAACAACCATTTGGGGACAATACCAGACTCAAGTAGATGGCAGAACAATCATCAGTATGTAACTACTGGAGAATGTTTTTTTTTTAAATATGAATGATCTAATTGAAAATAATAGATGGCTTGGTGACCTGCAATTAAAAAATAGGTTTGACTTGACACCTGGACAGTTTGAACTGATTATTGCCCTGAAATGGCAAATATACAATTATACAGTCTTGGAGGACCATCTTTTTGTACAAATGATAAGAACAGAAGTTTTCTTCTTCTTTGTGACACCAAACCCACCATTTCTGCTTTTATTCATTTCCATAGAAGTGAGGCTCCTGAGTCCTTGGTTTGTTGGAACAGAGTCACAAATAATGAGGCTCATTGCTGGGACTGGGAAGACATATGAGATATCCTCATAAAACCTTTTCATTGACTAACCACAGGCTATTACAATATAAACCTTTGAATAATCTGTACTGTACACCCTCTCATAGGAAAAAAATTAGTTTGCAACAGTCAGATAATTGTCTGAAATGTGGTAAAAGGGAAGCTGACATTAAGCATATGATGTGGGACTGTTCTTACGTAAATTGTTTTGGGGACTTGATAATGCAATTTCTACTTGGTCTCCCTAGAATACATACTAATTTGAACTTTTATTCATGTATTATCAGGTATTTCCAACCACAACTGAGATTTTTGTTTACTGAGAAACGTATAATTTCTTTGGTATCCAGTACTGCAAAAAATTAAATTCTAAAATATTAGGTAGAAGGGAGCTATCCTACCCTGGGTGGAAACATGAAATTATGGAAGCTCTAAAATTGGAAAAAATAGCACATGGATATTTAGGGAAATTGGGTAGCTTTAAGAAACAAACTCTGATCAGAGCCATAATGGCTGCTTATGCATTGATGTGATAAGATATAAAGAATTAATGTGTGACATAGTTGTACTTGTATTACTGTGATGTAAAAGTCCCACATTTATACCTCAGTAGTAGAAAAATAACCTAACACAATATGTAAGCAAACCAGCCTGTGGAGATAACACACTGAGCCTTGTCTTGGGCTCAAGAATTATTAGTATCATCAAATGTGAAATTGCACAACCCCTAACAAAAAGCAATCACACTATGATTAATTTTGCCATTCCTAGAAATAATGAGTGTAACCATGGGTGCACTAAGCTATTCTTATACCACAAGGCAAATCAGAATGAAATTACAAACAAAATCAAGAAATATAATTGGGACAAATTATTCAAGAACCAAAACACTGAAAAAAGTTGGGTGATTTATAAAGTGTTAATACTCCAAATATGCAATAAATATATCCCCAAGATTGGGAAGTACAACAATAAAGGGAAAAAAATGGATTAAAAAAACAGGGAGATCAATAAAAAAGCAAAAAATTTTAAACAAGTATAAGGAAAATACAACAAAAGAACACATGGAAGAAATACAAAATTGTATCAGGGAGCTGGCCCGGTGGTGCTGAAGGCTGACGAGCTGGACACCTTACCTCGTGCAATGCCAGTGACCCATGTTCATGAACAAGCATGGGCTGCCGGGGTTGGCAGGGGCAGAGAAGGATTGAGCATCCAATGGACTGCTCTCCTTCTCCTGGGAGGGGGGTTCCCAGCTGTTGGTGACTGCCCACTCCCTAGCGTAGGCTGGGGGACATAGCTGCTGTGTTGAAGATAGGGAGGAGCTCGGACAGATGCTCAGAGGAAGCGCCTGTGGATGCCTGCATTCTCCCCTCTGCAGGCATCATTGCATGCCTTGATTCCTGGGGAGAAACTACAGAAAATCCATTACCACAGCAGTATGGTAGAGGGCACCTTGCAGGCTCCAATCCCAGCCAGCCATGGCACTGGCTTCTTGAATTTGGTCTCCGGTGGGGGTTGGGAAACCCTGCTTGCCCCACTGGAGGGGTAAGCCCTGGGGCCGGGTCAATACTGGATGATGGATGTCGGGGGACAGGGCTGGGGCCTCCCTCCAGAAAAGAAGCCGGCAGTGACATAAAAGAGATAAAAAAAATTGCATCAGGGACATGCAAGAGCATGATTAAAAAAGAAAAAAGTAAAATAGAAAATAAGCTAGTGAATGCAGCAAATAACACCAACAGTTCTATGGATACATTAATTCCTTCAAAAAGTCACATACAACTGTCTGCCAGTTGCAAATAAATAATAATCAAACAATCAACATGCCTAAAGAAATTGCAGAGGAACTAAACAAATGTATTTGTTATTCTTCGGTAACAGGGTAAGGCCCACTAGGCACATGTACCTGTTTTAAGAAGTAACCTAGGAGAACTGGGGAGATTAAGTGACTTGGTCAGAGTCACACAGTATGCAAGTGGAGGTTGTGTAAATTAAATCCATGCCTGCTGGATATTCCAATCTCATTCACAACTTATTACGCTAACCTCTAGACTATACTACCAGGTATGTTTACATAAAGGATAAAAAATAGTATTAGACCAGGGGTGTATGAGCAGATCAAAAGAACTGGGTAAAATAGGCACAAATTGGATCACTGAAAAGAAGATTGTAGAAAGAATAAAAAAAACTCAAGAAAGACTGTTCACCACACCTAGACAACATCACCAATAAAATTGTATCAGAAAATAAAAAAAAACGCACTCCACAGTCAAAAAATGCCAGTGCGCACACTTTTATTTTGCAAGATGGCACCCAAAACATCAGTGCATTCGCCACAAGAATGCTCTAATGTTTCATGCCTGCATGCTTTGTCAGGAAGTTAAAGTGCTAGTAACAATAAGCCCATTGAATACATACATCAATTAAAACAACCAGGTGTAACAAATTGTGAATGAACAATAACAAGCACATGTAAAAATATGTCTCTAATAACATTGTTTTCACTGTAGTGAAAGAGACACCCTCTCACATCAGAATGACTGGACATAAATGCATTATAATAAATATGGCTAAAATAATGCTGATGAATAAACAGATCTGATGAATGATTAATAAAAAATCACCTATTAGACTGACCATGGTAAATAAGCACACCAGCTTGTTTAAAAGTGATCACAAAATATGCAATGTCCAATACAACAAAGGTATCCCACAGAGCAAAATTACTGGCCATCTTGTAATATGCTGCAAATAACATGTAAAAGCAGATTCCAAAATCACCTTCTGGTTAAAAAGATACAAATGTAAAGGAAAATATTTCATGCTGAAATATAAGCATTAAAAAGATTGCCACAATGTAACATGCAAAGTGGAATACTAACAGAACAAGTCACTGGTATAATCTGAGCTGGAATAAACAAGTTTGTGAAATGATTACAACCATTGTCAACAGGACAACATATTAAATTATGATCACCTAAAATTCAGCATTCGTGATGAAGCTAGTAATAAGAGTTTATTCTGCTCAAAGAATACATATAAGTTAATGAAACAGCCTAAATAAAGATCATAGGGAAACATACATATTATGTGGCAAGCACTGTACTATCATGTATAAGAACAAAAAATGGCCATAAAAAATGTTGGAAAACGATAGTAGAAAATGCTATCGCTGAACTAATATAAGCTTAGGAACTGAAAAGCAGTGGCCAAACATGCAGGTTCACCCTGCTACAAGTAGACAGAGAAATTATAAAAGAAACAGTGGAGTCAAGTCAGAGTGGAGGTGGGGGAGGGGATGTTACAGGTATGGGGATATTTTGAATCTATCATTAAAACCGTTTTCATAGCCCCTGGATGAAAAATCCAATATTTATTTATTTATTTATTTTTATTTATTTAGCTTTTGTTGACCGGGTAAGTACACTAGACAAATCCTGCCTATTTTCAGGCACGACCCGGGAGAGGAGGGATACAGATGAATGCCAACTGACCTTGAACCAGATTAAGCTGTTGGTGGTATTTTATTTTTAGTGAATAGTGAATATCCCTCACATCGTGACAATTTATTAAGTAACTTGCCCCCTATTAGAGCCTGGGAAACTTTTTTGATCCCAACAAATGACAATTGATAAACAGCAGGGTCCTTGCATTTGCCGTTATGTGCTGCCATTGCCTAAGATAAATTCCCTTGCTCAAGAGCCCGAATGTGGTCTCCCACCCTCTTTTTTAGCTTGTGCGTAATTTTCCCAACATAAATTTTAGAGCAAGTGCATGTAGCCAAGTAAATAACATTAGTAGTATTACAATTAATAAACCTGGCAATGGTGATGTCTTCCAGATTACATGGATTGAAAAAAGTTTTGGTAGGCTGTATATGCTGACAAAATTTGTACCTGTTGCACTGATAACACCCAGCAGGGAGGAACAGTAGTCAAGAGGGGTCGGGGAACCAGCTGTTGACTATGTGTGGCCATATCAGAAAGGTTCTTTCCTCTCTTGTATACCATTCGTGGGAGTGTTTCTGTCCAGTCAGTAAGCTTGGATTCATTTTGTAAAATATGCCAGTTATTCCTAATAATGTTCTCAATTGCTTTTGATCGAACATTATAAGTCATGATAAAATTACATCTCTTAATGTGAGACCTGTGTTGTGGCTGATCCGTGGTCAACAAATCCTGTTGATCTGTTTTACTGAGCCTCCCATAAGCCCTATCAACAGACTCCTGGCTATATCCTCACTGGAGAAACCTGACTGCCATATTCTCTGCATTTGATTCAAAAGACTGATCAGTACTACAATTCTGTTGTGCTTGTAAAAACTGACTCATCAGTATATTGTCAATGGTGTGGCGGGGATGACATGAGCTTGGCATTAGAAGGGCATTTCTGTCTGTAGATTTATGGTACATAGTGTCAATACCATTGTTGTAATTTTTACGGCTACAGTAGGTGTAGCCTGCAGACATTTTACTGAGAAAAGGACTCCCTGCATAAATTACCTTCCATGGAAGACAATAGTTGAGTCCACCATTGTTGTGATTCCACCCTGAAATCAATGTCAGCCTATATTTAGCATGGATCTCAATGTTGGCACAGGCTTATTTTGTTAGGTCTGTGGGAGGGAAAAGATTTGGGACTTTTTATGTGGGAGGGAGTAGTAAAAGTTGTGGGAGAGAAAAGAGGTGGAACTGTGTGTATGGGAGGTAGCATTCCTCTCATGGGGGAGGAGAAAGTGAAGCCTGCATAGCCAACAGTGTTAGAGCTGACCATCTTCTTTACAGTGCTGTCAAGCATACCACATTCGTAAAATGCAAAAAGAAAAAAAAATGAATGGTGTTTCTTTTTACAGCAAGGAGCTGTGGCAATTATTTATTTCATATGTAAGTGCAGTTCTACTGTCTCACAACAATATTCCTGTTGACAGGATTAAAAATCTCTCCCTGGTTTAAATAGCAGCCTAAACAGATCCTCCAAACAAGTACAGCTCAACAGTTTATCACCATCTCCAACAACATGCCACTCTGTGTCTCTAGATTCACACTCTATTTACTGCTGTCCAAGTTAATGACCCAATGCCACTTAAACACAGCTCATATAAAAGTTCTATTTTGCCTGAAATGAGGGTATATTTTGATAGTTTGTAGGCTTTTGTAACCACAAAACTTAATTTTATGTTTGAATTCAGCTTCCAAAGTACAAAAAAAGAGTTTGTTCGTCTGTTGATATTCCCTTTGTTATTCAGGAAAACTGAGCTCAGCCCCACCCCAGGGATCTCCTGTGATGTCACACTAGCCTGAATCATTTGCTCATGCTGTGCATGGCTGTATTAAAAAAAGCTTGGTTCACAAAACCTTCAGTGTGCCTGTAATCAATATCTACAATGTTCAAAGTTGAAGAATTTGAAGATGTGAAGGACATTGATCTAAACTTTGATACTGGTATCCGACCATACCAATTTAAACCTCTAGTATCTACTGATATTCCTAGTGAGGGTGCTCAAGCTACCTCTGATTCAGATACTGACAATGACAGCTCCAATCAGTTCTGTTGCCAATCCCTTTTAATGGCTTCAATGGTGACACTGCAGAAGGGTTGGAAGTGAATGTTTGCCTGGTGCCCCACCATTCGGTGATGACACCAGCACTCATGCATGCAGACTGATGGGGTCACTGTGGTCTGTGAAATGCACCCACCCCCTACCCATACACACCAAGCCATTCTCCCTGCACCCAAACACACATCAAGGTAGCCAGTCTGAAAGAGGTCCATTCATACTAGCATTCCTGCATACAGTCTTATTGGGACACTACTGCCTGTGAAGCACACCAAGCACCCCACCCATACACACTCAGCCACCCCACACACAAACAAATACACACACACACCCACAAACAATGCCAGCCACTCACCCCTGACACTCACTCACACACACACACACACCCAAACACACATCAAGGTAGCCAGCCTGAAAGAGGTCCATTCATACTAGCATTCATGCATACAGTCTTGTTGGGACACTACTGCTTGTGAAGCACACCGAGCACCCCCACCCATACACACTCAGCAAACCCCACACACAAATAAATACACACACACACCCACACACAATGCCAGGCACGCACCTCCCCAACACACACACACACACACACACACACAATCATCCAACACACACACACATACAATCATCCACCACACACACACACACACACCCCACAAACAATGCCAGGCACACCTCCCCAACACTCACACACACACACACACACACAAACAATGCCAGGCACACACCTCCCAACACTCTCACACACACACCCCACACACACACAAACATACACACACACCCACAAACATGCCAGCCACTCACCCCGACACTCACACCACACACACACACACACACACACAATCATCCAACACACACACACACACACAAACAAACACAGGGCCAGCCACTCACTTCAGCACTGCCCTCACCCCCACAAAGCCAGCTAAACCAAACCTAGCCAACACACACACACACACACACACACATGCAGCCAACACAAACCTAGCCACCACACATATACACACACATATATCACACCAAGTCCCCCCGAACAAACATGCATACAGCCAGCCAACACAGATAAGAACACATATTTTTGTGTTGTAACCAATTTTTTTTTCAATTGCTTTGTTTTCCATTTGTCTGCATCGTGCACCAGTAATACTTGTTATTGTGAGTACAACTGACAGACAACTGTTATTGGATTTCTTATATGGAGATGGGGAAAAAAAGCATCTACTTAACTGTGGATTATTCTTGAAGCTGGAGTGTCCAATGGAAATATTTTCACTGCCCTATTGCATGCTCTGCTATTCACATGCCTAAGTGTTTGTTACAGTATATCATGTGGAGACACACTTTCGTAGGCGTGGGCAGTTTGTCAGAGGTTTTCGAACTGTTCATGATTCATTAGTGTAAAATTCCATTTGCCCAATAAATCTATAATCATTCTGGTATTTGGCACTGCCTGCTTTCCCCAAAACAAGTGAAAGTCATAACAACATGCACAGCATTGGAATGAATGCACACTGCTATTGTAAGTGTCAAGTGTACATTCACTTTGAGGCGTTGTTAGTCACAGTATATATTGTTTCAATTTCTCCTCAGATGCAATTAGAAAATTAATTCCCACTTTGTATTCCATAATGTGTACCTTACAGATATGGTTTTGGACACCTTTGGACTGCCCTTGACTGCTGTATTCTTGCACCTACAATATGTTGGCATTCTGTCACTATAACAGTGAAAAAGACACCTTTGGAATGCTCTGCTTGTTTTCATGTTGGAAATGTGTAGCTGACACTATCCTGCCTCTGATAGTGAGTGATTGCTGGCAATTGCACCCCTAATCATAAATAAATTATTTTAGTTTCAGACATAAGAAATTGCAAAGGACATCTGTGAAGGCATAAACAGCACAGGCAAGGGACTGACAACGAGTGACAGCATCAGGTACCCTAGCTTCGGCATATGCAGTTAGTCCAAGGTTTTGGATCCTCTCAGGATTCAATAGTGACACATTACATTGTACAGAGCTGTATAACATGTAGTCACTTTAAGGCATTGTTGGTCACAGTATATATTGGTTCTGTTTCTCTGCAGATGCAATTAGAATATTAATTCCCACCTTTTATTCCATAAAGTGTACCACACAGATATGGCAATGCACAGAAAGTAACACAGCCTCAGATAGTACACATAACATTTTTTTTATTGTTGCACAAAGAATGCTAATGTCATGTGATGGCAATCGTCTACAATAGGAATGGCTTCGCAGAAAGATACATGTTATGTGATGAAGGGCTGGCAAATGATAGCGCATATAAATAATATGTATTAGTGCTGGTTGTCTGTCATACCAACTGTATCCAAACAGCATTCATCTATTCTGACATTGCATTTTTTAAACTCATGGCAGTCTCAGTCCAGTGGTGGCCTGCAAGAGACAGTATTTATTCAATGACAGCATAGTAATGATGGATTTATGTGATAACGGTGAAAGCCTAAAAGCGATCACCATTATCACTAAGCAAGAGTGTCGAAAATCAATTTTGGCACTCTGACTCCCCAGTGCATAGCAAAATAGCACCAGGGACTTGTTCTTTAAATATTTTAGGTGGGGGGTTGCTCCCTCCTGCACCCTCCCCCATGGGGGGGACTTCACCCCTGCATCCCCTACTTAAGGATTCTCAGCTCCAAGGGAGTGCATGTCAGGGGGTGCTAAAACATTGAAAAAAAATTATTCGGGCCAGGTGCAACAAAAACGCACTGGCACCCAGACCCAAACCCAGCACCCTGCCCACCAAAGCTGCCAACCCACCCACCATGCCATGGAGCCAGCTCGGCGACCCACCACAGCACCAGCCCTCACAATCCCTCCTGCCCCTTGCTGTGCATACTTGCTCCCCCCCGCATGCATACATATAACGACATCCCATCTCTATATTCGCTGACCCCCCATCCGGTCACTCTACCCCATCGATAGCCCCGACGACATGCACTGGGGACTGAGTCTCCATTACTGCATGTGCTCAATCCCATGCCCATGTCATGGGCTACCGTAATGACAGGTAATGTAAATAAGATATTTTGCTGCACCTGTACTATGTTGCCATTCTGTCACTATAATGGTTGGAAAAACACAACTGGATTGCTCTTGACTTCTGTATTTTTGCACCGGTAATATATTAGCATTCTGTCACTATAACCATGGAAAAGACACTTTTGGAATGCTCTGCTTGTTTTCATGTTGGAAATGTGAAGCTGACAGTGAGTGACAGCTAGCAACTGAGCCTCCAATCATAAAGACATTATTATAATTTCAGGCGTAAGAAAGTGCAAAGAACATCTGTGAAGGCATAAACTTAGCACTGGCACTTGTGAGGGACTGCCAACAAGTGACAGCATAGTGTACACTAGCTCAGGCATATGCAGTTAGTCCAAGGTTTTGGATCCTCTCAAGATTCAATAGTGACACATTACATTTTACAACATTGCATTTATAAACTCATAGCAGCCCCAATCCAGCAGCCACCAGCGAGAGACACTATTTATGCAAAGAAAGTGATAGCAATGACAGCTGAAGAAAATAATATGTATTCTTCCAGGAGTAATATGCTGGCATTATGTCACCTCAATGATGTGGACTGCTCTGCTTATTTTTATTTATTTTTATGTGACATCTTGCGATTGCACAGATTTTTCTAAAGAAAAAAGTTTATTTTGTGGCACAAAAAAGTGCAATGGATATGATAATGTGATTGTTGTGAACTCATTAGCTTTGATCTGCCACTATCAAGTCACTAACAAGAAGTAACAAAAGCATCAGGCACAGGATTTCAGTCAAAAGTCCTTCTCTGGAGAGAAAGGCCAGTTTTGACACTTTTGGGTGGTGGTTCCTGTGAGTAAGGTCTCTGGAGAGGACCGCACACACCGAAACAAGGAAGTCAAGTGCACAAAAGGAACAAAATAAAAAGATAAATTTAAAACAGCAGAGTGGACAAGACTGGATGAAAATTCACAGGTAGGCTAATGGGGGGGTACACTAACCAATGTGTTTGCTGAAAATTTGAAAAACTTGCAATTTAACAAGTGGTTCTATGGAGCAAAACCAACAACCACAAAGAGTATACATAACATTGGGGGCCTATACATGACAGGTGTGCGCCATGCAAAGAGCACGCAAGGACAGAGCATGGACGGGTATGAGCCATTTGTGCACCAGACACCCTTTTGATGCATGTACAATGTGCTCGTAGGACACCTTGTAGGGCAGTAACTTGCAGCCATGCAGACCCACCACACACCATGTAGGTGGGGGCGTACCATGTATTGGAGTTCATATACCACCACAGCACACATGCATGAAGCCACATATGATGGCTATTCATGGGCACAAGGCACAGCCACCTATGCAAGTCAGAGAGCTGCCATAAGTAGACGTGCCCGGCAGCTGAACCACATGCAACAAGGCACAGTGGAGGCTTGTGGCTGTAGAGTGACTGCCACATGCCCTTGATCACACCACAGTACAGCCAAGGGCACAGAAAGGCACATGGCCATACCTGAGCTCTATCTACCATAATGAACAAAGGGGCCACACCATGGTGCACCGGTCCCCACCATGGTGGTGGATGCCCACAGCACAGATGGTGACATCAAGTCTACCTGGACCACAGAATACTATTATGGAGGTGTGTGGTGCAGGACATGAGCCCAGGCCATGTGCCAGCATGCCATGGATGCACCACTGCACAGCACACAGACCACCATGCACACACCCAGAGCCCCCAAGCCAGCAGGTGGAGACTGCCATATGGGCCACAAAGGGCCCTACCATGGTGCTGTATGTGGTCATGGACAGGCACACAGAGGCCAGGTTTCCTCCATGATGGCACACCCATGTCTGCCCCCATGATGGCACACCTGTGCCTGCCCACTTTGGTGACACACCTGTGCCTGCCCCCCATGATGGCACACCTGTAGGGGTTTCTCTGGTGGCAAAAATTAAAGAATGTGATCGGCTGATCACTCTGATACCAAGACTGCCTGTATTTCAGGGCTGACTGCTAGAGGCTTGGAGGGGGAGGAAAAAGAGCCACAGGCAGGTGCAGTGTAAATGTTGGACTGGGGAGGGAACACAAGTGAACTTGAGGGCCTATGGGGGTTCTGACTGACTGAAAAAAAAGAGTGATCCCCTGAAGGAAATGTCTAAGTGGTGAGAAAGCTGAAGGGATACATTGAAAAAAACAAAACTATGTGGATCCCTTAATTAAGTCACTGGATCTGAGGGAAAAGTTTGTTGCAGGCCTGAAGGGGTGTACAGGAAAACTGTATTGATGGACTGGGGAGGGAAGAGAGTTCACTTGTGAGCTGGTGAACTGATGTGCTGCTTCTGCCATGAAACTGATGGCAAACTAAGGGAGTTGGAAAAAAAAAGATTTGCTCCCCAAAAGGAACATGGATGACTGACTTGTTGGAGGATTGGAGGGAGAGGTAGCAACACAGTGACAGGCAGCATGTTGCTGCATTGAAAGTGTGATGCTGGACTGTTTGGTCCGAGGAGGGGAAGCCCTTCAAAGAGTAAAGCACTGGAAAACAAGTCAGCACACAAAATTGTATGCAGGTCTGGGAACATCATTTGAAAGCAACCACAGTGCTTGGAGAGAGATCTCAGAAGCAGTAGATCATTCAATTATTTGGGGAAATCCCTTTTTAAAATATTCTCTGCAAATTAACTGAGGAAAGGAGGGAGAGGGGGGATATGATAGAAATGTTTAAGTACCTCAGTGGAATCAGCAAAGTCCAAGAGGGAAGCATCTTTCAGAAAAAGAGATGTGCAAGAACAAGGGGACACAATTTGAAGATAGAGGGGAGACAGCTCAGGGGCAATATAAGGAAGTATTTTTTCACAGAGAGGGTAGTGGACGCATGGAACAGCCTTCCTGAGGAGGTTGTGGGGTCTAAAACTGTGGGAGAATTCAAGAATGCATGGGACAGACATAAGGCAATTTTTGTGGTCGGTAGGAAGAAATAGGCTGTTGGTTAAATAGGATCTGCAGCTTATCCTCTAGGTAGGGAAATGGGGAGACTAGGTGGGACAAGCAGTCCTTATCTGCAGTCAAAGTCTATGTTTCTATGTTTCTATGAACTGCAGAAAAATGAGCATATGGATGCACAAACATAGAAATAAATAAAAAAAATAATTTTATTGGAGTAGTCTTTGTTAAGGTGGTGCAGTGCATCTTATTTTTTTTTCTGTGTCTATCAGAAATGAATTATAGAGCCATTATGTATGGGGAAGAAGGAGGAACTGGTAATGTACAGTGTAGCAATTGGAGGTACTCAAGACCAGTCTCCTATCACAAATCCTGTGTATTTGCAGGAGTAGGAAAAGGTTGGAGTGGCTGCTGCAACTGAGTATGCCAAGTAACTGTACTTAGTTGTGTTCATTTTACCACCTGCCAAATCATGGAATATACCCTCAGTTTCACAGCAGGTATAAATGCAGTTTACAGTTTTTTTGTCTTTTTTTGTGAGTGATGAAGATGGAGGTTACCTGTTGTCCTGTGTCATAACATCGAATTTTGGTCATTGCAGACAGCTTGAGCTACCATTTATACGATCTGAAAATGCAGCTATACAGATATGGATGGAATTGGTAATGCACACCTGGCAAAAGTTAGTGTACCTGATACCTCAATTTAGTATCCTGAATAAAAAAGTATATAAAAAAATGTGAGTAAATAAATGAAACTTTCAGCGTGTACATTCACAGTATTTTTACAAATGGGAGTCATGAGTATAAAAAGTAAGAATGACTGCTGCAACTGATTAAGTAGTGGAAAGTGTGTTGGGACATGGTATGTATGAAAAGGGGTATATAAAACCAAATTAATTTGCTATCCTATAGTGAATATCACCTTCCCTAAAACATGAAGTAAAGGAAGTTGATTTGATTACCAAAGTTCCTTTCTTTTTCTCTACATTTATGTACCCAGGAGAACTCAACTGAGCAGCAGCATCTCATATTTAGTGAAGTCATGCAGCTGGGAGGTTTGAAGCACCGGGAGGTTGATGTAGTTTCTCAGGGTTACTGTGTGAGCAAGTGACTGTTATGGAATTTGAACCTGGGTCTCCCAGTCCTCAAGACTGCACTGTTCCCACTTTGCCATACTGTCTACCCTTCTGTACACATAGCGAGGGTCTCTGATTTCAGGGTCAAGGGCAGATTCACCTTGCTGTCTCAGTGAGTGCAGCTCACGTAAGGGGATGTGGTTTAAAATGTTATTGTAAGCTAAGGTCTGTTTTTACATTATTTTATTTTCAATGTTACAATGCCCAACAAGATTAACATGGTATATAACTGTTATTGATTGTGTTTCTGCTGACTGTTGACAACTCATAGAATTTCCTAGAATGGAGACACAAGTGTGACCTGTGGAGCACAGGTTTGAGTCCTACCAATGTCATTTTAAAGGGACACTGACAACCCCATTTGGCCTCAAAGTGTCCCTAGTTTAAAAAATGCATTTTATGATTGTTCTCATTCTATATAGACTGCTAATGTAGCTGGTTGTTTGATTCAGACTCCTTTTTCCTTTTAAAAATTAAAAAACTGAGTGGCAACCAGACTGATGTTACCACACCAAAACATGTTTGTTTACATTTCTTAACTAACTACAACTGCATCTTTCCTAGACTCAGGAACACCCCCAACACTATCTAACTACCCACTGTGCAGTGGGGAGTAGACAAGACTATTGTATCACAAGTGGCTGTACTGTTTGAGGGTGTTTCTAATGTTCAGGAAGTATGCAGTAAGCTTAGGTAAACAATTTGGAGCAAAACAAAGCTGTGTATAACTACATTTCCATGCATTTTAGTTCTAATAAGCAAGGCGGCAGATTAAGCAACCAGCAACATAAATGAATTTTAGAGAAGGTAAGCAGTCATAAAATGTGTTTTTTTTACCTTGAAATAATATGATGCAAAAAAGGTTGACAGTGTCCCTTTAACCCTGTGTAAACTTGAACAAGTCAACTGACCTCCTTCTGTCCAATCTCACCCCATCCATCACCAGCATTGTTTAATCTTACCTGTAGCTGTCACTAATTGCTCTGTGTATGCAGTATGACTGCTGCAAATCATTCCCAGAAAATTATTTGGGACAGGGTGTGTGTGTGGAAAACACACATCACATTGGTTCTGAAAGGTTTTTTAAAAAAACTGTGTAAAAGGTATAGAAAGAAACTTAAACAGCAATCTTTTTAAGGGGGTGCCATGCAGATTTTTTCCTTTTTTCCAGTGTCTGCCAGAAATGAATTACAGATCCATTATTCCTGGGAAAGAAGGAGGAATGGTTAATTTACAGTGTAGCATACAGAGGTCCTCAACATCAGTCTCCTAGCGCAAATCCTGTGTATGTGCAAGTTCCAAGAAAAGGCTTGGTGAAAAGTATACAGTACTGTGATCTTGGGAACACAGGTTTAAATCCCACCACTACAATGTTTTGTGCTGTTTAACCTTCAGCAAGTTAGTTGACATTCGAGTGCCCAAACCCCTCCCCAACCCCAAGTCATTGTTTGGTGTTATGTTTAGCATTCAACAGCGTATTATGAAAACAGCTATATAAAACCAAATTAATTTTCTTTTCTGAAGTGAACCTCAACTGTCGGTAAACATGAATGAAAGGAAGTCTAGTCAATTTCAAAGCGCCCTTTTTCTTTTTCTGCAAAATTTATTTACTCGTGAGAATTCAACTGAGCTGCAGCATGTCATTTTCTGTGATGTCATGCAGTTGGGAGGTTTGAAGCATGGGGAGATCAATTTACTTGCCCACAGTCGCACTGTGAGTAAGTAGAGTTTATGGAATTTGAACCTGGGTCTCCAAGTCATGAAGACTGTGCTGTGTCCACTCTGCCATTCTGCCTTACCTTTCTGTCCACATCTTGAGGCCCTATGCTTTCAGTGTCAAGGGCAGAAGCAAATTTGCTGTCTTAGCGAGGCCAACTCACTGAAGGGTACTTTTTAAAACTTTTATTGTAAACTAAGGTCATTGGTTTTATTTTATGTTTTTATTTTTGCTGCAACAATGTTCAATAAGAATAAAATGGTATGTAGCTGTAGGTGTTTGTGTTCCTATTGACACCTGACAACTTACAGCATTTCCTAGAATGGATACAAAATTGTGACCTGTGGAGCACAGGTCTGAGTCCCACCAATGCCATTTTTTCTCTGTGTAAACTTGAATAAGTCAACTGACCTCCTTTTGTACAACCCTTCCTACCCCCTCCTTTCATTGTTTGGGCTTACCAATAGCTGTTAGTAATTGCTCTGTGCATGCCGTATGCAAATGATTATCGGAAAATATATTGGGACAAAGTGTGTATAAAAAACATGCATCAAATTTATTTACCCAGGAGAATTCAACTGAGCTGCAGCATCTCATTTTTAGTGATGTCATGCAGTTGGGAGGTTTGAAGCATGGGGAGATCAATTTACTTGCCCACAGTCACACTGTAAGCAAGTGGATCTCATGGAATTTGAACCTGTGTTTCCCAGTCCTCAAGATTGTGCTGTGTCCACTGTGCCATTCTGCCTTACCTTTCTGTCCACATCTTGAGGTCCTATGCTTTCAGTGTCAAGGGCAGAAGCACTTTGCTGTCTCAGTGAGGCCAACTCACTGAAGGGTACTTTTTAAAACTTTTACTGTAAACTAAAGTCATTGGTTTTATTTTATTTTTTTTTTCAATTTTTGCTGTAACAATGTCCAGTAAGAATAAAATGGTATGCAACTGTAGGTGTGTATGTTCCTACTGACACCTGACAACTCGTAGCATTTCCTAGAATGGATACAAAATTGTCACCTGTGGAGCACAGGTTTGAGTCCCACCAATGCCATTTTTACCCTGTGTAAACTTAAATAAGCCAGTTGACCTCCTTTTGTCCAACCCTTCCTACCCCTACCCCTTTCATTGTTTGGTCTTACCTGTAGCTGTCAGTAATTGTTCTGTGCATGTAGTATGACTGATGCAAATAATTACATGAAAATTTGTTGGAACAGGGTGTGTACAGAAAGCACACATCAAATTGTTTCAGACAGGTTTTAAAAACCTATATAGAAGGTATACAAGGAAGTAGACACAGCAGTCTTTGTTACAGTGGTGCTATGCAACTTTTTTTTTTCTGTGTCTGTCAGAAATTAATTACAGAGCCATTACGTATGGGGAAGAAGGAGGAATTGGCAATGTACAGTGCAGCAATCGGAGGCACTCAAGACCAGTCTGCTATCACAAAGCCTGTGTATGCGCAAGCAGCGAGAAAAGGCTTGCTAGAATAAATAAACACGAGTGTGATCTTGGGAACAAAGGTTTGAATCCCACCACTACTATTTTTGTGCTGTGTAGCAGAGAGAAAGTCAATTGACTGTGTTGTGCCCAAATCCCTCCTCCCCAAACTGCAATCATTGTTTCATCTTATGTTTAGCTTCTGACAGGGTATGTATGAAAAGGGCTATATGAAAAAAATGTATTTTCTTTTCTAAAATGAACCACAACTTGCGGTAAACATGAATGAAAGGAATGCATGTCTATTTCCAAGCAGCCTTTGTTTTGTGTTTTTTTTTTGTGTGTGTGTTTTTGTGGTTTTATTTTTGCTAAATTTCCAGGAGAACTCAACTGATCTGCACCATCTCATTTTCAGTGAAGTCATGCACTTGGGAGGTTTGAAGCACTGGGAGGCTGATTTCCTTGCTCAGGGTCACACTGTGAGAAAGTGGCCCTTATAAAAGTTGAACATGGGTTTCCCAGTCCTCAGAAATGAACTGTTCCCACTTTGACTTACTGCCTCTCCCTATTTCCAAGTCCCAAGCTTTTTTTTTTCTTAGTGTATTTACCTAGGAGAACTTAACTGAGCAGTAGCAACATCTCATTTTCAGTGAAGTCATGCAGCTGAGAAGTGTGAAGCACTTGGAGGTCGATTTACCTGCTCAGAGTCACACTGTGAGCAACTGTCTGTAACAGAATTTGAACCTGGCTCTCCAGATCCTCAAGAATGTGCTGTTGCCACTTAATTTTCTTTCCTAAAGTAAATCTCACATTCTGTTAAATGTGAATGAAAGGAAGTAGATTCAAATTGAAGGCTCAATTATTTTTTCCAACATTTATTTACACAAGACCACTAAATTGAGCAGCAGTGTCTGATTTTCAGTGAAGTAATGCAGCTTGGAGGTTTGAAGCACTTGGAGGTCACTTTGCTTGCTCAGGGTCACACTGTGAGCAAGTGGCTATTGTGGAATTTGGCATATGGTCTCCCGGTCATCAAGACTGTGTTGTTTCCCACTTTGCCATAATGCCTCCCCAGATTTCCAATTCTAAAGCTCCATTTTTTAACTAAATTTATGTACCCAAGAGAATTCAACTGAACTGCAGCATCTCATTTACACTGAAGTCATGTAGCTGGGAGGTTTGAAGCATGGGGAGGTTGATTTAGTTTCTCAGGGTCACAGTGTGAGCACATGACTGTTATGGAATTTGAATCTGGGTTTTCTGGTCCTCAAGACTGTGTTGTTTCCACTTTGCCATACTGCTTCCCTCTCTTTACACTTCTTCATGCCCGCTGCTGTCAGGGTCATGGGCAGATGCACTTAGTTGTCTCAGTGGTGCCGGCTCAGTTTAGGGTACATGTTGTAACTGTATATTGTAAATCATGCATCACTGTCTACAAAACAAACTTCATGACAATTAACAAAGACCTACTTCAGAACTTCCTACTTCCGACAACAGACTTAGAAAACTTATTTCTTGACAGCCTCCCAATAACATGCAGTGACTGTACAACATTCTTATATTATTACAATCAGTCATATTGCATATGAGGACATAAACAAAATTCACAGTGATTACTTCTCTGAGCCTGAACAAAATACACCACAACTACCAACTACTAAAACACCTACCCAAAAAAGCAAGAGGAGAAAACTACAATGATGTCCAACTAAACACACTATCAACAACTTTGAAACTGACTGCATTACTATTAACACATTTTGTATTACTGCATAACCCAGGCAGCACCTCATGGACAAACCAGCATGTTGGACTATTCAACTTTTTACAAAATTAAAAGACTGGATATAAGATGATCATTCACTGTGCTTCCACGCAAACCAAATCTGCCTCTACTATATGTATTGATTACCTCAATATCATTTGCATTGCACAATTTGCAACACACTTTTTTTCTAAAATTTTTCCCCTATATTCACTAATAATCATAGATTATTACTTGCAATTCATTATGTTGCTTCTCCATAACTACTCAGTACTTCCGCATACCATCATTACTTTCATTATGTATCTTTATTGGCTCTGACCAGAGTTTGTTTTATCAGCAGCACATTCAGGAAGGGAATGCTAGTGTTACTGAAAAACATAGAGAAACATAGATTTTTGTTAGCAGACTCTAAATACCGTATAAACAGTTCCAGCTCATGAAGTGAACCATGCCACACCATTAAGATATCATCAATATACTGGCGATAAAGACTTATGTGATGGAAAGAAAGATTTTAGTCAGAATCACACACAAACTGCTCTTCCCACTTACCCAGGTATAAATTGGAGAAGTTAGGGACAAACATGGCACCCATTGCAGTGCCACTTACCTGGAGATAGCAATCCCCTAAAAAAGTGAAAGCATCACACTCTAGAATAAACTGTGCCAAACATACCAAAAATCAGTTGTGGGGGATCAGGAGGTTTCCTACAGTCCAAGAATACCTGCAGTGTATCTAGTCCCTCACTGTGTGGGATAACAGAGTAAAGGGATTCCACATCAAGCATAACCAGTATCTATTCTGGCTCGATGTGGATATCCTGTAACACAGATAAAATCTCCTGGGTGTCCTTAACATAGGACCTCAAACCATTCACAAATGGTTGGAGAAAAGAATCAA
Source organism: Neoceratodus forsteri (assembly GCA_016271365.2). NCBI lineage: Eukaryota > Metazoa > Chordata > Ceratodontiformes > Ceratodontidae > Neoceratodus > Neoceratodus forsteri. The sequence goes on along the minus strand of CM057459.1, from coordinate 442,156,110 downwards.
TGTAGATGGAAAGAAGTTTGGTGAGTGAGTCCACTCCCAAAATTATTGGTCTTCTTGGGGGTGCAGTGAGGCTCTTATGCATCATAGATAGTAAGTATATGGTTTGTCTAACCGGGTAAGTTTTAATCAAAAAATCCCTATTGTTGACCTCTATCCAGCCCTGTACATGAGCACTGATAACATAAGCTTCAATAGTTTTTCTAAAAATCAATGTAGGGTCATAACTTAGCTTCCTATAAAACCTCAAGTCCCCCAATTGTCTATTAACCTCCTCAATGTAGTAATGGTAGTAGTAGTAGCAGTAGTAATAAAAAGTTAATGCACAAAAGGATTTATGAACAGGGATGATACTCTACTGAGCAGAGCTCATTTCCAAAGAGGTCCCTATGTCACTATCAGTTGTTTACACAATGAGACAAATAGCTTAAACAAAAACATATAAGTTGTAGGAAAGGGGTTTGTAACATACATAATGCATTCATACACTGTTGACTGCCTTACAAAACAACAAATCATAAAACTCCATCCAAACATCATAACAAAGGTGCAGCAGCCCTGTCTGAGAACCATTATTTAGAGAGACCTTGCCAATAGGTGCTTGTACCCCTTGTAAATAAGTCTACAATGAATTCCATAGGGCAGGTCCCCTTTAGGTTACAGAAGACCTCCCAACTCCCAAATTGCAATTTGGGACTATAAATTCAGTGCCCTGTGAAGATCTCAAACCGTTTCTTGTTTCTCTTATCTTAAAGGCATTAATATGTTTGATAGTATCCATGACAACAATGCTACCACTCTTATTAGCAGGTTTTATGGTGAGATCCTGATTACTGCCTAACAGGGTGATAGCAGTGTGTTCTTCTGTGGTTACATTAACATTACAAAGAACACAAGAGGCATTGGTGAGATGTAAAAACTCACATTCACATGCCCTATGAAATGCATAATCGGATTCATGGGAGGAATGAACACTTAGCAAGGTCTGAAAACCTGAATATATATCATGTATCCTCAGATGTTAACGAATCATTTTTGGAATCAGCATATTCAATCTCATTGTTTTATCTGAGTAAAAGCAATTCAGGTTAAAATTCATAATAAATTTCTGAAAATCAATGTACAATTCAAAATAATTAAGTTGATTTGTGGGTATGAACTTTATCCCTTTACTCAGTGCAGACATATCTGTGTCACTTAACTCAATAGAGGATAAATTAAAGACATTACTTGAAATTAAGTAAAAAAGATAATTGCTACTTGAATACTGGCTCCAATTTGTACTAAAAGTTGGGTTAAAATTGTAAAAAGAACTTTTAAAATGATGCTCCACAGACTTGAATGGAGCACGTCCCCATGCTTGTCCTATAATGACATCACGAAATGAGGAAGTGTGGGGATGGTGTCGGAGATCAGGAAGTGGAAGAGATCAAGCTGCTAGCCTCCTCAGGGGCTAAATACGATCCCTTCCCTTCCTTGGGGGGGTAAACATAATACTTTACAACTGTTATGGAGGAACTCCCATTCAGGTAAGGAAACCTCCTGTTCATTTTGTAGTACACAGAGAAAGGTGCTCTTTAATAATTGTTTATAATTCTGTTTTATTTTGACCCCAGATTTTCAAGATAGTCATTTTATGACTCCCCTTATAAACATGACATGTGGCAATTATAGTATATTGCCTGAAATGTCATTTTGCATCAGAAGTTTGAAAACACATCTCATCCAGGATTTAAAAATGACACATGTCATGTTTACGAAGTGGTATAAAGAATTGGCTCTGTTGAAACTTTGGAGACAAAATACTGAAAATTAACAAAGTTATTAGTGAATGCTGAAATACTGCAATGTTCACTCATAACTTGCTCATTTTACCATATTTTTACAGCAAATTTTCAGCATAGCCTTCTTATGACCCAATCTTATGAACCCAGTAAGTGAAAATGTTCAAATCCCCACAGAAATGTCATTCTGTGTCACAGGTGCAAAATTAAATTTTGTCCAGGATTTGAAAAACAACAGCTGTCACATTTATGAAGTGGCGTGCAAAAATGGCTATGCAAAAAATATGGGTCAAAATGTTGAAAATTGCTAAAATTGCGAGCGAGTGTAGAAAATTTTCAATGTACACTTACCATTTTGTTGTTTTTTAATATTTTGACCCCACATTTTCAACATAGCATTCTTGTCACTTCACCTCATGAACAAGGGTGATGAGAACTTTCAACTCCCACCCAAAAAATTATTTTGCAAAGTGACCCAGAAATCACCTTTCAGGCCTTTTGCATAATTCCACCACAAATGATCATGAGTTGGGGTCCCAAAAAATGACAACATTACGAATAAAAGTTCAAACCCCATTAAAATACATTAAACCAAACTTACCTTATTTTCTCATATTGCAATTGCAGGTTCCAGAAGCAAGATGTGTCTTCAATTAGAGAGTGGATCTATGTCATTGGACATGTTCAGGTGAGTGAGGGTGTGTAGAGGGTATGGGGTGGTGGATGCTGGATGGGGGGTCGGGCTGGGTTGGGATGTGGAGGTTTCAGATTGGCAAGGGACCATTTTCTTTTTTACAAGTCAAAACAAATCAGTTAGGGACAGTTTTCATTATTGCAGGGGATTTTCTGACACTAGGGATTGGGCACCCTAGTGTCAGACTACTGTTCAGTGGCACCATGGGTGGGCACCCCAGTGGCATGATGTATATAACATATAATGTATGGGAAAGACCGGGAGGTGGGCCACCTAGAGGGTGGGTGAAGAGAAGCAGTATTAGGGTTGAGCACCCTGCTGTGCTTATTCCTATTAAATAAAATAAGGGAAAGGGGGGCAGGCAACCTGGTGGCGAGGGGGAAGAAAGAAGCAGTATTGAAGATGGGCACCCCGGTCCCTACTGATTTTGTATAGATAGATAGACAGACAGACAGAAGAAATGGAGCAAGAGAGAGAGAGGGAGACAGAGAGAGAGAGAGAGACAGAGATGGAGAGAGCAAGGGATCACCAGCTCACTGCTTCAGCTGAAGCTGGCAGCACAACTCCAGGGATAAGCAGCCTGGTTCACTTATCCAATTAAATAGAACATGAGAAAAGGGGGGCAGGCAACCTGGCGGTGAGGGGGGAGAAAGAAGTGGTATTGAAGGTGGGCACCTGGTCCCTTACTAATTTTGTGAAGCCAGACAGATGGATAGATAGATAGCTAGATAGACAGACAGACAGACAGATAAAGAGGCAGAGAAAGAGTAAGTCAGAGACAGAGTGAGCAGGAGATCACTGGCTTACCCCTTCAACTGCAGCTGGCAGCATGACTCCTGCTGTGGCTTCAGAATTAAAGAAAGTCCCACTGTTCTGATACTCAGAACACAGGTGAACAGCTGCTCTCACTAATCTGGGCACCCAAGATATTCTGGTACCCAGAAGCAATTTTTCTAAGCATATTTTTAAAAAAATAACACTGGAATCGGTGTTTGTTTTTTGAAAATATATAATTTTTATGGGTTTTTAACACTTCTTTTTGTAAAAATCAAAAACAAGATGATGGCCATATGAAGTAAGTATTTAGGCTCATGAACGAAGAATTCTGGCTCATGAAAGGAGATTCTTCTCTCATGAGATGGAAATTCTTCTTTCACATCAGACATATAAATGAAAGATCCTACTGAGCATGCTCAGAACCAAAATTTCAAATCCTAATAACTTGGGAATTGGTTAATATTTATTCACCAAGCCAAAAAAAAATGGTGTCTTTCTAGGGCAAGCCCCTTCTACCCTGAAAATTTCAGAACAGAATTTCAAACCATCTGGATTGTAGATGAGAGCAAAAAAAAAATTAAAAATGGCCAAACTCTCCAATTTTTTTCGCTTTTTGCACTATCTGAATCTCAGAATCCAGGCATTTGACTGTGACAAAGCTTGCCAAATCAAGACACCTTGCCACCCCAGTCTGTGCAGGAAAATGTTCATACAATTCTGTGTAATGGGGCAAAGTTATTAAGGTGCAAACTTAGAGGTTTAACATTAAACACTGTACTCAATCCTAACCATAGGGGCACTATTTCACCCCTATAATTAATAGATATAGTATGTTGTACTTCTACTTTTGTAACTGAAGCCATTATATGTACCTTCTGTATCCAAAGGGACACCATTGCAAATGAGCTTGTCTCAGTGATTACATCCCTTAATAAAACTGAATTGAAACTGAATTCAAAATTGGATTAGTCACCCCACCTCCCCTGCTCCATCTCTATCCTTCCTGAAGATTGAATACCCTGAAACTGTGAGGTCCCATTCATGGTGTGGAGTGGCCCATGTTTCTGTAATAGTCATTAATTGCACATGGGCTTCTGAAGCCAGCATCCAGAGATCCTCTTCTTTGTTGCACAGGCTCTTGTCATTGATGGTTAGGCTTTCCAGGATGACTGGTTCCACATAGGGTTTTTGTTAGAGTATGTGAGCTTGCCCTGCTCCAGTGTATGCTGGCATTTGTGCCTTGTTTCTTTGAGTAGCACTTTGATATGCTTTCAGATTTTGTGACCCTCCCACCATTTTTCCCCTTGTTCTCCCCCACAATTTCCATTTCTACACTGCAGGCATTGCCCCTGGGGACCCTATGGCCCCCTACATCTGAAAGCTTTGGGTCCTGTTCCCTTGTGAAGTCCTCCCCAACCTTATTTAGAGTCATATCTTGCTTTGTACAGTGTCCTTCAGGCCCTGTGTGAAGCATGATGTGCAGGATCCTTCCTTCATATCAGTCCATTCTTCCACAGCGCTCTGCGGGCTATACATAAAGCAGGAGATGAGAAATAACTTTATTTCTATTTTGTCTGTGTATGACTTGTATTGTAGTACAACATACATGCCATTTATATTGGTGGTGTTCTTGACTGTTTTTCATGTTTTGTGGCTTTTTATGGACATATATACTCTTGTTATTTCACTTAACTGTACTGTATGGGCTGGATATTCAAACTGCGCCCAAAAAGTGCGCAACAGCAGGAGCAAGCACAAGTCAATTGCGCACAAGCACAATACATGCGATATTCAAACATGGAGCAAGACAAATTGCGCAACCAGCCAACATCTGAATATCGCACAACCTGCGCCATAGCGCAACCAGGAAGGGGAAGCTGAGCAGAGATGATGCGCCAAAGCGCAACAAAAGCAGCCCAGCTGAGCAGTCCTGAGGCACCATAGTGCAAGTGAAGAGACCCCCAGCAGCATAGCAATGGAACTGCACAACCAGGGAGGTAGGCAGTGGCCCACCACCCATGCCACAGATGGGCACAGGGACACACTGCAGAACCAACAATGTACCCCCACACCCCAAGCACAGCATAACTGGGGGAGGGATGGAACAGCCACCGGACCATGGGGACAAGCAAACAAAGCACATCCCAGCCGTGTTACTGCAGCACACCCACTGTCAAGCTGAGACTGGCACACAAAGGGGGCGGAGCACCCCAGTGTCCAGCAGCCCCCCATGTGCACAGCACTCCCAGCACTGTGACCCCAAGACACCACCCATGTGCAGTGACCAGCACTGCAGGAATCCCCAGGCCCCCGGCACACTGCAACCTCGTGAACCACAGAACCATACAAGCCAAACCCACCATGAGCACCCAGCAGTGGGTGGCAGCACACGGCAATACTGACTGGAAGCCTCACTCACACCAGAGACACCACCCCACACACATGCACACACCATGACCATACCACCCCAGATGCCATGCACACCACTGCAACTAAGCACCCATAGCCAGCTGCAAATCAGAGACCACCACAGTATTCATATCAAAATATGAATGTAATATGAAGATGAATAACCAGAACAACAAATCAACCACATATTTACAAAGCAGGGGTGGGGGTATGGGTATGAGGTATGGGTGGGTAAGGGGCAGGGGTGAACAACCGGGAGAGGGAAAGTGGGGTGCGCTGATGTCCAGCTACCACCTGGCAGCCTGCCCTCCTCCTGCCTGGTGCTGTGCCCAGGGCCTCCGCTGGCACTGCATCCCATGCTGCTGTAAATCAAGTAGTATGGTGTGGGTGTCGATGGCCACCTGAGTGAGCCTCCGCAGTCCCCGCTCCATCTGGTGCAGGATCCGGATACCTAGGACAAGGGATCAGAGTCAATGGCTGTGACTGTCCACATCCCTGAATCCCACCCATCATGCATGGCATACAGCCAAGTGCCCCGCTCCTGTGATGGACTGCACCCACCCACAGTGACCGTGCACAAGACATGCCCAACCAGGCAGCAACAGCCATGTGTAACACTGCACACACACACCGCCCATGTCCATCACAGCACAGCACAACCAAGGCTGCCCAGAGACGTGGCTACGTGGTGGGATGCTAGTGCCACAGCCATGTGCCCAGTGCATGCATGGACCACCAGTGACGCACACACACACATGCAGTGCCACTGGACAGTGATGACTGTCACATGTTGCGTACATGGTAGTGTCATCCATGGAAGGTGGCCGTGCCCCCCCCAGCATGCAATAGCATCCATGATGTAAAGACACTCACCCTCATCAAGCCGCTGCTGCAGGTGCTGCTGCAGCTGCGGCTGCTGCTGCCGTGGCTGTGGCTGCTGCTGCTGCTGTGGCTGTGGCACACCTCCTCCGCCAGCCACCCTGGCACTGCCATCCCAGGCCTCAGCCTGGGCCCGCCTCCGCTCCTCCACGCCTGTGGGAGACAAATGAAGAGAAACACATCAGTGAGATTCCAAAGCAGACAGCCACTTGCCCCATTGAGTGTGCCTGCCCACACAACCAGACCCAAACAGCACACACCTGCAAACACCCTCACAGCAAACCATAGCCCAACCCACCCCCATGCAGGTCACATTACAGCAGTGTCACCCATCGGACAATACTGGTGCATACACAGCACACCCACCTGGCCTCTAGGCACAATGCCCTCCTGGCACGAGACCTGAGGGGCTCCAGCAAAGCATGCTCCCTCCTTTGCAGGTCACTATAGTGGTGCCTGCACTGCTCAGGAGTCCTCCTCCGCCCAGTGGCCTGCTCTAGGGCAGTTGCCACCTGCTGCCACACATGGGTGTATGCCATCTGCAGGGTCACTCCCCCAAACAGTGTCCCATGGTGTGGCTCCACCACAGCCACCAGGTTTGCCAGCTCCAAGGCCCCCCACTGTCAAGCTCTCCCACGTGCCATTCCAGAGTTATACAGTGGCAATATGGCACTCCGCAGCGCGGCAACCCGACGTAGAAATGTTGCGCAATACAAGTCCATGAGTCCCTATCGCACTGTTCATACAGTGCCGTCGGTCCACATCGCACTGTCACCGAACAGCACAATAGAGCCATACACATGCCAGACGTACAGCGCCAGGGGGCCAAGGTCGGGCTCAAGGTCATGGGTCAGTGGCGCAAGGCCACACACAGCGCCATTGGATGTCTACACGTCCTGCACGATCGGTCACCTGCATGCCAGTGCCATTGTGGAGTATTGCACAGTTGTGCCACAGTGCCATTTGATGACCAGCACTGTAGCGCCACTGGCACAATGGTGGCCATGTCTGGAATTGCTGATCGCGCACAGCACATCATCAGCATGGCAGACACCTGCGTAAGCTACCTGGGCATGCGCAATGCGGTGTACTACGCAGTCACAGAAAAGCGCCATTGGCTCAGCCGGCTCAACCGTATTGCACAACTCGCAACAGCGCAATATTCAGCTGACACATGCAAATCATCTGATCAGCCATTCAAAGGTGCAGTGGCGTGATTTGCATCTCATTACAGTTGCTCCACTCCTAATTTTCATACATTGCGCTATAAATATGCGACAGTGGACTGCGCTGGCCAGATTCGGGTACTGCAGGTGAGAGGTGAGTTGCAAGCTGTGTGATGTTCCGGGCAATGGTCATGGGATAACGCTGTAGACTGCACAGTGACAGGTGTCCACTTCCACCCATACAGACCGACATGACCGAGCAAAAGACCAGGTGAGGATGAAGATGGTGGGTGAAGAGGGCCCAACTTCACCAAGTCAGAGACAGAGGCACTCTTCCAGGCCTACCTGGAAGAGGAGCCACTACTGAGTGGACGGCGGGGCACCCCTCAGGCCTGTGCTGCTGCATGGGAGGGGGTAGCCCGTGTGGTAAACATGCACGGAAGCCACCAGCGCTCCATGCAGGAATGCAAGAAAAAGATGGGGACAGACCGGAGACGGGTCAAAGAGAAGGTGGCAGCCCTCAGGGCGGCATGCGCTGCCACAGGCGGTGGCCAGCCAGAGGTGGCAGAGCTGACCCTGGCGGAGGACCATCTGGTTGCATCAATGCAGTGTAGTGCTATAGAGGGTGTACCAGGAGGTGGATTCCAGACCAGTGGAAGCCCATCACTGCACGGTATGACATGGTGGTGGTGTTGGGGGGGGGAGGTTGATCACATGCACTAACATGTTCTCACTTTCTGTTACAGATCCTGTTCATCTGCAGGGGACGGTGGTGGTGGGACCATGCAGTGTGGAAGACCTGCCAGTGTTGGTGGAGGTCCATCCACCTCTGCTGCCAGCTGGCATGCACTGCACCAGCATGCAGCCTGGCTGCCACCTCTGTTGTCGGTGAGTCAGGTGTGGGGGTGCACAGCCTGTGCTCAGCAGTCTGGCATGCGAGCATGCCAGCATGCTGTGACATGGCTGTTGCTGACAAACCTGCACCATTGATGATGCAAGGACTGCAATGGGCGGTGACACGTGTGTCTTATAACAGACACACAGCAGCAGCCAGCACGTGCCCTTGGACCTAGCTGGTTCCAATGTGTGTGCCAGCACGTCAGCACAGTCCCAGGCTGTGCCTGTCAGCACTGGTGGGGCAGCACCGGTGGCTGTGCAGGCCTCTGGCACTGTTGCAGCCACAGCAGTGGAACGAGTGATCCCTGGGGCACAGCAGTTGGAGGGGCAGCAGCAGCAGTCACCCACCAGATCTGGGGGTACAGGGTCCAGCGGTGGCACATGCACACCGCCTGTTGACTTGCCCACACCTGGTCCTGGTGAACAGTCCCCACCCTCAAGGGGTGTTGAGCATCAAGCCCTTCCATACCCTGGGGGACAGAATGCCGATGTGGCACAGGACCCATTGGACGAGCACACCCACCTGCTGCGGGCATCAGTAGAGCAGCAGTCGCGAGATTGCAACATGCGTGGAGGCACTGTGCGTGGCTGTGGAGTGGAACAGCAGGGACAATGCATTGATCCTTGCAGAGATGGTCAGACTGCGGATGGATGTGACCGCTGCCATTGACAGGCTGACCCAGGCAGTGGTGTCTGTTGTGGCCGCATTGGGCACACAGTCAGGTGCCCCTGTACCACACACCCCACACAGTACGCTCTCCACACCCCATTCCTGGTGTCGTGCAACACTCAGACTGTCGACACCGGGTTCTGCTGTGGGCATCCCGAGCACACCTGGTGCAGGTATGTTCGGCATGCTGCACACCCCTGTGCGGACAAGGTCGCGATCGTGCAGTGGGACCCCTGGTGGTCCATCGGTGCCACCCCATGTGGCCCATGATCAGCCTGCCAGTGCTGCTGGGACACGGTGGGGCTGCCCACACATCCGAGGTGGCTGTGGCACAGTGCCACCTGAATGACCTGTCTCCCAGTGTGGGCCCTGTCTGATGCTGCCTGTGTGCAATGTGTGTCATGGTGGGCAGTGCACTGGTGGGTGCCCTGCCCAACACGCTGACACACGGACCACCTGCACACCCACCCAACTGCTGTCCACAGGTGCGTATGCATGATGATGCCTGCATTGTACTGTACACCAAGGTGCATGGGTGCCCAGCATCTGACACACGTGCTTTGGACAGTACAGGTGGGGGGTCCATTGATCCGTGTGTTTGCCATGTCTGTTCCTGCTCTGCTGTGCACCTGCCCATGTACACTTTGTGCCTGGTGTGTGTGTGTGTGTCCATATGACTAGTCACCCCTTCCTGATGGTGTGTTTGTGCGCCTGGACCCTAACACTCCCCTTGCCATCATGCACCCCTGCTGTGTTACCCTGTGTGCCTGTGGGTTGCGCCTAGACAGTGTTGGTTGCACATGGCCCCTTGACTTACCTGTGTCATGCAAAATGCTCCTCCGTGATGGTGTCCCGGTGCAACTGGGCCTGCCAGATCAGTCGGGGGTCCCGCCGTCCAAGGTGGGGGCTGCTCATCCCCATCATCACCGGTGTCACCGGCGGCCCCATCGCTGTCCCCCTCCTCGACCTGTATGGCTATCCCACAGTCTTTGGCCATGTTGTGCAGGATACAACAGGCCAGGAATATCCCACAGGACTTTGAGGGGCTGTACTGTAGGGCACCGCCGGAGGTGTCTAGGCATCGGAAACGTGCCTTAAGCATCCCAAACACCCGCTCGATGATGTTGCGTGTGGCGGCATGTGCCTCATTATAGCGTTGCTGTGATGGGGTCATGGGACGCCGGTAGGGTGTGAGCAGCCAGGGACGGAGTGGGTATCCGCTGTCACCTGTGTGGAGATGGTGGAGATTAGTATCATGTACAGGTCCATATTGCCCATATCTCTGTGTGCCACTACCATGACACCTGTGGCTTTCCCACCCTTGCCCCAACCTTGCAATTCCTACATGCATACTCACCCACTAGATGTCCTGTGGGGATGTCCCCACTCTCGAATCAATGGCACAGTGCAGATTGCTACCATATGAAGGCATCATGTGCTCCACCAGGGTGTGTGGCACAGACATTGATGATGTGCCCACTGGCATCACACACCACCTGGCAGTTGACACTCGAGAAACCCTTCCGGTTTCGGTATGCTGCCCCATCGGGGCCAGGTGGTGTGCGAATAGCCACATGGGTGCAGTCTATCACCCCTAGCATGCCAGGCATACGTGCTACCCTGTGGAACTCCTGCATGTTTGCTGTCGCCTGCCACGTGCTGGGAAATGGATGTCTCGCAGCATGTGGCAGCAGTGCACTGGAAGAATTGGGTGAGGATGCGATGTGGCCCACTGTGTTATGCCTGTGGTGTCCCCTGTCGGCCTCTGGAAGGTACCCGTGGTGAGCAGGCACATGCAGGCTGTTACCTTTGTCTCCACTGACAGAGGCTGACTCCGTCGTGAGGGTGCCTGCATCACATCACTGCACAGCTCACAGAGCCGCCTCAGTATTGCCCTGTTCAGGTGGTACCGGCCCACAATCTCTACATCCGTGTACAGCTCAAAGCTGATGCGGGCACGGTACTGCCTGTTGGGGGCGTACCACCGACGGGCCCTTCCATGGCCACGTCCCCCTGCAGCATGCCTTCTCACCCCCCTCATTACAGCTTCCATGAGGAAGCTGGCACTGTCCATTTCCCTGGCTTGTGGTCCCTTCTGGCTGTTGTTGCTCTGTTACCCCTGCTGTCCTGACTGCTACCTCCACTGCACCGGGTACACCTACTGGCCTCTGCAGTCTGTGGCCCCACACCTCCCTTGTCCCTCTTCTCTCCTGTGCACTCCCTGGCCTGCACTGTTTGCCACTGTCGCCTTGTCTGTCTCCCTGCCTCATGTGGCTTCCCTGTAGCGTTCTTGTGCCTCTTCCTTGAGCCTTTTTATTTTGGCTCATTTCCGCCATTGCGCACCTTCCGGCTGATACGCTGTTGTGCATTACGTAAGCCTTTCAATATCGCATTGCGCTCTTTATGCATGGATCCACCCCTTCGGTTGCGCATGCCTTCATTTGCATTGCACTGTTGCTCAGCATGTGTTCAGTAGCGCAACTGCTTCCCGCTGAATATGGCAGAATGGCGCATTTTTGGATTTGCGCAAGCGCAACCCTATTGAGCATGGTGCAGCCCTTTTAAATATCCGGCCCTATGTGTATTATCTTGTTTTTATTTGTAGACTTTTTATGTATTTTGTATAACACTTTTTATACAATGATGTATGTTGTATATCTTTATGAGTTTTTGTGCTTTGTTAAACCCTGGGTAACACATGAAAATAGGCCTTCTGCCTAGTGTGTCCATCTGGTTATCAAAAACTTAACTAACTAACTAAATAAATAAATAAAAATTTGTTTGTGTAGAACTTAATTCTTTTTTCACAATTTTATTTACAATTCCCTGAGTAACTCACAAACAGAAGAAAAAAAGTGCTTTTTTTCTATTGTAAGTGATGTTTGTGACTACTTTTATCTTTTATGCATGCACTGATCTTGTGAAAGTCTGTCTTGAAAATTTTTCATCGCAACTATGAACATTTTTTCTACTTAAAATACTAGGTGTAATACATTTTTCTGAAGTCAGCTCAGATGATTCCTTAGACTGTCTTCTGGTAAACCACCCATCTGCAGTGGTGTGTGAAGCTGGAAAAATTAACTGTATGAAATGATTTGTGAATTCTGCACAATTTGCAAAGTTACTGTGCCTTATGAAGTTGCAATTCGCAGTATAGGAATAACTTCACAAATTACAAATTTAGAAATGTTGCTGACAAACTGGGGCCCACAGGCGATGTTTGCAATGTGCTATGGAATTGGAGGTCACATGGTACTGATACGAGTTGTATGCCATAAGGAGGCTGTCTTCAGTGCAATCTTCTGAAGAGAGAGTAGAAGAGAAGTCTGTTCCTGCTTGTCTAAGCACAAAATAACCCTTTAAAATCCATCTGAAAACAGAGCCTTTTGAAACCAAATCACTGTCAAATTGTTCTAGAGGGCCTTGTGCTGCTAGATTGCTTTTTCTTGTTTCTGTTTTTACTGATTATTTAGTTTAAAGAGGTGGTTTTGCTTTGTCTGTAGTGAAGCACTGCTGTAAGAGAGGGGAGGTGCATTCAGTTAGCAAGGTAGCCCAGATAGAGTGGGAGCCTTTTTGACTGAGCACTAGTCTGTGAGCAGCAGGTGATTTCTCATGTTTGTTTACTGAGTCTTTTTATGTTTGCTTGCATGCATGTGCAAGGAACATAGTGCCATCATCCAAGTTTTCAGAGGTGTGGCAGCCCTCTTCCAATTCAGTCAGTGTGTTTGCAGGCACGGCTGCAGTTCTCCAATGCCTGCTGGAGCTGTCTATGACAGCAGTCCAAAATGCAGTGGCATACAGCTGAAGGGGGAGCTACACTTCAGTGAGCAATGATAAGATATCACCTGCTCCTGCAGCTCCCCTACACACACACACCATACGCATGCGTGCCTCCCCCCACACTGTATGTGACGGGGGTGCCCAATCCCCGCTGGCTGTGCTGCACCCACAAACAGGTTCTACATGCCATGCTGGGTGCCCACCCCAGCGTGGCTACATGTATAGTCGATGGGGTGGCCAATCCCCGTCAGCTCCACTATCCCCCCAGAGTACAGGGTGCCATGCTGGGAGCCCACCCCAGCATGGCAACAGATCTGTCGCTGACGGGGTTCCCAATCCCTGTTGGCTCAATGCCCCCAAACAACCACCTTGTGCCACGCTGGGAGCCCACCCCAGCGTGGCAAATGTCCCACGTCGCCTCATCCTTGGTTTAAAAAAAAAAAAACCTGAAACAGAAAAACGGTCCTCGCTGTCTCTACCCCCACCTGCGCCCACCCACTGCGCACCCTGCCTCACCACCCCCCACTCCATACTTACCTCCGGACTCTGGAGCGACGATATTCGGTGGAACGGGAACACATCTGCACTCTTCAAAGCCGACTGCAAACTGAGGAAATGCCGGTAAGCTGTATAATGGGATAGATAGGGTTTTTTCAACTTTGCTGCATACCTCAGGCATTTTTGGGAATTTTTGCACCAAATTTTCAACATGGGGTTTTTGGGACCCCTTCTCATGAATGCTCTCACTGTCATGGTGTTAATCAGGCCCGAAGGGTGATTTCGCAGTCACTGTGCAAAATCACCTTTTGAGACCAAGTAATGAAATGACACTGCCTCTGTTCATAAGGTGGGCTCTCAAAAAGCCTATGTTGAAAATTTGGTGGGAAAATTCCTAAAAATGACTGTTTTATGAGCATGCACTGCGCAGTTCCTACGCACGCTCGTAAGTTCACGAATTTTCAATATTTTCACTCCAGATTTTCAACATTGCCATTTTACCACACCTCCTTATGAGCAGTACAGCTGTCATTTTTCACAACTTGCCCAAAACGTGTTTCCGCCCATGTAGTGCATGATGGCACAGTCGGTGTGTGAAATCAATGTATGGGACACATTAAGAAAATTGCAGTGATACCGTTAATGAGCAGAGGTCTTAAAATGGCTATGTTGAAAATCTGGTGAAAAAATTCCTAAAATTGACTGTTTTACGAGTGTGCATTGCGCAGTTCCTACTCACGCTCATAAGTTTGTGAATTTTCAATATTTTCAATCCAGATTTTCAACACTGCCATTTTATTACACTTCCTTATGAGCAGTACAGCTGTCATTTTTCACATCTTGCCCAAACGTGTTTCCGCCCATGGTGCGCACCATGGCGAGTCAGCAAATCAATGTATGGGACACATTAAGAAAATCACAGTGACACTGTTCATGAGCAGAGGTCTTAAAAGGCTATGTTGAAAATTTGGTGACAAAAGTCCATAAAATGACTGTGTTACGAGTGAGCATTGCGCAGTTTCCACGCACCTTGTAAGTTCATGACTTTGTAATATTTTCACTCCAGATTTTCACCAGTGGCATTTTCCACACTTCCTTATGAACAGTACAGCTGTCATTTTCACAACATGGCAAATGTGTTTTCACACTTTCAGCGCGAGAGATGCGTCGCTGTGGGAAATCATTGTTCGGGACAGATAAAGAAAATCACAATGACAATGTTCATGATCGAGGTCCCAAAATGCCTGTGTTGACAATCTGCTGTAAAAATCCCCAAACTAATTACATTACGGGTGTCGTTGCACAGTTTCTATGCACGTTCGTGACTTCACTAGTTTTTTAAATATTTTTACTGCAGATTGACAACATTGCCATTTTTTACACCTCCCCATGAACAGTACAGCTGTCATTTTTCACATCCTGTTCGGAAGGTGTTTTTGCATCTGTGATGCTAAATGCCGTAGTCGCTGTGCATAAGCAGCTTTCGGCTAACAAACTGATATTGCCACTGTTCATGAGGTGGGGGGTCACAAAAAACCATGCTGAAAATTTGGAGTGAAAATACCAACGAATACCTGAGGTGTTAGGGTTTCCAACCATAACGCCCCACCCTGTAGAGAATGACAGGCATCAGGGGGTGTGACTTGGGAATCTTGCCTGTAATGCTCATACCATTCCACACCCTGCAGCCAGTGAGAGGCATCGAGGTATGCCTCGGAATCTTCGGCCCCAAAGTTCACCCTATTCTCCTATACCGCACCCATCTCACTATATTTCCTGATGGAATGGGGTGTGCATAAGGGCCAAAGACCCCAAGGCACACCGTGACACTCTTCAGTGTCTGCAGGGTAGGGTGTGGTGAAATGGCGTGGACGTTATGTCTGACAACCCAAAGGCACACCCCAATGCCTGTCACTCTCTGCAGGGTGGTGGTGGGATTGGCTTCAGTTCAATACTTCACTGCCATTCCTATTATGCAGCTGTGTAACTTCTACACTACCAATGCCAATGCCAGCAAGCAAACATTCAGCATTGACAAATGCTTGTTTGTTAATTATTTTAGGTCTGTAGTCTGTGTTTTCTCACTTTATGCAGTTTAGTTTGAAGTGTTTAAGAAGAGTATTTAGTATCTCGTTCTATATTAGTTTTAGTTATTTAGTTCTTAAAGTGATGGTGTTCTGTCTCTTTATTATACTAATTACCCCTTGCACCATCATAATAAAAAAAATAATAAAATAAATATACATTTTTTGGTGGTTTTACTAGCTACTATTAGCACAGTAAACTTTTTTTTTATTTCTAATTTTGTAAATCACACTGTTAATGCCTCAGGGCAGGTGATGTCTGCTGCTCCTAGTTAGTTAGTTGTACTGCAGTTTTTTTTTTCATCACAATATTATAAATTTCAATATAAAAAAGTGACTCCGGAAAAATACTCCACTAAAGGGAGAAGTACCAGGGGGTTGACAAAAAAGTGCAGAAATTTTGTTGGGAAAAAGAGTGTTGTAGCAAAAAACCAAAAAACAAAAACTATGTCTGCTGCAACATGGGCTCCAGGGCTGTAGTAGTAGCAAAGGAGTAGCTGGCAAGTTGCAGTGACATTAGTGTGGCCACTAATGTGGCATACATGCTGGTGAAAGGCTGGCGGAGGTGGTGACATGATGAGCAGTACAGGAGGCAGCAAAACCTTTGGCTCAGGTAGAGTGGTCTAGGAGGAAGTTGTTGGTGTCCCCATGACTCCTAGTGGCAATGGCACTGATCCTAATCTTGATAGTAGTTTTCCATTCCCAAATGTGAGTGTAGAGCTTGAGCATAAGTCAGAGTCTGATGAAGGAGATCGGACTGTTGTGCAGTCAGAAATGACTAAATTAAAAAATGTGTGGCAGACTCATGATGATGAGAGGAAGAGAGAACCTGGAGAAGGTTATCATGATGAGGACAGAGCTCAGGAGGAGGATAATATCAGAGACTGTGGGGGATGATGATTAGGATCCCATATGAGAGCTGCAAAGAGAAAGCAGATGGAAGGTGCTGCTATAAATGTGGGGATTTGCCTACTATTCTCTCATACAAACATTAACGTTCATCCCCCAATACTACACCAGTTGTTCCTCTTACTGATGAGCCCAGTACATGTCAGTCACCCAGTGACAAAGTTCATAAAGCATCCCAAAACATACCCATTTCCATCCCTCCCCATTCCCTGACTCACTCTCACCATCATGTAAGGGGTTCCACATTTCTTGTTTAGAATTTTATATACTGAACCCAGCTGTGCCAAGCATGGGTTAGTAGAGGAAAAGGGGCAGCCACCTAGACACTGGTGGGGAACACACACACCTAATGTCTAGGCACCCGTTACTCTGGACTCAACACCAGAAGAAAGCTGGCACAGGAGGGTCCCTCTCCCTCATTGTCATCATTTGCCAAGGCATCCAGAACGGGCAGTGAAGTAGCCCATGCTGAGGGAAAGCTGAGTGAGGAAGACTACTACAGAGATGAGGAGGGGTCTGTGGGACTACCTAGAAGTGATCATAGTAGCAGTGATGTGTTGAGTAGTATCATCCAGAGGCACCAAACCACATTAACGCCATTGCAGAAAACACCCCGAATCACTGCTTTCATTCAAGAAGTACCTGTGAATCCCAAGTAGTCAATTACTACCCCATCACCCATGCTGCCACAGCTAGTTCAGCTGTTTGGTAGCCTAACACCCAGAAAGGTTCAGCCTATGCTGCAAAACATGCTTGAACATTGTTATAAATACCCACCTAATCATGCTATTGCACAGGAACTAAAACCAGCAACAACTGAAATGCTGGCAATTGTTCTATTGCCATTCTATTTTGTGGAGAACATGGGATTTAGAAGACTGATGGTCTGTGCCTCTCCCAAATGACAGATTCCTTCAAAAAAATATTTCTCTACATGTGCCATTCCTGAACTGTATGGGATCTTGCCATGCATGGTATTTCATGTCCTGCTGCATTTATCATCACCATACATACTGTACAACTACCTCGATATGGATATGTAACAAGTGGCCAAACAGCTGGTAGCTCCTATCTGTACATTGCATCACACTGGTACAGCACAGACACCTGGAGTAATATTTGACACTGGTTGGGGGAAAATTTGTACTAAGCCCAATTGTGGTGGTAGCAACTCTCCGGGTATCTGCAGCATTCCACGCTGGCAATGATGAGTGCAACTGGATCCTGCATGGGTCAGAAAATGCTAGACCTGTTCCTGATCAAGACTAATGAGTGGGTGCACACCCATTCACTGAAAGCAGGTTTTATTGTGAGCAATGATTCATACTAGAATTCATACTAGGAATATACAGATGTACAGAAAGCTTTTGGGCCTATAGGTATACATCTCCTGCTTAGGAGGGTTAGTGCCTTCCCATAGAGTTAAGCAAATAGCTATCCAATTTCCATTTTAAAGGTGTTTAAAGAATCTACTTCCACAACATCCTTTGGGAGAATGTTCCACAAAGGGATAATCCTTTGTGTAAAATAACTTCTTCTCATATGGCTTTTGGGATTAGTTAACTCAAGTTGAAGATCATGACTTCTTAGGAAAATCTCCCTTTGACGGAAAACAAAACCAAGGTCAGACAATAATGGTTTATCTCTGATAAGTTTAAATATTAACAAGAGGTCACCTCTTAATCTCTTCAATTCTAAGGAATAAAGTTTCAAAACCCTGAGTCTATTTTCGTAGCTTACATTGTGTAAGCCGTTGACCATCCTAGAAATTCTCCTCTGTACTCCCTCTTATTAATTACATCTTTACGTAAGGGAGGGGTTCCATTGTGGGGAACAGTAATCCAGTATGGGCTGTACATATGTTTTATATAAGAGAATGAGACAAGCCCTATTCCTAGAAGTGACAGACCTCTTAATACAACTTATGAGTTTATTGGCTTTTTTAGTCAGGTCCGTACAATGATTGCTGAACTTGAAGTCATTAGAAATAACAACACCCAAATCCCTTTCATTGTTGACTGACTTCAAAGTTTTGCCGGTCAGTGAATAATGATTACAGTGGTCGTCTTTATCCAAGTGCATAACAACACATTTGTGGGGGTTAAACATCATACCATTTATAACAGCCCAATGTTCTAGTGCTGTGAGATAATTTCTCAACTTATGGAGCCCACCATTGTTGCTTACATCTGTGGCTACTTTGGCGTCATCAGCGAACTTAGTGGCAAAACTGTTTAGATTTATATTTAGATCAGAGACAAAAATGGAAAACAAGGAGGGTCCCAATACTGACCCTTGTGACACATCACTTATCACATGGCCCAATTCAGATGTATACCCTCAAATTCTAACAACCTGCTTTCTATCCCTTAACCATGCATCAGTCCACCTGATGAGCAATTTGTTTATCTCAAGTCTTAACATCTTGTCTAGCAAGGTCTGATGAGGGACCTTATCAAAGTCCTTGCAAAGGTCTAGATAGATAACATCTACCAATTTGTTGTTCTCCAGAAGTGCGTTTACTTTTTCATAAAAGACCAGACTGGCAGTGAGGAATGACCTCTGCACCTTAAAGCCATGTTGTGAATTATCAATATTATTTTTAGAGTTAATTTAAATCTCAAGCTTATCCTTAACAATTGATTCCATGACTTTACCCAGGATACAGGTCAAGCTAATTGGTCTATAATTTGTAATATTATCATGATCCCCCTTTTTGTAATTTGGTACCACCACTGCTTTTCTCCACTCCCTGGGCACCTCCTCGGTGCTGATAGACATGTTATAAAGTATGTACATGGGTTCAATTAGCCATGATTCAATAGTTTTCAGAACATGTGGATGAAGAGAATCTGGACCAGGGGAAGTATTAATTTTGATGGCTCTTAACTTAGAGAGTATCTCTTCCCTGGTTATTTCAAATCTCTGCTTATCCGATGTCCCTGTATATGAAGTGAAATTATCTTTAGGAGCAAAAACAGAGCAAAAGTATTGATTGAATTCATTAGCCATTTCCTGAGGTTCAGTTATCACCATACTATCTACTTTTAGAGGACCAATTGTACTTGATGAGTTCTTTTTGTTGTTTATGAATGAGTAAAACCTTTTGCTACCATCCTTCATATGGGACAGCCTGAATTCAATTTTCCATTTTTCTTTATTGATATTCACCTTACAAGAATGAAGGGCCTCCCTATATTTGTGTTTGTTGTAATCATTATTATCTCTTTTAAATGCTCTGTAGGCCCTTTTTTGGCTAAAATGGATTGCCTAACCTTACTTGTATATACAAGGGAAGATTACCTTTCTTGTTATAGTGAGTTACTAACATACTAAAATGCCACCAGAGTAGGCCTAACGGTCTTTCACGTCTGCTCATTTGGTCAGCCCCCACCCTGGGAGCTGACCTTGCTGCCCCCCTCGCCTTCTCTGGCTTCTCCCTTCCCAGTTCTGGATATTCTCGTTGCATTGGATTTTGCTTCCAGAACCCTTCTCCTGTACCTGTCCCACCCCCTCTTGAACCCCTCCACCATCTCTGCCTCCACCAGCCCCCTAGGCAGTGCATTCCATGGCTCCACCTCCCTCTCAGTGAAGTAGTACCTCCTCCTTTCTCCCCTGAATCTTCCCCCCTCCAGCTTCCACCCATGCCCTCTAATGGCCCCCTCCTCCTTCCTTCGAAGCACCCTGACTGCTCCTCCCCTATTTACCCTCTTCATGTACCTGAAGACCTATATCATGTCCCCCTGGTCCCTTCTCTCTGCCAATGTGTACATATTTAGCTCTTCGAGCCTCTCCTCATAGGTCCTGTCCCCCAAGCCCCAAATCATTTTGGTTGCACTCCTCTGGACCCTCTCCAGGAGTTTAATGTCCCTCTTCAAGTGTACCCTCCAAAACTGCACACAGTACTTGAGGTATGGCCTTACCAAGCAGTTATACAGAGGGAGTGTCACTTCCCTCCTTCTGGAGGTGAGCCCCCCTAGCGATGCATCCCAGCATCCTGTTGGCCTTGGCTGCTGCCCTCCTACAAGTCTCTGAGTTGTTCATCTTGACATCCACCACCACCCCCAGGTCCCTGTCAGCCATCGAGACTTGTAACATTCCCCCCAGTGTGTACACTTGGCCAGGGTTTCTGGCCCCCAGGTGCAATACCATGCATTTCCCTGCATTGAAACTCAGCTTCCACTTTCTAGACCATCTATCCTGAGCCTCCAGGTCCCCCAGTAGGGCCATCCTCCCCTCTTCCCCACCTACCACCACTCCAAGTTTTGAGTCATCCGCAAAGAGACTCATCTCACTCCTGATACCTGTCCTTATGTCAGAGACATAGGCGTTGAACAGGAGGGGTCCAAGGACTGATCCCTGTGGGACCCCACTAATGACTCTCCTTGGGGATGAGACTATCCTGCCAACTACGACCCTCTGGGTCCTGGAGCCAATTGCCTATCCATCTGATCATCTGGTTCCCCACACCCATTTCTGCCAGCTTATCCAGCAGGCACTGGTGAGGAACAGAGTCAAATGCCTTGGTGAAGTCTAGAAAGAGGACGTCCACTGGTCTACCCAGGTCCAAGGCACTCATCACCCAGTCATAGAACTCCACAAGGTTTGTCTGACATGATTTCCCCGAGATGAATCCATGCTGTCTATCATCCAGGCACCCTGACTTTTCCAGGTCCCCCCCAGCCTCTCCTTGACAATGCCGTCCATCACCTTGCCCACCACTGATGTCAGGCTGACAGGCCTGTAGTTCCCTGCCACCTCCCTTGATCCCCCCTTGTGGATAGGCACTATATGTGCCACCTTCCAGTCCCGGGGCACCCACCCTGTCCTCAGAGAGATGGTGAAAAGCTCTGACAGGGATTTTGCCAGGACATCCGCAAGTTCCTTCAGCACTCTGGGATGTAATTTATCCGGCCCCGGTGCTTTCTCTATCTTAAGGGACCTGAGGGCTTCCCTCACTCTCCCTGCTGTGATTTCCACTTCCACTACCTCTTCTATCTGCTTAGCCTTCCCCCCTCCTGCCAGTGATGACTCCCCCTCTCCCCAGACCCACCGATCGGTAAGGGTCTCCCCCTCCTCAGTATCACTATCTCCTCCCATGTATGATGCAGCACCCCCATTTTCCTTGGTGAAAACGGAGGTGAAGTACTCATTTAGTGCCTCAGCCTGCTCCCCCGGGTCTTGTGCCCATCTCTCCCATTTTAATCTTGCTAATCTGCCCCTTCACCCTTTGTTTTTCTCCAATGTATCTAAAGAACCCCTTGTTCCCTCTCCTAATTTCCCTGGCCAGGTTCTGCTCCTTCCTTGCCTTAGCCATCCTTACTACCCTAGTGGCCCTTCTAGCCATCAGCTTGTACTCCCCTCAATCCCTTTCACTCCTTGAGCACTTAAGTTGCCTATAGGCTGTCTTCTTTCCCTGCACCACCTCTTGGACCTCCCTGGTCCACCAGCAGGGTTTTCAGGCCATACCGCATTTTCATCTTACTCTTGCACAAGTCCTGGTAGCATCCTGCACCTCTCTCCTGATGATTTCCCACCTACTATCAGTGTCCATGTCTGACCTAATCACATCCAAATGCTCCTTAAGGATCCTTCCTATTCCTTAAAATCCGCCCCCCTGAAGTCAGTTACCTCCATCTTTGTGCAGCCTTCTACCCCTCCTAGGTCCAGGCAGAACCAGACCATGGCATGTACCCGTGCCTCCCTGGTCAGTTTCCCCACCTGCTGAGTTAGGAACGCATCTTGAAAGACATCCAACAACCTCTGTTTCCTGGCCACCGAGGATGTCATAGTCTCCCACCCTGTTTCTGGAATGTTTAAGTCCCCCAACACCACCACCCTTCCTCTGCCCAATCTGCAGTGTCTCCCAACATCTGCCACCAGACTCTCCTCCAGCTCCCCCACCAGTGCAGGGGGTCTATACACCACTCCTATTTTTACACTCTTGCCCCCGCCCCTTGTTATCAAGGTGACCCAAATTGCCTCCACGGTTCCCTCCACCTCCTCTATTCCCCCTATGCCAATGCAGTTTTTGGCTATCATTGCTATCCCTCCTCCCCTTCCATCCCCCCGTCCTTCCTGAACATGTGTAACCCTCCAGGTTCAGGTCCCAGTTGTGTCCTGCGGTGGCCCAGGTCTCAGTGACCACTGCCACATCCACCGCTCCCTCAATTAGCATCACCTGGAGCTCAGGCATTTTACTGCCCAAGCTCCTGGCATTTAGCAGGACTACCTTCCACTCTTTCCCTATACTCCTTTTCCCCTGCTCGTGTTCCCATGGGGATTCTGTTTTCCCCTGGTCTGCACTTTACCGGTCAGCCTTTTCCTGCATTTCTCCAGCTCCCCAGTGGGGTGGAGACAGAGTCCCTCCTTTATCAGACCCCCCTTGAAAGCCTTTTCTCCCATCCCTCCCCCTTCACAAGTTTAAACCCCAATTTTCACCAAAAAAAACTCCTATTTTCAATTTAAGGATTCCCCTCCCCTCCAAATTGAGATGGAGCCTATCTCTAACATACAGCTCCTTATCCACCCAGGTCTCCCCCCAATCCCCCATCAACCCATACCCTCTGGCCTCACACCACTCCCTGAGCCACTGGTTTCTCTCCTTAATCTTCCTTTTGTGTTCCCCACTAGCCCTTGACACTGGCAGGATTTCCGAGAAGGAAATTGTGCATCCTATGTCATGACAGATCCTGGCAAGCTCCCTGAACCTTGCCTGTATCTCTAGCTCACTATTTCCCTCAATGTCATTTGTACCCAGGTGGACCAGTATGTCCGGGGAACCCCCACAATCCTTTGCCAGCTGATAAACCTCGTGCTTGGCCCTGTGCACCATTAGTCCAGGGAAGCATTTTGTTTTAACTGGCCAGACTTCTCCCCCTCTGTCCCATTTGATACCCCTGATCATAGAATCCCCCCAACAGGAGCACTCCGACCGCTCCTTTTTGATTAGGTATATATTTGTCAGCAAGTTTGAGAATCTTGGTTTTAATGCTAACCCACAATTGATCAACTGAGGACATTTCCCTTTTCCAGTCCCACTCATAAAGTTCTTCAATGAATGCCTCAAAATTGGCTTTTCTAAAGTCTTTTACTGTGGTTATACCAGTCTCTCTAATAGTATGGGTGTTGATTGAGAACGTTATAATGTCATGGTCATTGTTGAACAAAGGATCAGATATTTCCAAATCATTAATTCTGTCAGGAATATCAGTAATGACAAGGTCCAAAATATTGATCCCCCTTGTGGGTTTATTTATCAGCTGCTGCATCCCATTTATTAAGCATAATTCTAACAAGGCTTGTTCCTGTGATGAGGATGCAGACTAATCATTCCAATTAATCCCAGGAGTATTAAAGTCACTAAGGAGTAGAATTTCCTTGTGATTTAGTTTACTAGTGATGTTATTAAGTAGGGAACTATGTTCTCACTGGTTCGTGCCAAGGGACATATAAAACAAGCCCAAAACAAGATTCCTATTATTTTTCATTTCATTTTCATGCTCGAATGTAGTAAAATGCATCAGTGATGGGTGGTTTCTCAGGGTGACATGCCTGGCATACTGTCTTAATCTTATTGTGCAGAATGTTCCAGCATATCCTGATATCAAGTCCATGTTGACTGTGGCTCTTCCCACTTTGCCCACTCCAGAAAGGCCTGTGACCAGCGCAGGCACCTGCAGATACAGAACAAACTGTCTTAGCACTGTATGAAGCTGGAAGTGATCACAGATGGAACTTAACACTGTACTCAATTGAAAGCTTGTACAAGCAGTATAAACCATCTCTGAGTATTCGCTGCCACATACAAGCCATGACTGTGTGAGAATATATATGTCTCTGACAACAGGGGAAAGGGAAAGAGAAAGGGAAAATTGTTTAACCAGGAAAGGCACACTAAGCTGAAGCTTGTTTGCAGGACTGACCTGGGAGCACAAGGAAGTTAAGTGACTTGCTCAGGGTCACAGTATGCAAGTGGGGGCTGATGAGATTCAAACCCAGGTCTCCAGGTTTGCAACTCATTGCTCTTAACCACTATGCTATACTGCCTCCTCTAACAACAGACCAGTGGCAACGAATAGATGGCATAATCAGGATTCTCAGGCCATTCAAACATGCAACACAGGTAGTAAGTGGGGACAGTGCCTGTATCAGTCAGGCCATTTTATTTTTTTTATTTTATTGCAATCTAGGATTACAAATACCTTTGAGCAGGAACTGTTCATTTACAAAGGTTCCACGTCGAAGGAATGGGGGTATACATACACACAAAGGTCAACATAATAATACGTAGTTACACAATAAAAAGAAGTACGAGACTAAGGCTTAGAAAATTCCAATAATTCAAAATGTGCCAAATGTTAGGTAGCATGACATACCAGCCAAGGGCAATCTTAGAAATAAGCACTGCAGGTGAGAGGGAAAGGGATATGCAGGCAGGAAGGCCATTGTCGGAGGGTAGAGGTGAGGATAAGCGCCTAAAGGGAGGGAGGGAGGGAGGGATTAAAGTCAGGAAATGCCTGGGTGGGAAGGGAGAGGGGGCACTTCTATGTGGGCTGAGGCAGACACAGTTGAAGGTACATCAGGTGCTGGAGGCAGGTGGTGATACCGGAAGTTGTGCCTTACTGGAACACATGTTCCCTTTCTTGAACTACACAATATTTATTTTTCCAGCATTCTGCATCTTCAGATTTTGGGATTCCCACCATGCAGAATCCACATTATAATGTGGCCTGGCATCAATAATTGAAGGTGGATGTGATCAGGCTCAAAATGTGACCCATCTTATAATAAAAGTACATGAGGGCACAGATGCTAAAGTCACAGTTATGTAAGGCACAACATGAAACTCAACAGAAAATGGGCGTTGCTCCCACCTTGCATGGTAAATACACTGCGAAAACAGGCAAGGTAAAAGAAAATCCCAACAAATCCACTCTATTTATTCTGGTAGTTGAGAAAAATTCTGTCAGTGCAGAACAGAGATGGGTGAAGTTACTGAAATTTGCTTTGCAGCATAATTAGTGAACTTCACAAACTTTGTGAATCTGAATTACTGAAGTTTGCACTTCACAAAGTGCAGATTGTGAATTGTGGTGAAGTCAAAGTTGCTGATGGAAGAAGAAAGGGGAAATTGTTTATGGAAAGGCACACTAAGCTGAAACTTGTTTCTAGGTGCAACCTGGGAGCACAAGGAAGTTAAGTGACTTGCTCAGGGTCACACAGTATGAAGGGGGGCTGTAGGATTCAAACCCAGGTCTCCAGGTTTGCAGATCAGTGCCCTAAACCACAATGCTATACTGCTTCTGTGCAATGGAAACTTTGTGAAATATTGTGAAGGTGAATTTTGTCCACTTCATGACAACTTCGCTTTTGTTGTATGTCTAGTAGAGAATTTCAGTATATTTCGATTTTTGCACAATTTTTACTAAAGTGCATCACAAGAATGTCTGTGGTGGCCCGGTGGAACAGAGGGAAGACTGACACACAGCACAGCACCATGTAGCAGCATGACACCTTGAGAAATGGTCTGCTGAAAACAAATTATCACTTAATGCACATAAATGTAATGTGATGCACTTACGGAAAAACAACCCTTGTTTCACTTACACACTAAACAACACTCCTCTACAAACTACAGAGAGTGAAAAGGATCTTGGGGTCACTATATTTAACAATTTATCTTTCGACACGCATACGAAAAACATTGTTAAACAAGCCAACCAAATATTGGGATGTATACTAAAAAATATCAAAAGCAAGCAAGAAACGGTTATAATCCCCCTTTACTCCAGCCTTGTAAGACCTCATTTGGAATATTGCTCCTCAGTTTGCACCCCACAACTGGTTAGTGGAAATAAATTATTAGAAAAAGTACACCGCAAAGTAACCAAAAAAATTTAAAGTGTAAATAATTATGATTATGGCAGCAGACTAAAAAAACTAGGCCTATATTCCTTGCAGTATAGGAGAATGATCAGTGACCTCTGCTTTACCTATAAAGCAATAAATAACAAATCAACATTTGAGACTATTGGACTAATTAAAATCCCAACTAAGACAATTACAAGAACATATGAAATGAAACTTACAGGCAGTCTAAACAAAACCAAAAAAAGGAATCACTGGTATACTCAAAGAGTCATCACAGCATGAAATGCTCTTCCTAAAGCAGTTGTTGAAAGCAACACAGTCAGCACCTTCAAAAACAGATTAGATGCACATATGGGTGAAATAAAATTTAGATTCCACCAATAAAATTGTGGCAAGTTCTTATAAGGCATCTCATGCCTACTGAACTAGCAAACAGACTATGAAACTACGATTATTCTCATAGTTGAGAAATGTTCCGTGAGTACCACATTTATGTACGTTGTGCTTTACCATAGAGATGTACAACAAAAACAGCAGTGACAGATGTAGACAGTGATAGTGTAAGGTTTGTGCTGTTGCACAAGAAAGAGAACAATAGAGAGGAATTTAGATTTTTTTTCCATTAAACTGGTGGAGGATAGCGGACAGCAGAATTTAGATAGTAGCAGAAATCAAGACAGAGAGGAATTAAGATGTACAGAAATGTTTTTGATGTTTTTCATTTTTTTAAGCTTGTTTTTTTTACAACAGGTGGGGACTACAAGAGTACAACAGCATATGATCACAGGAGTAGAGAGATGATAAGGTTACGGCCTGGGAAAAGAGGGTGAACTACTACAATGGAGTTCTGCCAGCCCCTCAAGGATAGTCCACTGGTTTTGGAGCAACACCTCTGATGTTTCTTTCATGGCTACAGCTTGGCAGGAGAGCTCCCCAATCTCCCTGCAGAGCAGTGCCATTTGTGCATAGGTGGAGGTGGAAGGAGGAAGAAAGATCTGAGGCTTGTCTCTCAGGCGACCCATGCAGCACCCAAGTCTGACTGCAGGTCCCACTCCCAGTCCCCTCTGTGTCCCCCTCCAGAACCTGCACACTGTGTGATGACCAACATTACCTTTTCCATCACTGTCCACCCACTCTGTGGCACGGAAGGACCACTTGGGTGCCACTGCCTCCATCCCTCTCATCTTTCTTAGTGCAACTCCTCACATGCTCCTCCCACTGCTTGTGGTGCCTTACTTTATGGTGGGTGTGCTGCCCACCAGGGACCACATGGCTATCCTGTTTCCCTCACTGAATAACAGTGTGACACATGGTGCATGTCACCACACTGTTGTCGGTAGCGTCAGTTTCAAAGAAGTCCCAAGCCAGAGACTTAAGCAGCTGTCGAGGGGAGGAGCCAGATGGTCTTGGATTGGTCTCCTCCTCCTCACAGGGTTCGGTTGGCAGCACAACCACAGAGGGGCACAGGGACATCTGTTGTACTGTAGAGAATGGAAGTACAGGAGCAGGGTCAACAGGTGGTGGTGCCACTGCATGCTGCTACTAGTGTTGCACTGTGGGGGCGGGTGCCAAAACCATCCTCTTCAAATGGATAGGATAGTGTGTTCCATCCATGAACTGCATCCAGCTCTTCTTGCTGTGATTGCTCCCAGTCCTCACAGTTTCCTCCTCAACAGTCCCACTCATTTTAATTAGACAAAAAAAATGGAGAGTAAAAAAAAAAACAGTGAAAGGAAGAAAGATAGAACAAATGAAAGTTGGGAATCTAAAGAAAATTGTATTTAAAAAACAACTAAATAAATCCTCAAGAACTGCCAAGATAAGACGACAAACAAACATCTCCACTTCCACTTTCCTCCTCCAGATCACTGACTCTATCCTTTCAGGTATGGACCAGGGTCTGATCACCTCTGCCATATCTGTGTATCTTACTAAAGTTTTTGACACTGTGGCACATTTTCTTCCTTTTGGACAAGCTTAACACAGTGGACTTCTCTGCCTCCTCAGTCAGTTGGTTCCTTTCCTACAGTACCTACCTTGAGGGAAGGTCTCAAGCTGTCCTGATCACAAACTCCTTATCCCTTCCACTACCCATCTGTTCAGGCATCCCTCAATGGTCTCTCCTGGACCCTACTCTCTCTTCCATTTTCTTGAATGACATCCCCTCTGCCTGTTCCTCTGTGTCATTTCACACATACATTGATGACCAAGGCCACTGATTTCCACTTTTTACTGGAAAACCCTGTAAAATTCCAGAATCTGGGCTGCCTGCACACTGGTAAAAACAAAGAATTTCATGGAATTTGGCATTTTATACCAGATTAGTAAATCTACAAAACATGTATTTGTCTTATAATTGCTTCCTGCACTATTTTCAATTTGCTTTATTTAAAGCTCTGTGTATTAAGCCTTCTTTTATTCTGATTATTTATACACATACATACCCAAAGAATGACAGTAGAGTCCCAGTAAAATCCAGACAGTAGACAGTCACCTGTGTAGTTCCAGGAATTTGAAGTTATGAAAATGGAATTTCATTACTTTAATCACCATAAATCAGTGACGTTGCTGATAATACAGTGTTGTTTGCAGCTGGATTTTGACACTATTCGGTGCTGGTTCTGGTCTAACCATCTGACCCTCAATAGCAAAAAAATAAAAAAATTAATTTCCATGACCTTTGGCACCTGACAGAGACTTACCAGACTCACCTTCCTCTCATTATTCCACACCTTTGATGTGCTGCAATTGAGGATGTATCCTGCTGTAAGTACTTTGGGGTCTGGCTGGACTGTTATCTTGATTTTTTGGTGTGCATTGATACCACACACCATAAGCTCCATCCCAAGCACTGTACAAGAACAAAGTGAGGATCCCATGTCCTGCCCATTGTAAAAAATTTTTTAAAGAGGATTCTCTCTATTTTTGACTATGACGACATAGTTTACAGTGGAGCTCCCGGATCTTTATTTGCCAGACTGGACCCCCTCTTTCACTCTCTCATTTTTCTTTTTTTTAAGTGGAGCTCCCAAATCCTTCCATGCCATGCTGGACCACCTTTCACTCTTTTTTTTAATATAGATTTTTTATCTGTCCAGGTACCATTGACTGTCCCTTGCCTCTCTCTTTGTCAGGGGGTGTTCCCCCCAAAGATTCCCCTTGTGGTGGAGTTGAGAGAAGGCCATCCTCCCCCAGTGCCTTTCACCCAGAAGTCCCCTCCCAATTGGAGTGGAAGGGCAGGCCATGGTACCTCAGCTGAGGCTTCATGGTGCCCTGATGCCCTCTTTGTCCAACCAACTTTCTTCATCCCAGCCTGGAGCCACGGTCTAGAAGCATATACATATGCTGTAGAACCATGGCTTCTTTCCACCATCCCAGATATCTGCCTGACCTCCCAAGCATTAGTGCTGCCACCAGGTCTCCACTTGGTGGCAGTCAAGAGCACATACCCCCTGTCAGGAAGAGGAGAGCTGCCTGATGGCCATTCAATCTTCTCCCAGCTCCCCGCCAGCCCCCAGCAACCCAAGCTCATTCCTGCACTCTGGTCGCCTTGTGTAACAAGAAGTAAGGTGCTTTGCAGCACCTCAGCCCTTTTCATCACCAGGCCAGCCTCTTTCATTCTTTTTGCCATTTTGCCTTAGACTGTCTCCTTTGTACCCACCACTGCTCTCTCTACTCATCCCCTGTGATCCTCTCTCTTGATTCCAGGCACTTTTTCCATTGTGCCTCCTATATATCCAAATTCTGGTATGGTTCCCTCTGCTCCTACCTTACCTGACTAGTATCCTCTCCCTCTACTTCCTCTTACCCTCTCTGCAGCAGTTTTCCCATTCCCTTTCTATTCCACATAAGAAATCTACTGTTGGTCAGTCTGCCTTTTCATATCACATTTCTAACCTGGGATCCACCCTTCCCCTGTCAATCTGCTCTGCCTCTTCCCCCTTCTCCCTTAAGTCTCTTCTTTGTGACTTTTCTTCTCCCACCTGCAACTGTCTCAGACACCTACCCTTTTTATCTCATTCCCCCCCCATTCATATTGCCCTGGCCGGTTTGCTGTCCCCGTCCCCCCATGTCTGTATAGGTAGCTTCCCTTTGCCTATAAAATCTCAATTTCATCTACTAATGTTGTGTACTGCAAGTACCTGGTGTACTGTTTTGCCTTACAATGTTTATGATTATGCTCCATTAATAGACTGTATTGCTGTATATGACTACTATTTGTGTAATGCTGTTAATTACCACAGTATTTACTTTTTCTCACTCTTGTATTATTTTCCATACCCATCACCCCCAGATGCATCAGGAAATGAGTTGTTATCAGCTCAGTATGTCTTTCCTTGTAAAACTTTTGAACGACATACTGTAAATAAATAAATAAATAAAATGAATAAACCAAAAAAAGCTGTAAAAGTTGTTTTTTTTTAAATAAGATTTTAGAAGGCTCTAAAAGTAGATCTGATCTCTTCCACTGACTCACTCAAACTGCAAAATGAAACCGTGGATGATTTCTGTACATAGTAGCATGTGACCTTCAAGAGCTGTTTCCATGTGACCTACAGTCGCTTGTTTACCAGACCCCTCAATCTGAGCAAACTTCATCCAGATATGCATTAAAGGAGAAGCTGCAGGTGAAGTTATTAAAGGCAAATTTCCTAGTTGATGGCAAAAATTTGCAAACTGATTCACAAAGGCGTTGTTGGTGACTTTGCTGGAACTTCACAAGTTAATTAAAACTTTGCAACATCTCTACACATCTGTCAGCCTTTAGAGTTATATATTTTTTTATGGTTTGTAGCTTTTTAAATTTGAATTTGTGCCAAACATGAACTCAGAAAACAGTTTTGCATTTTTCAGTAATTTTTTTTCAAGTGGTCTGCGCTTACGAGATTTTAAAACTTTAAGACCTTATAACTTAAAACCAAAAAAGTATTTTGTTCTCTAACTATGAAAAAGCTTTATTCTGGGCCAAGCTCTAATGAACCTGTAACTTTCATTATGTGAAAAAAAGTCTTACTTTGTGATTTCTTAATGTAATTTTCCAAAATAATAACTACTGTACTGCCAGTCTGATTTTTCACCAAATTTGCCAAACAATTAGCACCTTGGACTGAGACTGTGCACACCAGTTTTGAAGTCCTTGGGGCTATGATTGCTGAGATGTAAGGTGTCAAAAACACATTTTTGAACCAAACACTAATTCAACTCTAACATGCAGGTACTATAAACATATTTAGAATACATAATGAGTTGTAGTGGAATAATACATTTATTTCCAATGGTGAGGGTAAGACCCAATACTCTCAAGTTGTGAAACCACAAGTTAGTTACGAAAGTCTTACCACTCGTGTGAAGGTAAATGTGTTGTAATATATGGATAGATAGAAATAATAGTACATGAAAGCATAGAAACAAATCCCCACAATACCCCACTAGAAAACTGATAGTAGTATCGATGCTGCCCCATAATACTATTGTTCAGAGCCCATAATACTATCGTTTTGAGCTCTGAATGATAGTATTATCACAAAAACACAAGACTACAAGTGCAGGACTGTCTCGTGCAGACTGGGAGCTGGCTTTCACTGTAACCACTGCATACAGTAAAAGCTGACTCGACGAAAACCAACAAAATTATGAAATTGGTCTGTCAAAAGAAGCAACTTGTTAAATTTAAAGCTGTTTCTAAAATCCTTTCCCCGGTCTGTTACTTGGAACCACCTAGCCAAAGTGGCAATGTGGAAAATGCCATATCCTCTTCACTCCAGTTTCTGGCCACTGACTCATTTGGCTACTCACTCTTTTGCTAAGGCATCTCAAGTGTGCAATGAATATTCACTTTAAGAACCACAGAAAATGGGATAAAATTTATTTTTTTCTTTTTCTAAACTTCACTAAAAAAACTTTAAGACACAACAGAAATACACAGAGTTCCTTCTTGACCCCTCGCATAGACATGCCACTGTTTTCCTGAGATAATCATTCAAAACACATGAAGCACCAATAGAAACACATGCCGGGTGCTTCAGAGGTATCTTGATGTTCTGGCATACACAGCAACACCTAGCAAGCAGCTCCACTTACTGAGACCTACACAGACGCATCACCACCCTGGAGCTTCACACCACATTTCTGGAGAACCCTGGAAACTCCTTGAATCCATATATTGCAAAAAATAAAAGATAGGGGACTGTGATTAGTTGGCTATAATACCATCTCAAGCTTCTGTGGAAATGTTGGAATCTTTCGAGCTTTGCTTTTGAGGTTCCCAAGGCCCCAGAACCTCTTAATGGTATTATAGTCTTGTAATACACAGTCCCCTATCTATTATTCTATTTATTCTGCTGCAAACTATTGTGTATTTGATATACAGTATACCACACTAGTTGTAATTATTTTACTGGTGCTTTACCTTCTGTTACCTTAAAGCTACATTTCTTTCCATTGTAAACTCTTTTTTTTTTTAAACCAGGAGAGACACATTAAGCTGAAGCATGTTTACAGGTGCGACCTGGGAGCACAAGGAAGTTAAGTGACTTGCTCAGGGTCACACAGTATGCAAGTGGGGGCTGTGAGATTCAAACCCAGGTTTCCAGGTTTGCAGCTCAGAGCCTTAAACCACTGCACTATACTTTTGGACCGTTGTTTTCTGTGTTCTATTTCCAGATTATTTATTTTTTAATGCTCACATTTTTGGCCCTCAGATGCTGCTGGGGGGGGGGGATCCACCCCCTGTATCAGGTAGGTCCTGGCACATGCTGGGATCCAGGCGTAATGGGGCTCATGCCAAGGGGTTTTTCCCTTGTGCATCCCCCTTCCCACCTGTCTGAGATGGTGCCTGTCATGCAATGACCTTCACCCCCGACATGCAGAGTTTTGCCAGTCCCCACCCTGACAGGCTGCCAGTATGGTCCCTGGCTGCCGCACCCCCCTGCCAATTCTAGGGTTCAGTAGACGCTGTGTACCAAGTTCCCTCTCTCCCTGGAAGCAGTCCCTTGAACACTAAGCCTCCTCCCACCAGCCAACCCTCTGATGTGCAAGGACCACTTCCGAACCCTGGTCATCGGTGCTGCAGATGGAAGCCCTTCTGCTGCACCAGCAGGACAGCCCCATGTCCAGAGTTTAAGTGGAAATAACATATTCTATTACAAGTGGAAATATCATGATCTTAATGAAACAACATGTGTTCTAAATGAAATTGTAGAATGGGTACAGGCAGTTCTCTAATCTGATTGGCAGAGACACCATTCCAGGCATACTTTTTTTTTAAGTATTCCATAATAAAAAGTATCAGTACTTCTGTCCTCATTACTGAAAATTCAATGTGCCACTGGTAGAATTCTCAAACTCTAAGTTGGCATCCATGAGCACAGAGTAAAAAAAATAAACTCACTTCATAGACGAGACAGTTTTTAATGAATCACATTAGCTGCTTACTCTAATTGCTCATGATTATCACTCTTGCTAGACTCTCCTTCCCTTTCAGCCTGCAGTGATCCCTCACCCCAATCATGGTAGGCTTCAGGTCGCTCATACTCCCTCACCTTCTGGCTCCACATCACTCATGCTGTTCAGTAACACTTTTCTGTACAATTAGTGACTGCTCACTCATGCCACTCAAGCTCATAAGAAAGATGTAAAGGCACAGGCAAAAAAAAGTCTACAGAAACCTTTTACCAAAAAAGAAACCATTTCAAGCACAGCAACTAAACATACATTTTACAAAACATTGTAATGGGCACATTAGTGTCCCTAGTGATACCTACCTGTGGAGGGACAATCTTTTTAAACAATAGCAATATTTTAATATTTTACATTTTCTTGAATTCATAAAATATATGCAAAAACAAAACCCATTTTGTAAGTGCAATAAGGCATTCCAGGGTGCTGGGTGTGCTAGAATAAATGCACTTTTAGAGGAAGAAAGACACTCAGACTGCTGCCTCATGCCTCACTATGCCCACAGGCATGTATTTATCACAGTATAACTAACCCACTGTGTCTTACTGTTTGCATAAATTTTTATCTCAAGATAACATGATTTACTGATTTAATGTATTATGTATATATGCAAGTGATAATACATGATGGAGTGGGGTCATGCTCTAATATATGCATGCTTCAGGAGGGTGCATTAGTAGGCATGAGGCAAAATCAACTCCTTTCCATCCTTGCCAGATCCTGGTGAAAATAGTGGCATTGACGATCACAGGCTACATAACAATATAACCTCCTTACTCCTGCCCAACTTGAACTCAGGAAAGATCATGGCACTTCCACTGCTTTGGATAAACTCACAAATTATATCAGCCTGGCCATAGATGCTGGAGCAGTGCTAACTTGAACTCACTAAAGCATTTGACCTGGTCAGTCACTCACTACTCTATTCTAAGCTAGCCTCCATTGGTGCATCTGTTACCATGGTTAGCTGATTCTCTAAAAACAACTAGTTAGGCTGCACTCCACTGTCCCTGCCTCAGCAGACAGCACTGTTGTTTTTCCTCAAGGCTCTATTCTGGGTATCCTTCTTTTCCCACTGTACATTAATGGCCTCCCTTATAGCACTCTTCAATGTAACAATCTGCTGTATGTGGATGACCTTGTCCTGTACTGCACTGCAAATGTTACCTCTCTTTATTTTTTCAGTTCTCTTTTTGGCTTCCTTGAGCTTAGGGGGATATACCCTTTATCAGCCCATTTGGTCTGCTGCCCCCCCCCCGAACTTACTGGGAGACTGCTTTGATCCACTTAGTAGACCCCCTTCCCTCTGGTAGCTAGAGGGGAGGGAGTAAGGATGTGTTAGTAAGGGGCAGAAGAGGGACCAGGATCTGGGTGTCACTGTGCTGCAGCTAAAGTTTTTTTTTCTGAATTTCCAACATTAATTCTGCTTCCCAAGTAATATGTATCCCTTCCCAGAGTGTCGTCGGGGAGTTTATCAGAGCCTTATAAAAGCAGGAGACCAAATGTTTCAGAGAAGATTCCCTTTGGACTTGCAGTAGTAATGTAAGTAATGGAGGGGGTTAGAGCAGAAACATCCAGACCTAAAGTGGAGCCCAAAAAGTGACGCATCTGTAGGTATCTATAAAAGTCCCATTGAGGGAGGGAGAACTGTGTCTGCAGCTGCTGGAATTATTTATTTTATTTATTTTAAACTTCATAAACTTTATTAAAGTTTTGAAGAGAAAACAGCACAGGATAAAACAAGGTGCATGAGAAAATTGCAGCAATTACAAACATTGTGACAGGGTGGTGCTCCGAAACAATACAACCAGATAATAATCTAGACTGATAAAGAAAACATTGAAAATAAGCCAACCTGAAATCCCATTCAGAAAACTCAAGCTCCTGCACAGTGGACCCCTTAAAACAACCCTTCAATAAAAGCAGTGGTAAATGAAATATCTAGACTAAGGCAAATTTAATAATACATCCAACCTCTCCCACCTTTTCTTACAAGATGGGAGACTATGTCTCAGACTGGCCACTGACTTTTCCATTCTCAAAAAGGTCAGCATCTCAACATGCCATTCTCTGTAGCTAGGTGGCTGAGCCTCCAACCAATGTCTCAGGATCACTAATTTTGCTACTGTGGAAATTAGAACAATACAATATATCCAAACACCTATCAACTGCCAAATTCCAATCCCAAAAATACACAGTTCTAGAATAAAACAATCCTGTAAGCCCTAAAGTGGGTCTAACTGGGATTTAATATGATTCCAAAACTCCAGAACTGGGGAACAATCCTAAAGCAGGTTTCTTAGAGTACCCTCCTGAGATTTACATTCCAAGCAGAATGGGTCTGCCCGTTTCCTGAAATTAAACAAGTGTTGGGGCGTATAGCAAGCATTGTGAAAGATTTTATATTTAGTTAAATGCAGTTTGTCCACTTTAATGTATTTATGTATAAATTCCCAAGGAAGTGAAGATCCTGAGCTCAGCATGGACTCGGGGAACTCTTTTTCCCAATAACCACATCTCACAGCTTTCTTGGATCCGATCAAATCCTCAAGGGATTTATATAAAGCAGAAACTGTGTGTGGTTGCAATGTTATGTCCATCGACCTGCAGTAGGTTGAACCATCTGAAAAAGATCAGGGAGGGGGGCCTAGGAAAATTTTGGATGGAATGTTCAAGTTGGAAAAAGGCAAATGCCAGACCAGCTAGATGGGGTATAGAAAACTTAGTACCAAAGTCCTCAAAGGTCATTATCCTGTCCCCTTGAAGTACGTCAGATATCATATGAAGGTCAACATGCCTCATTAAAGTTGGGGATATGGGTTTGTTGACAATTTTCAAATTGGAGTTCAATCGTATTGGCTGCTGGGGGTCTTGCTGCAGGATAAACTCAAGAAAGAGACATATTTGAATACTGATACATACCGACCAACGAATAGGGGTATCCTGAAGCCCTCAAGGGAGCTTCAACCATGATAAAAAGGGGAGAAATTGAGCGGCAATGCCATGACAGGAACAATAATAGCTCTCAATCTCCTTCCATGGAGTTTTAACTAGATCTGTTTCTTCATCCATATCTGGGAGCCTCCAGACCAAACATTTACTGGCTTGTGAAGCCAAGTAGTACCAGTAGAAGTTTAGGAATTGAAGCCCACCATGACATTTTGCAAGAGAAAGTTTATAGTAAGCTATATGGGGGGGGGGTTACCATTCCACAGAAACTCTGAAATGGTCCTATGAAACTGCATAAACAAGGACTGGGTAAAGGTATACCTAGCATGTTTAAGGGATACAGAATGCTAGGCAAAATATTCATACGGATAATTGAAATCTTATCCCATAAAGATAACGTGAGAAGTTGCCAACATTGAAGGTCTGTCTTCATGGTACTCATTAGGGGTAGCAAATTAAGAGCACTCAATTTCTTAACCCCCTGAACTAGATAGACCCCCAGGTATTTTAAACCGGCAGCAGACCAACACATATGCATGTCTAAAAGTATATATTTCCTATAAGTTACAGAGTTAAGGGGAAAGATTATCATTTTAGACAAGTTCAATTTGTAACTGGACAGATGGCCAAATTTAGATAAGGTATGTATTGCAGCAGATAGTAAAACTGAAGGATTTCAAAGGTGAAATAAAATATTATTGGCAAAAGTTGATAATTTATAAATAAAGGGACCAATGGGGATTCCAGCAATGGCTGGGTGCTGTATAAAATGTCTGGTAAGGGGTTCTAATAAAGATTGAACAAAAAAGGGGATAAGGGACAACCTTGTCACATTCATCTTTGAAGAGCAAAGGGTTGGATAAGACCCCATTTCAAAAAAACATGGGCAGTAGGGGCCTTATATAATAAACTGACCCATTTTGGAAAACTATCAGGGGAAACCAAATACAGACAACACCTTGAATAAAAATGACCAAGAAACCCTATCAAAAGTTTTTCACCACCCAGGGAGACCAACACTGCAGGGGTGTTGGACCCCCTGGAGGCCGAAAGCAAATGAAGTACCTTCCTCATGTGGTCTGAACCAAGTGTCCCTGCATAAATCCTGCTTGTTTCTTGCCAGTTAATGGCTGCCAAACTCAAGCCAGCCTATCTGCCATTATATGGGACAGAATATTTATGTCCACATTTAATTAAGAAATAGGACGATAGTTGCCTGCCTCCTCAGGATTTTTATCTGGCTTCAGGAGCAAGGTGATAAAAGCTTCCAGGAAATCTGCAGGAAAGGCATCATGTTGGTAAAAATAATTATAACATCTGTTAAATGGGGAGTAAGCTCAGCCTTAAGAGCTACATAAAAGTTTGGGGAAAACCCATCAGGGCCAGGAACTTTATCCAAAGCAAGGGAGGAAATTGCCCTTTCCACTTCTGCTCTTGTAATAGGACCCAATAAGAGAGAAATCAAGTCTGGGGACAGGTGAGGAAGCTCAAGTTAAATATTCTTGTATATGTGTTAAGAAATATAGGTCAGTGTCCTCTTCTCCATACAATTTAGCATAACATCTTTTGAATGCTTGAACAATTTCTCTTGGGATGGTTAAAGCACTACTATCTGACCCAAAACGAATGCTCTTAATCAATCGTGACATCTCAATTTGTTTTAGCCTCATAGCCAGTAATTTGCTGCTCTTTCCCCCAAATGCCTCATATCTTAACTGGGAATGGAAAAGGGCATGCTCGGCCTGTTCTCTTAAGGTTCTGCGTAAGCAGCATGCATCAGATTTAATCGGGCCCAGTCCTCGTCAGAAGAGGCTGTGGAAATATGTTTCCTCTAACGTACAAATCGTGTGAAGCAGATCTTGAGCTTTCTTCTCTCTCTTTTGATCCGAGTGGAGGCCAACCGAATGAACTTCTCTTGGATCACACATTTATATGCATTCCAACCAACAAGTTGCCAAAGAATCTACTGAGGAGACAGTAAACATAAAAAAGCCAGTGGTAACATTCTTAAGTTTAGAACAACACCATTTGTCTTTCAAATGGTTAGTGTTGATTTTCCACCATCTATGGCTTTCAGCGATTGGAGTCAACCCCACTAATAAAGTGACAGGGGCATGGTATGAGATTAATTGTCTATGGATCTCACAGTGTCTGAATAAAGATAGGGCTGACCAGAGCATAATCAATATGATAATGGGTATTGTGAAGTGGGGAGGAGAAAGTGTAAACTCTGTCTAATGGATGGAGTGCACACCATACATCCACCAGCCCACAAGTCTCCATTAACTCCCTCAAGGCTCTTTGTGCTGAGGTAAGGCCTCTTCTAATAGAACCTGACCTATCCAGAGTGTCATCCACTGTGAAATTCCAATCACCCATCAAGATTTTGAGGAGCAAATTATAAGAGGAAATAATACACATACAGGTTACAAAAAAAGAGGGGGTGTCTGCATTTGGGCTGTAAATCCTGCCCAGAAACACTTTGGAAAAACCTACCATTACATGTAGCAAGATATAACTACCCTCTGGCAGGGCCACAGTAATGGGGGGAAAAGTGGGGAAGTTGTCCGGGGCCCCAAGCTCAGGAGGGGCCCACCTGAGCAGCTGGCATTACCCCTGGCATTAGCTGGTTTGGAAAACAGGGCCCCATTTCACGTGACTTGTCTGGGGCCCCAGAATTCATAGCTGCAGCCCTGCCCTCTGGATTCTGATGCACTTTCATAATTTGTAGAAGGAGATGTTTGCGAACTTAAATTAGTACCCCAGCCTTACAAGAACTATTACCCACCCCAAAAGATGAACTCACCCAGAGCCTGCAAAAAAAATGAGCATTGGAAGCCAGCAGGTACATTTCTTGAAAAAAAAAATCAGGCTTAAAGGCAGCTAAATGTTTGAGCACTTGGGAATGTTTTATGAGGGAATGGCCCCTTTTAATGTTCCAAGAAACACAATTCAGCTGATATAACGCCATGATGACTAATATACCAATAACCTCATCCCATAACCAGACAAAAAAGTAGGGGACCAAAGTACAGAAATCAGGATCCAGTTGTATCAAAATCTGCCTATCAAAAAACATTATACGTCACCAAAAAAGGAGAGCCCACCCAGCAAGCAAGCAAGCAGTGAGGCATTATAGTACAGCAGATTAAGGCTCTGAGCTGCAAACCTGGAGACTTGGGCTTGAATCCCACAGCCCCCACTTGCATACTGTGTGACCTTGAGCAAGTCACTTAACTTCCTTGTACTCCCAGGTTGAACCTGTAAACAAGCTTAAGCTTAGTGTGCCTCTCCTGGTTAAAAAAAAGAAAAAAGCAAGCAAACCCTGTGCTAAGCAAAAACAAAAAAGTAACAGACTTCAATCAATAATGAAAATGTAACCCCCCCAAATATCAAGCAAGAACAACCCCAGAAACATTATATAAACAAAACTCTTTACCTGTATACTCCATCCTCATAGGGAAGGAGTGGATAGGGAATACACCCCACACAGGGCGAAAACATCATCCATACTGTCACAGGCTGTGAAGGCTCAGAGAACCCGCTAAAGACCCCAACCCAAACACCCTGGCCAAAAAACAATGGAAACAAGCTATATGACAGCTGAGAAGGCAAACAAAGGCATAGGGAGGAGGACAAAGGAAGGAAGGAAGGAAGAAAAGAAGAAAGGAAGGAAGGAAGGAAGGAAGGAAGGAAGGAAGGAAAAATTATATATATTTTTATGTAATTCCAGATGGATCTAATGGCCCTGCAGCTGCATCCATACAGAGAAGACACTTTCAGGATCTTTCTGTTGGGTAATAATTATGGAGGAACAGAAGAGATGGACTCCTCAACAAATTAAATCTAAGCATAATAGCAGCTCTGGCCCATTAAGAGATAAAGCACCTATAAAGTACCAGTATAAAAAAAAAAAAAGGAAAAAAAAACATCAATCAGTTAAATCTTATAAGTCTGAGGAAAACATGGATATATAGTCCATGCAAATGAAAGTAGAATCCCACCCAAAGAGGTTGTTTCTGCCACTAAACAAAAAAAGAAAAAGGACAAGCAGAAATCAAAAGTTCTGCGGAGGTGCAAGATTATCCCAAAGCATCCAAATCTGAATTTTCCACTAGCAGTAGTAAACTTCAAAAATAGGTCCATATTAAAGTCCAGGCAGGGCATAAAACGACAAACAATAGTCCCCATACAGAAAATATGAATGATAGCTATAGAATACAAAACAAAAATACTTCTGCCCTGCACCCTTCCAGAAGGGTCATTTCTGTGATCCCACGATGGGTCAATCCCAAAAATAAGTCCAGCAATAAAGAGATGACCAAAAAACCCAAAGAGCTAAAGTCCATAAAACCATTAGGCATCCAATCCAAAATAAGAGGCAATGAAAAAGGAGTGATACAATGTGTAGGACTCAAGAAGGTGACACTAGAGCACACAGAAAACTAAAATACAACAAAAAGAGTCCAGTTCTGCACTCAAAAGAAGGGCTATCCAGAACAACAGTAGGATGAGGATGCCACCAGTTATCAGAGTTCACTGCAATAGAGAACATAGAGGAGTTCC
Source organism: Neoceratodus forsteri (assembly GCA_016271365.2). Classification (NCBI taxonomy): domain Eukaryota; kingdom Metazoa; phylum Chordata; order Ceratodontiformes; family Ceratodontidae; genus Neoceratodus; species Neoceratodus forsteri. The sequence continues at coordinate 442,114,720 of CM057459.1, read as the reverse complement.
CCAAAACAACCACTGATGTAAACTAGGTGGTGAAAAAGAAACAGAGGGCACTGCAGCTCATCATATAATTGCACTGAACTGAAACAATTCGTACAGTCCAAAACAGGAGCCAATGTATAAACCATTAGAAAGAGGTTGCATCTAAAATTCGGGTAGCAGCAACCTTGGTCACCACTTAGAAAAGCTGCAGGAAGTATTTGACTAGACCCACCTTAGCTTGCTCGGCAGAGGAGTATTCCATGACACCAACATTTGTGTGGACAAAAAGCCTGGCCAGGTAGCACAAATTAAACTTTATACTGGCTTTGTAGAGGGTTTGTTTTGTTTTCTTATATGCTTGCTGCCATTCATGAAACAAGTGAGTCACATCGCCAAAAATCAGTATTGGATGACCTTTCCAGTGCAAGGGATGCTTGGCTCGAGCCTACCATAGCATATACTCCCTATCCTGGAAATGTAGACATTTCAAGATTATAGCTGATGATCTTTCATACGGGGATGGCTGAGGGTGCATAGAGTGGTGTGCCTGCTCAATGATGTAGCTCGGGCCAGTTGGCAGGGGATAAGCAATCTCGTGTAGGAAACCCTGAATGAATGATAACATCTGACTCCTCTGAAAGCTCCAGACCTCCCACAATTACAAGATTATTTTGACGACTACATCCCTCAAGGTCATCCTCTTTTAATTCAATTTTAAGCATCCTCATTCACAGATCAGAGAGCTCCTGAGCCTCTCTAGCGTGCACATCCTCTAATGAACTGATGCGTGTTTTGGCATCCCCAGTCTCCTATGAAACAACTCCAGGGTGGGTTTTAAAAGCTGGAGGTCATCAACTACTTTTGCGAGCATTAACTTAATACCAGCCATGTCTACAAGAAGTAGATCCAGTTTATCTGGTTCCTGATATGGCTCTGGGGAATCTAGGGTCAGCCGTTTTCTTGCTGGTTTAGGTCGGGCCTGAAGTTTTGGCACAGATTAAGATGACCCAGTATTTTCTGACACTACAGCAGTATAGATCATAGTAGAAATATCCTCCGGAGCTTCTGCTGTTTTCAGGACACAGAACGCAAACCAAGGTGAGCTAAATTTAGCTGTCAATATAGAAATAAAAGTCTATTTAGAAGTCATGAGCACTGAGCTGAGTAGGAAGTGTCCGTTCACTGAAGACACATCATGTGACTCCTGGAATGATTTAAAGATACCGTTGTAATACAGTAGTAGCCACAGACATGGTCAGATATTTCCAGATATTACATGAAATTTCTAAGGAGTTTCTCCCTACTGCCCCTACTGTGTAAATGGAGACAGCAGGAGATTTCTCTAGAAATATCACAGAAATTTCAGGAAATATCTGACCATGTGTTTGGCTGTGGCTGTAAAATTGGAAGGCATGGGCCAAGCCTCTTCTAAGCCAGTTTTGGAAGCCATGATCCAAGCTGGCAGGGGTAAAACAATCGTCCAGGTCTGGTAGTCCTATCCATCTTGCCCCGTGTGAATAAGCAGCCCAACAAAGTATAAGGACAACCATATATGGAGATTTCCCCCACATAGTTTCCCCTACTAGGCTGAAACACTGTGGTATAATCAAGTGGTAGAGAGGAGAGGGCACGTTCCACCTGAACCCATGGTGGGGTCTGTAAGGGGGGGGGTAGAGCCAATGTGTCATATGAGTGAGCTGAGTAGCTAGTGCATAGCTATGAAAATTCAGAAGGGATAGGCCTCCTCTTTATTTAGGTAGCTGTAGTTTTCCAAAGGCTACTCTCGGTCTCTTCCCTTGCCAGAGCTAAGCCGAGATTATCCTGTTCCATCTGACCACTTCCTTCCTAGTCAAGGGAAAAGGAATGTTCTGCATTACATGAAGTATTCTTGGTAGAATATTCATTTGGATAGAATGGATTCTATTAAGAAGGGATATTGGCAGATGGGTCCAAGTCCACAAATAATCCAAGCTTGAGAAAATAATAAGTTGTAGCTAAGTTTAAATACCTCCTGTGGGTCAGAGAGAAGGTGGACGCCAAGGTACAGTATTTAATATATGTCTGACCCCATCTGTAGGGGTATTTTTCCATCAGGGATGGGGAGGGAGAATCCTGTTTTAACAATACCTCTGTTTGGTTCGAATTTATTTTATACCCAGAAACTCGCTCCACCATGGCCAGACTGCTCCAGGGCCTCCAGAGATGATTCTGGTTTGATAATATAGAATAAGAGGTCATCAGCGTAATATGCACTTGTGTTCAGGGCCATCCACCTGATAGTCCTGGATCCGAGTTAATTAGCATAGATGCTGAGCAATTGGTTCTGCATAGAGGGTGAAAAGATAAGGGGAGAGGGGACACCCCTGTCTTGTACCTCGAGACAGAGGAAAGTGTGTGGAATGTGATCCATTTACTTTCACTGAGGCCTCATGGCTGGAATATATGCCTTTAATATTATTTTAAAATTCTCAAGGGAAACCAAATTTTGAGAGGGTGGTCTGTAAAAAGAGCTAAGAGACCCTATTAAAAGCTTTCTGCGCATCAAGTCTCAGTATTATTAATGGGGTGTTGGAGTAGCAGGCGTGGATGATTAAGTACAGAGTCTGCTTAATATTGTCAGCCATCTGTCTAGTCTTAATAAAACCAGACTGGTCTGGGTGGACCAGGAGGGGAAGAATCTCATCTAGTCGATGTGCAAAAATACTGGTGTAAATTTTATAGTTCTGATTTAATAATGAGATAGGATGATAAGACTCGCATAAGTGGGATGGTTTGTTGGGTTTCAATATTGCCAAAATTGCGGCTCGTCTCCATGAGATAGGATATTCCGCTGTAGAATGGCCTTTCTGAAAGGCCGTAAGCAGTGGATCTTTTATTAAATCCCATGTGCCCTTATAAAACTCAGCCCCATAGCCATCTGGGCCTGGTCTCTACCCAAACTTCAAGGCTTTTAAAGGTAGTATGTAACTCTTGAAGGGTAATTCGGCATATTAATTGCATAACATGTTGTGGGCCTAAGGATGGGAGCTTCAAACCTGATTAAATGTTATCTATATCCTGTAGATCTGGATGAGAGGTCTCTGTATAGAGATCTTTATAATATTGTCTAAGTAAGTAACTGAAGACATCCTACCTGTCTGGGAATCTTTTATTTTTGATATTGAGACCATCTGGGTTTGTTTATGAAAGGCGATAAGCCAATGTCCGGGATGCTCATGCCACCCCTCATAGTATTTTTGGCGGACCCATAGAACAGCCTGTTCTGTTTTATTAGTTAGTATCTAATATGTGTCGTGTTACTCCGGATTATCACTTGCACCCCACTTGGATGTGTTGGACTATGTCTGTGCCTGTATGTACAATATATGTAATTGGTATCGTACTGTGTAGTATACTACTACATATGGATGGTCTTTTACAAATTTAATACAAAAGTACTGTAAACACACCCCGCCGGGTGCCACATCACTTCCTTACATGCCCAGCTGTCCCCCCGACTCCCCCTATGCCACCACCCATGACTGTTCTGCCCCCAGCCTCCTCCAGTCAAGCTGTTCCCCCCCCCCACCATCCCGGCCCTTCTTCTGTTGCATCAGGCAGGGGGGAGGCCGGATCCCTGTGGCAATTCCCACAGGTGTGCAAACTGTTTGGCACAGCTGTCAGATTGTAGTAAACCTGGGGAGTTTGGTGCCTGAGCACCCAGAGTTTGCCACAGCCCTGGAGTGATGCAACCTGCATCACTCTATTGTCTGCTTTCAAAATTGAGCCCAGTTTGTCCACTGTCTTGGTTATCCAGTCAAAGAAATCAATAAGGTTGGTCTGGTAGGATTGTTCTAACATAAACCCATGCTACCTATCGTCATGGAGCCCATTTTCATCCAGAAAATTTACCAGTCTTTTCTTCAGCACGTTTCCATAAGCTCCCCTACTATCAAGGTCAGACTTTCTAGCCAGTAATTACCAGGGGAGTCCCACGGCCCACTATTGTGTAGCTGCACTACATGTGCTGCCCACTAGTCCAGGGGTACTTCTCCCATATCTAGAGAGGCAATAAATCGGTATGACAGTGGACCCACCAGCACATTGATAACTCCCTCAGAACCTTCGCTATCCGGTCACGGGGACTTATCCACTTTCAGGAACTTTAATCCTTTCTTCACTCAGTCAGTTTCAATCTCACTATTTGTGACTCCTCTGTCCCCCCATTACATCCCTCCTTCTTCCACTGTGGAACTGGTCTGTCCTTCTCCTTTGAGAAGATGGAACAGAAGTACTTAAGTACCTCTGCCTTCTCCACACTACCCTCCTCGCACCCCTCTCCCCTTTTCAGCCTGACTATCCCATCCTTAATATCCTACTTTTTCCTGATGTACTGAAAGAAGACCTCACCCATTTTAACCCCTCTGCTAGCTGCAGTTCCTTCTTGGCCTTGGCCAATCATACTGTTTTGCTCGCTTCCCTTGCCTTATTGCTGTGCTCCTCCCTGTCCTCATCGCTACAGGTTCATTTATGGTGTCTTATGGCTGCACTCTTGTTCTTTATTGCCTGTGCTACCTCCCTGTCAAACCAGCTCATTTTTTTGGCTCTCGATTTTTTGCCCTTTATCTTGGTATACTCATTAGTGGCTGTCAAAAGCCGTTTCTTTATATTCCTTTATAACAGTCCGTTTCTGGTCTTCACCCATTTCCTTCTTAATCCCAGCGAGGGGCCCTTCCAGAATTCTCCTCATGTTGCTGTCCTTACTGAAGTCTAAGTAGGCCACATCCACTGCTCTACCCTGATTTATTTCTCTGGTCATCCAGTCAAAGGAGTTGATCATATTCGTCTGAAATAACCACCCCATGGGAATCCATGCTGCCTTGGGTCTTGTAACCCACTGGATTCAAGATATTCCACTTTCCTTTCTTTTGATAGTATCTCCATTAGCTCCCCACCACTGACATTAGACTGACTGGTCTGTCATTGCCAGCCTCCTCCCTGCTGCTGCTTTTATGAAGTGGGACTATCTCTGTCCTCCTCTAGTCCTTTGGAACAACTCCTGTTTCCAGTGAATTGTTGAGTAGGGCTGTCAGAGGTGCAGCCAGAACTTCCCTGTGCTCCATCAGTACCCTTGGATGTACATAATCCAGCCCATAGCTTTATCCACTTTTAGATTTGCGAGTCCCCTCAGGATCCTTTCCTCTGTGAATGGGCTTGTGTCCACCTCCCTCTCCCCAGTGTTCTTGCTGCTTCTATGTGGTTTGTCCTTTTCTCCCTCCACTGTGAAGACTGAGCAAATATATCTGTTCAGGATATCTACTTTTTCCCCTGATCCTCCTCTGCACATTCTCCCTTCACCACCTTCTCTGTTTTCTTCTGCTTTTCCTGGTACACCTCCCTATCATCTTCCCTTTGAGTCTCCTCCTGAATGCCATCCCTTTAGCCTTTACCTTCATAGCCACTCCCCACAAAAACCATGGTGGTCTCTTTTTCCTTCTGTTTTTGCTTACTTCCTTTGTGCAAAAGTCTGTTGCCTTCGCTATGCCATCCCATAATTTTCCCCACTGTTCATCCACCCCACCCTGGCAATCCCCATCTGTTAGTTCATCTCTGATGCATTCACCCATTTTTTTTTAATCTGCCATCCTGAAGTCCAGGACCCTCATTCTTGTGTGGTTTGCCCCTGCCAACATCCTTAAGTTAAATCACTCAGTACAGTGTTTGCTGGTCTCCAGGTGGTATCCCACCTTTACGTCTGCAATACTAACCCTCTTTATGAGCACCAGTTCCAGAATTGCCCCATCTTGAATGGGTTCTCGGACAAGCTGCCTAAGAAATACCCCCTGTAGGGTGTCTAGGATGCCCCTGCTTCTAGCTGAGGCTATGGCTAGGAGGCTTCCAATATACATCCAACAGATTTAAGTTCTCCCACCAAAAGCATCTAAAAATAACCTAAAGGTGGCCAGACAGTGTGACACGGCAATAGGAAGGGTGAGTGGAATACTGGGATGCATTGGGAGGAGTATCATCAGCAGAAAAGAGGGAGGTGGTGCTGCCTCTGTATAGATCACTGGTGAGACCACACCCTGAGTACTGTATCCATTTCTGGAGACCACATCTCTGGAATGACATAGACAAAGTGGAGGCGGTCCAGAGGAGGGCAACTAAAATGGTGCCTGGTCAGCATCAAAAGCCCTATGAGGAGAAGGACCTCAGTATGTACACCCTGGAAAAGAGGAAGGATAGGGGGATATGATAGAGACCTTTAAATACGTCATGGGGGGTAAATAAGGTACAGGTGGGGAGTATTTTTCAGAAGAAAAGGTGCTCAAGAAGAAGGGGGACACACATAGATACATAGATATTGTCAGCAGATAAGGGCCTATGGCCCACCCAGTCTGCCCATTTCAGCTTGTAAGTTTCTTTTACGTTTTTCTAGAACTCTGTTGCCCCTTACCCCTGACTACCTGGATTTCCTTATGTCTATCCCATGCATTCTTAAATCCCATGATTGTTTCAGCCACCACCACTTTCTCTGGCAGGGTGTTCCACTTGTCCACCATCCTTTCTGTGAAGAAATTCTTCCTCACGTTTCCTCTGAATCACCCTCCCTCCAACTTCATCCCATGCCCTCTAGTCCTGGAACATCTTTTTCACTGGAAAATACTGTATTCCTGCACCCTGTTCCTCCCTGTAAGGTACTTGAATGTCTCTGTCATATCCCCTCTCTCCCTTGTCTCCTCCAGGGAGTACATATTTAATTCCTTCAGCCAGTCTTCATAGGACTTGTGATGCAATCCCTGTACCATCTTTGTTGCCCTCCTCTGAACCTTCTCCACCCTATGTCCTTACGTAGGTAAGGTCTCCAGAACTGTACACTGTACTCCAGGTGGGGCCTCACTAGTGTCTTGTATAGTGGAACCGTGACCTCCCTTTTCCTGCTGGTCACGTTCCTAACTATGCATCCCAGCATCCTATTTGCTTTACCTGCTGCCTTGTCACACTGTTTCCCTGCCTTGAGGTCATCAGAAATGATAACCCCAAGGTCCCTTTCCTGATTAGTACATGCTATATCCTCACCCTCCAACTGATAGGTTGTTCCAGGGTTTTTGTGCCCCATATGCATTATTTTCCACTTCTTTGTGTTGAGTTTCAACTGCCAAACCCTCAACCACTCTTCAAGCTTCTGCAGGACCCTCCTCATTCTGTCCACACCCTCTGGCATGTCCACTCTGTTATAGAGCTTTGTGTTATCAGCAAACAGGGAAATTCTGTCTTTTAGGTCCTGCGCAGTGTCACTGATGAAGACATTGAATAGGACCGGTCCCAGCACTGATCTCTGCAGTACGCCTCTGTGGTACACCACTGGTCACTTTTCCCTCTGTGGAGTGATAGCCATTTACCACCACCCTCTGTGTCCTGCCACCTAGCCAGTTATCCACTAACCACACTACTGTCCTGCCCACTCCCATATTCCCCAGTTTATTTAATAGCCTTCTATGCAGCACAGTGTCAAAGTCCTTACTGAAGTCCAGACAGTCCATGTCTACTGCACTACACTGATCCACCTCCCTTCTCACCAAGTCAAAAAATTCAATGAGGTTGGTCTGGCATGACCTCAACATGGTGAAACCATGCTGTCTTGGGTCCTGTAGTCCTTTGGCAACCAGATGTTCCACCAATCTCTACATCAGTAGTGCTTCAATGATCTTCCCCACTACCAAGATCAAGCTGACTGGTGTGTAGTTAACCCACTTCTTTTTTGTTCCCACTTTTGTATAAGGGGACTACATCTGCTGTCCTCCAGTCTTTGGGTACCTCCCCTGCTTTCAGGGATCATCTAAACAGGATTGCCAGAGGTTCAGCCACCACCTCTCTTAGTTCCTTTAGGACCCTGTGGTGCACCCCATCTGGCCCAATTGCTTATTCCTTCCAGTTCCTTTAGGACCCATTTCCATGTAAAGGGACTTGTGTCCATTTCTGTGCCATTCCCACCCCTTGTACTCCCTTCAGGCCCATTACCCTCCCCTTCCTCAGTAAAGACTGAGCAGAAATGTATGTTCAGTATGTCAGCTTTACTGTTGTCATCCTCCACACTGCCCCGTCTTCCCCCTTCAGTCTCACTATTTATCCTTTTATCCTTCTTTTTTACGTATGTACCTGTAAAAGGTTTTGTCCCCTCTACTCACTAATTTGGTGATGCGCTCTTCTGTCTGAGCTTTGGCTTCCCTTACAGACCTCCCTGCCTCCCATTGCTTCTCCTGGTACTTCTCCCTATCCCCTTCTACCTGTGTCTTTTCGTATTGCCTGAATGTGATCTTTTTGGCTTTCATGTTCTCTGCTACCTCCTTGGAAACCATAATGGCCTCCTCTTCCTATCCCCCTTGCTAACCTGTTTAATGCATAATTCTGTTGCTCTTGTAATTCATGTTTTAAATATTGCCCACTGTTCCTCCACCCCTGATTCCCTCCCCATTCCCATTAGTGCCTCTTTCAAGCATGTCCCCATTTTCCCAAAGTCTGCCCTCCTAAAATCCAGGATATGTGTTTTTGTGCAGTTTGGTTCTGCTCCTTATGTGATTTCAAACCACAGGGACCGGTGGTTACTGTTCCCCAGGTCCTCCCCCACTGTTACCCCTATCACACTGTCCCCGTTAGTGAGCACGAGGTCCAGTATTGCCTTCTGCTGAGTTGGTTCTATGACCAGTTGCTTAAGGAAGGCACCTAGAAGGGAATCCAGGATAAATCAGCTCCTGGTTGATGCTGCTGCTGGGAGGCTTCAGTCCATGTCTGGAATATGGAAGTCTCCAACTAGCACCACCTCTCCCTTGTCTGACATGCTTTGGATGGCTAACATTAACTCCCTGTCTTTTCCTCCTGGGCTGGTGATCTATAGACCACCCCTGTGCAGACGGCTAACCCCATTTTCCTTTCCAGCTTAACCCACAGTATCCCCCCATTTTATTCCTCTTGGATCTCTGTAGCCTTTATGCCATCTTTCATATACAGTGCCACTCCTCCTCCCTTCCTGCCTGCCCTGTCTCTTTGGAATATATTGTAGCTGAGTATGGCCATCTCCCAGTCGTGGTTATCATTACACCAGATCTCTGTGATGGTCACAATGTCCAGGTCTAACTGCACCATGTTAGCCTCCAGATCCTTCATCTTATTGCTAGGCTCCTGGCATTGACACACATGGCTTTCCATGATGTGAACTCCCTGGACTGTTTAGCTGTTTTACTCCAGCCCCCTCCCTAACATACTAACATACTAAAATGCCAACAGAATAGGCCTAACGGTCTTCAGTGTTTGCTCATTTGGTCAGCCCCCACCCTGGGAGCTGACCTTGCTGCCACCCCTCCCTCTCTGGCTTCTCCCTTCCCAGTCCCGGATATTCTCACTGCACTGGTTTTTGCTTCCAGAACCCTTCCCTGTATCTGTCCCACCCCCTTTTGAACCCCTCCACCATTTCTGCTTCCACCAGCCCCCTGGGCAGCGCATTCCATGGCTCCACAACCCTCTCAGTGAAGTAGCACCTCCTCCTTTCTTCCCTAAATCTCCCCTCCTCCAGCTTCCACCCATGCCCTCTAGTTGCCCCCCTCCTTCCTTTGGAGCACCCTGACTGCTCCTGCCCTATTTACCCCCTTCATGTACTGAAGACCTCTTTCATGTTCCCCCCGGTCCCTTCTCTCTTCCAATGTGTACATATTTAGCTCTTCGAGCCTCTCCCCATAGGTCCTATCCCCAAGCCCCAAATAATTTTGGTTTCCCTCCTCTGGACCCTCTCCAGGAGTTCAGTGTCCCTCTCTAAATGTGGCCTCCAAAACTGCATGCAGTACTCAAGGTGCAACCTCACCAAGCAGTTATACAGTGGGAGTATCACTTCCCTCCTTCTGGAGGTGAGCCCCCAACGATGCATCCAAGCATCCTGTTGACCTTTGCCACTGCCCTCCTACAAGTCTCCGAGTTGTTCACTTTGACATCCACCACCACTCCCAGGTCCCTCTCAGCCATCGAGACTTGTAGCATTCCCCCCTCCCCAGGGTGTACACTTGGCCTGGGTTTCTGGCTCCCAGGTGCAATACCTTGCATTTTTCTGCATTGAACCTCAGCTTCTGCTTTCTAGACCACCTATCCAGAGCCTCCAGGTCCCCCTGTAGGGCCACCCTCCCCTCCTCACCATCCACCACCGCCCCCAGTTTGAATGATCTGCAAAGAGACTCATCTCACTCCTGATACCCTTCCTTATGTCAGAGATGTATGTGTTGAACAGGAGGTGCCCAAGGACCAATCCCTGAGGGACTCCACTAATGACCCTCCTTGGGGATGAGACTATCCCACCAACCACGACCCTCTGGGTCCGGTTCTGGAGCCAGTTTCCTATCCATCTGATCATCTGGTTCCCCACCCCCATTTCTCCCAGATTATCCAACAGGCCCCTGTGAGGAACAGAGTCAACTGCCTTGCTGAAGTCAAGAAAGAAGACGTCCACTGGTCTACTCAGGTCCAAGGCACTCGTCACCCAGTCATAGAACTCCACAAGGTTTGTCTGACATGATTTCCCCAGGATGAATCCATGCTGTCTATCATCCAGGCACCCCAACTTTTCCAGATCCTCCCCAGTCTCCTCTCCTTGACAATGCCCTCCATCACCTTGCCCACCACCGATGTCAGGCTGATGGGCCTGTAGTTCCCTGCCACCTCCCTTGATCCCCCTTGTGGATAGCTACTATATGCACCACCTTCCAGTCCTGGGGCAACCACCCTGTCCTCAGAGAGATGCTGAGGAGCCCTGCCAGGGGTTATGCCAGGACATCCACCAGTTCCTTCAGCACTCTGGGATGTAATTTATCTGGCCCTGGTGCTTTCTCCATCTTAAGGGACCTGAGAGCTTCCATCACTCTCTCTGCTGTGATTTCCACCTCCGCTACCTCATCCCCCTGCTTTGCCTTCCCCCCGCCTGCCAGTGATGCCCCCTTCCCAGACCAACTGATCGGTAAGGGTCCCACCTTCCTCAGTTTCACCATCTCCACCCATGTATGATGCAGCCCCATTTTCTTTGGTGACTAGCCAAGTACTCATTTAGTACCTCAGCCTGCTCCCCGGGTCTTGTGCCCATCCCTCCCTGTTTTAATCCTGCTAATCTGCCCTTTCCCCCTTCATTTTTCCCCAATGTATCTAAAGAACCCCTTGTTCCCTCTCCTAATGTCCCTGGCCAGGTTCTGCTCCTTCCTTGCCTTAGCCACCCTCACCACCCTAGTGGCCCTTCTGGCCATCAGCTCGTACTCCCCTCTGTCCCTTTCACTCCTTGAGCACTTGAATTGCCTACAGGCTGCCGTCTTTCCCCTCACCACCTCCTGAACCTCCCTGGTCCACCAACAGGGTTTTCAGGCCCTACCGCATTTTCGTCTTACTCTTGCACAGATGCTGGTAGCATCCTGCACCCCGCCTCCTGATGATTTCCCACCTACTGTCAGCGTCTATGTCTGGCCCAAATCCCATCCAAGTGCTCCTTAAGGATCCTTCCCATTTCCTTGAAATCTGCCCCCCTGAAGTCAGTTACCTCCGTCTTTGTGCAGCCTTCTACCCCTCCTAGGTTCAGGCAGAACCAGATCATGGCATGGTCACTCCCTGCCAATGGGTCCTTTACCTCCAGGCCCCCAATCTGGTCACTGTCTGCCAGGACCACATCCAGAATCCGCTCCTCCCTGGTCAGTTCCCGCACCTGCTGAGTTAGGAACGTGTCCTGAAAGACATCCAACAACCTCCCTGGTTGTCCTTTATCCCTGCTTCTCCCTGCTGTCTGACCCTCTGTTGTATTTTGGCCCTTTTCTGCCTACCCACCCCATGGGTGCCTATCTCCATCTTTTCATACTGCTTTGTAGAAATATATCTTCCTCCTGTTAACTGGCTCCACTGCTAGCTACGGGGGGGTGGGCAATTAGGTACCCTCCTTTCTGGCTTGCCCTCACCCCTTGACTAACTTAAATGCTTGTCCATGTAGCATTTAAACTTATCATTGAGTGCTTGGATTCCCCTCCAAGATGGATGCAGACTGTCAGGCATGAACAAGCCCCCATTCCTCCAGGTGGGTTCCCAGTAACCAATTAATCTAAACCCTTCCTCACAGCACCAGTTCTTCAACCATGAGCTAAAGTTCCTGGTGCATGCACCCCTATGCTCTTCCATGCCTCTCCCAGGTAGTACTTCTGAGAAGGTGACAGATGTAGCTACTTGCTTGACACCCCTTCCAATTTTCTAAATTCTTCCTGAACTTTCTTAGGCTCCCCATTTGCCAGGTCATTAGTACCTAGGTGGATAATGACATCCAGCTCACCCTCCCATCATGCCTTCCCAGTGATCCCCAGGCTCTTCCTCCCATCCCTCCACGCCACGGCACCTGGTAGGCACCTCACCTCACTGTCCTCTCCCTCATGTGCTCCTATCTGGATCCCTCTTACAATAGAGTCCCCCACCATGATTCATTTCCTTCTGCTCTGGGGTCCACTGCTCTCCCCACATAGGTCACCTCTTCGGTTGGCCTCCACATCCTTCCCTTCCATGCCTCTGTTTGGTTGTTCATGTTTGCCAGTGTGGCATATGAGTTCTGGAGTGGCAAAGGATTTGGGATATGCCACTGCCTGACTGTCCTAACCCTTCAGAGCCCACTGTCATCCAAGTGCTCCTCATTCTTGGCATCCTTTGAGGTCAGTGGTGTTGGAATGAGTAATCTCTGGATAGGGAAGAAGGTACACCTGACCCAGTATATTTCTGCTTTGAGTCTGGCTACCTCATCCCACAGTCCAGAGAGATGCCTACAGAGAGGGAAGCACCTCAGCATCCAGAAGGTCTGCCTGAATATGGCTGCTCCGCATCCACTGCATTGCACCACTCCCCACATTATACTGCACTTATACTGCTATTCCAGTAGTTTTCTGTTACTAAAGCTCTCCTTCTAGTTCCCTCATTATTAATTTACAGTCCTGAAAATACTGTCGCTGATCCTCAGATACTTTTTTTTAAAGAAGGAAAACAGCAACCAAAAATGAGTCAAAACACTTGTGCCCAGAGTGGGCTTCCTCCCCCTTATGCCCCACCTACTCCACAACTCCTGCTATTTCCCGTGCTTGGCTCCTGTCACTCAGATTTAACAAGGCATTTAATTAAGAGTGGGGGAGGGGGAAGGAGGAAGAGAGAAAATCTGCAGCAAGTAAAGACAGTAAAGAAATAATAGCACCAGTAAGAGCACAACAAACTAGGTTTCAATGTTTCAACAGCCCCAAAACAATTACAATTAAAGACAGCAAAGGAAAAACAGCACCACTAAAACACACCAAACTAGGTTTCAAGTTTTCGACGGTCTCAAAATAATTCCAAAAAAAGACAACAAAAAAATAACAGCACCATTAAAGGCACACCAAATTAGGTTTAAAACAAAACCAGCAATGAGCAGTCACTGCACTACACTGAAACAAATCTGGATCCTTCCCCTTTTGGCTTCCTCTGAGAAACAAAAAATCAATCTGCTATCTCAAAACAGACTTAGCCCCACCTCCAGTCATCACATAGTTGAGGCCAGATTTCAGACAATTGGCACCCCTCCCACAAACTACAGGGCAAGACAGACAAGACAAGATAAAATTTGCAGCAAGTAAAGTTAGCAAACAAATAACACCACCACTAACAGCACACCAAACTAGGTTTCAAATTTTCAACAGCCCCAAAACAATTCCAAGTAAAGACAGAAAATAAATAACAACACTACTAAAAGCACACCAAACTAGGTTTCAAATGTTCAACAGCCCCAAAACAATAACAAGTAAAGACAGCAAAGAAATAACAGCACCACTAAAGGCACACCAAACTAGCTTTAAAATAAAAACAGCAATGAACAGTTACTGCACTGCACTGAAATGAATCTGGATCCTTCCCCCGTTGGCCTCTTCTGAGAAACCCAAAAACAATCTGCTACCTCAAAACTGACTTAGGCCCGCCTTCAGTTATCACATAGCTGAGGCCAGAGGTCAGACAGTTAACACCCCTCCCCCAAACTACAGGGCAAGACAGACAAGACAAGATAACATTTGCAGCAAGTAAATACAGCAAAGAAATAACAGCACCACTACAAGCACACCAAACTAGGTTTCAGATTTTCAACAACCCCAAAACAATTCCACTTGTTGGAGCGGTGTTTAGTGTAATGAGCAGTGATTGTTGGGGTTCTAAAAAAGTGAATATTCATTTTCCATCTAAATTCTCTCCATGAGGGTGAGTTAGTGGTTTTATGTACGCCTAGCCAAATATAATGCCAGTTTTGTTCCGTAAGGTTTAAGTTTGCCTCCGTTTCCCATTTAAGTTCCACTCTCTGTACTGCTAGTGTCTCTTTACCTTCCATCAGTGTTTTATATATTTGAGATATAAATGATCTGGTGTCTCCCATGATACTTCTTTGATAAGTCAGTGAAATTGGGGCTGAGGGTTCCTGGGATAAATCTGCGAGGCCAATAATGGTGGTAATATGATGTGAATATTTACAATACCTGAAAAAAAATCAATGTTGCTCAGGTCAAATCCTGCTTGCATCTGAGAAAATGGTTTTAACTGGTTTCCTTCTATAAACTGTCTGGGATATTTAAGCCCCTTGGTGATCCATCTAAAAAAACAAGGATCCCCACTTGAGTTGGAAACCCTGGAAGAGATGAAAGTGGCAGATACTCCCACACTGGATGGATGATTTCCCAATTTTGTCTAGCTTCCAGCCACTGCGACTTTGTATGTCATGTAAAAACATTATTAATGTTTTTCAGATCTTTCGATTGGACCATCCAGGGGAGAATGTTTACAGAGACTAGCTCACATTCCCTTTCCTCCATCTTCAACCAGCCATGTTTCTTACCGGGCATCAACATTTTAATAACCAGGAGTAGCTGAGCTGCAGTATAATACTTGGGGAAGTCAGGTAATCCCATCCCTCCCCTACCCTTTCCTTCCAATAATATTTCCCAACAAATTCTTGGGCATTTACTAAGCCAAATAAAGTCTGAGAGTTTTTTCTTGAGATCCTTCCAATCCTTATTAGGGATCTGGAGTGGGAGGTTGGTAAATAAAAAAGAAATCTGGGTAGAATGTTCATTTTGACTGTCTCTAGTATATTAGTGAATGTCAGGGGGAGCAGTGACCATCTGTGAAGGTCAGCTCATACTTGCTGTTCCAATGCCTCATAATTATGTTTATATAGCTGATTAAGGTTTATGGGTATCTGTTTTCTGAAATATCTTATTTTATGTCTGAGCCACCTGAATGGCATTTTAACTCTCAAATCTGGTTTCAGGTCCTCCCCTATCAGAAGAAACTAAGATTTCTTTATATTAACTTTAAAGCCTGAAATGTCCCCAAAAGATGACAGAAGCATCATGAGATGCGGAATAGCGGTCTGTGGGTTGCCCACATATATCACGGTATCATCCGCATACAAGGAAATCTTGTGAGGGGTGTTCTCCCAAAACAATTCCAAGTAAAGACAGCAAAAAGAAATAACAGTACCACTAAAAGCACACCAACCAAGATTTCAGATTTTCAACAGCCCCAAAACAATTCAAAGAAAAGAAAGCAACCAAATAACACCACCACTAAAAGCACACCAAACTTCAAACATTTTCAACAGCCTCAAAACAATTCTGAATTAAAACAGCAAAGGAATAAGAGCACCACTAAAAGCACACCAGACAAGGTTTCAAATGGTTCTATGTCATCATAGTGAATGCATTACAGTGGTCGCTATTATGACAAGTGTGTACCGCTGAAAAGCAATTCAGTGATATACACTTGCAGGCAACCACAAGACCAGTGACAGGATTGTGGTTTATGAAGGGGGCTGCACTCCAAGCACCCCCCTACTTAAGGATTCTCAACTCCAGGGGGGTGCACATCATGGGGGGTGTAAAACTTAATTAAAAGTAAAACCAACCTGATGCAAAAAAGAAGCCCACCCCAGAACCAAACCCAGCAACCTCCTAACCCCAGCCTGCCACCCTACCCACCACACCACACCACACAGCCAGCTCAGCAGCCACTGCACTACACCCCACATTCCCTCCCTCCCCTTAAGCCCATTGTGCAGCATGGTCCATCCCTCCAGCATGCGTGTATATACACACACAACTTGTCACAGTCACCTACCCCCGTATCCCATCACTACCCTGCCAGCTAGCCCAGAGCACAGGCGCCATGACTGAGTCACCCTTTTTGCAGTCACTCAATCACGGTCTCCTTGTTCACTAGATACCATTTCAAATTTCAAACAGCCCCAAAACAATTCCAAGTAAAGACAGCAAGAAATAATAACACCACTAAAGGTGCACTAAACTAGGTTTAAAACAAAAACAGCAATGGGCAGCTACATCACTGCACTGACATTAATCTTGATCCGTCCCCTTCTGGCCTCTTCTGAGAAACCAAAAATCAACCTGTTACCTCAAAACTGACTTAGCCATGCCTAAAGTTATCACATAGCAGAGACCTGAGGTCAGACAATTCACAGCCCTCCCCCAAACTACAAGGCAAGACAGACAAGACAAGACAACATTTGCAGCAATTAAGACAGCAAAGAAATAACAGCACCACTAAAAGCACACCTAACTAGGTTTCAGATTTTCAACAGCCCCAAAACAATTCCAAGTAAAGACAGCAAAGAAATAACAACACCACTAAAAGCACACCAAACTAGGTTTCACATTTTAAACAATCCCAAAATGATTCCAAGTAAAGACAGCGAAGGAATAACAGCACCACTAAAGGCACACCAAACTAGGTTTCAGATTTTCAACAGCCCCCAAACAATTCCAAGTAAGGACTGTGAAGAAATAACAACACCACTAAAAGCACACCAAACTAGGTTTCACATTTTTAACAATCTCAAAATGATCCCAAGTAAAGACAGCAATGAAATAACAGCACCACTAAAGGCACACCAAACTAGGTTTAAAACAAAAACAGCAATGGGCAGTTACAGCACTGCACTGAAATGAATCCGGATTCTCCCTTTTCTGGTCTCTTCCGAGAAACCAAAAATCAACCTGCTACTTCAAAATGGACTTAGCCCCACCTCCAGTTATCATGTAGCTCAGGCCAGAGGTCAGACAATTAGCACCCCTTCCCCAAACTACAGGGCAAGACAGACAAAACAAGACAAAATTAGCAGCCGGTAAAGACAGAAACATAACACCACTAAAAGCACATCAAACTAAGTTTCAGATTTTCAACAGCCCCAAAATGATAACAAGTAAAGACAGCAAAGAAATAACAGCACCACTAAAGGCACACCATACTAGGTTTAAAACAAAAACAGCAATGGGAAGTTACATCACTGCACTGAAATGAATCTGGATCCTTCCCCTTTTGGCCTCTTCTGAGAAACCAAAAATCAATCTGCTACCTCAAAACTGACTTAGTCCTGCCTCCAGTTATCACATCACTGAGGCCAGAGGTCAGACAATTAGCACCCCTTCCTAAACTACAGGGCAAGACAGACAAGAAAATACAATATTTGCAGCAAGTAAAGACAGAAAAGAAACAACATCATCACTAAAAACACACCAAACTGGGTTTCAAATTTTCAACAGCCCCAAAATAATTCCAAGTAAAGACAGCAAAGAAATAACAGCACCACTAAAAGCACACCAAACTAGATTTCAAATTTTCAACAGTCCCAAAATAATTCCAAGTAAAGACAGAAAACAAATAACAGCACCACTAAAAGCACACCAAACTAGGTTTAAAAGAAAACCAACAATGAGCAGTTACTGCACTGCACTGACATGCTAAGAAGCTGGGGGAGGGGGGTGATTCAGGAGAGATTTGATTAAGTGCTTCTTCCCAGAAAGAGTAGTGGGTTCCTTGAATAGCCTTCCAGAGGAAGTGGTGGGGGTGAAATCAATGGTGGGGTTTAAGAATGCATCGGAGAATCACAAGAGAATCGTAGTGGAAAGAAGGGGGGAGAAAGCTATAGATCGGGCAAAGTCTGCTGTAATAGTGTAGGCAGGGAGAAACAGGCAGCTTGGATGGGCCAAGTGGTCCTTATCTGCCTTCAAATTCTGTGTTTCTATGCTTTATTCCTGTAAAGAGATCCAAATTTAGTGTGGAGCTTCTGGTGGATCATGCCCACATACACAGGGAAGTCAATATGATGATACAACCAAATTCCAAGGCGTTTGAAGATGTCCAAGAGAAGTGACATAATGCTGTAGCTAACAAGTGAGTTCATTTCAATTTATTTTATTTCATCTGAAGTTGAAATAACTGTTTAATTAGTATGCAAAGAGATACATAATATACTAATAGTATACACTTAGATCCCAAGCTGTATAAACATTTGACACATTAACTCAGATTAGTCCTCTGATGTAATGATGAGCACAGATAAAATAAAAATGTCTAATAATGAATGGAATCATATAGCTGTACATTTGCACTGTTATTTGTTTAATTTACAGAAAAGTGTTTTCACTGTTCTACTTATTCATTGTTGTAGTTGGGTCACCAATGAAATGGAAATTAACTGTGGACTAGAATAAAACTGGACTATTTGACATAAGAGTTAAGTCTTTTTTTTGTAATCAAAGTTTATTGACATTTTTCTTGTATAACATTCACCACAAGCACAATTCATGAACATAGCATGCATAACAAGAAGTTGTATTACCACTGACAAAAAGGACAATACATCAAACATCTGCAAAATTACATAACTTAATATAACATAAAAACACAACTAGGGTACAGGACATCTGGTCAGTAGAGTTCATATAATGCTTTCTTATACAAAATGACTGAATGGTACAAGTACACTTAAATCTATATAATGGGCTGGGATGAGCGTGGATGGGCTCAGGTATGCAAAGTCTATTGCCATAAGGGGTCTCTGTAGAATACAGGGTAGATCCAGGAGCTATATATACCCTGTGTTGGGATGGCTCCAGCTCAGTACTATCTACTGTAAGCCTAGTACTTCAATTTCTAGTGCTTAGCATGTCAGTCCCTTCAAGATTCGCAATGTAACTGATGAAAGGGTACCATTGGCTATTATGTTTTTCTTGCTTATGGTGCAGCCAAGAGGTGACCCTTTTCTTTTTATGTTGTCTTACGCACACAAAAGCAACATATTGTGGTAGCTTGGAATAACAGGTTTTATAGGTGCTTTTTTGTTGTGGCCAATGGTGCCACTGCTTTTTCAGACTGGGATCTGTGGCACAAATTAAATAGCATGCTGTCTATGAGAGCAGTTGGCAAGTGTGCCACCAACTTAAAACAATTTCACTGCTGCAGTTAGGGAGCGACCCATCATTGCCGGGTGTGCCTTGCCTGGTGTAACATTTCAGTAGACATGGCGGCAGCTATCGCCGTCCACCTCTGACAGTCCCCAAGAAGCCAACATCAGGGGTGCCCCCTGTCAGCATGCCCCCTTCCCCATTCATTTGCCAATGGGGGAGCTCAATCCCTGTCGGCATAATGTCCCCCCCAAGAAATCATTTGTCTGCTGAGGGGGTGCCCAATCCCCCTCAGCATCATGTCACCCCCCCAGCACAGACCCTTTGTTTTCATTGCCTATGGGGTGCCCAATCCCCATTGGCTCCAGTTCCATGCTGTGTGCCCATCTGTGGGGCACCCCACAATGTGGGGCCACAGTGCCATGGCAACGGCACAGTGGAACACTGGTCCACACAGGGGAAACCATGGCATGCATGGTACCAATAACCTGGCCCTGCAACCAAGGTGAGGTTGACCGTGTGGGTAGGGATATACACACCTGCCGCACACCCCAAACCCCCAAGGGCATGCAAGGAAAGCATGCACACAGCACATACATACCTGGGCATGGGACTGCCCCACTGTGGGCCTGGTCCTGCAGCAACAGGAGCCTGTCAGGATCCCTCCTCTTCATGTCCCCATAACACTGCCTGTACTGCTACCCAGTCCTGGGCATGCTGGTCCTCCTCTCCAACTGCCTGGTGACACATGCCCAGACCTGGGACCACTACACCAGGAGCTCTTCAGCCCCAAACAACTGTCCCTTCAGGTGGGCAACAAGTGCCATCATTTTGGCCACCTCAACCTCAGACCAGCTGAGGGCCCTGGGCCTCCCTCCAGTAGCATGTGCCATGCTTTCCCCAAATAACCTAGCAGTGTGTGGCACTGAACAACAGGCAGTCTGAACAGTGTGTGGCTGGGCCACATCTGTTGCACATTAGGCCCACTATGAATTCTTCTGCACACCATGCACATGTGCAGTAGGCATGCGCATGTGCAGTAGGCATGCGCTATGGACACCCATTGCACATTACCACACATGCACAGTACTGAACGTCCTGGCGGAAGAATGGGGTTACAGGACAGTGACCCGCGTATGCACTTTCGCAATTAGGCACCATCTTAGTGATGGCAATGCCACACACTTGCAGTCAATCACATTGTGCAACTCCACATAGATGAGCCGTGTTGGCCAATGGCACAGCACTAGGGGATGTGTGATCCAGGGACAATGTCAGACTATCAGCCAAGCACATTGCACATGTCCCCAGACATGCATGATACAGGGCACATGTCAGCACTGGAGGATGCGCACCACACAGCCTTGTACATTGGGCATGCTGCACTGTGCATGTCAACTGTGGGACTGCGCATTGTGCATTCATGGGAAATACCCTATGCAGAGATGCGCGGCTCATTTCAGATGCATGGAATAATTTGAGATGGGCCAGGAGCAAATCTGCAATATTCAGCCAGGATATGCAAATCACCTCATTTACCAATTCAGGAGGAAGTCAACTTATTAGCAGCTCATTAATGGATGCTTCAGGGCTCATTAGCATGAAATGGGCCATAAAAGCGCCACACCACGCCACAGTTCACTGACAGGAACTGCAGCATGGAAGGTAGGTTTGTTTGCATTCCTTTTGCAACAGCCTCTTTTGTACTGCATTATGTGTGACATTGCACAACTTCATGGCATGCTGCCCATGTTCTCATGCTTGCCCCATTCCTGTCCTCAGGCAACAGGATGTCAGATAGCAAGAATGAGGGGGAGCAGGCTAAATGATGTAGGCCCAACTTCACGGAGGATGATAAGCATGCTCTGGTGGAGGCATACGTCCACAGGGAGCCGCTGCTCTCTGGATCTACTGGGACCCAGCAGGAGAGGGCGAAGGGCTGGGATGAGACTGCCACCTACGTCAACACCCAAGGGTGCTTCAGCTGCACTCCTCAGGAGTGCATGAAGAAAATGAACACAGACAGGTGCAGGGTCAAGGAGAAGGTTGCTGCCATTCGGGCATCCGTGGCATGCACCGGTGGTGGTCCCTCCACTGCAACGGTCCTCACACCAGTGAGGAGCTGCTTGTGCCCATCCTTAACTGGGCATCCATTGTGGGTGTCCCGGGGGGGTTCCAGACCGGGGGCAGCCCATTGCAGCACTGTGAATATGCATGTGGAAACCCCGGTTGGGGCAGTGTGTGCAGGCCACAGGTGCGCCTGGTATGCCACACAGGGGCCTGTACTGTGTCCATGATGCACTGTGCAGAGCTGCTGTGTATGCACAGCCACACCATGGGAACATATGCCTCTCTGTGTGCTGTTGTGCCTGCATAATGCCATGGTGATGGACACAAGGTGGTGTGGACCAATAACACAGGCTGACGGTGGCCATACTTGCCTTTGGGGGATAATATGTTGGTTGTGGTGCCACATGGGTTTTCACAGTGGACCCATGCACCATCCAGCCACAGTGATCAGGTGGTCCACAGTAGGGCTGAGGTGCTGTGGCAGGGCTGGGCCAGGGGGGCATTGGCCTGGCCACAGCCTGTGCATTGTGGCCACATGCCACACACTGCCATGTGTGCGCACACCTGCACACATGCGTGTCCCACACCACCAGTGCATTGGCAGTACACGGGCCACAGTGGTAGTCCAAGGCATGTGTGGCATCACAGGCACATCTGTGGTACACATGCACACATCCCCTCATCTAGCTGTCTACCTGTCTACCTGCCATACAGACACGTGTCACTAACCATGTTTCTTTTCTGTCTTTCAGCTCCATCACATCTCAGGGGTGCCTTACCAGTTTGGGATAGCCCCATGGCACCGGCGGTGGATGATGTGGTGCCCTCCACATCCTCTGGTGCTGTGGCCAATGCTGGTAGCCTTGTCTAGCAGATGAGCTGTTGGACATACTAGAGTTGTGCTGATGACCCCTTGTCCAGCATTCTCATGCAGGAGAACCTCACCGTGCTTGCTCCAGCCTCGGTGGAGGATGATGATGACTTTAATGATGACATTACCTAGTTGAGGGATGCACAGGTGGCCCACACCCTCTCACTGGTTTGGTCCACACACAGGTAGCAGCAGGCAGCACTGTTGGTCCTGTGCCCACACACGCACTCCCCCAGTGCACCCCCCCCACCAGTCGCTGCAGTGGCTGGCGCTGGTGATGAACAGGGACAGGGCTCTGCTGTGGGGCATGGGACTGCCAGCACAGTCCAGCAGGGTGCTGTGGTGCTGCAATGGCCAGCAAAAGACACTGTCCAGCCCACCCCTGGGCCTGCCATGCATGCCTGCACCCAGACCCCTCTCGAACAGTGACCTCCTGCGAGGCGTTTCTGGTCAGGGGACATGGCACAGTGGGCTGGGCCCCCCCCACCTGTTGGCAACCAGCCCCCGAAACACCATCCACTGACAGGCTCTATGAGCACACCCATCTACTGCGGGAAATGGTTGCAGGCCAGGCAGTGCTCAGGGAGGAGCTCTATGGTCTGCATGTGTAGGTTGGGCAACTTGTGGAGCAGGAGGCCATGGGACATGCTCAGCTGCTTGGCGAGTTATGCCAACTGCTGGAGGCCATGACCGCATCACTAGACCAGATTGCAGAGAACATTGCAGTGGGCTTTGCAACCCCGGTGTCTTGTGGCTGCAGTGTGTCCCACTGCACACCACGCAGTAACATGAGTGCCCCCAGGGCACGGCATCAGGTGACCCCAACTGGGCTGATGCTGTCCCCTGCAAATGTCATTCCCAGCACCAATGGATCCAGTCTGTTTTCCTGGAGGGACACACCCATGAGGACACAGTCACATTCTCTGGAGTAGACCCCTGCCAGGGAGGATTGTGTCCTCACCCCCTGTGGCTGCCTCCCAGTCAGACCGTGGCTGCCAGTGTGGCCGTGGTGGCCATACTAGCTCATGGTGAGTCCGGCCAGGTGTGGTTGCCAGGGTCATGTATCCTGCTGCCATTGTCTACCACGCACCAGGCTGGCTGTGGCCAGGGCCACATGGTGTGGCACATGCATGCCCTTGTGCTGCACCTGCCTGTCCTGTCTGTGTGATGTACAGGCCATGTGTGTGTGGGCAGTAGTGTTGTACTGTGTGGCATGGGCGTGATGAGTGCAGTACTGTGTCTGCCATGCTTGTGTGCTGGCACATAATCTCTGATCCATGCCAGTCTCTGCAATGCTACGGTGCCTTTCACTGTCCTTGGTGGCACTGTTGTGGATGAATGTGCATGGTAGTGTGAGCACTGCAGTGTACCCTGCAGCTGTTGTGCAATGTCTGTCTACCTGCATGTGTGTGTGTGTCCTTCAACCACCCGCATCCTGTCCCAGTGTGTGTGTGTGTGTGTGTGTGTGTGTGTGTGTGTGTGTGTGTGTGTGTGTGTGATTGCTGCTCACTTCATTCATCCTGGGTCACTCACCTGTGGTTTCCAAAATGCTTCTCCACAATGGTGTCCCTGTGCCTTCTGGCTTGGGCCACCAGCCTTGGGTCCCTCCTCTCCATGGGTGGCTGCCCGCCCCCTTCCTGGGGTTCCTCCTCATCCAAACTGTTGCCCTCCTCCACCTGAACAGGTATTTCATGGTCAATGGCCATGTTGTGTAGCATGCAACAGGCCAGGAATATGCCACAGGCTTTTTCAAGGCTGTATTGCAGGGCACCACTGGACCTGTCCAGGCAACAGAATCGCATTTTTAGCATGCCAAACACATGCTCTATCATGTTGTGTGTTGCATTGTGTGCCTCATTATTTCACTGCTTTGCCCCACTGCTGGGCCACTGTACTGTGGTGAACAGCCACGGTCTGAGGGAGTACGTACTGTCACCTGGGGGGCAGACATGTGTTAGTTGCACTAAGGTGTGCACATGGCCTGTTATGACCACCACCATACCATGCCTATCTATGCTGCCACTACCTTTCCACCTGGTTGCCATTCCCACCACCCACATGTGCAGGCCCTTTCCCTCCATTGTGGGACTCCGTATACATTTCCTGCTTGCAGCCTGGCTGGCCACGGCTGGTCTGACCTCTCTCGAGACCTGTGGGCCCCATCCCTGCTTGCATGGATGCCATGCCAGTGTCCTGTCCAGCCATTGTGCTCATTGATCACCTGTACAATGGTGGTGCCTGAAGACATCTGTTGCTCCTCGCAGTGCAGCATGTGGCTGCTGTGCTGCACCCCTGCCATGCTTGTCCTGTAGCCCTCCACACCAATATCTCTGTATCTCTGTGTACCAGTCTGGAAGATCTTCTGGTTCCACAGTTCAACATGGCTTTTGGCCATTGCACTGTCCCTGTCACTCCCCCCCATGCACTACCAGTGGCTGTATGCTGTGCCACTGTGTTCATGGTGTAGTCATAGGCTCCTGCACAACTCACCCAGTAGGTGTCCTGTGGGGATGAGCCCCCCCCCAGATCTGTGGTACAGGACAGACTGGCGCCAGATGAAGACATCATGTGTACTCCCATGGTGCGTGGCTCAGACATTGATGATGTGCCCTATGGCATTGCACGCCACCTGGCAGTTGACAGAATAGTATCCCTTCCTGTTCATGTATTCAGCACCGTCTGGGCCAGGTGGTGTGTGTATTGCCACATGGGTGCAGTCAATGGCCCCTATTACACCTGGCATGTGTGCCACCCTATGGAATTCCTGCATGTTTTCTGTATGCTGTACATGTTCTGATGAACTCTGAAGCATGTGGCAGCAGAGCATTGAGGAACTGTGTGAGAGGCGGGACATGGCCAACTGTGATATCAGTGGTGTCACCCACTGGTTTCTGGAAGGTGCCCGTGGTGAGCATGCACATTGCTGCCATCACCTTGGTCTCCACTGACATGGCATGACCTCTCTGGTGGGTGCCTGCAATTCATCATGGCACAGCTCACAGAGCTGCCTCAGAATGGCCCTGTTGAGTCTGTACCGGCCCACTATCTCGATGTCACTATGCCGTTCAAAGGTGACATGGGCACGGTATTGTCTCTGGGCATATCGCCTATGGGCCCTTCCACAGCCATGTTGCTGTTCCACCCGCCTCCCGACCCCCCATCATTACCTCTGCCATGAGAAACACAGCCCCATCCATCTTGCTCCTTCTACTTCAACTGGCTGCCTGTAGGTAGCTTGTAGTTAGGCCACCTCCTTTTATGTTTAACTTTGTGCTGCACATCTTGGGAGATGTGTTGCAGCTGTGCCACCCATTTGGGCTGAACATAGAGATGCGTGGAACATTCATGGGAATGAGTCCTCCAGATGCACTGCATACATTATCTTTTCGCTGCGGCACATCCGGAATTGCGCTGCACATCCCTTCCTTTTGAATATGACCCAGGGACATTTCTAGGGCTGCGCTGGTGCAACTCTGTTGCGCCGGGCACATCTCCTTTGAATATCTAGGCCACACTGTATTATTTTGTTCAACACCAGTACCCACACTGCTTCTCCTTCTCCCTGCTCTCAGCAGTGGTACAGTATGCTTTAGTGGTATCAGCCATTGAAACTATATGGTTTTAGACTACATTGAGACTAAGTTGCTGTTTTGAGGAAGTAGGCATTTCAATGGCTTAAAACCCATTTCCTGCTGATTTCACATGAAACCCTGCCACAAGGCATTATACTGTAAGACATCTGCATACTACTGCACACGCACACTGTGTTAGTTGTAAATACAATCAATTACTAAAATGTTTTTGAGCAACTGATATTGCCAATTGCCCCTTATTAGTTCAGAATTGTGGATATTGTCTATGAGGAATTCAATACACCTCTGAATGGAACCAATTCTTTGCTTTCTTGAATGAGTAGAGACCCTCCTTCAATATATAGTTTTGTAAAACTAATTCAGTTAGCGCTTAGAATTTGTATACATCCTAATCTTCAGCTGTCTTTCCCAAACTGCATCTTTGCCAATGCTTCTTTAAAATATGCATTCATAAACTTTAATGAGGATTTTGTGACATCTTGAAACACTTTTTCATAGCCCCTTCCATAATAGCAATCTGTGATGTCTCAGGCACAGTAAGTGTGGTATCAGCAGAGGAATGAGATTCATATATCTTTGAAATGCTCAGGCCAGTGAAGTACAAGTGTATGAGAACTATTTGAAAGATTAACTTTGAGACAAAGTCAGAAAATTAGAAAACACTTCAGTTAGATGAAATGTTTGCAAACACCATATATACTATTTTAATATTTGTAGATATGTAAAAAAATACCTGCACATTTAAAAACTGGGTCTATCAAAATACATCTCTTTCCCTACCTACCTATCTACCTACTTAGCAACTGACCTATCTATCTATCTATCTATCTATCTATCTATCTATCTATCTATCTATCTATCTATCTGCCTGCCTGTCTATCTGTCTATTTATCTATCTATCTCTCTATCAAACCAAATTCCCTTCACATTCTTGATAAAAAACAATTCGTGAAGAAAATGTAGCAGCCAGACACTAATGGGTATTTCTTAATCCTGAAAGTCAGTATACTATAGGATTTGTTTCAGGTATTATATTCGGGTATAGAACAAACTCATCTTGTGCTATCAGCTATACTGCTGCTCTTTCAGAACTTATATTTAATACCATTGTACCTGTATCCTAACAATGAAAATAGTTTTATGAAACATAAACAATGTACTTTTGGTGGTAAAACCTACATTGCATAAAAGAGGAAAATAGTTTATTCATACGGATATAGCTTTCTAACACATCATCTAACGCAAGATCTAAACTCCATTGACTTTATGCTGTTCTGTTTTACCTTTTGCTTGCACTTTCTTGTTCTGTAATTTTTTATGACATTTTCTCCAGCACTCTTTTCTCCACCCCCCTCCCCGGGCTCCTCCAGAAAGGAGTTGTTCTCAGCTGAGTAGGTCTTTTCTGGTAAAATGTTTCAATAAATAAATAAAATTGAACTGTTTTGTCTTAGTCATGTTTACATGGCTGTTGAATGCTTCCTTGCAGTCCACACCAGTCGTGCTTCGCCCCTTTGCTTCACATCACTGATGCAGCTACATGACCCCTCTCAGAACTGATGCAAGTCACATTAAGAGGAGCCACGAATTCAAAGGGCAGGTGTTAGCGTAGGAGTCGCATTAAAGCTGAGATGGTGGTGTAGGCATTGCTGAAACGGGCAGTCTGTGTCTGAATATGCAGTCTGCCTGAATGAATGTGACAGATGCACTGAGAAACAAGAACTGTAGCTGGCCTCCTAAAACTAGAGGGAGCAAAGTACAGTGTCAAAGCTGCTGATTTTTATGTGCTAGTGAACTTTGACTGTGTCCCACATGTCGGAGTGAGCAGTGCAGCCTGTCTACATGGCTGCTTTCACCACTCACTCCTGAAAATGTTTCCTACTCTACTGCAGTTCAGGGACAAGTGAAGTGAATGACTTACCTTGACTGGGTAAGTGCCATGCTGCCTCATTTGCTCCATAGCACCCCCAGCGCTCAAGTGGCTGTGTTGTACATGTGGCAGTGTAAACATGCCTTTTACTTCATTTGTATTATGCAATGTTTCGGATTCTGTTAGATGCCAACTCCTTCAGTGCATGTAGCTGGAAAAATAAACAGTATATTCAATATTTGGAGAAACAAACCAATCTAGGCTGGATTTTCAAAGGTCTCATAACTTCTGTCATGATTTTAGTGTAAATGCCCTACTTGTGCCAAAATGTTACACCACATGAAACGTGGTCTCACTTCTTGTCACATGTGCAGCAAGTAACACTCAGAGAATGACATGTGAATCACATGTTTGCTGTAAAGCACATAAACTGTTGCAAATGTGCCAAAATGTTTGAAAAATGGTAAAAAGAAGGGTGAGGAAGCCACGTAGAATGACACACCATGTGTTGTGCCCCTAGATTAAAGAAAGAAAAATAAGATAAGCAAGTCAAAAAAGAAATAGTTTATGCAAGTGAAGGTGAAATGTAATAGTAAGATAAAATACAGCAAGGAAAACACATTATTGGGATTAGAAGCTCCTGTAACTCTATGTCCAGATCCTTCCTTGCCTTGAGAAAGACGGATAGCCAGTGAAATGTTGGCTATTAAGTTTACTGGTTGGGCACATGCACAAATCTTGATTATTCCATAATTCTCTGCTTGAGTGGGTTTATTGTTCTTATTTTCTATGCAGTCCTTTTGGATTTGTGGGAACAGAATTCCTCGCCTAGTTTCTGTTAATTTTCAAGTCAGGTGACCTTGAGGGCAAGACTTTTTGAAAACAGTAATGCAACAGTTTGGCACATTTATTTGGACTCCGATCAGCTGAAAATCAGGAATTGGACATGCATAAAGAGTTTTAAAAATCCAGCTCCTAATACCTCAGTGGACCATATATTAACTTTATGTATTTCATGGCAAAGTAACGCAGTGATTTTCATTTCTGTGGGATTGTCTTCATCTATGTTAAGAACTTTCCCCAGGCTGTTTATTTTTGTTCATGTGTGCTAGGGGCTGTATAGTTGGAAGTTTCTCTTTGTTTTTCAGTTCTTGGTAGGAATCAATTGCTGGGCTGGTAATTGCTGTATCTGTGCCTCCGTGTGTGGGGGAGGGGGAGCTGTATAAAATGCTGCATCTTGTGGTGAGACCGAGTAGCTGGGGCTGCTGCATGCTGCATGTTTCTTAGGTTACAGTACATGATAGACTAGAGCCACTACCTCTGCAAACTTAGCAAACCATCATTCCCTTCTGAGGACTGCTTGACATCTGATGGACAGTGGAGTTCTTTGTCCTCTCGATTGCTGGATTGTGGTTGACTGCTGTTGAAGATGAGTCCCTATCTGAGAATAATTCCTGTCATTTTAAGCATAATATTGATGGCTCGGAACAACCAAGGAACACGAATCTTAAGTGGTGAGTTGTGGCTTGCTATCAGTTTACTAGCTAGATAAACAAACCACACAGTATTTTATGCAAATGCAACAGTATTTTTACACATACAATAACATGAGCAATATACTTCACTGACAGGCATCCCTGAGTGCAGTATTTATGGGGAGACAGAGTGATGCATCCATACACATTTCCACACAACAGTTCAGCAATAGTTCAAAATGATGGAACCAACGTGCTCTAGGTACCAGAGGCTGCAACTATGTCTGCTCCCAAAGTGTTGCCCACAGATTTGTTAGTCAAGGTGGTTCATAATATTCTTCTTCAGTTTTTTTAGAAAGCTTCCCTGTGATTCCACCAAAATGTTTTCTTTCCACCTTTCATAGACAGCAAATCTCAAGATAAATTAATTACTTTCAAGGACACATGTCCACAAATACCTCATCAGTTTATTAAAACAAAAAAACAAAAGAACATTTAGATCACAGTCTCTTGTTGTAAGGCAAGGCAATTTTAGTAATAGAGTGCCCTTTTCCAAGGGCTCAGGGCACTGCACAATAAGTGCAGTAGTAAAACTGCATTCAGTAATTTAGACAGCAAACAGCAAGGCAGTTAAAATATAGATACATTTTAGCAATTGTTTAGAATGATTAGCAAAATGTTTCATGGAAAAGATACGTTTTTAAAGTGGTGTTAAACACCTCTACTGTGCAGGCAGCCTAATGGATTGGGGCAGAGCATCCCAAACAGCAGGCATCACAGAACAAAAACTCTGTCCCAGATTGTTGTAGCCTGGATAGAGGGACAGACAGCACACCCGCATCGGAAGAGGATCTGACCAATAGGTGACCTTATGAAGTAGAGTCCACAATTTACAAATATAGGGAGAATGCATTTTCCTAATGGCAAGTGACAAAACTCCATCTTCAAAATGTAAATTACTGTTAGCGCAAACTGCATACTGAGCAAATGATGTTTTCTGGAAAAAAATGTGAGACAAGGGTGTTTAGTTGCAACCGAAAATAACTATTTGTATATCTAAAGCCAGATTTTTAGGGATCCAAAATGATTGCAAGCTGCCAAACTCCAGCAAAAATACATTGATGTTTTTACTGGTACAATTTGTCTGCCTCTTTAAGAAAATAACCAGACATATTACAATAATTTTGAATGCAGTATGGCCATTTACAAGACAATTGTCCTGATGATGGCTTTGAAGAAACACACAGGTGGGCATAAATTAAAACCATCTACCATCTAAAGTGTTACAGAAAGTGTAAAAGCCTCAATAATGCCGCTAGATGAAACTGCACCCAAACTGGGATGTAGCTGGATTTTATCACAGTATTGGCTTTAGGAATGTCAGTGCCCAGTCTGTTTCTTTATAATTTGTTTACCCAGAAAAGCACAACTGAGAATCAGCATCTCATTTTTAGTGGGGTTCTGGGAGGGAAGTTAAGTAATTTGCTGAAGCACACATCATGAGTAAGTAGCTCTGGTTGGATTTGAACCTGTGTCTCCTGGTTCCCAACCACATACTCTAACCACTACACCACATTTCAGTGCATCCAAGTACAATACAATAGTTACAGATACAACAGATTGCTTTAGAAAGGGGACTCTCAAAGCTTACTTGTCTTGTTATTTTTTCTTTTTTTCCATAGTGCTTTTTTCCCCACGGGATCCAGGCAGGATTACTCGGTCCCAGTCCCAATGAGCCTGACTGGCTACTGCCTCTCCTGGCACTCACTTGATGCAGCACACAGATGGCTTACCCCCTGTGGTGGAGCCAGGAAGGGGAGGACTGTTTTCTCCCATCTGAATCATTATCCAGCACTGGATCAATGGTTTCAGGTGGTGGCGTGGATCGGGATGGAGTGCAAGGGATGTCATGGAGCTCAGATCCTTGTCTTTTTCTGTGCTGTCTTCCCCAACCCCGTGGCTGTAGTGACACATAGGTGTGCATGTAGGGAGGTGTGCACATGTCCAAGAGCTATGGCACCATGATGGGTTGGTGTTCTGACACCATGCTGTCCCTGAGGCATTCACCTGGGGGTAGCCAAGGGCCAAGATGGCTACCCTCACCAATCTAGGACAGGAGAACTGTTCACCAGATGCTCGATCCTCTCCCTTCCAGTCAACCACCAGCGACCTGCGCTCATTCCCAAACTTGGATCGCTGGGATGGCTGGAGGTAAGGCACAATGCACCTTGGTCCTCCATGACATTGGGCTGACTACTTGTCTTAATTATTTAACTATTTTAGATGGGATTCTTAAAAAAAGAAGGAAGCACATCAAAAAATCTTCAGCAGGTACATCTTCCATTGAGAGAAGTGAATGACTTACAAATATGTAAACACATGCAAATAGAAAAGTGTTTACCACAAAGTAGGGAAAACAATTTATTTTCGTTTCCCTTTTCCCCATTTAACAACATGTGCAGTTTGCAATTTGTGGACAATTGCAAAAGCATTTAAGAATGGGTGTGATAGTTTGTTATAGACATGTAATATTTGCGACAAGTAAAAATGTTTAAATGTTTTTTTTTTTGTTTTCCCCTTCCCCTACCTTTGACAATTGGGGTCACTATAGCTTCATTGTTCATGGAGGACAAGGAGTAGCTGTTTTCATAGCTGACAGCAATACCACTCCTTGGCTGGTTAGCAGTAGCAGTGGGCATGTCAGTTGGCCCATGTGTGATCTCCATGCCTGGGAGATGAGCACCTCCTCTCTGGAACATGCATGGCATGCGTGTGGCCCTAGGGTAGGATTCCAGGACTTGTAGTGTGGTTTTAAGCATTAAGACACAACTAGTAGTTGGATTACTCTCCTTTTATCTAACTCTAGGAGGGATCATAATACATGAGGTGTAGCCGAGTATCTTATGTCCC
This sequence comes from Neoceratodus forsteri, assembly GCA_016271365.2. Lineage (NCBI taxonomy): Eukaryota > Metazoa > Chordata > Ceratodontiformes > Ceratodontidae > Neoceratodus > Neoceratodus forsteri. The sequence goes on along the minus strand of CM057459.1, from coordinate 442,082,711 downwards.
TAAGGTTAGATTAACAATGGTAACCCAACCACTGGAGTGCCTTACTGCTATCATTAATATAAATGTTTTTATTTTTTTTAATCTGAATGTTTTAATAGTTAACATTCTTATTGATTATTGTGCAAGAAGGATTCCAGCTTTTAAGATAAGTTTCATAAAATGGGCAAGAAAAATCCGGTGATCTGATTGGTCTGTAGATGTCCAGACCTATGTGGCAACTAACCAATAACCACATGGATCTGTAAAGTGCCTTACAAGTCTCTAAACTTGTTTTCTAGGAAGGCTCAGTAATTATGACAGTTGGAAAAAAAAATCTACTAACAACATGAGTGACTTGCCTGCCAGCCAATCTGACCTCTTTGATGGGGCAAACCCAGCTGTTTGGTGTAAGAACCAGTTTACGAATGTTAAAGATTTATTTAGTCATAATTTAAAGATTTATTTAGTCTTGTGCTGTGTGGTTATTGGGTAACTACTGTACTCCCCCACATGCCGTGGTTGAAAGGCACTCGAGTGATGTCTCATGCCTCCAATCCATGGAGTGGAGTGTATGTGTGTGTGTGCTTGTGTGTGTGCACGCGCGCGCGTGCATACAGTAATTACCCAATAACCGCATGCCCTGTTGTGTGTCATTGCTTACTTTGAGAATGTTGTCTGTGAATCAGAATGCTCCCTTTCCAGCTATTTTATAACAATGGTTACAGTATTGGCTTGGGAACTGGAGATCATAGGTTCAAACCCCTCCAGAGCCATATACTGACTGAGTAATCTTGGGCAAGTCACTTAACCACCCAGTGCTCCAGTCCACTCAGCTGCATAACCATATAGAGGCAGGATCCCACTGAGAATTAGATTTTGCTTCTCAACTGGGCTGTAGTGGTTAAATAAACAGTAAAACAAGAGAACCTCCCAGATGTCAGCATGATGTGCTGCTCTTTTGCAACTGGGCCAGCCCAGAATGTTTTGAATGTATAGGCTTTCTTTTAACATACCCCATCATGAAACCTCATTACCTTTATTCAGGTGCAAAATTCTGTCATATTTATGCAAATATTGAACAAAAATGATTCTACATCATTTCTGTTGGACTAAATGGCAACAATTTCTTGTGGTAAACTCTGCCTCCCACTTCTCGTCAATGCAGTGTACATACTGCAGGACACTGCTGGCAGACCCTTTAGGATGTCTCTTGTGGCCAGTAAAATGTATTAACAGTAATAGGGCCAACAGCAGGTTCCACCGAGGCTTTCATGATTTATTGGATTTTAACTAATGCTGTTCAGCTCCTGTGCCCTTAGCAGCATGAGCGTTGTAAAAGCTGAATGATATAAACTTCTGCAAACAACACATCTCTCAGAAGAGATGCAGCATCGATCCCCCCTTATAATCTGTATTTTTGATGAGTTTTCTCTTTCTTGATTCCATCTACCTTCTTTTATTAGTTGAATTCATCTTTTTAGTTTATTTGCTAAAAGCCTGGACCACATACCATTTCATATTATGAACCAGAAAGGGGTTTTGATCTGCAGCCAGGCAATATGATTTGAGAATCATCGGCCATCATTACCCACTGTTAAATGAGCTATGGTTTTCCAATTTTTAAGAATCTTATTTTTTTAAACACTTTTAAAGTAAAGGCTTGAGTCTGCTTCCAGTAAAAGGCATAATATTAGCAAGACAAAATAACCCCCCCACCTGAATCAAACATATACTGGCAGAGATAATGGACTTGGCTCGGTTGACTGGGCTCACTTGTGACTCAGGTACTTAACTTTGCTGGGTCATTATCCTGCTAATGTATTTTGATTTAATTGGGTTCCATTTATTAGTTACCTTTTTCTAGTAAAATATACTTCCCTTTCATTTCTCTTTATGCTACTCTCAGAGTATAATTTATGATTGAGCTAGTCAATTTAAAGGTATTTTTGGAGATGATGAAAAAGATGAGAAAGAAAACTGTTCAAATGGTCTGCCAGATTAATTTCAATTGTTGTCATTGTGTCATTAAAGGCATGTATGTCATTAGAAATGAATTGTTACATACCAAAAGAAAAACAGTGTCCCTTAGTAACAAACTCATGTACGGAAATGTACTGTGTCTAGGTTAAGGTGCATGAATCAAAAGCAGAAAAATCCATATTAAACCAGCAGGACCTAGAGACTCTGACAAGTACACTATTTGTAAATTAATTTCTTCATTTATGGTCATGTGAAGAACACTTTCCTACCTCCAAAAATATCCAAGTAATGCCTGTCCTCAAAGATACAGTATGAGTACAGTACATACTGAGTCATACCAGCATTCATTCCATCCTTGATACCAAACTGGACGAGCGCACACATGATGTCAGAGGTATCAATTTCAGTTAATTGCATTTTAGAAGAACATACACACTTCACGGCATCTAATAAAAAGCAGCTGTGTAAAGAGTGAGAGAAAAAAGAAACAAGAGCTGTTGTGACTGGTAGAAATCAGAATTGGGCTGGATTTAGAAACATCCATTCAGGTACTGGCAGATCAAAGCACATGTAGAAATTAACATTCTGTAGTAAATGCAGGATGCCTTTTGAGTGGCCTTCTTGGTGGTTTTGTTATGTACCATTTGGTTCATTTGGCACTATGTATTAGATATCTTATCTGAAGAAGACATTCAGTAGAAACATAGAAACAGAATATAATGGCAGGAAAAGCCCAGCGGCCCATCCAGTCTGGCCACCCTGCCTGATGATGGTCCAATGACCATCTTCTCCTTTAACCCTTCTGGTTTTCCATGCCTGCCATTTTTACTATGGCCTTGTGCTTGTCCCACTCTTGTTTAAATTCCCTCACTGGTTTGATGAATGCCACATACTCTGGCAGTCCATTCCATTTGTCTACCACTCTTTCTGTGAAAAGTTCTTGTGGACATCCTTTCTGAATATTCATCCAACCAGCGTTTGTGACTTCCATCTGTGTGCTTGTGTTCATGCTTAGGAAAAACTGTTCTTTGTATGACACCCTGTTTATCCAATGTAGGCATCTGTACATCTCTGTCATGTTCCTCCTCTCCCTCCTAGTATCCAGGGTGTAAAAATTAAATCAACTTAGTCTCTCCTCATATGTCTTCTCCCCTATCTCTTGAATCATTTTGGTTGTCCTTCTCTGCACAGACTCAACTTGTTCACGGTCCTTTGATTTATTTATTTATTTATTTTATTTATTTATTGAAGTCTTGGTTACACCTGTGAGCGGATGCTCGTTGAGAGGTTCCATGTCAAATACATTAAACAAGGCAAAAAAAAAAAGACTGAGAACAATTTACAGATAATACAACTAGAGTTCAGCAAACATGTAATGAGAGTGTTAAACATAACGGGTACATAAAATCCAACCAGGAACAGGTAAGCTGCGGCATTGTACTAAGTATGCCTGCATCAGTAGGAGGAGCAGGAGAAGGAAGAGGGAAAGAAGGGCAGGATAGGCATGGGCTCCAGTAAGCCAGCCCGTGGGCATGGTGGTAGGGCATCTGCTCATGATGCTGATGTCTCAGGTTTGGGAATGGACCAGAGGAGTTGGAAGCCAGCCAGAGGGAGGAGGACTGAGTGCCTGATGGACTGCTCTCCTCCTCCTCCTCCTCTGGGGCGAGGGTAGGTGAGCATCCAGTGCATAACTGACCTCTGGTGGAGGCCAGAGGGAGCATCTGCTGGAGCTGAAGCAGTAGGGAGGCGTGCCGGATATTGGCATTTTGGCACCATCACATCATTGCACACCACATCTCCCATAAAGGCTAAGCATGCAAAACTGCTGGCCCCCATGAATGATGCCCCGCTCTACCAAAAGTCCTGCTCTGCCTGCCTGTGGCACTTGGTTGATAACCAAATTTAGTGTTTTGTTGGGTGGCTTTACCTGCAGTCCCACCGAGAAGTCAGGAAGCATCCCAGTAATGGGGTAAACCTGGTTTTAAATTCTGTTGGGGGACATGCCCACTTGGTGGCCCCACCCTGGGGAGGCAAGCCCGGGAGGATCAACACCCAAGGTAAGTCCCAGGGGGCTGAATGTGGGACTGGGGGTGCAGGTGCTAAGCTTAACAGGGGTCCAGCACCAAAAAAAACAAAACAAAAGGCAGGGCTCTAGAACCCTGCACAGTACCCTGCACATCTGCCTGTCCTGGTGGTTGTTCAGGTAGACGGTAAAGATCCCATGGCACTTCTTGAACGAGTAGGGAAATTTCCCCGGTGTCCTGGCCAAATTTTCTCCATTCACTAGAAATACCACCAACAGCTTAATCTGGTTCAGTTTCAGTTGGTTACCATCTGTATCCCCTCCCCAGAGTCACCTCTGAATAAGGGACTAATAGTCTCGGTTAGCTTACCTGGTCAACAAAATTCAATAAACAGGTAATCCAGATGTGGGCATACTGCTGTCTCTCTTGGTATAGCTCCAACAATTTCCCTGCTATAGATGTCAAGATAACTGGTCTATAGTTACCCAGCGCATCCCTCCTGCCACTCTTGGGTGGGGGAGCCACATCAGCAGTCCTCCAATCCCTGGGGACCACCTCTGTGCTTAGCAATCAGTTGAGAATGTCAATAAGAGGTGCTGCAATCACCTCTGCTGTTTTCTTAAGTATCCTAGGGTACATCCTATCTGGACTCATTGACTTATGTAAGCATTAATCCACGACAAAGGAGGGTTCTACTAGGGAATTAATGCTTGGTTGGGGGGCTTGGGGCAGAGTGCCTCCAACCACCAACTAGGCATTAATTCCCTAGTAGAGCCCAACTTTGGAGTGGATTAATGCTCTTGTAACATGGCAAGCATGGAGGTAGCAAGTGTGGGTTAATATAGTGCAAAAAAGTATATATAGAGATACATCCACTTTTGACAATATATGCATCTTGGAGACATAAACAAAGTCAGATTTCAGTATAACCATATTTATTTATATGGTGGTGTTTATTTTTTAAAAACATTAACAAATGGTTGATTGAAAGACAAGTGAATGATTATTGCACTACGATATTTTACTAAGAAAAAGATGCATGCAATATTTTTTAAATTGAATCGAAAAACATCCCTGTTGACTATTTGTCATGAATTGTGGGATGCCATGCTACATAATTTGCATACTTTTATGATCTGTGCAACATTACAACTACAAACTTTTGGCATTTTCCTGTCCAACTCTGTGGTAGGTGCCTTCTTGTTTTGATATACTGAAATAGCTTGGCTCTGAGGAACACTGACTGCTCGGGAACACAAAGTGAGGGTGAGTGAGTGTGGTAGTGACTGCTCGGTGTACGGAGCTCCTCGGGGCAGGTGGGTGCAAATGCACAGAAAGTGACTGTGACAACTATTTCTTCGTGGTATGTCTGTGGCACAAGGAGCACATGGAGAGAGAGAGACACACACACACACACAAAGTGATGCCCGCTGTGTTCTATGTGTCTGTGTGTCTCTCAGACATGTATACAATGAAGGCAGTAGACAGCAACTACAGAGAAATGATAGGAAACATTAGTGAGAGAAATTTTGAGACTTTGAGTTTCCGATGTGTCTCAGTCTCTCTCACTGTCACCAAGCACATTCCCGATGGAAACCTGATGAGTGCCATGCAGATTTACTTGTGGATTTGAGAGGTACAACTCTAGTGGGCAATAATATGCGATCCCGATTTTGCTGTGAAGTGCAGGGGTACTACACCAGCGGGCATTACTAGTGGATTAATACCAGCTGGATTCCTGTCACATGTTGCGTTTGGACAAATCATGATCTTCTATTTCAGTATTCATATATTACCACGTTACAATCATATTTAATGCCCCTAGTCCCTCCAACACCCTTTCTTCCATGATGTGAGAGTTGTTGTTAGTGGCCTCTCTTACCTTCCCTGTTTGCACTAACTCTACAATCCGGTAATGGACTTTCTCCTCCTTGGTAAATAAGGAACACAAATATTCATGTGCTGTACATCACACTTTCATATCCAAAACTGACACACACTCCTTATGAACTTTACAATTCCACTCTTTCTGAAATGTACACACTTATATTTGAGAAACTAATATCCACACTGTTTCAGTACTACACTTTGCTTCCCAAACTGGGAGGCAATATAGCTTAGTGGTAATGGAGCAGAACTGTGAACCAGGAGAACCAGGTTCAAACCCCATCAGAGTCACATGTGACTCTGGGTAAGTCACTAAGCCTCTAAGGGCTTCAGTCCACCTAAGTGTACAATGAGTATAAGAATGCACCCATAGAAAATAAGATAGCGTACCTGTGATTTGCGCTATCCTGAGTAAAACAATTAATAATACTAATGGTCCTTCTCTTCAAGTCTACACTTTATCTTCTGCTTTCTAATTCATTTAAATGGAAAGGAGTTTGGTTTTATCACCTTTCAGACACTGTATACCAAAAAGCTGAGCAATTCCTGAGCAGTAGGTAGCTGTCATACAGCAAAGAGAGGTAAAGTGAGACTGAAAGAGGTTAAGAAAAACCTAGGGGTGATTAAAGATAGAGACAAAGAGAAGGCTGAATACTGGAAGGCTAGTTAATGTGCTAGAAGTCATACAAAGAGTACTGTAAGTGGTGAGATTGGACTCAAACCTGGTTTTTCAGTTTCATTGCTCTGTGCTCTAACCACTACACCACATTACATCCTTAGGAATGATTCTCCCTCCACCTCCTACTTATTGATTTTTGTATATCAGGCCTATGAAGAACCTAATCAAACATTTTACATAAATCTAAATGGCACTAAGTCAAATCCAACCCCCTGAGCATCCTTCCAGTTAATACATGATAGTACTGCAGTTCTCCCTCCACTCTCTGCTTACTGGAGTTTTATACCAGCCTTTCATGAATTGCCACGTCAAACATTTTACTAACATTTCAATACACAAATTTAACGCAACCTGAGAAACCCTTTCTGAGTCCTGCTACCAGTTTAATTATCTTGTCTCCAATTTCTCTTTACATATGATTTGACCAGAAACCTTCATTCTATGCAAAATGGATGTTCTTTCATTCATATTTGGCATTCCACCTACAATAAATGATCTAATCAGAGAAAGAGATTGGTGTGCCTTGAGACATTTATTTGCATTTGAATCCCTGTGTTCATTGTATCACACCACTGTACTAAAAGAGTAGCAGCATTACTCCAATATTGTGATGGTACCCTCTAAATAGTATTGTCAAACAGTTAGGCAGTTATGTAACCAGGCAGTTACAGTATGTAACCCTCTGTTAAATTGTTGAACGTTACTGTATTGACCTAATCAATGATTCATGCTCTCTTAAAGAGGACAGGAAATTATTCCAAACTGGCAGCTGTTTATATAATTTTCATGTTCAGAAATTATATACAGTCCCTTAAATTATCCATATTCACCAGTACCTGAACAAACAAGGTCTGGCCTCAGCTGATAGAGCTGTGAAGCGCTACCAAGTGATTAAAGTTACACATGTGTATAGAAATTATTCAACACCCAGGTGTAACTTGGTCATATGTTGGAGATGTTGCACCAAATTTTCAACATGGCCTTTTTTGGAACCCTCCTCATGAACAGTGCCCGTGTCATTTTGTTCAATTGCCCCGAAAGGTGATTGTGCAGACCAAATGCGCTATTCTGCACCACAGGTGTGAAAATACATTTTGGTCAGGTTGTGGAAAATGACAGCTGTACTGTTGTGAAGGAGGTGTACAAAAATGGCAATATTAAAAATGTGAAATGAAAATACTAAAAATTAGCGACTTTAGGAGTGTGCATAGAAAGGGCGCAATGCACGCTCATAATGCAGTCATTTTTTGGAATTGTTTTCACCACATTTTCAACATGGCCTTTTTTGGACACCTTTTCATGAACAGTGCCAGTGCCATTTTGTTCAATTGTCCCAAAAGGTGATTGCACAGAGTAAACGAGCTATTCTGCACCACAGGTGCAAAAACATGTTTCGGGCAAGTTGTGGAAAATGATAGCTGTACTGTTTTGAAGGAGGTGTGCAAAAATGGCAATGTTAAAAATGTGGAGTGAAAATATTAAAATTGGCAATGTTAGGAGCGTGCATAGAACCTGTACAACGCACGCACATAATGCAGTCATTTGTTGGAATTTTTTTACCAAATTTGCAACATGGGCTTTTTGGGACCCCACCTCATGAACAGTGGCACTGTCATTTTGTGAATTGGTCCCAAAAGGTGATTCCATGCAGTGACCGTGAAATCACCTTTTGGGACCGAGTAACAAAATGACAGTGATAGTTTTCATGAGGTGGGGTCTCAAGAACCCCATGTTGAAAATCTGGCCCAAAAATTCCAACAAATAGCTGAGATATCAGCATAAGTTGAACCCCCCACTGAATGACTGTATAGCATGCTTAGCTTTAATTTTTCAGTTTGTGGTTGGGCTTTGAAGAGTGGAGACATGCCCTGGTCCAGAGGAGATGACAGCGCTGACCTTCAGAGGTAAGTATGGGGTAAGGGGGTGTGTGGGAGGTGGGAGCTCAGTGGGAGGGTGGGAGGGACTGCAGTGATGACGGGGACCATTTCCAGTTTACAGGGAAAAGCATAATGAGAGACTGTTTCAATTTAGGAACAAAAAAAATACATTTTGGCACACTGGGGTGGGCTCCCAGTGTGCCACATGAATGGGGAAGGGGGTTGCACAGGATGCCGAAATGGGGATTGGGCACCCTGATGTTGGGAATGACATGGGGAGGGGTGCAGCAGAGGACATACAACGGGACAATGAGGGACCATTTTCTACTTTTCAGACACATAAAAAATTACATTTTCACACACCGGGGTGGGATTCCAGTATGTGACATGAATTGGGAGGGGGGGTTGTACTACAGCGAATGGCATTGTGCCATTCACAACATGGTGGAACCCACAGAACTGTGCATGCACATGAGTCATGCACATATGCAGTTCATGCATCAGAATGTGGAAGTAATAGCTGAAATAGTGCAGCTGAGTTCCGTATGCCAATTATGATGGAGGGGTTTAAGCACCATTGGGCTTTTGGAAGGATACTTCCAAAAGTCCGACGGATGCTGTCGTGAGATCTGCTATTTTCAGAGCTACAGAGCTCTCACAAAACAGCTGTAGGCTCTGTCCACAGCCCTGGAAAGTGACATGAAAAAATGTATTTTGCATTGTTTTATTTTTATGGGCAGCATTCTGTTACAGTTTTCTTCATGGAACCTGTGATCTGGAAATTTAACTAAATCCTGGTTTGTGCACAGAAATTTGGGCAAGGTCTGATGGGCCAGCAGCTCATAATTAGCATTCCATACACAAACTGTGACATAGTAAAATCTCCTGACAGCACGGGGGTCATAATGCCGCACCCAAAATAGCGCACATCAGAATGCCGCGCAAACAATGGTACGTGTACAAACAGTGTCAGCAAATAATGCTGACTGCAACAGTAACCGTGAAAAACTATGGAATTTGTGTTTTAATGCAGGGGACTTTACCCCCTGCACCTCCAGGAATTAAAATAACTAACTCCAAGGGGGTGTGGATTTAGGGGATGGGGCAAAACTTTGGAGGGGGGAATTCCTCTTCCCTCCCAAAAAAATTGCAACAGCATGGGACCTGGGTGGAATTGAACCACACATCCAGGTCCACCATGCCGTCAGGTGCTGGTGCCCAAGTCACTCCACCACAGGAGCTGCTTGACCAGGCACCACCCCAGCAGCATCCTTCTCACTTCCGCATGTGACATACAGCAACAGGGGTAGTGCATTTTCCTCATATGCTAACCAATCCCTGTCGCTGTAGAAGGATTAGCACTTTCTTAGTGCTGTTTTTTTCTGTGCTGTTTCAGGTGCGACATAATCACTCAGTACCTCTCCTGACTACCAGTTCCATGAAAAGAACTGTGCAGAATGTTTTTCATAAAAAGAAAGCAACTGAAACACAGATTTTATCATATAAGTCTTTATTCAGTTACAATTAAGTATGGATCATTCAGAGGAATGAATTGTATTGCTGTAAACAGGAACATTATTTGAGGAGTAGTTCATCCTCATATCTTGCAAATGTTATTTATTTCCTTGTCAACAGATAGCTCTTTTCGTGTAGCTGTTGGCGATATATGTGTTTGCCTTAGTTTGTTTTCAATGTTCACACCAGCCACTGTAACTAGCCTGTGGGTCTCCATGTTCTCATGATTATAGTCTCATTGTCCCTAAGAGCTGTATTAGCATATGAGAACATGATGCCACAGTACCCATTTACACAATGTATCACTGTGCTGAAAGTTCACATAACGTAAAAAATGTTCTTGAAACATAGATTGAATGCTTTTTAAAGGAAAAACCTGCATTATATCTAACACAGTTTCTAAAGCTAACTGAAGGTAAATATGGTATTCCACATCTTGCTGCAACTTGTTTTGTGGAATTCTAAGTAAACAGACAATCATACTGTGGAGTCTAAAGGGAGCTGACACATCATGTTCTCATATGCTAATATAGCTGTGAGGGACAATGAGATTTCAACAACAATTAAATGGATACCTCAGGGTAGTTACAGGGGCTGATGTGAACAGTGAACATAAACTAAAGGAAACACATATATCCCTGACAGCAATACGGAAAGAGTTGTCTGTTAACAAGGAAACAAATAACATTTACAAGATATGAAGGTGCACTACTCCATTAACTGCTGCCGGTTATCACTATTATCCTGTCCCCTTTAACCAACGTAGCTAGTGTCTCATCTACTTTAATTTTTCCACATCACCATGCAGTTTTTCTCTCTCGTTTACTATATACTATATACCCACTTCAACTGCGTTGAAGTGCAGAGTGACACTGCTCATACAGAGAAATAAAATGGCACTGTTTTGTCTCTGACATTGTACTACTATCACAGGTATACCCATAAATATATTTCCTATTGTACATTGGTAAAACAATGATTGAAGTTACTGTATGGACCTGAGAGTAACATGTAACTGTACCTATGAACTATTATTTAGTGATGTTAAATTAATTTCCTCCCTGGGACTATCTTGAAGACTAGGTGATGTATCAAAATGAGGTTATCCTGGTGGTACTGATATTTCCAAATAAGGAACTACAGCAGTGTAATGATAGTGTTAATGAGTCAAGCATTCACACCCAGAAAATTTGTTTCAAAAACTAGGTAGCATTCATTCAAATTAGGAAGACGAGGAACTTTATTTGCACAATGAGGTAAAAGATATAGAATATGTCACGGGAGAGGGCTGTTGTAGCCACAAGTATATGTCATGTTAAGAGGAAGCTAGAGTTTTGTTCCACTGAAGGAAAGGATAGTGGGACACTGTATGGGAAAAATGCTGGTAGGGTTGAAAAGAAGTCATCCTTAAAGGGCCAAGCTTGTTGGGTCGGGGATGTTTTCATGTTGCTTGAATTTGTAGTGTTCTTTTCCCAGGAACATGGTACTGCGCTGGTTGCGCACTCATGCATGCACACACATACACACACACACACACACACACACACATATGGATGCACAAATGCACAGATGTGCACACAGTAACCAGCTGACAGAGTTTCTTATAAACCCTACTGATTCACTCACTGGCCTAGGATGGGGGAAGCTCAAGAATTCTCTTACATTAAAGGAGAGGGTGTGCAACATAACTTTTATGAATTCTTTAACAACTTGAAAACAGTGTTTGAATGCACAACAAGAATTGTAACACAATTTAATTATTATTATGTTTTAACAGTAGAACATGGAATGAAAACAGAGTCGATTGCCTTAAGCAACTGATGCATCCAGGAGAACTTTGAAAAACATAATATCTGGACACAATTCAGCAATATTTCACTTTCGTTCTGTACTTCCTCTCCGCAGTATTTATTACTTAGGTCACATCTGAGGTCACATGCATGCAGTCATGCTGTTTGTTCCTTGAGAATTCATTAGCTCCTTGTCCTTATTCCCCACATGATGTCATATACCCAGCTTGTGACATTGTAGTTAATCCCATGACAACAAAAAGTGACTTAACAACAAAGGATTATGACTTCAAGTGAGAAATAACCTGTAAGGGAAGATGACCTCTAAGGAATATAGAGTCCTGTTTCTGTGCAGATTTCCTCAGTACTGAATTAAAGCATGATAAATCTTTAGAAGATAGATGAAATACAAGCAGAACTGTGTTTAAATATTGTGATTTCCAAACTGTTCCCCTAGGTGTCAGCAGCTTTTTAAATCTGTGATATAATTACCTACTACATTATTGATTGCAGGTAATTTTTTACTTAGATTATGTTCACATCAGTGAAACACTCACAAATTATTTATATTATGTTTTTAAATGCTGTATCCCTTTATATCCAAGCAAGCAAATATTTCTATTTATTTATTTAACGTGTTGACTGAGCAAGACACACTAAGCTAAAGGCCCATTTTCTGGAGTAACCCAGTGACAGAGGCAACAAGAAGGCATATAAAAACATACAGTACGCAGGTACATAGTAATAAGAAAATATACATAAAGGTAAGTTGTAAAATTAAAAACAGTTACAGACGAAGTTCAGCAGCACATATTTCATAAACGGTACTTGACGAGTGGATGACTAGGCAATGGGGAAATGGGAAATTGTTTAACCAGGAAAGGCACACTAAGCCAAAATTTGTTTCTAGGTGCGACTAGGAGCACACGGAAGTTAAGTGACTTGCTCAGGGTCACAAAGTATGCAAGTGGGGGCTGTGGGATTCAAACACAGGTCTCTAGGTTTGTAGCCCAGTGCCCCTAACCACAGCACTATACTGCAGTGAGAAAGATTACTTAAGAACACAGTTAATTTTGAGGAAAACACATCAACATATTCCTTTAATGACCTCAGAATTTTGAATTTTTGTGTTTTACCTTAATATATAATTGGAAATGTGGGCATGTGTGAAATCAGATTAACACCTCCAGTACATTGTTTTATGTGTTAATTTTGAAATAGTCATGTTTTTCCTTACTTATGGTCCCTTGTTAAATTTAATAATAACAAATCCCCAAATTCCCTACAGCTGACCCCAGACGAGGGTTGCAGCAGTGGGAGATTCAATACCTTGCAGTGCATTTTACAGTTTTATAAGCTCTGATCTCTTTTTTTTTTTTCTGGTCCCACTGTCCTCCCTGGGCTACAGTAGGTAAAGTCACAAAGGGCAAACATCTAATCTGGGTTTATATAGTCTCTAACACAGTTTGCAGGCTATTGAACCTCCCACTACTACAAGGGATTCTGAGATTTGTAGTTACAGAAAATATCAGCTTAGAAGTCAGCAAAATAAGAATGCTAAAATCTACTATACTGCAAGAATGATAAGCAAAAAAAAATGCTTTTGCACACGAATTTTAAATTGGGACCAGCCCCACAATTAAATGTGAGGCCATTTGTGCTGACTGTCCACTTTAATACTGCCTATTTCCTGACTATATTCATTTTTTAATTAAAAATGGACAACAGTCTTTGTGGAATCTGATATATCCTTAGCCATGTTAAATATTGCAATAAACCAGAACAAAAGTATCAGCCAGCCTCTTTGCCCATATTAAAATCTTCATATCTATCTTGTGGATCTTTACATTTTCAAATGGCTGTCATTTTGTTCCCACACAAAAAAACTAGGCCCTCTAAAAATAAAACTCCTTTAAATAAAAAAAGTGTTATTGCCCTCTCATTATACACATAATTCACAGACTGGCAAAACCCCATCAGGCTACTCCTGCAGAAAAAGAAAACGCAGAATAGTGCGTGCCTAAGAAGCCATATACAAGTGGATTCAATGCTAAGAAGAGCAAGGTAATGCACCTGGGAAACAAAAACCCAGAGGAAGAGTACACAATGGGGGGTGAGATACTAACAACAACAAAAATGGAAAGGCACCTGGGGGTAGTCATATCAAATGACCTAAAGGTGAGCAAGCAATGTGAGAGGGCAGCAAGAAGGGCTGGGGGGATACTGGGATGCATAGGGAGAGGCATCACCAGTAGAAAACAGGAAGTTATTATGCCTCTGTACAGACAGCTGGTGAGACCCCATCTGGAGTACTGCATGCAGTTCTGGAGACCCAATCTCTAAAAGACATAGACAGGATGGAAGCTGTCCAGAGAAGGGCAACTAAAATGGTGCAGGGTCTGCACGGAAGACATATGAAGAGAGACTTAAGGAGCTTAATATGTATAGCCTCGAGGAAAGGAGGAGAGGGGGACATGATAGAAACTTCCAAGTACCTCAAGGGAATCAACAAAGTCCAAGAGGGTAGCATCTTTCAAAAAAAGAGTGCAAGAACAAGGGAACAATTCGAAGATAGAGGAGGCGGCTCAGAGGTAATTTAAGGGAGTATTTTTCTACAGAGGGTTGTGGATGCATGGAGCGGCCTTCGGAGGAGGTTGTGGAGTCAAAACAGTGGTGGAATTCAAGCATGCATGGGACAGTCATAAGGCAATTCTAGGGGGTGGGGGTAGGAAGAAGTAGGCTGCTGGTTAACTAGGATCTGCAGTTTATCCATTAGGTAGGGAAATGGGCAGACTGGGTGGGCCAAGCGGTCCTTATCTGCCGTCAAAATCTATGTTTCTATGTTTCTAAGGTTAGGAGAAATGACCCACAAGGGATAAACAGTTTCTAGTTTCAGTTTTTATTTTTGACAACAGCACCACAGTAGACTGCTTCAAATGATGGTAAAGTTTCAAGGCTATGCCTCCTTATCAGGGCAATGAACAGTAATACTGATGCAGACTGTATTATTCTCAATTCTAGTAACATTTTTATAATTAATGTTCACATTATTTTCATGTCTCCTTTCTAACATATTCTATTAGACGTGTACCTCATAGGAATCCACATCTGAAGATGGCCAGAGAGAACCTCCTTGGCTGGTCTGGTGCACTGCCTGTCAGGTCACAGGGTGACTCTCACTGCAAAGACAGCTCTAACTCACGGGGAGTGTGTGAAGGGAGTAAAATACTATGGCAAACAGCCTTAATAAATGTGGATAGAGGAGGAGAAATAAAATTATCTAAATTGATAGGGTTCTCTTTGACAGAATACGACTAGTAGTAGCTTTCACATACTGTACTTTAATCCAGCATTTTAGTGAATCATCACTTTCCCATTTTTTGGGGAAAGTATCATGAAAAGTTAGAGGTGGTAAGTATAAAGAATCTGCTTTATAAGGATAAGTCCTATCAGTGCGGTTTACGTGTGACAATATACATCATTATACAATGGCAAGGAAAGAATCCTGGGCTCTGATTGGTCACTGTGTGCCTGGGACAATGACAGCTCAGCCGACTTAGACCCTTCCACTACAGCATCTTCTATCAATATCTTTTTCACCACCTGCATCCTTCCTCCTGCCCTCCTCCCCGTCTAATACCCTCCACCCCATCTAATACCCTCCACTCCCCTCTCACTCCCTCCACTGATGGTTTCTCCTTCCCCCCATTACAATAACAGAAATGTGGAGACCAAGGAACACCTGACCAGGATGGGTGACAGACTATCATCCATTTCATCTGCCATCTCCTTCTCTGAGGTCCTGCCAGTCTGGGAGAGGGGGGCAGATGGACAGAAGGTCAGAGAAGGGGAGATAGGGGAGCTAAACATGTGGCTCAAGAGCTGGTGCCAGGAAAAAGGACACAAATTTGTAGGTAACTGGCAACAGTTTTGGGAGTGAAAGTTCTTTAAATTTGATGGACTGCATCTGACTAAGGAAGGAGCCAGTGCATTGGGGCAGAAGTTTGATGTCTTTGCAGAATATCTAAACTAGCAAATGGGGAGAGGGGTGTAGCACCCGCTACGTTGAATGGGAAGAACACCCCTCCCCCCTCAGCTAGTGATCAAACAGGAGTTCAGCATGTTTGTAGTTCATTTGCATCACCAGGTAAGGAAAAAGGTCTGGCTCCCCATACGATGCACAGGGGAAACGCCAGACCTTGCCCAACAACCAACAAACCAAAATCTGGCCAGTGGAAAATCATGTACACAAATGCTCGCAGTCTGGGAAACAAGATCCCAGTCCTGCAGACAATAATGACAGAGCATAAACTGGACATAGTAGCCATTAACGAGACATTGGTCACCAGTAACTACACATGGGAGACTTCAGTACCTGGCTATCTACTGTTCAGAAGAGACTTAGGTGCAAAAGGGGGGGGTGGAGTGGCCCTTTATTTTTTTTGTCTTCCTAATGTTTATACTCCTCGGCAGAGCAGCCCTACTTGATCTCCGGCCGCTGGCCCTGCACCCCCGGACCCGGTAGTGCGTACGGGCCACACTAACCTGCTCCCCCAGTGGGCCGGCCATTATTGCTCACGCACCCACTGGGTACTAGCCCCTCTCGGGGCTCTCCGGGGGCACAAGGCACGGCCATCAGCCACGAAGATCTCCCTCTGCATTTTCCCTTTTTCTCCCAATGGAGAGCCGGACATGCAATGGCATCCAAGCATGCTGATGCCCACCACGCTCTCCCCCTTACTGTTGCATGCCACTTGTAGTGCAGCTGGCCTCCTCCAGTCACTGCTACAGGGCTATGCAAGCCCCACTACCCACCCCAGAGAGAGGAGAGCAGTCGTCAGACGCTCAATCCTCCCTCTCTCCTGCCAGCCCCCGGTGGTCCAAGTCCGTTCCCAAACCCGGGTCGCCGGCGTGGCACGAGGTGTGGTGTCCAGCTTCTCAACCCTCAGCACCACCGGGCTGGATGGAGTGGCCCTTTATGTCAATGAAAATATCAAAGCTACAGAAATTCAGAATACAAATAAGGAGCCAGAAGAACTGTGGGTCACCCTGGAAACAGGAAATGGGACAGCCATATGAACTGGGGTTGTGAACAGGCCTCCTGACCAGGGGGAGGACATAGACACATTACTGTTAGAAGATATACAAAACATGACAGCTAAGGGGGAAGTTCTGATAATGGGAGACTTCAACATGCCAGATACAGATTGGTCAATACCAGCAGGAACATCTGCCAGAACTAGACACATAGTGGATTCCCTGCAGGGGGAGGGTCTCAAACAACTGGTACAACAACACACAAAAGACAGGGCTATTCTAGATCTATTACTGACTAACAGAGAAAGGATCACAGATCTCCAGGTAGAAGGTCACCAGGGAGCCAGTGACCACCACATGGTATGGTTCAATTTGTCCACTAGAACAAAATCATCCCGTTCCAAGGCAAAAATATGGGACTTCAGAGGAGCTGACTTTGATAAGATGGCCAACAGAGTTAAGCTAGCCCTGGCAAGAAGAAATACAGGTGAGGGGGTACAGGCAAAGTGGGCAAGTATTAATGATGCAATACTTGAAGCAACATCCCATTGTGTTAGAGAGAAAAGGAAGTGCAAAAGAAGAAAGAAACCACTTTTGTTCTCAAAAACAGTAGCAGAAAATGTCAGAGCCAAAAGGCTGGCCTTCAGGAAATATAAGGGAATGCAGCAGGATGAAGATAGGGAGGCATAGCAAACTTCCCTAAGGGAAGCAGGGAAGGCAGTAAGGCAGTCAAAGGCCCAAACTGAGGTAACACTAGCACGAACAGTAAAAGAAGGTGACAAGGCTTTCTATAGATACATTACTGAAAGGAGAAAGTCCAGAGGGGTATTGCTAAGATCAAAGGGGATAAGGGGGCATGTGAGGAGGAGGACCATATAAAAGCATCTATCCTAAATAGGTACTTCTGCTCAGTATTTACTGAGAAGAAGGTAGGGCAGTGTCCACAGCTCAGCACCATGGACACAGTGGGGGGGGGGGAGGTGTGCACTAGTCCCTTCACAAAAGAAAGGGTCCCACAAGAGCTCAATAAGCTCAGGGTGGACAAGGCAATGGGACTTGATGGCATACATCCCAGGGTACTAAAGGAGCTAAAGGCGGAACTAGCAGAGCCATTATCAGAACTTTTTAGTGAGACTCTGAGCACAGGAGAGGTCCCAGAAGACTGGAGAAGGGCTCATGTGATCCCACTCCACAAGAGTGGTAGCAGGGAGGAGACAGGGAACTACAGACCAGTCAGTCTTACCTCAGTAGGGGGCAAGATTATGGAGGCACTCCTTATGGAAAGGATAGTGAAACACCTGGAATCCATAGGAGCACAGGATCCAAGACAGCATGGGTTTACAACAAGAAGATCCTGTCAGACTAATCTCATAGATTTCTTTGACTGGGTAACCAGAAAGGTGGACCAAGAGGGAGCAACTGATGTCGCCTACCTTGACTTCAGCAAAGCTTTCAATACTGTTCCACATAGAAGATTGATTAATAAGCTGGGTAGGCTCGGGGTGGGTTAGGAGTTGGTCAACTGGGTGACAAACTGGTTGACTGGCAGAAAACAGAGAGTGGTGATAAATGGCAAACAGTCAGAAGAGATGCAAGTCACAAGTGGGGTACCTCAGGGATCAGTCCTGGGGCCAGTCCTCTTCAATATCTTTATCAGTGGCATTGCAGATGGAGTGGGGTGTATGGTTTGTCTGTTTGCAGATGACACCAAGATCTGCAACAGAGTAGATGATCCAGATAGGGTGGGCAGAATAAGAAGAGATCTGGATAAACTGGCAAAATGGTCAGAAGAATGGCAACTGGGGTTTAACACAAAGAAGTGCAAGATCATGCACATAGGGAAGAGAAACCCTGAAGCCACCTATAGGTTGGGAACGGAGTTGCTGGCAGTCACAAGGGAAGAAAGAGACTTGGGCATCATCATCACAGATGACCTGAAATCATCCAAGCAGACCACTAAAGCAGTAGGAAAGGCTAGGGGGATGTTGGGGTGTATCAGTAGGGGTATCACTAGTCATAAGAGGGAGGTAATAATCCCTCTATACAAGACACTGATTAGACCCCATCTGGAGTACTGCGTGCAGTACTGGAGGCCACACCTTCACAAGGACAATAATCAAATTGAGGCAGTCAAGAGAAGGGCAACCAGAACGGTGGAGGGACTGCATCAGAAAACATATGAGGACAGATTAATGGAACTCAGTATGTATACCCTAGAGCAAAGGAAGGAGAGAGGTGATATGATTGAAACATGCAAACACCTTAAGGGTATTAACAAGGTGAAAGAGTCTAATATGTTTCAATATAAGAAAAATAGCAGGACAAGAGGACACAGCATGAGGTTAGAGGGAGGCCGATTAAGGGGTAATGTGAGGAAGTTCTTTTTCACAGAAACGGTGATGGATGCATGGAATGGCCTACCTCAGCAAGTGGTGGATATGAATACAGTGCAGGGCTTTAAACAGGCATGGAATAGGCATAAGGGAACAATACAGATAAGTATGAATAGATAGGCCATTGACAGAGCAAATGCCGATGGCACATTCATAAGGTAGAAAAATAAATGGGCAGACTGGATGGGCCTTGTGGTCCTTATCTGCCATCGACTTCTACGTTTCCATGCTTCAATATTTCTATGTTTAAATACTCTGGGCTCTAAAAGCCCCAAATCCCTCCTAACAGAGCCCAGACAGCCTTGACTTAAAACTACTTAAGATCTCTGCTCCACAATCACCCTCTGCTTCACCTACCTTTTCCATCTATCCTTTACACAATGTGCAGTCCCTAAGGCATGGAAACTAGCTAAGGTCATTCCACTGATCAAAGGAGGGGACCCTTCTCTGCTGGGCAACTACAGGCCAATCTCGCTCCTCCCCGCTCTCTCCAAAATTCAGGAGGAACTCATCGCCAAAAGAATAAGCTGCTTCCTGGACTCCTCTAACACTTTAAGCTCCTTCCAGTCCAGTTTCAGGCACATCAATTCCACCTCACAAACCACATTCATTCCACCTCCTCCTCTCTGCTCCACCTCACAAATTACATTTATTCTGCAAAGGACAAGGATCACCTCACCTTGGTGATTTTTGTTAACCTCGCTAATGCCATTGAGTTGGCCTCCCACAGTCTCATACTAAACAAAATAACCACTAAAGGACTCTTTCCCTCCTCTATGGATTGATTTGATCATACCTCTTAGACAGATATCAATACGTGCGACTAGCTCACTCTAAATTCACCCCCTCACCATTCATGCTGGTGTCCTTCGAGGTCAGTTCTGGGCCCTACTCTTTTCTCAGTTTTTTGTTAATGACCTTCCCACTTCTTACTCATTCACGCACATGCGCTACACGCTGACGACACTGTCGTCTGTGCTTCAGGCCCCTCCCTCCCAGCAGTCCAGTCATCCCTGTAGGCTGCTTTTGATAATGTCCTCAGTTTGTTTGAGGCAAACCTTCTCAAGTGCAACACCAAAAATATTGTTGCCATGATTTTCAGGACTGCCCAAAGGCTGGCCACGCTCCTATCCCCCCCATCCTTCTTTTCCTTGGATGGTACAAACATAGATGCAGTGCAGTCTTTCAAATACCTAGGGGTCTGGCTGGACCCCAAGTTAGATTTCTCCCAGCACATTGACTCTGACTATTCCAAACCTCAGCCCAATTTGGGTGCCTTGTATAGGATTAAGGATTGTCTCTCCCTTCCAACCCATAAAGAGCTCATCACCAAACTAATCCTCCCCGTGATAGACTACGCTGATGTAGTCTACAGCTCACCCCCCCAATTATCTCTCACAAAACTAGACCCTTTCTATAATGCATTTTGTTGCTTCACTTCCAACCTCCCCTTTTGGAACCACCAATGTTCCCTATACTCTGCCCTATCCGTCTCCTCTCTTGCAAATCAACACCTTCCTCATTGTGCTGACTTCATCAGAGAGTTCAGCCCTCCCCCCTATCTCTCCAATATTTTATTCCCCTCATCAACTTCAGGCTACTGCCTCAGAACCCATGACTCCCGTGCTTTCACTCTCTCTTATCCACACTCACAATCAGGCAAGATTGCGTTCACCTTCAGATTCCCTGATCTCTGGAATCATCTGCCCCACTCGATCCACCTTGTGCCTACTCTAGCCTCACTCAAAAAGCAATTAAAGCACCTCCACCCACTGCTACTGCTCCTCTTCTACCCCAATCCCCTGCTCCTCCAGCTCCCCTTCTCCTCCCCCCACCTTCTCTTCCACCTGGTACACCTTGCCCCCCACATATCTTTACTCCCCTGTATCCTTTCTGTGACCACACTATCTATCACAACCCTACTCAGCAGGTCAGCCCTCTACTCCCAAAGTGCCAACCTCTGAGCGTAGAATTGTGAACAGTTAACAGAACAAGGTAACCCTCTTGTCTGTGTTGTGGGCTTGAGTCACCTTTGTCCCAAGTTCTGGAGGGATTCAAACTGATAACCTCTTGTTAGCATACCCAATTGTCAGGCTCAGATAATTCTGTCTTCGGGGGGCCAGATATCTTTGCCTGCGGCACCTAACCAGGTATTACAAAAAGAACCCTTAGAACTCTATGCAAGACCTAGAGAACTCTGACCTGTTTCCCAGTTTGGTACCACAATAAGCTCATGCACAGTGTCAACTGTAACCATCTAAGCTTCACTTATAAAAAAAGAAGTTTCAAGGCACACCAGGCAGTTTCTGGATTTAAAATATGTATCTTTACTTTAAAATAGATAAAAATAGGAAAATAGTATACAGAACAAGATATCCCAACACCTACAGTCTTAAAAACAAAATAGGTTTAAAAGTGCAAATTCCTACAATGCATACACTTGGACTGGTCTTATCTAATGTATTCTTATTTTCTTAATCTTTCAGTGCTTTGATGTTCCTCTTTCTTAGTCAGAAAATGAATGTATCTCTCTGTCTAAGGTCTGCTCAGTAAACTTAAAAGCAGTCTTGAGACGGCCTTCTCTCTGAGGTCACCTAATTCCGTCTTGGTGTATTACAATTTATATTTTGTAACACATGATGTCCTAATAAGATATTTAAAAAAATATAGGTGACATCAGTAAATCTTCTCTCTTCATGTGACTTCCCCCAACCAGTCTGTGATCTGCTTCACACAGACATCAAAGTCTCTTTGATGTAATTCACTGGATACCCCAAGCAAATGCATATTGGACTTCCCAATTTAGTCTGGGACTTGCTTCACACAGACATAAAAGTCTCTTTGATGTAATTAGCTGGCTTCCTTGGAAGACCCAAAACACATGCATATGCCCCTTTTCATATTGACACCTACTACAAATCTCAGGATTTCCCTGAGGATGTCATAAATGGATATTTTAGTTCCTGGCTTCAAAGCAAATTGACAAGGTGATTGCACCTCAGATATCTGTAGTTTAACCTACGTCCTGTCCTTTGAACTTATACCTGGGGGGTTTGATGTGTCAATTTCAGCAAGACAGTAGTTTCTCCTGATTGACACTCCCCGACATATTTTATGTTGCAGAAAAAATATCATATTGAAATCAGAACCAGCTGTCCATGTGCCACACTATCCACCTACCATTAACTTCTCCTCAGTCCTCCCAATGTGTATTCCTGAGCTGTCCTAAGTTTATGCATACGTATACCTGGTATACCCAGGTGCCCAGGTTAAACATCTATTTTTGCCTATTTATACACTTATGTTTGCCTATGTATAATTGCTTACACTGTATTATACTGCCTATTGCACTCTGCACCTTGTAAATTTATGCTACTCCAAATATGTACCTTGTTGTATATTTACCTAGATATATATTGTTCTACTTTGTTCATCAAGATGTTTTCGACGTTTGCTACTCTGACTATTGTTTAACCCATTACCCTCTCTTCTGTGGATTGCACCTGGAAACGATCCCCAGCTCAGTGTGCCTTTCCTGGTTACCAAATTTTAAATAAAATTAAGAAAGAAAGAAAGGAAAATGTTATCCCAGTATAACATCACTTTATCAAGTCCAGGCACACACATGACTGAATGTCATCAGTAAAAAAAAACAAAATTACTCTACTTGCAGATAAGGGAGATAGAAAAAATAGGTATTTACTGTACCCGCAAATCCTCACTATGTAAATCAGTATACAGGCTATTATATTTCTGTATCACTACAGAAAAAGGAGAGTTCATCACTCAGTAAAGAAATCTTGTCAGCTGTCAGTGTGTGTACAATGCTTCATTCTGAAAATAATATCTGCGATCTTACATTGTTGTAATCTTTACCATAAAAGGACACTGCACCTCCAAGTAAGAAAAAATGAAAGACAGTTTCATGTTGTGCTCACGATGCTTTACCACATATATTTATATATTAGATGTTATACTGTAGTCATCACTACCAAAATATGAGACTGCACTGTTGAGTAAGGAACATTTAAGTTACTTTTATAATCTACACAGAATTTCTTGTCGCTGTATGTAAATCAGCATGTTAGCTGTTATACTGCTGTAACCATTTATTAAGTTGCTATACTTCACTCACCACTGCCAAGAAAGGAGAGCACTGCTGAATAAGGAAAATGTAAGTTAACTTTATAATCTACCTAGAATTCCTTATTGTTGTATGTAGCTCAGCATAATACGTGTTGTACTGCTGTAACCACTACCAAAATAAGACTTCATTGATTTAAGAGAAAGAACTACTTTATGTCTAAATGTTAAAATGTAAGGGACTCAGAGTAGCCATAATATAATAGCAATATGCACGACAGGGTGTGTGTTGTGCTGGGATTAATGTCGCTTCTCAGATCTTGGATGCACTCAGCCTGCGACCTCATGCCCAACCATCTGAGGTGTGACGTTATCCTGGCAAGACACACACCTTGTCATGCATTATTGCTTAATTATTTTTTTTATTTAGAAAACTTTATTAACATTTTTAAGACAAGTCATCCATACAGAGCATAATCAATGGCATTAAACATGTCAAAACTGGCCACTCTACTTAACGCCTGCCCTCCTACCCTCCTCCCTCCCCTACCCGATTTTTGGTCATATATCTTGTTTAGTTAGTACGATCTCCATCCCCCCCATGTACTACCCCCCCCCGGGTAAACTGGGCAATGATTATAAAGTACTATCTTTTTCCATGCGGCAGAACCTCATATATTTAACTTCCTACTTCCTTGAATTACATAGCTCTTCATATATAGCAGGTGGAACAATCATCTTCTACAGATCCTTATACCTCTCAGCTAAAAACAGTGAAAACTTCTCCCACCTATTATTAAAGTTATTTAAAGTATAAAATTGTGATGCCATTACCTTTTCGGCATAATAAGCCGTATTCAATTCCTGTATCCATTCCCTAATGGGAGGTGAGGTTTCTCTGATCCAATATCTCATAATTAAAAGCAGTGACACTGCTGAGGTGAAAGCCATATAATATTTATGAGTCTGATTAGGTATGGCTGAGAGGTTGCCAAGTACACATGCTTTGACATTAAAAAGGTCTCTCTTTTCAAATAAAGGAAATAAGAACTTCTTTGTTTGTTGCCAAAAGTTCTGGATACTGGGGCATGTCCATATCATATGCATAAGAGAACCAGGCTCTCTTTGACACTTCTGGCATAATTTACTTTTCTTCTTGTCCATAAAATGTCTTTTAATCGGTGTATAGTACAGGTTATAGAGTACTTTAAATCTGATCAGATGTAATCGATCTTGTTTTACCAATTTATAATTGTTTTTCCACACTGATTCCCAGGTGGAAGCATCATAGGAGAGATTTGCGGCCTGTTGCCAATAAAATGCTATAAGGGAAAGTATCTCCTCAGCTCAATTGGTCAACAATTTATAAATCTGCACTATGGGTTTTGACTCCGTAGCCCGTTTAAAGAGCTCCTTAAAGAATTCTGAGGCCTGAGCGGACCACGGTGGTTTCCCAAGTGTTGCCTTTACACATCGCTTAATCTGTAAATATTTAAATGAAGGAAACTCTGTCAGTTGAAAAGCTATTTTAATATCTTTGGGGGTCCGAAATTTGTGTTCTTTAACTAAGTCTGCGATTTCGTCTTTTTCTACCTTTTTCCAAAAAGTTGGAGAAATAATCTTGTTTCCTAATTGAAAATTCAGATTATGAACTAAAGGCTGACCTAAATCTCTCCTTTTATCCAATTTAAAATAGGTACAGAGCTGAGAATGGGCCTCCATAGTCCATGCTAACGGCGTATGCCTGCAGGACTGAGGTATTTTTTTGCCTGCAGTATAGAGTAACGATGCTAAAGAAATATTACTTGAGAGGGCAATTTGTCTCTCTATTTTATACCATATCAAATTAAGAGGAACACATTCATCAGGGGTCAGCCATAAAGAATATTTAGAGCTCTGGAAGGCAAAATAGTATAAAAAGAGATTAGGAATTTCAAGCCCTCCCCTCTCTTTCCCACCCATTAATTTGTTTATTGTCCTTCTAGGTTTTTTATCATTCCAGAGGAAGGCGGACCATGTAGAATTAATCTTTTTGAACCATGACTTAGGGAGAACTAAATTCAACATAGAAAGGGGATACATTAACCTAG
The DNA here is from genome assembly GCA_016271365.2 of Neoceratodus forsteri. Classification (NCBI taxonomy): domain Eukaryota; kingdom Metazoa; phylum Chordata; order Ceratodontiformes; family Ceratodontidae; genus Neoceratodus; species Neoceratodus forsteri. The sequence goes on along the minus strand of CM057459.1, from coordinate 442,057,377 downwards.
GGAAAATAACCATCTTAATTAAATTGACTCTACCCCATAGGGATAAGGGCAAGGTTCACCACCTTTTTAGGCCTTGCTGCATCTGTGTTACTATAGAATCAATATTCAGAGATTTCAGTTTATTGATGTCTTATGTAAGTTCTATGCCTAAAAAAGTGAGCGAACTAGAAGCCCATTTCAAACCCATCTCCTCTACGTCTTTCTTAGTACATGAAGGTGTCAATGATAGTACTACTGTTTTGTGGCGATTAAGCTTATATCCTGACACTGAGCTGAAATTATCTATTAGTCCCAGAGTTGCCTGTATGGATTCATGCCACAAGGAGAGATGCATGAGAATGTTGTCTGCAAACATTGAAATTTTATATGTGTCAGGGCCAATATTTATTCCTCTAATTTCCATTGTCATGTTAATTTTTCTAGCCAAGGGCTCAATACATAAATTAAAAAGCATCGGGGATAAGGGACAACCCTGTCTGGTTCCTCTTGATAGCTTAAAGTTATTGGAGATGGCCCCATTACATGCAACTCTTGCTGAAGGAGCTGCATATAAGACCACAATCCATTGACTGTATTCTTGGGGTATTTCATATCTGGGTAATAGAGTAAATAAATAGGTCCAACTGACTCTATCAAACACCTTTTCCGCGTCAAGGGATATGAACACTTTGTCAGTATCTGCATCCCCCGACGCGGAAAGAAAATGGCATATTTTCCTAAAATGGTCACTAGAATGCCTCCCTGCGACAAATCCCACTTGGTCCAGCCCTATCAAATTGTCCCATACCTTTTTAAGTTGAGATGCTAATACGCTGGCTAATATCTTGATCTCGATATTTAATAATGAGATCGGTCTATAATTATCCAGACAGGTCAGGTCTTTCCTCGGCTTGGGTATAACCACAATCCTAGCTTCAAACAATGCCAGCTCTTTTACTTTAGCTGAATACATATAATTAAATAATATCTGTAAATATGGTGCCAACTCCTCTTTGAAGGTTTTGTAGAAAGCCGGAGGGTATCTGTCGGGACCTGGTGCCTTGTCTAACGGCAGCTTATCAATTGCTTCTCTAATTTCCTGAAGGATGATCTCCCCTATTAATTCTGAGCTTTGAGCTGCTGTAAGTTTTGGCATCTGGATATCACTGAAAAAGAGCTTTAGTTTATTCGCATAATCTAAATCTGTATGTTGCTTCGTATACAGTTCTGTATGGTACTTTTGAAAAATTTTAACAATTCCCTCTGGGTCTGACTTTAGCTTCCCTGTTTCCCTGTCTCATAGTGCTGTTATCCATCTAGCCTCTCTTTGTTATTTTATTTTATTCGCCAGTAATTTTCCGGCTTTTTCGCCTTGCCCAATATATGTCACCTTCCACTTTAATGATGTTTTCAAAGTCATGTTTAGACTGTATGCGGCATACTTTGCTCTTAGGGAATGAAGTTCCACCCAAATGTTCTCATCTGTACCTTGACTCAGATGATTTTTTAGGAATCTTATTCTAGCTAACCATTCCTCCACCTCTTTTAACTTCTTCCGTTTCCTATTAGTGGCAAGTCTAATGAATTCTCCTCTCCATGTTGCTTTTAAAGCACCCCATAAAATATCTTTTTTCAACATAGTCTTTTGGTTAAATTCCCAGGAATCTTTAATAAATGTTCTCATATGTTGCACCATCTCATCTTCAGGCAACATTTGTATATTAAGAGACCAGGATTTATAAGCTCTCCGAAAGGATGTAAATCCTAATTTTATCCAAATGGGTGAATGGTCAGAAAGTACTCTAGGATATATCCCCATATCCTCAACTGTGTGTAACGTGGTTGAACTTAAAAGGAAAAAATAAATCCTAGAATGGACCTTATTGGGGGGGAATAGTATGTGTAGTCTAGGTCTAGGGGGATGAAGCAGTCTCCACGGATCGACAAGTCCTGAGTCGCTCATTAATTCTCTTAGAGCCCGCTGTGCTGGGGATAGCCCTGATCTTTTTAATGTATGTTCTATCTAAGCCATTTGTATAAACCACATTCCAATCTCCCCCCAAAAGGCAAGGGACATTAGGCACCGAGGCTATGATGGTAGCTAAAGGTGGGAAAAAGGCAGGAGTGTCTGAGTTAGGGCCATATATTGAACCAATGAGAATTTCTATTCCCGCTAGATTCCCAAGCATTAGTATATATCTCCCGTCCTAGTCACGCCAGGATTTAATTTCCTTAAAAAGGACATTCTTTTGTATGAGTATTGCTACTCCTCCTCTTCTTTCACTGTTACCTGCCCCAAAGACTTGGCCAACCCAAAGTTTCTGTAACTTCGCAACTTGGTTGGTAGTAATATGCGTCTCCTGTATCATCACAATATGTGGATGGTATCTATTCAGATGTCACAAAATAGTGTAGTTTTTCAAATTATCTTTCCCACCTTTTATATTCCAAGACATTATATTTCAACTACCCATTTATAGAACAACTTGATGGCCGTAATTGATTGATAGTCCTGCCTATTCCAAATCTCTCTAGGAATACTGTATTCTACTCTCTGTCCCAGTTGACTCCCTCCTGTGCAGCTTCCCCACCCTCGCTGACCCCCTAATATCCTTCCCTCCATCATCCCTAATCCCCCTGCTACTGTCCAGGCCATTAGCCTACTCCTAAAAGTTCTGGTCATCATGTCCTCGAGTGAGCAGCCTCTGCCCCCTCTTAATAGCATCCCAAGAGGGACATCTAATCTACTACTAACCTATCAGCAACACCTGCTATTCCTCTCATAATTAAGCCGAAACTAAGGACAAATCTTATAGCTAGCATCTTTGAAGTCTATTATAGCCAACAAACCAAAAGAAAAAAAAAAGGAGAGAAAAATAAAACCGTAAACTTCTGCAAGGGCCAAGAGATCCTTTTATAGCCTGATATCTTTAGCCTTTATTCCATTTTTTCTCTTTCTCTTTTCCTCATCATTTTCCCTTCCTTCTTCTCTTTTTCTTCCCTTCCTATACTCTTCTCTCTCTCCCCTTTTCTTCTTTTTCCCTTTCCCTTCTCCCCCAACCCGGTAGTTTCTATTTTTCCTCACTATTCTTCTAATAAGATAACACAAAGAATTCTAACCATTAAAACTATAGCTTTCCTATTTGGTAACTTTTCTATCTGTCTAAACAATCTAACATATTAACCTCGTTAACTAGTATGAATAATCTTCTATATGAAGAAACATAACAGGAAAAAGGCAAGAATGAACTTTAACACCAAGTCCATGAATAGTTCAAAAATTTTGTCTCGATATAGTGAAGGTCTCTGAATTACTGTGTTTCAGGAACTCCTCGCTATTCCTGAACTCTGACAGCAGGTGGAGCTCGAGCCTCGCTTTTCAATAGACGCTTCTGCGGACTGTAGGTAACAACGTTAACTTTCTCTTTGAGTCCAAAAACCCTGGAACATAATAGCAGACTCTCCGAAAAATCATGAGTTCTCAGCGTGAACATCCCTTCCAAAACCCCTCACCACCGAATACAAGCAACCAAAACATCCTCTGACATGTCTGCCCCGAATCTCTACACTTGATGACAGCAGCACAACAGGCAAACATATTATCTCTGTGTTTTCAGCTACCTTTCCCGAAAAGATCGGGAAGCCTGTTGTGTAAGTCTGTTGCAGCTTGGGTGGCAGACTCATATTGCTGGGTTCCTGAATCAAGTGCCACCTCTAGTCTCGCTGGGAATAACATCCTATGTTTTATTTTAGCTGCCCATAGCTTGGTCTGAATTGGTCGATAAGCTGCCCTGTCCTGTTGGACCTTAAATATTAAATCGGGGACTACTCTCAGTTTCTTGCTTTCCCATTCCAACTTCTCTAGGTTTCTAGCTGCCTTGAGTATGTAGTCTCTGTCAAGGTAGTTTAATACTTCAAAAATGATGGGACGAGGCAACTGATCTGAAGGGGGTCTTGGTCTGATCGCTCTATGAGCTCGCTCAATCACGTACAGTATGTAGGGCCATTTGGTGAGGGGTCTGCGATACGTGTACAGAGCTTCTGCATGAACAACATAGTATTATTTCCCTCATCTCCTTCTGGGAGCCCTAATAAAACCAGATTGTTGCGGCGCGATCTTCCTTCCAGGTCATCTACTTTCTCATCTAATTTTTTAACAGTCTTTTTGAGGGAGATATTTTCCATTTCCACCTTGTTCACTCAATCCTCTATCGATAAAACACGGGCCTCTGTATCCGACACTCATATTATCAGACCTGACAGGGAAGACTTCCAGTCCCAAAATTCTTCGATCGGAGAGAATAGCGCAGTTTTAATAGTAGAAATGTCCTCTTGAAGCTGTTCTGTAGGGGTGTTCGTTGTGATCCAGCTCAAATCAGTGTTTGGAGAAGAGCTTTTATGTGGCCTTTTCGCCTCCAGCACCATCATGTCCTTTGTATTCTCTTTGTCAGAATCGCTATGGTTCATTTCTTTAGACATCTACATGGTAGATTCCTTTTGATCTCCAAGGTTTACCGGTAGGATACCGCTGTATTATACAATGAATTATGCCTTGTTATCTATTGTGGTTAGTAGCTTTAGTCTGAAAAATAGCGGAGCTGCACCTACGTGCTGCTTACTCCTCTAAGGGCATCACGTGACTCCATTATTGCTTAATTATAAAATGGGATAGGAATTTTCCGTATCCTGATAGCATCCCTCCTCTTCCCTGCCTTTTTTCTAATACACCCCTATTTATATCCAATGCATGCCTGAAGCCTCCCCAAACTGTTTTTGCCTCTACAACTTCTACTGGCAGTCTGTTTCAGGTGTCTAGCCTCTCTTTCAGTGAATAAATATTTCCTCACATCTATCTTAAAATTCTCCCCTACAGCTTCATCACGTGCCCTTGGTCCTGGTGCTCCCTTTTCATTTTACAGACTACCATCCTTCATCCTAATCACCCCTGTAAGGTACTTGTAGGTCTCTTCATGACACCCCTCACACTCGTCTCTCCCAGGATGTACATGTTAAGATCCCTCATTCCCTCCTCATAGGGCTTCTGCAACCCCAGCACCATTTCAGTTGCCCTCCACTGAAATGCTTCCACCCTGTCTATCTCTTTCCTGAGATGCAGCCTCCAAAGCTGGACACAGTACTCCAAGTGGGGTTTCACCACTGAGAGATACAGTGGCAACACCAGCTCCCTCCTCCTACTAGATATACCCCTCCCTATGTGCTCCAGCATCCCACTTCTCCCACCCACTGCTTTGTCACACTGCCCTGCCACATTCATGTCATCAGATATAATAACCCTCAGGTTACTTTCTTCTTTAGGGACTCACAGCACCTCCCCCAACCTATACTTAGCAGCAGAATTCCTATGCCTTATGTATATGATTTAGTACTTTTTGGCAATGAATCTCGCCATGCTTTAGACTACTCCTTGAGTTTTCCCATATCGCTGCTTATTCTCGCCACCCCTACTGTAGTGAAAATGTTGATATCATTTGTAAAAAGACATTCCTTCTCTTCTTGTTTCTCAGCATTGTCAGTTATGAAAACATTGAGGAAGACTGATCCCAGTACTGAACCCTGTGGCACCCCACCAGTCACTCCTCCATCATTCGAGTGAATGCTGTTTACAACCACCCTCTGTCCCCTATCCATTAACTAGCTTTTAACCCATTTTACCACTTTGAATCCCACCCACAAGCTGCTCTGTTTCTTTATCAGCCTCCTGTGCAGCACAGCGTGAAAGGCCTTGCTAATAACCAGATAGGACATGTCCACTGCCTTCCTCTGATCCATTGTCCTGGTCACCAAGTCAAAGAAATTCATCAGACTAGTTTGGCATTGACCTCGCACCCCCAACCCCATCCATGAACTTATGCTGCCTGTGGTCTTGCAGCCCATTGGATTCGAGATACTCAACAGTTTTTCCTGTAGAAGGGTTTCCATTAATTTCCCCAACACTGATGTAAGACTAGTCAGCCTATAGTTGCTAACCTCCTCACTGCTGCTGCTCTTATGTAGAGGAATCATATCAGCCGTTACTCAGTTGGCTCCACCAAGCCACATTGACAACAAAGTTGTTGAAATGTGGCGTGGTGAAATTCACAATGTCAACAGGGTAAATTTCACCTGTCAGACATCCAGTGTTTTTTTTTTTTTTTGCTGGGGGAGGGTTCACCCCCATGCCCCCCATGTGCAGGGCTTTGCACCCCGCACCCCCCATTTCTTTACAACAAACTCCAGGTCAGAGTTTGTTTGAAATGGAGCAAACACAGCAAAACAGGGAAATTTGGAAATGGGGACAATTACAGGGACAACATCAAAATTGGTCGAAGTTGTCACTGTAGGTTCCATGTTGGTGGTTCGACAGAAAGTTTGTCGACCACAAGCACAGCGATGGCTGTTATGCTGACAGATGGCAGACAGCTGTAGGGGAAAAGTGTCTTTTTTGTGGGGGACTTTGCCCCCCACACTCCCCATGCAGGGGGCTCTGCCCCTGCACCTTCCATAACTATTAAAATCAGCTTTGAGTCAGAGTTGATTTGGGGAAGGGGTGCAACTCAACAAAGTACACTGCCATGGTCCTGCAGGTACATTACAGCAACATTGTCAATTTGTCACTGTAATGTACATTCACTGTAAAGGATTTGCTGTGGCAATGGTATACGGTCATGTTAATGGTCTTTGTGACAGGGTTAGTCCCTGCCACTAAATATAAGTACCCAACCTTTATTTATTTCTCTGGTTGCAACCACTTTCCAGTGTTAAGAAGCCCAGACTTCACTAAACCCTTCATTGTGCAGACTGATGCATCAGGGATTGGATTGAGGGTGGTCCTGATGCAAGTTATAGATAATGAAGAGCATCCCATTATCTATATGAGTAAGAAACTACATGAAAGGGAGCGTAGGTATGCAACATCGAGAAAGAGTGCCTGGCACTTAAATGGGCAATTGAAGCCTTTAAGTATTACCTTTGAGGAGCAGAATTTAGAGTTGTCAGAGACCAAAATCCCCTTTGTTGGTTGCATCAGATGCGGGAGAAAACTCCCCGCATAATGAGATGGTATTTGGCCTTGCAGCCATACCGGTTCACGTTGCTACATAAAAAGGGAAGTGAACATGCTAATGCTGATTTCCTATCTCGATATGGGGCAGGAATTGAAAATTCATCGGTTAATATTGAGAAATAGTTACTGATGGACAAGTAGTTGATTATCTGACCTCTACTAGAATGTTCATAGTGGAAAATGGTACTTAAGAAAGATCCCAGGGTAATGTAGTAATAATATATTCTTTTTGTTTGTGTTGGCACTTTTGGTGCTAATATATTTGGGACCCTGGGATGGAGCTTCACAGAGTGGGTGGGTCGGAGCTCCTCCAACCCTCGTATGGTAAGGGGGTTGGACATATATATATATATATATATATATATATTGGTCAAGTAAGCAGGACATTTTGTCCTTTAATGGATGGTCATTCTCTATGTGTTGTCCCAAATGATGTTAAATATCCCAGGGTATGTTCGTTACTGACATGCTTTATGTCAGTGTGTTTTGTTGTGAGACCCTGGTATGGAACTCCTGAGAGTGGGTGAGCAGGAGTTCCACCCCCTCCGAGGTAGCTAGAGGGGTAAACTGTTGAAACACCTTCCCTCCTTTCAAGGGGGAGTAATTGTGACAGGGTTAGTCCCTACCACTAAATATAAGTACCCATCATTTATTTATTTATCTGGTTGCAACCACTTTCCTCCCCTCTTCTAAGGCTATCCCTGTATTTTCTGTATGGAGGCAGGCCACCTCCTTACACACCCCCCCCCTTCTCTGTTTCCCTCTTCATGCTTTATTTCTCTTTTTCCTTGGGTACTCTTAAATATCAAGTTATTGAAATAACAGATTAACTGCCTGCAGTAATGGGTAAATACAGACTCCATTTCCCTGGAATATTTGTTTGATTCCAGCATTATTTACTGGTTTTGTTCAAGAAAAGGACAGAATAATAATAATATTCAGAATAATATTCATGTTCGGTCTGGAAAATAAATAGGAGACTCATTTGGGAGTCCTGGAAGCAAGAGGGTGAGTTTTCTGGACAGGGATTCCAGTTGTAAGCACTCTCCCTGTTGTAGCACATACTAATTTTACCAAAATAAAGGTTGGAGCCGCATGTAGGCTCAACTAGGAATGTTTGCTCCTACAACTCACAGTGCAGAACAGCTTAGTTTGGTGGAAGCAGCTATTCAAAAGCAGACCTCTGCTGGGGAAATTGCAGCCAACAGCTGGCTTAACCTTGCAGTACAAATTGCTGTTTTAGTTCTGGTGCACTGAGACTTGTTTTTTTCTGTTTCTAACCTGCTAAAATAACTGGGTTTTGTTCACCTAGTTAAAGTATATGTATAAATATATATATAAACATTGTATAGCCTAAACAATGAGTTGCTGTAACCATTTAAAAGCTAACTTATGCTGCCAATGTGGAAGAAAGGAAAACAAGCAGCCCAGTAGAAATACCTTTTCTGGCTCTGTGTAGTTGGAGCAGGGCCCTTGCTTAGAAGGAATTCTGTTCACTGAGAAAGCCTGCTGCAGTCTGACTGTTCCTTAAGGGCAGGGGTTCTCAAATGGTGAGGACAGCCTCCCTGGGGAGGCCCTAACCTGTTCCAAGGGAGGCTCAAGCAAGTCTGAAAAAGTACTGTATTTAAATTTTGAGTTTTATACATTTTGTGTGAAGAGATGAAGCAAATTGAAAGAGGACAGTAGGCGAGTTGTATGTATTTATTTACTAATAGGTGGCAAGGGAAGGTGAATGAGCGAAGGCTCATTTCAGGTGTACCCAGGGAAGGGTAGGGAGTGAATACATTTTAAAAGGTAACTGCAAAACAATCAAGAAATGCACAATGAACAATAGTGCAAACAAATATGAACAATAAACTAATAATGAGTTGTGGTAATTGATCAAATTGTAGACTGATGGCAGAACAGCCCAAATGCAAGGGCTGAGCATAGAAGTCCTAAGAGCAATAGTAGAAAGGAGCAAAGTAATCCCAGAGAAATTGCTTTGGAGGGGGAGAGGTAAAGTATGTAGGAAGGTTATTTCACATAGAGAGGAAACAAAGAAAGTAGTCTTACCCATGAAGTGTGTGTGTGGGGGGTTGTTACAATAAGCTGAATAGTAATATTTGTTTATTTTATTTATGTGTTATTCAGATAACACCTTTGAGCACAGGAGCTCTTTTTCAAAGGTTCCACGTCAGTATAAGATAAGGAGCTGAATGTGAGCCAAGTACTCAAAGGGGTTTCAGTTTATTCAAGGTATATTGCGCAAAATACAGTATGTTATTTTTCTTTGGGGAGGCCCAAGATTATGTCAGTTTTTGGGGGTGGCTCAAAATCTTTTCCATGGATTTGGGGAGGCTCACTGTGGCAAAGTCTAAGAACTATCGCTTTAGGGGATCAGCGGCCCCTAGTGGCCCACATTTATAACAAGAACCTGTCAATCATTGTCTGGAGAACATTCTATGGCATAGTAAAGTGTTGCCAAAGAATACTTTTAAGAAATAAACCTTAAAATAGGTAGCTTGTATCAGGTAATACACTAAGGAATGTGTATAAAATAGTTTTGGAAGTTATTAGAAGATATTTTTATTTTGATGATGCTGTGTCACCTGATACATGTAGGCGGGTATATAAATTCTACCTGAACAGGTACCTATTTATTTTTATTTATTTATTTATTTAGCTATTTAGCTTTTGTTGACCAGGTAGGTACACTAGACAATCTGTATGGCTATTTTCAGGTATGACCCAGGAGAGTACAGTGAAAATACAGGTTCAAACAAGGTACATAACAACAAGAGGAGCAATGTACAGAGTTATACAAGAGAGCAAGATAAACATAGATAGTATACAGTGAGCAGTAATAGTTAAATATACATATACATACAGAATAAATAGACTAACACATTCAATGGTAATTACATTGCATGAGTGACCCTATTTACCAGGGCCACTTAATACATAAGCAGATGGCAATCAATCACATGCTACACAGAGATTAAAGGACAGTAGGCAGTGGATCAGAAAGGGACCAATTTGGAGACCTGGTTAGGGCGGCTTGGGACACTCACACACCGAGGACAGTTTCAAGTACTCCCACAGGGAATTCTGGAGACACAGTTGGGAGTGGGAGGAACATACATGGTCAGGAAGGGAGTTCCATAGCCTTGGAGCACATGTAGCAAAATCCCTACCCCCCATTAGGGTTTGAGTATATGGAACTTTGAGCACCGCCAGACCCTGAGACCTGAGGGAGTAGGAGGAGGATACAGCAGGCATGAGAAGCTGCACAAGCCCTGGTGGGGTGCCAGTTCTGAGCACCTTTCCTACGAGGCAGCCCAACCTGTATTTCAAGTGATTGGCCAGGGAAAGCCAGCTCAGTTTGTTGTATAATTGACAACAGTGGGTGAGACGTGGGACAGCGAGGGCAAAGCGACAGATGTTGTTATAGGTCGTGTTCCACCTGGCAAGGTGGATCTTGGAGGTGCCAGCGAATAGGAGAAGGCCATAGCTTAGTGAAGGGAGCAGCACACTTCTGGCCAGTGCCAAGCGAGCTGCAGACTTCACATTTTTATTTGCCCTGTAGGCAAGACCCAGTTTGCAGTTTACGGTTCTACAAACATTTAGGATGTGACTCCCCAGGTCGAGTTGGGGGTAAAGTGTAACCCCAAGGTACTTTATTGAAACTGTGGTTAGGAGGGAAGAGCCATCCACACCACTGACACATAGAGGGACAGGGGAGGCCTTGTTCTTGGCCGTTGACCCAAAGAGCATGGCCTGAGGTTTTTTTCAGATTGAGGACCAGCTTGTGGGATGTGACCCAGGCTAGAGTATTCTTAAAGGCCTCACTGAGCTGAAGGTTAAGAACCCCAATGTCTCGAATATGCAAGGATTACAAGATCATCTGCATAAAGGGTGGCACTACAGTTCAAAGCAGCAGCAGGGAGGTTGTTAACAAATGCGGAAAAAAGAAAGGGTCAGTATCTTCTGACCAGTGGAGAGAGAAGGTTCCTGCTGTAAGGATTATTCTTGTGTTACTTTGCTTGAACACAGTTGCTTGTTTATTTTTTTTCTTTTGATGTTATTTTCATTTGGACTTTTCTGTTATTTGGATGGTACAAGAAGAACTTGTTTATGAAGATTAATAAACATCCCACAAGCCAACGTGGGTTGTACCTTATCTGTTGACTCCTGTGTCCATCTGTAGAACCCACACTGTAACAATCTTGATTGTTTGAATTTCGTTATTTCACCAGTATACCTATTCAGTCTTCCTGAACCACACCTGTTTTCAGTGAGTTGTTGACAAAGGCAGTCAGTGGGGCAGCTAGCATTTCCCCGAGTTCCTTTAGAACCCTTGGATGTTTTCTGTATCTGAAGACAGTCTTATCTTCCTTGGTGACACCTTTGGTGATTCTTTTCTTTGCCTGTACCTTTGCTGCCCTCACCAACTTGCCTGCTACACCCCCTTTACTACATATACCACCCTGTCCTTCTCCCTCTGTGTTTCCTTATACCTCCTGAATGCCACCCTTTTTTTCCTTCACCACCTTTTCTACTTCCTTAGAGAACCATAAAGATATCTTTTTAGGGCTGCCTGATGTAGCCAGTATAGACTTTTTGGAATTACTATAAATAAGTTTTCCAAATCCAGAGAGGTGTTTTACTCATGTTACTACCACAGTAATGGTGTGAGGACTATATTCATTCCTCATTCCAGTAAATGCACACTAACATGCCTATAATATACTTCACAGTCAACAAAACCCCTCTACTCCTACCATTCAAAATGGCAACCTCAATAAATCAACTTGCACCCTCTTCAAACAAACAGTGATCACTTTCAAGTTGTCCATGGCACAGGTTGCTTGTAACCATGGTAGCAACTAGTACACAACATGGATTCATCTGTTCACCAACTACGGTACTTCTGTTTTCATCCTGTTGAGCCACGCTCTAGTTTCCCTCTGGTCTGCCAATCCCACCTCAACACATATTGTGCATACAGGATTGGTGGCCCCTCCTTTGATTGAAGTAGCTGCTATCAGCAAGTGCACCTCTAGTTCCCCCGAGCCCTCATTGTCGACTGCTCCTTACAGACTTGCAGCAATCAGCAGGCACTGCTTTGGTCCCCTGAGACGCCATCAGTGGCCACTCCTCATACACAATTGAACCATGATTAGCAGCTACTCCTCCAGCCCCCCTCAACAAAGGGGGACATGCACAATGAAACCATGATCAGCAGCCACTCCTCGGGGGGGCATTCAGTATGGAACCATGATTGGTGGCTGCTCTACCTGTGTCCTTCAATGTGGTAGACACGCACAAAATAACCATGGCTGGCAATCAGTCATCCTTCCAATCTGATCAGTAGAGAGTCTCAGGCAACAGACATTAATGGTAATAGTGGAGTAGCTTCTTGGAGTGAAGCATGCAGAAAGTCATGGTCCTAAACATAGCACAACACACAGCTAGCAGCACAGGAGTATCTTAGCAGAAGCCAGCATTGTCAGAACAACAGTGCCATCTTTATCATGACTCCATCCCAACCCACTCCCGACTGTCCAGCTCAGTTTTAATTATTCTACAAAATTCAAGGTATGGGACTTTTCTGATAATAGATCAACTCCTAGTGTGGGGAGGAAAGGGGGGAATCAAGTCACTGGGTCCAGAAGAAGGCCACACACACACACACTCTCGGGGGCTGGGGCAAATCAACAGGGTAAAATAAGTGCTGTGCTGTGAGGTATGAGGTAACTGCCAGGGGCACAGGGAAGCTGTGTAGGGTAACTGATACTAGAGGACAGCTCTGTGGGTTACCTCTTGAGAGCAGAGGGCAGCTGTATGGGGCATATGAGGCTAGAAGGTAGCTGTGTGAGATAACTGAAGGACAGAAAGAAGATGGGTGAGGTACTTGGATACAGGACAGCTTTGGGAGGTGACTGAAGGACAGAGAACAGCTGCCTAAGGTAACTGTGGGTGCAGAAGGAGGCTGAGTGGGGTGGAGCAAGTCACAGATTTGAGTGCTCATTCAATGGCATTTGTGAGATAAGGTTTTACAGAACAGGAGGTGGTATCCTTAATGCAGAGGCAACCTGAGAGATTAACACAAAATTTTGAATCTGGAGGAGGGGAGGATTCTGTGGGAATATCAGCAGAGGTTCTGTACATCAAGGGTGCAACAGTAGAAATACAGCAGAACATATCCAGAACCATCACTAGACAGAGAACATGCCCCTTGGCAACTCCGAAAGGGGGAGTACTGTAGGCTTATATTCTCAAGCTATCTGACCAGTAATGGTTCTGATTAAGTTCTGCTGTATTTTTAGTGTTACACAGTCAACATGATAATCTCATGACATATTACACATTTAACTGGGCCCCAGTTAATAAAGGATTTTATATCTGCATCTTGGATACATGCATTGTGTGACTTTTTGGTGCTAGCCCTTTCATGGAAGCACTGCCCTGTGTTTCCTGTACACATGCACTTATTACTCTGCATCTGAATGTATAAAAACTTGTTAACTATGTTTCAGCATTTAGACGCCCAACCAGTAAAACTTTTATTAACAAGTGATTTCTGTGTGTAACAGGGGAGGTGGGACAAAAAGGTTATAAACAAATTAATGGATAGGGAAGGATGTGGACAGATGGTCCTCAATTGTGATGGAATGAAACAATCTAAGATGATCCACGGAATGAAAGGGAGGATGCTGTGTGTTGGAATTTTGGTATATTTTAAATGTATTTACAATTTCCTTATGAAGGAAAGGAACATTTTACCTATAATTAAATTATATTACTGTCCTGTGAGTGGAATCATGGGGTAGGGGATGGGGGAGTGAATAAGACAACCAGTGCAGGAAGGGTAGTGTTACAGGCAATGTGCAGATCATTGTGGGTAAGGGTTTGAGATTTGCCCAACTAGGGTGTGTGTGTGTGCGTGCACGTGCATGCATGCGTGTGTGTGCCTGAGTGTGTACATTTCAACATAAAAGTCATTCAAGTACTTCATGATGACACATATTCCAGGTTGAGAAGATAAATCCACACTGTATTATTTGTAAAAATATATCATAATTTCTAGGGTTCATTTTTAATAAATAAAATTAAAACTTATACAGCAAAACTATTGTAAAAACATTCAGCATTACCTTGATGTGTAAAGCTTTATTTAATTTGTTGTACTACTGTGATGCAAGTGTGGGGTAACGTAGAAACTGAGCAGTGCTATGAATGTGGAGTGCAATACTCAATATACCTCTTCTTTTTTTTTAACTTAATGGAAAACTATATGCAGATATAAAAACGCAATTGCACATTGGGTTTTGTTTCTCTTATGATCCCTAGCATTCTGTTACCTGTATCTGTGGCAAGTTTTTTTTTTCTCACTTTTATCTGCAAATGTTATAGTCTCCTGGGGGTAGCCATTCAGGGTTCTTTTATTGCCTTTGATCAGCTGGAATTTTCACAGAATGCCTCTGGAAATTATGTGAATTAGATCTCCTATTGGAACTAAGAGCCCAGGATCCTAGTTATAATCTAGTCACACCATCTAACTGCAACTGCTTGTGAAAGTTAACTGCTTTGAAAAAAGTGTTTTCCCTCCCTCTAAGCGCCAACTGTTGTCATTCTGGATGTGTGGCAATTTTCTTTGTAAAGTGCTGTGACTGGGTGATAATAAAGCCAAAATACCTTTGAAGGACTTAGGTATGATTTGCATCATTCCCATATGCATTCTGGGAACATTCCAACAGATCAAATGCAGTAAGAGAAGTCTGAATGACTACCCCAGGGGACATACATCTAGCAGGGAAAAGTAAAAAAAAAAAATCTTGTCACAAACAGGGAATAGAATGCCAGGGACCAGCAGAAACACAAAAAACAATGCACAATGTGTGTTTTTATATTTTTTTTTATATTTAATTTTTATTGAAAAAGAAGAAACTACAGAGTTGAATGCAAGAATACAGAGTACAATATGTACCATTGTAGTCCTTCAATAAGTCATCTTTTAGCAAGACTACAATTGGAATGCTAATGAAAAGCTAAGTAATCCTCACTGGGAAAGGGATAAATACATTATTCAATTTGCTTCAGATTTCTTGTTAAGTAGAACAGTTATCTTATGTTGAGCCAGTTTCACAGTGATTTTTTAAGGTACAAATTCTAGGTTCAATGTGTGGCAAATAGCTTAGCGCTTGTGTATACTTATGAGCTGACTGGTATGCTTGGTGTTTATCACGTGAGCTTTGGTGCTTCTCCGCATCCCACCCTGGGTAGAATAGTGGGTAGGTGTATACTTAAGGTCCAAAAAGAAGTAACACAATTGACTACCTCCTTCAAGAGTGTGGTCTGTAGCATGCAGGAGAGGAAAAAAACCCTTAGGGGGAAACTTTCAAGGACCCATGGCTACTGACCTGCCCATCCTCTGAGCATACTAAGAGGAGAATAATCCTAAATGCACTAGGTTCAGGTATAGTTATGCCCAGGAGTACAGACTAGGTTAGCTGGTGGAATCCAGGTCATGGTCGAAGAGCAAGGGGTCGATGTTGCAGATGAAGGATCGAGCAGATGAAATATCCAACTGGAATAATGACCAGATGCTGAAACAATGATCAATCCAGGTCTGAGATAGATGACTGCTGTAGATCCATAGCACAGCATTTTGATACTAGATAGAGCTGCATAGTGGGACTATCTATTGGGATGGCTGGCACCTGTAGCAGGTAGACTTTCATTGTAGTATGAGCTTAATCCAAGGATAGGAAGGCAATTGCCTTTGTAGGAATGGTGGGAGCCTACGTCGTCCATCATTGCAGCAGTAAGGAATGGAAGACATAGAGGATGAGAGTCACTGAGGCTGATTGAAATGAGGAAAAGTACCAGATAAGGCCCGTCTTAGGGCATACTTAAATGGGATGGCAAGACCCCACGTGGTTCACCAACGCCATGGAGATGTTAGGCGGTAATCTGAGATGATGATCGTAGGCTCAGAGGTAGGCTAGCTAGGGAATGATATTCGCATGGAGTCCTGATGAATGAAGAAGTCATGAATGAGCGACTGAGTCTTGTAGACAACTCTGAAAGGCGAGACCCTGACTAGGGTCTGCCATAGTGCGAGAAGAAATCCATTTTTAGTAGAGGATAGCCTCCTATTGAGGGGGAATACACTGAGAAGAATGATAAAACCCCAAGGGATTCATGGAGATACCTGCATGACTTGAATCACTGATGAAAACCAGGTCCGAGATAAGTCCATCAACAATATCCTATTGGTAAGTTGGTAAGTTGAAGGGAAAGCAAAGGTCACAGAAGTTGGAATGGAAGATAAAGAATGAGGGGAAGGGTGTCGAGAGACATGTAGAAGAGGGATGGTGGGACCCCATGTGGTCCGCCATCGCCATAGAATGAAATGGTCTAGGAGGCAAGGGGTACCCTCAGGAGCCAGAGTGTGTTGCAGTCTAAAGTAAGGGATGTGGAACCCCCACGTATGTACTTTTTGTAGTGAATAGGAATACTTAAGATACAACAGGGCCATTTCACAGGCATAGATGTATGGGATGGCGGGACCCCACATGGACCACCATTGCCATAAATAGGCTGAATAAGGAATGGTTGCAGGACTCCACTGACTGTTGAACTTGAAGCATGTTCTCAAGGAAGGATGACCCAGCGTCAATCAGTCTGCAGTATGGAGACTTGAAGGAGCAATGAGTTGAATCCCTTGGAGTAGATGGTGAGTTTGAAGGTGGGATCCTCTATAGTCCATCATTGTGAAGCAGAAATTATGCAAGAACTGAAAGGTGGGACCCTTTGCCCCATGTGGTAGTGCGGGATAGGGATAGTGGGACCCCACATGGTCCGCTTTCGCCATATCGCTTGAAGAGCATGAATGGGAAGGTGAGACCCCAAGTGATTCGCCCTTGCATATCTGAGTAATGCAAAGAGTTCCATGAAGTAGAGGGTAATAGAGATGGTGGGACCCCACATGGTCCGCCATTGCCATACCACTGGGCAGTGCAAGATTGGGAAGGCGAGACCCCACATGGTTCGCCATCGCCATGGTGAGCAATAGTGCATCATAGGGATGGCGGCACCCCACGTAGTCCACCATCACCATATCTGAGTAGTGCAATTCCTTCCAATGAGCAGTGCGTGATAGAGGTGGTGGGACCCCATGTGGTCTGCCATCACCGTATCACTGAACAGTACAAGATTGGGAAGGCGAGACCCCATGTGGTTCACCTTCGCCATGAAAAGATTTGACCAAATAAAGGAGAGCAAGGCCCCCAACTGAGTCTGCCAATAGTACATAAGGTGCGGAAGCAAAGAGTAGGTCCAGTCATAGAGTGATGCATGATTAGGAAGCAACTCTATAGAAAGGGATGACAGAACCTCCATAGTCCAACAGCAGCAATAGTTCCAAGGTAATAAGGATGAAGATGAAAGAAGTTTGCCAGCTGATGGAAGTAGATGGCAACAATAAATGATGCCCATCATGGATCTTGGACAGGTGGGATGACGGAGTCCAGAATGGCAGGACAGTGAAACCAGAGGCAGACGTAGATCAGCAACTTCAGGTTGACCCAGATGTAAGGAGTGACCCCGATAGATCACAGAATAATACAGCAGTGCATACGATAATGCAGCATTGGTTAGGTAGTTAGCCATAAAGGGGGATAAATTCAAATTCGACCTGGGGCAAGGAGGAAGGGAGTGATTGTGAGGAAGGCATAGTACAGGTTAAAAACAGTATCTCAATATGATTTTGTTGGCTAGACACTGTCTTACTTGGTACACTGCAGGTGCATCTTAGGAATCATAGAGGGAGTAGATAGTTCTTGGCTGTAGCTGTGGTGGACTTGCAAGGAACATGGCCAGCTGCAGAGCTATGTTGCTGCCCCCGTCAATGCCAGTTGTACAATGCAGCTGAGAGCCATGTAAATCCGGGCGAATAATATTAGAGCAATGAGCTAGGCATGAATCCTTGCCCTAGTATGTGTATCATATGGGAACCAGCATCCAAATCATAGTGTGCATATGTTTACTCTCTCTCTGACTCTGTCTCGAAGAGTTTTAATAAATGGAATGCTAGTCTGCCCGTAGCTTTGGATTCCCCTTGGCTGAAATCAGTCCTGTGATTTGCGATATAGAAAAAATCCGTAAGAGGCAACCCTGTATTAGCATTGTGAGAAATTGAATGTCTGTTTGCAACAAAGGCTCAATTAGGATGATCGGGAGTATTTGCAGCGTAGTCCAGACAGCAGAGCCTGTATTGCCAGGGGGATGGCCTGCCTTCGAAAATGAGAGACAGCCAGATGAATCGGTAGAGAAACGAGCCCAAGGCTGGCGAACCAGGAAGTAAGATACATTGGCCATGCGACTGAGACTGGGAAGTCTTTCCAATGGTAAATGTGCTATCTGGAGGACGATGAAACAGGGGAGGATCCTAGGGAAGAGCTGGTTGGAGTGGTGAGGAGTCAAGAGGAGAGCCGTGTGGAGCAGTGGCAGTGAGGACACTATTACAGCCAAGCACGGCAGTGGCAGGAGAACTAGAGCGAGGCAGCAGGGCAGCCAACTGGGGAGAAAAGCCCTAAAAGATAGAAGCAGACAGGCAAGGAGAACAAACAGCTGGGGTGGGAAATGAGGAGAATAATGAGGGAAGGAAGGGAAGGGAAGGAAGGAAGGGAAGGAAGGGAAGGAAGGAAGGAAGGAAGGCAAGGGGTGGGCAAGGGCCAGGCGAAGGGAAGAAGAAATGCAGACAAACGAGCAGGAGGAAGGGAGAAACGAATGACAAAGAACACAGACAGAGGACAAGAAAGTAGGGGAGGCAGCCTACAGCTGGCCAGCCATGCCGCTGCACCACCAAAATGCTCTAAGCAGTGCGGGAGGCAGCCTGCTGTTTATGAAGGGAATGGGGAGAAGCTATTTCCCCCCCTATTGAATGACAGGCTAAAGCCTTCCAATTCTCTGCCAGTTGGAACATCACCTATCATCTCCAAAATACCTCATCCTGTTCCTTTTCCCTCCACAGAGAGGCCATCAGGGTCTCCATTTTATAAACATTATTCATCATAGCCACCCATTTCCTGTGTACTGGGGGGGGGTGCCTGTAAGACACAATTTGGTTATTACCTTCTTGGTGGCTAATACTAAAATTAGTAACAATTTCAGAGATGGCCCCCTTATTCCTGCTGAAGGAATAGATATCAACATTAGTGAAGGAGTGAGTAGTTCCTGCTTTATAAAAAATTCTATTAAGGGAGTCTTAGATGTCCTGCCAAAATGTGGCTAGTATCAGGCACTCTCAAAACATGTGCATGTGTGTGGCTTTACCCTATCCAGCACACCCCCATATGTGTTTTTATAACTTGTGCATGTAGTTTTCCTTTAATACACCTCCATCTCAATAATACAACAACAAAAAAATAAAATCTTGCACATCATGCTAATGCCAAGGCAGCGGTTGTTGGCTCTAGCCAATTATTGTTCCTTCTGCTTTCACTCATTTCCTTTATGCAGAGGTTAGTTACTTTAGTGGAGCCCTCCCTTTTTTCTTTTTAAACTTTATGTTTGTTGTTTACGTAACAAACATACAGTTAGATTCCAAGCACTGATCACTTTTATACATTGCGTCACAATGAGGGTGCCACTCCTCATATTATACTTATCATTCATTGTCTAATGCTATAAGTTACATCCTTGGGGGGGGTGAAATAATGTATTTATCCCTAATTTACTCCATTAAAGCTGCTTAAAGAAGCCCATGAACTGAGCAGACTTAAACCGAAGAGAAAATTACATATTAAGTCCAGTCTATCTCTCATCCCAAGGATGGAGAATATCCACCATGCTTTACCCTATAAAGTATAGTGCACTCTTGTGCATAATCAGATAAATGTACTTGACTTCTCCCAGCAAGCTCTACCCTTAGCAACTCAATTCTATAGTGCCTCTTTAATATTCAAAATCATTGTACCTTCTACTTATCCAGGAGAAAAAAATACTTCCTTTCAATGTATTGCAAAAGCACTGCTAAATGTAGTAAAAGAATTAACGTTCTTTAAGTTGAAACGATTCCAAACATCACTACACGTGTGATCTGTAACCAGGAAACACAGAACTTTATTAATTTTTCTTATATCAGACTATATCGTCTGTAATCCAAAAATTATTCACAAGGTGAACTTTCTCCCAGGGATGCACATTTTCTCTCGCTGGTTCAAGAGAACAGAAAGTAAACTAACTCCCCCAGGAGAGTCCACTACCCACTTTTCTTGTTATATGTTTAGAAAAGAATTGAGCTTTCAAGTGTCCTCTTCTGATGAATCTTCTTTGTCTTCTTCTGCTCTTGGCCTCAGTACTGCAAATTTCCTAGCTCACTTTTGGGCCTCCTGGGGATCCAAGAAGATGTAAATTGGGCCTTGCTGCATGATTTGTAAGTGGGCTGGGAAGATTAAGCCATGAGCAATGTTGGCTTCCTGGAGAATGGCCCTCATTCCTTCATATTTTTTTCTTTTCTGATGCATGGCATATGCTAGATCTAGGAATAATCTCACTTGTTCCCCATCTTGCAGAAGTGTTTGTTTCTGCCTGGCTATTGCAAGCGCAAAGTCCCTCGAGCCCATACTATCCATAACTACAATAACAGTGCGGGGAGCGTCCGGATTGTCCTGGCCTCCCCTTGGTGTCACAGGGTAAATTTTCTCAATGTGGTGAACCCGGGATTGGACTTCTGTGCCTAGCTGCTGCACCAGCCAATCTTGGATAAACAGTAGGAGGTGATTCCCCTCACACCCTTTAGGGAGTCCCAGTATATGTATGTTCATTACTCTAGCTTGGTTCTCGAGAGTTTCCAATCGGGATTGGAACTGCTGATTTTCTTTGAGAGCCATTATAATGGCCCCCATTGCCACATCGGCTCTCTTAGAGGCATCCACTGCCAGTCTTCTGCATTGCTTCAACCATTTGTTCAATACTAACCACACGGTTGGTCAGGGAATCAATTTTATCCAAGAGTCCAGAGACTGATGAGATCAACTTATTTAGCTTTATTCCCACCATCTATAAGGTTTGCTCTCCTGTTTGATCAGTTGGTTCCGTATTTCAGCCTTGGGCAGACTGCATGGCTGGGACTCCGGAGGAAATTCTCCTTTTAGCACCGTCACTGGTTACTCCGTCTTTTTTAGAGTTCCCCATAATCTTCAGCAGGCTATCACCAATCTATAGAATATCGTGATGGCTGATTTTTATCGCATAAAGAGGTGTTTTTAGTAATTTTTATTCCTAGTATTTACTGAGCTTTACACTGGGGCGGTCATCTTGCTTGGGCTCCACAGAGCCCCCCCTTTTTTTTGACCATTGTGCCTTCACCCTCCCTGGCAATCCCCAAGGCAGTATCTGAAACAGTTTCCTATTTCTTTAAATCCATCCTCCTAAGGTCCAGGAACCTTATCCTCACGTGGTTAGCCTCTGTTCCTGTCTTAATGTTAAATCACACTTTATGGTAATCACTGGCACCTGGGGGGCTGCCCATTGTGACATCTGCAATGCTGTCTTTGTTTGAAAGCATCAGGTCCAGCACTTCCTCAGCCCTAGTCAGTTCTTTGATTAGCTGCCTGAGAAAAGCCCCTTGTAGGGCAACAAGGATGGCCCTACTTCTTGTGGAAGCATAAGTTGGAAGGTTCCACTCTATATCCAGCAGATTGAAGCCACCAACTAGCAGCACCTCCCCCTTACTCGCCATTTAGATAATGGCTCCCCCAAGTGCTGTATCCATTTCCTCTCCCTGTGCTGGAGACCTGTCCACTACCCTGGTGCAGATAGCTGACCCACAGCCTGTCTCCAAGGAGACCCACAGCCCCTCTAGCCCTTCCTCTTCCTCCTGGTGTTCCTATACCTTTATGACCTTGATTCCCTCTCTCACATATAACACAACCCCTCCACCCATCCACTCTGCCCTGTCTCTTCTGAACACAGATTAGCCTGGTATGGCCATGTCCCAGTCCTGATTCTCAGTGCACCACAACTCCATAATGGCCATTAAATCCAGGTCAGCTTCCACCATGATTGCTTCCAGCTCTGGAATTTTGTATCCAAGACTCCTTGCATTGGAAAACATGGTTCTCCACACCTTTCTTCTCACCTGCCAGCTGCCCTGCTTCACCCTCACATTCCTGATGGTGTGTTTCCCTGAAGCTCCCTCTAACTTTCCTCCTACTCTTTAATTTTCTCATTCCTTGTTTCCTTCAACCTTCTGCCCTCTCTTACCTGAGCTTTACCCCCTTTTCTCTTGTTTTGTCCCAATCACTGCCTTTCTGGACCCCTGCACTATGGGAGTTTTCTTCCCTTGGCTCTCCCTCCCTGCTGCTCTATCATCCAGGGAGGACATTTTTTTCTACCCTTTTGTTTTACTACCTCTCCCATAGCTAATTTAAATGCTAATCCAAGCAATATTCAGACCTCCCAGCAAGGACTGCGGTCCCCTTCCTGGAAGTGTGCAGGCTGTCTCCCTTATGAAGGCCCTTATTCTCTCAGACTGGCCCTCCATCCCTAATGTAGCTGAAGCCCTCCTGCATGCACCATGCCTTTAATCAGCCATTAAATGCCTTGTTATGGAGTACCCTTCTATTTTCCCAAATGTACACATGTACACAGGTAACACCTCGAAAATAGCCACCATGCATACTACCTGCTTAAGGCCACTCCCCAGCTCCCTGAAGTTACTCTGCACTATGCCTACCCTGTCACTTGCCAGGTCATTTGTTCCCAGGTGGACAACAATGTCTAGCTCCCTCCCATCTCCTGTTGCCTAGTAATCCTCTGGATATGCTCATCATCTCTCCAAGCCAAAGCACTGCTCAGGTGTTTCACCTAACTCTCCCTTCCTCCACTAACATCCAAGTTTATTCCCCTAACAACAGAGTCCCCATCAGCAGCTGATTCCTTCTTAGGTGGGGGCCTCTTCCTTTCTTTTTGGGGCCTCCACTTCTTAGGACCTCCCTTCCTCCCTTCCCACTGCAATGGGTGCTTCCTTTTAGCTGCCCTGTCCCACCATTATGGCAAAGGAATTCTTCAGTGGTACAGGCTGAGGAGTGAGCACCCTTCCCACCACCTCCACTCTCATGGAGCCCACCAAGGTCCATACGCTCTGCCTAGGCATCTGTTGGGGGAGCGGCGGAAGATTTGGAGGCCCTTGTGTGGGGCAAAACATCCTCTGTACCCTTGTGAGTTCAGCCAGAGTCCAGTAACCTCTGCCTTCAACCCAGAGCGGTGAGTACAAATGAGACAGCACCTCAGTCTCCAGAAGGTGTCCCAAAAGACTGTAGCCATACACCCATTGCAATGCATCCCTCCCATGATCTTTCCTTCCTTTGTCTAGTGTCTATTTAAACTTCTTTGTACACTTCTGCCTTCTTCCTACTCCTGTTGTACTCCTACTTCTTCCTTTTGCTTTCCTGAAACTAATTTATCACTCTACCCTAGATAGATGTCTCTTGTTTTCCCTTTTTACTCTCCTACTGATATCTACCCTATCCCGGGAGTACACTACTCCTTTCCAACTTGTAGTATGGCTACAAGCTGTAGTTACCTTCCCCCTAGCTGTTCTAAACAGTATCCAGTAATGTGTTACCTCCTTACCATGATCTGGTGTCCCATGCAGAGTGTCCTGTGGACTGGGGGCTATCTGAAGATGTCCTGCAGATGCCCTCAAGGCAGATGCTCCACTTCTGCTCTATCCCACTCACACACTGGGACATGAGCATGATAGGACATGCTGGGTGATGGTACTACTTTTAGTTCTCCTTCCTACTTTCTGGTATCCTCTGATTGCCTGTCCCCACTACCTCTGGCAGCTTCTCCCCAAATCACATGCCAGTTTTACAGAGCTTTCCTTATCTACTCATCAAGATTAATTTCCTGAGTTGGGTTCCCCATACAGCCTGTTACTAATTTAAAGAAACATCTCAAAGAGCCCCCAAACTGACTAAAAATATAATTCCTCCACCCACCTAATTACATTTCTACTTTAATAAAAGAAAGAAAATATAATTATATAACTCTAGGTTTAAGCTGGCTACTTACTGTACTTTTATCTATGTCATCAGTTCCATCACAGGACCCCAACAAATCGATCCTTAAATCTGCTGTCTCTTGTTAGAAGGCATTAAACTTCTGGCAGCTCCTCCCCCAATCACACACCTGATTTACAGGGCTTTCTTAATCTACCCACCCCCAAGATTAATTTCCTGAGCTAGGTTCCCCACGCCACTTGTTAATAAGTTAAAGAAAAATCTCAAAGTGCCCCACAACTCTGACTAAAGATCTCTTTCTTCCACCTACCCACGTACACTGCTACTTTAAATGTGGAGAGAAGATATAAATATATTCCTCTAGGTTTAAGCTGGCTGCTTACTTTCCTGTCAGTCAGCAACTCTCATTTGCCTCCACTTTAAAAATAGAATTTTACCACATTTTAATAATTCCACACTCCCACCCCACTTCACTACCCACATGCAGAAAGCACTTTGTTCAACTCCCTCATGCCTTTTTATGTACCTGAGGCATGGGTGTAACCCATGACAACCATCATCACCATCATACTGGCTTATTGTTTACTACACATATACAACAGTACACTTGAAAGCATGATGTTATGGTTAAAACCATGATGACATGACTGTGAGATTTAATTTAAAACAAAATAAAGTTACTAGTCCCAATAATTACAAAGTCAGCTTTTTCTTGTTTGCGAGTATGTAATTTCTTCATTCTCATTTACTCAGAGAATACTACTGTTTTAGGCATTTGATTGGCTAGATCCTGCTGCCCACCTGACACACCACCACTGCCATAGTCTTGTCTCCAGATTCCCTCGTGGTCCTCCACCACTCATGAGAAATCAGGCATGAGCTCAGTGGGATGCTTTTCTCACATTTTCTCCCATCCTACCACTAACCAAGTGCATGCATTCTATGATGTTCTGGGGGATGCCTTTCAATAAGTGGCCACCCATGCTGCCAAAGGAACCACCACTAAGCTTGTCACCTTGATTCACCACATATGGTAATGATGCAATACAGCCCTCATACCCCAGAAGTAGAGTGCCAAAGGAACCCTCTAATGCTTCCCTAACACCCCTGCTCATAATCAGAATGCCCTGAGCTAAGCTATGAAGCCATACTGTCAGCATGCCAGAGTCGTCCCTTACTGCTCATTGGCATACAGCTGGCTAGTTAGCCCTTTCTAATGATCATTTCTTTAAAAGGACTAACTTCTGAACAGTTAGGTAAAGAAATATGCATGCATAAACATTTAACATTGCTGATTATATTTTTAAATATCAATAATTGCAAACTGTATTTGTATACAGTAGCTATTCTACAGTATTTTGCCCTGAATCTAAGGAATTAATGTAATGTTATCTGTTTCTCTTTGTCATCACTGATAATGACTGTACCTGGCTGTATACTGTTCAAATGTTTGTTCTCACCTCATGCTGCGTCATGAAATACTCTTTAATGTTGACTCTGGTCTCCCCTGTCTGTACTCTCCCGGGTCGTGCCTGAATATAGGTAACATTGTTGTCTAGTGTACTTACCCGGTAAACAAAAACCAAATAAATAAGGTTTCATTAAAAAATATCGATATTTCCAGCCCTAGTAGTTCCAGAGTTAGCACTTTTCAAATATATTATCCTTTGAAAGAGCTAACTTTTAAACCATTTGGGCTAGAAATGTATTTTGTTTTTTAAATGAAAGCTTGGTGCCAGTGCAGCACAGAGCACTTGCAGTATATCAATACAGTTTTCTATTATTGCTTATACAAATGTTAGCTCAATACCATAACAAATTTTGCCCTTTCCTAAGAAATTATTTCTAGAAAGGGAAAACGTTGGAACCGTTTGGTCAAGAAACATAATTTCTTTTTAAATAAATGAAATTCTTGGTGTTAGAGCACCTTTGAATAGTTATATTGATACAATTCTCGATTATCAATACTTTTAAATACTATTGCTAACTACCTGATATTATAAAAACAATTTAATTGTTTCTCCAAAATGTGGGGACTTTTGTTTTACATTCAGGTCAAATAAATATGTTGCACTGATTCTGGTAACCACATTCTACTGATAAAGTACTACAACTGCATTATAAACACTGCTAAATTCTTCATTTAATGCTTGGTGATCCCACTATCTTCTACAGCTTCTACAGGCTTTGCCAGTAAAAACTGCAGAATATAGTGAAAAGAGAAAACATGATTTCTCCCTGTGTAACACAAGTTCTCAACTGCCAGGAGCATATACCAATTGAATTTATGTCTAGTTTACTGATTGGTGTATGCATCACATCAATATTTTTGCATTTTTAATAAAAATAGTCATTTAGAATTTTGTGTTTTAGTTATTTTTTACAGATGGGTTCTTTTTTTTCATAACAATAAGACACTCCAGGGTGGGGATTGTTGTGGGATTTACCCATACACAACCTACCCCTTATCGTGCCTTATTGCTTAAAGTACTTATCCATTCTGGAACCCAGTGACATTAGACTTCACTCAAGACTTCTGCTCAAGTGATATCACCACATTGCAGAACTCATAAGTAATTAAAACATGAATATTGGGTGGGGAAAAGGCAGAATGAGCAAGGGATCCAAATTAAACGAAAAAATTAGACTATTTTATATACAACTCTGCTGTAAGAGTCCCCAAGGAACCCACTTGAAAAATCTGAGAAATACCTAAATTTGGATTTCCTGGTGTGTCAAATTCTAATGAATAAATAATTTTAAAACAAACACATGAAACCGTATGACATACAACATATGATGAAGCCAGCAGAATAAGGTGATGTGGTCCATCGAGTCTGCTCATATTGTAGGGTCCTCAGCATCAGCTACTGACTCTCCCCCCCCCGACCAGCCCTTCCCTTTCATCCTCCCCCATAATGACCCTTATTTTCCCTTTAACTCTACACCAAACTCTCTTGAAGCTGCCTACCATTTTCAATGAAACCACCTCCTCAGGGAGGCCATTCCAGCCCGCTGCCACCCTCTTCATGAAGAAGTGCCTCCTAGCCTCCCTCCTTAACCTCCCCTTCCAACTTGAGACTGTGTACCCTCGTGCTTTGACTCCCATTGAGCTTGATAAGACCCTCCTTGTTCACCCTATAAATTCCTTTCATGGTCTCACCATGTCCCCGCTCTCACTTATCTCCTCCAGGAAGTATGTATTTAGGGCCTCCAACCCCTCCTCATACGTTCTACCCTGCTTACCCTTGATTATCTTTGTAGCCCTCCTCTGGACCGTCTCAAGATGGCTTAAGTCAATTTTAAGGTATGGGCACCAGTACTGCATGCTGTACTCCAGTATTGGCCTCACCAATGACCTGTACAAGTGCAGTATTAACTCCTCCCACCTACTGCTGATCCCTCTGGCAATGCAGCCCATTTTATTTGCATTTACTGCCACTTTCCAACATTGCATGAAGTGCTTCAGGTCCCTAGTGATCATTACCTCCAGGTCCTTCTCCTCCTTGGATGCAGCTACCTGGATCTCTACCAAGCTGTACACAGTCATAGTTTCATAGATATGTGATGGCAGAAAAGGACCTTCTTGGCTCATGGAGTCTGCCCATTCCCCTTTGCTTGCCCCCCTCGCCCATAGATTCCATATATTCCACCCTCTGCTCCCTAGTCAGTCCCTTGTGTTTGTCAAATGCCCTCTTGAATCCCTCCACAGTTCTGGCCTTCACCACTTCCTCTGGCAGACTGTTCCAGTGTACCACCACCCTCTCAGTGAAGTAATGCCCCCTCATGTTACCCTTAAACTTACCTCCCTCCACCCTCAGTCCATGCCCTCTGGTTCTAGAGCTTACCTTCCTTGTGAATAAGCTCCCCCCCACTTTATTAATCCCCTTCACATACTTGAATGTCTCTATCATGTCCTCCCACTCCCTCCTGGTCTCCAATGGGTACAAATCCAACACCTTCAACCTCTCTTCATATGACTTCCCACTTAGTCCATGCATCATCTTGGTGGTCCTTCTCTGTGCTCTTTCCATACCATCTATATCCTTGCATAGGTGCGATCTCCAGAACTGAACCCCATACTCGAGGTGTGGCCTCACCATGGATTTGTAGAGTGGCATCAGCACCTCCCACCTTCTACTAGTTATCCCTGTCCCTATAGACACTAGCATTCTACTAGCTTTGCTCACTGCATTGCTGCATTGGGTCCCCACCTTAAGGTTGTTTGTGATTATGATTCCTAGATCCTTCTCCTGCTCAGTTGCTTTCATTGATTCCCCCCCCCCGTGTATAGTTTTCTTGTGAATTATTCTGCCCCACGTGTATCACTGTGCATTTTTTGGCATTAAATTTTAACTGCCATGTTTCTGACCACCCCTCCAGCAACATTAGATCTTCCCTCATAGCCTCCACCCCCTCTGGGGTGTTCACCCTGTTCAAGGCTGCAACCAAGAATGTTGGGGCCCAGGACAAGTCATTTGAGATGGGCCCTCTCTCCCAAACTAAGGCTGGGGGTCTGGGGGCCACTAGGCTCCCAGAAGCTCTGGGGTATTAGATGCTCTGTGGTGAGTTTGGGGGCCTTTATTGAAGATAAAACAATACTTTTGTGACATCTTCCCTACCCCCGACTCCAGGGAAAACATTACCCCCCCCCATAGTTAGGGGTGTGGTATAGACTCTGGCTAGCCTTAGAGTCTGCAGCTGGAACTGGGGGTGTGCAACTGGCTGACCAACAATACCATCAACCAGATGACCACACCATAGGCATCATTGTAATGAACTGTATAAGATTTTTATATAAAGGCTTGGGATCTGGGGGCCTAGTGGCTCCCAGAAGCTCTAGGGTTTTAGATGCTCTGTGGTGAGTTTTGGTGCTTTTACAAAATAGGGGGATATGGACAACTACCAAGCAGGAAAGAGACCTGAGATGATTATATTGGATGACCTAAAGCTGGCCAGTCAGTGCAGCAAGGCAGTTGGGAGGGCAAGTGGGATGCTGGGGTGCATAGGGAGGGGGATCACCAGCAGAAAGATGGGTGGTGATTTTGCCCCTGTATAGAGCACTGGTAAGACACCACCTACAGGACTATCCAGTTCTGGAAACCACATCTCCAGAAAGACATAGAGTGGAAGCAGTCCAGAGGAGGGCAACTAAAATGGTGCAGGGTCTGCTTTAAAAGCCCTAAGAGGAGAGAATAAAGGACATTATGATGTACACCCTGGGGAAGGGATACAATAGAGACCTTTAAATATCTCACAGGGTAAATGAGGTACAGGAGGGAAGTATTTTTCAGAAGAAAAGGTGCTCAAGAAAAGGGGACATGCTGCTATAAAGCTAGAGGGGGTAGATTTAGGAGAGATGTGAGGAAGCATTTCTTCACAGAAAGAGTGGTGGATTCCCGAAAATGTTTTAGTGGAGGTGGTGGGAGGAAACAGTGGTAGGGTTCAAGCATGCACAGGATAAGCATAGAGGAATCTTAGGGAAAGGGAAGGAGGTTGAATGGGCCGGAGAGCAAGTAGGATCTGAGGGGATACTATAGGCAGGGGAAAAATGAGCAGACTAGGTGGGCCAAACTGACCTTATCAGCCATCAAATTCTATGTTTCTTACCCTATGAAATGGGACTTGCATAAACTCACGTATTTAGGTATATCCTTTGTTTTGAACGCTAAGACCTTATTCTTAGATAATTATATTCCCCTACTGATGACCTTAAAATCAGATTTCCAAAGGTGGTCTCTTCTCCCACTGCCTTTCTATTCCAGGGTTCAGTCTGTTAAAATGAATGTGTTTCCACAATATTTATATTTATTTCAATCTGTGTCTTATGTGATTCACCTTAAAGAACTGCAGATCTGGCAAAAGCAAACACGGTCCTTTCTCTGGCAGGGCTCATGCCCCAGTGCAACAGTTCGTGGTGTGAAAACAGTGCAAATTACATGATTTCTGAACACATATAAACAAGAGAAAACAAAAGTTTTAAGGACATTACATCCAAGTATCACAATATGTGACTTTCCTTAAAAGAATGAACAACTGACCTCTCTCCCACCAACTCACCCTATGTGAAATAGAAATTTGTGTACTCTCCTCTCTGTGACTTTAGTGGTTGGAGCAAATGAAACAAGCCGCAATTGCCATTTGCTAATTATTTTGAATTATTTATGCCAAATGCTGCAGTGACTGCAAGATCGCAGAGTGAGAGACAGTGACACAGATGACTTGCTCAGTTCACTGATGACTGGCAGGAAGTCTCTTGATCCTCCACCCCACGTGTCGGTCCTCCACAGATCACAAGGGACCACTAGTGATATTCCAAGGTGGAATGCTGTGAGCGAGCGAGTCATGAAAGCTTCTGTCTGAGCTGACTTGTCCTGGGAGAGGGGGCTTCAATTCTTGAGCCTTTCATGACCGTCCCGCCTGCTCCATCTTGCTAACACAGTGATTTCCCAAATCCTGCCCCATGGCTGCCATGGAGATATCTGTGCCTTAAACACTAAAAAAATCAGCTCCTGGGGCCGGCCTCCCCAGAACTCAGGGCCAGGGACAATAGCCCCAGTTGTCCCCCCATGATGGCGGCCCTAACCCTGTAGCAGATCTTTGTATCATCTGCAAAAAGGCAGACCTTCCCTTATAGCCCCTCTGCTATATCACTGATGTAGATGTTAAATAGGATGGGCCTTAGCACAAACCCCTGTGGGACCCAACTCATCACCCCTACCTCCCTGGAAAGCAACCCATTTACCACCACCCTCTGGCTTCTACCCATCAGCCAGTTCTCCACCCACCTTGTTATTATCTGTCCCACCCCCAAACATCCCAGTTTATTTATCAGTCTTCTGTGAGGCATAGAGTTGAAAGCCTTTCCAAAGTCCAGGTAGCCCAGGTCCACTGCCCCCACCCTCTGATCAACCATCCTCATCACCCAATCAAAGAACGCTATCAGGTTCATCTGGCATGACCCCCCCATATGTGAAGCCATGTTGACAGACATCCTGCAGCTCACTAGCTTCCAAGTAGCTAACCACCCTCTCTTTCAATAGCACCTCCATCACCTTACCCACCACCGATGTGAGGCTGACAGGGCTATAATTGCCCACCTCCTCCCTGCTGCCCCTTTTGTGAAGTGGCACCATGTTCACCCTCTTCCAGTCCACTGGCACCCACCCTGTATCTAAGGACAGGCTAAATAACCTCACTAGTGGTGCCAACAGCTCCTCTCTTAGCTCTCTGAACACCTTAGGATGCAGGGCATCTGGCCCCATAGCCTTGTTTACCCTCAATTTCCCCAACTCCTCCCTAATCCTGTCCTCACTGATTGGACTAGGATCCACCCCTCCATCCTCCTTCCCTTTCCACCTCACACTGGTCCCCTTCCTTCTGCCTCTGTCGTGATGACCGAGCTAAAGTATCTATTCAGCACCTTTACCTTCTCGTAGTCCCCTTCCACCTGTACTCCCCCCTTTACCCTTACTATCCCCTGCCTTGCCTTCCTCTTCTCCCCTATATACCAAAAAAAGTTTTATCACTGCTTTTGGCCAGCCCAGCAATCTTCTCCTCCGTTTCTGCTTTTGCCTTGCTAATCTTCCACCCTGCCACTCTCAGCTTCTCCCTGTAAGTTTCCCTGGCCTCCTTCCCCTGCATCCCTTTATATTCTCTGAACACCCTTTTTCTCTCCCATATTGCCTTCCTCACTTTCCTGTTGAACCAAAGCAGCCTCCTCCTCCTTCTTCTGTTCTTTCTCACCTCCCTTACACAGTTCTCTGTCACTTTTAGTAGCCCCACCCTTGATCTTAGTCCATAGTTTCTCAACTCCCCCATCTACCCCTTCATCTCCATTTAATTTTGGAATATCTCCCTCATCCTTGGAAAATCTGCTCACCTGAAGTCCAGGACCTTCATGATGGTCTAACTCATATCATACCCTACAGTAAGTCCTCGAGTTCTTGGCCCCAATGTGTATAACCTTGCACTTCTTTGCATTGAAGCCAAGTTGCCAAATCCCAGACCACCTCTCCAGCATTTCCAGATCTTCCCTTAGGTCTTGTATGTACCTCTTCTGCTGTGCCCACCCTCCCACAGAGCTTGGTGTATTCCACAAATAGGCAAATTTTGGCCTTATTGTTGTCCCCAATTTCACTGATGAAGACACTGAAAATCACAGATTGGAGCACCAAGCCCTGTGGCACCCCACTGGTAACCACCCTGGTGCTTGAGCATTTACCTACCACCAGCACCCTCTGGGTCCTGCCCCCAGGCAGTTTTCCACCCAACTGGTCAACTCCACACTAATCCTAGATCCGCCAACTTCTTGATCAGCCTCTTTTGCGGTACAAAGTCAAAGGCCTTGCTGAAGTCCAGGTTAAGGATGACCATTTGGTGGCCACAGTTCACTGTTTTAGTGACCCAGTAAAAAAGAAGTCAATCAGATTTGTCTGGCACGATCCACTTCTCATAAACCCATGTTGCTGCTCTTCCTGAAGGCCATTCTCTTCCAGATATTTTATTAACCTTTCCTTAAGTATGGTCTCCATGAGTTTGCACATGGTTGAGATCAGACTGAGTGGTCTATAGTTCCTTGAGTCATCCTTGGTACTGCTCTTATGGAGAAGCACTACATGTGCCATTCTCCAGTCTGATGGTGCCACTCCCGACTCCGGTAAACTATCGAACAGGTCAGCCAAAGGACCTGCAAGCATCTCCACCATCGTCCTCTACACTCTTGAGTGCACACAAGTGTACTAAGCTCATTTGTTCCCATAGATGCCATTTGGCATTGGAACCATCCATTGCTGGAATAGACCAAAATGGCCACCGGCAGCAAATGAGTAAAATAGATTCCATACATGCCCAAGTGTTCAATTTTATTAAACATGTAAGAAAACAAGATTTATGGTCCTTTTAAAGTAAGGAAATGACTTAACTCTGGTGTAGTCCTCCTTTACAGAGCACCACCAGTATCACCAATTACCCATCATCTAACCCCCAATCCCCATACCACTGAAATAGTTTGGAGGCTTATACACCAAATTAGGATCCCTTCCTGAATCTTTACGTAATTCCCCTATAGCAGTTTCAATCAAGGCTCATTCTCAACTGTGTGCGTTTCTGAAATATGGAAACATCAAAGATCTATCCCAACTTATAAGAGGCAACCCCAATTTTCAATTAGAGGGTAAGCCCCTACCAGTCAGTTGGCTTCCCCAGATAGGAGATTGTTAGCTTGTAGATTTTACCACAATCGATAGACAATGGTGTTCTGCAGCTGAAATTATGCATAAGTTCTTAATACCCCGTACAAACATTTTCAAGATTTTCCAGCTTCGTCATCTCTTATTAATGGTAATGGGACCGGTTCTGCTGCTGGTTAACCACATTCCCTTTCAAGCCACCCTAAAGTAGATGACCAGCCTACCTCATGCTGTGTCCAAGATATATCATGCTTTATTTAATTGGGTCTATCCTGATAATCTCGCCCCTGTTACCTTCTGGTCTTCTCTTTTGCCTGACAAAGAACTGGATTGGTCTCTTCTGTAGCAAAATTGTCCCAGATTTTTGTTACAGGACAGACTTAGGTTAATGCATTTCAAAATCCTGCACAACATCTATTATTCCCCACATAAATTGGCCAGACTAGGTATTGTGTTTTCTCATCTTTGTACAAGATACCAATTGCAAAGAGGGGATCTTCTTCATATCTTCTGGAGCTGCTCAAAAGTTGTTCCACTTTGGACTGCTATCAAACAAAGAGCTGACTCTCTTTTAGGGCTGGCTGACCTGTTCACACCTGAAATATGCTTCTTGGAGGATTTTTCCAGTATTTCAGTGGTGCGCAGGAAATATCACATGGCACTAATCTCATTATCTGTCAAAAAAGTAGTCCTTAGACATTGGAAAGATTCTGATGATCTAACATACATTGAATGGCTCCAGGAACTTCTTGCTAACCTTAGAACAGAGAGGATTATTGCAAGTCTCCATAATAAAGAAGTTTAATACGATATGGGGCCCACTACAAACCCTGTAATCTCTAAATGTTTAAGGTTTGGTGATTCTATACCACAAGGTATAGAGTAGGCTGTATGATGCTGTGCTGGGATCTTGGGGAGGGTTAGGGGTTGGAGGGAGGGAGAAAGGGTGGGTAAAGAATGAATCATCAGTATATCAATATCTGTCATGTTTGTACTATGTCTATTATGTTATGATTTGTTCTCTGTATTGAACATTTTCAATAAAGTTTGAATGGAAAAAAAAAATGAAATAGTTTGGAGGCTTACAGGCTCCCTGAATCAAGCTTCTCCCTTTAGAAGCATGCCCTGTCAAGAAGGATTTATGTTGCATGTCCTGGTCCCTTGGTGCCCTGCCACTGCCATCACAGGCAGGGATCTTGTAATCCTTGTAAACACTGGGTTGGGGGCACTTTAGATAGCTCCACAATGTGACCCTCAGTCTGTGACTGTCTGTCTTAGCAGGCTGGGTCCCAATATCATCTGGGGTATTGGTAGGGTCTCTGTTTGTAATTTTTTTTAAATGTATTTGTTTAGTGACATTGATTCTACAAAGGTTTGTGTTCAGTACAACAGAACCTGTGATCAGCACTACTTTCAAGCCATGTGATACTCAACTCAATGGCTTGTCACATCAAAGTTGTACCTATATAGAATTAAGGTCATGATGTATCAGCTTAAAGTGAGGTACTGTTAAAGCAAAGTGACTACATTGATACTGAGTTAGTTTTGATCGATGCTGACACAGTCTCACTTGCTACTGAGTTGAGCTCACCATGCATAGGCACAAACTCACTCAATAAATGGTTAAAGACAATATTTTTTTTCAAAATACTTTTAAAAACAAGCATTTGCATGTGCCAGATTTTCACTTGCTTGTATTTGCTGAGTAGTTGGGCAAAGATAGCAAAGTAGTTAAAATGAAAAAATTAAACAGCTGGCCAGTAGCATGGAGGGTTGAGTCACTAGCGCTCTACCTCCTGCCATGCCAGTGACCTGGGTTCAGGAATAGACTCATGTCACTGGAGTCAGCCAGGGAGGGAGACAACTGAGTGTCCAAAGGACTGCTCTTCTCTCCCAGGGAGAAGTGGCCTGTTGGCCCAGCCATAGACTGCCACCAGTTGGAGGCCTGGTGGCAGTGCAGAATGGGTGGCAAAAGAAGAGAGGGAGCAGTTAGTAACATCAGTTGTGTGCACCTCTATACACAAAACCTGACATCCCACAGCAAGGGCAGGAAAAAAAACAGGAAAGGGAAGTCAAGAGCTGGATGAAGCTCTGCCCACTCATTCAAGGGTCTGCATCGCCACTCAGTAACTTGCCATTGGTCCACCTTGATACGCTTGAGCGGGAGCTCTCCCTTTTCTTGTCCTGCCAAGAGGGGAGTCTGGGGTAGGAAAACCTGACCAAGGTGAATTGCAGGGGAGATGGGCCAACTCAGGTTAACGGGACTGAGCTGATCAGCTGCCCCCGGATATAAGTGGCAGAAAATCCTTGATGTAAAAATGAACAAATTAATAACACAAGTTATAATAGGGAAATTGCCATGATCTGAAAATGAAGAGGTTCACACATAATATTGTATTTGGGCAAGGACTTCAAAGAGAAAAGGAGGAGAAAGGCAGATAGTGAGCAGTACTGGAGAGGAAATTCAGTATTCTGATGCTGTGATAGGCAAAGAAGGTGAACAAACTTAAATGCCCTCTCACAGGTCAGACTGATACCAGTATATGTACATGCATTCCAAATGAACATAATCAGCATGATTCCAAGGACAGGCTAATCTGGGGTGTACATTATGTACTGAGCCTTGTCTATTTACAGTATGTTGTAATGAACAAAATGCTTTAATTTTAATTTTCAAAACAAAGATAAGCAGAGTCTACCCAGCTTCTGTGCTCTTAGTGCATTAAATGGGTGGAGGGCTATTGATGACCACCAAGCAGGAGAGGGACATAGGGGTAATCAAATCTGATGACTTACAAGTAGCCAGACAGTGTGAGAAGGCAGTTGGAAGGGCTAGTGGGATGTGGAGGTGCATAATGTGGGGTACTAGCAGCAGAAAGGGAGAAGTGGTGTTGCCTCTGTATAGATGCTGGCAAGGCCCCACCAAGAATTCTGTGTCCAGTTCTCCAGAAGGACAGACAGTGTGGAGGTGGTCCAGAGGAGGGCAACTAAAATGGTACATGTTCTGCATCTAACGCCCTATGAAGAGAAACTAGAGGAACTCAGTATGTACACCCTGGAAAAGAGGAGGTTGGAGGAGATGATAGAAACCTTTAAATACCTAATGGTGGTAATAAGGTACTGAAGGAAAGTATTTTGCAGCAAAAAGGTGCTCAAAAACAAGGTGACGTGCTATGAAGCTGGAGTGGGTAGAGTCAGGAGAGATGTGAGGAAGTACTTCTGTTTGTTTGGGATCCCAATATTATAAGGGTGAAGTAGCACACTTATAGTTAGGGCTGGATCAACACTTCTATGTTAAATCCAAAATTTTGCACCTTAACAACTTTGGTATACTTCAACGAAATAGCATAAAATTTGGCATGCACGGTCAGACTGCCAGAGTCTCAAAACGTGAAAAGTTTTGTGATGGCATCTTGTATGGTTTTTGAGATATAGAGTGGTAAAAAAAGGGGAAAAAACCCCACTTTTTTTCTATACTTAACATGGGATTTTTGCCCTCATCCACAGCCTAGATGGTATGAAACTTTTTCCTGACATTTTCAGGGATGATGAGGTCTGTGCCATGGATGTTCCTTTGGATGGTTTGGTGAAAAAATATAATACCATTTTTGAATTATAATGATTTTTGTGATAGCTACTAGACAGACAGGTAAAAAAACTGAACAATCATAGTCTCGGTTTACTGTTCGTGCTCAGAGGAATACTGGTCGTGATGTCTGCCATCTTGTGCTTTTTTCCATTTTAAAAATAGTTTTGTAAATACATACTGCTTCGTAATGAATGAACAAGGAGTATATTTATGGTCTCCCTCATGTACTTAGTTCATTTTGTGTCTTAGAATTTAGAAATTTACGGGGCAAATGTGTGTTTTTGTGGCAAGAATCATTGCGCCCCATCACTCACTAATGTAAGGATAGTTTGATCAAAAAATAACCATTCGATCATTTATACAGTTTGAACTTTACTGTTTGATTGGAAAAGGCTGAGAAGAGTAAGGGTCAATAACAGATCAATGCCAGCAGCTGGAAAGCACCCAATACCAATCATTTTTAATCTCCTGAATTTTTATAGCTAGCGGTTACACGCTAATGAGGGCTCAGCGTACAACCAATTGACCAAATTAATTTTGAAACCACATTGCGAACAAAACCAGTTGTGTTGACATAGATAGCTTAGTAAGGGAAACCCAAGATTCAAACTAGTTGCAGCTTTTGCCATGTGGGACACTTTGAACTTTAAAGG
Organism: Neoceratodus forsteri; assembly: GCA_016271365.2. Lineage (NCBI taxonomy): Eukaryota > Metazoa > Chordata > Ceratodontiformes > Ceratodontidae > Neoceratodus > Neoceratodus forsteri. The sequence continues at coordinate 442,019,881 of CM057459.1, read as the reverse complement.
ATGCCATTTATATATGCAGCCGGCGGGGTTGATTTATAGGTATGACCACATAAATGGATGAACAGACCCAAGTACAGATTGTGCTGCTCCTGCAGTTCTTTGAACTGTGACTCTAAGTATTTCTTGAGATATTTCCCTACTGACCCTCTACCAAGCTGCACATTGGTCCCTTCCAGGTAATTGCTAGGAAGGGTACCATAAAATGTATTATATGAACCATGCTGCAGTTGCTGCCATGTAAATTCACACTACAACAAACAAATTCCTAAACAGCTGCAAGTTTAGTGGTATTCAAATCTACTGCCTATACTGCCTTTGTCCAGGACCATCACTGCAGGAATGTCCTTGGCAACCAGATGTGTGCTCTGTGCACATCAGGGATGTGATCTGAGAAGGATAACAGCCAAGCAGCCAGATGGTTCTATGTTATAACAGTGATTGTGGAATAGCGATCGCCATTAGGGTGAGTATATACCACTGAAAATGAATTTCGGCGATGCACACCCATGGCAAACGGAAACACAGTGCCCAATATCTACGGGACTTTTTTTTAATGCAGGGTGCTGTGCCCCCCATGCCCCCCTACTAAAGGATTCTCAACTCCAGGGGGGTGCATGTCAGGGGGTGAAATATGTACATAACACCAAGCTGCTTACTGGCAAAATAAAAAGTGCCACGCCAGATCTGAACCCTGCACCTCCCAATCAACCACTCTCCCCACCTCACTAGTGGACCAGATTGGCAGCTGCCCCCCACACCCTCCCATATACCTTCCCTCCCCTTCCTGTCCCCCCCACGCATGTGTGCATGCATATACACGCATAGCCTCCCATCGCCTTATCTCACCCACCCAGGTATCCGGGCGCTACCCTGCCAGGTAGCCCTGAACACAGGTGCCGTAATTGAGTCACCATTTTTGTAAGTGCTCAATTACTGCCACCTTGTTCACAGGTTATCCAGCCAGATACCTGCTTCCCAGCTGCAACCACACACTGAGACAGAACCATCACTCTCAGCGCTCCTGATTAAACTCCAACATGTTAAAAGGGACTCTTACAACCTAAATTATGGCTAGTGACCAGCCATCCCTTGCATACATAACATGATCATCTTTACAAAGCTATTTGTCATGGCTCCTACACATCAGCTCTCAGCACGCATGCACTCCTTGGATTATTTGGCTTAACTCACATAAAGACATTCAGTACTGAAGCTGTGCCCTCAAGTAGTAGCTTTAATGTGAAAACCCCTCATCAATGGACTTGGAAAATTATGTCAGAAAAAAAGCTGCATGATCTGTTTACCAGTACTATTTATTTTAATAGATTATGGGAGGTTGCTGATGTATTACATTAGGGTGTGTGTGTGTGTGTGTGTGTGTGTGTGTGACTAGTATTGTACCAAGGACCTCGAGAAAAAGACAGCTTGGACGCACATAGAATTTGTGGATTGCAAAAGCTTTGCTCAGACTGTAAAATGGGTACATATATTTTCTCATGAGTCTGTGTGTGTTGAGGGTGGGGGGTCCTGTCAGATAAATGATAATACAGTACATTTACAAGTGGTGATCATATAAAAGTTTGGAAGTGCTGAGGTATACCTTGAGGTACCTTGAGGTACCACTGAGGCACTCAAGTTCACGTGGTGATCGTACAAAAGTTTGGCAGTGCTGAGGAGGTAACTGGTACCTCAAGGTATGTACATTGCAGAATCAAAGCAGTTGTTCCATTTCCCAAAATACATCGGTGTCAGGCTCCCAACTAGGGCTAAAAGGTAAAACTTTGAATTCAAACAGTGAGTGATCGGTGGGAATCGTAGGTATAATTCAACATTTATTACTTTGAACAATATTTTCGCGATTCATGAAAGTTAAATCACTTACAACAGATATTTTGTTCTGGAGTCTAAACCGCAATTTAAAATATTTTCCTCCTCATGCATTCTTCTGAACTCCTACAGATAATATTCAGCTATACATTCCGTGTCAGCAAAAGACAAACGCATTAATCACAAGAAGGGCGACACTCGCAGTAATATCCAGGAGTGTGCGTGGTGTTGTTGCTGGCGGTGGTGTGGCAAAGCTACCACATACAAAAATGTCTACCTAGCTACTCCTCATAGCATATTGTGAGACAAGAATTACATGTTGACCTCAAAGGGAAGGCGGAAGAATAATAAAATGCTTGCAGTTTTGTTTTGTTTTAGTTTTGCTGAATCTTGGTTTGACTGTTCCTTTAATGGCTTTGCCACAGGGGAACTGTCAAAGGATACAGATCCAATAATCCATAAACCTCAGAAAAGGATTTATGAAATTATTCTTGTTCTTGTTGAGAGTTCTACATAACAAATAACAAAAGCATAATCCCACACCCATTATCCCAGCTGATTGTGTTTAGACAGAATCACTTAACATTTTTTTTGTAGCACTGAACAGACTGATTTGTTTTGTAAATACCTATTTGATCTCACACATTTATTAAAAAGTGTCATGGTGTGGTCAGAAAGCAGTGCACTATTACTCTCCAAGGACAGTATACATAGTCAAACTCATGTCTAGGAGCTCCGATCAGAAAGTTACTGAATGCAAAAAGCAGTTACTCAGAAGCTGTATCTAAATGGATATACAGTATTTAGGTGCTGTCTTTGGTTTTGTACCAGAATCAAAAATAAAGATGTCATCATTCTTGCTTCTTTCAGAACCCTATCACTTTGAAGCAGTTGGATTTTAGAACAAGATAAATATGCATGGTCAAGAACAAAAACTATTTGGACTCATACATTTATTAAAAAGCTTCATGGTGTGTAGCCACAAAACAATGCACTGTTATTCTCTGAGGACACTATACATATTTCAACTCATGTCAATGAACTCGGATCAAAAAAGGTCTGCATACAAAAATCAATTACTCAGAAGTTTAATATAAATGGATATGTTTAGGTGCTCCCTTTGTTTTTTGTATCACAATCAAAGATACAGATGCATCATTCCTGCCTCTTTCAAAACGTGATAGTTTTGGAGCAGTTGGATTTGAGAAAAAGAAAGATATGCATGGCAAAAACTACATTAGCATGGAGAAAACTACATTAAGATAATGCCTATATATATATATATCATAGTAAGGTTATTTGACATTAAGATAACCCAGCTGATGCTTCTGCTGTGGTTTCATATCCCAGATGAACCTTTAGAATATCTCATTAAATTCAATTTTTTAGTATTAAAATAGATAGGTAGTGTCACAAACGCACTCTGTAGGTCAGGCCCTCTGTTCACACAGTGCCAACCTCAGAGCGCAATAGTGTGAACAGGTAACAGACAGGGTAACCCTCCTGTCTGCTTTTGGGTCTGAATCACCTTTAGTCTCAAGTTCTAAGGGGATTCAAACTGTGAACTTTATGCTAGCTTACTAAAATGTACAGGCACAGATAGCATTCTCTTCGGGGGGATGCAATATATCTTTTGCCTAAGGGCACCTAACCAGGTATCCAAAATGAACCCGTTTAACTCTATAAGAGATCTTAGGTATATTCTTACCTTTTTACTCAAGCTCAGTAACACCATCAAGCTGTTGAACAGTTTTGTCAGACTTAACCATCTATATGTCACATGCAAAAAGAACTGACAGACACCCGGGCACTCTTTCAAAGAAAAGATTCTTTACTAAAAGATGATAAAAATATGAAAAATGTAAACACAGAACAATATATCAAAGCGCTCACAACCACATAAAAGAACAAGAGAAGAATACAAAACAAAACTCCTACCACAATGCATTTAGATTTTTGCTATCTAAGGTATTACCTCTGGAAGTGCTTTAGTTAGATCAGAGAACTGTTTTTCTCTCTCTGAAGTCCCAAAAAAATATGACATACATTTCAGACACAAGTATCAGTTTAAACTCTGTGTCACCACACCCCTTCTGTGAGTCATCTAGCTCCTCCTTTTAGAATATAAAATTACAAACATGATTTTCCTACCAGGAGGTATTTTAAATAATGTGAACATCAGCAAAAACCCATTTCCCAAATTATGAGTCTTTGATCAACCAGTTCCTTTGAGGTTTACAACCCTGCAATCCATCACCCAGGTGTGAGATATCCAGCAGGAATCAGCTAAATGATGTCCTTTCCTAATGTAATAAAATGTAAATTTAGTTTCCAACTTCAAAAGCATGAGGTCATAAAAAGGCCATAAAATGCAATTTCTCAAGGAAGTTAATTACATGACAGAGATCTCCTGGTCAGTATAATACATCCTGTAATTTCAGCTGCTGACACCTTATAATTTAAAAGGGCCAAATCTCACAGACTGACATTTCATACACTGACCATTTATTTATGATACCAATATCATACAATAATCATAACCAGCTGGCCAAGCATCACAGGTAGCAGTAATATACAAGAGGACAAGTCCATCATGTTGTTCTGGTGTCATCATAAATCACAACAGCAAAGCTTCAGTGTTATTATAAAATTATAACTGTGTTGAAGGTTTAAGTACTTTTTTCCTATAGAAGCTGTTTTTTTGAATAGAGGTTCCCATTTTTATGTTGATTGCATGCATGCGCAAGAAACATGTTGTGACAGCTTTCTCCACAAGCAGGTTGTGGAGGCATGGCACTGTTGTACCCAATGCCACCACAGCCTGCAAAGGCTTGTCCCCCATCCCCCAATGCCGTGGCACGCTGCTGCTGACACTAATTCAGCCAGTGTCCCACAACTTTCTAAAAAATCAGCCGCTGCAATCAGGGCCGCCTGCGTCTTTACTGGCGTCGGCCATCCGCTTGCAATAGAGAGAAGCGACCCGTCATTGCAGGGCAGGATGTAAAACCCTTGATATTGTTTAGCCAGAACATGGCTGTGGCTTGCCACCGTGTTCACAAACAATATAATCCCCCCACTCTTTACTTGCCGAGAGGGCCTATTCCCCATCGGCTGTGGTGCCCGATGTTTCTGCTGTTGCTGACGGGGAGCCCACTCCCTGTCGGCATTCTGTGACCCGCCCCCATTTTGTTCCTGCCGACGGGTGCCCAATCCCATCGGCATAATGAACTCCCCATTTGTTCCTCCGAAGGGGTGGCCAATCCCCATCGGCATAATGAACCCCCTGTTTTGTTCCTGCTGGATTTGGTGCCCAATCCCATCGGCATAATGAACTCCCCCGCTTGTTCCTGCCGATGGGGTGGCCAATCCCTGTCGGCATAATGAACCCCTGTTTTGTTCCTGCTGACGGGGTGCCCCAATCCGTCGGCATAATAAACCCCCCCGTTTTGTTCCTGCCGCAGGGGTGACCAATCCCCCATCGGCTACAGCTGGCCCCAAAACTAAATCTCTTGGTGGCATGCTGGGAGCCCACCCCAGCATGCCAGATACCCTGTGAAGGGAAAAATGGTCCCACAATGTTGTTTTGTTGTTTTAACCTGTAAAAAGGAAAAGTGTCCTCGCTTTCCTTACCCCACCTGCAACCCACACCCACCCACTGTGCACCCTGCCTCCCCACACCCCTCTCACCCCATACTTGCCTCCGGAGCTTGGCACGATGATCTTCGGTGGACTGGGAACACGTCTGCACTCTTCAAAGCCGACCGCAAACTGAGGGAATGCCGGCAAGCTGTATAATGTAATAAATAGGGTTTTTTGAACTTTAGTGCATATCTCGGGCATTTTTGGGAATTTTTTCACCAAATGTTCAACGTGGGGTTTTTGGGACCCCTCCTCATGAATTCTTGAACTGTCATGGCGTTAATCGGCTCCGAAAAGTGGTTTCGCGGTCACTGTGTGGAATCACCCTTTGGGGCTGATTAATGAAATGACAGTGCCAGTGTTCATGAGGTGGGCTCTCAGAAAGCCCATCTTGCAAATTTGGTGGGAAAAATCCCAAAAATGACTGTTTTATGAGCGTGTGTTGTGCAGTTGCTACACAAGCTCATAACTTCGTGAATTTACAATATTTTCACACCAGATTTTCAACATTGACATTTTTTTCTCACACCTCCTTGTGAGCAGTACAGCTGTCATTGTTCACATCCTGGCTGAAATGTGTTTTCGCACTTCTGGCGCAGAATGGCACGGTCGCTGTGGGAACTCAGTGTTCAGGACAGATTAAGAAAATGACAGTGACACTGTTCAGGAGTACAGGTCCTAAATTGCCTATGTTGAAAATTTGGTAACGATACTCCCATGAAATGACTGTGTTATGAGTGTGTGTTGTGCAGTTGGCATGCACACTCGTAACTTCACGAATTTATAATATTTTCACTCCAGATTTTCAACATTGCTATTTTCCCAGACCTACTTCTGAACGGTACAGCTGTCATTTTTCACATCCTGGATGAAATGTGTTTTCGCACTTCTGGCGCAGAATAGAGCAGTTGCTGTCGGAAATCACTGTTCAGGACAGATTAAGAAAATGACAATGATACTGTTCATGAGCAGAGGTCCTAAAATGCCTATGTTGAAAATTTGGTGATGTTAGCCCATCAATTGACTGTGTTACAAGTGTGCGTTGCTCCACTTTCCACGCACCCTTGTAACTTCGCAGATTTGTAATATTGTCACACCAGATTTTCAACAGTGCCATTTTTTCACACCTCCTTATAAGCAGTACAGCTGTCATTTTTCACATCCTGTCCAAAATGTGTTTTCGCAGTTCTGGCGCAGATTAACGTGGTCACTGTGGGAAATCAGTGTTCGGGACAGATTAAGAAAATGACAGTGGCACTGTTCATGAGCAGAGGTCCTAAAATCCCTATGTTGAAAATTTGGTGACGAAACTCCATGACTGTGTTACAAGCATGCGTTGAACTGTTTCCACACACACTTGTAACTTCGCAAATTTGTAATACTGTATGCCACATTTTCAACAGTGGCATTTTTTCACAACTCCTTATGAACACTACAGCTGTCATTTTTCACATCCTGGCTAAAATATATTTTTGCACTCCTGCCGGACAATGGCATGGTCACTCTGGGAAATCAGTGTTTGGGACAGATTAAGAGCGACCGAGTGGGGGGGGGGAGTGACCAAGCTCAACTGAGCTCTGTCGGGACTGCTGCAGATTTGTTTGTGTTCAGACAAAGGCCCCAACACAAGAGCCCAGTACAAAAGGGCAGCCTGCAGCACTGGGAGAAACAGATCGAGAGAGCGAGTGAGGGAGGGGGAGTGAGCGACCTCACCGAAGCACTGTCATGACTGCTGCGGATTTCTTTGTGGGCAGAAAAAGGCTTCAATAGAGGCAAGGGCCCAGTACAAAAGGTCAGCCTGCAGCGGTGGGAGAAACAGTACGAGCGAGTAAGACAAGGGGACTTAGTGACCTCAACGGAGCTCTATCAGGACTGCTGGGATTTCTTTGTGGGCAGAAAAAGGCGCCAATGCAGGCAGGAGCCCCATACAAAAAGGGCAGCTTGCAGCGCCAGGACAAACAGAATGAGCAATGAGACAGAGAGACTGAGTGACCTCAATGGAGCTCTGTCAGGACAGCTACGGATTTCTTTGTGGACAGACAAAGGTGCCAACGCAGCCAGGAGCCCCATACAAAAGCGCAGTCTGCAGCACCAAGAGAAACAGAATGAGCGAGTGACAGAGCGGTAGTGAGCCAGCTCAACGGAGCTCTACTGTGACTGCTGCAGATTTCTTTGTGGGCAAAAAATGCGGCAACGCAGGCAGAAGCCCAGTACAAAAGGCCAGCTTGCAGCTCCGGGCAGAAACGGAATGCGAGAGTGACAGAGAGGGAATGAGCGAGCTCAGTGGAGCTTGTCGGGACTGCTTCAGATTTCTTTCTGGCCAGAAAAAGCTGCCAATGCAGGCAGGAGCCCAGTACAAAAGGGCAGCCTGCAGCAGCAGGAGACACAGAATGAGTGAGTGAGGGAGGGGGAGTTAGTGAGCACAACGGGGCTCTGTTGGGACTGCTGCAGATTTGTTTGTGGGCAGAAAAAGGCCGCAATGCATGCAGGGGCCCAGTACAAAAAGGCAGCCTGTAGTGGCAGGGAAACCAGAATGAGCGAGTGAGTGAGCTCAACAGAACTATATTGTAACTACTGCAAATTTCTTTGTGGGCATAAGAAGGCAGCAACACAGGCAGGAGCCCAGTAGAAAAGGGCAGCCTGCAGCAGAACAGAATGAGCGAGTGAGAGAAGGGGAGTGAGCGAGCTCAACGGAGCTTTGTCGGGACTGCTGCAGATTTCTTTGTGGGCAGAAAAAGGCGCCAACAGAGGCAGGAGCCCAGTACAAAAGGGCAGCCTGCAGCGCCAGGAGAGCCAGAATGAGTGAGTGAGACACGGTGAGTGAGCAACCTCAACGGAGCTCTGTCAGGACAGCTGTGGATTTCTTTGTGGGTAGAAAAAGCCACCATCACAGGCAGGAGCCCAGTACAAAAGGGAAGCCTGCAGCGCCAAGAGAAACAGAATGAGCGAGTGAGACAGGGGAAGTGAGCCACCTCAATGGAGCTCTGTCGGACAGCTGCGGATTTCTTCCTCAGCAGAACAAGGTGCCAATGCAGGCAGCTGCCCAGTACAAACAGACTGAGCCACTGACACAGGGCCACTGAGCGAGCTCAACAGACCAACGCAATCAACATTTGGCATTGACAAATGCTTGTTCTTTATTGTTTCTATCTTCACCAGCCTTTCAATAAGTTCACAAACTGGTTATGATTAGGGACCTTTTATTTAGTTATTGTTAGCAGGGTTAGTCCACTAGAAAAACAATCCCTGTTTCACATGAGCAGCCTGGACACAAAAAAAAAAGACAATACAAATCCGTATAACCAAAATGTAACATACTGTATATGGACAGACAGCAGATTTTAATAATTAACTTCATATACAATTAATCATAAAGTACATTTTATGGTGGATTATACACCAAGTACTCTTCAGTTTACAGTTTATGAAGGACATTTTTTTTTTTTGCAAATATATTTTATTAAGAGTTTTATATGTCTGCATAACTCATGTACAGGTACAATGAAGAGTTGTAAATTGATACAGAAGGTGTGTCTTTTAGTCTTTTTTTACAAAATCATTGTACAGGGATGTATAGTAGTCCCCTACATTTTATTCTGCCTCACCCTTAGTTACAGTGTGGTGGTGGTGGTGGTGGTGGGTGGGAGGGGGGTGGCGGTTGTAGTGAACATGTTATTCCTAGAGTGGAAAGTCTTGCATCCTGTCACTGTGTAGACTTCCTGAACATTGCATTATGATCCAGTCTTGTTGGGGGGATGGGGGCACCTTTAGAAGTTGGCAGGGATGTCCCCTCACCAGGTAATGTTGGACTTCAGGGGATGGAGAAGACTGGCAAACACACCAGAGGTGGGATATTTGGTTACAGAAGTTGTACTTTATGTGTTGTAATAGCCTGGGCTCACCTGTGTGGCATTTCTAATCTTCTGGTTGTTACATGGGGTAAGCCTAAGGGATTAAGTCCCTGTTTTTACTCATCAGATGCAGAAGCTGACCATTCCATCTGGATGAACAGAGTTCTGTTGCATCATTTAGGGAGTGGGTGATTTTCTCCATTTTGGTCAACTGTGGTATGCCAGGCAGGGATCTCTGGGGTTTGTGAAGTCAACCAGAGTCTTGTGATACTCTTTTTCAGCTGTGATTAGGATGTTCAAGAGATATCAGGAGTTTGGATCATGGACCCCATATGAGAATTGTAAGAGCAGAAATAGTTCCACAGTCAAGTGCACTTGTCTTCCACACTGCTCCTTGAGCTCCGGTTGCAGAGCCTGGAAGAAAGTGTGCAGGATTGGGCAGGACCACATTGTGTGGATATGATGCACAGAGTGGTCTCCAAAGTGTTTCCTTAGGAGGGGTCTCCAAAGGGTAGGTAGTGAGCTGTGATAGTCAGGGTTCAAAAAAATTTCAGCAACTGTTTCCATTAATTTTCTTTCCATTGGTGGGAGCTTGAGATTTTAGAGGTTAATTGACATGCCCTATGCCAGGTGTCAGTTAGTACTGGTGTGTTCGACTCCTCCTGTCATTTCAGGGCTATTTCTGTCACAACATCTCCTGTTGTCTTCAATAGGGACTTTTAGAGAGATGAGAGCATGTGTTTTGCCACCCTGGTTTTCATAAATAGTATTAGAGAGCACATGACAACCGGTGTGCTTTCAGGTTACAATCCCCTACAGGGAGAGAGGACACACAGTGCTTTATTTGCACAAAGTGGTAGAAGTCTGCTTGCCTGAGACCAAATTTGTCTGGCATCTCTGTAAAACATTTGAATGTGGCTCCTGACATCATCTGGTAGAGATATTACAGGGATAAATGTTTCCAAGTTCTAAATCTGAGTCTGTTTGTGCTGGATGAAATTCTCCAGGAGTGCCAATGGCCAGAGGAGAGAAAGGAAAAGGACTATGTGTAAAGATTTGTGGACTGAATGCCAGGTTGAGACCTCTTGCCAGAGCTATGGGTTAATCTTCTTAGTAATTCAATTAATGGTGGTTCCACAGTGCTTTTCTCTCCTTCAACACCCCGCCAACCATCACCTGCACTAGCTCTTCAGTGATACAGTCAGTCGCTGCTGCACGAACTGAGACTGTTTGCTGAGGTGAGACTCACTCACCAGCCCTCATATCAGCTGTCTATCATGCTTCAGTGAACAAGAAAAAGTCACTTGGGATGTTGGCAAGCAGAGCATGATGCAGATCCTATTATTTTTTTGCTATCCTGACAAAACTGAGCCTGACACACACACACACACACACACACACACACACACACACATGAGGATGCAATTATACTATCTCAAAAAGTAAGGAAATTCATTGCAAAATAATTAATTAATGCACTAGTTAGGGTTAAAGTGACAAAAGTAGGGAAATGTGGCATTAGGATTTCCAACCCTAACACCTCACCCCCAGTCTGCAGAAGCAACAGGCATGGTCTGTGCCTTGGGATTGTCAGCCCTAACGCTTACCACATTCCATGAGTAAATAAGCTGAGATGGGTACAGTATATGAGAATGGGGTGAACGTTAGGGTTGACAACCCCAAGGCATACTCCACACCTGTTGCTGCCTGCAGGGTGGGGGAGGTCGTGTGTTAGAGCTGGAAACCCTAGTGCCACATTTCCCTACTTTTGTTGCTTTAACTCTAACTACTGCATTAACAAAGTTTTTTGCAATGAATATTATACAGTTGCAGTAGCACCTGCATATTAGGGTTGAGTCAGCACTTTAATGTTAAACCCCAATTTTGCACCTTAAAAACTTTGTTTCATTCAACCAATGTACATGAAATTTGGAAAGTGTAGAGATAGTGCCAGTATCTCTGGATCCTGAAAATATTATGGAAATCGGTTTACTGGGGGCACAGTTACAGAGGAGCAACCTCCCCAAAAAAATTATCAGAATTAAGACCTTTTTTTTTTGCTGAACTTTTACTAAAAAAATAGGAGGATTTTAAACCTGAAACTTGCATATTTGACTGAGTTTGGCCTAAGGTGTGCTCTTTTGTGTTTTTTATTTTCCGAAGTTAAGTAGTTTTTAAATTATTTAAGAAAAAAAACTTAATTGGTGAGCACGCACAGTTTAAAAAATCAACATTCTAAAGATAACTGAATTTTTGGGATAATATGAACTAATTTTGTCTTATTATGAGACACTCTAATTTATCAGCTGGCAGGGCCAGCTCCCTGTTGACGAATGCCATCCCCACTATTTTCATCCAGCAGGGACAGGACTATATGTCAGTGTGTAGCCATGCCTCTGCTGAGCGTGCCATTTGTGTTTCTGTGTGGCCATGTCTGCCATTTACCAGCAGCATTATTGTCTTTATTTATTTTAAATGGACACCAGTGTCCCCAATCCCTGGTGCAAGTTTAATCAATAATGTAGTCTGACATGGGGGTGCCCACTCCTGGTGCCATTTCATTCCCCCTTCCCTTTGTAATGTCCCCCCAACACCCATACTTTATAACTGTGGACACCAGGGGGGTCAATCCTCTGTGTCCGTGTAGTGTCCTGCCAACACTGGGGTGCCCAACCCAAGTGTCAGAGGTACCTTCCCCTCTCCTCTGTCATGCCCCTTCAAAAAACTGTAATTTATACTTTCCAGTACTGGGGTTCCCAATCCCTGGTGTTGAACTGAACAATGTCCCTCCCCATGACCCATAATTCTGGTACACCAGGGTACCCTCCCCAGTGCTCCCAAGTGTGATGCTGACACTGAAGTGCTCAATCCCTAGTGTCTGAGGTATTGTAAAAAGAAAATCATCCCACAACATCTTTTTTTGTCTGAAATAAAGAAAATGGTCCCTCATTATCTGCCACTATTCCAACCACCCCATCCTGACCCTCTCACTCAGCACCCGCTACCCCATGGCCCCCCTTACCCTGTACTTACACAGTTGAGGTCCAGTGCCATAATCCTCCATGGAACAGAGACACATCTTTACTTGTCAATGCCAAGCTGTGAACTGAGGAAAACAGATAAGTGGCATATAATGTATTTCAATGCATGTTCAGCTTTTCTTCATAACTTGGTTATTTTTAAGTTTTTTTTCACCAAATTTTCAACATGGACTTTTTGGGACCCCACCTGATCAACATTGGTCATGAAATTGTGTTACTCAGGCCCAGAAGAGGATTTTGCAGTTGCTCTACAAAATCACTTTTCAGGCTGCATTTACATAAGTTCACAACCCTTCTTCATGAGGTGAGGCACCAAAATGGACTTATTGAAAATTTGGGCAAAAAATATATACAAATTATGAAATTATGAGTGTATGTTGAAATTTTTCTACTCACACTCATTACATTGGTAATTTTCAATATTCTGACCGCAAATTTTCAACACAGCCATTTTTTCACAAAACCTCATGAACATTACAGCTGTCATTTTTCACATCCTGGCCAAAATGTCTTTTCACACCTATAGTTTGAAATGTTTCTGCAGGCATTTTAAAAATTCACTTACCGGGTTCATGAGGTGGGATCATAAGAAGACTATGTTGAAAGTTTGGGGTCAAAATTCTACAAATCAACAAAGTTATTGAGGTGTATTGTAATTTTTCTATGCGCACGCTAACTTTGGTAATTTTCAATATTTAAACTCCAAATTTTCAGCATAGCCATTTTGTCACACCTCCTCATGAATTTGGCAACTGTTGTTTTTCAAATCCTGGCCAACATGTGATTTTGCACTGGTGATACAAAATTACATTTTGTCCAGTATCATATTAATTGACACTTGTCATGTTCAGAAGGAGGGGTCATAAAAAGATTTTAAATTTTGGGATCAGAATGTCACAACAAAAATGAAAATATTATGTAGTAACGTTGCTTGCAGGGATGTCTGTTGGCCCAGTGGAGACCGCATTGCCTTCCTTTGCCAGTGATCTGAGTTTGGGTGTCAGCTCAGTGAGCTTGTTTGACAACCCTAAGGAATACCCCATCACTGATTCATCAATATTCCATAGACCCAAAACCCCAATGTTTTTCATTTACCTACTTTGTGCACTTTGCATTCTTCAACCTTAATGTCTACATTAACAAAGTTTTTTGCAATTAATATAATATACATATATGTGTGTGTGTGTGTGTGTACACACACACAAACACACTGCACCCTTGTGATTATAAATATTTTTAATTACTTAGTAACATACATGATATATACAGTAACACATGGGGGAATGCATAGCAAGAATTTAATGCACACCTGAGGTGTGGGATGCTACATAGCTCCCCTGGGCAAAGCCTGAGGGGTTTATCAAAGCATTCCACACTGAGGGTATGCATTTAATTAGAGTTGTGCACTCTCCCCCATTTATTGTTTTATGTAATTGCTTGGGGATGTTTTATCTCCATCCAAATTTCTTGAAATAAATGCTAATCTTAATAAAATCTTGTGTCTGTTTTTTTGTATCATCACATTTTATATGAGGGCAGAAAACACCTGGCTGTTAGAGTGGGGAGTTTAAAATATTGTGGAAATAAGTTTTAGAACTTTACTGTCAAGTGTTTTTTTAGATTTTGCTTTGGTCCGGGTGGTCATTGTTTATTTAATATTAATTTTATTTTATTTATTTATTTATTTATTTATTTATGTATTTATTTATTTATTTAAACAGCCGTTTGGAAAACCTTTGAGCCATAGGCTCATTTACAAAGGTACCTTGTCACAGTAAGACAAACGCAAATGCGCAGTATAACAGTACAACACAGTATAACAGTAATTGTAACCGGGATATGCAACTGGAGTTCAGAACGTGGTAGCTCATTTGCATATCACCGTGACAACGAGAAATTGTAGCTGAAAAAATTATAACAAATGTAACCAAGTATTCTCCAGAGTTGTTTTTTGTATGTTTTTTATGGTTTACTCCCTGTGAGTGTAGTAAATGCTGACTATTGACTGCAGGTTTAATTAGACCAGCATGGCTGACTCAGTGTGAGCAGGGCAGAACACATGATAGGTCTGTGTAGCATGTCAGATCCTAAACCGCCTATCAGTGAACTCCAAAACTGCAGACAATTGGAGATTTTTCTCCAGTAATGCTGTGTTGTCTTTCGCTTCTGCAAGGAATGTATCAGTTATCCTCTGTCCAATACCCTGCAGGTTCACCTGCTCTTGGAATGTTGTAAAGACTATTTATTCAAATATGGTTTGCTTCCATATATGTCTGCTAATCAAAATATGGTTTGTTCCCTGGCCAGTTGGTCTGGGTCGCACTGCTCTGTACTTGTATCACACTGTTATGCTTTGCAAATTGTCCTTGTACTGCCCAAGTATTGATATGTATTGTATTGTTATGCCTCTGTTGATCTCCCAACTTTGTAATCCCCTCCTGGACGCTTCTTGAAATTAGCTGTTTACAGCTCATGTTTTCTTTCCTGGTGAAACATTTTCCAAACAAATAAAATAAAATAAATAAATGAGCGTGAGCGGGGGGTTAGGAGAAGTTGGCTCATGTTCACCGTTATAACCCGTGGGTCATAACAGTGAATTATAGAATTATAACTCGCTTCTCCTATAATAAAAAATGGCCCCCAGTTATTTCAACACAGTAATATGAGGGCAGAAAGAACAATAGATCCATGATGTCCATCCCCCTGCTTCATAAGCAGGGATGGAAAAGTATTCTGTGAAAATATGTACCGAGTCATACAGATTCCCTACTAGCTTTACTATGCAGTATATCCATTTGGTCACTGGGTTTGCAGAAACTTGTCCAGGCTTACTTTGAAGAACTGTACTGTCTTTATATTAAGTGTCTCCATGGGTAGACTGTTCCATAGGTTCATCACCTTCTGGGAGCAAAAGTGCCTCTTAATGTTGCCCCTGAATTCACCATCTCTGAATTTCAAGGCATATCTTCATGCCCTGTTGAAGCACACCAGATCAAGCATCTCTGCATGTTTAATCTTCTTCATTTGCTTGAGTATGCAGAAGACTGAGATTATGTCCCCTTTCACCACCTTTCACTGGGGTGAACATGTTAAGGGCCTCTTGCTTCACCTCACACTGTAGCTTTTGTCCTGCAATAGCCCTAAATATTTTGATGGCCCTGCATTTTACACTCTTGACTGCTTCAGTGTCCTTTTCATGTTTTCTTGTGCATGCAGCATGAATTAAAGGGTTCAGAGATGTGTTACCATAACATCCAATGCAGTTCAGGCTGCAGGAGGTAGTCAGCTATCAGATCAGTTATGATGTTTGTTGACTGCATTGTGGCTTGAGCGCTGTCTGTTTTTAAAAGAGTTGAGGTGGGCAGGAGTGGGGGAATACCTGCAGTGAGGCTGAGTTCCCACTGCAGATTTAGTGTATATTGACATGGCAACCACGGACAGAAAAAACTGTGGCAATTGTGCAACATCTCTGCTATCCCCAGACAACAGAGTGACAAGCAAGTGAACAGATACAGAAAAAGGGAACAGATTATGTAGGCAATGCTGGTAGGAGCTACAAGCTGCACAAGCAAAACCCACTTCCACCTTGCACTTTCCAGTGATGTGATTGGGCAAGCTCTTCAAATGAAAAAGGAAGGAAGTGGGCTAAAGAAGGCCAACAGTATGGGGAATTGGGGAGGAGACTGGGTATTCTAAAGCTATGATAGGTGTAGGATGGGAATGTCCCCAAAAGCCCTCTCATAGCTCAGACTGATACCAATATATTAACATGCTTTGTAAGCAAACATACTGTAAAAATGTATATTGCTGATGCGTAGATAAGAAGTACACACATTTGCATTACCAAGTGCAAGCAGAGCAGCAATTGAATTATTCTGCACTAACAATAATAAGCAGCAGTGTGTGTGACTGTTGAAAGTTGGACCTATACTTTTATTCTTTTTTAGATTGTCCCTTATCTCCTGTATTGTAAAAGACAGAACATAAGAGGCATAGAAACATTGAAGCTGTGGATAGAAAAAGGCCCCAAGGAAAATCAAGTCTGCCCAGCCTCTGGGCAATCTAAAATAAAATTGAAAAAAAGTATATCAAAACTGTCATCGCTAACATGCACTGCTGCCTTAAACTGATAGTGAGATGTGGCAGTCTGAAGACTGCTGAAAAGGCAATTCCACAAAATACAGTTGGAGCAGTAGATGAAAAGGTTCTATGAAGCATAATCATGCTTACAAGACAAACAGACACAATATTTACTCCTCTCCCCTTTCTGGAGTTTGTACATCTTATTGTAAATACTGTATACATTCTGTATAACATTTACTTTATTGTACTGTCTTGTACACTAATTTGACTGCTTGTAGATTATGGGCTGGATTCTCAAAGCTCTTGAAAATCCCACAGCTGTGGGAAAAACTTGGATGCAGCAGGGTTGCCATTTCCAGAACCACAGTTCTCCCGCAGCTATGGTATTCTCGAAAGTGGAGCCGGTTTACAACTGGCTGTATGATTTATGGCAGCTTGCAGGTGGTGTTGCCATAGAAATCACCACAACTGCAGAAAAAGTTTATGGCTGGTGGGACCAGCCATAGCATCTTCCGCAGCTGCTGTTCATGAGAATACCAATCTCTGCAGCTGCGGAGATGTTGGTCTACAATTGGAGTTGCGGTGTGTGGCTTAGTCTCAAAACCTTTTGAGAATCTGGCCCAGTGTTTCTTCCTTTACAATCCTTCCCCTTTCCTTTAGGTGGCATCTGTAAATGAGATTGCTGCTATATCGCCACTCTGCTATTCACCTGGTGAAACAACTGCAATAAATTAAGCAATATTTTTGCTTAAGGACCTCAGGGATTGATGACAGCTTGTATATGGTGGACACTGCACCGGGGAAGAGGTGTAAGGATTTCACGGGACACTGTGCATTAAGCAGCATAAAAGAAATTTACTACTGGTTTCAGGAGAAAACAAACGATGACCAGAGTAATGGCTGCAATGATGGGCATGCAGTGGGGCAAATAATGCAAATGGACAGATACTACTAAAAACTGTGGAGAGATCAATCAAATATTTAGCAACAGCCTTTGAGTAGATAGAAGACCCCAAGTAGTGCTGCATGGAATTCAAAATTTCACTGGCAGAATTCACACAGAATGACCATTCTGCCAGCAGAATTTCCCCCAGAATTTCACTGTTCCTTCTGCGGAATTATGCCTGTTGTGATACAAAGAATTATATTCTATGGAACAGCATTTTTCCACAGAAAATCATTCTGCAAGCATTTCTGCTGAAAATATTAAGATCAGTGGAATAGAACTCTGCAGAAATGTAGCAGAAAACCCATTCTGCATTTTTCTGCCTAGGAATTTTGCCATTCCATTTCCATCCAAATTCAGTAGAATTTTGCATAATTTCATAAAGTCCACGAAATTCTATTCTGCTGGAATCTGAAAATTCCCCACACAACTAACCCTAAGTCAAGTAACAGGAGGAAACAGCTTCAAGGGAAAAAAACAAGCATTTGTCAATGCCGAATGTTGATTGCGCTGGTCCGTTGAGCTCGCACAGTGGCCCACTGTCACTGACTCAGTGTGTTTGTCCCAGTGCTGCAGGCTGCTCTTTTGTACTGGACTGCTGCCTGTGTTGGCACCTTGTTCTGTTGAGGAAGAAATCCGCAGCTGTCCCGACAGAGCTCCATTGAAGTGGCTCACTCCCCCCTCTCACTCGCTCATTCTGTTTCTCCTGGCGCTGCAGGCTGCTCTTTTGTACTGGGCTCCTGCCTGTGTTAGTGGCTTTTTCTACCCACAAAGAATTGAACAGCTGTCCTGACAGAGCTCCATTGAGGTCGCTCATTCCCCCTGTCTCACTCACTCATTCTGGTTCTCCTGGCGCTGCAGGCTGCCCTTTTGTACCGGGCTCCTGCCTCTGTTGGCTCCTTTTTCTGCCCACAAGGAAATCTGCAGTAGTCCAGACAAAGCTCTGTTTAGCTTGCTCATTCCCATTCTCTCACTCGCTCATTCTGTTCTGCCGGTGCTGCAGGCTGCCCTTTTCTACTGGGCTCCTGCCTGTGTTGCTGCCTTCTTATGCCCACAAAGAAATTTGCAGCAGTTACAATACAGCTCTGTTGAGCTCACTCACTCGCTCTTTCTGGTTTTCCTGCCACTGCAGGCTGCCCTTTTGTACTGGGCCTCTGCATTCATTGCTGCCTTTTTCTGCCCACAAACAAATCTGCAGCAGTCCCAACAGAGCCCTGTTAAGCTCACTGACTCCCCCTCCCTCACTTGCTCGTTCTGTGTCTCCTGGTGCTGCAGGCTGCCCTTTTGTACTGGGCTCCTGCCTGCATTGGCGGCTCTTTCTGGCCAGAAAGAAAGCTGAAGCAGTCTCGACACAGCTCCACTGAGCTCGCTCACTCCCCCTCTGTTACTCTTGCGTTCCGTTTCTGCTGGCGCTGCTAGCTGGCCTTTTGTACTGGGCTCCTGCCTGCGTTGCCACATTTTCTGCCCACAAAGAAATCTGCAGCAGTCACACTAGAGCTCCGTTGAGCTTGCTCACTACCGCTCTGTCACTCACTCATTCTGTTTCTCTTGGCGCCGCAGACTGCGTTTTTGTATGGGGATCCTGGCTACATTGGCACCTTTGTCTGTCCACAAAGAAATCTGCATCTGTCCCGACAGAGCTCTGTTGAGGTCGCTCAGTTTCCCTCTCTCATCACTCATTCTGTTTGTCCTGGTGCTGCAAGCTGCCCTTTTGTATGGGGCTCCTGCCTGCATTGGCGCCTTTTTCTGGCCACAAAGAAATCCCAGCAGTACTGATAGAGCTCCGTTGAGTTCACTAAGTCCCCTTGTCTCACTTGCTCATACTGTTTCTTCCACTGCTGCAGGCTGGCCTTTTGTACTGGGGCCTGTATTGATGCCTTTTTCTGCCCACAAAGAAATCTGCAGCAGTCCTGACAGCGCTTCGGTGAGTTCGCTCACTCCCCCTCCCTCACTCGCTCTCTCGTTCTGTTTCTCCCAGTGCTGCAGACTGCCCTTTGTACTGGGCTCTTGTGTTGGGGCCTTTGCCTGAACACAAACAAATACGCAGCAGTCCCGACAGAGCTCAGTTGAGCTCGGTCACTCCCCCCCTCACTCGGTCGATCTTAATCTGTCCCAAACACTGATTTTCCAGAGTGACCGTGCTATTGTCTGGCAGGAGTGCAAAAACATATTTTAGCCAGGATGTGAAAAATGACAGCTGTAGTGTTCATAAGGAGTTGTGAAAAAATGCCACTGTTGAAAATGTGGCGTGACAGTATTACAAATTTGTGAAGTTACAAGGGTGCATGGAAACAGTTCAACGCATGCTTGTAACATAGTCATGTTATGGAGTTTCATCACCAAATTTTCAACATAGGGATTTTAGGAACTCTGCACATGAGCAGTGCCACCGTCATTTTCTTACTCTGTCCCAAACACTGATTTCCCACAGTGACCACGTTAATCTGCGCCGGAACTGCGAAAACACTTTTCAGTCAGGATGTGAAAAATGACAGCTGTACTGCTTATAAGGAGGTGTGAAAAAATGGCACTGTTGAAAATCTGGTGTGACAATATTACAAATCTGCAAAGTTACAAGGGTGCGTGGAAAGTGCACAACGCACACTTGTAACACAGTCAATTGATGGGTTATCATCACCAAATTTTCAACATAGGCATTTTAGGACCTCTGTTCATGAACAGTATCATTGCCATTTTCTTAATCTGTCCTGAACAGCGATTGCCCACAGCGACCGCTCTATTCTGCGCTGGAAGTGCGAAAACATATTTTGGCCAGGATGGGAAAAATGACAGCTATACTGTTCATAAGTAGGTCTGGGAAAATAGCAATGTTGAAAATCTGGAGTGAAAATATTATAAATTCACAAAGTTACGGCGTCGTGCCAACGCGCGCCGTTAACACAGTCATTTTGTAGAGTATCGTTACCAAATTTTCAACATAGGCATTTTAGGACCTCTACTCATGAACAGTGTCACTGTCATTTTCTTAATCTGTCCTGAACACTGATTTCCCACAGCAATTGCGCTATTCTTGCCAGAAGTGCGAAAACACATTTGAGCCAGGATGTGAACAATGACAGCTGTACTGCTCACAAGGAGGTGTGACAAAATGTCAATGTTGAAAATCTGGTGTGAAAATATTGTAAATTTATGAAGTTACAGGCATACGTAGCAACTGTGCAACGCACACTCGTAAAACAGTCAGTTTTTGGATTTTTTTCCACCAAATTTGCAACATAGCCTTTTTGAGAGCCCACCTCATGAACACTGGCACTGATGTTTTGTTAATGAGCCCCGAAGGGTGTTTCCGCACAGTGACCGTGAAACCACCTTTCAGGGCCGATTAATGCCAAGACAGTTCAAGAATTCAAGAGGAGGGGTCTCAAAAACCCCATGTTGAAAATTTGGTGAAAAAATTCCCAAAAATGCCCGAGATATGCAATAAAGTTGAAAAAACCCTATTTATTACATTTTACAGCTTACCGGCATTTCCTCAGTTCGTGGTTGGCTTTGAAGAGTGCAGACGTGTTCCCGGTCCACGAAGATCGTCGCTGAGCTCCGGAGGTAAGTATGGGGTGGTGAGGGTGTGGGAAGGCAGGTGCACAGTGGGTGGGTGCAGGTTGCGGGTGGGGGGCAGGGCGAGCGCCGAGGGACAGTTTCCTTTTTTCAGGTGAAAAAACCCCAAAACAAAAGACGTCGCAGGACTGTTTTTCCCTTCACAGGGGCATCGCAGAGGCTTTCGTTTGGGGGCCAGCAGTAGCCAATGAGGGATTGGGCACCCTCGTCGGCAGGAACAAAACTGGCGGGGGGGTTCATTATGCCAACGGGAATTGGGCACCCAGTCGGCAGGAACAAAACCGGGGGGGGTTACAGAATGCCGACGGGGAGTGGGCTCCGCTGTCGGCAAGTAAACACGGTGTGGGGGAGGGGGTTATATTGTTTGTGAACATGGCGGCAAGCCGCTGCCATGTTCAAGAACAATATCAGGGGTTTCACATCCCCACCTGCAATGACGGGTAGCTCCCTCATTGCAGCGGATGGCAGACGCTGCAATGATGAGGCAGCCCCTGATTGCAGCGGCTACTTTTTTATTGGGGGATGGGGGACAAGCCTTTGCAGGCTGTGGGGGCATTGGGCACAACAGTGTCACACCTCCACAACCTGCTTGTGGAGAAAGCTGATGCAACATGTTTCTTGCACATGCACGCAATCAACATAAAAACAGTTTTTTCATAAGAAGCCAGTCACGTACCATGAGAGAAGAGTCATAGGCAATTTAAATTGCCTTGAAACCAAATAATATTACCTCGGTTTTCTTGGAATTAAGAAGTAATAGGTTGCAGGATAGCCATTTCGATATAGATACGAATAAAAAATATAATCCTTCCTCGGGCTTCTGAGACATCTGTAAGGTATTTGGCAGTGGAATTCATTATCAAATCATCAGCACAGAGACACTGACTACTATACTGACACGAGGAGAGGAGGGAATTTGTGAAAATGGAGAAAAACAAGGGGCCTACAGTAATATAGATTCTTGTGGGACACCCCTTGAGATGGAAACAACCTTGACATTTGAGTTACAGTGGCAGCATACTGGGACCTATTTGTTGGGTAGTTGTTAAGCCATGTGACGGAGTGTGGCACCACTCTAATGGAGGTTCATTTGGCTAGGAGGAGGTCATAATGCTTTTCTATTCAGGATCAGTTGCCTTAGGTCACTGTTGTGTCAGGGGGCAACTTCTTGTCCCCTTTTTCCTTATTGCTTATAGGGATACAGACGACAGCTGCTGCTTCACAGATCTTCTTCAATGAAACCAACATGTGTTATGGATTACCAGCCTCATACAGCTGCTCCAGACCCTTGGATATCGAAGCCAACAAATTCAGAAGTGGCCATTTGCATTGCACAAATCCTAGTGCCATGTGTGATATAGCATGCAGCTGTCAGGGAGGTATATTCATACAGGCTGTGGATCCTGTTTGGCGAGCACTGCCTGTATGAATATCAGGCTATGATACAACCTTGCAAAGTGCAGGTGTGCAGTGAACTACAGGCCCCTGCTGGAAACAGACACCCAGGAGCAAAGGGGGATAGCACATCCCAAATGGATTAGCACCTTTGTTCCTTGGTGCCATATTCAGAGACTGGCATGCTAATAACTACACAGGCATGCATGGTGTTAGGGGGCACATTCATGCCATTTGATGGCCATTAGCAGCTCTGCACAATGCCTTTGTGCATTTGTATGCATGCAGGAACTGGGCGGAGTGTCCTCCATTACCCACACTCTCACCCAGTCCCTGTTGTATACGTAAATACATCCTTGCTGGTCAAGTGTTACCCCCCTCCACCCCAACCCACATTGTGCAACTGACTCTCTGGCAATCTAGTTGTCTCCCCTTCCTCTCCATTCCTCATTATATGATAAGGTAACACCTCTCTGACCAACACACATTCAGCACCCACAACTCCCTGTTTCACACCCAACTCACCCTTAAAAGCCCATCAACATCAACAGGCTGATTGGTGGATGGCAGCTGGCACACACCCTCCTATTACCTCTTTGGTCAGCTTCAATCTGAATTACTAGGACCAAGTGCATGTGTATTATAGAAACAGCTGTTTCTACAGTATGCACACACTCATTTCCCATTCATTCCAACAGCATCTAGCTGAGATGGTGAGAGAAAGGTCTGTGCCAGTCACTGTTCACTGCTCTGCCTGCAGATGTTGATGGGCTTTTTAGTGTGAATCAGATGCCAGATGGGAGGTGGAGGGTGGTGGATGCTGAGTGGGTGGGCCAGTATAAAGGGGCATGCTATGTTATCGAACACTATGGATCAGGATGGAAGAAGGATACCACTAGACTGCAAGGGTGCCAGTTTTACAATGCGGATTAGAGTATGAGGATTTTATGACATTGCCTGGCACCACTGCTGGGGGGGTGGGGTTTGCACACCAGTATGCATGTTGATAACAGTAGGCTTTGGGAAGCAGTAAATAGCACTGCTGTAAATACTACTGTCTCAGCAATGTTTTAATACTACACAAAATTCCCTAAAACTTCCACTGGACCCTGAATGCAAGAGGGGTCACTCACTTGCATGGATGCAGTGGTGTATTTGGCATGATCACACTATTCATTGAGCCTCGCACTACGGGGCTCTTTGAATATGATCCCTGTCCCATTTAGATACACTTTTTCTGGTTAGCATGGTGCTATTCCTGTTAGTGCCATGCTAACCTTCTGAATATGGGGGCCAAGGTACTTCATCTTGGCTTATAAAATGGGTCGGAAAAAGGAGAAACCTCGTTATTAAACATCCGTCACCTGACCATTGATCAAGCTAGCATCACCACACAGTACACACAGTGCCAGAGCAGAAGCAACAGCTGCAGCAGAGAGAGAGGGTAGATGACACGGGTTGGCAGGAAATAATGAGGCAAAGTACAGTCAAACCAAAACAGTTTTACTCTTTACTCATTTCATAAGTGCAGTAACCCACTCCAGGGCATGGGTGTTACCAGGCACTTCCCAGGTGGTTGGAAGGATACTCAGCCTTTAGCCACATGCTTCAGGACCACCCAGGACATGCATTAATGCCTCAGAAAACCCATGTCCTATCATGGATTATAGTTTACAAAGTCCACTTTCCTGAAGTTGTTTGCGCTGGTGGCTGAGGCCCAGCTCATGTCTCCTGTCATTAAGAAGAAGGTTACCCAGTTGTGGTTATTTCCTTCACTTAGTTGTCTGACAGTTCACAGTGAGGATAACCCCAGCCCATTAACCACCACTGAGAACAAGGTCAAATACAATTTATTTCATTGCAATCACTTTCTCCTTATGCCAAAACAACAAAACAGTACATGCAATACAAATGTGAAGACATAGACATATAAGTTATACTCTACATACACAGTACCATAGTAAATCTGTTAAAATATTGCATATAATCTAAACATTTATGCTATCCTGTTGCACACATTTTTTTAACTGTTGCATAACAACACTAAAGTAACCATGCCCACGCTGATCTCCTAGGGGTTAAGAATAATAGAAGCCAAGGTCTGAAATCAAATTATTTGGCATGTACAAAAAGGCACATTAACAGGTGATGTAGTGATGTAAACAGAAAACATCAGTATACTGTACACTAGACGGTTAGGGCCGAGGAGGGGGCAGCTACCTACAACTCGCCCAGGTCAGTGTTTGAGTTTTATTGTCATATCCTAAATTTGTATAGATAGCTTCAAAGCAATAAAAGGAATACATTCTGCACTTGCCATGCATTAATAAATCAATACATTATACTACCCATGCAGGAAACGTAAAACTAGTCAGGTCATGTTTTATTACCTAAAACAGAAGATTTGCTTTTTCTGATCTGGTCTACCTTCTTTCTCAAAAGCAGTTTGACTCAGGAGTTGTAATGATTGCGTATGCTTACCCTAGAGTATAAATTCATCAGTGTTCCTGTATGTGTAATATCGTATTGTCAAACAGTACGCAATGGACATTCTTGCAAACCAGACTTGTCACAATGAACATTCCAGCGTAAGCAAATTTTAAATGAATAAATAAACATTATAGGCAAAGTGTGTGAATAAAAGGATTTATGAGGATCTTTATCATCCCCTCAAAAGGATTACAAAAGTGATGCCAAAATATGTGCTAGAATTGGATGAGAAGCAGGACAGTCAATAAAGCAAATAATGTTTGAGGGTTTATGCAATACTTCCAGTTCAAGGACAGCATCTGTTCTCCATGGGTATTGAATTATAGCTCCCTAAGGTAATTGCTGGGAGCATTAATTCCATGCACAGCCTCATGAAGGTTTTTCTAAGATTGGGATGAACAAAAAAGGAAAAATAAAGTTCCTAGTAGTGATCTTTCTTAAAAGGGTACTCTTCATATAAAATAAGGCCCAGAAGATAATTAGAATTTAAAAAAATAAAAACTTTATAAATAATTATTTTAAAGGTCATTTGAGAATGAACATTTCCTTTCACTCAGGATAAGCTTTTGTCAGAATGTCTGTTCTCACTCTGAATTCTGTCTGTCCTATTTTCTCTTGCCTCTGGTGTTTCCAAAATATTGTTTTTACTGTCTTAATCATTTTTAGTCTTCTCATTCCCACTTTTGTAAATAACTTCTTTCTTTAACATTTACCATCCTAGTTCCTCATTTTTTTTACTTTTCTATTTTCTTTATCACCCGTTTCCCCTTTTTTCACTTATGCAAGTGTCAGATGGAAAATAATCTGTCCCAAGCAGGAATCACCTGCCATATCAACTGTCTACTCAGTTATTCTAACATACTAATATACTAAACTGCCAGCAGAATAGGCCTAATGGTCTTTCGTGTCTGCTCGTTTCGTCAGCCCCCAACCTGGGAGCTGACCTTGCTGCCCCCCTTGCCCTCTCTGGCTTCTCCCTTCCTAGTCCCAGATATTCCCGCTGCACAGGACTTTGCTTCCAGAATGCTTCCCCTTTACAGGTCCCACCCCCTCTTGAACCCCTCCACTGTCTCCCTCCACCACCCCTCCTGGGCAGTGCATTCCATGGCTCCACCACCCTCTCAGTGAAATAGCGCCTCCTCCTTTCTCCCCTGAATCCCCCCCCTCCAGCTTCCACCCATGCCCTCTAGTTGCCACCCCTCCTTCCTTCCGAGCACCCTGACTGCTCCTCCCCTATTTAACACCTTCATGTACCTGAAGACCTCTATCATGTCCCCCAGATCCCTTCTCTCTTCCAATGTGTACACGTTTAGCTCTTCAAGCCTCTCTCCATAGGTACTGTCCCCCAAGCCCCAGATCATTTTTGTTGCCCTCCTCTGGACCCTCTCCAGGAGTTCAATGTCCCTCTTTAAGTGTGGCCTCCAAAACTGCACGCAATACTCGAGGTGCGGCCTCACCAAGCAGTTATACAGAGGGAGTATCACTTCCCTCCTTCTGGAGATGATTCCCCCTAGAGATGTATCCCAGCAACCTATTGGCCTTGGCCGCTGCCCTTCTACAAGTCTCACAGTTGTTCATCTTAACATCCACCACCACCATCCCCAGGTCCCTTTCACCATTGAGCCTTGTAGCATTCCCCCCCCCCGGGTGTACACTTGACCTCAATTTCTGGCTCCCAGATGCAGTACTTTGCATTTCCCTGCATTGAACCTCAGCTTCCACTTTCTAGACCACCTTTCCAGAGCCTCCAGATCCCCCTGTAGGGCCACCCTACCCTCCTCCCCATCCACCACTGCCCCCAGTTTTGAGTCTTCCGAAAAGAGACTCATCTCACTCCTGATACCCTCCCTTATGTCAGAGATGTAGGCATTGAACAGGAGGGACCCAAGGACCGATCCCTGAGGGACCCCACTAATGACCCTCCTTGGGGATGAGACTATCCCGCCAACCACGACCCTCTGGGTCCGGTCCTGGAGCCAATTGCCTATCCACCTGATCATCTGGTTCCCCACCCCCAATTCTCCCAGCTTATTTAACAGGCCCCCTTGAGGAACAGAGTCAAATGCCTTGCTGAAGTCAAAATAGAGGATGTCCACTGGTCTACCCAGGTCCAAGGCACTCGTCACCCAGTCATATAACTCCACAAGATTTGTCTGACATGATTTCCCCAGGATGAATCCATGCTGTCTATCATCCAGGCACCCCAACTTTTACAGGTCCCACCCTAGCCTCTCCTTGACAATGCCCTCCATCACCTTGCCCATCACCAATGTCAGACTTATGGGCCTGTAGTTCCCTGCCACCTCCCTTGATCCCCCCATGTGGATAGGCACTATGTGTGCCACCTTCCCATCCTGGGACACCCACTCTGTCCTCAGAAAGATGCTGAAAAGCTTCACCAGGGGTTTCACCAGGACATCCGCCAGTTCCTTAAGCACTCTGGGATGTAATTTATCTGGCCCCGGTGCTTTCTCCATCCTAAGGGACCTGAGGGCCTCCCTCACTCTCTCTGCCATGATTTCCACCTCCGCTACCTTGTCCCCCTGCTTTGTCTTTCCCCTCCTACCAGTGATGGCCCCTCCTCCCCATACCCGCCAATCGGCAAGGGTCCTCCCCCACTCAGTTTCACCATCTCCTCCAATGTATGATGCAGCCCCCCCATTTTCTTTGGTGAAAACTGAGGCGAAGTACTCATTTAGTACCTCAGCCTGCTCCTCCGGGTCTTGTGCCCATTCCTCCCCTGTTTTAATCCTGCTAATCTGCCCCTTCACCCTTCATTTTTCCCCAGTGTATCTAAAGAACCCCTTGTTCCCTCTCCTAATTTCCCTGGCCAGGTTCTGCTCCTTCCTTGCATTAGCCGCCCTCACCATCCTAGGGGCTCTTCTGGCCATCTGCTCGTACTCCCTTTGATCCCTTTCACTCCTTGAGCACTTGAAATGCCTATAAGATGCCTTCTTTCCCCTCACCACCTCCTGAACCTCCCTGGTCCACCAGCAAGGTTTACAGGCCCTACCACATTTTTGTCTTACTCTTGCACAGGTGCTGGTAGCATCCTGCACCCCCCTTCTGATGATTTTCCACCTACTGTCAGCGTCCATGTCTGGCCCAAGCCCATCCAAATGCTTGTTAAGGATTCTTCTCATTTCCTTGAAATCCGCCCACCTGAAGTCAGTTGCCTCCGTCTTTGTGCAGCCTTCTACCCCTCCTAGGTCTAGGCTAAACCAGACCATGGCATGGTCGCTCCCCACCAACGGGTCCCTTACCTCCAGACCCCCAATCTGGTCACTGTTTGCCAGGACCCACATCCAGTATCTGCGCCTCCCTGGTCAGTTCCCCCACCTCCTGAGTTAGGAACACGTCCTGAAAGACATCCAACAACCTCTGTTTCCTGGCCACTGAGGATGTCATAGTCTCCCAGTCTGTTCCTGGTGTGTTTAAGTCCCCCAACACCACCACCCTTCCCCTGCCCAATCTGCAGTGCCTACCAACATCTATCACCAGGCTCTCCTCCAGCTCCTGCGCCAGCACAGGGGGTCTATACACCACTCCTATTTTTACTCACTTGCCCCCCCCTTGTTATCAAGGTGACCCAAATCACCTCCACAGTTCCCTCTGCCTCCTCCACTCCTCCTATGCCAATGCAGTTTTTGACTATTATTGCTACCCCTCTTCTCCTTCCCTCCCCTTGTCCTTCCTGAACATGGTGTAACCCTCCAGGTTCAGGTCCCAGTCATGCCCTGTGGTGGCTCAGGTCTCAGTGACCACTGCCACATCCACCTCTCCCTCAGTTAGCATCACCTGGAGCTCAGGCATTTTATTGCCCAAGCTCCTGGCATTTAACAGGACTGCCTTCCACTCTTTCCGTATACTTCCATTTCCCCTGCTCACGTTCCCATGGGGATTCTGTTTTCCCCCGGTCAGCACTTTACCAGTCGGCCTTTTCCTGCATTTCTCCAGCTCCCCAGGGAGGTGGAGACAGAGTCCCTCCTTTATCGGATCACCCTTTCCTCCCATCCCTCCCCCTTCACAAGTTTAAACCCCACCTTTCACCAACAAACCCCTCTATTTTCAACTTAAGGATTTCCCTCCCCCACAAATTGAGTTGGAGCCTATCTCTAACATACAGCCCCTTATCCTACCAGGTCTCCCCCCAATCCCCCATCAACCCATACCCTCTGGCCCCACATCACTCCCTGAGCCACTGGTTTATCTCCCTAATTGTCCTCTTGTGTTCCCCACTAGCCCTTGGCACCGGTAGGATTTCCGAGAAGGAAATTACACATCCTATGTCATGACAGATCCTGGCAAGCTCCCTGAACCTTGCCTGTATCTCTAGCTCACTATTTCCCTCAATGTCATTGGTACCCAGGTGGACCAGTATGTCCAGGGAACCTCCACAATCCTTTGCTAGCTGATATACCTCATGCTTATCCCTGTGCACCGTTAGTCCAGGGCATCATTTTGTTCTAACCAGGCAGGCTTCCCCTCCCTATCCCATTTGATACCCCTGATCATGGAATCACCCAACAGGAACACTCTGACCACCCCTTTTCCTCCATTTTCGCCCTTCCATGTCCCTCATCCTTTCTACTGGCTCTTTCCCCCAGCTGGCTCCTTGCTCCTCTCCTTATCTGGGTGCCCCCTGCCACCCCCTCCTTATTCACCCTGGCCCCCCCTTCTCTCTGATCCTATGCCCTCCTCCCGAGTATCCTTTTTGTACCCGCTATCCCCCATCACTGCTCGCAACTGGTCCTTCCCCCCCATCTGCTAAACTTGCCTGGCTTGTCCTCCCTTCCTTCCTGTCTCTGTTCAGCCCCTTCTTGCCTGTCGTGCTCCCCTGGCATAAACTCTCAGCTGCCTTTGCTGTATCCTCCTTGTACTTCTGGTCCCTCTCCTTGCCCTTTCCTCCCAACTGGTCCTTCTCCTTGCTCTTCCCTCCCTCTACACCCTCCTCCTTCTCCTCCTGCTCTGATCCACCGCTCCCCCCATTTTCATGCGTTCCAAGTTCCCCCCCTGTTTTTCATGCTATCCGGCCCATGCCTCCTGCCCCCCACTCCCTTTCCATCTCTAACCACCCCTGTCATGGTTACATCACTCCCCTCATCCTCAAGCAGAAGAAGAGAATTGAAGCGGTTACTGAGCTTAAGGTCCAATCCACCTCTCCCCCTCACTTCCTTCTGTCCAGCCACAGCCATCTGCCTACTTCCCTGAGAATGTCCTCTGTTCAGCCCCACTCTGTGAGGGTCCCCAGATACCTTCCTGCTTCCTTGGTAGTATCCTCCTTTTGAGCCCCCTCTGTCAGGGTGCCTATGTGACCCCAGAGTACTCTCCTGCAGTCCTTTCCCTATGCCCCCACCCCTAGTGCTTGATGCAACCCCTCAGGAGAGCCCCTGCCCTATTTTCCAACCATACCTCCCCCCTCCTTCCAGCTGTCTCCTAATCCCCTCAACCTCCTCCCTAAGCCATGCCAGCTGGTAGCACACTGAGCAACCACTGAACTTCAAAGCCCAGTCCAGAATCATGGCCGCCCCACACACCCTGTGCACCCCACCACCCTCTTAAAGATGCCGGCCCTAATGACGTGTGGACCCATCCCCCTCCAAGTAGGATTCCTTGGGTGAACCACCAGGTTCCCCACTAGTCCAAGATACACCTCTACCCACTAATCAGGTCAACCACTAATCCTAGATACAGTCCCACAGTAAACAGGTACCCCCATTACTAGGTGCAGTACTACACAGTATACTTATAGGGGAAGTATACAACTCCCTAAGCTCCTCTCTCCCAGCCCTTAAACCCAACTCCCAGTGGCTAGAACTACATGAGCTGCACCTGAAGCCTTTTCCTCCAATTGCAGGTCAGGTGTTCCCCTATAAAAGAGCAGAGATCTGGGGAGGGAGGCGTGGGATCAAGGCCTACACCCGACTCTCACAAGAGTGTATCAGCCCCCTCACTGCACCTCCAAGCACTACCAAGTAAGAAAATCTTTCAAGTCTCCTTACTCTGTCAGCATCCAGCTAGAAGCTTCTTCCCCATTCCTGTCTGACTGAAGATTGACTGAGTTGGGAGTCCCACCTTACTTTTAAACAGCACTAATCCCCTGTAACATGATGCCTCCACTTACAGGCCAGATAGCAACTTTTAAACACCCACAAACACCAAATAGTTTGCTAGAAACACACAGAAAACCAGCTAAGAAAATCTTTCAAGTCTCCTTAATCTCCCAGCATCCAGCTAGAAGCTTCTTCCCCATTCCCCTCTAACTGAACCCTTGGCTCTTACAGGAGCCAACAGTGAGCCTTTTTTTAAAATTCTCTCTTTATGACTATTACCTGCTACTCCAGTCCCCATGGCTTACCCCTCATGGTGGGGGTGAGGGTGAACCCCATCTCGCCGATGTTCCAGAGTCCTGATTGAAGGAGGCCACATTGTTGTAGCAGGGCTTGTGGAGGCAAGAATTTCAATCTGCCTGTTGCCAAGATTTTTCCTTTGTTCTTGTCCTACCCCTCAATATATAAGCAACAAGGGTGCACATTCATACACATGCACCCAACTATGTATAGTGTGCCACTAGCCTGCATCGCCCCTCTCTTGAGCCACTCTGATTGCACTACCACCTGGGGTCACCCAAGGGGTAACAGCCATCAACAGTGAACATTTCAATCCAAACAATATGCAGACATTCTTTACTTTATACAAGCTCAAGTCTCCTCCATGCCATTAAAAGTCAACAAACATTGGAAGCAATGTGATCTAGTGGTTCGAATGCAGGGACACAATTTTCAAAGGGCGATGCAGGGCTTATGTCAAACCCTGTGTCAAACCCAATTTTTGGTGCAGCTTTGCCAAACACCTTGTAGCAAGTGCGCCTGATTAGGGTACATTGGGCACAGTTGTAACACTTCCCCCAATTTACAGCAGCTTGCGACAAATATTTAGCAAAAGCCCCATAAAAAGGGTACCTGACATTGCCGCAGGGTAGACCAGAAAGAGTTGATCTAACTTATGACGGTCGACGTGTGGAATAGAAAATCACTGGCTCGGAGAATGCCACAAGCCCTGTGCTCCATATGTTCAGTACACCTGGGGTTTGCAGCATTCTCAGCCCTTGTAAACTGCTTCCCAGGTCTTGAACCAGCAGAACAGAGGTTCAAACACCGCTAGAGCCAAATACTCACAGTGTGACTTTGGGGCAGCAATTTAACCTCCCTGTGCTCCAGTCCATCCTGCTGCAGGAATGGTAAGAAGGAGGACCCACTGGAAATGAAAGGTTGCATCTCAACTGGGCTATCCTGGCTAACTCAATTGTAAAATACAATGAATAACTCTTGCATTGGAGGAGTATAAATAAACTACTGGCATGTCTTTTCAAGAGTGCTAAGGAGTGTTAAAAATGCATTCATGAAGTTTGGCAGGGGATGTTTGGGATGCAACTGATATGGCTAGCTTGGTTGTAGTACAGCTGGGTAATTTGACGGTGAATAAATTTCAACGACCATATGGTTTACATCTGAGGATATTCAAAAACTTTGCACCTGAGGAAACTCATTCAACATTAGTTAGGTATGAACTGGCAGACATGATGGGCCAAGGGTCTTTTTGTCTGCTGACAGATTCTATATTTCTCTGTAAAAAGGAAAGGGATATAACAGTGGCTACTTCAGCATTGAGTTTCCAGATGTCATCAGATACTAGCAAGGTGCCTGTGGAGTTAAGAAGGGCAAATAATTCCATTCTTTTTAAATAAATCAGTATATAGAACTGAAGTAACTCTATGACTAAGAGCCTGACCTCAACTGTGGGGAAAAATACTGGAGATGATTATCCTGGATCAGATTGCAAAACATCTGGACAGATGTCAGCTGTTAATCAATACTCAGCATGGGTTCACTTAGGGCAATCATGCCAATCTAATGTGTTGGCATTTTTGAGGAAGTAATGAAGGAACTAGACAGGAAATGTAGTTTATATAACATTCCTAGACTTTAAAGCTTCTGACATGGGCTTTCATAAGAAGCTGATTCAGAAGTAGAGGTACAGTAGTTTGGAATTGCATGCAGTACAGTACTTTACAGCACAATGGATAAAACAACTAGTTGAGCACAGGGTCCAGTGTATTTTGGTGCTGGGGATAGTGGCCTGTGAGGAAGTCACCAGTGGGGTCCCTATGGAGTCAGTACTGAATTTGGGACCCCTAGTCTGCAGAGTCACAAGTCATTTAATTAAAATAGCTGGCAACACAAAGTTATTAAGTGTGGTAAATTGGGTTCCACCATGTCAGTTCAAAAACCAGATGGATGACTGACATTACAGCGGCACTCAAATGCCAATGGTGACCATGTCACCCGGCAATTATGTTGCCCGACCGCTGTGACGCCCAAAGCACCGGGGCACATCCTGGCTGTATGTAGGGGGCTTTGCACCCTGTATCCCCTGGAAAATAATATAATCAACTCCAGGTCAGAGGTGTTGGGGGGGGGAGAGTGCAGCACCCCTTGGGCGGCAAAGAAGGCGGGCCCTGCAATATCCTGATAATCAGAATGACTGTCAGATGGGTTGCAGCATCCACATTGCTATTGCTGTAATGGTTTCACTGCGCTGATGGCATGTGGGTAAATTGCAGGGTAGTGGAAATCCACAAATGGGTCTTAATGTATTACAGTGAGTTGGACAACAAGTAGCAGAAAACACTGACCGCTGCACTTAAATAACAAAAACATTGGAGAGAAAGGTGCATCTGTTTAGTGCCTTTTATTGTTGAAATGCAAGCTGAAAGCAGAAGCAAAGAAAACAGGCATTTTGTCGATGCCGAATGTTCGCTGCTTGCATTGCTATTGTTTGACACATTTTTAGATTGTATTTGCCCAGGATAGGCCATCTGAGAGGCAATATCTATTTCAGTGAGTTCCCACATTTTGACTCCAAATTTCCAGCACTCTTTTTGTAACCTAACATTATGATCAAGACAGGTGGAATTTTTTAAACCAAAAGGTGATTTCACAGTGTGACTGTGAAACCAAGTTTTGGAGGGGATCTGAAAAATTATACCTGTCATGTTCAAGAGGTGGGGTAACAAGGGATATGATGAACATTAGGGGCCAAAATCTGCAAAAAATAAAGTTATGAGTAAACACTGGAACAACTTACTATCATACTATTTTCCAGCAGAATAAGTCTCACGGTCTATCGAGTCTGCTCATGCCTCAGGACCCCAGTTGGGTACTGAGTCCTCCCCCTCCCATAGCATTTCTATTTCCCCTGTCATCCATCCCAGCCCCCCTGGGCCAGGCCAACTCCTGCTTCATCCCCATTCTGTACCTGTCCCACCCTCTCTTGAACCCCTCCACTGTAGAAGAAACATAGAATCATAGAAGCCGATGGCAGATAAGGAACGCAAGACCCATCCAGTCTGCCCATTTCTTTTTCTACCTTATAAATGTGCCATAGGCCTTTGCTCTGTCAATGGCCTATCTATTCCAGTCTTCTCTGGTGTCCCCCAGCACTCCATCCTTGGCTCATTGCTATTCTGTATCTTCCTGAATACCCTGCCCAAGTTCTGTCCATGTAACCTTCTGTTCTATGCAGATAATGCAGTGATGTGCGCCTTCCACTCAGATCCCATAACCCTCCAATCCTCCCTGCAACTTGCTTTCAACCATGTTGAAAACTGGTTCACAGACCACAGACTCGTGGTCAATATAAAAAAGACAAAATTGATGCTTTTTTCCCATCGCCAGAGTAAGGACTACAATACCCAGCTAGCTATCTATCTTCTCCAAATCCATCCTTCCTCTTGAACAATTCCACATCCATAAATACCTAGCCATTATCTTCAATCCTAATCTATCATTCCATCAACATATTAGTAATCTGTCCTCTGCCATAAATATACGCACAGGACTACTGTACCGGCACAAATCCTGCCTACCACCTGAGGCCCTACACATTGCCATTACCTCCTCTGTTCTCTCCCTTGTTGACTATGGGCTAGCCATCTACTAGGCAGCTGACCAAACTGCACTAAATAAAATCCACCTAGCCATTAATAAAGCCTGTAGGCTCCTTGCTGGAGCGGATAAGCGCACCCACTGGTGTACCCTGTATGCGCTAACAAATATCCTGACCTTAGACAAAAGAATACATTATCATACATGACTCATCACTAAGAAAATACAGCTAGGCCTTACCCCCACTGGTGTCTCAGCCACCCTCAGCGCTGCACACACCTCAGCAAACACCTGCACAGCAGATAAAGTAACGTGGGCTGTTCCCAGGGTCTCAACCACCCTTGCACAATGGTCTTTCCTCTACAGAGCACCATCCTGGTACAATGAACTCCCCCTTACCATCACCACTTTACCCAGACTTGGCCCCTTCAAAACAGCTCCTTCTAGGCGTGTATGGCTACCTTACTGTATAGGACAAAAAGCACAATTCATGTCCTTGTTGTGTACTGCTTACCGCTCATACAGTGTAGATTTCCCACTGTAATATTGTATAAGTACTGCTTATTGTTATGTATTGTTCCTTGATGTGGAGCCTTTGGAAATGAGTCACTAACTCAGAGGTTGTAATCCGAGATTCTCAATAAATAAAAAATTAAAAATATTCATACTCATCTGTAATGCTCCCTTATGCCTATCCCATGCCTGTCTTGAAGCCCTGCATTGTATTCATATCCATCACTTCCTGAGGTAGGCTGTTCCATGCATCCACCACCCTTTCTGTGAAAAAGAACTTCCTCACATTACCCCTTAATTGGCCTCCCTCAAATCTCATGCTGTATTCTCTTGTCCTGCTATTTTTCTTATATTGAAACATGTTAGACTCTTTCACCTTGTTAATGCCCTTAAGGTGTTTGAATGTTTCGATCATATCACCTCTCTCCCTCCTTTGCTCTAGGGTATACATATTGAGCTCCATTAATCTGTCCTCATATGTTTGCTGATGCAGTCCCTGCACCATTTTGGTTGCCCTTCTCTGGACTGCCTCAATTTGGTTAATGTCCTTGTGACGGTGTGGCCTCCAGTACTGCACGCAGTACTCCAGATGGGGCCTAACCAGTGTCTTGTAAAGAGGGATTATTACATCCTTCTTCTGACTTGTGATACCCCTATACACCCTAACATCCCCACTAGCCTTACCTATTGCTTTAGTGGTCTGCTTGGATGATTTCAGGTCATCGGTCATGATGATGCCCAAGTCTCTTTCTTCCCTTGTGACTGCCAGCAACTCCCCTCCCAGCCTATAGGTGGCTTCAGGGTTTCTCTTCCCTATGTGCATGATCTTGCACTTCTTTGTATTAAACACCAGTTGCCACTCTTCTGATCATTTTGCTAGTTTATCCAGATCTCTTCTCATTCTGCCTACCTCATCTGGATTATCTACTCTGTTGCAGACCTTGGTGTCTTCTATAAACAGACAAACCTTACCCTCCAGTCCATCTGCAATATCACTGATGAAGATATTGAAGAGGACTGGCTCCAGGACTCATCCCTGAGGTACCCCACTTGTGACTTGCATCTCTTCTGACTGTATACCGTTTACCACCACTCTCTGTTTTCTGCCCGTCAACCAGTTTGTCACCCAGTTGACCAACTTCTGACCCACCCTGAGCCTACCTAGCTCATTAATCAATCTTCTATGTGGAACAGTATCGAAAACTTTGCTGAAGTCAAGGTAGGCAACATCAACTGCTCCACCACTCTGGTTACCCAGTCAAAGAAATCTATGAGATTAGTTTGACAGGACCTTCCTGTTGTAAACCCATGCTGTCTTGGATCCTGTGCTGCTATGGATTCCAGGTGTTGCACTACCCTTTCCTTAAGGAACGCCACCATAATCTTGCCCACTACTGAGGTAAGACTGACTGGTCTGTAGTTCTCTGCCTCCTCCCTGCTACCACTCTTGTGGAGCGGGATCACATGAGCCCTTCTCCAGTCTTCTGGGACCTCTCCTGTGCTCAGCGATTCACTAAACAGTTCTGATAATGGCTCTGCTAGTTCCAACCTTAGCTCCTTTAGTACCCTGGGATGTATGCCATCAGGTCCCATTGCCTTATCCACCCTGAGCTTATTGAGCTCTTGTAGGACTCTTTCTTTTGTGAAGGGACTAGTGCTCACCTCCCTCCCCCCGTGTCCATTGTGCTGAGCTGTGGGCCCTGCCTTCCTCCTCTTCAGTAAATACTGAGCAGAAGTATCTATTTAGGATAGATGCTTTTACATGGTCCTCCTCCTCCTCCTCCTCACATGCCCCCTTATCTCCTTTGATCTTAGCAATACCCCCTCTGGACTTTCTCCTTTCACTAATGTATCTATAGAAAGTCTTGTCACCTTCTTTTACTGTTTGTGCTAGTGTTTCCTGGGTTTGGGCCTTTACCTGCCTTACTGCCTTCCCTGCTTCCCTTAGGGAAGTTTGGTATGCCTCCCTATCTTCATCCCGCTGCATTCCTTTATATTTCCTGAAGGCCAGCCTTTTGGCTCTGACCTTTTCTGCTGCTGTTTTTGAGAACCAAGTGGTTTCCTTCTTCTTGTGCACTTCCTTTTCTCTCAAACACAATAGGACGTTTCTTCAAGAATTGCTTCCTTAATGGTTGCCCACTTTGCCTGTACCCCCTCACCTGTATTTCTTTTTGCCAGGGCTAGATTAAGTCTGTTGGAGTCATCAGCGAAGAGACTCATTTCACACCCTATACCCTCCCTGATATCTGAGATGTATGCATTAAACAAGATCGGCCCCAGGACTGAGCCTTGTGGTACCTCCACTAATGACCCCTCTAGGGGCTGAGATCTCCCCACCGACCACTGCTCTCTAAGTGTGCTCAGCCAGCCAGTTTCCTATCCATCTGACCATCAATGGGCCTACTCCTATCCCCCTCAGTTTCTCCAGTAGGCCATTGTGAGGGACCCAGTCAAATGCCTTGCTGAAGTCCAAGAATAGTTCATCCACAGGCTTTGCCCTGTCCAGTTCTGATGTTACCCATTCATAGAACTCTACAAGGTTTGTCTGACACAATCTACCCAGCACAAACCCTTGTTGACTACTATCCTGACATCCTAACTCCTCCAAGAACCACCCAAATGTTCCTTCAGTATACTCTCCATTATTTTACCCACCACCAACATCAGATTGACATGTCTATAGTTACTCATCACTTTCCTCGACCCCCCTTTATGGATTGGCACCACATGTGCCTCTCTCCAATCCCTAGGCATTATCCCTGTCTCGAGTGGCCTGTTGTACAGCTCTGCCAGGGGTGCAGCTAGTACATCCACGAACTCCCATAGAACTCTTGGATGTATGCCATCCAGCCCTGGAGATTTTTCCTTTTTTAGGGCCTTAAGGGCATTCCACACCCATTCAGTGGGGATTTCATCATCTTCCCCCCCCCCATTGGCCGATTTATCCTGATGTGAAACCCCTGGGGTACCCCTCCCTCCTAGCTTTTCCTTATGTGTTGCTCCACCGTTCCTACACCCTGTCCCTTCTAACTCCATCCAATCTTGCTTTGTAAGTTTCCTATCCCCCTCTCTGGTGAATATGGAGGCAAAGTACTCATTTAGGAGCTCCGCTTGGTCCCTCACCTCCTCCACCCACCCTCCTTCTGTTCTCAATCTGCTGATCTGGCCCTTGTTTTTTCTCTACTACCCAATATACCTAAATAACCCCTTTTCCCTTCTCTGTATCCCCTGTGCCAGCTGCTGCTTCCTGCTGGACTTGGTCCCCTTACCTCATCTGGGTGACTTGTCTGGCTGTGAAATGGTAAGCTTCCTTTTCCCTTTCCCCTCTCAATTTTTAGTAATCTCTGTAGGCAGCCTTCTTTTCCCTTACTACCTCCTGAACCTCCCTGGACCACCAGCACAGTTTACGTGACCTCGCCCCCTTCGCTTCACCTTTGCACAGATCCTAACTGCCTCCTGAAGTTCCCATCTCCCTTCTACATCCATCCTAGTTGTAATCCTCATCAAATGATCCTTGAAAATCTTTCCCATGCCCCTAAAATCCATCCCCCTGAAATCCACAGCCAAAGTCCTAGCACTACCCTCCCCCCCAGATTTATTCAAAACCAGACAGTGTCGTGGTCACTCCCAGCCAGCTGATCCTCTACTGTCAGATCCCTCACCAGATCCCCTTCCTCCAGAACCATGTCCAGGACATGGCCATCTCTCGTAGGCTCCAAAACATGCTGAGTGAAGAACACATCCTGACAGCCATCCAGCAGTCTTTTCTCCTTGGCCACCTTAGAAGTCATGGTTTCCCAGTTTGTAGCTGGCATATTAAGGTCCCCCATCAATACCACTCCCTCCCCCTTTGGGCCACACTGGACTATAATGTTATCCAGCAGACAATCCTCCAGAACATCCCCCATCCCTGGGTGCCTATATACCATTCCCAGTTTGACCTTTCCTCCTACTGGTGTTTGCAAGGTGACCCATAAGGCCTCCACATTTCCCTCTGCCTCTTCTACCCTGGAAATGTCTATGCTATCCCTGATGAACATAGCCACTCCTCCCCCTCTGCCCTCCTTTCTATCCTTCCTAAGCATAGTGTACCCCTTCACATTTAAGTCCCAGTCGTGGTTTGTGTTTGCACAAGTTTCCGTTACCGACGCCACATCTGCCCTTCCTTCGAACAACATGGCCTGGAACTCTGACAACTTATTTCCCAAGCTCCTGTCATTTACTAGCACCACCCCCCAACCCTTGTCCCTGATCCCCTTTGCCATGCCCCCCGGATACCATATGCATCCGTTCTCCTTTCACCCCTACTGTATCACCCTCCCCTGATCTGTTGCCTGCCCCCCCTTGGGGCTGAAGGCTAGGCCCCTCTTCGAGAGGTAAGTACTTCTGGTCTGCCCCTCCCTTAACCCTCCCCTCTCACAAGTTTAAACCCCCCTAGCTTAAATGTAGTCCATGAACCCCTGCTTAAGGACCGCCTTCCCTATTGGGTTAAGGTGAAGCCTATCCCTAACATTCAGTCCCTTATCCTCCCACCCCCCAGTCCACCAACACCCCGACCCCCTTTCTTTACCCCACCTTCTAAGTCAGTCATTAACCTCCACTATCTTCATTTTGTTCTCCACAAAGGCCTTTGGTACTGGCAATATTTCTGAGAAGGAAATGTTGCATCCATTATCCTGACAATCTCTGTCCAGTTCTCGGAACCTTGTTTGGATTTCCAGTACGCTATTTCCCTGTATATCATTTGTCCCCAGATGCACCAGGAAATCTGGTTTCCCTCCACAATCCCTAGCCAGTTCGTACACCAGGAACTTTGCCTTGAGCACTGTCAGCCCAGAGATACCCACTACCATAACCTGGCTGGGGTGTCCCCCCTCTGTCCCTCCCAGTGTTTATTTATTTAGCTTTTATTGACCGGGTAAGTGCACTACACAAATCCTGCCTATTTTCAGGCACGACCCGGGGGAGGGGGGGATACAGATGAATGCCAACTGACCTTGAACCAGATTAAGCTGTTGGTGGTATTTTTAGTGAACGAGGGAAATTTGGCCAGGACACCGGGGAAATTCCCCTACTCTTTTTGATAAGTGCCATGGGATCTTTAACATCCACCTGAACTACCACCAATCCAGGCAGATGGGACCTCAGTTTAACATCTCTCATCCGAAAGACGGCACCTCAGAAGTGCAGCACCCCTCTCATGCTGCACTACAGTGTCAGTACTGGGATATTAACCCAAGTGCCAGATGTGGGAACTGAACCCACAGCCCTGTGATCTCCCGGCCTCAGAGGCGAGTGTGCTACCTACTGAGCCACTGACACTGATGGTAAGTGAGTGAATACTGAGTGTATCCCCCTAATCATGGAATCCCCCAGCAGTAGAAGCTTAAAGACCCCTTCAACCTTTTGATTTCCTCCGTTTTGTGCTCCCGGCCCTCTCCCTCCTCCCTGATCCAATATCTCCTTCCCCTAGGAGTCTTCCCGCCTCCATATGAGAGATCCCCTTGTCACCCTACCTTTCCTGTCACCCTTTTTATGCCAACTTGCCTCAGACCCCCCCCGGTTGGGTATCCCCGTTATCGCCCTCTTGTCCGTGCC
This sequence comes from Neoceratodus forsteri, assembly GCA_016271365.2. NCBI lineage: Eukaryota > Metazoa > Chordata > Ceratodontiformes > Ceratodontidae > Neoceratodus > Neoceratodus forsteri. The sequence continues at coordinate 441,978,975 of CM057459.1, read as the reverse complement.
TATCCCCCTGGCCCTGATCATTTCCCCTTCTCCCACTCCATCATCTTCCCCCCTCATATTAATACTTCCACCTCCAGTGGCCCCCTGTGGGTCCTCTTTACCTTGGGGCCCTTCTCTGGTACTATCCATCGTTCTCGAGGGGCCCCCCTCCCTCTCCTCCTTATCTTCCTGTTTCCCATCACTCATGCTCTAAACTCCCATGCCTGCTATATGATGCCCCCCCTTTTGCTTAACAATTACGTTCCCACTTCTCCCACTGGAGCTATTTCTAGCCTTCCTAGTCCCGGTCTCTAACCTCCTCTGGGTTTCCAACTCCCTTCCCACCCTCAATTTCATTCCCCTCGTTTCCACCTACCCTTTCCTCACCTTCTAGGTTGCGTAATAGCTCAAATTTATTGTAACACTCTATGCCAGCCTCCATCTTCTGGCCCGATTTCCCCTTGACTACCCTTCTAGATTGCCCCATAGCCACCCCTCCTAACCTGTACTCCTTTTGATCAACTTTCCCACTGTCTGCTCTTCTAGGCTGCCCCATATCGGTCTCTCCTGATCTGACCCCCTTCCCCCCTCCTTTGAACTGGACTGTTTACCCCACAAGTTTTCACTCTGGCATCAGCTTCTCTTGCCAAGGGTTCTCATTCGCTAAGTTCTGTCCTCCTGGTTTTTGAATCGTAGCCCCCCCTAATTTCTGAGCTGTGTCCTGGCCTCACCTCTACCCCTCCCACCTGCCACCCATACCCCCTCCCATTTTCCTTCATCACCCCTCCCCCAGCTCCTCCAACTGCCTCCTTAGCCATGTTACCTCTCCCCTGATCTGCAATAACTGTCTGCAGAGTGGGCAGCCTCTCTCGCTCCAGGCCCAATTTAGTATTATTGCCGCTCCACAGCCTGTGCAACCTACAACCCTTCCAAAGATACCTGCCGTGGTAGCTGAAGGCCACCCTACCTGTCCTTCTCTACATATGTTGGGACCATCCCCCTTTGCCCAGTCTCCTCCCCCTTGGATACTACCCCTCATCCTTGTCCAATTGGCCATACTGGGAGGTATAAGATCAAGTCCTACAGCCCCCTAACAGTTCCAGCAGATAAACCACTGCCCTTGAACCAGCTCCTAATAAAGGTAAAGAATTTAGCTGTTAACAGATCTAACAGTCCAAACTAGGTAAACATTTAAGTAGCTAACAGTTTAACAGGTTAAGCACCTCCCCAGAACCTAACAGTACAATGTAGTACAGTACAACAACAATTAAACACATTGCCCCTTATTCAGCTCCTAATCAGGATGATTTCTCTGCAGTGCTGTACAGTTCTATTAGCATGGGCACTGCCCGAGACCCAGCTCTTAACCAAGATGAAAATATTTAGCTATGTTCCCAATAACAGCCCCAGCCAGCAGAAATCAATTTCTCCCCCTTCCCTGCCAGTGATCACATTAGTCCCAATAGTCACAGTCCCAGTAGTCACTTGAGCTCACTGTCCCCCAATCCTTGATTGTCCTCCTCCTAGGCTACGGCTACACCCCCAGATCATTTAATAGAGGTCAGGACCAGGGTGGGTGGGTGGGACGCAATACCAGCTCACAGCTCCTCCAATGCAGTTCCTAGTGGCTGGGCTAATGTTGCTAAGTAGCCCAGCCCCAGTTCAAAACTTGGTGCCCTGTGTGCCTATTGGCTGAGCCTCATTTATTCAAAACCGCACCGCGATTGCAGTATCTGGACTTTCCCTCGGCCGCTGATGCAGCCCCCAAACTCAGCTGCTGCCGCCAATGTGGCCCTGGACCCTCCCATCATACCTCTCAACTGTACCACATTACGAGGAACGTTCCTCATTTTACTTCACAAAAGCTCCGTGTTCCACATTGTGAAGACTTGTCCCACATTCAGTATTAACATTTTAAAGCAAAAATCTGTAGTAAATGATGCAAAAAATATATTATTCAATTAATAACAGACTTTCTGAAAATAAATGCAAACATTTTAACAGTGTTCTGAGCTTCCTAGGTAAAGATTTGATTAGGTGTTCCACATTTTGCTCATTTGTTCCACATTTTGAGAGGCAATGTTCCACATTTGAGGGACAAAAGGTTGAAAGGTATGCCTCCCATAGTGCTCCTCACAGCTTCTCCAATGAATAATTCAATGTTTTTTCATAACTTAGTTGTTTTTTCACATTTTCAACAGTCTTTATGACCACTCCTTCTGAACATTTTATTTATTTTATTTATTGAAGATTTGGATTACAACCTTTGTGCTAGTCAGCTCGGTTACAAAGTTTCCACATCAATTTCAAGTGGCAACACGGATAGAAAATGAACATGTACAGGAACCCAGACAATTTGGCTATAGTGCATGCACTCCAAAGAGTTTAGTTACAATACATTTAAGAAGTCTTAACGAAGTTCTAGGAAATACAGCAACCTGTTTTGTGATTGTCAGGTGAGCGATGAGTTACAGAGAATTCAGACCTAAATAGAAAATTAAACATTCACTGGAAACCATAGCATATAGCAGGACAAACATTCTGGTTATTATTCCAGCATTAGTGGAAGATCATTTCAACGTCTTGGAAATTACAGCAGCCTGTTAGGCATGGACAGGTAGACACCACGTTCCAGAGTATTCGTAGAAGGAGATAGAGTGAAGCATGTTGGAAGATGAAACCCACCTATAGGGACTGGTGGTTAAAGACCGAGGGTGAGAATCAGGTGTAGCAGTTACAGCTGTTGGACATGTCAGGTAGTGATGGAGTTCCTTCTTAAAGGGACCAATTTCACAGATGTCAGCAAGGGAGTCAGGGAGTTCATTTAGAATTTGGGACCTCTGTAGGTCAAAGACCTTTGTGCTAGGGAGGTGTGCCTAAATGGGATATGGACAGAGTATTTGGCCATACTCCTTGTATGCTGTGTGGTCTGGAGAGGTTGGAAGTGCCTGTTTATAGCAGGAGGTGTTAGGCCTATCAGGGCATTTTTCCCTTGAACACAAACATGGTATTTTATCCTACTGTGTAGTGGGAGCCACCCTGTCTGAGAGTAGAGACTACATGTGTGGACTGTTCTGTCAATCCCAAGGGCTAGTCTGCAGGCCTTATTTAGGATCATTTGAATTCCATGTAGTGATGTGTCGGGGCAGCACTGTAGATTAGCAGCCCATAGTCAGTTACTGACAGGACTGAGTTGCTTATAACCAGCTTCAGTGCATTAGGGGTCACTGCACTACTATGCCTGTACAGCATCCCTAGCTTGACATTAGTGGGTCTAACAGTATGATCAATATGCGCGTCGAAGGAGAGGGTGTCATCCAGGTACACCCCTAAGTATTTCAAAGAACTGACTTGCTCTAGCTGCACCCCGTCCTTGCTGAGGATAGAGAGAGGGCCTACCTTCCTTTTAGTGTGTGGTAAGGTGAACAGCACGGCCTTTGTTTTTTTGTAATTCAGTAGTAATTTATTTTGTTGGAACCAGTGTTCCAACTTTTGGAGGTTGTTTTGGAGCTCATCAGTGAGTTGGGTTAGTTGCTGGTCACTGGAGAAAATAACAGCATCATCAGCGTAGAGTAGCATTTTCAATGGGCAAACCTGAGGCAGTGTGTTAATAAACAAGCTAAAAAGAAGTGATCCAAGGACAGAACCTTGGGGAACCCCGAGAGAGACTGCTCTTAGGTCAGAGTGGATCCCATTTATTTTTATGCTTTGAGTTCTATGGGGAAAGTAGCTCTCGAACCCAGTTACTGTATCAATTGACAGGCCCAGCTCCAGTAGTTTTTCTAGAAGGATTTTACAGTTTATTGTATCGAATGCTTTAGTGAGGCCAATGAAGACTGACCCCACTAGCTTTTTCTTGTCAAGTTCCTCATAGATGTAGTTCATAAACTCTGTAGGGGCTGCTGTGGTGCAATGTGCTCTCCGGAACCCATGCTGCTCCTGGCATTGTTTGTTATAATTGTTTAGGTGGTCATTTAATTGATCAGCCACTAAAAGAGCTTTTGACAGAGGAGATAATATTGAGATAGGGCGATAGTTTGAGCGGTTCGTGCGGTCGCCATTCTTGTGCACTGGGGTGTCATATGAGACTTTCCATTTAGAGGGGAATGTCGATGGTCTGAGTGACAGATTGAAGATTTTGGTGACAGGTCTGGTGATCTCGTCTAACATGAGTGCAATGATCTTCGCAGCTAATGTTTCCACTCCTACCTTGGTTTTGCCCAGTACTCATTTTATGTATCTTTTTGCTGTTGCAGTTGAGACCTGCTTGCAGTAGAAATGTGGAAGACTAGCATTTGTTGGTGATGGGTGGGTTGGGGTGTGCAGAGTTTCATGATCCTGATTCAAAAAGTAGTCTGGGGGAAGGACGTATCTAAGGTTCATGAAAGATGTATTAAAAATGTCAGCAATCTCCTTAGGATTTTGTGTGGTGGTGTCACCAGTCGTAATCAGATCAGGTGCTGTTTTGCTTTCCTTCCTTCCTTCCCTAGAAGGTTCTTTAGGGTATCCCAAAAGTGTTTCCCATTGCCCCATGTCTTTTCAAGGTGATCTTTAAAGAAGTTGGCGTTAGCTTCTCTAATTGTTTTAGTGCAGCTATTTCTTGCAGTTTTGTAAGTGATGATGTCCTGTGGTAGGCCTGTGGCTTTAGCTCTGTACCAGAGATTGTCTCTGGTTTTCATGAGCTCAAGAAGTGGGCCCAAAAGCCAGAGATTGTTTGTTCCCTTCTGCTTACTGCATCTGATAGTAGAAGCATAGATATTACATGCATTTGTGAAAGTGGTGATGAAATATTCAAGGACCTTATTAATGTCTGCTGTGTTATCAAGGTGGGACCAGTCAATCAACTGGAGGTATTGCTTAAGGGTTTCAAAGTGGCCTCTCCTCACTGTCCTATTCTTTACCAGACAAGGGATCCATTTTAGGGTTTTGTTGGTCCAGGTGCAAACAACAGGGGAGCGGTTGTCGAGGGTATCGGGCAGGAACGATACTTCAGAGATCCTCTCTGGGTGGTTGGATAGCACCCAGTGGATTAGAGTACTGTTGCTAGTCTTGTAGTTAATCTTGGTAGCCTGGGTCACCATTTGTGTCAGATATAGGCCAGAGATCAGATCTTTCTGTGGCATGGCACTATGTGCCAGCCAATTAATGTTAAAGTCACTTACAGTGATCACTTCCCATTTCTGGTTAAGTTGCTCAGCAAATAGCTCCAGATCAGTCAGTTGCCACCCAGAGGGGATATAAACTGTGGTTAGCACTAATGTCTTATTATGGTTATGAGGATTAATTTGACAGCGAGGAGTTGAACCTCTTTTACCACTGTATTGTAGTGGATGACCTGCCCTTTGATGTTATTATTTAGGTAGACTAAGCAGCCACCCCCTCGTTTTCTCAACCTATCCTGTCTGAAGATCATATAGCCATCGATGGCAATGGCTGCATCAGGAATTTTAGGGAAGAGCCATGTCTCTGTCAGTGAGATTATGTCTGGCTGGTGTTGAGTGACCCTGATCTGGAATTGAGCTAACTTGGGTAGGAGACTCCCTATATTAATGGAGGCTAACTTTAGGTGGTTTAGTCAACCATCTTTTATCAGGGAGGACCAGTGGGGCCCTGGTTAGGATGCACATTGCCAGAGAGCAGGAGTAGAATAAGTGTTACCTTTTTGACAGCATGCCTGCAGTAAGCAGCTTTGCTGCATTACAAGTGTCATTTTATAAAACAGTGGCTAAAATGTCATTTTGTGCCACAAGTGCAAAAACACATTTTGGTCAGGATTTGAAAAATAACCACTGTCACATTTATGAGGTGGTGTGAAAAAAATGGCTATGTAGAAAATTTGAGGTAAAAATACTGAAAATTACCAATGTTTTGAGTGTGCATTGAGCATTTTCAATGTGCAATTATAACTTTGTTGCTCTAAAGATTTTTATTCCCAAATTTTCAACATAACTTTCTTATGAACCCAGCACATAAACAAGAGTGGAGAAACTTTTTAAATCCTACCGAAAAGGTGGTTTTGTGCAGCAACTGTGAAATCACCTTTAGGGACCAAGTCAGATAATTTCACCACCCTTGTTCATGAGGTGGAGTCCCAAAAAAGCTGTGCTGAACATTTGGGGAAAAAATATTCAGAAATGACCAAGTTTTGAGGACAAGTTCAAAACCCATTGAAATATATATAACCGCATAATTGATTTTGTGTCTCTGCTCCAGAGAGGATTACAGGGTTGGACCACTGGTAGGTGGAGGGCGGGGGGGTTATGAGGTGGGGTGCTGAGTGAGATGTGAGGTGGGGGAGGGTAACGGTGATGGTGGGCCTGTGGCGGCAACAGATATCAACGGACAGTTTTTTTCTACAAGATGTATAAAAATAAGACTATGAGGAATGGTTTCCTTTATTTCATTTACTGACACTGTAGATTGGTCACGTCAGTGTCAGTGTTACCTAAAATCAGGTGTTTAAGTGAGCGTGGAGGACCGATTTCACATATCCCTCCTATTGCTTCCCCTGCCTCATGCCAATATTGAGTGAGCTCTGGGTAGAACCAATAAATGGGGTGTGGTGGCCTAGGCCCTGGCATCCCCTTCAGCATCTCTCAGACTGGTGAGTTCTATAATGTTTTGAAACAACCGATCCCTGAGTGAGTTATAGTCCTTCCCCCTCACATATGAAGATATGTTGCATATTTTGAGTTAGGCCATTGCAGACCCCATCTGTATGTGATGCACTGTAGATTTCATTTGCCTAGTTACTGTACACTTATTAGAACATCAGATTTTTTACATGATTCTTCATTTTGGCATTGGTCTGCTTCTTCCCACAAACTCCCATAAGCTAGATTTTCTTTTTGGTTATATTTAGTATGCTTTATTCTGCCCCAAGCCAGCCCAAATAGGCCCAACCTCTCCCTCCATACCTTTCCTGGTGTTCTCCCCTGGTTTACATCCCAGTGTGGGGCCTTCGGGGGGCCCATTGTTCTTCTTTCAGAACCTGAGGCCCGGTGTCAGGAGAGTGCCACGGGGCGATGATGTGAGACCTGCATGGTGAGGTGAGTGGCATACCACATGGTTCCATTTTTTTTTTCTGGTCAGGAGGCATGGCATGCAATAATATCAATGGCAAGCTAGCTGACATCTGCCCCACCTTCCCCCTTTCAGAAAGCTCCAATGATCAGTTCCCCTGACCTCCACTAGTGGGTCCATGGAGTGACTGCAACTAACCCAGGATGCTGAATCCTACCCCCCCCAGTGTGCTGTCCAACTTCTGGGCCCGTTCCTGAACCCGGGACATTGGCATCGCAAGTGGTAGTGCTACCACTGCCCCAGCGGGCCAGCATAAGCTCGATTTTTGAAATATTGTGGCCATTATAGCCTAAACATGCACTTGTTGGAGGATAGGAGGGATAGGGAACAAGATAGAAACTTACAAATACTGTACATACAAGGGTAGTTTTATTTATTTATGTCAAAAGATTTACCAGGAAAGACATATTGAGCTGGTAGCAGCTCATTTCCAGATGCATCACTGGGGGAGGCGACAGAGGAGAGAAGAGAATGGATCCAAAGTACAATGCACAAAATAATACAGCAATATGGAAAAAAATAAAACTACATACTGATTACAAGAAAACACTACAGCATAAAAATTGACATACTATAAATTAATGTATACTAAATATCAAACCAGGCAAAAGAACATTAAGCTGAGAGCAACAAAATATTGATATGAGGAGTAGAGTAGTGATTGATCAACTGGGGGAGACAGCTCACTTAATATGAAAGGGTAAGCAGACAAAATGGGTCACAACCTCAAACTGGAGTGGATATTGTCAAGAAAGACATAAGGAAGTATTTCTTTACAGAAAGGGTTGTGGATAAATGGAATAAACTACCCAAAGACATAGTCAATGCCAGTACAGTCCCATGGGGTTTAACAGCAACGGGATAGCTATAGGGAGTAATTAGAAACAAGTGAAAAGTCAAAGGGGAACACTGGAGCTTTAGACTGATCATATAAGCTTAGATACAGTATATAAAACAGGGCAGACTTGCCTGACCCTTGCCATTCTGTGTCCTCAGCCATCAATGTATTAATGTATCAGAGAAAGCAGCATAAATAATTAGTGTTAAATATGTTACTGAAGGGTGCAGTTACTCTTCTCAGAATCCTTGCTTCATATGTTTAAATGCCAGCTGCAGTGTAGAAGCCAGAAGCCATTCTCAGGACAGCACTGGATCATGGGGTGTTCTGCAGCTTGTACCTCTGACCTGTGACACCACAAAGAGCATGAAGTGATGATAATGCGGTTTGTAAAGATGCAATTACCTAATGTATCTCTTGGGGAGAAAAGAAGACGCAAGCTAATCTTGTTATCAGCCATTTAACAGTCTGTGTATTAATCATAGATCTTAAACCAAAATCATTGCTCAACCTGCAGTTTAAATGGTAATCCCTCATGTTTTCTGTATGACAATACAATTTTCCTAAATGCAGTGTACTTTAAAACAAATATTACTGTTTTGTGTTATACATTGGGCAGGAGGTAATAATTACTTCCTGGAAATGTTTTTGATTTTTCCAAAATCTGCCCACATTTTCTTTATGTAACATTAAATTCTTTAATGAAACAACAACAGAGTACAACATATAACAAGCATAAACAATAACCAAATACAAATAAAAAATCAAGAACATAATACAGTTATTTACAATGGATAAGAAATGATTAACACTATTCACATCATAGCATATATAACAAGACATGGTCACAAGATTTCATGAGTACTGGATTAGGGGGACCACCAAGAAACTATAAAGGAGTGAATTTGTAACCAATTGTGAAAAGAGTGAGCCCCAAGCATCATAAGGAATGGTCTATTCTGGCAGTGAGGGAGAAGTACATTAGGAGAGGTTGAGGTAAGGACCCCAGATCTGCAGGTAGTTAGAGAAGGAGTTAAGAACAAGGTGTGAAAAGTGTTCTGAGGAGGCTAGTTTTTCCAGTGCCATGTGTCATGCATCTAAGGAGGAGGAGGATGTCTGGAGATTGCCACCTATGCGGTAAAAGACATTTGGCAATTAAAGTGGCAGCAATTGCCCCATTTCACTCCAGGTTCATTCTTAGGAAGGTATTGACGGTAAAGAGCAATAAGGATCAGTGGGGTATCCAGATGGATGTGGGGGTAGAACTTTATTGCAGAAGGCTACAACACCATCCCAAAAAGGGAGAATAAGTGGGCAATCCCACAACAGGTGGAAAAGGGAAACCTCTTGCAAATTGCGGTGCCATCATCTATTATGGGATTGGAGACCTCGGGAATAGAGGAACTGAGGGGTCCTATGCCACTGATGTAAGATTATTTTAGTTGGACTAACTGAGCTTTAATATCTCTACAAGAGACGTGAGCTCTGTACCAGCATAGAAATATAGAAACATAGACTTTGACAGTAGATAAGGACCGCTTGGCCCATCTAGTCTGCCCATTTCCCTACCTATAGGATAGGCCGCAGATCCTAGTTAACCAACAGCCTATTTCTTCCTACCCCCCAACAAGAATTGCCTTATGTCTGTCCCATGCATGAGTTTCCGTCTTGTTCTGTAATGGGGACATTTAGTGCTTCTGAGCACCATTGGCACAGGGGGACAGCGGGAAAGGGTTTATTATCTCTAAGGAGTTTGCACAGAAGAGCTGCCAAAGCTTTGCTAGCTTGTAGCCAGGAAGGTAAAGTGGGTTCATTCATGAAAGCTGTTGGGGACTTGAGGTATGGGGACAGAGCTGCCCTAAGTTGGAGATATCTCCAAAAGTCCTTGGATGGAAGGTTGTACTTAGCTTTGAGGGCTTCAAAGGTGTCAATACGTGTTGGCCTGCAAGGAAGAGATGATGGACCAATAGTGGACCCTGGGCTGTCCAAGTTGGCCAGTGGATAGTAGTGTGCCCTATGGTGAACATGGAATTACCTCAGAGAAAAGTGTGGGAAATTGGAATGGGGTTGAAGTGGAGGGCAGACATCAATTTTTTTCCTATATAAAAGGGAAATACTAATTGTAGGGTGAGAGGTTTGAAGGGGTAATTTAGGGTAGTTGAGAACAGTGAGTGGTGAAAACGAATTTATCTATGAGCTTCAATAGGAATCCAGAGTGGGCCGCTAGCCACAGCAGGGGAAAATCATTTTAGTACTTGGGTAGTGAGGAAGGCCACACAATAGTGCCTAAAGTGTGGGAGCCCCAATCCTCCATCTTGCCAATGTCTTCACGATTTGTCTTTGCTGAAGTGAGGAGGCTTCCCTTCCCATATAAATTGGCTAATTAGGCAGGCCAGCAAGTTAAACTATTTATCGGAAAAAGACAACATTTTCTTTAAAACATTCAGACATGAAGGCACCAGCACATGGAAGGGTGTACATTGGCTGGAAAATATGGGCACCCTTCAGAATGTGATGAGGAATGAGATCTCAGTTCCCTAGGATATCTTATTGAGTATATATAGGCATGGCACAGCAGGTTATCAGGCTCGACCAATGAGAGAGCAATATTTGTGGTATCTGTCTATGTACAATATATATACTGTATTAACTGAAAAAAATGAAGCTCTTGAATATGTTATGGTTATAAAGTCACAAAAGGAGGAACATGTGGCATTAAGCGGTTTTCAACCCTAACACCCAACCATCAGCCCTTTCCCTCATGATTCAGGCTTAGCTACATGCCCAGGGCTATGCCAGAGCTGTGCTCCACAAATCTGCTACTTCACATAGTGCATGCATAACATTCTTTATGCAATGCCCTATGGGCCCTATCTGAAGCAATTCATTGGACATACTGTAATTTTCTTTGTACAAGGTCCTAGACCTGTAGCTTGAGGCAGCAGAACCATGGGGCATGGCCCCAGACTTGAAGTTTGACGTTGGGCCCAGGAGTAGGGGCAGTGGGATGGGGTGGGCATTAGGGTTAAAAAAAACTAACCCCACGTTTCCCTCCTTTTGTGGTTCAGTAACCCTAATGCTTGCATTAACATTGCTTTTTCAGTGGCTTTCCTTACCTTTTAAGAGTTGTGGTTTGCTGTGTGCAGGCCTTTGGGTCCTGCATAAAACAGGATGCGATTCCTAACAGCCATCTGGGTCCTGGGCAAAGCAAGAGCTGAGTCCTAACTTGCTTTGTGCAAGCCCTTTTGGCACTGAACAAAGCAATATTTCTAGGGGGAAGCAGAAGATAAGTCTCGACTTGCTTTGTACAGGGCCAATCAAGTCGTGTGTGCAGCAGGACATGCTAAGCCATTTGAGCCATGTGCAAAGCAGGATGTGAGTCCCAACTTTCTTAATGTTTTGTTTGTGTATGACTTTAACTGAAGTACAAAATACATGGGTTTTTTTGGTTGTGTTCTCCACTGATCTTTGTATTTCACAGCTTTAAGCATTTTGTGTAGGACTTTGTTGATTTTTTGTTCCCATTTTGACAATTTCCCAAATATCTCATGAACTGAATAAAAAAACTATGTGTTTTTCTATTTTCGGTCATGTTTGTGACCATTTTTACCTGACTGTTTTTTTGTCATTTCTTATCAAGCATGCCCACTCTCTGTTATGTATGCACTGAGTTTGAGAAAGTCCTTCTTGATTATTTTTTCACATATTCATAAACACTAACAGTAATTTTTTGGGGGGATAATCAGCTCAGATGTCTTGTTCAACTGTATTTTTTTTGTTTGTTCATCTTTTTTCCTCCCTCTGCCTGGATGTCTTCCATTCCCCAGATACCCCAGCCTCGTCTCCCTGACATTCAATAGGACTTACTTCCAGCCTCTTCCCAAGGGGTCAGTGGACTCCTCACCCCCACCCCATCCTAGAATGGACCCAATTTCCCTAGCTGCACAGCTAGTCGGGTGTGGAGCCTGTGGGTGTCTTGAATCATCTTGTCTGCTGTGAGTTTTTTCTTAATTAACCTGTCTGGAAGTGCAGCATGTAGTGTCTTCATTATGTGCATTGTACATTCCTGTGCAATGTCTGTCGATGACTGCTGCGACTCCCATGCATTCTGGCAGCCAGAGCTGCCTTTTCCCTAACCATCATTAGAGACCACTAGGCCAGGCATTCGTCACACTCCGCACACCATCCCCCCCCCCCAGAGGGAAGCAGTCCTTCGGATGCCCAATCCTCCTCTCCCCAGCTGACCCTCTGATGCCCCGAGTTCGTTTCTTTCATTAGACTGTCTGCTAACAAACCACACAACTGTCAACCTTTAGACTTAGATATTTTTCATGTCTTAGCATTTAAAGTTTTTATTTGTTGCCAGCTTTAGCTCAGGAGAAAAAAGCTTTGAGCTTTTCAACTATTTAAGCGGTTCCTTTAAAACCTTAAAAATTTAAAAGAAAAACAAATTTCATTCTTAAACTGTGAAAAGGTACAGTGGAGACTATACATAGCATTTCATCAGTGAAACTAAGCGAAGTGTTTCCCAACCACCCCTACACACTGTGAAATACAGTTCCTAACTTTCTACCCCCTCCCACAACCCATACCCTTTAGAAGACAGTATCCCCATCCCCCACCCTGTGGCACCCACCTTCTTCCCACCTACTGTTCCAGCAAAGCAGCATGAAAAGTAATAAATGATTAGATCCCTTCCTCACAACCAAGCCACGTGATGTCATATAACACACACCACCCACCTCCCCCACCCCGTGCCTGTCCCCTCGAGATCACAATAGTGATTCAACCTCCCAACACTACCACTGTCTTGTACTCAACCTCTGTCCTCACCATAGCCCCATATCAAAAAAAGAATAAAGATCCAACAACCAAAAAAAGAAAACTGTCCTGGGCTGGAGTGAGACGTCCTTATTCTTCAGTGTGCTGCTGTATAATGAATGAACAATGACATCCTTACCTCTACTAATACCTGTTCTCTTGTGAGTTGGGTATGCAATTGATGATACCTTGCCCTTTTATGTACATCACAATGCATACTGGACCAATCAGAGCACTTTGTGTAGTTTTTGCCAAGTGATGCTCCCACCTTCAAACATAGCAAAGATTACACATAGGAGCATTTCACTGGCGAGAACACCACCAGTGAAAACTACACAAAGTGCTCTAAATGGTTCAGTATACACTGTGATGTACACATATTCAAATAAAGCCCTGAAATGCCAGGGAAAAAAGATGGTTGTTAAGAGACATTTAAATAGCTCCACTGAAGAGATCAGGTGGAACTGATTTGGTAAGGCAATCCACAAGTGTGGGACAGCCATGGAAATGGTCTTTTCACCAGAGGATTTCAAACAGGCATGGGGAATCACCAAGCAGTTCTCCCATGGCAAGCAGAGCAGTCAAACTGGAGTATGTGGAAGCAGGATGTCTTTTATGTAGTCAAGAACCAACCAGTACAAGTGAAATGCAACGTGCATACGTGCTTCATTACCACAGCCCCCAACTGTCAAGAGGCTCCCAGTAGCAAAGATAGATAGCGTGTCCCAATTGTGATAGTGCAGTTACTTCTCAGAGCCATATTAAGCAGCTCCTATGACATGCACAGTGCTAAAGGGCCACTTGCATGTCATTATGTGGCTTTTGGTGACTCTGCACAATGCATCCATGCACACATGCTGGAGTCATTGTGCAGACCCTTGGATGCCCCCTACACCAGAGTCCTACCTATGTACCAGTGCCATCCCTGGCTGTCTGTCAGACACCCCCAACCCTTATCCAATCCCTGCTGATATTGTGGAACTATACTAAAGCCTTCCCTGGCAGTCTAGTGGACTGCTCCCTCATCCAATCCCTGTTGATATTGTAGAACTGTATTAAAGCCCTTATATGGCAATCTAGTGGACCCTATTTTCTCCCTAAATTGCTGTTGGTATTGTGGAACTGTATTAAAGCCCTTCCCTGGAAGTCTAGTGAACCCCCCCCACCTTACCCGATCCAGTATTGTGGAAATGAACTGAACCCATCCCTGGCAGTTTAGTGTTACTCCTCACCCAATCGCTGTCAAAGCCACCCTCCCTAGATCATCCACTGAGCACCCACCACCCCCACCCACAGTCACCACTGACTGACTCATCTATACATCCATAGCCGAGCCTGCTTAAGGTCCTCAGACCCTGACCATCACAGATCCTCTGCTCACCACCTCAGCCAGCTGCTGTCTGACTGGCAGAGAGGGAGCATGTGCATCCTGTAGAAACAGCTGTTTCTATAGTACATGTGCATTCACTCCCAGTTAGGCAGCGGTGGCTGAGGCGTTGGATGGAGGTCTGTGCCATTAGTTGTCTGAGGACCTTATGTTGGCTGGCCTGTGAAAGGATGGTTGAGTCAGGGACTGACAGGGAGTGGGAGGGTGGGTGCACAACAGGTGGGTGGGGGAGGGCAGACTTTGGCTTTGATCTGACAGGGGGGACACTAGACTGCCAGGTATGGGCTTCAATAAATTTTCACAATACAAGATTGGGGAGTGAAGAGTCTTTTAGACTGTCAGGGTAGGACTTTAGTACAGTTGGACCATACTGACAAGAATCAGGTGAAGGAGGGGGGTTCACTAGGCTGCCAGGGAAGAGCTTTAGTGCAGCTCCACAGTACTGACAGGAGCCAAGTGAGGAAGGAGGTCAACTAGACTGTCAGATATTGATTTTATTACAGTTTCACAATACTGACAGGGATGGGGTAAGGGAAGGGTATCCACTAGATTGCCAATGTTTGGATCTATAATATTGTGCAGTAAAATTACTGCACAGTACAGACAGCAATCATGAGCAGGGAGTCCCCAAGGCTGCCAACGTCAGGATGAGCAATAGAGCTCTGTACTGATGGGGATGTGTTGTGTGCAAGTGGGTGTTACTGGCACCAGTGCTGGTGGGAGTGGTGGCCATGCACCACTGTGTGCAATGATAAAAGTAGGGGGTTCATAAGCATTAATTAGAGCTGTCCCAGCAACTTTTTGGTGCTTACAAAACCCTTTGACTATACCACTTCATCTAGTATACAAGAGGGCACCCTCATTTGCATGGGCACAGCAGTGTATTCTGCAAGTCAGTGTTATCCACAACACAATGTGCTGGGTAGCCCTTTGTATATGGTCCTCCATCCTGTCCAGTTGCTGTAAGTCTGGTTAGTGTAGTGCTATGCCTGTTAGCATCATGCTATCATAATGTGTGGGTCATTGTGTGTATCTTTTACCCATCCCTCATGAACACTAAAGTATCACCCTTAATGTTTTGGTATTTACCAAGTTATCTTATCTTAAAGTTTTTGTTCATGTGGAACTTAAACACTAACTAGAAGCCATCGCACATCTTATAGATTTTGAAAACCGTTCTGCACATGCAGATTTTGAAAACCAACACACAGTGGGTAGATTTTCCAAACCTTCATGAAGGATTTCTATGCCAGTGTTTTGTGAAAATCATTGCACAGCACAAAGATTATTTAAAAAACTTTATATTTATTGACATTTTCTTAGGAAAGTACAAATATAGAACAATAAACAATAACGTGACAACAACAACAACAACAGTGGCTCCTATCTGTGGAGTGCATCGTTAACACTGGTAGGCAATTTCATATGTAAAAATGTTCATAAAATAAAGGATACAGTGCTTGATATTGTTGTACATTTAACTCTTCAGGGTACTGGAAAAAAGGTTGAAAAAAATTACATAATTCCAGTGAGATGGTGGTCCAGCAGGGCCGAACAGGGGAGAATCCCTGCAAATCACAGGACTGAGAGTCCATTCTATGATTCAGAAGCCTGTTGGGCATGGCAATTGCATTTGCATTTCATTATTTTCATTTTTTATTGGTTATACTGGAAAGGCATGTGAACATTGCAGCCTGTTTACACAAGCGTCCAGTTACATACAACAATCATGAGACATGACATAGACTTAAACATTTAACTAAAAGCAAGGGTTAATAAAATTGTACATAACTTTAGGATAATATAGATTAAAGGGCAAACCATGAACTAACCTTGGTGAATTAACAAATACAAGGTGACATTAAGCATTCAGTGAGGGTTTAACCATAATATAATATAACAGCGGGAAACAAAAAAATTTAAGTGCAATCTAAAAACCAGCCTAGGTGGCGTAACAATACTACAAGTGCTACAAAGAGAGGGTAAGTGCCTGAGGTGGATAACCAGAGAATGAGGGGGAAAAAAGTGCAGAATGGGAGCGAGATTAGGGCTGTGTGCAGGTACAGGTGGTACAGAAATGTCTCCTGATATTGCATTTGAAGGCATTTGTGGAGGGACAGAGTTTTAGTTCCAGAGGGAGAGAGCTGAAGAGCTTGGGTCCCATAAAAGAGAGTGTTTTCTGGCCTTAAGTGGTCTGGCAGAAAGGAACAGTGAAAGAGAGAGTGGAGGACAGTCTAGTGGTCCTGGAGGTGGCGGCTGTCTGGAAGAGAGAAGTGAGGCAATCAGGGAGCAGTCCACGGGAGAGTTTGAAGAAGAAGGTGGCCATCTTACAGTTGAGGTGGGCATCAAGGGAGGGCCAACTGTTGAACTTATAAAGTACACAGTGGTGTGTGAGTTTAGGGAGACCAGAGGCAAAGCAGATAGTTTGGAGAAATTTTTGATGGAGAGGCAGGGGAAGGAGACAAGTGAACCATAGTCAAAGACAGGATGGAGGAAACTGGAGAAAAAGAGGGATTTGGATTCCCTGGTAAGGAAATGCTTGGTTCTGTGGAGGATACAGAGGCGTTGGTGGGCTTTTTTCATTGTGAGGCTAGTGTGAGCATCGAAATTGAGGTGGCAATCCAGGAGTAAGCCACAGTACTTGAATTCACTGACTGTTTCAATGACATTACCAAGGTTGTCATAGAGGGAGAGGTCAAAGCCAAGGGGTTTGCTGGGGCAAGAGAAAAACCATGAACTTAGTTTTCTTGGAGTTGAGTACAAGACCTTTGGATGTGAACCAGATGTGAAGCCAGCTGAAATCAAATTGGAGTTTGTTAATGACAGCATTGGGGTTTTTGTCCTGACAGAAAAGGGTAGCATCATCAGCATAGAGAATGAGTTCTGAGGTGGTGCAAATGTTAGGCAGGGAGTTAACGACCAGAGAGAAGAGAAGAGGGCCCAGGATGAACCCTTGGGGGAAGCCGTATTTGATTGGGCAGAATTCAGAAAGGACACCTCCAATAATGCAATGGGATCCACCTGTTAGGTAATCTTTGAACCAGAGGCAGACCTCAGGTGAGAAATGGAGGCCAACCAGAGTACGGAGGAGGACTTCATGATCAACGAGATCAAAGGCTTTGGTGAGGTCTACGAATACAGCACCGGTGTAGAGGCCTTCATTGTTAGCTTTGTCTATGGAGTGAGTGAACTTGATGGGGGCAGTTTCGGTATTGTGTTGAGCACGGAACCCATGCTGGGCCTCTGTGAGCAGGTTGTATTTGGAAAGGAATTCAGAGGTTTGCCTGTGGACCACTTTCTCTAACATTTTGGAGAGAGGGGCAAGGATGGAGATGGGATGGTACTTGGATACTAGATCCTTGGAACCAGGTTTGTGAAGAGGTTTAACAATGGTGCACTTCCAAGCTTTCAGGAAGGATCCTGTGAAGAGGGAGTGGTTGAGGATGTTAGTAAGAGGGAAGCCAGGGAGTCACAGACAAGACGGAGAACTGTAAAGTCAATGTTGTCGGCACCCTTGGATGGTCTTGGGTCATTTGTTTTGATTAACTTGACCACTTCACCCGAGGTTAGGTACCTGAAATGGAACTTAGGGTGGGAGATTGGGAGGGGTGTGGGAGTATATGAGGTAGGAGTGGAGTTGGACTTGTACTGGTTGAGGTCACCAAAGTATTTATTAAAAAGAGAGGCTATTTCGCTTGGCTTGGTGGTGGTTTTCCCTTTGGAGGTAAGACAAATATGATCTTTGGAAATTCCCCTACCAATAAGGTTGTTAAGAATGTTCCAGGTCCTCCTAGGGTTCCCCTGGGCAGCATGTTGCTTTTCCAGGATGAAGGAGGATTTAGCAGATCTTGTGGAAGGTTTGCCCCTGTTCCTGAGGGTTTTGAAATCTTGGAGGAGTTGGGGGGGTTTGTGCATTCTGCATAACTTCCAGGCTTGGTCCCTATTCCTCATTAGTTTGCAAAGCTCGGGGGTGACCGATTCTTTGATGGAACCCTTAACCCAGATTTTTTAAAGTGGGATGAAACGGTCACAAATGGCAAGGAATGGATTGCTAAAGGCTTCAAGCACTTTGCAAATGTCAGAAATGTTTTCAGTGAAGGACAAGTCTTCACTAAAATTGTTCACAAAGCAGGAGAAAACATTGATGTCCTAGTACACATAGGGACTAATGATCTCGACAGCCGGTCAGTTGTGGAGACCAAGGAACACCTGACCAGGCTGGGTGACAAACTATCATCCATTTCATCCGACATCTCCTTCTCTGAGATCCTGCCAGTCTGGGAGAGGTGGGCAGATGGACAGAAGGTCAGAGAAGGGGAGATAGGGGAGCTAAACACGTGGCTCAAGGGCTGGTACCAGGAAAAAGGACACAGATTTGTAGAGAACTGGCAACAGTTCAGGTAGGAAAAGTTCTTTAAATTTGATATACTGCATCTGACTAAGGAGGGAGTCAGTGCATTGGGGTAGAAGTTTGATGTCTTTGCAGAATATTTAAACTAGCAAATGGGGCGAGGGGTGCAGCACCCCATACGTTGAATGGGAAGAACACCCCTCCCCCCTCAGCTAGTGGTCAAACAGGGATTCAGCATGTTTGCAGTTCATTTGCATCACCAGGTAAGAAAAAAGGTTTGTCTTCCATCGATGCACAGGGTAATGCCAAACCTCACCCAACAACTAACACACGAAATCTGGCCAATGGAAAATCATGTACACAAATGCTCACAGCCTGGGAAATAAGATCCCAGACCTGCAGGCAATAATGTCAGAGGCTAAACTGGACATAGTAGCAATTAGTGAGACGTGGTTTACCAGTAACCACACTGGGAGACTTCAGTACCTGGCTATGTATTGTTCAGAAGAGACCGAGGTGCAAAAAGGGGAGGAGGTGGCCTGTAAGTCAATGAAAATATCAAAGCTACAGAAATTCAGAATACACATAAGGAGCCAGAAGAACTGTGGGTCACCCTGGAAACAGGAAATGGGACAGCCATAACAACCGCGGTTGTCTACAGGCCCCCAGACCAGGGGGAGGACATAGACACATTACTGTTAGAAGATATACAAACATGACAGCTAAAGGGGAGGTTCTGATAATGGGAGACTTCAACATGCCGGATACAGATTGGTCAATACCAGCAGGAACATCTGCCAGAACTAGACACGTAGTGGATTCCCTGCAGGGGGAGGGCCTCAAACAACTGGTACAACAACCCACAAGAGACAGGGATATCCTAGATCTAGTACTGACTAACAGGGAATGGATCGCAGATCTCCAGGTAGAAAGTCACCTGGGGGCCAGTGACCATCAAATGGTAATGGTTCAATTTGGCTACTACACCTAAATCATCCCATTCCAAGGCAAAAATATGGGACTTCAGAGGAGCTGACTTTGATAAGATGGCCAACAGAGTTAAGCTAGTTCTGGCAAAAAGAAACACAGGTGAGGGGGTTACAGGCAAAGTGGGCAAGCATTAAGGATGCAATACTTGAAGCAACATCCCATTGTGTTAGACAGAAAGGAAGTGCAAAGAAGAAGAAACCACTTTGGTTCTCAAATACAATAGCAGAAAGGTCAGAGCCAAAGGCTGGCCTTCAGGAAATATAAGGGAACACAGCGGGATGAAGATAGGGAGGCATACCAAACTGCCCTAAGGGAAGCAGGGAAGGCAGTAAGGCAGGCAAAGTCCCAAACTGAGAAACACTAGCACGAACAGTAAAGAAGGTGACAAGACTTTCTATAGATACATTAGTGAAAGGAGAAAGTCCAGAGCTGGTATTGCTAAGCTAATGGAAAAAGGGAGCATGTGAGGAGGAGGACCCTGTAAAGCATCTATCCTAAATAGATACTTTTGCTCAGTATTTACTGAAGAGAAGGTAGGGCAGGGCCCTGAGCTCAGCACCATGGACACAGGGGAGGGAGGTGAGCTACTCCTTCACAAAGAAAGGGTCCACAGAGCTTACTAAGCTCAGGGTGGATAAGGCAATGGAACCTATGGCATACATCCCAGGGTACTTAAGGACCTAAGGGTGGAACTAGCACAGTCATTAGCAGAACTGTTTAGTGAGTCTCTGAGCACAGGAGAGGTCCCAGAAGACTGGAGAAGGGCTCATGTGATCCCGCTCCACAAGAGTGGTAGCAGGGAGGAGGCAGGGAACTACAGACCAGTCAGTCTTACCTCAGTAGTGGGAAAGATTATAGAGGCACTCCTTTAGGAAAGGATAGTGCAACATCTGGAATCCATAGGGGCACAGGATCCAAGACAGCATGGGTTTACAAAAGGAAGGTCCTGTCAAACTAATCTCATAGATTTCTTTGACTGGGTAACCAGAGTGGTGGACCAAGGGGGAGCAGTTGATGTCATCTACCTTGACTTCAGCAAAGCTTTTGACACTGTTCCACATAGAAGATTGATAAATAAGCTGGGTAGGCTCGGGGTGGGTCAGAAGTTGGTCAACTGGGTGGCAAACTGGTTGACGGGCAGAAAACAGACAGTGATGGTAAATGGTATACAGTCAGAAGAGATGCAAGTCACAAGTGGGGTACCTCAGGGATCATTCCTGGGTCAGTCCTCTTCAACATCTTCATTAGTGACCTTGCAGAGATGGACTGAAGGTAGGCTTGTCTGTTTGCAGATGACACCAAGATCTGCAACAGAGTAGATGATCCAGATGGGGTGGGCAGAATGAGAAGAGATCTGGATAAACTAGCAAAATGGTCAGAAGAGTGGCAACTGGGATTTAATGCAAAAGTGCAAGATCATGCACATAGGAAGAGAAACCCTGAAGCTACCTATAGGCTGGGAGGAGTTGCTAGCAGTCACAAAGGAAGAGAGAGACTTGGGCATCATCATCACTGATGACCTGAAATCATCAAGCAGACCTCTAAAGCAGTAGGTAAGGCTAGGGGTGTTAGGGTGTATTAGTAGGGGTATCACAAGTCGTAAGAGGAGGTAATAATCCTCTTTACAAGACACTAGTTAGCCCCATCTGGAGTACTACGTGCAGTATTGAGGCCACCCTTCACAAGGACATTGACCAAATTGAGGCAGTCCAGAAGGGCAACCAAAATGGTGCAGGACTGCATCAGAAGACATATAAGGACAGATTAACAGGCTCAATATGTATACCCTTGAGCAAAGGAGGAGAGAGGTGATATGATCGAGGCATTCAAACACCTTAAGGGCATTAACAAGGTGAAAGAGTCTAACATGTTTAAATATAAGAAAAATAGCAGGACAAGAGGACACAGCATGAGATTAGAGGGGCCAATTAAGGGGAATGTGAGGAAATCTTTTTCACAGAAAGGGTGGTGGATGCATGGAATGGCCTACCTCAAGAAGTGGTGGCTATGAATACAGTGCAGGGCTTCAAACAGGCATGGGATAGGCATAAGGGAGCAATGCAAATGAGTATGAATAGATAGGCCACTGACAGAGCAAAGGCCGATGGCACATTTATAAGGTAGAAAAAGAAATGGGCAGACTGGATGGGCCTTGCGGTCCTTATCTGCTGTCAACTTCTATGTTTCTATGGGCTAGGGTGGTTTTGAAAACCTGGGAACATCCAGCTTCTTCAATTGCCTAGTTTGGATGAATTTGTGTGGGCGGGGAGGGGGGTTTGTGGATCATTGGCAGAAGACAGCACAGCGGTCACTGACTGAGTCGGGAAGAACCCCGGAGGTGGTGACATGATAGGGGTGTGAGACCAGGACCCAATCAATGAGGGACTGAGATCCAGTTTTGTAGTTGGTTCTGGTAGGTTCAGTGATGAGCTGTTGTAGGCCAAGACCAAGTATGGATTCCTTGGTGTAGTCACAGTGAGGGGACAGCCAGTTTAGGTTGAAATCCCCAAGGATGATCCAATCCCTCCCTTGGGTAAGGGAGGTCTTGATATCGAGGAAGAGGTCGAGATCATGGGGTGAGGAGGAGGGTGGCAGGTACACCACGCTGACTGTGACCATTTTATCTTCTCTGAGGAGGAGGTTAATCGAGATGGTCTCAAGGGAGGAGGTGGGTAGTGGGGGGGTCAAATTCGGTGGCAAGGAAGTTATCGGCAACCCAGATGAGGCAGCCTCTCCCACGCCTCACCACCCTGTCTTTTCTAAAGACTGAGTAACCTTCATGGAGGATTTCATTGGGGGAGATGTCCTCCTTCAGCCAGGCTTCAGTGAGGGCAATGACATCAAAAGCAATAGCCATCACCCAGGACTCAATTAAGGTTTTTTTTTTTGCCAAAAGGCTTTGCACGTTAAGGTGAGCAAAAGTGAGCTATTTAGTGGGTTTGGGGAGAAATGAGGGGTGAAATCGGTAGAGGGTGTGGAGCCGGGGTTGGGGTGAATGGAGCCTGAGATAAGGAGTAGTAGGAGGAGGAGCCTTAAGTGCCTGCAGTTCGCAAGTGAAAACAGCTTGGTGGAGTATAGCCTGGTGTAATGGTGGGTGAATTAGATATGGCTGTGGTAGGAAGGAGAGAACTCATGGAACAGGCAAAGGCTGATAAAGGAGCTTGTATGGGGAGGGGCAGGGATGGATTTGGATGCACAAGGGGAGATGGAGATAGGGAGGGGCGGCGAGGACATTTCGGACAAGAGGAGAGTTAGAGAAATAAGGGTGGGTGTGAGAAGGATTTGGGGGCAAAACTGGTGGGGAGCAGGATGGGAGGGAGGGGGAAGGGCAGGGTGAGGGGAGTTGAGCAGAGAGGGGCAGGGGGGAAGAACAAGGACCGAGAGTAAATAGGGGAGGTGGAGCCACTTAGGGCACTCCATGCTGGTGGCAAGAAAGTGGGAAGGTGACAGGACAGTAATCGGTGAGGGAATAGGGAAGTGGGGTACAAAATTGAGTGTGGTAGAAGAATCTATGCCTGGGGTGGAGCAGTGGTAAGGCACTGGTAGTGAGAGGTTGTAGGAAAGAGCGTGTGATTAAGATAAGGCAGCAGTGTTTGTTAAATGTGAGCACTAGAGAGGACAGACCCTTTAAGAAGTTGCAGGAAAGGAGTGCCCCTTTAGGAAGTTGTTGTAATTGAGTAGTATGAGGCCTCAGGGGGTTGGGGTCATTGGGGAAGTGTATTTTATAAAGGAGGGAGGCGAGTTGGGGTTGGGCAAAAAAAACTGTCCAGAGAGTAGTAGAGCAAGGCAGTGGCCGAACTGTGATTTGAAAAAGGCACCTTGAGCACTTGCTTTCTCAATGGGGATCTAAGTGTTCAATTGGGAAGTGGCCACAATCCCCAGGAGCCAGTCCAATTATGAGGATTGAAGCCTGGCAGCTCCGGGCTAGGAGCTGACTGATCATACCTGCTTTCCTTGGTTGGGGGGTGGCGGGCTGGATGCAGAGGTCCATCCGTTGGCAGGGATCAGCTCCGGGGCCACTCGGCTGAAGTGGAGAGCCCAATTTGAGCTTGTGACTGCTTTCCTTGGTCAGGGGTGGTGGGCTTAATGCAGAGGTCTGGCTGCTAGCAGGGATCAGCGCCAGGGCCGTTCAGCTGAAGTGCCAGTCAGACCACTGCTCTTCCTTAGCTAAACCTCCATCGCCCCAAGCCTGACAGCCAAATAAAAGCCTGCAGGGCACATCCCCACACACATACACACACACACCTCTGCAAGAGCAAATTTAGATTGTATCAAAGAATAAAATTCCTTCTATGTCTCGTAATGTACAATACCCATCACCTCCACAAGACCTTACATTTTTCAAGCTGATGGTGCCATTTTGTATATTCTATGACTATGTCTTGCCAGAGAGAAACTGTGGGGGGTTGTGGGTTTGAGACAGTTTTTTTTTTTGCAGCCAGGAGACTGATATTGAATAGTTTTGTAGTGGGTGAGGACTTCCATGCCCCCGATACCTAGAGAACAGAAAAAAGTCTGTGGTCAAGGACTTCTGATCTCCAAACAGCTCTGATATCTCTGTGACAAGCGATGTCAAAAAAGGTTGCAATAATGGGCATTCCCAAAAGATGTGACCATGCATAGAAGGGGCATGCCTGCAATCCCTACAACATGGTGCACCCCTTCCAGGGGCATATTTATATGATATGGCTGGTAGCCAGAAATAATGAATGGTGACCTTTCAAGGAAAATTCCTTCCACCCATGACAGTTGGTGACAGAGTGTAAGAATTTAATATAATTATGCTAATTCTGAACATCTAATGGATGGTACAGGTCTGCCTCCCTTACTGTTCTGACACCATCAACCAAGTCCACCCATAACTGAAGAAGGACATCGTAGGTCTAAGAAATCATATGGAGAAGAGGAGCCATACCCTGTAGGGCTGTTAGTAATACTGGTATCACCGAGGGAACAGCTGCATCAGGTGATGATGAAGGCACCAATGTTTTAATAAAATTTGCCACCTGCAGGTAATGGAACCGGTCCTGGTCGTGCAAGGAATAGTGCTATTGCAATTCAAACAAGCATTTGTCAATGCCGAACGTTCGCTTACAGGTATTTGCAGTGGTATTTGGCACTTGGACATGGCATAAAAAAATCAGTGACAAAGAAGTACAAGCATTTGTCAATGCCGAATGTTGCTTGCTTCTATGTGCTGTTTAGGTGTTTGGAAGTCATTGGAGTGCAAATATTGAAAATTCACGAACTTACGAGTGTACGTAGGAACTGCTAGCAACTCATAAAACAGTCATTTCTAGAATTTTTCACCAAATTTTCAACATAGCCATTTAAGACCTCTGCTCATGAAGAGTGTCACTGTGATTTTCTTAATGTGTCCCATACATTGAGTTCGCACACCGACTGTGCCATTGTGTGCTACATGGTGGAAACACGTTTTGGGCAAGATGTGAAAATGATAGCTGCACTGCTCATAAGGAGGTGTGGTAAAATGGCAATGTTGAAAATCTGGAGTGAAAATAGTGAAAATTTAGCAAACTTACGGCGTGCATAGGAACTGCATAGCATGCAGCTCGTAAAACAGTCATTTTTAGAATTTTGTCACAAATTTTCAACATAGCCATTTTAAGACCTCTGCTCATGAACAGTGTCACTGTGATTTTCTTAATGTGTCCCATATGTTGATTTGCACACCAACTGCACCATTATGCTGCAAATGAGTGGAAACATGTTTAGGTGAGATGTGAAAAATGACAGCTATACTACTCATAAGAAGGTGTGGTAAAATGGCAATGTTGAAAATCTGGAGTGAAAATATTGAAAATTCACGAACTTACAAGCGTGCGTATGAACTGCACAATGCACGCTCGTAAAACAGTCATTTTTAGGAATTTTTCCACCAAATTTCAAAATAGGCTTTTTCAGAGCCCACCTTATGAATGCTGGCACTGTCATTTCGTTAATCAGACTCGAAAGGTGATTTTGCACAGTGACTGCGAAATCACCCTTCGGGCCTGAATAACGCCATGACAGTGACAGAATTCATGATTAGGGGTCCCAAAAACCCCATGTTGAAAATTTGGTGCAAAAATTCCAAAAAATGCCTGAGATATGCAACAAAGCTGAAAAAACCCCATCTAGCCCATTATGCAGCTTACCGGCATTTCCTCAGTTCGCGGTCGCCTTTGAAGAGTGCAGACGTGTTCCCAGTCCATCGATGATCATTGCGCCGAGCTCTGGAGGTAAGTATGGGGTGAGGGTGTGGGGAGGCAGGGTGCTCAGTGGGTGGAGTGCGGGTTGTGGGAGGGCCAGGGAGAAGGCTGTGGGACCGTTTTAATTTACAGGTTTTAAAAAAAAAAGATGATGCAGATGTTTGCCATGCTGGGGTGGGCTCCCAGCATGGCAGAAGGATAACTGGGGGGGCACGTGGAATGGCAGAGTTGGGCACCCCCATCGGCAGGATGACACGGGCGTTTGCCACGCTGGGGTGGACTCACAGCGTGGCAGAAGGATGGCTGGGGGGGCTGTGGAGCCAACAGGGGATAGGGCACCCCCATTGGCAGATGACACAGAACATTTGCCATGCTGAGGTGGGCTCCCAGCGTGGCACCAAAGATTTTGTGGGGGCTGTGACACACTGCCATCACACAGCAGTGGTTTTCTTTGAAGAGAAGACCACCGCTGTCATACACAGCACTGCATCTGATTGGTGCAGGACCACCATGCCTGCTCAATGGAGCAGGGTATTGCACAGGAGGGGCACACCTCCAAAGTGCTCCATTATCCCAAGACGTTCCTTGCTCATGCGTGCAAGTGAATGTAAAAACGATGATACCTGACCATCTTTGAGAAAATGCACCACCAAATGTAGGCACCACCTTTGCCAAGTTTGAAATCCATGGTCCCGAGAGGCTGGAAGAAAGGTTGCCAAATAGGGGAGAGAGAATAGAAGGTATCTGAACCTTTTGTGAGAAAGGTATTCTAGCAATGGCCTCCAATGATTAAGCCTTTCACTTGTATTGGGATTTTGTGTTATATCAGGAAGGGGAGGGGGTGGGTAGGTAAGTAAAATTTTGTTAAGATGGTATAAATCCTCTTCCTGTATTTTCAAGCTTTTTCAATGAGCTTGGTAAGTAACGTTGAGCCAATAAAATAAAGTACATAATTGAGCTGCCCAATGATATTGAACTAACTTTGACAAGGCCAATCCCCGCAGGCGGATGGGAAGCTGCAAAATAGTAAATCAAATCTGAGGTTTTTGATCATTCCAGACATATATGCAGATCTTTCAATTTAAGTCTGTAAAGAATGTGATGGGGGGTGACTGGCAGAGTTTGGGCAAGATATGAAAACTGTGGAAGCAGGTTCATAAGCACTGCATCAATTCTTTATATCAAGGGCAGGGACATATTTTTCCAGGTCTCCAAGTCTAAGGTGAATTACTTGAAAAGAGGGTCCTAATTCTGGGACACTAGGTGGGCAGGATCTTTCACCAGATAGATTCCTAAATATTTAAGGGCTGTAAGATCCCACCTAAAAGAGAAAGTTTGTTTTCTGTGAGAGGAGGGGGTATAGTAGACTTGAAGGAACTCCGTTTTTGTCATATTAAGTTTATAACCAGCCAATTGGCCAAAAGAGCACAAAGATTTTTAAAAGCATTGTGCAATGCAAAGATTTTTTAAAACCATCGTGTAGCATGTCGATTTTGAAAACTGTACTACAGTATGAATATTTTGAAAACTGTTGTGTAGCTGTTCAAAATATTTGGGCAGCAAGCTGATTTTCCAAAACATTTGTGAGGGGGTTCCTGTGTGAATGTTTTGGTTTTTAATTAAAGATATCTAATTACTACATGAGTTGGCTTCTATTAAAATGTTTCGGGCTTGTGGAAGGAACTGTACCTGGGATGGCCATGCCTCGGTTTGCATTTGTGAAATAGCAGTCAAAAGAAAAACCGGCACTGACCAAAACCACAGGACTACAGTCATTAAATCAGCTTGAAAAAAAGATGTATGATACCTGTAATCCAACATCAGCATATCTTTATTGAAAGTGCTCTGTGCAAGTGATTAAGAGGTTCAACTGCACTGAGCACTTTCAGTAAAGATATACTGATGTTGGATTACAGGTATCATACATCTTTTTTCAAACTAATTTCATGACTATAGTCCTGTGGT
The DNA here is from genome assembly GCA_016271365.2 of Neoceratodus forsteri. NCBI lineage: Eukaryota > Metazoa > Chordata > Ceratodontiformes > Ceratodontidae > Neoceratodus > Neoceratodus forsteri. Next base: position 441,951,349 of record CM057459.1, on the reverse strand, counting down.
TGGCCAGTGCTAGTTTTCCTTTTGAAATCTGTTACAAAATGTTGCATTTTTACCTGCTGCTTGTATCCAAGGGCAGCTTGTATTTTAGTGCAGTCTGTATTGAAAATTCAAATTTATGAGTGCTAACAATAAAATATTTCTCAACCTGGGTTTGATCAAGTTAATCATTATTGGTCTACTTCATATCAACATAAGCATGTCAAACATCAACTAGATAATAAGTTATAAAACTACAATAATGACCACATTTGCAGAGATAAAAATCACAGAGCATTCCCTACACTTTTTTTAGCTGATGTGACTTCAACCATGACATGACAAGACATGGCTTGCATTTAAGTGCAGCTTTTATTAGAAGCAATTATTACAAGCTTTGACTTGTATTTGAGGGCCACTTACACTCAAGGGCAACTCCTAGTCCATGAAATATGGTATTTAGCTTTTTTTTTTCCAGTGAACTGTATGTGAGAACATTAAATCATTAATAACTTCAAAATGAAACAACATTTTTTCACCAAATCCACCCCCCCAAAAAAAAACCTATTCCTCCTTGATCTCTAACAAACCGGTTTCATACCTTAACACACTGTAGCATTTTCTCTATCCTTTGGCAAATATGTTTGCTCAAAAATGTGCCAATATTGATAAACTCAGCACTCTGTAACTCAATAATAGGCAAACAGATGTCTAAAACATTTTCAATACACCCTAAGACTGAGATGATGCATTCCAAATGTGACAGTCCTAGGGTCCAAGATGGTCAAGTTCTAAACATTTGCAAGCATAGGTTTAAACAGAAACCCCCAATGCAACCATTATATATGGGCACTACCGTCCTGCTACAATATACGTACATTTGTTTGCTTGCTGAATTTTTGTTTGTTTGCACAACTATTAAGTTATTATACTTATTGCACCTTATTTTATTGTCTGCTCTCCCACACCCCTACCCCAGGATGCATCTAGAAATAAGCTGTTACCAGCTCAGTATGTCCTTCCTGGTATAAAGTTTAAAATAAAGAAATAAATATAATTAACGTTGAATTATATTGGCTCAGTTGTGCCAGTATAGTTTGGGTGGAAGTACACTTCTATGTTAAAGTTCAAACTTTGAGGGATAATAACTTTGGAGCCGTTCAACAGAATTGCATGAAATTTGGCATGTACTGTATAATCTCTAGGGTAGATCTCTTGAACTGCCAAATTTGGTGGGAATCTGTTGAGTGGCTTCTGTGATATGAAGTGTTGAAAAAGTAGAAAAATCTGGATTTTTTGACATTTTTTGTCATCCTGGATCTCAGAAATGGCTTTATGCTGTGGGCTGAACTTTTCAGGGTAGAAAGCCTTTGGGTCACAGGTGTGCCTTTTTGAAGGTTTAGTGAAAAAATATTAACCCGTTCAAAAGTTATTAAACTTTTAATTTCCCATTATTTCCTATGGGAAAAGTTAAGTGTTCAGCATGAAAATGGAATTTTTTTGAATTTTTTTTTTCCAAAATTGGGCATTTTTGTTTGAAAATGTGTCATTTGTATTTGAGAATTGGACATTGTTTGTAAAAATGGGGCATTTCTGTTTGAAAATGGGGAACTGTTTGTGAAGATGGGGCATTTTTGTTCGAAAATTAGGTTTTTTTGCAAAACTTGGGCATTTGTGTATGAAAAGGGGGCATTTTTTTAAAATGGGCCATTTTTGTTCAAAAATTGCACATTTTCTTGTGAAAATGGGGCATATTTGTTTGAAAATGGGGCATTTATTGAAAAAATGTGGAATTCTTTTCCAAAAATGAAATACTGTTTGTGGAAATTGAAGTGCCCCATTTTCGGAACTGAGGGAGCATTTTTGAACATTTTCTTGCTGTTTTTGGAAAAAAGGTGCATTTTCAACCATTTTCTCCAATTTTTGCATGTTATAAAGTACTGTTTGTGGAAATAGAAGCATCCCAGCTTTGTAAGCCAGGGAGCATTTTCAAACATTTTCATATTGTTTTCACAAAAAAGGTGCTTTTCGACCATTTTCTCCAGTTTTTGCATGTTATCAAGTACTGTCTACGGAAATGGAAGTGTTCCATTTTCATAAGTGAGGGAGTGTTTTCAAACAATTTGTGTTGTTTTTGCAAAATGCTTTTTTGACCATTTTCTTCAATTTTCACATGTTTTCCAAAGATGTGGTATTGCTTACAAAAATTGTTGGGTCTGCTTTCAAAACTATTTTATTTTGAACATTTCTCTACTTCCACAGTGACACATACTAATACATAGAAAAGCAGAAATCAATAACAGTGCTGCAGTGGTGTGGTGGGTGGCGCACAGAGCTACAGCTTGAAACATCCTGGGTTTGAATCTAACAAGTTATACTGTTTTGCCTAATTTAAACACCAGCAAAATTCTTATTTTTTAGCTCATTTCTTTCAGTTTTTTTATTGATGCGACTGTTACTGATATTTCTTAATAACAAATCATGTTTATATAACAGAAAGAAGGTACACAATTGTACTATCTTGATGGACAGATGGGAGCAACAACTGTGACATACGGATACTATTCTACTATCTGGATGTACGGATGGGAGCACAGGGTCCTGTTGTACTATCTGAATGGAGGGATGGGAGCGCAGGGTCTGAAGGACCCTGTGCTCTCACAGCAAAATGAAGATATATTTATACTATCTGAAAAAGAAGGGAAATTCTTTACAAAAAATGTTGTTAATGCATCAGTTAGAGCGAATACTACATTGTACTATCTCAATGGAGGGATGGAAGTGCAGGGTCCAAAGGACCCTGCATCCCAACGTGACATATGGACAGTGTTATACTATCTTGATGGAGGGTTTGTACCCTGCGCTCCCACCATGGCATGTGGATACTGTTGTACTATGTTGTGCTATCTGAATGGAGGGATGGGAGCCCAGGGTCCAAAGGACCCTGCACTCCCACAGTAAAATGAGGATATAATTATGCTACCTGAAAGAGAAGGGAAATTCTTTGCAAAAAACTTTGTTAATTCATCAGCTAGGGTGAATACCACAGTGACAAAAGCAGGGAAATGAGGTATTAGGGTTTCCAACCCTAACGCCCCATCCCCAGGGTTCCCAACCCTACCACCCACCCCATCTTCCCACTGTCCACACACCAACAGGTGTTGGAATGTGCCATTGGGTCATTAGGCCTTGGTCTCACCCCATTATCCTATACTGCAGCATATAAGATTGTTTACATGTGGAATGAGGTGAGAGTTGGACTTGATGACCCAGTGGCACATCCCGACACATGTTGGTGTGTGGAGGGTTGGGGGATGGGGTGGGGTGGTAGGGGTGGGAACCCTGGCGGTGGGGTGTTAGGGTTGGAAACCCCAATGCCTCATTTCCCTGCTTTCGTCGCTTTGGTATTCACCCTAACTGATGCATTAACGAAGTTTTTTGCAAAGAATATTTAACACAGATATAAAGCTGAACAAGATAAATTAGATCCCATGAGTGATCCTGTTTCAGAATCAGCAATGGTCATTCTTCAGTTTAATGCACTGGTTACAGATTAGTGAGGAAACCCAACATGCATTTTGTTGTCATAACTTTCGGTTTTATTTTGCAGGTCAGACTGTTTGCAATGGTGGATCTCACTTGCCTTGCTACAAAATTGCCTACTTTCAAGACCTGTCCAGAAGGGTGGCATTTCAAGAAGCACGCCAAGCTTGCGAGATTGATGGCGGAGTGCTTTTAAGCATTGAAAATGAAGTTGAGCAGAGTCATATAGAAAAGTTACTGAAAGACCTCACAAAATCAGGCTCTGGAATCTCAGATGGCGATTTCTGGATTGGGCTATGGAGAAGTCTAGAGGCACAAAGTGAGGCTTCATCTGGCACATGTCCAGACCTCTATAAATGGACAGATGGGAGTGTGTCACAGTTCAGGTAAACTCATGTTTTATTCACACTAGACGAAATGCTTGAAATAAAATTAATTTAAGAAGCATATGAACCCTCTCAATCATTGGCAGTGTAGTGCCCTCATTAAGCATAATGTTATTATGTAAACACACCCCAATGGATTCCTTTCATCTGCTTTTGATAAAAGAATTAGATTACTTTATGTAGCCAGATAAATATGGCAAGCACATGATTTTTTGCCTACCTCATAGAAAAGGCATCAAATATAAGCATTTGATAATGCTCTGCTGATCATAGTAACAATCCAAAGGCATTCTTTATCAAATGCATATAATAGATAATTGCTCTGTAACTTTATTTTGTTATATTATGAATGATATGGTAACAGATTGTACACATGCCTTTGATGCTGGAAGATCAGAAGATTGTGTGTTCTAGTCTCACACCAGGCACTTAGGGTAAAATCCCAGTACTGACCCTGTAATGCACCATGAGGGGGATGCTGCATTCCTGAGATGCTGCCTTTCAGATGAGACTTTAAATCAAGGTCCTGTCTACCTGTTCTGGTGGTAGTTCAGCTGTATGTCAAAGATCCCATGGTAACGTTTCAAAAAGAGTATAGAAATTTCCCTGGTTTCCCAGTCAACCCCATTCACTAGAAATACCATCAACAGCTTAATGTGGTTCCATTTCATCAGTATCTCCCCTCCTTGGGATGAGGCTGAAAATAGGTGCAATTGCCTAGTCCTTTCCTTGTCATGAGCAAGCATTTGACAGTGCGGGAAGTTCGCCGTTGGTAATGCTGTTTGAGCCCCCAACTTTTTTTTTTTTTTTGTATTTTTCAACTCTGTTAAACCTAGTTCAGCATGTGATTAGGCTCTACATGCATGTTAGTCAATGATATATACACAATGATAGAATGTCTAAAATCAATTAGAAAGCTTTATTTGTCAGACTCTTTTTATAATGCAAATTAGAGTGAGTTCAAACGTATCCATTCAAAGGTCACATACTGTAAGCACTCTGCTAAAAAACACAGTAACCCAGCACCTCTATCTTTTTCGCCCTCTGTCCACCTCAAAAATTTAAAACAAAAGTAAAATGATGGTCATCTATTGTGCAAAGCAAAGTATGTCATGCAGCCCTTCCCCCATACACTGCCGAGACAACAAAGTATACAGGTTATTCCTCACATTTGCTAAATATTTAATGGACACGTGTACAGCCTACAAAACAGTTTATACATAGTCAATAATCTAGTTAATGAATGTAGCCTGTAATTCCAAACCTGGTGGGCAAGAACTACTTTAGTTTCGGCTTCAGCTATATTAGTAGGTTCCACAAAAAAGAAACTGTTACCAAGGGGACCAAGGAACCGACACTGCCGAGCATGCAGGTGCAGATTCTTGACTGCCCTTTGGAAACATTTGTTGGTTTGAGAGACACTGTCCCTGGACTGACATCACATGGGTGGGAATTTGAAATAGGCTTGAGAAACTGTGAAGTAAAAGAGCAGTAAACAAAAGCGTCTGGTCCTGGTAGTTGTTGGTAAGATGATGCATTTTCTGAAACTGCATAGGAACCTTCTGAAGATAACTGCAAACCAGTCAATTGTTTAACCAGGTGAGATACACTAAGCTGAAAGCTTTTTTACAGATGCAACCTAGCAGCACAGGGAAGTTAAGTGACTCGCTCAGGGTCACACAGTATATGCAAGTGGGGGCTGTGGGATTCAAACCCATAGAAACATAGAAACATAGACTTTGACGGCAGATAAGGACCACTAGGCCCATCTAGTCTGCCCATTTCCCTACCTACAGGATAGGCCGCAGATCCTAGTTAACCAACAGCCTATATCTTCCTGCCCCCCACAAGAATTGCCTTATGTCTGTCCCATGCATTCTTGAATTCTCCCACAGTTTAGACCCCACAACTTCCTCAGGGAGGCTGTTCCATGCATCCACTACCCTCTCTGTGAAATAATACTTCCTCACATTGCCCCTGAACTGCCTTCCTTCTATCTTTAAATTGTGTCCCCCTTGTTCTTGCACATCTCTTTTTCTGAAAGATGCTACCCTCTTGGACTTTGTTGATTCCCTTGAGGTACTTGAAAGTTTCTATCATGTCCCCCCCTCTCCCTTCTTTCCTCAAGGGTATACATATTAAGCTCCTTTAGTCTCTCCACATACGGCTTCTCTTGCAGACCCTGCACCATTTTAGTTGCCCTCCTCTGGACTGCCTCTATCCTGTCTATGTCCTTGCGAAGATGGGGTCTCCAGAACTGGACACAGTATTCCAGATGGGGTCTCACCAACTGTCTGTACAGAGGGATAACAACTTCCTGTTTTCTGCTGCTGATGCCTCTCCCTATACATCCCAGTATACCCCCGGCCCTCCCTACTGCCTTCTCACATTGCTTGACTAACCTTAAGGTCATCTAGTATGATTACCCCAGGTCCCTTTCCTGTTTTGTTGTTGTTACTACCGCCCCACCCATTGTGTATTCTTCCCCTGGGTTCTTGTTTCCCAGGTGCATTATTTTGCACTTTTTTGCACTGAATCCTAGCTGCCATACGTCTGACCATTCCTCCAACCTTGCCAAGTCCCTTTTCATCCTTTCCGCCTCCTTGTGTATCAACCCTGTTGCAGATCTTTGTGTCATCTGCAAAAAGGCATACTTTTCCTTCCAGTCCCTCTGTAATGTCACTGATGAAGACATTAAAAAGGACTGGACCCAATACTGAACCCTGCGGTACCCCACTAGTAACCGCCCTTTCTTCAGAGTGGACTCCATTTACAATTACCTTCTGTGTCCTGTTGTCCAGCCAATGTTTTACCCAGGTCTCCAGATTTGCAGCTCAGAGCCTTAAACCACTGCAGTATACTGCCTCCTTGGCATTGTATAATGTAGTATATGTCCCTTTCAGCCACACAGGTCTATAGCAGAACACAGAGTAATTGTGGCAACGATGGAAGAGCCTAAGCAAGGACATGAAGTATATCATACAGTTCTGAAATGGTTCTTACCACCAGTGTGCAAGTCAGCAACATCCAATACATCCAGTGAGTTTACTGAGAGGATAGTACAGATGGAACAAGAATGGAATGTGAACCACTATTTGAAAAAACAGCTTCTAAAAAAAATATAGACTTGTTGGTTAAATGCAGTTCTGAATTCCTTCAAACATGAGCCAGCATCTTGGGAAACAAACCTTAATTTGACGGGCTATCTGTGATCAAACAGTGTCATCGACATGAGGGAACCTCTGCTTGGATCCAGATCCGAGATCATTTTCAACTCGGACAGCAACCTGTTGGATTGGCTCACATCATGGCAGCCCCAGCCCACAGGTGAGGCTTACCCAGAGGGGCAGCCCCAGCCCACGGGCGAGGCTCACCAGCAGCCCCATCCCACTGGTGAGGCTCACACAGAGGAGCAGCCCCATCCCATGGGTTAGGCTCACACAGAGGGGCAGCCCCATCCCACGGGTTAGCCCCACATGGAGGGGCAGCCCCCATCCCACGTGTTAGTTCTCAGTGAGCAGTGCCATCCCACTGGTTAGGTCAGTCAGTGGGTAGTGACATTCCACTGGTTAGATCTCTTAGGGGCCCAGCACCATCCCACCATCCCACGGTTTAGATCTCTCAATGCCACTGAAAGTGGGAAACATCAGGCAGGCTGATCAGGGCACCAATTAGCTGTTTGCTGGGTGGTGTCTCGCACATCAAAGGAAAAAGCCACCATATGATTGGTTTGGCTTTTTCTTTAGAAGTAGACAAAGTTTCTTCCCATCAAACAAAAACAGCGTTACAATCAGCCTGCCTGATGATTGGGGTGGTACTGTCTCACCCCTTGCAGAACAATCTGCCTTGGACAGTGTCACCTTTCAAAAGCCACTCTTACAGCAAGAAGTTTGCTGCATGTGCACTCACAGTGAACTTAAAAATGAAATAAATAAAATTATAAAGCAGCACTGTTTAAGGCTTACCTTAGTTTTCCAGCTTGTGTTATTCTTATAACTTCACAATATCAGCTTTTTTTGTTACACATTAACATGTTAATTGATAAAACAAAAATACTCTAGTTTTAATAGTTATCATTAACTAGGAAATGCAGCATGGTCTAATGAATAGATTGCTGGACTAAGAGATTTGAACTCAACTCACCGAACCTATTCTGACAAGCACTATAGACTCACTGTATAACCTTCAGTGTAACACATGGGGCTCGATTTTCAAAGCCCAACATCTGGCACAAGGTGCCTGCACCAAAAGGATGTGATGCAAGTGGCATCTTGTGCCCAATACTGTGAAAATTCTGATTTTCAAATGCAGGCTGCATCAAAATTGGGATGCCTTGTGCCGAAGCCACCCTGTGCCACCCCTGTACCAGAAGTACCAGTGCGCCAGATCACAGGGGGACTTGAGCCATGGTGGATCTGCACCATCCCCTTATTTGGGATTTTAAAAGCCCTGCCACGGATGCACAAGGAGGCTGACTTTAGACTAGCCATGTGCCTAAGGGCTCTGCACCACTGCCATGGAGGGGGGCAAGTGGGGGGGCCTGCAAGGTCATGAACAAGGGCAGAGGTACCAGTGGGGGTGCCATAGCGAGTGAGGGGGAACAGCAGCAGTGGAAGGATTCAGAGGTGTCACCCAGAGGAGGTGCCATGCCCACAGGGGCAGAGCCAATTGGCCTGAGTACATGGAGGTTGGCACGAATGGACCCTGTCCCAGACCTCAAGTGGCAACAGCCCTGGCACCTGCCCCAGAGGTGACACAGTCCCCTACATGTGGTGGGTGGAAGTGGCTGCAGGTTACAGGGTGCAGTTGGTGGACAGGAACATTCTCCTGGTATTCAGCACTCTGCATAGAGGCAAGCTGATGCCCGACCACACTGTTGGGGACTAGGTCATCTCTGGGGCAGGTGCCAGGGCTGTAGCCAGAGCTGTCTACTATTTCAGCTACACAAGCTTTTTTTTTAAAGGTAGAAATGTCACGAAGCTGTGTCACTGTGTGTCATATTAATGTAGAGGTTGCCCTTGTGTTGTGTGTGTGAGAGAGGTGTCATCACTCGTTAAATTATGGAAAAAAATTGTGAGTGGGTTTGAGAAAAACTGACTGCCAGGTCAGTTTTAAAATTTCATGTGGTTACATGGATATTGGTGTGGTAAAGTGACATTGCCAGCTAACACTTGTTTTTTACAGGACATTATTGAAAAATAAATGTATGGGTAGAGGAGGCTGTTAGCCAATCAGGATTAAGTATTTTAGAAGCCCAGTTTCTAATGTATTAAAATAAATACTGGTGCACATAAATTTGAAAACAAATACTTGCAGCTACATTGTTTTTCCAAATAATATTAACCTCAAACAATTTCCTTAAATGTTTCTCGTTGACTTTATTCTTTTCTTAAGGATGTTTACAATGGTAAACTAAGAGTCATAAAATCAGATTAAAAAAACATTCACAATATGTAAAAATAGTCATGTTAGAATAACAGTCAACTGTATAAAGACATGATACTTGAAAGAGAAAACATTTAAATGTGTGATATCTTAACAGTAACATAAAAAGCAGGGAGAAGCTTGGACAGTAGTACCGTAAGGCCTGCCCCTTATTCTAATCCAAAGTCAGTGTCTATTATTTTTGAATGAGAGAGAGAAATGACTAATGACAGTTCACGCCAGTTCTGAAAATATTCAAGCTACCAAATAAAAAAAATGTAATCAGCCATGTTAAACAAGATACAACTGGTGATTACATGGCCCCCATAACTCTGGATTTAAGAATGGTTGGGGAGCAGCACTTGAGCGAATGGAAGGCAGTGTGAAGAAAAGATTAAGTAAATCCTCACCTCTGGTCCTTGTCTAAAAAAGAATCTCCTGATGCAGATTCTGAGTTCATGCATCTCAGAAATCAATATGACACAGATCTGAATCTAAACCACAAGCTTTCTATCCCAGACTCAACTAACACACATTTTGCTGCACTTCAACTGCCACATACGCACTCACTCGGACCAATATATACACACGCACACACACACACACATACATGCACATGCACATGCACACACACAGCCTAAACTCCATATAGGGATATATTCTGCTGTTGTTGAATTACAGTGGGAAGAACATACAGCCAAAAACTGCTGGAAGGTACATTTTGGTGTTATTTAATTACACATACAGAGCATAAATTGAACATACAATGGGTGGCATGAAAATAAACCACATTTTTCATTTGTGAGGGGTCTGGACTCTCATAACTTCTGATGGCTTTACCACTCATGAGTTATGGTCTCACTCCCTCACTCATGGAAATAAATGGTTTATTTTCACACCACTAATAAAGGAATAATGCCTGACAGGGTGGGAGTTATGCAGGGATAACATCCCAGCTCGGGTGGTTGGGTCCGAGGCCACCAGCCGAGGGCGTCCAACACCCGAGAAGGGATGTTATCCTGGCATAACTCCCACCCTGGATGGCATTATTCCTATTATACAATGGCTTGTTGTTTTATAATAAAAAAAATAATTTTAAAATGTTTTTGTTAGTGTGTGAACATATTTTTGTTCCTTAAGAGAAAGAGGAGATCATCATGCTGATGCTCATCAATATGATCCAAACAATCAGCAGGGATGTATGCCAGGATAACATCCCTGCTGTGACAGCCAACTGACCAATCAGAAGACAGGATTCTTTCTTGCCATTGTATAATTACACATACACACACACATATATATATATATATACACACACATATACAGTATATGTATATATATAATGACAGTGAATATAAACAATCTCAAAAAAATGCATTTATTTTCATGGGCAAGAGCTGGAGTGAAAAACATGTATTTACACTCCAGCTCAGAGAGCAATGGATATTTTCACTCCAACTCCATAATGTTCTGAACAGATTCTTCCACTATATCTAACATTCTGTCCAGGCCTGCCAGTAACAAATGGCACAAAAAAACATGAAATAGCAAGAAAAAAATCTTGAAATGTCATGGGCCGATAGACATCAGCTAACTGTGCATTAAATCTCCATAAAAGCACCGCCAGGTGCCAAATCTAATTTTTCTCAACAAAAAATCTGCTTAGAGACATTAAGTGTAATGAACCCCTCTAGGGTGGGCATCATAGGAATTTAATGCACTTCCCTGGGGTGTAAGCATACTCGGCCTTTGGCCACATACTTTTCTATAGCCCTAAGGCATGCATTAAAATCCTATAGAACACATCCTGTCGTGGCTTATTACTTACTTATTTTACCATCAGGATTGCACAACTAAGAATCAGCATTGTATAAATGGCACATGCTATGGGTAGCATGAAAATGAATGATTTATGTGTATTTTGAATACTGTAGCTGTGTATGACCTCTATAGGCCAGACTCATGGCTTTGCAACAGGTGAGGTCCATAGAGGTCATAACCAGGCATTCAAAATGAAATCATTTATTTTCATACAGTCCATAACATATCCCATATACAAACATATGAACATATGAAAACAACAGCAGAAACAGGCCATAACGGTCCATCAAGTCTGCTTGAGTGTGCAGCACACAGTTTATTTTACTGTAGCTACCCCCCAACCAATTTACATTCCCCAGAATTATCATCCCCCATCCTCATCTCCCCCCCAACCTCTACACAGATTTGATCATCTCCTTGACCCTGTCCCACCCCCTCTTAAAACTGCCCCCAGTTTTCAATGAAATCACTTCTTCCAGCAATTCAGCATATATACATAGGCCCAGACATTTAAAGGAGCTGCGCATGTTCAACCCCACAAAGCACCCCGGTATGATATTCAAAGGGGCAGGTTGCATGGCGCAACTCCTGATGCGCCGGGTGCATTGGTAATGTATGCAACACAGATGCAGGGGGCGTGCCCGTGCATATGTGGCACATCCCGATATTCAGCCCGAGATGTGAGGTGCATATGCTGACACAACCCCTACATGCGCCTCACACAGGTGCTCAAAGTTGAGCCAAAAATAAAAGGCTGAAATGCTGCCCACCCACAGGCAGGTGGCTGTATTGCAAGGTGCAACACAACAGCCATCAGCCGTGGGTGGCCACCCACCCAGCAGAAACACCGTTCACAAGCACCCAGACCCTCCCAGGTAGTCTAGTGGACCCCCCCTCCCCATATGCCTGAATGCGGGCTGTAGTAATAATACATAATAGCCTGGTGGTCTAGTGGTTCCTTCCCTGTATGCCCGATCACGGGCTGTAGTAATAATACATAATCTGGTGGTCTAGTGGTTCTCTCCACGTATGCCCAATAGTGGGCATCTGTAATATTAAAAGTACTTGGCAGTCTAGTGGTTCCCACCCCGTATGCCTGATCATGGGCCATTGTAATAAGAAATAATAACCTGGTGGTCTAGTGGTCCCCCCTCATATGCCTGATCGTGGGTTGTTATAATAAGAAAGTTTAACCTGGTGGTCTAGTGGTACCCCTCCCCACCCACCCACAGAGGGCCCTGGCCACCCAACACCCTCCCTGGTCATCAGTGGGTGGCAGCACTCTGCCTGCATACCACCCGGCTACCTCCTGAATGACAGCGTACAGTATGATCTGTACACCTATTGGTCCACAGTGTGGACCAATGGGCTGAACCATACACTGTACTACACAGGCCAGGTATGTGAATGACTGCGTTCACTCACATATCTGGCCCTGTGCAGTACAGTATGGTCTGCAAGCTCCATTGGTCCACACTGTGGACCAACTGGCATACAGATCATATTTACGCAGTCATTCAGCAGGTGGTCTGGCGGTATGCGGGTAGGTGCTGCTGCCCGCCAATGACAGGGAGGTATTGGTGGCCGGGAGTCCTGTGGGTGGGTGGAGGGAGGTACCACTAGACCACTGGTTAAACTTTCTTATTACAACAGCCCATGACTGGGCATATGGGGAGGGGACCACTAGACCACCTGGTTATTATTTGGTATCACAACGGCCCGCGATTGGGCATACGGGGAAGGGACCACTAGACCACCAGGTAATTTTATTTTTTTTTGCATTATTTCTTTATCCCCTCCTACATGCCCCAGATCTGCCATTTTCTTCAGGCAGCCATGATCCCTGACATACACCTACTGTCCTCCCTTGGAAGCCTCCCTACCTCAAATCGCAGCCAACCATGGGGTAGCTTGGCATAACCCTTCGCCAAATGGGTCCCTCTCCTCTGAGAGGGAAGGCACTGGTGTGGCAGCCAGAACACTCTTTCTCTCGGCCCCAGGGTGCTGCTGAGGTGGTCAGGCTCCTCGAGAGTTCTTTGGTGGTGTTGGCAGATCATCTGCCACCATTCTGGCCAATCCAGGATGTTTTTCCAGTTCCCTGATGTTGTGTCGCATCTGTAGTGCTCCTGGTCTCCACGGGGTGCCGCTACAGAGTGAAGCATCACCCTAACCCACCCCCGGAGAGGTGAGCAGTCCTTGGGATGCTAAATCCTCTCCCGCCGCTGCCAACTCCAAGAGACCCGAGTCCGTTCCTGAACCCGGGTTGCCAGTGTGGTTTGAGGAGACCACCAGGTAATTTTTAATATCACAGATGCACATGATCGGGCGTATGAGGAGGGAACCACTAAACCACCAGGTATATTTTAATATTACAGATGCCCGTGATCGGGCATACGGGCAGGGAACCACTAGACCGCCATATATATTATAATAGTACAGATGCCCTCGATTGGGCATACGGGGAGGGAACCACTAGACCACCAGGTAATGTTTTAATATTACAGATGCCCATGATCGGGCATATGGGGAGGGAACCACTAGACAGCCAGGGTAATATTTACTATTACAGAAGCCTACGATCGGGCATACAGGAGGGGAGGAGGGGGTTACAATAGCCTATCAGGGACCCACCCCCGACGACAGCAGCTAGATAGGGCACCAGATGCACTTCACCGAGCTGCCCTGCACAACGCATGCAAATGAGGTCATAATGATATGCAAATGGCCCCATTTGCACCTTGCATATATTATGGCCTCATTTGCATGCCCCTGACTGAATAATGTGGGTGATGCGCGTAGTGCAACTGCACTTTCGCTGGTGCATTCACATGCTCCCCTTTCTGTGGCTTGCACTGGCGCAGTGCCACTACACCATGCCAGTATGTGTGCCGACCTTGCCATATTCAATGGTGCTGCACCATGGTGCAGCACCATTGAATATCGCCTGGTCCTGGCCCCGGCACAGTCCAGTTGCACTGCATCCATGCTTGCACCACTGCCTAGTGCAGTCTGAATATCTGGGCCATAGTATATAACTTTAATTTATCATTTTAACCCCCACTCCTGTTGTATATGTATATCTATGTATCTCACTCTTTTGCTCACTTTCTCTATTATACTGGCACAGTAGTGCCAATATAATTGAGGTTGAGCAACAGGATCTATGTCAAACCCCTAACTTTGCACCTTAATAGCTTTGGAAGCGTTTGATGAATGCATGCATTGTCTAGTTGTAGCGTGTATATATATATATATATATATATATATGTATATGTGGAAAGTTTTGTGATGTCAGCTTATGAAGTTTCTGAGATCCACATATGTAATTTTCCTGTAGACATCCAATTTTTTCCAGTACTTAACATGGGGTTTTGGTTTTGCTGTCACCCACAGACTACATCGAATGCAATTTTTTTCCCCAAAACATTCAGGGTAGAAGTGTGCTGTGCCAATGTAGTGCCTTTGGAAGGTTTCATGAAAACATGTTAAATAGTTCTCGAGTTATAAGGATTTAAAGTTTTTTCTTCTATTCTGAGCATGCTCAGCAGGGTTTGGGGGATAACGTTCTGGCTTGACACCAAAAGTTCCATGCTGCAAGACCATTTTTGGTTCCTCACCACTTGCTTCTCACAATGCCCCAAAAAAATCTTTCATGCCACGAGAGCCACCATCTTGTTTTTTCCCCTCGAGTCAAAAACATTGAAAATACATAAACATAGTGTTTGTCTGCAAACCACTAGAATCGAGCTAAACAGGGCCTGTTTAGCCAGATTCTGGAGTTTGTTTTTTCGAAACATGGCCTGGAATACCTTTTCTGGGCACCCCAAAATCCAGGGTGCCCTGCTTACCAAAAGGAGCCCTTCACCGGTGTTCTCTGTATGAGAACAGCTATACTGACATGGTACTGCCAGTGTAGTTAGGATTGAGCCACAGGTTCTATATTAAACCCCTAACTTTGCATCTTAATAGCCTTGGCAATGTTTGATGAAACTGGCTGAAATTTTGCATGAATTGTCTAGCAGGTAAGCTTTAAATATGTGGAAAGTTTCATGATAGCAGCTTAGTGGTTTCTGAGATCTGCATATGTCTTTTTCCTGTAGATGACTAATTTTTTTCCTACACTTTAAATGAGTTTTTGATTTTGCTCTCACCTACAGCCTACACGGAATGGATTTTTTTTCCAGAACTTTCATGGTAGAAGTGTGTTGAGACAAGGTAGTGCCTTCAGAAGGTTTTGTGAAGAAAATATTAACGGTTCTAGAGTTATAAGGATTTAATGTGTTTTTTTGTTTTTTTTTGCTGTTCTGAGTATGCTCAGTAGGGCTTTTGGGATACTGTTCTGCTGCAATACCTGAAATTCCATGCCGTAAGACTGTTTCTGGTTTTCCACCATTTTACTTCTCACAACACCAACTTTTTTTGTGCCATGACAGTTGCCATCTTGTCTTTTACCCTTGAACTGGACAACATTTAAAATACATAAACAGGGGATTGATTTTCAAATGGCCCTTGATCGGCAAAATGTGAGCTGAACTCCCACTTGTGGTAAACTCCAGATGCACCAGGGACCCTGCGCCAGATTTTGGCACAGCAAATGTCCTGGTGCCAAAGACTTCAGAGTTTCCACAAGTGGAGTGGTTCACCAAACAGGTGGCATGCTGAAGGTATTTGATAGAGGGTGCCACCAGCCCCCAACCACCCTTCGCAAAAGTCAGCCCTGGACTTGCCTGTTTGGGGGGGAGGTTACGGTAGTGGAAAAGAATGCCCTGGCCAGGTGCTGCATCAAGCTGTGGGGTCATGCCAATGTGCCGCTGGGTAGGACAGTGGCAGCAAGCAACTGTGTCCTGACTGGGAAAAGACTGGCAGACAATGGCAGGAGAATAGTTCACTCGATGAGCCTGTGCCACACAAACCTGCTGGTACCATAACATGACTACCACTCAAATCTCTGACAACTGGACACTGTCTCTGTCCATGGTGCCCTTGTGTGGCATGTGATGGAACCCCTGGCAGATATGAGGTGCTCCCACTGCACAGGTGCAACCTTACTGACAGCATGCCTGCACACCTGCTGTACTATCCACAGAAGGTTCATATGGCACCTCTACCTACAGGTGGCATAATAGTGCCTGTGATGGGAAAGGGGACCAAAGCCATGTATTCTTTTGATTAATTTATTCTTTTCTAAATATACATCTGCTTCACATACAAAATGGCTACCAGATCACATGATGAAGAAGTATATGACAGCTTATGTTAGCCAGGGTAGAAGGTCTGATGTTCTCATGAGAAAGTTAACAGAAAAGCTAGGGAGGAGGCAATAAAGCAATGAACCCAGTGGGGAGTCATTCCTGGAGATGTTCCTGTGTTGGACAAAGGACCCAAGTGCATATCATTATGGTAGCAAGGTGCTGCTGAAGGGTGGGCACACACATACACACACAACACACACACACACACACACACACACACACACACACACACACACTCTCTCAAAGAGGACTGGGACAACATGGAACTGTCACTGAAAGTGAGCGAGACCCCTCCCCACATGGAGTGAGAAATATATTGTGGTGCTGGAAGCAAGTACTTCCTCTTGGACCTGGTACATCTGAAATCCAGACCCCTGCAACTAGAAGTCTGTTAAGAAAGACAGCTTAGGGAAAAGTATTTTCTTCAGACAGCAGCAGGTAAAGACATAGGTTTTAGGTGAGAATGGCTCAGAATTCTGCTGCACACTATCTGTCTGTTCAACCTGGTTTTATTTTCTTCTGTTTTCCTGTCAATACATCCTGTTGTAAATACTCATAGGGTGGGATATTCAGAAGGGTTGCACATGGCGCAACACAGCTGCACTATGCGCAACCCACTGATGCGCCCCGGCACGATATTCAAAAGGGGAAAGTGCATGGCACAAATCCCGATGCACCAGGGCACATCAGTAACGTATGCGGCACAAGTAGGGGGGGTCGTGCCCATGCATACCCCCGCACATCCCGATATTCAGCCTGAGATGTGCAGAGCCCATGCAGGTGCAACCCCTACATGTGCCGTATGCAGTTGTTCCAAAAAATAAAGGAGCAGAGCCAGCCACCCACAGGTGAGCTGCCATATTGCAGGGCCCAACACGGCAGCTGCCATCTGTGGGTGGCCACCCAAGCTTCAGCGGCACCCTCCATTGGGTAGCGCACCCCCATGCCCGATTGCGGGCATAAGTATAAATATAAGAAACTCCTATATCCTTGGTGGTCCAGTGGACTGCTCCCAGCCTGATCACAGGCATTAGTATAGAAATAAAATGTCCTATATCCCTGGTGGTCCAGTGGACCGCTCGCAGCCCGATCACGGGCAGAAATCAAAAAATATAATAGATCCCATCCTTGTCCAGTGGTACCCTCTCCCCACCCTCCCACTGAGCCCACCACCCCCTCCGCCCCAGTCGGCAGGCAGCAGCTCCCACCCGCCAACCACCCAGCCGCCCGCTGACTGACTTCACCCAGTACAGCTGTATGCCCATTAGTCCTGGCGTGAGCCAATGGGCATGCGAATCATACTGTACTACACAGTCCAGATATGTGAATGGATTCATTCACATATCTGGACCATCGGCTCTGGTATGGTCTGCATGCCCATTGGCCCACTGTGGACCAATTCTTCGTGCAGCTGTGCTGTGTATGAGTCAGTCAGCAGGTGGCTGGGCAACTTGCTGGTGGGGACTGCCGCCCGCCATTGACCTGGGGAGCAGGGTGTGGGGCCCAGTGGAGGGTGGGGAGGGGTACTGCTGGACCACCAGGGATGGGATCTATTATTTTTTTAGACTTCTGCCTGCAATCAGTCTGCGAGCGGTTCACTGGACTACCAGGGATATAGGACGTTTTAGTTCTACACTTATGCCCCCGATCGGGCTGGGAGCAGTCCACTGGACCACCAGGGATATAGGAGTTCCTTATTTTTATACTTATGCCCATGATTGTACAGTGGGGCACTTTTCCGCTTGTGCAGGGGGTGTCGGTCCCTGCCGGCTGCAACCTGGGAGGGCACCAGGTGCAAGTCACCGGGGATGGGCACACCTGCATGCAAATGGAGCCATAATGACATGCAAATGGCCCCATTTGCACCTTGCATGTATTATGGCTCCATTTGCATGTGCACCTTTGAATATCACAGTTGATGCGCCTAGCACAACGGCACTTGCGCTAGTTCATCCTCTGCCCTTCTCTGGTCACTTGTGCTGGTGCAGTGCCACTGTGCCATGCACAATGCAGGTGGCCACAGAGTGATATTCAACAGTGCTGAGCCATGACGCAGCACTGTTGAATATCACCCTGTCAGCACCCTGGCACATCCCAGTTGCACTGTGCCCAGGCTTGCGCCACAGCCTGGCGCAGTCTGAATATCCCACCCATAGTCTTTTAGTAAAGCTTCTTTTTTTATAGAATCAGTGACTGCTTGTTTTATTTAAAAGGGCAATTCTGCTATTTCTTCTGGAATCTGTTTGCAGTCTGTCTCTGAAGGGGCAATCTACCCACAGTTATAGTGTTTGACCTTCCTGACATTGAGCAAGGAGGAGGAGGTAAAAACAGGTTTCCTGGTTCCTGTTAGTAAAAACCACAGTGGTGGCAGTGAACTTGAGGACCCAGGTGAGGGATTTGTGTCACAATGCCTGGGTGAAAGACTGACCACAAGAGAGTCTGACAGCTCCTGGAGTTGGGGAGCACAGTTGCTGTAACTGGTCAGCACTGTGTAGGATAGTGCTGTGTGACAGGGATGGTGGGATGTAGACAGTCAATCACCAACATGTCATTCAGTGCCAGTCCTCAATATTCCTAGACTGTGTCTGCATGGATCGTGCTGAGCTGAGTAGTGAGGGCACTGCACAACTGCAAGGGGATTTGTCTCCTAGCACACTAGGCCACCACAGCCAGGGACAGTGTCCATGTGTCAGAGATGTGTGTGGTAGTCGTTATGCTCTCAGCAGGTTAGTCTAGCATGGGATCATGGAGCTCACTGTTCTGCTGCTATTGTCTGCCAGTCTGTGCCTGGTCAGGGCACTGCTGCTTGCTGCCACCATCCTACTCAGCAGCACAATGGCATGACCCACACAGCCTGATGCCGCACTTGGGCATGTTCTGGTTCACATTCAGAGATTGTACCACCCCACCCAGCACCGCCTGACCTGTGGCCCAAGGGCTGTTAGATCAGTTCAGGGCTGGTTTAAAGATCAACTGACACCACTTCTGCTACATTGCTGAATTAGAATAAACATAACTCCAGTAAATCTCATACTAAAAACTAAATTTCTACGTTACTTCATTTTAAAGGTATGAGCTATTTTGTAACCCTGATTTCACTATCTGTTCAAAAATGCCTGTGTCAGTGAAGAGCTGCTGCTGATGTCATCTCAGGGAACTCACAGTCTAGTACTTCCTGTCAGCAAGCTTATAGGACCTGTGTCTCCAAGGTTCTAAAGATCATGTGCAATGCTTTTCACATGTAAACAGGCAGCACCATTCAATAAACATTGCTTTAAAAACTATGTGTATTTCAGGTTTTGTAACAAAGCTGACAATTTTTTGTGGGAGTTTCTTTTTGTTGAGTTCCTTTTTCCCAATGTTTCTGGATGTTGGGTCATAGCACACTCTTGTGAGGTTTGCAGACTGAATAAGTTTCTGATGAGTAGCCTGTGACATAGGTGACTGCGAATGGGAGCTTTCAAAAAGGGCGACTGAAGTGCAGTGCATGTCGACAGGGCTACTGACCAGGGAGGGTGACCAGATGGAGGGGATTCACACATATAGTGACAGAATGAGGCTACATGTACACTTGCACAGGAGGGGTAGTAAGCATGCTGAGCGAGGGGCAGAAAGGGAGGGAGGGTTTGTGAGTCATGGTGCCATGGTGGGCTACTGAGCTGGCCCCATGGTGTGGTGGGTGGGTGGTGGGCTGGGGTTCTGAGGATGCTGGGTTTGGGTCCAGGTGCACTTGCATTTTATTGTGCATGGCTCAAATTTTTTTTAAGGCTTTGCACCCCCTCCAATGTGCACCCCCCTTGAGTTGAGAATCCTTTAGTTTGGGGGTGTGGGGGTGAAGCCCCCCCATGAGGGCAGTCCATAGGGTGCAGCCCCCTGCATAACAAAGAAAATCCTAAGTCCCTGGCACCATTTTGCTGTGCACTGGGGGTGTACATCTCCGAGTTATGATATGGAACCTTCTGACATGGTGAAAGGCTGAGATCATTCACAGCTATCATTCAATTGAGGCAATTTCTAAGGATGGCACTTTAGAACAATTATTCCAGCTCCTTGTCAATGGGAGTGGGAGAGGTAATGCTTTTTTGAAACCTTACTAGGAGTTTCTAATTTAGCCAGCCCATAGTTTTCTCCCTGTCAGGCTGTTTTTTTTTGTTTTTTTTTTGACCTACATTCAGGCTAATCTATATTATACTCTAAATTAAAATGATCATTTTAACAGAGCTAACATTTCCACCCCTGATAGGAATTAACACATATAAGGTCTCTATTAAAACTTATTGTAAAGCAGACACTGACAAACAGCAGTGAAGTTACCTACATTACAATACTAGCAGCAATACAACTTCCTAACAGGCACAGTAGAGTAGCACTCCAAATGGTATCAGTAGCCTGGAGGCATGCTGGCTCAGCATCCAGCAACCCTGGAGCCACTGAATGTAGGTAAAAAAAGCAGCCTGCCAGGGAGAACACATTGGTCTGACTAAATTAGAAACTCCTAGTAAGGTTTCATAACAGCATTGCCTCTACCTCCCCCATTGACAAGTAGATGGAATAATTGTTTTAAAGTGCCATCCTTAGAAATCGCCTCAATTAAATGATAGGTGTGAATCATCTCAGCCTTTCGCCATATCAGACACTTATTCAGTCTGCAAACCTCACAGCAGTGTGCTATGACCCAGCATCCAACAACTCTGGAAAAAAGATCCAAAGCAAAAAGGCACCCAAATAAAAAATTGTCAGCTTTGTTACAAAACCTGAAACACCATTGTTTTTAAAGAAATGTTTATTGAATGGTGCTGCCTGGTTTACTTATGAAAACCATTGCACATGATCTTTACAGCTTTGGAGAAACATGTCATATAAGCTTGCTGACAGGGAGTACTAGACTGTGAGTTCCTGAGATAACATCATCAGCAGCTCTTCACTGAAACAGGCTTTTCTGAACAGGTAGTGAAATCAGGGTTACAAAATAGCTCATACCTTTAAAATGAAGTAACGTAGAAATCTAGTTTTTAGTATGAGATTTACTGGAGGTATGCTTATTCTAATTCTACATTGTAGCACTTATGGCCAGAGTGGTGTCAGTTGCTCTTTAACCACAGCCAGGACTTGCGGACACCACAGATGTTTCAGAATCCCAATTTAGGGGATACTGCAGCCCTGCTGAGGTGCAGTCCCCTTGTGACATGGCGCACCCCCAGGTCGGGCGCATGAGTGGCGCAAGGGTGGGTTGGTTCATGGCATCCCAATTCTGACACAGTCTGTGTTTGAAATTCTGATTTTCTGCAACATTTGATGCAAGGTGCCACTTGCATCAATTCCTTTTGATGCAGGCACCTTGTGTCACATTTGGCCATTATAAAAACAGAGCCCATAGTGTCATTTTACAAAAACACACACCTGAACCTAGCTAAATGGGACAAATTTAACTAGATTCTCATGTTTATTTTATAAAAACATGGCCAGAAATACCTTTTCTGGGCCCCCCAAAATACAGGGTACCCACCTTAGCAAGAGGAGCCCTTCACCTGCATTATCAGTATGAGAACAGTGGGACTTTCTTAAATTCTGAAGCTGGAGCTGGAGTCCTGCTGCAAACTTCAGTTTAAGCAGTGAGCCAGCAATCCCCCATTCTATCTATCTATCTATCTATCTATCTATCTATCTATCTATCTATCTATCTATCATCTGTCTGCCTGTGTATGTATCTATGTAGCTACCTTCCTACCTACCTACCTATTTGAAGTATTTGTTAAGTGGACTGTGATGCCCACCCCTGCTATTGCTTCTTTCTCCCCCTGCCTTCCAAGTTACCTGCCCCCTCCCAATGTTTTTTTTTATATTCTGTCTGTCTGTCTATCTACATCTTTATAAGTGGACTGAGGTGCCAACCAACCACTTCTCTTAACCCCCCTCCCCTCCAGGTCATCTGCCTCCATTCTCTGAACAAGTAGCCCAACATTGAGGTGCCCAATTCCCAGTGCTGGAATGTAAAATGTCCCCTGTAATAAATCTGTCTACCTACCTATCTATTTTAAAGAACCACTGATGTGAAAAGTGCTACACTGCAGAATCTGAATAAACATATCCCCGGTAAATCTCCTACCAAAAACTAGATTTCTGCGTTATTTCATTTTAAAGTTATTCGCCATTTTGTAACCCTGATTTCACTACCTGTTCAAAACAGCCTGTTTCAATGAAGGGCTGCTGCTGATGTCATCTAGTGGATTCACAGTCTAGAATTCCCTGTCAGCAAGCTTATAGGACCTGTTTCTCCAAAGTTTTAAAGATCATGTGAAATTGTCATCAAGAGTAAATCAGGCAGCACCATGCACAAAACATTGCTATAAAAATATGTGTTTCAGGTTTTGTAATGAAATAGACACAATTGTATTGTTTAATGCCTTTTAGTGTGGTCCATTTCTCTAGGGTTGCTGGATGCTGAGACAGCATGCCTCCTTTGGAGTGCTACTCTACTGTGCCTATTAGGAAGTTGTATTGCTGCTAGTATTGTGATGTTGGTAACTTCATTGCTCTTTGTCAGTGTCTGCTTTACAATATGTTTTAATAGGGGCCTTATATGTGTTAATTCCTACTGGGGTGGAAATGTTAGCTCTGGTAAAATGATCATTTTATGTAAGCAATAAGACACAACAGGGTGTGTGTTGAACAGATGTTACCACACACCCAGGGGCATAGTAAGGCATGAGGCCCTGATGAGTGCCTTCAGCCCCTGGAAATGCAGTAATATCTGTTCAACACATGACCTGGAATGTTTTATTGTGCTTATAAAATGAGAATTTTTTTTAAAAATGTTTTGCTCCTACAAAATAGCACATCTGTAAGCAGCAAAAGGCAATTTTTATCAGAACTTCTGATAAAATAGTCCTTCCGCCAGCAAGAAAATGACGTCATGGTTTCGCCAGGCAGAAACCCCCCACCACCACCACCACCACCACACGCACAGACACACACACACCCTCGGGTTTGGGGAGAACCTGGTATATTTTTTGTGACTGTGCTGAACTGTGAAGTGTTTTTTTTATTTGAATGATGCAGGACTGAGCAGCGTCTCTCCTGAGCGCTGTTGCTGAGCGAGCCGGAAGTGCTTGTTGTTCGGTGGAGTTTTTCCAATTACTGGTGAGCTTCCTGGAGTTAAATAATAACTAAAAAAACACTCAAAACAACAGATTTTTTAAGGATGAGGTGTTTCTGTTGTTTTAAGTCACACAGGACTGCAGGACCGAGCGCTCCCTTCTTTCCGTGATACAACGAGCGTTGTTGACGGACGAACAAACAGATTGAAACTGTGTGTCTCACGTCTGTCTGCTGCAGCTACGCTGCATCAGGAATTGCTTCTGGTTTACATACTTGAATAGTACAATGATTATTTATCTCCTTAACAAAGTTTAAAATAAAGGCTGCAATTCAAAGTCAAGAGCGAGTGGCTCCAAAGCTTCGGTGATCTGCCACAGTGCTAAAACAATGGCTGCCTTTAAAAAAGGAATGTTCCATGCCTAGCTCTGAACATTCCATTTAGGGGCATTGATTTCTTTGCCTGTACTTTTTTATTCTATGTGTAATACAGATATTACACTGGTTTTCTAGTCCATCACTGAGCTTATTTTTTATGCCCATTTTATAATTTTGAGTAGAACATAGATGAGCCTGAATGTAGGTCAGAACAGCCTGATGGAGAAAAAATGTGCTGGCTAAATTAAAAACTACTAGTAAGGTTTCAAAACAGCATTACCTCTCCCACCCCCATTTACAAGCAGATGGAATAATTGTTTTAATGTGCCATTCTTAGAAATCCCCTCAGCTAAATGATAGATGTGAATGATCTCAGCCTTTCACCACATCAGTCTGCAAACCTCACAACAGTGTGCTGTGACCCAGCATCCAGCAACCTTGGAAAAAAGGACCACAACAAAAAGGCACCCAAACAAAAAATTGTCAGCTTTGTTACAAAATCTGAAACACACATAGTTTTTAAAGCAATGTTTACTGACTGGTGCTGCCTGTTTTACTTGTGAAAACCATCGCACAAGATCTTTACAACTTTGAAGAAACAGGTCCTATAAGCTTGCTGACAGGAAGTACTAGACTGAGTCCCCTAGATGACATCACCAGCAGCTCTTCACTGAAACAGGCTTTTTTTGAACAGGTAGTGAAATCAGGGTTACAAAGTAGCTCTTAACTTTAAAATGAAGTAATGTAGAACTCTAGTTTTTGGTATGAGATTTACTGGGGGTATGCTTATTCTTATTCTGCAATGTAGCCCTCTTGGCTAGAAGGTGTCACTTGCTCTTTAAGTATTTGTTAAGTAGACCGTATAGTGAAGAAAGCTATTCTTTTGGCATAGGTCCCTGCACCTCTACCACTCTGGGTGGCAGAGGGCCTGTGCATTGCCTGACAGATTGACTCTTTGCCCAGTGCATCAGTGTCTGTGGCCACATGGAAACACAGAAACCAGAGGAGCCTGTGCTGCCACAGCCCACCAGATAGCCCTATGAATTCTTGACATCCACTGCTGCATGGAACTGTAGGGCACGCAAGGGTCCTGCACTTCTGTAGGCAGATGGAGTCTGCCCTTGGCAAAGGGCCAAAAGGACCCTGCTTATCTGCATCTGAGGATATGATTCAACTATCTCAAAAAGAAAGGACATTCTTTGCAAAAGACTTTGTTAATGCTCCAGTTAAGGTTCAAGTTAATGCTGCAAAAGTAGGGAAATGTGGTGTTAGGGTTTCCAACCCTAACTCCCCATCCCCCCAACCAAAAAAGGATACAACATTAGGGTTTGGGGTCTCTGGAGTATTGGTGAATCAGTGGTGGGGTCTTTCTTGGGGTTGTCAACCCTAATGCCCACCTTGTTCCTTGAACAAACATTGTCAGACATTACCTCCTTTCTTCACACAAGGCCCCCAGGGTCATGCAGGATATGCAATACCAGAGAAAGGATGTGTGTCCAGGAACCCCAGGACCATACATATGATCCTGTCATTCAGTTTTTAGAGCACTGGGATGGTATTCCAGGCACCTGGATTTGATTCCCAGTAGGTCACATTTTTTTATTTTTCTCTACAATTTGTGATTTAATTGCCAAGCAATGGCTACTATTGCACCAAGAACAACTAATTATAATTTTTGAGATAGTGGAGTCATATTCTCATTCACACTGGTCTTTTTGGGACCTGCACAAACAGATGCTTACATGTGGGACCCACTATGCCCTTTGCCATGGGAAGAGTCCATCTGCCTGTGGATGTACAGGGCCCTCGAGGCCCTGCACTTCTGTCTGGCAATGGATGTAAAGAATTTGAGGGGCTGTCTGGTGGGCTTCAGAAGTGAAGGGCCCTCTGGCTCCTCTGCTTCCATGTGGCTACAGATACAGACAAGCAGGGCAATTTTTTTTCTTTTCCTCACCCCTGTCCCCTCCACCCTTCCACATAGGTATTTCCCCGGTATGACCAGGATTGTGACTTCTACTATTGTTCTGCTTTATTTGATTGCTATTTACTGTATGTAACTTTATTCTGTAAACCACTGTTATATTGTGTTCTTTTGTTATCTGTATTGCACCTGTGTGTTACCACTGTTGTATCTCACACTGTAACCATGTCTACCCTTCCTGCGACAAGGTGCCTTTGTAAATGAGTCCTTGACTCAAAGGTTGTAAATCTGACTTTCAAAAATAAATAAATAAATAAATAAAAATAGTCCATCTATCAGCCAAAGTGCAGGGCCCTCTGGCAGCTATGGGTGGAGGGCCCTATGCCAAGAGACTAATTCTTTGCAGTATATGGTACTTGGGCTCATGCGGTCAAACCTACACCTTACCTTCCCAGGCTGGGGGTGGTGCTGCATGACAGTGCCATCCCTCCATCATTGGCCCATCCAGGTGACTCACTGAGTTCGATCCTGAACTCAGCTCACCAACACAGGATGGATCACAAAGCACTACCCACTACGCCGAAAGCAGGCCCAGCACACAGCATTTTTTAATAATTTATTTTTAATTCTCACTCCAAATTTTCAACATAGCTGCTTCATGAATTCCCCGGCCCCCATAATCATGACATGTGGCATTTATAGAATAATGACAGAAACATCATTTCATGCCACAAATGCAAAAACATGTTTATGCAGGTCCCCTCCTGAATCACCTTTTGGGATGTAAAAAAAAACAACATTTGGCCAGGATTTGAAAAATGACGTGTCATACTCCTGAGGTGGTGTGACAAAATGGCTGTGTTGAAAGTTTGGAATCAAAATATTGAAAATTACCAAAGTTATGAGCAAGTATGGAAACATTTAAATGCTCATAACTTTGTGGTTTTTTAATATTTTGATTCCAAATTTTGAACACAGTCTTCTTATGACCCCCATCTCATGAACTCGGTTGGTGAAAATGTTCAAATTCTGCCCGAAAGGTGATTTCATGAAGTGACTGAAAAATCACCTTTGGCCCAGATTTGAAAAATTTCACCTACTTTGTTCATGAGGCAGGGTCCCAAAAAGGCCACGTTGAATTTTTGGTGCTGAAATATTGATAAACAGTGAAGTTATAAGTGAACGTTGAGCTGTTTCAATGTTCATTCATCACTTGGTTATATTTCCATACTTTTTCACCAAATTTTCAACATAGTCTTCTTATTACCCCCAACTCATGAATCTGGTAGGTTAAAAGTTTCAAATCCCTCTCGAAAGGGAATTTTGTGTAGTAACAATGAAATCACCTTTTGGCTAGGATTTGAAAAAGTTCAGCCTACCTTGTTCGTGAGGTGGGTCCCAAAAAGGCCATTTTGAAAATCTGGTGGAAAAATATTTAAAAATGACATGTTATGAGTAAAAGTTAAAAATGCATCAAAAATACATTGACCACAGTTACCTTACTTCCTCATTTCACAGTAGCAGTTTCTGCAACAGGACACATTTTGGCTCTGAGACTGGATCTGCAATGTGGGAATCTCTTTAGGGAAGTGAGGGTGTGGGGTGCTGAGTAGGGGGTCATGTGGGGTGGGTGGGGGTATGAGGTAGGGTCAAAGATTGGAGAGGGACTATTTTCTTCTTTTCAAGTTTTAAAAAAAAAGATTTGCGAGGGACAGTTTTCTTTTTTTTAATTTTTGTTGCACAGGGACTGGACCGGCACTGGAGGTTGGGCAATCCAGTGTCAGCATAATCTTTGGTGACACCACAGGTGGGTACTGTGGTGTCACCACCTATCTGTTTGGGGGCTGGTGATCTGGAAGGGGGTTGTGATTGAGCGATAATGGGGGTGGGCACCCCAGTCTTCTTAAAATAGTAAAATTGAAAAAGAAGAGAGAGGAAGATCTATGAGGAACAGTTTTTTTATTTTAACAGGGGGACAGAACCGACACTGGGGACCGGGCACCCCAATGTCATCATACTGTTTGGTGGCACAGGGGTGGGCACCTCAATGTCACTACCTATCTGGATAACTGGAGGGGAGGAGGGTTATTGAAACCTTCAAACCAGCATCAGCAAAGGTGATGGAGGACTGGCTGAGCTTGGAGGGGGTGGGAGCAGGGTTACTGAAATGTGCAAACTGGCATCGGGCAGGATGAGGGAGGGCTGGTTAAGTCAGTAGGGGGAGGAAGCTTGCAGTACATCATTAGTAATGTTTTGAAAATGGCCCCTGTCACTAATCTGGGCATCCAGGACTTTTAGGGTGCCCAAAAAAAGGTATTTCTGGGCCAAATTTCTTTCCCTAACCCGCTATCCCTGTCCTCCTTCTGCTTCAGTTGTTCATACACTACACCTAATCTGATATCCCCCCCCCAGCTTTGGCAGTTCTGGTCAGACTGATTCTACCCCACTCTCCTCCCCACGCTCCTATCAACAGTTACCTCTGTGCATTCTTCTATGTATAGGGCCACTCCCACTTTACTCATCTGTCTATCTCTTCCATAAACAGCATAGCATCGGACAGCAAGGTTTCAGACATTGGTACCCATTACCAGTAATCCACTAATGGGTGTTATGTCTATCTGGTCCTCTACCACTACTGCCTAGAGCTCACCCATTTTACTATCCAGTCTCCTGATGTTCACACATATTGCTTTCCACTATTTTCCCTCTTTTCCTTGTCTGCTTCTGATACCCCTTTTACTTCATTCACCTGTTTTTACCACCACCTTCCAACCTTCCATATACCCCGATGTTTCTTCCCCAGCCTGTTTTTCCATCCTATGCCCTCTTGCCAACACCCTCCTGCTATCTATGTGCCCTACATTTTTTCCTTATCCTGTTCTCCCTTCCTATTTCCCCCATCATTGTTCTTTGGTACCCTCTGCTGTTTCTGTCCCTCTACTTTAGCATGAGAGTGCCAGTTAGGCCTCCAATTCTTGAAGCAGTGTTCCTGCCTTTTTGGGCTCCAGCCTCTGTGCCCACTAGTTTGAATGTTCTGTGACAAAGGGGCTGAATCTTTGCTCTAGTGCCAAGGCCCCCTTCTCACAATAGTGCAGGACATTTCTCCCGAGCAGCCTCCAATCCCACTAAAATGCCCTCCAATCCCCTAAAAACCTGAAACCCTCCCCCTTGCACCAATCTTTTAGCCACTAGAAAGTAAAGATTTTAACCTTCGTACATTTCCACTTCCTGTGACTGACAGTACCTCAGAGAAGGTCACTGAGCCCCTTGTCTCCTTTACAAGCTTGCCTAACATACATAAACGGTTGTTACCTCCTCTATAGCTTGTCTGGCCAGGTAGTTGGTCCCTAGGTGGACAGTTATATCTGGCTGTTTTAACTTATCCTCATAAACCAGCTTCTCTATCCCGGGCTGACCCTCCCTGCTGTTGTCACAGGCATGTAATGAACCAGTATTCCAACTTACCCTGAGCAAAAGGAAAAAGACTTTAGTGCAAAAGCTTCCAGTACCTTGCCCATCTCAGATGTCAAGCTGATTGGCCTGTGGTTGCCTGGGTTTGATTTCGCCCCCTTCGTGAAGATGGGTGACCACATTAGGGAATTTGTAGTCTCTGACCTGACAACTACAGCATTTTCTGAAACGTCGAATGAAAGATTATTGCAAGTTGCACTGTCAATTGTTTCTTTAGCTACATTATGATCCTTGGGTGTATCCCATTAGTCCCTTAGGACTTCCCTGGCTCAATCTTTACCTAGTAGTCAGCCACCAGGAGCCCGATGTTCAAAAGTTTGTGCGGGCGCTACCAGGTGTTTGCCCACACAAACTGGGCTTTGAGCTGGAGCCCAATGTTGAAAGGGCTCTGTAGCACCAACAAACAGGTATAGTGCCCACGCAAACCAAAAAGAGGGGTATACAAATGGTGGAGTGGGGACAAGAATATTGTTCCAAGCTAATATTCAACAGATTTGCACAGTGCAAAAGGGTTTTGCATGGTCCTTTTGCGCCGTGCAAATACCGCCAATGAAAACCTCCTTTTAGAGATGGGTGAGTTTTTTCTTCTGCCAGCGGAGTTCTGGCAAAATGCAGATTTTGCTTCAATGACATTCTGTAGAATTTCCATGAACATTTTGCAGCATTTCACCAAAAATGTGATTTTGGTTATTTCCATCTAATTTACAAACATATTTGTTCAAATTGCACCAGATTTGGACCGTTGTATATCCCATTGCCCATACAACAGAGTGCCAAGTTTCAAATCTCTGTCTTTAAATATGACTGAGAAATAAGCTTCCAAATGTTCAGAAATTTTAAAGTTACACTTAACTACATAAACTAAAAGCATTTGTGCAACTTGCACCAAATTAGGTATGGTGACATTAGCCATGCCCATACATATGTGTGCCAAGTTTTAGAGCTCTAGCTTTAAAGGTGACTGAGGTATAAGCCTACAAATGTTCAGAAATTTTGAAATTACATAAACTGCTGAATATTAAGCCCTTATAGGTTTAAAGCTAGAGAACAGAATATCACCAATGTTGTTAAGTTCATTGGGACCTATGCTCTAACAGGCAGGAATTACATGTCAAAGGCACTTATCGCACCAGCGGAGCTCTGCACCCTGTGGACAGATGCAGACTATGACATTCATGACTGCTGGCCACCAGTCTGTGGCCCTATCACCCCGGTGTGTGGGTTTACTTGGTTTACTTGGTTGAATTGGACAAAAGAAGGCCTAAACCCATCGAGATTGTCCCCCACCACTGTGATGGGAATATTGTAAAATTTATCCTCTTAATTTATGTATGTTATTTGACTTGAATCACAGGTCCAAGTCTCTTTTGAATGAATCAATGGAATCACAATCCACCAAGTACTGAGGAAGACTATTCCGTAGTCTTGGGAATCTTATAGTAAAATAATTGAATCTTTTATTTGTTCTTGCTTTAGCTACCAAAAGTTGTTTGTTGTACGCTGAGGTGAGGTCCTTCTTTTGGTGAACTTTAGACCAAACTGATCTGGGTACACGCAGTTTCACATGAGGCGGACATGGGCGGAGCTGCACACCTGGGCGGGCATCCAATGGGATGCCCATTCTGGATCTCTCAGTGGATCACTTATGCGGTGGGGGATGTGTTGACTGCACTCACCCATGGATGTCCACATGGCCGGCAGCTGTGGAGGTGAGAAGTGGGATGTGCTGCTGGTCATGCTTTGCTCCCAAACAGACGGGAAGGTACGGGGCCAGGGGTGTTGTCACAAGGGTGAGTGTGTTGGGGGAAGGGTTCATGCTGCCCACATACCAGCAGGGTGAGGGGACACAGAGGTGGTCTGGTGGTGTTTTGTAGGGGGAGTCTGCAGTCCAGGGGCAAGTGCCCCCATATGTGTGTGTGGGGGGAGGTTGGCATGCATAGGGGAGGTGGAAGGCATGGCTGTGTGGCCTATCACTATGTTTACTGTTGGGTCCCATTGTTGAGGGATGGAGGCATGGGGCACGTAGTGGGCTTATGGCAGGGTTTTCCCTGGCATAACCTGCGTCCACCTCTGCAACCCCAAGGCCAGCACTATGTGTTGTTGTGCATTGAGCATAGTGCTGGCGCGCCCCCTCCACCTTCCCCCTGTGCATTGCAGTCCACGCGGGTGGGGGATCAGGTGCGTAGGGGCTGTGCGCCCCATTTTGTACCTTCTGCACGGGGGGCACAACGGGTGTGGAGTGTCTCTATGCCTCACATATGTGGCACGGAGGTACTCTGCACCTTCGAACATAGACCCCATTGTCCCTAAATACAGTATTAGGCTTTAAGGTAACCATCATGGTCCATCATCAGAACATCATGCTGCCATGCTGATGACCTGGGTTCAGAAGCGAGCCCCTTGAAGTCGTGTTGGAAAGCAGGTCATAGCTAAACCTTACAATCTCTATTTCTCAGTTTCTAAGAATCTTCCAAGAAAGTATCCATTTAGGTTTTCAGTTACCTAGTTCCAAAGGTGGCAAAGTTCTAAGCACAGAAATATTTTCAGAAATTTT
Source organism: Neoceratodus forsteri (assembly GCA_016271365.2). Taxonomy (NCBI): domain Eukaryota; kingdom Metazoa; phylum Chordata; order Ceratodontiformes; family Ceratodontidae; genus Neoceratodus; species Neoceratodus forsteri. The sequence continues at coordinate 441,919,528 of CM057459.1, read as the reverse complement.
CACATGAATATTAAATTGCTAGATTATGAACCCCTATAACTTCCCCACCCTTCATTCAAATGTCATGAAACTTGATAAGCAGTCCCACTCCCCACAGCTTGGAATAAACTTCAATCAACTCTAAAGCTCCAATCCCTCATCCCATTAAATGTTTTTTAAAACCCTCATTACCAGAACCTCTACCGACACCTGTCACTGCACTTAACCTCCATTCTCCTCACCTTCCCTACTTCATCCTCTCTTCCGTACTTGTTTTCGAAGTAGTGACTATTATGTCTGTTACTTAACTGACTCATCTGCAATCTGCGTTATATTGCTAACACCTTACACTGTCAACCTTATACCAAAAGCCTGTATTTCGAAGAAGTCTAACATTGTACTTACCTTGTATTATTATTCATTGCCGCTCTTCTGAAAACCCGTGTATATTGTAAATTTAATGTTTTGTCAATGTCTGAGGGGACTGACTGTTGGACTATAAATAGGTTTATATCGTAAATATTCATTTCTCTGTATACTGTTCATTTCTCTGTACATTGTTCTGTTTATTGCTTGTACATGGGACATCCTTGCAAATGAGCTTGCTCAATGGATCTTATCCCACCACACAATAAACTTGAAGACTGAAGATTGAAGAAGATATGCATGCCAAATGTCAAGGACTCCTAGTTTTAATACAGACTGAGGTATGGCCAATTAAAGAATGTCACAAAATTCCCCAAAATGTCACGAGATTTCATGAAAAGTTGTGGAATTTCATGAAGATGCCACAAATTCAGAATTTGCTAATTTCATCCACCTCTACCTCCTTTTACTGTGTGCAACCCTAGCAGCTGCCAGAGGTAATGTAGCCAACCAGCCAGTTGGCTACTTGGGGAGCATACCCACCCCTGTGGTCCATGGCCCCCCCATCGCCAGTCCCTATGTGAAAATAACAAACCCTGTTGCTAATGGTCCCACCCAATCTTCAAACCCTAATGGCAAATACAGACTCCCCGGTGGTAGTGGTCCACCCCTCTCTGATTGCCAACCTCAACTGTACAATAATAATCCCTGCTGCTGGTGGTCCCTCTCCACCCTCTGAGCACCAGCCCCAGTTGTACAATAATAATCTTCTCTGGTGCTAGTGGTCCCCCAACCCTCTGATCATTAGCCTCAACTGTAAAATAATAATCGCTGATGCCAGTGGTCCCCCTCCCTCCGATTGCCAGCCACTAATGACAAACACATAATTCTTGGTAGTAGTGCTCTCCTCCACCCTCCAATCACCAGGCTCAACTGTACAATAATAACCCCTGGTACTAGTGGTCCCCCCCACCCTCTGATAGCCAACCCCAATTGTACAACAATAATCCCTGGTACTAGTGGTCCCTTCACCCTCTGATAGCCAACCTCACCTGTATAATAATAATCCCTGGTACTAGTGGTCCCCCTACCCTCTGATAGCCAACCCCAACTGTACAATAATAATACCTGGTACTAGTGGTTCCCCCACCCTCTGATAGCCAACCCCAACTGTACAATAATAACCCCTGGTCCTAGTGGTCCCTCCACCCTCTGATAGCCAACCCCAACTGTACAATAATAATCCCTGGGCTAGTGGTCCCTCCACCCTCTGATAGCCAACCTCAACTGTACAATAATAATCCCTGGGCTAGTGGTCCCTCCACCCTCTGATAGCCAACCACAACTGTACAATAATAATTCCTGATGTTAGTGGTCTCCCCCACCCTCCAATTGCCAGCCCTAACTGTACAATAATAATCTCTAATGGTAGTGGTCCCCCCACCCTCCAATCACCAGCCCCAATCGTAAAAAGAATCTGTTGTGGTAGTTGCTCCCTACCACCCTTCGATCTCCAGCTTCTCACTTGGAAAAATAATCGTGGTCCCTCCCCCCAAATCGCCAGCCCAGAATTTAAAAAAATAACCTCCCTTGCATCCAGTGGTTCCCCCTTGCAGCTCTGGGCACCTGTCTCCACACACCTTATCTATATCTGTGGTGCTGCGGGTGCCTACAGTGACTGGTACAGCCGTCCTCAACCTCCTTAGCTGGTCACCATATTTGCAGACAGGGAGCACACCTCATATTTATAGGACAGGTCAAATCACCCAGTCCTATAAATACAAAGTGCACTCCCTGCCTGCACATATGGCGGCCAGCCAAGAAGGTGTGAGGAGAGCTGTGTTGGTCACCTCTGGCACCCACAGTACTGTGGATACAGAGCAGCTGTGTGGGGAGAGTGGGGAGAGGTGCCTGCTGCCACAGGGGGACCACTGGACACCAGGGAGGGTTTTTTTTAACTCTGGGCTGGCGGTTGGGGGGTGGGGTGATGACTAGCACCTGGAATTCTTTTTCCCAGTGAGGGGCTGATGATCCGAGGGCTGGGGGGAACCACTGCCACCAGGGATTCTTTTCATTTTATAGTCGGGGCTGGCAATTGGACAGTGGAGGGGACCACGAGCACCAGGGATTATTATTGTACTGTTGGGGCTGGTAATTGGAGGGTGAGGGGACTACTAGCACCAGGCATGGCTAGAGATGCCATGGCCAGTGAGGGTTGGCACTGCAGCTGCCTGCCTCCACTATCCATGCAAATGGGCCCATAATGGTACACAAATTGTTTCTTAGTGCTCTGTATGCCCAATTGGCTCATTTGCATGGGTACCTTTGAAAATTGGTAATAGCACTCTAGCACTATCAGCTCTTGAAGCCCACTTTGGGACCCATGTTAGGTCAGCACTACCTGACTTAGTGCTGTACCAACATGGCCATACATTCAGTCAGGTAGCACCTGACTGAATATACCATCCTGGGACCCTTGGGCAATCGCAAAGTGCAGCACAAACATTTGCGCTACACTTTGCGCCCTACTGAATGTTGAGGCCCAGATCTTGCAACTTAGGCAATAATGACCAAGAAGTGGTAACTTCCCAGGGATTAAGGCATGGCTGGGGGGATGGGTGATCTGAGGCACTGCAGAGAGCATCCTCCTTCTAGCTGGTTATTAATTCTTGGGAAAAAAATAGCCAGCTTCAATGTTGTTATTGTGATTGTATGCCTAATTGCAACAATATCCTTGGTTCTGGACTTTTGAAAAAAAATTCCTTATACCATGTTATTTCGGTGCACAGCTGTGTGGAGCAACCAGTACAGCACAAGCACACCTTATGCTGAAGATGTTGCATGCAGGATCATGGGCTTCTGGTGATGTTGCCTAATATGGTCATGCTTCAGCTCATGCTGTCTCTTGGCCTTCCTTAAAATACATTTCTTATCAGCAAATCCATGCTCTAATAGTCCCAACCCAAAGTCCTAAATGCTATTAAGTGGTGATGAGACAGAAATTGAAAGAACTGGTGGTAGGGAGCCCTCCTCCACCACTGAACCACAGTAGAAGCAAGTCATCCTCACAGCCCATGACATTCCACACCCGCATGTCCGACTGTGATGAAGGAAAGCTACAATTTATGATTACCTCCGTAAAGCTCTTCTACTGGCTGAAAAATCTGGGCCCAACCCTCAAGTGCCTGGAGAGTGGATTCTCTGACACTTGACGGGCAGTCACTGAAGCCCACTCAAAACTGGCAAATTTGGGAGAAAGACTAACTGACACAGCAGCACAAACTGAAACTCACAACATGCCTTTCCTTCAGCTGGATAGATGGGAACATGAGATGCAGTAGAAGCTGGAGGGCAAATAAATTGCAATCCTGCTGGTGAAATAGAAAAATTCATTGCACACTGGAAGGGATGGAAACCAGAGGCTTCGTCACCTTTATGGAATTCTTTACTAGTGAGCTATATGGCTGGCAGGCCAGCATCCCCCTGCAGCTGGAGTGGCACATCAGGCACTGTCACCCTGGCCCTTTAATGCTAAAGCAAGGCCCAAATCCTTTGTCATGAAGTTTTAAATTACCAGAGGAACATATAGGTTATATGGACTGCATGGCAGAAGAGAGAAGTTATCTTTGGAGACTGCAAACTATTCTTCGGCCAAGACTGCAAGGCTCTGACCCTGAAGACTATAAAAAGTTCATTGAGCTACAGAGGGTCCTAAATCAAAAAGAGATGAAAATACAGCAATGTTCCCTACCATATGTCAGATCATCACCTCTACATGTTCAAAGTTTTTCTGAACATTAGCAGAGAAAAAAAAAACTCTGCTGTTGGAGCTGGGGTTACAACCCAAACTTCTGACCCCCCCCTGCAAACCTGGTGGTGAGTCAGCTGCAGAGCCCAGTATGGCAAATGGTAGACAAGGCCAAACCACATCATCAGCAGTGCCTCTCGCCCACCACTTCAATGAGCTGGTCTAAGATCTGGCAGAGCAAAGAAGAGGCCTCAACTTCAAAGGAGGCTCCACCCTCCTAAAACTTCTGAACTTTGAAAATGAACTCATCGGGCAATGTTCACCCAGACTTGGTTCATGGCATGGGGTAGATCTACAGCTCTGGTAGAGGAATGTTACAACTGGAATTTTACTTTGAATACTAATAATGTTTAAGTTTTAGTTCTACAATGGCCAGATTGGCCAGAAGAATAACCTTGTTTTTTTTTGGCTGTGGACAAGAAGGATGCTATATGGGGTAAGCAAACAAATAGCAACAAATGGATAAAAACTGCCTTGGATATGTGGGAATTTCTCAGATTTGATCACAGGAAAACAAGAATGAGGTTGGATATAGGGAGTGGCCTGTCTTGCTAGTATTCCTTCATCATAAGTTTTTCTTATCTATAATACTGTTGGAAATGCCTTTTCCTATCCTTTTTTGTGGTGGTCACATATCCATTTGCTGAGTGGGACGGGATAGTAATGGTATGGAAGGCTGGGCAGGATAGCACAAGGTTTATGGTCATATCAATCTAACTGAAATGGTGCCCTTGAAGCCCCGACCAAAGTAAATTGAAGGGCAGTGGGGAGGGGGGGCTCCAGATTTCGGGTATATTACATTACATTACAGGCTCAAAGGGGGCAGTACTAAAGGGTGGCATATAAGCATACTTTGTCCCACATTGCTTCACAAAGGGGCCCCTCTGAAGAGAGATTTTCAGAGGGTGCCAGCCGCACACTTTCCACCTACGCAGTCATGGGCCAGTAAAGGAATCATTCACCTTGGTGTGTATTCTGGTTTATTAGGGCTGCAGTGGGCAGAGCCCTGCAGACCTCTTGGGATCAAAGAAGAAAGAAGGACTCACCTGATTCCGATTGAAGAACCATTTGGAGTTCCATGACAGTCTCACCCATGGTCTGTGAAGCACTCCACTCTTCTGTTTATTAGCAGAGCCGCTCACAATGGACCTGGTTCTCAGTGACAAATAGCCCAGTTCATTGAAAATAAGTCACAGAATGCACCACCCAGTGGAAACAAACTGAGGTCCATGCATCAAGTAGTGCACAACTCTCAGTCAATTGTAGAGCAGAATGCATAGCACAGCAGTGGATCAAAAGAACAATTAATGTTTCACCTGTTGCAGGCTTTGACAAAGTTAGTGCCCCCTATTGTTACATTTCTTATGTAGCAAGTATTTCACCCACATGAAAAATTCTGTTAAAATGATAGTTTTATGTAGTATTTAATGCAAAAAGTATAAAAGATATAATTAAATTCCCTGAACACAATAGAAATAGAAGGGGAAACAAACATTTCATCACAGTGCAAAAGGCCAACTTGCAAGTAAACCCCATGTCCACTACCAGGCATCTTGAGTTATTTTTATATATATATATATATATATATATATATATATATATATATATATATTTCACCCAACCCTCCCTCTCAGCACCCCCCAGAAGCGTAACAGTGACACTGAGAGTGCCCAATGCCCCAGTGTCACCAAGACACCAACTCTCAAGTGAACCCCCAACCACTACCACACATGCACGTTTATTTGTTTTTTTATATATATATTTCTTCCCTCTCCCACTGACTCTCCCTTTCCACACCCACCACCCCATACCCCCCACCTAGAAGCTTAACAGTGACACTGGTGGTGGCCAGTCCCTCAGTGTCATGATCACAAATCCTCTGTCTTTTTTTTTTAACTCTGCAAAAAGAAAACTGAACTGTCCATCAATGTATTTTGCAGCCATTACTGTCCCCCTACCTGACCCTTCCACTCAACACCCACCACCCCGCACACACCCCCAAGCCCTTACTTACCCATCGAGGGTCCAATGCCATAATCCTCTCTGGACCACAGACAATTCTTCACCCTTCAAAGTAGGACTGGGGTCTGAGGAAACAAGGTATGTGGTTCAGTGTATTTCAATGGTGTTTTGAACTTAGTGGCATAACTTGGCCAGTTTTGCACATTTTTGGACCAAATTTTCAATATGCCTTTTTCGCCCCTCTCCCCCCATGAAAAATTGCACTGACATCAGGCAAAACTGTCCCGAAAGGTGATTTTGTGGTCCCTGTGCAAAATCACATTCTGGGCCGGAGTTGGAAATTGTCTCTGCCCTTGTTCATGAGGTGGGATCATAAGAAGGCTATGTTGAAAATTTGGTGTGAAAATATTTAAAAAAAACATGAACGCAGGCTCGTAACTTTGGTAATTTTCAATATTTGTTCCCCAACATAGCCATATCTTTTTTAGCACTTCATGAATGTGACAGCTGTCATTTTTAATATTCTAGTCAAATTTTTTTTTTTACAGGAAGGTGATTTTGTGATCCCTGCATGAAATCACCTTTCAGACAGGAGTTGAACATTTTTTCTGCCCTTGTTCATGAGATGGGGTCATAAGAAGGCTATGTTATAAATTTGGTGAAATAATATTTTTTTTAAAAATTATGAGGCTATGCTGAATTTTGCAAATGCAGGCTCATAAGTTTGGTGCTGTTCACTGGGGTCAACACAGTGGAGGAATTCAAGAATGTATGGGACCAACATAAGGCAATTATAGTGGGGAGTAGGAGGAAGTAGGCTGTTGGTTAACTAAAATCTGCAGCTTATCCAATATGTAGGGAAATGGGCAGACTAGGTGGGCCAAGCAGTCCTTATCTGCTGTCAAAGTCTATGTTTCTATGTTTCTGTACTTTAAACCAAATTTTTAACATAGCCATTTCTTTACAGCACCTCATGAATGTGACAGCAGTCATTTTTGATCTCCTGTCCAAAATGCATTTTTGCATCCCGAAAGGTGATTTCACAGTCCCTGTGCGAAAAATCACCTTTAGGCCAGGAGTTGAACATTTTCTCTGCCCTTCATGAGGCAGGGTCATAACAAGGCTATACTGAAAATTTGATGTAAAATACTAAAAAAAAAAAAATTTATGAGCCTACATTTCATTTTGCAAATGCTTGCTAGTAACTTTTGTAATTTTCAATATTTTATCCCAAATTTACAACATAGCCATTTCTTAGCAGCACCTCATGAATGTGACAGCTGTCCTTTTTCAACACCTGCCCAAAATGTATTTTTGCATTCCAAAATGTGATTTTGCTGTCCTTGCATGAACTCACCTTTCAGACAGGAGTTGTAAATTTTCTCTGCACTTCTTCACGAGGTGGGGTCGCAA